>JALJVW010000260.1:1407724-2793974 GCA_024865655.1 Emberiza elegans | reverse complement strand
CATCTGATCCATAAATAGCAGTACAAATGTAATCATTTGGCCCAAGCTCTTGGCAAATCCATGGAATTAATACAGTGCTTTTAATCAAGGCTTACAATCAACTCCATGTTACCATGATTTGGTTTCTGCCCATAATGTGAACAGTGCCCAGTACTGATTTCTTGTTTAGCCATCCAAGAATTCATCGTGGAGCTGGGAAGGAAGATTCACTAGAATATCCAATTCTAAGAGCATTTGTTTTGTATTTTCAAGTTAATCAGTATTTCCAGTAACTGCTAGGGCTGTGTAAGAGGAGACACAGTCAGTAAAATCATAATTATATTTATATTCCATTATGTTTTATTTAAATTAACTTTTTCTTTTCCAGTCTGAGTGAAATTACTATGTTACTTTTCTGATGTAGCCCCGTGGTTTCTAAACTGAGGCCCAAAAATCCCTGCAGGGTGACTGACCCAGAGCTGGTCCGTGGGCTGCACCAGGCTGCAGATCCAAAGAGCCCCCCATGAGCTGAAGTGTTTTCTGTCCCTCTGCCACAGGGCTTGGCATGTTAGATGTGTACCCCAGCATGTGATGGGCCCTGTTGCTGCTTAGTAGTTCCACACACACCAAAATTAAAGCAGATTTGGCAACAGCTTACCCAGTGCATTCTGGTCCTCAGAGGGATACAGCTTTGTCAGTTTTCCAAAGAATTAGCATGGCCCTGGAGAAAGAAGTATTTAATTGGTTCAGAAAGGGCTAAAACCTGCTCCCAGAGCAATCAAGAGTGATGGATGGATGGGATGGATGGATGGATGGATGGATGGATGGATGATGGATGGATGGATGGATGGATGATGGATGATGGATGGATGGATGGATGGATGGATGGATGGATGGATGGATGGATGGATGGATGGATGGATGGATGGATGGATGGATGGATGGATGGATGGATGGATGGATGGATGATGGATGGATGGATGATGGATGGATGGATGGATGATGGATGGATGGATGGATGGATGGATGGATGGATGGATGGATGGATGAGGGATGGATGGATGGATGGATGGATGGATGGATGGATGGATGGATGGATGGATGGATGGATGGATGGATGGATGGATGGATTGGATGTTGATCTGGATCCTGGATGGATGATGGATGGATGGATGGATGGAATGATGGAGGAATAGATGGATGGATTTTGACTGGATGGATGGATTGGATGGATGGAAAATGGATGGGACAAATGGATAGATGGATGGGATGGATGGATGGATGGATGGATGGATGATGGATGGATGGATGGATGGATGGGATGATGGATACCTGGATGGATGGATGGATGGAATCCCACTGGGACAAATGGCTGTATGGTGGAATGGATGGATGGATTATTATGGAATAGACCTGTGTATCCATGGGAATTCCAGGGATTACATTCAATGCACACAGGTCCCATCCTGAGAATGGTATAAACACGAGCAGGTGTCCAAGAGAAGGAAGAAGAAGGAGCATCATGACATAGAAAAGTTCAGTAAGATCATACGTAAAGTCTGTCAAAACTGGAATTTGAATTTCTGAGAATTTCCAAAACCATCTCCTTAATCAAAGACACCACAGTGATTTGGGAAAGGGAAGGGCTGCAGTGACAGGGTCAGATTTGAGATTTGTAATCCACATCATCCTGCCCTGAGCTCCCGTTGCACCTTCCCAAATTTCCCCAGAGGGCAGAGAAGTTCTGGCTTGTGGCTGAGGCTGCCAGAGTCCAAGCCCAGGCTGCCATGGCCCTCAGCTCCCCACTCCTGCCTTGCTTTTGGCCCAGCAATTTTCTTTGTGCACCACAGACATCATTAAGAACCACTGGCCCAATTTCTCCTTTCATTATGGATGACAAAATAAAACATTAATAGGCTTTTTAATATGAGCTGGGAGTTAAATATTCATTATTTCTTATTACTTCAATGTCACTAAGCCTTTGATGTGCTGGAACTCCAAAACTCTTCTCCCTGCTCTCCACTTTGCCCTTTTAGCTGCTGAGTGTGAAGGGCACCGGGGCTTTGCTCGTGGCTCCTTCCAGGGCTGGCCCTGGTGATGGATGGGATCTGGGATGCATCCTGAGCCCTGCCTGACTCCTCCGAGCCCTGGGCTCACTCCTCCCCAAAGGCCCCTTGTCTGTCACTGCTTGTTTCAGAGTCACACCGCAGTGGCGTGCCTTGGGCTGGAAGGGACATTAACCCCCATCCAGTGCCATGGCAGGGACACCTTCCATGTCCCAGGCTGCTCCAAGCCCTGTGTTTAAAATTCATGGAATAATGAGATTGAGAAATGGGGGATTTTTTTGGTTGGTTGGTTTTAGTTTTATTTTTTTTGTTTGTTTGTTTGTTTTTTTTTCTTTTTTTCTTTTTTTCCTAAGTCTTCATCATTCCAGCTGTTTTTCCATAGGTTCTTCAGCACGGGGTTTTCATTTGAAATTAGTTTCCTTGCAGTGTTTCAATTCTGTAAATTGCTTCGACTAGCACTGCAAAAAAATCAGCCCTGGAGGATTGGAATTTTGGTGTGTATTTTATTCATCAAACCCAAATGCAGGTGTTGGAACTCCTCTCTGGACTGGATTTTTTTGCTAAGGGCAATGAACAACTTTGGAAAATTCAATAGGTACCAGGTCACCAAAGGAAGCAGAGCATAAACTACATAAGATTATTTTGGAATAAGATGTAAAAAAGGAAATATCTTAATCTTAGATTCTGGATTTATACATGCATGACTTTTCCAGATAATTTTAACCTCAAAATAAATTCATAGCGATTAATACATTTCAGTCTTGAAATTCAAAGATTTTCCAACTCCTTAGAAAAACCTGTTTCTGTTGTCCTGATTTCCTTTCCCTGTTCACCTTTCAACTCTAAATGCAATAATTTATTTGGGAGCACTTTGGGTTCCAGTAGTTGGTGCTTTATTCAGTGGTTTTGGAGGAAGGGCTGGGATCAAAATTTGGACTTGGGAGAGAATCCAGAGGTTTTTATCCACCTCATGGAGAGGAGCACCACATTCCTTCTTGCAGAGTTGTTCTGGAAGACATTTGTAGGAAAAGGTGGTTGAAATGGTTTGGAAATGAGGACTGTGGAAAAAAAGGCACCCAGTTTTGTGTTCCTTGTTTTCTCTCCTGACTTGTTTTAATCTTGTTTTAATTTGTTTTTTTTTTTTTTGGTTGGGGGGATGTGTGGTAATGGAGGTGAGTGTTTGACTGACAATAAACTGTGTAATGACAGTGATTAACATTCACAAAAGGTAATTCAGGTGGGGAAAACGCTCAGCAAGTCTAATAACAGCTTCCACTGGAGGATCTGCCTCTATAGTTCTTGAGGGGAAATCCACAAAAAGAAAACCTAAAACCCATTCTGGGATTTTCAAATTACCGCTGGAGATTGGGCTCACAGATTACTGATGGTATTTAATGTGAGCAGAGCATCCGAATCCCTGGAAGTGCTGGTCCCCACCCTGTCAGATGCCTGGAGGAATTGTTCTGCAGGGATTTTGGGGACTTTGTGCCCTGCTCTGGGCTTCAGCTGCTCAGAGCTGCTGAGTCCCAATGAGCTGTGCTGAGTGAAAGCCCTGGGACTGGGAGTGAAACAGAAATCAGGGAATGTTTCTTGTGCTGTGCAGAAGGCAGAGCTGGGCTGGGGAGCTGGATGGGGTCTGACGTTCAGACAGCTTCCAGCAGGCCTGGTCCTGGGCTGGCTTGTACAAAGTCACCTCTGATTGTCTGTTCTGGGCATGTCATGTGTCACAGCTGCTCTGTCTGCTGGCCATCCATGTCCTTCTGGGCAGATTTATGTCACACCCCATCCCTGCGCCGTGACCAATGTCACAGGAAACAATGCAGGAAGCAGATGCACATTATTTCTTAATTATTATTACTTTATTGCCATCTATAAATAATTTCTCTCTTTTCCCCCTCCAAAACCAGGCTCCTATTTGTTTTCTTTTCTCCTTTTCTTGTTGTTACTCTAATGGGCTGTCTCGGCTCCACAGCTATCAGAAATCTTGGCTTGATGAGGTTGCTATGAAACATTTAAAGATTTAAATTATAAACTCAGAGGGAGAAAACCAGTGATGCATGATTAGTTGAAAGTTTTAAACATAATAGTCGTATTTTTCATATGCATGTACAGAAATGGCTTGTGTCAACTGTAATGTGATTTTTAATACATATTAATAGAGTCTGTTGCAATGTGGATGGTTTGAACACCTTTTGGCAGATGGCTGTGGTATTAGAGAATGCACAATATAAATTAGTCATTTAGGGAAAGAAAACAATGCTCGAGTGCTAACATTGGCTCTGCTCAGAGATGTGGTTCCAGCACATCACTCCTGCAGCCAGCAAGGTTAGAAGCAGGATTAAATTTGCCAGGGAAATGAAATAAATGAACAGATAAACTCCAGTGTCAGAAAGGAGCTCGCTGTGGTTACAGCTTGTTCACATCCCTGGCTGTGTCCCTGCCTTTTAGCTCTTGTCCCTGCAGAGGTCAGACGGTGCAAAGCCAAGGCTGGGCTCAGTTCATCCATCCCTGGAGGGCTGGAGGGGAGCAGCCTCTCCCCCCTGGAGCCCCGGGGCTGTGAGCCTCAGGTGTGGTGGATGTTGGGGATGGAGCAGCTCTGCTGGGAGGAAAGGCTCAGAGAACTGGGATTGCTCAGCGTGGAGAAGGCTTTGGGGTGAGCCAACTGTGCCTTTCACTGCTAAATGGGCTCCAAGACAGCTGGAGAGGGACTTCTGCGAGGGCCTGCAGGGACAGGCCAGGAGGGAATGACTTCAGACTGAAGGAGAGTAGGTTTAGATGGGACATTAGGAAAAAATTCTCCTGGGGAGGCCCTGGCACAGGTGCCCAGAGCAGCTGGGGCTGCCCCTGGATCCCTGGAATTGTCCAAGGCCAGGTTGGACATTGGGGCTGGGAGCACCTGGGACGGTGGAAGGTGTCCCTGCCATGGCAGGGGGTCAAACAAGATGGATTTTAAGGTCCCTCCCAACCCAAACCCTTCTGTAACTGCTGTCTTAAAACTGATGTAAGACACGAAAGGAGAACAGAATTAGCTGGTGATGAATCTGAGTTCTGTAAGTGTATTCCACCTTCCAGGTAGTGGCCTGACGAATGGCAGGGATTTTGCAGGAAATCACTTTAGCAAACACTAAAGGGCACTCATTCTGAGCCGGAGAGCAGCAGCTGCTTGGGCAATCTATTGCTGTGCTCAAATTCCTAATCGAGGAGCTTGTTTGTAATCACTGCCTGGTAACCCTGGCATGGCTGGGGGAGCCTAGGAAGAGACATTTAAAAGCAATCTGCATTTTCTGCCTTGCAAATCGTCAGAGCCATTCTCACTGCCTGAGTTTGCAGCAGGAGAGGCAGTAGCTGTTGGCTCCTGCTCCACCAGGATGATTGTCAGGGTGCTTAATGAGCTTTGTGCAGAGCCAGCACTCTGAGAACATATGTGTGCACCGAGAACCTGGGCAGCAGCTCCACAGGCAGCCTGCCTCTCCCGAGCCTTGGAGCACTTCAGTGTTCCCAGACACACACTGGGAATTAGGGCTGATCACCACCACCTCGTGTGACCGCGTTCACCCGGGTCTCAGGCTGAGGGAAGAGACAAGGATCTGACTCCATGTTTCAGAAGGCTGATTTATTATTTTATGATATATATTACATTAAAATTATACTAAAATAATGGAAGAAAGGATTTCATCAGAAGGCTGGCTAAGAATAGAATAGCAAAGAATGATAACAAAGGTTTGTGGCTTGGACTCTGTCCGAGCCAGCTGACTGTGATTGGCCATTAATTAGAAACATCCAACATGGGCCAATCCCAGATGCTCCTGTTGCATTCCACAGCAGCAGATAACCATTGTTTACATTTTGTTCCTGAGGCCTCCCAGCTTCTCAGGAGAAAAGATCCTAAGGAAAGGATTTTCCTTAAAAAACGTCGGCGACAACCTCGAGCTCACCCCTTTGAACGATGCTCCGTGGCAGAGCCAGAGTGGAAACAAATTCTAGCGTGAATCACAAGGTGTGAGCGAACTGCTTTGTACTGGATAGGGCTGTGCTTTCTGTGCAAGCAGAATTGTGCTCCAAAGCTTTGAAAGGAGCTTTGTGAGGTGGGGTGAGCTGGTGGCTGCTGGGAGTGCACAGTACCAGGCTGACAGGTCTGCTCTGTGCTCTGACACGTCGTGTCAGGGCTGCTGGAGATGGAGCCCAGCTCCTTGCTGGGGATGCAGCAGTTGCAGATGGAGCGATACGTGATTTACTGAGCTGCTTGTTAATTCTGCCAGGTGATGAAATCTCCTGGGCATATAATTACTACAAATGTTTACTTGACTCTACCACATAGCTTGACATTCTACTCCACAAGTTTGTACCTCACTGAAATTACGGCCGGGCTATAAAACACCACAATTAGGCAGCAAAATATTAAAGAAGTATGGATGAGAGTAAAATATTTTAAAAAAGCTTTTTATGCTTTGGAATTACAACCATTCATCCCATCTCCTGCTGGTTACACACTTTGTAATAGCTATTGTTTCCACGGCTGGGGTTTAATTTTCCTCAGCACGTTGGCAGCGCTGGTGATCTCAATAACAATCCTCCCAGCAAGGCTGTGAGGCCAGCAGGGAGCAGCCTGACTGACAGATATTTGAAGCCTTTTTGTGCTTCAGGATTAGTGAAACGTTCCCAGGCAGAGCTGCTGGAGTGGGTGATATGTGGGATCCTGGCTCTGTCACCTGCAGGGGAGCTGGGCTGGCTTTGGGGTCAGCTTGGTGTCGTTCCTCCCTCCAGGTGACACTCCAGCCTGGGATCCCTGAGGAGCCTGGGGCAGAGGAAGTGCCAGATTTCCAGTGAAATTCACCCAGATTTACGGTGAAATTCACCCAGATTCCCAGTGAAATTCACCCAGATTCCCGGTGAAATTCACCCAGATTCCCGGTGAAATTCACCCAGATTTCCAGTGAAATTCAAACCACCCTCTCACTGTTGGTGGCTGAATTGCTGCTCAGGGGCTTTTCAATGGCACAGGTCAGCCCCAGAGTGCAGGTATGTATTTGAGATGAATATTTTGGGGTGTAGGGGTCAGCAGCAGGTGCTGGTGAGGCTCTGGGACAAGTTCTCAGCACCATTCCCATCCACAGAGCACTCACAGAATCACTGAGCTTGGAAAAGCCCTCCAGGCTCACCAAGTCCCAGCTGTGCCCCATCCCCACCCTGTCCCCAGCCCAGAGCACTCAGTTCCACCTCCAGGTGACACCTCCAGGGATGGGCACTCCAAACCCCCCTGGGCAGCCCCTGCCAATGCTTCTCCAGCAGGTCCAACAACAGATGGGCCCCACTTTGCACCAGTCTGGGCCTTTTCTGGAGTCCTGGATTGTCCCTTTGGACAGGGAGAGGTAGAGACAACATCCAGCTCCTGGGATGGTTCCTCCTCACCTGCAGATTCCTTTCACAGCCCTGGAGCTGATTCTGCAGCAGGTGAGAGCCACTCCCAGACGCTTGGGGTGCCCAAACTTGTCCTGGATTATAGAAGCTTAAAGTATTTGTTGAAAACACTGATTTCTCTGCGTGTGACCGTGGTATCCTTTGTGCCCAACAAGCTTCATTTAAACATTAGCCGCGTTGAGAATGGAAACAACTTTCACTCCAATAAAGCCCAAATTGCACAATTAGAAATGCTGTTATTACAGAAGAAAAGCAGACCCAATTATCAAACAGAACCTTCATGTGTAGCTGGATTAGGAGCTGCTGAAGGCATTACCTGCAAAGGAGGAACCTGGTTTGTCTTTGCTTTGGTGAGTTCAGCCTGACAGTGCTTGGACTTTGGAGAGGTCTCTTTCTTTTTTATTTTTCTGGCTGCTCCATAATGTAAGAGGCATTTTAGAACAGCTCTCAGGCTTCCCTGATTCCTGCACTGATCTGAAGGATCTCTATGTGTGTTCTCAGCTTGGGTTTACCTGCCTGGTAAATAAAACATTAATAGGTTTTTTGGGTGCCCAGGAGAGTGCCAGTGTCCTTGGTTTATGGTGAATGGATCTGAGGGAAGCAGAGGGAACGGGGATCCTGCTGTTTCCCGTTCCTCTCAGGAAGCACACAGCATTGCAGTTCTTTGGGAATGTTTATGAACATGTAAATCATACTAATGAACCCCCCAAGAAAGATTTTCCTGAGACAGGTAACAGAGAGTGGCCCCAGCCCTGTTTTTCTTCACCAGTTGCTTCTGTTCCTGGAAAGGCAGCGAGGTGTTGTGGTGCATGAGAGGAATTTGACAGGTTTCCCATGGAAACAGAAGATCAGATTTTTATTTCTTCGTTGCCAGTGAAGCTGCTGTCAGTCAGGAGCATCTGTGCTGTCCTCAGAGGATACACCCCGGTGTAGACTGGAGTAAATGAGGGCTGAGCCCTCCTGTGCCCAGGTACTGAGCAGTTTGTACAGTCTTGTCTGCCTTAATGTGTCCTATTTATATATATATATTTTTTAAATTGCTTGGTGATATAATACTAGTATTTCTTTTTGAAATAAATCCTCTCTGTGGCTCCAGCCTGGGGAGTCCAGGCAGGTTTGAAATACTCTCAAATGCAGAATTTGCTGCTTTGCTCTCTGGTCCCCCCAGACTGGCACTGCCATCACAGGCTCCCCAGCTCCCTGCTCAGGGATTGAGATCCAGACTCTCTTTCATTTCTTCCCCAGTGAGTTCCTGTTCCAGCCTCACAAACTCCCCCACGTCCCTGTGCTGCCTGTCTCTGCTCAGCACTGATCCCTGCCCAGCTGCATTCCCAGATTTTGCAGAGCCATCCCTCCCCAGGATGTGTTCCTTGCTCACAGATGTGGAGCAGCAGCAGCTGCTCCCAGCTCCCTTTACCCCCCAGCCTGGTGTAGCTGCACCAGCCTCCTCTGGTGCTGCTCTCTTTTCCTTCTGTGCTGCTCCTGCTGCCTCCTTTCTCCCGAAACCTCCCTCTCTCCATCTCCATTTCCCTCTCCAGATCCTGTGCTGCTCCTGCTGCCTCCTGTCTCCCGAAATCTCCCTCTCTCCATCTCCATTTCACTCTCCAGATGCTGTGCTGCTCCTGCTGCCTCCTTTCTCCCGAAACCTCCCTCTCTCCATCTCCATTTCACTCTCCAGATGCTGTGCTCCTCCCTGCTGCTGCTTCTCAGCACTTTATCCCTTCAGCCTCATGAAATCCTGGAGTGATTTTGGCTTGAAAGAAATGTGAAACCTCATCCAGCCATGGCAGGGACACCTCCCACTGTCCCAGGCTGCTCCCAGCCCCAGTGTCCAACCTGGCCTTGGGCGTTTCAGGGATCCAGGGCAGCCACAGCTGCTCTGGGAATTCCATCCCAACCCCTCCCCACCCTCACAGGGAGCTCATCCCGTGCTGCTTCCCCATTTCTGCATGGAGAGGGACCCTGAGTGTCTGTTGAAACAGCTTTGCTCAAATAGCATCACATTTTTGTTTCCCTTTCCTGCCTCCGGTGCCAAACTGGCTCTCATGAGGAGTTTGTGTTTGGGTTTTTTTCACACTGACTTGGCTCTGCTGTTTGCAGTATGGAAACAGGTGAGAATCTCAGTCACACCTGGAGCAGGTAAAAATGAGTCAGGCCACATCTGCTTTATGAAGCATCGCTGGAGCTTTTCCCCAAGCAAGTCAAGCTTTGCTGGCATTGGGTCAGGACAGTTGCCTTTAATGCTGTTCCCAGGGTTACCTGCTGGGAGGAGCAAAGGGAACAGTTCTTGCACACCTATGGCAGAGTGAGCCCAATGCTTCCCTGATCCTGGTTGGGAAATACCATAAAACATCCCAGAGGCATTGTGGACCTGGCTGCTGACTAGGAGGAAATTCTGAGAGAAACAAATGTGTAAGAAACCTGTTTGAAATCTATATTTCTCAAGAATTCTCTCATTCACGTCATGAAACTCACCTTTATTTCCTGCCTGTGTGTAAACCTGCTTAGTATGGGCTGTGATATCATTTGCCTGATCTACTTCCATGTAATTGGTGGGAGAGAAGGGAAAAAACCCCAAAAATCTCTTTATGAAGTGCTCTGCCAATTTACCATGCCATAAGAGATATGCCACAGTTAGTGCTAAGGTCTAATTATGTAAATGACATCATTTAATAATCATTATTAAATCCCAGCAAGCTTGATTTCTTTTCCTCATTGTTGATGGTTGTCCTTGATAGGAAAACGTCGTGATGCCTATCATAAAAATTAATTTTTGTGGGGATTTCACACCATTGCAGGGGCCTGGAGTGCAGGAGGCCTCGGAGGCTGATTCCTCTTATCTTTGCAAGAACAAATGTTGTCCACAAGGAGAGCAGGGAGGGGAGAGAAAACTCTCACAGCAGCAAATATTTAATTAAAAAAAGCTGCTTGGGCCAACCAGTTGTGGCAGCAGCTGCTTAAACAGAGATCTGTCCTCTAAATAACTTCAGCTAAATAAAGAGAGGGAAAGGAGAGTGGAGGGGAAAGCTCCAAGGGCTTGTGCTGTAATTGCAGAAGTGGGTTTCATTTCTGCATTTTGGTTCTTCAGTGGCCATGAGCTCCTTCTCTGCCTGTCTGGAAAACCAGGAGGCTTCAAGCTCTGGGAGTTTTACAGAGGAGAATGCCAAGAAAGCCAGTGCTGCTGTATTTGAGGTGTACAGGGTGTCATGAGGAAGGCTTTTCTGCCATGTAAAATAAATCAGAGTTTGGCAGGTACAGAATCAGCTCTTTTCTAGCTTCAGAGAACTAAAGGAGAGATGTCTGTGTGTCTCCACTGCAGCAGGGCATAAACTACACCAGGTTATTTTGGAATAAGGAGTAAAGAAGGAAGCATCTTCATCTGAGATTCTGGATTTATACATGCATGACTTTTCCAGATAATTTAACCTCATAAATCCATAGCAATTAATAGATTTCAGTCTTGAAACTCAAAGTTTTCCAGCTCCTTAGAAAAACCTGTCTTGTGCCCATGCTGCCCCAGCCATGGGGAGTTTTCTGCATTAAATATCAGACCCTTGGTGAGTTCCCTTTGCACCTTCTGCATCTGCCACGTTGTGTCCTGGACTTCTAAAGGCTTCATGCCATTTATTGACCATGAAATGTTATTTATAATAATGTAATCACAATTTTAGGGAGCTCCCCAGAGCATCCCACAGCTCCCAGCTGCAGCTCGGCTCCATAGTGAATGTTTTTGACCAAGCAGTTGGGCTGGGCAGGATGAAGGGTGTGAGGTGTCCATGCATGGTCTGTGCCAGCAGAGCTCTTTGAAATGCCCAGATCCATGGGCAGTGAATCCATCAGTCTGTGCCGTGCTCTGGGGGCATTTCCAGGCTCAGGGCTGCAGGGAAGGAGCAGAAGTTCAGTCAGAGGTATTTGAGAGCCAAATGTATATACATATATATATATATATACACACTGACTCCTGTCTGTGATATTTTTAGGGGTTTTTAGCCACTTTCTGGTTTGTCTTTATAAGGAACATAATTAGCTTTTGTGAGATAATGATTAGAGGGCGTTAAGTTTATCCATGATGTGACAGAAATGAGATATAAACAATTTGACAATTTATTGACAATTTCTTCTTTATTTTTTTTTTAAGAAGAAGGCAGAGCAATGTCTGTGATGCTGTAGTGAAGTCTGTGATGCAGTTTTCATGCATGTGGCATGGAAAGCACTTCTCCCACTGTGCAAATCCTGGATTAGAGCAGCACTCCTGCAGGTGGGCTGGGGGGCAAAAGCCCCCCTTGTTCTGAAGACCTTGGTGTTGTGGATGGAATGGGCACTGAAATCCTGGTGCTGCTGTTTGACATTCAACTTGAGGCTTCCCCTTGCAGTTTCACATAATTTCAGCAGATTTTAATTGTTCATGCAGAACTTCCCACTCCTGATATTTACTTGCTGTATTTCTAATTTGATTTTATTTACTTTGATTTCCAGCAAGGTGGAGTGGAGGTTTTTTTTCCAAAACTGGGGGATGATAATGGGTTTGTGCTCAGTGTTCAGAAAGTCACATCAGGGGGAAGCAGCAGCAGCTTCAGCTTTTGGAACAAGGATTTCATATTTGGTGGTGGGATTTTGGTGAGTGGCTTTTGGTGTTGCCATTTATTCTGGTTCAGGGCAAATTTTGGCTTCTTCTCTCCCCCTTTCACACTCTGGAACAAGTCTTAAAGGTTCAAAACTTACTATTCAGCATAAACAGAACAAGATGATTGGGAATAAAAGCATCATATAGTCAACCTAGGACACCATGGAAAGAAAAACCCAGGCACCTAAATCTCCCTCCAGTTAGTGGGCATTTCCTCTGTGTTGTTTCTAAACCTTCTTGTGTGTTCTTGGGAGATACTTTACCAATCCCTCAGGAGCTGAGGGAATAGATTTCGTTTTGCTCAATTTCCTTCAAAACATTTTCCCCAGGTTCTGGGTAAACAGGTAAATCATATTTTTCCCAAGCAATCCTGTTTTTCCAAAGCTTTCAGGCTGTTTGAACAGTGTGTTTTGCTGCCTGTGTGGCTTCCTCATTGTTTTCTGCTCAGCCACCTAGCTGGAGTCGAATTGTAGCTCTAAAGATCAACTGTGCCTTAAAACACACCCTGGGCTTGTGATGTGCCTGATGGAACCTCTCCTGTGATCACCTGAAGGTACTGACAGCTGCTGCTCTGCACCCTGCCCCTGCTGAAAGGCACGATGAATGTGGATCCCAAGGAGAGAAAAGCAGAATTGCACAGTCTCTTCCCTTTCTTTCACAGCTACAGCAGATATATTCAATATATTGTCAGCCAGCTGTCTTCAGTGTGCTTGATGGATGTTTTGATTTAGTGCCCTGGGAAAAAAAAAAAAAGGTATTAATGGAGAAAAGCAACTGTTGCAGCTAGAAAATCGTTGGGGTTTGGAGTGTTTTGAATGATGCTTTTCCCTTACAATGGTAAAACTACCAGAGCAAGTGCAGAAAATTGCTGCTGTGCTCAGAAATAATCCTCACCTTATCAACAACTTGATTTCCCTGAAAGCTTTGCCAAAAAACATTTCCATTAACAGAAGCTGTAGGAAGAAAATGATGACCAGATAAATGGCAGCATTATGCTGCTTAAGGGAATGTCTCAGGCACTCCTGGTATGATTCTGGGCTCTTTCCTTCCTGGAAATCCTGAGAAAAATTTGTCCCATCTTCCTCATGAGTCTCTAAAAATGAGCTCCTAAAAATGCAGGTGAACCAAGAGTGTCTCCCCTGGTGGGCTGGGCTGCTGAATGCTTTTATTTTGCTTTACTGGGGGTTTTGTTGAGCTGTGAAGTTCTTCATGGAAAAAGGAAATTGTTGGAGATTCCAGGTGAAAACAGGGAAAGTAGGAAGTGCAGAATCAGATGAATTATCCATGAATCTCTAATGCCATCCTGTTTGCTCAGCCACTCAGATTCCTAATGCACAAACTGGGCCAAACCCTACAATTATTGCCATAAATCAGTTCCTGTGGTGCTACTGCCTTGGCAGACTGTGAGCCCCACAGGATCCTCCTGTAGATTCAGAGCAGGATTCCCAAAGGGAGAGGTGCTGCTGGCTGTCCACACAGGCACATCAGGATTTCAGAGTGATGTGGGTGGTGTTCCACTCCCATGCAGTGTCTCTGAGAAACCACTGCTTTTCACTCATTTTTTTTATTTTCTAACTAATCCCTTGTACCTCTGGCAACATAGGAAATGTTGGAAGCTTAATGGCCTTGACTTATCAGGAGAAGCAAGTGTGGGGAGATGCTCCAGGAAGCTGCAAGAGCTAATCTCTGTTATTCCACAGGAGGAGGAGAATCAGAGGCAGGCAGAGAGCACGGAGCCTGCCTGCTGTGAAACTCTCCCTGGTCACGAGTCACTGGCTGCAATTTAAATTAGGAACACGCAGTGTCCCAGTGACTTTCACTGCCATTGTGCTGAGGTGCAGGGTAAAACTGAGAGAGAGGGGTTTGCTGCACTTTTGGGGCCAGCTTTTCTTAGGGTTTAAGAATTTTTTCTAGGATTTTTCTCTAGAGGTTTTGGGAATAATCCACTGAGCATCTCCTGAGTGCCTGAGGCAGAGAAGCTCTGTGAGCTCTGTGCATTTTTCCTGGCACAGATGGAGCAGGGAGCTCAGATTCAGGGATTTTGATATGTGACAGTGTTGCCAGTGTTGTACATGTGAGTGAGTTCACCTGCCTGGGATGCAGCAGGAGAAGATGATCCTTAATGGACTGAGTGGGAATAATAGGTGTTTTCTGCTAGAGAGGTAATTGATTTGCAATTAAAGCCCCTTTTCCCCCTGCTCATGCCACCTCATTACCAGCACAGGGAACTCTCCAACAAACACAAACCCACGCTGTGAGAATCCCCAAGTGGAGCCCTCGGTGCCCTGCAGTGGTTTCTGCCATTGTCAGGTGATTTTCCTGGCACTGGGATGGTTCCTGTGCCTGGACCGGAGCCCATCAGGGGCTGGGTGTGTAAATTTTCCCCCTCCTTTGCCACCTGAGCGAGTGCAGGGCTCCTCCCATGGCAGAATGCCCGGGGCCCTTGGCTGTGCCTTTGGAGGGTGTTTTGTGCTGTTCTCCCTGAGCTTTCTGCTGACTGAACATCCTCAGCAGCCCCAGGCCTGGCAGAGCCCTGCCTGGCACATCCCTGCCCACGTTTCCCAGGCAGTGGAGCTCTCCTGGCTCTGTGTGTGTGCCAAGGCAGGAGCTGGGATGGCTCAGACCGGCTCTGGCATGCGCTGGGTTCCAGGAGAGCCTTTCCAGGTGAGGCAGGGCTGCTTCAAGGAGGTGTTGTTCTACTAGAACTCACGTTTGTTTGTATTAACAGGAGAAAGCTCATGATTTCCCCATTATTGTGTGTTTTGAAAGGGGCAGGATGAGCATAAAGAAGCAGGCACATTTGCAAATTCATGTTGAAATTTTGGGGGATTTGCATCACCTCTGTTGGCAGAGGCTGTCATTGGCAGTCTAATCTGAACACAAACTGGAGCCTGCTTTTATTTCTTTTCCTTGCCTTCCCTTTGTGCCTGGCTGCCACTGCCTCATCCCCATCACCCCCCCACCTGCTGCTGTCCTTTCCTTTCTGCTTCATGCTTGACCTATGAGCTGAAATGCTAATGGCTGTTGAAAATCTCAATTAATATAAACCTAGTTTCAGCCAGCAATGTGCTAAACTCGTTTAGGAGATGTAGCATCTCCAGGAAATGCAGGATGGCAAAAGCCTCGGACAACAGCTGAATTTTTAGCAGGCTGTGCTTTCAGGTGTGTCTGCAAAGCTCAGATCTGGGCTGGTTTGTGGCCAGCAGGGAGGGTGATGGTCACTGTGTGTTTGTAGGTCATGGCATTCCTCTGCTGCAGCGTTATCTCCTCGTGCTGGAGTAATTTCTGTGTTTCCATTGGGTAAAGAAGGAATGATGTGTGGCCAAGCCTTCAGGTGGAGGGGATAAACCAGACACACGCGAGGGGATTAGGCTGCTCTCACATCTGTAAATGTGCACATGTAAAGCCAGACCCTTATTTTATGGTGACTCATACAGGAATTATGCAAAATGCACTTTATAGTGCAGTGAAGGAATACAGTCTAAAATTTCAGCATGGTACTTTTAATTCCACTCTAAATACCTTAGAAACTTGCTAATTAAATACTTGTGGGTTTCTCAGAAGGCTGCACAACATCTCCACAAGCAATTTGTGCTGCAGGATGTGGTACATCCACCTCGAGCACACTACATTAAATCCAGATTTTCCCCTGAAAGAGAGGTTGGTGCCACAGTAGAACTGGAAGAAGGATTAAAGGAGATGAATGTAAAAATATGGATTAATTCCCACTCAGGAAAAGATTGTGTCTAGTGACCTAAACTTGTGTGTCACAGGAGCTGCTCTAGTGGCTCGGTGCTCAGAGCTGCTGCTCAATTAACCCAGGCCAAAAATGAACAGGAGAAGGAGCAGTTTTGTGTGCAGTGAGGATGGGCAGAGAAGCAATGAATTAAAATAAAAAGGTAATTAAATTTATGGAGGATAGGTATTGGTGTTAAAGAGCAGATCTGGCTCAGAAAGTCCCCAGGCAGCTGCAGGAGGACAGAGGATTTGTGTTCTCCCTTTGAGCCACTGTGGGGTCACCTGGTGTCCCCTGTCCCAGCTGTTCTCCTCAGATCAATCCAGATGTTGCTGTTTACTCACCTATTTGAGAACTTCCACCAGGGCGGAATGTGGTGCAGGTTTGTGTGCTCCTGCTGGAAGGAATGACCACGTGGTTAGCTCACTTTACTGGGAAGTGCCATGTCAGTAATGTCATCGCTGAAGTTTAGTGAGGTGGCCATCATCAGCAACACCCCATCCACAGCTGCCATGAAGGGGTTAAAGCAGGCATTGATTTCCACTCTGGGTTTTCCTGTCAGTCCGTATTGCAGGTGCTGTTCAGAGGCATTTGAGGTTCCAGCAGGTCTGATGGGGCTGGCAAAGCTGGGCTCCTGAGTGTCCTTGCAGGTTACAAGCCCCATTTCCTCAGCACTCCATCCCTGTGTGTGTGTGTCAAAGCCATGCAAAGCTGTAAGAAATGTGGTCCTTGTGCTCAGTGCTTCAGCTGCCAGATGGACAAAACCAATTAAATCAGCTCTCCCAGGTGCTGGGCCATTATGTGGGCAGAGATATGACCAGGAGAAATCATTTATTGCTCCTCTAAACCATTTCAGAGCACAGGCTGCGATCTGATGAGACTTGAGGGGATTGCACTTCAGGATTTTGCTGGGAGCAGCTGGGAGCAGGTAAGGCAGTGTTTGTGGGAATGGGGAGCTGGTGCTGGCTGCCTTTTCCTGGGTCACACCCTTGGATTCCAAGGTACTCGTGCACCTCTTGATTCCCCTCAGCTCTGGGTAGTTCTCCAGCAGAGACACCAGAAACTGGGTTTGCAGCCAGGGGACAACACCATCTGTCACCCTGCCCAGCCCAAGGCTGAGCTGCTCTCCCAGACAGCCAGCGCCTGCCAGGACCTCCCAAATTCCTTGTTTATTCCTTAAAACTTTGGCCCAGGGGAATTAATTATATTGTGCTCTTTATTGAATTGAATGTTTTACTGCTGCATTGTGCTACAGCCTTGTGTACGTATTTCTTTGTTGATTATGTTAATTCTATTTTTAGAGTGTTTTTTTGGTTTGGAAACTGCAAGACTGATGGATTATAAAATTGGGGAGGCACAATAGTTGCAATCACAGATGAAACACATAAATTTTGTGAAATAATGTTGAAGTTGTGTAACTAGACTGAAAACTTTTCCTTTAGATGTGCTGTCCGATAATGTTTGTGAAGTCCTTGGTAAGATAAATAATGCATGGACTTTTCTCACTAAACCTCCTGAGAGTGGAGTTACATCTCAACCAAAAATATCTCTGTGCCTGTTGTGTGCTGCAGTGGGTTTGGAAATGCTTTGCCATGGAAGGAAGAGCAGCTTTCTGATTTGGGTGATTATTTTAATCACCTCCAGCATATGCATGGGCTGCTTTTTTAAGAACTGAAAACAGCCCAAAATATATGACTGGGGAAGAGTCAAGTGAAGGTTATCCTCACTGACACTGGGATGTCAAAAAGCTTTCAGGGGAAAAGCAATGGGTGGCATTGACACCTGAACTAAAACGGGGTCCTTATGAATATTCCCTCTCTTTTCCAAACTCCTGAGTGACTCTGCACATTGTGGGGGGTTTCAGGGGGAAAAAAAAAGTCTACAGCTGCATAAAAACTGGTGCTGGAGCAGCATTTGTAGCAGAAATGCAGCAGAAATCTCTACATTTCCCAGCTAATTGATGAAGTAGGGAGATCCTTGAGGTGTGGAAGAGCTCTGAGGTGATGGATTCCCTCTGTGAGCTCCCTGCTGGATCCCAGGGCTGCCATCCCTCTGCTGGGAGCTGCTCTGGGAACACTTTGGAGCACATTTGGAGCACATTTCCTTTCCTCACCTGCTGAATTTTCCATGCCCCACTTGCTGGAAAGCTTTGCAGTGGAGCCCCTGTGCTCTGTAGCATTGAACTCATCTTTTCCTACATTAACTGTTGATTTTTTGTTTGTTTGTTTGTTTGTTTTTGGGAGGGTTAGGATTGGGATTGAAAGTTCTCAGATGATATTTTGTGTTTGGACTCAGGTGTTTATTATTTCTTATTTGTATTTCAGTTTTATAAGTCGTGAGTTTTACAGTATTTTATTCACAAGCTATAAAATGGTTTTGTATTTAATTATGTAACATTTTTTAAGCAAAACTAATTAAGAAATGGCACTTATTTTTACTTTTAACTTAATAATTTATGTCTCATAATGTGGGCTTTTTGTTTAATTATAAAATACTACTTAAACTTATGAAGAAGTACTAGTTAGGACTAGTTATTGTTTTAAAACTTTTATTTTAGTTTTATATATATTATTTTAAATTTTAAAACTTTAAGTTTTCTGTTACGTGATATTACACACTTCTATTTAAACTATACACTTATAATCTTCATTTTATTATTTAATTTTGGAAATCTTCTCTATGGCTTCAGATTAAATATAGTGTTTTCTTGAGGATCTGTGTTTTTCTATACAGAAAGTTTAAAATTCTTTCTCTTAAAATTAACAATTCCATGTGGAATCATTCAACAACCAAACTTTTATTTATTCCTACTAGAAAGCAAAATTTTCCCCAGATTTTTTTTCCTGTGCTTCCATACCTGGGGCCACATGGGAGGCTGTAATTTCTAATCACAAATATTTACCAGTCCTGTAACATCCATGTCACTGAGAAATTAAACTTGGTTCTAGCTAATGAAAAGCTTAGCCAGGGGATTCCCCAGTGTTCAGCTGTGGGGATCCATTACTTTCCTCAAGATTTGTGTGTACAGGACTTAAACAAGGAATATTTGAAGAGGGAACCAAAGAGCTGAGGTTGATGCCATATTTAGTAGTGCATTATAATTTCTCTTGGAAGTGGCAGACCGGTAATCTGGGAATTTTGGCTGTCATCCTGCTACTATTTATGAGCAATTTTAATACAGTAATTACATGTAGGGGAAATTCTTTGCTAGGTTGATGAGATAAATGGAAATTTAATCTTTTTTTTCTTGTTCGGTTGTCCAATATTTTTATGGCATCCTTCTGGAAGGAAGGGGATGTAATAAAAGAATCTGGAACTCCATTGCTCCTTGGAAATACTGATAGTTTGAAAGATTTGCTCAGTGTAAGTTAAAGGCAGCTCATTAAACAAACAAATGAGCTGTCCTTAGAGCAATCAGTATTTACTATTAACTGAACAGCACAGTAAATAATGAATTGCAGGTAAGGAACTACAGATAAGTATTTGCAGTGAATTCAAATTACTTGACTTAAGCCTGAGGCAGAGAAAAGCAAATAGAAAGTCAGAAAGAGAAGGAGGAGGGGGGAAGAAGAAGGGAGAGGATGGGCTGCAAATGTAACATTTGCTGTAGCAATCCGTGTTCATTAGTGGTGATGAAGAAAGGTTTTCCTGGGCAATCTGGTGCCCCCATCCCTGGTGCAAGTGGTGCTGCAGTGAGTCCACCTGAGAGCTAAGGGGGATGTGGAATTCCTGGGGAAAGGGAGAAGAGAAGGCTTGGGGGAGACTTTTTCAATTCTACCAGTACCTGCAGGGGACTAAAAGAAGGCTGGAGAGGGATTTTGGACAAGGACATGGAGGGAGAGGACACAGGAATGGCTTCCCAGTGCCAGAGGGCAGAGATGGATGGGATATTGGGAATTAGGAACTATTCCCTGGGAGGGTGGCAGGAATTATTCCCAGCTGTGGCTGCCCCTGGATCCCTGGCAGTGCCCAAGGCCAGGCTGGACATTGGGGCTGGGAGCACCTGGGACAGTGAGAGATGTCTCTGCCATGGCAGGGCTGGGAGAAGGTGATTTTTAAGGCTCATTCCACCCCAGACCATCCTGTAATTCTGTGAAAAGCCAGACCCTGGGCCTCACCTGGCTCGGACAGCAGGGCTGATGCTTTTCCCAAGGTCAGGATTTTGCAAGTGGGTCCCTGGCTCTGTCCTACCCCAAGGACAGAGCTGTGCTTTGGCACCAGCGAGACCAAAACCTGCCCATGGCTGCCAAGTGCCTGCACAGCTCCCTCAGTCATTTCTCCAAACTACTTAGGCAGTGAAATTGTTCATTTGCTGGGAGCTGGCACACGTTGAGAAGTTTGGGTTTGGAGTTTAATCATGGTTGGAGTGAGAGATTGTGCTGCCTGGAGTTTGGGTGTGTGGCTGTGTCTGAAGGCAGGATGGACGGGCTAGCTGGGGGATATTGCTCATAAGGAAGGGGCTCGGGGTGTTTTGGGTGCTGGAGGTGAGAGGGAAGGTTGGGGATTTAATCAGCATCTCTGCAGTTTCACTGAGGCCTGCTGGGACAGCCAAAGGCGTGACAGGCCAACTGAACACCCAAAGCTTGGCAGCCCTGCCTAAATGTCACCTTAAACAGGTGAAGAGCTTGGCCCAGGTCTCTGCAGGGAGGATGAGGCTCGCCTGGCTGAGCACCAGCAGGGCCCAGAGCAGGGAGCAGGGCGTGGGGCAGGTCAGGGAGATGGGTGTGGAGTGTTGGCATTCCATAATCCCTGTCACAGCCTCTGCCACTCCTCCAGGGATAACAGACATAGGAGCACCAGGTATATCTTGCTGGGAGGTTGCCACAAGGTAAATATCTCTGCAAAGAGCCTCTTGCTTGATTCCCGTCACCCCAGGGCTGCTCCTCATGGAATCCCCTCCTAAAAAACCTACAGAGATCCAAGGCAGCTGCAGAGAGGTCCCCAGGTGGAATTACCTGCTGGGTGTGCACAAGTCCATCCCTGCTGGAACCCCTGTGCTGCCTGCTCCCAAATGCTGCTGCTGCCAGCCCCCAGCATTAGTATTCAAGCCAGGGAACAGGAGTGAGGTGCTAGACAGGCCGACTAATTACAGCAGCCTGCAGAGGCAAGGCGGGCTGTGCCACATGATGAAGGACATCCTGCTTACTTGGAACGTTGCTGCTCTGCTGTGGCACTTCATTTAAAAAAAAAAAAAAGAAAAAAAATAAGGTGTGAGCTAATTGGTTTGGTTAAGGAATCGAGCTGTGCTATTGTTTTTTATTTTTTTCTCGGATTTAATCTGAATTTATACAATGCTTTGTGACACTCATCTAAAATGAAACTTGCTGTGACCTTAGCAAGCTGCACACCTCGTGTAATCCCAGCTCCCCTGCCTCTGGCTGCCATCCTGACCTGCCTGCTCCTGTCCCCAGAGCTGTCAGCAGATGGGGGAGAGGAGGCTCTCGCTGCCACCAACGTGCCATCTGCAGGCAGCAAGGCTGGGCAGGTTTTTATGAGCCTAAATTGCAGTTCTGCATCCAGAGGGTTTTCTGTCAGAGCATCTGTTTTACTGCCATGCCACAGATCCGGGGCTGAGCGTGTGCCAGGAGCAGGTGAGGAGGGGGACAGCCCCATCCTGCAGTGACAGCAGCCATCAGGTGGCTGCTGGCTGGGGCTGCTGCGTGTCCTGTGTGTCCCCTGAGCTGTCACACAGCCCAGGTTTGGGCAGGCTGAGCTTTGGAAAGCTCCACTGCTCACAAGTCAGAGCCAGGAGAACTCAAACTGAGGGAAGAGAACTGCTGGTGTTGCCTGATTCTGGCTGATTTACACCCAGGGTGGGCTGGGGGTGCCAGCTGAGCCTGTGCCCTGTCTCTGTCCCCTCCAGTGCCCTTCTGCAGAGCGGGGCACTAAGCAGATTAGTCAGCTTCTTCCATCAGCAAATACTCTGGGCCTAAGATACTTAAAAGACATCTGGTTTTTAGCCTCATTTCTAAACAAATGAGGCTTATGTGATTATGGTGTCTGTCGCCTGCCCCTCATTGGCCAATTGCAATGCCCAGCTGGGGGTTTTGGTCTCACAGATGTGAACTTCCAGGAACTTTCTGTGGGCTGGTGTGAACAGAACTCGTCCTGGAGGGAGGGCCACAGCACAAGCTGAGAGAGGGAATGTGCTGAGGGAAAAACAAATCTCAGTTTGCAGGGAAAAGCAGCCGCAAGGAGAAAACCCCCATGGACTGGAGGGTGTGGCTGTGGGCTGAGCTCTGCCCCTGCCCCAGCTGTGCCAGGCCTGCCCAGCCATGCACAGTGCCACCTCCTGCTGTCCCCACATGCCAACTGCTCCTGTGATCCCGGGATTGCTTTTCTGATCCCTGGATTAGCGGGCTGGGAGGTGCAAAGATACCAGAGCTGTGTGTGAGGCAGGCTCAGCTGGGCTGTGCACTGCCCTGGTGAGCTGTGCCCGTGGAGCAGAGCTGGCCAGGCCATGCCAGCCCGGCCTGCCTGCTGGGCCTGTGCCTGCTGCACTGTGGCCTTGCCTTCAGGATTGTTCTTTCACAGTTATCCTGACAACTGAGGTCTGAATTCTCCTGGGAATGATGTCCCTTAGCACTGTGGGAGGGTGCACAGGTGAACACAGCTCGTGCTGGTTAATAATTCATTCAGGGACCATGGATGAAGCTGGCGACCGGAATCCTCCATGCACCCACTTTTGCAGAATCCCAGAGTGATTTGGGTTGGAAGGAGCCTTAAAAATCATCTTCTCCCAGTCCCTGCCATGGGCAGGGACAGCTCCCACTGTCCCAGGTGGTTCCAGCCCCAATGTCCAGCCTGGCCTTGGACATTTCCAGGGATCCAGGGGCAGCCACAGCTTCTCTGGGCACCTGTGCCAGGGCCTGTCCACCCTCACAGGGAACAATTCCTTCCTGATTTTTCATCTAAATCAGAATTCTCTCCTTTACTTCTCTGTGAATTTCACTTAAATGATCGTTAGAGCTGGATCTGTCTCTCCTTTTTGCAGCTGCACAACATTTTCACCTTGTCACTCAGAACCTAAGGATGTCCAATGGAATGTGTAAAACCCACACAGAGTAGTTCTGGGACTGGGAGGGAAAAGCAAAGGTTTCATGTTCTGCTTCCTAGTAATGAACTAAATGAGATTGTGTCCTTCTTTGAGCATAAATGAAAGATAAAAGACAGATGAGATTTATGAACAAGGTCATTAGTGTTCCAAATTTCTCTCATTAGATCTGTTACATTACTTTCCAACTTACATAACTCTCATTAGAAAAATTTATGAACTGGAATGATTACAAATACACCATATTCTAAACCATCTCTACTTTTAATTGCCAAACAGAAAAAAATAATTATATTTCTGTGCTACAATAGAGCTGTACTTTTGTGCATGTGTTTTTTTTTGTTAGAATTTAAATACAGGTTGCTCCTGAAGCCAGGGGATGGGGCGAGAGGAAAATGGACCATTTAGTGCAATTTAGCTGCAAACCTGAAGCATTGCTTTAATTTTATAACTGTGTCAGACCCAGGTTGACATTGCAGGCTAATATTGCTGTTTGTTCTCCTCACCAGACTCCCACTCTCACATCCCTGTGCCTGATTTGAAGTGACAGTGAGCAGAAGCATAAGGTATCTCTCATTCTGTTTGGACTCCTTGTTTACAGAAGAGTGATGGAGATGCTATTAAGCACAAAAGGCATCACCATATGCCTGTTTTTCTTTGTATTGAGTTTGGCAGCAGCTATTGAAATACCATTATCAGGTGAGTTGTAGCTATTTGCTGTGCACTTTGCTGTTTTTGTTTGGTATTCCTTTGCAGCTATCCCTGAAGGAAAAATACTAAATCCTCCTTTCCAGTTGCGTTCCATTTGGAATTTAATCTTGCCACAATGTGGCCTTTGGGAAATTCAGGTCTGATCAAAAGCTAAGCTGTCCTGTTTGGGCCTGCTTAAATGGAGCAGTAAAGTTGTCTAATAACATCTCTGTGGTGTTTGCCATCCAACGCAACGCTTAGCTCCGAGGGTTTGGGTTTGCCCTTCTCTTCAATTTGGCTCTGAATCCCCTTGAAGCTTGTTTGATGTACATAAATCCCTCTTTCCTTGTCGTGCAAGCTGCCATTCCAGCCTGGGGAAGGAGCAGGTGGATGTCTCAGGGCCAGTGTTGGTCCCCAGAGGAGGATTTCACACTCTGTGCCCTGCCTGGGGGAGCAGCTCCTGCATCCCTCACCGGCTGGGATGAATTCAAACTGCTTGTTTTACATGGATCGTGAGCTTCCAGGACACGTGTAAAATATGGGATGAGGCTCACAGGGAGCAATCCATGGAAAGCCAGAGGACCCCTCTTCTTGGAGTACAGCCCAGACCTCCCCAGCTTTGCATTTTTCAGACATAAATGGACAGGAGGGTTGCAAACTGCATTTTACTTTGTTATTTTGGCTGCAAAAAACAAAACAAAACCCCCAAAAAGCAAAACTCAACAATATTAGGATTTATTAATTATAGTGGGGGAAAATAAAAAGTAAACCTAAGGAAGAATAAATTTAGGCTCTTTTCAGGGTCTCAGAGTAGGACATGGGCCAGTGTCAGGGCATCCTGTGGATCTGCCATGAGCTCTTAGCACTCTGGAGCCTGCCAGTAGCCCTGGCTGCAAAGAGGAAGCCAACCAGGCAGGTTTATAGGATATTTTTGTAAAACTATCCAAATTTTCATTGGAAGTAGAGGTTTTTGGTTTTTTTTTTTTCAGGAAGGAACTGCATTGGCTCCTTGTGTTTCACTAAAGCCAAAGTGGAGCTGTGACTGTAAAGCACAGGACAGACTCTCTGGGCATCCACTGCTTTTATGAACCTACCCCAGGGAACCACCTAACCCTTAATTAGCTGTAATGAAGCATTTGATATTGTAATAAAAAGTTATTTCTGATCAGTGGAGCTGGTGGGCTTGGAAGTGTTCAGCTTTGAGACCATGTGATACGACAAGACACTGATTTTCAGTCCAGCTTTGAGCTCCCTGCACTTAAAGCAGCACACAAAGAGCATTTTAATTCTCTTCCTGGCTGTTTATAACAATGGGGTGATCCTATTATCCCAGCTCCACTGCAGGGAACATTCTCCTTCCTCTGTCACACAGGCTTTTGCAACACTTTAATTCCCTCAGAAAAACCCAGAAGTTGGTTCAGCCTCGGTGCGTGACCACGCAGCTGCACCCTGGGGCAGACATTAAACCAGCCTTGCAGTCCATGGCTCTTCCTGCCAATTTTATCCCAGGATGGAGGCAGCAGTTTGCTACTTCATGTGTGTGCATCTGTGTCTGGATTAAATCCAGTTTCTGACTTCACTGTGAATAAATTTGCCAGGCCACAGCGCCGTGCTTTGGCTCTGGCTCTGGCGTGGTCCCAGCTCCCCTCTGCCCTGGGTGGGTTTGGAGGGGAATCAGGGTGGGCACTGTCCCTCTGCCAGGCCCTTCTTTGGCCTTTCAGTGACAGTGACCAGAGGGTAATGTCCATGATCATCATTTTCCCCAAGGCAAGGCTCACTTTCTGCAGGAATAACGCAATATTACTGCATTGTCCCTCTCCACTCGAGGGAGCCCAGTTTGGCTGGAACTCTGTTTTAACCCAATTCCTCTTTGTGTTCAGTTTCCCAGCTTCCAACAATCACGGAGCAATCCCACACCCAGGTTGCCTACCCCTTTGATGAGGACTTCACCATTAAATGTGAAGCCAGAGGAAACCCCCAGCCCACGTGAGTACTGCTTGGAGAAGCAAACAGAAGCTGGGTTTGCTTTTAACCTTTGCCAAACATTGCTGTGTCCGTCAGGAGCTGCTGCACAAAACCCTGCTCATCATCCTCAGCAGGGATAAGGTTTGGCTTTCCATTCAGGCCATTCAGCTTTTGTGGCTCCATCACTTCCCCTCGCCCTGTGAATAGGTATCAACATGGTTTTCCTTGCTGGGGGATGTTTGATTTCTCTGGCACGTGCCAAATTCACCCCCTGGTTTTAAAAAAAAATAAAAACCTTGTCTGGGTTGTGCTGCAAAAGATGGGCTGTGTCATGGTAATCAGAGGGGCCCAGCGGTTCCTCTGCCTCTTCCACAGCAACCCTAAAAATCCCAACCACATTACACTGTGTATTCAAACAGCAATTTGCATTTTATCAGATACCTTGTCCGTACCTAACCTCAGCAGGGCTGTGGTGATGGTACAGACAGACACAGAAAGAGTTATTCAGATCAATATCCAAAGATAAGCCCTGTGCATTTTACACCAGTGTGGAAAAAAGGAAGATTTTTAATGAAAATGTGACTAACAAGAGTGTAATAATAGCACAATAAAAACTCCTCCTGGGGCTTTCACCACTGAATGGTGTTTGGGCTGAATTAATAGCTGGTTTGAATGTCATTTTTTCTCTTTAATCCTTCCCTTCTCCTTTCTTTGCAATACAATTTAAACTTTAAAAGGCATTCTTTTATTTAGATCAAGACAATTTGGTAATTTTTAATTGAGCTCTGAGTGGGGATTTGTAGCATGATAATAAATTCCCTTTGTTCCACTGTTTGTCAGTGCATCAGTGAAAAGTTTCCTGGTGTTTTTAAATGATGTGGTAGTGCCTGTTAGGTGAGGGGATCCCATATTCCCTCCATCCTGGAGCAGGGATCCCATGTTCCCTCCATCCTGGAGGATCCCATAATCCTTCCATCATGGAGGATCCCATAATCCCTCCATCATGGAGGATCCCATAATCCTTCCATCATGGAGCAGGATCCCATATTCCCTCCATTCTGGAGCAAGGCAATTTTACCAAGACCACTGAAGTGCCAAAACAACGGTTTATTGTTAATTATTTATTCTCTTAAAACCAAAAAGAAAGGCACATCTGCCACTAAAATGATGTTACTGCAGTTTCCAGCTGTCTGATTTTAAATCAGTTTAGGCAAATTTCAATCCAGAATTGCAGGTACAGGAACAGCATTTATCAAAATCACCCCCAGCAGCATCACAACTACAAATGGATCTGTGGCAAGGAAAACCTCAATGGAATCATCTGAATTTCTTCTGATTCAGCCCTGGTGGAGGGTGGGAAAGCTCTTGTGGATCTTTGCCACTCCGGAGCAGCAGTTCCACCACAGCCACAGCCTCTGCCAGCCTGCAGGTGCTGGGGGCGTGTGTCTTTCCCAGCCTCTCTGTCTGTCCCTGTCCTTGCCCTGGGCGCTGTGCTCTGCTCTCATGGCACAGCCAGGAAAGGCAGAGTGTGGAAGGAGGGATGTGCCCAAGGGGCAGCGCGAGGCAGAGGGGCACAGGGGCACTCTGCCATTCAGCTCTCTCCTCTCCCATCCAGTTTCTCCTTTTATTTTGCTAAAACCCTCTTGGCCCTATATTTACCCCTCATTAATACCAAAATGCTGTCCTGGGGCCTGCCCACTGTAACATTCCTTTTCTTTTTCAGCTTTAACTGGACTAAGGATGGAAAACCATTTGATTTATCATCTGACCCCAGGATAGTCACAACTAATAACTCTGGAACTTTTGTGATCCAAAACCGGGGAATCATCAACAATTTCCAAGGGAAATATCGCTGCTTTGCCTCCAACGTGCTGGGAACTGCCATGTCAGAGGAAATTGAGCTGATTGTTCCAAGTAAGGCCTTCATTTTTGCTTTGAATTTGTAATTATTACTTTTATTATTTGAGAACTGTCTTTCCTCAAAATAAATGGGAAAGAACCAGCTCACATGGCAAAACATGAGTTGTTTGTTATTCAGTGAACATCAAAGAAGAAAGTGGTATTTTCTTCTTGGAATAATTTAATTAAATTCCTGGTTTTGAGGACAGAAACCAAATCTGGATGCAGGATTTCAGACCACTGAACTATCAACTCCCACAGGTTATTACTGCAAAATAGCAACGGATGCAAATGTTTGAAAACTCCAGGGGAAGTGATTTGATCAGCTGTGAGTTCATTAATCTGATGTCAGCAACATTCAGGGTTTGGGATAAATACTGATGGGGAGAAGAATAAAGCCCTGGAACTGGAATGGAAAACAAGCTTAAAAATAAAGCAGGGAAAATTACTGATCCT
Organism: Emberiza elegans; assembly: GCA_024865655.1. Lineage (NCBI taxonomy): Eukaryota > Metazoa > Chordata > Aves > Passeriformes > Fringillidae > Emberiza > Emberiza elegans. Next base: position 2,766,087 of record JALJVW010000260.1, on the reverse strand, counting down.
AGAAATTTGTGCTTTATTAGCACAGAGGAAGGGCAGAGAGGGAAATGAAGGATTAAGGACCATGTTTTAGAAGTGGCATGAAATTTATGGATAGAATCAAAGAATTATTGAGGTTGGCAAAAGCTCTTAAAATCAGAGTCCAACCCTTAATCCAGCCCAGCCAGGTTCAGCATTCAGCCATATCCCAAAGCTGAAAAAACTGCTTTGTACCGATCCATATAATAACCTGTAGCTTGGAATATGAGCACACATTTTGGTTCTAAATTCAGGATTGAAGCATACAAATTGAGAAAAGGAAAATCAGAAGCAGAATCTTCCCAGAGGGAGTAGAAAGGACAAGAAACTCCCCCAGCTCCATGGTGGAGCAGGGGGAGAACCTGAAGCAGGTTTTATGATGCAGTTCATTAGCAGACATGGAGAAAAGCAGCAGGGCAGTGGATTTTTTCAGGTGAGACCCTGCATTTCCAAGCTCCTGCACTATTTTGTTCTGAAATATCTGATGGCTCCATGCTCAGGTGGAATCCATGTGGCAGGGGATGCATCCACAGCCTTCTCAGCCCCACAGTGGCAGGAGGTGGCTGCTTTTGTACAGAAAACACTTCTGGCAGATCAAATGGGCTATGAGAAACATGAATAAATATTTTGTCCTGTCTTCAGCATAGGAAATAATCCTGAGAAGCATTCCAGGCACAGCCAGGGCTGGGAGAGTCCTGGTGCTGTGGGCTCATTGAAAACAAGGCATTGCAAGGGCTGGGAGGGTTCCTGGGAGGGACCTGCTGAGGCTGCCACATAAATGCGTTTTATGAGTGCTCCTCATGAAAGACACATTTATTTTCCTTCCATCCAGCTTTATGGATTTCTTTTTCCTTGGGAAATCTATTTCATGTTGCAATGTGCCACACAGCAATCCCTGATGCCAGAGCTTGGTGTTGGGTGAGGAATTTGCAGCATTCCAGGTGTTGCTCTGTGGTTTAGTCCCCACCACCTTGCAGCTGTTTTAGGGAAGAGCTTTCCAGAGCAGAGCAGAATTGCAAAAAGCTTTAGGACAGTGAGCTGAGGTGTATTGAACTGTTGACAGGGTAGGATGGGCAGCTGATGGCAGCTGGAGTTTCAGGCAGGGACAGGAGAGTGATGCAGTTAAACTTCAGACAGAGTTTTTGACTTTGGAGTCAGTGTGGTTAATACAACTTCTCTTAAGCAAAATATCTCAAACTCACTACATTTGAGGGGAGTTAAAGTGCCCAGTGTCGTGTTTGTACCTCCAGAAGCAGAATGTTCTGATTTTCCATTGCTACTGAACTAAAAAAGATGAAAAGCAAAGAGTTGATGTCTGTATTTGGGATTATTGAATCTGTATTCAGAGAGGAGATTTTTTGCTTTTAATGAAGAACAGTCTAGAGTGGCTTAAGTAGATATTAAATATATTGGGAGTGGATGGCAACAAATTTATGGAGAGGTTACAAACATGGTTGTTATCAAAAGCAAGAGGAATTTTAGTGCTAATATATGCAAATTCCTAAGCCCAGCAAAAAAAATACATGGTACAGATGATGTATTAGAGGGATTTACCCAACTCACACATCTTTTGAAGCACATTTGCTGTTATTAGAACTCTTCTGCCATCAGTTCTTTCATTTACTGGTGCAATGTAAAAGCTGCAAATTAAATCAGGATTCAGAGAGGAGTAGAAGGCACCTTTGATTTTCTAAAGTGCTCTACAACTGTGCCCCAGTGAAAGAGCTGCTGGTGCACAGATCCTCTGTAAACCAGAACCTGCCAGGGAGGGGCTGGGGATAAATCACCTCTATTCACCCCCGGGTTTTGGAGCACAGACTGGTACATGTGAGATCACTCCCTGCATTCATGATGATGATGCAGAGGTGGCAGAGCTGTGCCAGCTGCATTCAGGGCAGATGTAAAGCTCCTTGGCAAAGTCACCGTGCCAGGGAAGGGAAGAAAACCCCAGCGAGGCAGAGCAGGGCAGTTTCTTTCATAAATTACATTTCCACTGCAGAAGCAGAATACTGGGTCTGTGAGGCTGCTGCTGAAAGGAGAACAAAAGAGTGTTTACTCACAGTAGTCATTCCAGGGAAGCAATAGAAATGTCAGCAGAAATGATCATTAAATCTCACCTACATAATGAAAATACCCCACCTCCCCTATGTAGGATGACATTAAGGAGAGAGGGAAGAATGGGCTCTGAGGATCTCGATGTGTTTGCAGCACTAACAAAGGCCAGATTGTTACAAGATACATTCAGCATGAAAATGAATTTAAATGGTGAGAACACAGACTTCAGCTCCCCTCCTCCAGCATTTCGGGAATCTGCTGCTTGAATTAGTGAGCAGGCCCACTGCCAGAGGAAGGAGAAGAAGTACAGTTTAAACTTCTTTAATTAACTGTGCTGTGAAAGACTCTTCACGGCAGACTGAGTTAAGATTTATGCTTGGTATTTCTAAAGCTGCTGCTCCAAAAGACCAGAGACCTGAGGATGGAAAAATTGGCTGAATGTAAAATTATTCCAGGACAGGCTGTGCTCTGATGTGATGTCAGTGCAAGAATTCCCATAGAAAGGCAAACCTAAGTTAATATTCAAACACTCAGGTGTGAATATCCTGAAATCAGTACAAGACACTGAGCTGACACTCAAGGAGGAGGTCTCAGTTTTGTGAAGGCTTCGGTGTAACTTTTATGGAAGAGAAAACAAAAGAGAGCAATTCACTGAGACTTTGCAGGTGATGGGGATGAAATTTAACCCTCTTGCCTCCTGAGCCAGTGACCCTTCCCTATGACCACCTAAATCATTGGGCTCGCTCTGATTCCTGCCTGTGGCCATCATTTGGAAAAGGATAACAGAGATTTACACAGAAAAAAGCTGTCATGATTCCATTCCACATCTTCAGGAGCAAGTGGACTCCCAGCCACGCTCTCCCTGACAGCCAGGCTTTGCTAACTTGTCCAATTTAAGGCAGCAATTAAAAAATCCATAAACAAGCAGGGTCGTATCTCATAAACAGTTCAAAGGCTGCAATGGAAATTACAGATTTAACTACTGCTCCTGCTCCATGGATCAGAATATCAATTGAGGAACAGAGATGAGCCCTGGAAACCTCCCAAGCCTTCATTCAGAGCAGCTCAACATCAGGGACTGCAAGTCATGGTTCAGATTCCTTAAAATGTTGGGTTGTTTGCTGTACAGGATACAGATCTGTATGAAAAACCATAATTAGATACTAATTTAAGTGTCTAAGGAGCTGGAAATTTTGAGGTTATAGAAAATTCTTGACTATTTCTGCTTTGCCTCACTTTTACATCCTTTAAGGGTTTGTTTGCAAGGAAAAATATGAGACTATCTGTGATGGGCCAGGCTAAACTCTCCTTTATCCCAAGATATCTTCAGTAGAATCCACAGGGAAAGGTTATAAAACCAGACCTGGGTTACAGTGATGCTTTTTAACAATAATTTCACAATGTATTTGTTAATTGCCAGTTTATCATCCTGAATTCAGTCCCATTTTGCACCTGATATCGGTAGAAACAAGACACAGGGATCTCAGGGACAAGTTACCTGGAAAAATGCTTTTCCTTTCTTCAAATTCTCTACACTTGACCCCAAAACATGTGAAATACCTGATGGAATGGGTTCCCTTCTCACATAAACTGGAATAAATTGCCATAACTGATACAGTTTTACTGTGAAGCCACTGTAATCAGCGGCAGGACAAAAACTGAGCTGTAGGACAAAAACTGAGCTGTAGGACAAGGTGTCCTAAATGGATCTCTGAGTAAATCTGGAGCAATGCTGAGGACTGGAGTTCACAGCTCTGCTTGCTGTATTTCTAAATTTCTATTTCTCCTAAATTCAAATTAAGCCTTTCAGTTGCACAGTATTGGTGTCTCTCCTGTTTGCTTTAGGTTGAGAAGCTGCACTTTCTGAAGGGATAAGGAGGAGAGACTCAGGATCCATTCTGGATTTTTTCCCAGCCCCCCAAATTTGGTGCTCCAGCCTGGTCTCAAGCACAGCTCAGTCCCTGAACTTTGAGTCACCCCAGGGATTAAACAGATCCTGGCCCCTTGCACAAATGACTCTGGCCACTGATAATCTTCTGTTTCCATGGTTCACACACTGTCAGAGCACTTCAGTTCTGGCTTTTGAGTGCAGCCTTGTCAGGAAAAACCCCTTGGTCAGCAAAGCCTTTCCCAGGAGCATTTGAAGAGGTGTCACAGTGGGATTTTGGGAGATTCTCCATAGCTGGAGTTGGGAGTGCAGGTTTCCATCTTCCCCGTGGCTGTTCCACTCACACCCCATGATTTGTGTGTGGTGAGAGCCCTGCTGGGGCTTTCTCAGAGTCACTAAATCCCTCTGCTCTCCCTCTGTCCCCTCCCATCGCCTCCCTGTGTGGGGCATTCCATGGAATATTGATGGAGCAGTGTCAGTGCTATCACTGCAGAGACATCAGCTGGAATTTTCACTGGCCATGTGCTGCACTCAGAACTCTGTTCAATATCAAACACTTCCATGGCACAATTTATTTTGTGTTTATTTTATTATGCTGTGGAGTTGAACTCAGCTGTGATATTTTCTGTGATCAGCCACGAATCAGTGGTGATTGATTCTGGAATATCCTCTAATTAGGACATAGGAGCCCTGAAAAAATATCCAAAATATTGCCTGCATAGACATTCTGAAGATTGATGTGCAAAAGGCAAAGTCTAATGTGACAGAAGCTTTTTATTTTTAATAAATTGGATTCAGAAGTAGGTGTTTTTCCTAGTCTTTGAGACCAGTGGGACCCCAGCAAAAAAATTATGCTTGTCAGAGGGTTTGGCTCAGGAATTTATCATGAGTTTTCATTTCTTGCAAAGCTTCAAGGATTAAACATTCGAATTTATCATTATGAGGACGAAAATCAAAGTTTTTCAATGCTTTTCATGGTGAACTAAGCAAAAAAAAAAGGCAAGGAAGGACCTGTGGTGCAAGTACTTGTTGGAGGTGGAGGACATTTGGGGTCAAATTGCTGCTTCCCCCAGTGAAGTCCAGCTGCCAACATCTGGGCCCCACACTGGAGATGAATGTCTGTGCTGCCAGCTGATGACACCAGGACTGTGACTGGTCACTGTCTCCTGGTGGGACTCAGTAAATTTCTGTATAATTCTGTAATTACTGGCCACAGAAATTCGCTGAGGTGCCCGGTGGTTATGGCACCCAGCTGGGATATCAGAAACCCAGATTCTGTTCTGCTAAATGAGGCAAAAAATAGGTTTGAACAAGGGGTTCCAATGTCCTAAATAAGTGGTGCCATATTAGTCTATTTGCTGATCCATTGGTTTGGTCAGAAATCCCTTTATCCTTCCCTGACCCAGCTTATTGAAAGTTTTGTTGGGAGTGGCGTGCTTTGGGGAATAAATAAGCTTTAGATCAAGAAATTGGCTTTTTCCTGCTGGAAAATATTCCACCTCTGCAGTCAGCAGATGTATTTCCCAGGGCTTGTAGAGCGCAGGTTACTGAAGGTACTGGATATGAATATGCAGCTCTTTTTTTTTACCTGAAATTTCACCTACAGAGGGGGTGATGCTCATTAGCTGCACTTTGCCTCTGCTAAGAATTCCTAACCTATTAATAACCCTCCTGGAGATAAAATCTCTGCAGAGTCTGCATTCAGGCAGTCAGCACTGGAGTGATTGCTTCTTTTCATGTGTACTAATCCTGAGATGTGTGAAGTGTCCTCAGAGTCCCATCCCTGCATTTCTCCCCCTCTCCTTTCGTTTGCCCCCTGCCCTAGGATGTTGCAGGTTCCCTGCTGGACCACTGATGTCTCAAGATGTGGAGCTGCCCTCAGAGCTCCCTGTTGTGACAGGGAGGTGATGTTGGCTGTGCCAGTTTGACTCTGCACAGCCAGGACCTTCTCCATCCTTTGCTGCTTCATTTAATTTAATTAAGCTAATCATTTTGCAGGCTGATGCTGGTCTGAAGTGAAACTTTGGCCAGTTGGAACTTGCCTGAAATGAAAGCAGGAGGCGACGTCAGCCCTGAAACTGCCTCAGCTCAGTTCCTTCAAGGGGTGGTTCCATCTTGCAGGCTGTTTTCCCTGGGATCACCTCCAAGCTGAGCCTCCCTTGGTCTGGGGTGGGCTCCAACCCAGCTCTGCTCCCAGTTTTCCCACATCAGCTCCAGTGGCGTTTTGGGCATCCAAATTTGCCCAGGTGTGCCAGGCTTGGAACAAAATGCTGGCATCAGGTGCTGTGGGTGGTGAAACACTGATCCATGAACAATTTAACCTGTGTTCAAGCCCAGCTAGAGCAGCCCTGGTACAGCCCTGTGAGCTTTGTGCCAAGCCTATCCCTGCAGCCCTGCAGGAATCCAGGCTGAGCTTCCAGGCCTGGGGAGGCAACAGAGGCTTCACAGCAGCCTTTCCTCTGACCCTGGAGATGGAGGAGAGCTGGGACAGGAGCCTGATGGCTGTCCTCACCTCAGGGACTCACAGTGGGTCCTTAGGAACCATGTTTGATCCAAGGCTTCCCACAAAGTCCCACACTCCCAGGGTGGTTCCTGATCTGTTGGTGCCCTGTGAGGGCTGCCCTAGAGCAGAGGCTGGGCAGAGTCACAGAATAAAGCAGGGATTTATCCAAAGGATCTCCTCCATGGATCCACCTTGGGCAGCACCAGAGCCCAGCCAGGGCTGCACCCAAGATGAACCCAAATGGCCCCAAAATGCACGATGGGCACGGGGTCTGTCCCTGGGATCAGCTCTGCTCCATTGGCACCTTGCAGTTCATTGTCCCATCCCAGCTTTAGCCCCTGCAGTCCCACCCTGCTTGTTTTTCTCTCTGCAGCCCACGGGGTTTGTGCTCCTGGGCTGAGATTTGGGTCATTTGTCCTTGGTGCCCAGCTGGAGCAGGAATTGTTTTGTCTCCCTGCTCTGGGCACAGAGCTCACCATCCCTGATGTGAACCCAGACCCACACACTAAAGCAGCACAGAATGTGAAAATAGAAAAGCTCAAACCTGAGGCATCACTGGGACCAGCTGGGGCCCCACCAGTGCACAGCCCTCGGTGCCAGGCTTGTCCTTAGGGACCCTTTGGCCTTGAGTGGTCCCTTCCAGACAGCACAAAGGAGCTAAAGAGAGTGTTTGAAAGGAATTGTGTTAAAGTAAAGCCAAAGCAAAGCACAGGACATCACAAACAAGTGTTAAACATCCCCATTCAGGGCCTGGCTTTGGGTAGGATGCTCCAAGAACTTTGTGAATGAAGAGATTCCTATTGTGAGTGTCCCAGAACTCAGGGATTTCCTACTCTGAGTAAAACTAATCATTACTCTGTGCCTCTGTGTAAATTAAAATTGGTATTAAAGGCAGAGAATGCAAAGGATGATGTAAAGGTAAATATTTTATTAAAAATGTATCAAGAAGAAAGCAAAAGGCAAAATTTCAAAAGGTACCAATAATTGAGGAACTTCTTGGCTTTTTTTTTTGTGCAGGTGTACCAAAATTCCCCAAAGAAAAAATTGAGCCTCTGGATGTGGAGCATGGAGATTCTGTGATCCTGCACTGCAACCCCCCAAAAGGCATCCCCCCCTTGCATATCTACTGGATGAATATTGGTGAGTAAATGGTTTTTTGCACAATTCATACAAGGGGCCTCAAAGCATTTGTCTTTCAGAGCAGCTTCATTACAGATTTGTCATGGATAGGAATTGTAATTGTGCAAATGCTTGGGAGAAATATCTGGATATTGAAGAAAAAAATTAAAAAATGGAAGGTGAAGATCTGGTTTGACATGACCCAAAGTTAAATTGTTGAGTGCATTGACATAGCATCTCATTAAATATGAGATATCAAATAACTGTACTTATCAGTAGAGTTTCTCACTTACTTAAGGCATATTCTCACCTATAGCTGTAGAAATATAAGTTTATTGTTTTTCTGCTTAATGTCTGTGTATTGTATTTTTACATCAATCCAAGCATCTCTCAAGGCTTCAGATCAAACCCTTCAGTGTCTGTGGAAGTTTCTGTGTTTCCGATTCCCACACCACCTCACCATTACTTTTCCTTGCCAGATTTGCAGCACATCCCACAGGATGAGAGGGTCTCCATGAGCCTGAAGGGAGATCTCTACTTTGCCAACGTGGAGGAGAGTGACAGCAGGAGCGACTATTGCTGCTTTGCAGCCTTCCCCAGGCTCAGGACCATCGTGCAGAAGATGCCCATGACGCTCAAGGTTTCCCGCTGTGAGTGTGGGGCTCAGCTCTTTCTTTGCTCTGCTTTCTGAGCTCCCCAGGCAGCAGTGCATGCAGATGTGTGGCTCTCTCAACACAGGGCACTTTGCTGAGTTTATTTCCTATTATAATTTAACCTCATGCTTGGGGTTAAATTTCATGGAGCAAAGCTTCTTGCTCCAGCCTATGTTTCTAGGTGGCCATCCCACGGCATCAGTTTCTCCTGTCCAGTCTGGGTGACCAAGATCTGATGCCTTGGAGGGGCTGCCTAGAGCAGAGATTAGACAAAATTAAGAGAGTAAAATGGCTATTTATTGAAGGCCTTTGATAGGCACACCTTGAGCAATCAGGAGCCTCCCAAAATGAGCTACACCCAAAATGGACAATGATCATGATTTTTTCAGACAATTATAGGTTTGGTCCATTCACATATCAGGGGTTAATTTTCCAATTACAGCTTCAGGTAATGAAGTAATTTACTCCAAGTTTGACCTCCAAATTCACTGTTGTTTACATCTCTCAGGGCCTGAGGCAGTGAGGTGCCCTTGATTGCCAGGCCTGGAGAGGAATTGTTGTGTCTGCCCCAAATGGGAAGACAGTAGCTGACACTCTATATGGAGTTCAGTTATACACTAAAGCAGTACAGGGTTTGAAAAATTTAAAAGCTAAAATCCTAAGGCATCGCAATCAGACCCCAAAAGTGCCCTGTCCTTCCTCCTGCTGTCCCCACAGTGAGAGCCAAGGATGCTTTAGGGAAATCTGCTGCTCTTGAGTCCAGCAGGTGTCCCAGGAATGGGGCTTCACTGGGTTTTGAGGATTTTGTGGCTGCCCCTTCCCTGGGCAAGGCCTGGTTTGGTCCAGCCTCAGCAGTGAGGTTGGAAGGATGATGTTTTCCAGGTTTTTCCAGGCAGCCTGGAGCATCAGAAACACAAGAGATGTTTTCAGTTCCTTGATGAAATGATGTGCAGGGAATTTAAGATTTCAGTTGTTCATTGAAACCTCTGATCTTTCAGACTTACACAGCCCAGAAAGCCAAGGAGAATTTTGTCTTCATGGATGAAACCCTCATGTTTAATATGTGATTTTTGAGACTTTTCTTGTTGGGATAAAAAGATAAAGGACTAAAAGTGGCTTTGTGTGTTTAATGCTTGCTTAGACCGTATCTTGGGGTAATAATTGTGAGAAAAACATCCAAGTTAAATGTTGCTCTCCATGGCTTTTCAGATGGGTTCAGTCCCCCACACATGCACACAGAAATTAGAGAAAAACAAGATGGGTTTTGGCTGCTGGTAGCCCTGGAAATGGCCCAAAAAGCCACTTCAGTGTGTCCATCTTGTCATCAAAGCCACGGGACTTGGGCCAGGAAAAGATGAGAGGCACAAACTGAAAGGGTTCTGTAAACTCAGCTTGACATTGCCCACTCCACCTGTGCCAAGGGCCTGGCGAGGGACTGCATTAAAAATAAATAGGACAAAAATAAGCAATAAGAAACAGGAGAATGGATAACGTTTTATAACATTTCTCTTTGTGGATAGTTAGTGATTGTTATTATTGTAGATAGCAAGGATGAAATGCTAATTATATCATCCATGAAGTATTTTTCAGAATAACACAAATCTTTAAAGCATTTTCATTGTATTTTCAAAACTCAGTTGCTCATCTGTTGCTTTCCTTTATATTTTTCATCCTTTCTTTCTTTTGGGGCAGAAATTGGGGGGTGGGTAGGGGCATGGTTTTGTTTTGGTTGATTTATGGTTTCTTTTGATTCTGTCTCAACCCTGCATGTTTGTTTGGTTGTCATTTTTATTTATTTCAGTAAAGCATGCTAATGACTCAGGCTCACCTAACGCTGCTGTTACTAAGGGTGAGTTGAATCCATCTGTTTTTAGCCTTTGAACTGAGACTCCACCAGCTGAGGTGAAATGGGAGCTGCTCAAAAACCACATCACAAAAGCCTCTTGATTGTGATGGGGTGGATTTAAGCAGTCCAGGGAGCACAATTGGCTCATCTTGTAGTTTCTGAGAGCAATCTGCAGGGCTTTTAATGAAAAAGGCAGGTTTTTTTTACTTGAGAAAGGAGCTTTGTAAGGGGCTGGAAGTGAGGACATTGATGTTCAGGGTTTCTCATGTTATCAATTCAGAGCAGGAGCCAGAGCTGGATGCTCCAAACCTTTTTCTGGCGGTTAAAAGAACTCTGGGATGAGACAGCCAAGGTTTGACACCGTGAATTCACATGCCAGGGGTCACCCTGGGGCTGCCTTGCTCCGGGATGAGCTCAGGGTGTGGATTTATGGAGTCTGGGTGCCCTGTGGTGGCTGTGCCCATCCCCTCCATCTAGATGGGAGCTGGCTCTGTCTCTGTGCTGCCCTGTGTGCCACCAGCATAGGTGACACTGCAGCAAAGCCCTTCTCATCCTGTGCATTCCCACTCCCCGTGCTCTGCCTGCCCCTCCCTGTGGAGCAGATCCTGGGAATATCCTGCAGGCAGCAGGCGCCTATTCCTGCAATTCTCCTCCTGCTTCCTTTTGTTTCAAATTCATGAAATTTAGACTCTCTAGCTCTTGACTCTTCCTTTCTTTGGTTAAATACCTTTAAGAATATTTTTTTTTTTTTTGTAATGCCCAATTTTAACCTCCTCTGGGAGATTTTTTTTTTGCCAGACAAGCAGTGAGGTTTCTGAAAAGGAGGTTATCCTGGAGAGTTTTGGGATGGATAACTCAGAGCACTCATCACTCCCCTGACTTTGCCCGTGGAGTGGAGCCCTGGGGCAGCGCAGGCAGGGCTTGTGCACTGTGGCTGCCCACCAGAAGCAGTTTTTCCCTCCAAGGGATGTCTGAACTCGTGCTGGGAAGGGGCCTGGCTGCCTTTGGCAGCAGGAGGTGGAGGGCAGATGGGAAATGTGTGAGAGTGTCCAGAGGCACCAACGTGTCCTGCTGCACTCAGAGCACTTGTGACACAGATCTGCAGAGATACAAAGCGAGGGGAAATTAAAATTAAAAATGAGAAAATGGTTCAGGGAGATCTATGTGGTCTTTTACCAAATCATCCATAACTGGCTATTTTTTTAAGAACTAGCACCATTTGGGGACTGATTCATTAGTGTGCTAATTGTTATGATAGTGATAACTGGGCAGCCACTGAACCCTGCATTTTTCATCCTAAAACCCTTGTTTGGCAGGCTGGAACAAAGGGGCTGTTGGAATCAAATGCAGGTCAATCTTGGTTTTATTATTTTTACAGTTTTCCTTACAAATTCTATCTCCATTACTGCAGATTTAATAATTGGAGCAGGAGGGACAATTCTGTGGGATGCTCAAGTCAGGAAAGGTGGGTTTTCACCTGAGGTTTAAAAGATGATGGAGCCAGTGCAGAAGAAAGGTGCTAAGAAGGGAGGTGTGGACCTAAAGATCAGGAACTGAGAAGATCAGAAGGGTCATAGGAAGGGCCAGTGCTTGGAAAACTGGATATAAAACTGTAGGAAAAGGTTTTTCCCAGCACTACTGCCTGTTGATATCACTGTGCATTCCTTCTGACTGTTATCAGGGCTCTGGATTAGTCTCAAAGTAGATAAATAAAATAAAAAAAGCACACAAATGGCTGTCAGACACCTTCTGGCAGCAGTGATGTTTGTGGCATTATTGAAGAATATCTGAGATTTTCCACCTAACTTCTGTTTTATTTTATCTTTCAGCAAATTTTATCAAGGAAAGGAAGCCCAAACTGCTGATCCCTCCTGAATCTGCTGGCAGTAGCTCATCAGTCACTGTCATCAAGGGAGGTGTCCTGCTCCTCGAGTGTATTGCTGAAGGGCTGTGAGTAATGAAAATGCTGCACAAACTTAATCACCTTTGGAGGGAGAAATGGGCAAAGAAAAAGGGATATTACAAATTATGCAACAATTTTAAATGTAACTCCTGTGCAGAGCTTTCTGTACCTGTAAAGCAGCACAGAGTGCAGGCAACAGTAGTGTGTTGGTTCTTGCTGTAGCTTGTAAACAAGTAATTAAAACCATGGTGTGGTAAGTATGGATTTATTTTTAATTTTTCTATTTTAAAAATTGAATTTTTTTCAGTAGTGCTACTTTTGAGATATCAAGAAACTAAATAATATCAGCATCTGCTTCAGTGCTTTTGTTCACAACATATAATGGGTTTTTTTCCTAGTTTTGCCAATTCAGTTTTCTTCAATGCTCAAAATTTAAGATATTCCAGGTGTAAGATCTCAGTTTTCTAAAAACAAAGTTCTTGAGTGGTGTAGCACAAGACATCCTTTAAGGAATGAATACAGTGAACCAGTATCAGCTGTATTAGTGTGATCCTGATCAATCCAACAGCAAAGGGCAAACCTCAAACCTTGGACACTTCCAGGCATCCAGGGGCAGCCCCAGCTTCTCTGGGCACCCTCCCCACCCTCACAGGGAAGAGTTCTTTCCTAAAAACCCTTCTAAATCCCCTCTAAACCTTCTCTCAGTTGGAAGCCATTCCCCATTGAACTGTCCAAGTTCTTTTAAATAATCTTTCTCCACCTTGCTGAGTCCCTTCAGGTAGTGAAAGGATTAATACAAGGAAGGGTTAAAATAGCTCCTTTATGGTGGGAAATCATAAAGGACAGTTTTTGTGGGAAATGAATTTGTAGAGAAGTCTTAAAGACTTGCAGACAAGTTCTTGTCATGAACTTCAAAAAGTTCATATAGTATGTATTTGTATACAAATTTTGAGATAAGAAATGCTGATTTGAAAATATAGAATAAGACAGACTTTGTTAAAAGAGAAATGGAGCTAGAAATAAGTTTTAAAAGGTGATTTTGTAAATAAGGCTGAATATTTTAAAGAAATAGAACGATGAAAGATGTATTGCAGTAGGACCTACAAGGGTAATTTTGGATGATTGGCTTTTAAACATTTATAACATAATGTGCTAAAAACCAATAAGCTAAAAAATGCTTATAATGTATCACCTAATCTGATAAATTCTTTGTAAATAACACAGGCCAAAATGAGGGTGAGTAAGGAAAAGGACTGGGAAATAAATGTTGAGTTTCCCCCTGACAAGGAGCTGTGATTCCCTTCTCAGGGCTGCTGCTGCTGCAGCTCACTCAGCCCCGAGCCCTGCTTTGCTCTTCCCAGTGTCCCAGTTTGTCCCCTGTGCCTGTCACTGCAGAATTCGAGCTGCCAGCACAAAACCAGAGAATCTGTGCACCCCCTAAATCCCCTGTGAGAGCCGAGTCCCTCTGGTTTGGCTGGGACAGGGCTTTGTGCGGAGCAGAGCTTTAAATCACCGTCCCCCTGTGCTGGACGTGGAGCTGCAGGCTCTGCTTCACACCCAGATAATTCCCATTAAAGGCTCTGCAATTCTCTTCCCTCCATAAAATTCCAAAGTCAGGATATTTATCTGCCTGCACATGTTTGGGGCATTTTGTTTTTCCCATATGGGCTTGAAAGGGCATTGCTGGTGGAAGCTGGCAAGGAGTTGAGTTGGCATTCCTGAAAGGAGGTGAATTGTCTCTGTTGGATTCACTCCAGGTATCTGCAGTGAGTTTTGCTTCCCTGTTGCAACATTTCCTTCTCTAATTCACTCCCCACCAAGTGAATCTGCCAGCCCACAAACCTCCCCAAAGCCACAGCTCTGATTTTAGAGGGTTTGCAAAGGGTTTTAGTAGGGAAATCAACTTGGGAATACTCAAATGTGAAATTTGATGGGCAAGCATGAGTATCAGATACAAGAAGAGAAAGCCAGAAAAGTCTTTCTGTCCCTTTGGAAAAAAGTAAAAAGAAAGAAATATTTTTGTTTCACTCTAAATTTTCAGGAAATTCTTTAGAAAAATTTTTTTTTTAACAAAAAGGGTTTTTTTTGAAGCAGTCACTTTTGAAAGAACACAAAGTATTTCTTTGTCTTATCACCAAGCACACCTTTTCATTGAAATCCTTCAAAAATGCCAACTCTTAGAATAAAGCATTATTTTTCTTTGCTAAAATTCCCATTTTCAGCAGAAAAACGCTCAGCTTTGCCTTCATCTCTGCCAATCCACCCTGCCAAATGTCCACAGACCATGGAAGTGGATTTCAAGGAACTCAGCTCAGGGGCACCCGACTGCAAAATAGGGAATTAGGGACATTTCCAATCTGTCACTTTTTAAAGATTTATACCCTGAGCAGTGGCAGTGTCAGGAGGGCATGGCCTGGGAGCTGGCTTTGGGACAAGAGTGGGATGAGGGCTCTGGGAGGGAATAATGGGATATTTGCAGGGCTGGTGGAACAGCAGAATTTCTGGGTACCTGGGCATGGAACCACGAGCACAGATGGGCACAGGAGGAGCAGCTCTGGGGCTGTGGCCACCTGTCCTGTGAGTGTTGGGGTCACCAACCATGTCTGTCCCCAATTCTGTGTCACTTCTGGCCCTTTCTAGGGATGGGAAGAGATTTCAGCCCCCTCCAAAGCACTGCAGTGGAGTGGGGCTGTCCTCAGGTGCCCTTTTGGGGCAGGAGGGGATGAGCTCTGTCCCCTTTCCTGCTGGCCATGCCAAGGCACATCCAAGGAATGCAGCTTTGCCCTGCTGAAAAGCCCACTCACAGGAGTTGTGCAGAGCAAGGAGCAGCTGTTTAGTGTAACCCTTAGGTAGCCCCAGAGTTTTCAAAGCTTTAAAAGCTCAAAATCCCCTAAAAGTGCCTCCCAAACCCCGGTGTGAACAGCAGCTCCGCCCCGTGAAGCATCGCAGCAGCTTCTTGCCTTCAACTCAAAATCTTCTTTTTCTTCCTTTGTTCTCAGCCCAACTCCTCACCTCAGCTGGGTCAAGGTGACAGGAAACATGCCCAGGGATGAGCCAGAGACAGAGAATTTTGGGAAGACCCTGAAGATTGACCAAGTGACAGCAGCTGATGAGGGGACGTACCGGTGCACGGCCAGCAACCCCATGGGCAGCGCCAAGCACGAGTTCCATGTGCATGTGGAAGGTGCTCAGTACTCTTTACTAAAATTATTGTTTTGGGACTAAAAGGTGGGGAAAGGGAGGTGAAGGAGACTCTTTGTTAATACGACTCAAGCAACTGCACCAATTGATGCCAGCCTCTTGGATTTGGGAAGGTTTGCACAAAGCAGCACCTCTAAGACAACAGCAACACAAAATGTAAATAATGCTTTTTGGGTTTTTTCCCCTGAACCATGAAGGCCTTAAAAAGCAGGAGAAAATATAAATATTGTTTGTATTTTATTGAGCAGGTTCAATACTCTAAAGATGGGAGGGAGTCAAGCAGAGATATTGGTAAAATGTCTTGTGCTAAGCTAAAGGTCAGAAGAAAGATCTAATTATTCTTTTTGCTCTTAAAAACAGTGAAATTGGCTATGCTGGCCTGGATCAGAGGGACATTTAGCTCAAGTCCCTTTCTTTGGTTTCCACCAAAAGTGGGCTCTTAGGGAGAGCTCTGAAAATTCAGTGAGCAGACAAGGTACCAGCCCATGCCTCCTTCACCTGTTCCCTTGCTGTGATTTTTGTACAGGCACAACCTGAGCAGGGAGTGTTTTCTGGAATCCCTGAAAAGTATCGCAAAACCTGTGAAATAATGTAAAAAAGATGCTTTCTACTATTTTTTAGCTGTTAAAAAATGGAAATATGACCCTTTTTGTCACCTCACTGAGTACCCCAGGCTCCTTTTTCCCTTCTCCTCCTCCCTAAACCCTGAGGTGTGCATCAGGGGGAGATGCCCTTTCCCAGGAGCCAGCAGAGCTCTGAGGAGTTATTACAGAACCAAGAGCTCTCCCTGCCACTTTCTCTGCCCACAAATAGCTACAAACTGAGAACCCTGAGGCCCAGCTGAAAAACTCACTGAAAACATTTGCCCAATGAAAAATGCTCCACCCTCTGCTCAGCACTTAAAAAATAAAACAAATCCCTGGCAGTCTTACCCTGTCAGAACCTTCCAAGGGCTTCATTTTCATCAGGGCTCCTCATCCCTCTGTGGTCACCAGATTTCTGGTGGGAGAGGAGCACTTTGAGCTCCCTGCTCTGTATTTGCTCAGCAGCTGAGGAAAACATTTTCTCCCAGTGGCTGATGAGTCCTCTCCACTCCCCCAACCCAACCTTGTCCCTTGCTCTCCTCTTGGGAGTGTGGCAGAGGAGGATCCCAGGGCATGGCAAGTTCTCAGCTGGGGTGGAGGGGAAGTGCTGACTCCTAGAAATCCTTCCAGATGGTTTGGAGCATCTCTGCTGTAGCAGAATATTTTAACAATCTGGCTATGATTTTCTCGGCTGCAAAAAAAAATCGATTTCCTTCAAAGAAATTGCAGGAGCTGCAAAAACTAAAATACCAGAGAAATAACATTAATTTTGCAGTTTAGAATGTTGACCTTCTTCTCTCACAGTTTCCAGAGGAAGGAAAACTTCCTGGCAAATTGTTATTTTTGCTTATTAACAAGTAAGAACTTAAAAAAAGAGAAAAGAAGGAAATAATCCCACTCCAGCCACTGCAACGTAAAAAATCCTTTTCCAATTGGTATTAAATCCATTTTCCATGTGTGTAACTAAAGGTGGCTCCTGTCAGCAGCAGGGCTTCTTCCTATTAGGAGTCACCTCACATCCAAGGCATCAAGGTAAACCTGAGCCCAAGCCCTGCTGTCTTCTCCAGTTGCTGAGCAGCAAACGTGGCTGTCGTTAATCAGAGATGGACACGTTCATCATTCCTGCAGCAGCTCCTGTGAGCACACCCAAGGGCACATCCTGAGCATTCATTTCAGGAGGCTTCAGGGAGCTGGTGCTGCTGTTGGGCTCCTCACACCTGACAGGTTCCTCTCACAGGATGCATGCAGGGAGAAGAAAATTAAATATGGAAGAAAAATTATGTGTTATTAACCTGCAGCCGTCCTCAGTGGAGTGCTGGGGTGTAAATCAGGATTTTTCTGTCGCTGTGCCATGTTTTCTGCTCTACTTTCTGGTATTTGAGGACCTCAAACCAACCCACCCTTCTAAATACCAGTTTTAATGATATTTGCATGCAGCCCACTTCCTAATGTTACCGAGTCTGAGGGCAAAGATTCAGGCAATCATTACCAAGCATATGAAAATATTCAGCAAGCAAATTGTTTGACTGTTTGAGCATTTTAATCTCTCTTTGCAAGGGAAGATGTAGCCTGGAATACCTGAGCAGACACAAAAACCCCACTGTTGTTATTAAAATGAGAGAGAATTATTTTCAAAAAAAATGGCAAAGCAAGCCCACAAATTATTTTGACTTCAGGTGTTTATTTGGTTGTGGTTTTAATTCACCAAACCCAACAGAAAATGAACATATAACCTCCAAATCTTGCAGGATCATAATGATCTAAAGTTACTTTGATCTCGACTGAGCCTTCTAGGTGGGGTTTAATAGAAATAATTGTTACAATATAATGATTAATTATAGTAATAATGTAATAGCTAAGGGCCTTTGCAGTTATGTCTCATAATACTTTTATTACTCAGCCAGAGCAAAAGAAAAGAGATTAAATTAATGGGAAGCAGAAGCAGAACTGGGTGTTTTAATCAGGCTCGAGCTTTCTGTTTCACTTGGAAAATTGCTCCAACAGGGATGCAGAGCCCAAGGTGGCAACAGCAGCTGCTGCTGGCCCTGGGGTGGGATGGATTCCCAACCTTTGGGAAGAGAATTTGAAGTGACAAATTGGGGAAGTGGTGTGGGATAGAAAGGATGGGGTCAGTAAGCACAAGCACAGAGCAGTTCTCACCAGGCTGCCCTGATTGGCCTCATCAGCACAGGCTGGAAATGCCTGCTTGGGAGAATTGGGAGAATCCACTGGGTGGCAGGAGGAACATCTCTGGAAGTGTTAGTCTGGCAGAAATGGCAAAAATCATCCTGGAAAATAGAAGGAAAGGTGGTGTTGTAAGAGACTGCTGAGAGCTGAGAAGGCCTCGCCTAAAGTAAACAGGATTTACAACTTCACCTTCTTCAGGAAAGGTCAGGAGAAGGCAGCAGGGGTGGTCACAGGGCTCAAAATCATGGCATTTGGGAGAAAAAATATAGATATCTTTAATTTAGGAGAAATTACACCTGGGGAATGCACAACAGCCTCCAGAGGAATGGAAGATTCTCCACCAAGTTCTCTGGGGATGATGGAAAACAGGGGAGAGTTAAATTGAAGCTGGTTAGATGTCCCAAATTTGTTCTACTCATGGGGAAAACACAGTGGGAGAGGCTGAGGGGAAGGATTGGATCCTTTGTGGGTATTTTAGATTCTGTTGGAGATGCCCATTTTGGATCCTTTTCATTTCTGGATCCCTCAATATTTCCCATAAAGACATAAATCAGTCAGGAGGAGCAAATTGATAACTCTTACCAGGAAGAATAAATGATGCAGTGAAATATTTGCCATTCCAGATGAACTATTTGATTATCCAACCCCTGGATTTTGTAGTTGCTTAAAATATGTGTATATTTTGTTATATTTTGTATGCTTTAAGTGGTATAGCACATCTGCCAACGTGGAAAAGAGGTTCTTCAGGCTTTCTGTGAAATTGCATTTCACACCTGGCAAAATCTCATTGCCTCTGACTTCACAGCCTCTTCACTTCCTTGGAGCACCCACAGCAATTCCAAAATTGAGAAAGGCCAGCAGTGACACCAAATATCAGCTCACAGCTCCAGGGTGTGGGCACAGGTGGAGGTAGGAAGGGATCCTTCAGGTGGTTTTTATTCAGCCTGTGTCTCCAAACCAAGGAAATATCCTGTCTCAGTTTGTGGCAGATTTAGAGAAAAAATTCCAAACCAGCAATTTAATCAGGACTGCTACAAACCTTTTCACCTCCGTGCCTTTGACTCATCTTTTCCTGATGAACCATGGTGTGTATGAGAAAGAAGAAAAAAGAGCTGCAAAACCAAAATATTCTGGTGTTTGCAGAGTTTTTCCCTGGAGCCAAATGCCAGGAAGATGAACAGATGTGGTCATGTCACTGTGGGATGGGAAGAAGCACTGAGTGAGGATGTTGGTGGAAAAATCCCTGCTGTGTGAAGGAAGTGGGATGATTTTATCATTTTAAATAAGCTTTAGTGGTTTGAATTTGACTTCAGTCTTTATATATTAATTAAACCATTCCTGGGTGCTCTCCTGTGGGAATGCTGGTCTGGGTGTGGAAATGCATCCCACTTTAGGGGTGGTTTTTATAAAATATCTGTGTGAATGTGAGCAGTGATGTTTTGCTTTAGCATATCTCACTGATAACATCTGTTGCTGTATTCCCAGGCAACAGCTCTGTTAATCTTCAAAGCATTTCATGAGCATTAACTAATGAATCCTCAGGTTTTCCCTACATTACCTCACCTTTTTAATAGGGAAAGAGGCCCAGTGATCTTCCCAGCACTTGCAGAAGAAGTAATTGTCAGGTCTGGTGTAAAAATCTCTAAAGTTTTGTGTTTTTCAAGGGGAAATGATCAATTCAAGGCTGTGTTTTGAGTTGAGGCTGCCCACTGATGGCTCAGGGACCTGCGTTCAGTCAGAATTAAGCATTTATGAGATAAATTCCTCTTTTCTCCCCTTCATTTCCCTTCCCTCATTATGGATGTCTGTTCCACACGAGGTTTGGGTACCTGATGCTCAGGGGCTGCTCTGCAGAGCAGAGTTTTCCCAGAGCTTTCCCGGAACATGGGGAATGCAGCAGCACATGGCTGCTCCTCTACCACCACCCTGTGGGCACCCAAAGCGCTCATCCCCAGCCGTGAGAGAATGCTTTACCGTTCCTAAATGTGGTATGGATCAGCCTCTGGTCTGAGAACAGCCTGGAAAAACAGCAAATCAAGGTGATGGTGCCTTTCTTCAGCCCAGGGAGAGGGGCAGGTGGATCAAAGGTGGATCAATGCCGTCCTGGAGCTCTGTCAGCTCCCAGGGAAGGTGATGGGAGCCACTTGCTCGTGCCTGTGGAGGGGAATTTGAGCTGGATGGAGGTTCCCACCTTGTTTGTCTTGTTGAAATAGCCTCACCTTGATTCATAAATCACATCTGAAGCTCCTTGTGGAAATGCTGAGCCATTCCCTCCCTCCCAGCCTCTCCCTCCCTGTGCATTCATTTCCCACCTGGATGGGCACTACCCATTCCTCCACCCTGCCTGGCACCCACCCAGCCTGCAGGACAGCACTGGCGGGTGCTGATGCCGATTTCCCCTTTCCTTTGCACGGAAAATACAAGGAATGCAGCTGAATCATGGATGGATGGGCTGTGAGCAGCGGCTGGGAAGTGTTGGTGGCGTTTGCCATCTCCTGGAGAATCCCAGCAACAGCAGAGGGGCTGTGACTGTGTTGCCTCAGGATTTCAGCTTTTCTGTTTTTCATCTGTTTGTACCCCTGCAGTTCTTTAGTGTGTAGCTCCAAACCCCACACTCAGTGTGAGCTGCTGCTCCCCCATTTGGGGCAGACACAACAATTCCTCTCCAGGCCTGGCAGTCAAGGACACCTCACTGCCTCAGGGCCTGAGATGGGAACAAAAGGGAGTTGGGGGAGCAAACTTGGGCTCAATGACTTCATTACCTGAAGCTGGAATTGGCAGATTCACCCCCAATATGCAAATGGACCAAACTTATAAAAGTGGGAAAACCCTGACCCATCATCCATTTTTGGGTGTAGCCCCTGGGGCTGCCCTAAATGTACCTCAAGGCCCTCCAATAAATAGAACAGCTTTTTATTCCTTTAATTTAGTTTAGCCTCTCTTCTTAATTAGTCCCAAAAAGGCATCAGCTGATCCCTGCTCTGTCTCTTTTCCCAGAGCCCCCCCAGTGGCTGAAGAAGCCCGAGGGTGGGGTCTACAGCGTGGGCACAAACCTGGTGCTGCTGTGCGAGGCCATCGGGAACCCCGAGCCCAGCATCCAGTGGAAGCTCAACGGGATGCCCATCGATGGTAGGTGCAGGGGCCAGGCTGCTCCTCCAGGCCCTGCCCAGCTGGGCTCTGCTGGGGTATTTTTGGGGTCCCTCGTGGTAAGAAGGAATGATGAATCTGACTCCATGTTCTTAGAAGGCTAATTTATTATTATATTATATTATATTATATTATATTATATTATATTATATTATATTATATTATATTATATTATATTATATTATATTATATTATATTATATTATATTATATCATATATATCATATTATCATATCATATCATATCATATCATATCATATCATATTGTATTATATTATATTATATTATATTATATTATATTATATTATATTATATTATATTATATTATATTATATTATATTATATTATATTATATTATATTCATATACTAAAACTATACTAAAACTGTACTAAAGAATAGAGAAAGGACACAGCCAGAAGGGTCACAAAGAATGATAATTAAAAACTTTTGACTCTCTCCTCAGAATCCTGACACAGCCTGACTGTGATTGGTCATTAAGTCAAAACAATTCACATGAAACCAATCAAACGATGACCAGTTGGTAAAAATGTCCAAACCACATTCCAAAGCAGCAAAACACAGGAGAAGCAAATCAGATAATTATTGTTTTCATTTTTCTCTGAGGCTTCTCAGCTTCCCAGGAGAAGAAATCCTGGTGAAGGGATTTTTAAGAAAATGTGATGGTGACAGTGTGCCTCTGTATCACCCAGTTTGAGGGGACCCACAAGTCCTAACACGCTGAGTGATGTCTGTTTTGTCAACTCTTTAGATATGAATTGTTTTTTTACTTAAATAAAATAACATTTAAATAGGATTCTTGAAGAGGGTGGTGGTGAACATTGCACATGTGGAGCTGTGGTACCTTTGAGGTGCTGTAACTCTCCCATCTTTTGGGGATCTGGGACAGCTTGAGGGCTCCTTTGTGCTTCTGAGTGAGCCCAGGTGGCTGGGGAGCACTGGTTTAGCAGTATTATTATCATTTCAGAAAGTCTCTGTGGTGAATTTACTGGAATTTGGTGCTCTGGAGCACTTCCCTCAGGCCAGGGGACTGCTGGCAAAGGCAGAGTCCTGGAACTCACCAGCTGTTGGGCATGGTTTTGGTTGGAACCTCAAGATGTTCTTTCCTTTGCCTTCCAAGCAGTGAGGAGAGCCTGGGAGCTCCCCAGTCCCAGTGCTCCTCCAGCTGCTGACACAATCTGGTGTTTTCCAGGCAGGACCTTCCGAGGGAGAATCTCCACCAGGGAGATCAGCCTGACCAACCTGCAGCTGCAGGACAGCGCCGTGTTCCAGTGCGAGGCCACCAACAAGCACGGCACCATCCTGGCCAGTGCCAACGTCAACGTGCTCAGTGAGTGCCCCGGGCTGTCCCCTCCCAGAGAGCAAGAGAGCACATCCACAACCCCAGCTGAATCCTCACAGCAGCCTGGGGCCTGTCACCACCTCGTGGGTCCTTTGGGTTCCATGGTTTCATTGGCTGGTCATGGGCATCTCATGGTTTCTTTGGGCTCCTCATGATTCCTTTGGGTTCCTCATGGTTCCTTTGGGTTCCATGGTTTCATTGGCAGCTCATGGGCATCTCATGGTTCCTTTGGGGTTTCTCATGGATCCTTTGGGTTCCTCATGGTTTCCTTGGGTTCCATGGTTTCATTGACTGGTCATGGGCTCCTCATGGTTCTTTTGGGCTCCTCATGGTTCCTTTGGGTTCCTCATGGTTCCTTTGGGCTCCATGGTTTTAATGGCTGGTCATGGGCATCTGATGGGTCCTTTGGGTTCCTCATGGTTCCTTTGGGTTCCATGGTTCCTTTGGGTTCCAGGGTTTCTTTGGCTTTTCATGGGAATCTCATGGTTCCTTTAGACTGGCCCCAGATTTTATGAAATGTTGTCCAGATTTTGCAACAGGTTTTATCATGGGCAGTGTGATGTGCTTAGCACAGGCACTCCTGAGTTTTGATATATTTTAAAAATGTGGTTGTGGTTTGGGCTCAAAAACTGGAATTCAAACACAGTGAAACCATTGGGGACTGAATTGTGGCCACAACACTGGCTTTGAATTATTAAGTGTATTTTTAATCTTTGATTTCAGTTGTGATGCTCAGTCTGTTCTTTGAAGAAAGGGAGTGAGGGGAATTTATTTAATAAAAGACATCTCTGGAGGCAGCAGAACTGGGTCTATTTTCTCCCCTGGATGTTTTAATTTCTGCCATGTCCAGCAGTAAACCCCTGTTATCTCTGTCAGTGAAGCTTCTGAGAGCTCAGCTGCTCAGTGCAACTCTTCCAAACAGCTGTGAAATTCCCATTAAACACCTCAGCCTCTCACCCTTGCTGGAAAAGGGCAGGATGCAGGGCCAATATTTATATTCCTAGTTCTGAAATGCAGTGCTGCTCACCCTGAATTCTCTCCTGCAGATATTGCCCCCCTGATACTGACCCCAGATGGGGAAAACTACGCCACAGTCGTGGGTTACAGCGCCTTCCTGCACTGTGACATCTTTGCCTCACCTGCAGCAGATGTCAGATGGTAAGATACTGGAAACTGGGTTTTTTTTGCATGTGAAACAAGTTCCTGCAGGCTTCCCCAAGTTTGAAAAGTCTGCTAGTTATTATTTCTATAATAAACATAAAAAATAAAATAGAGTTAAAAACAGAAATTTGCAACAAAACTGTATATAATATAAATTATCTGTGTTTAAATGTGCTTTTAAGAATTCTGAAGAACTATTTTGGAAAAAAGAGTTCCTGGAAGTCCTCAATACATGTTTGAGACAAGTGCCAGTCTATACATTAAACAAAACCATGCTGTTTATAGCCAAATCCTGCTGCAGTTTCATCAGTTTAATGCTGCCAACCTTTCAAGTTTGGACACACTATTGAGGTGGAAATGCAGTGACTTACAGAACACATTTACCTGGACGTGCTTCCATAGGCTTGGAAATCCCAGGATTGTCACAGCAGGTGACAGGTATAATAAAATTGCAGGTGGCAGCTGCAGATTAAAGGCAGAGTATTTTAGAGAACTTTTTAGACTCTGTCCCTGTGGGTTTGATGTGCAGAACTTTATGATTTGCTGCACGTGCATGAAGTATCTCACTAATCCTGACTTTAACTGCTCAGTGGCAAAGCTGAGTCCCAAAGTTCCCCTGCAATAACCCCTAACCATGAGCTAACACTTCCTGCAGTAACCCAGGCCTGTTTTCATCACCTTTAGGACTAAGGATGACAGCATAGAGCCCCTTTCAACGTTTCGCTATGAGTTAAACAAGAACGGCACCCTGGAGATCAGGGACACCAAGAAGGAGGATTCGGGGTCCTACGCCTGCTGGGCTGCAAATTCTGTGGGGAAAAGAGCAATCACTGCTAATCTGGATATAAGAGGTGAGAAAATTAAAAAAAAAAACCCACAGCTGCTAAGATTTTATGTCTACAGTTTTTCAGGAAGTAGTGAATATTTAGTCCAGGGTACAGATTTATTCTGTGACTTCAGGAATTCTCTGGATATTACAACCTGAAATTATCACAGGTCTCATATATATAGAGCCTTTAACTTTTCAGCTGGATTTCTCCATGCTCTCACATGGTGCTTATTTTCTTCTGGATGCTTGCAGAAGCTGCGCAAGTCACCAAAAATTTGCATTTATGCATTATCTTGAAAGGATTTTCCCTCTTTTTTGTCACTGCCCTGACACACTCAGGGCAGGCTCTTGGCTGACCTTCTGCTCCTGGGCTCGGTGGGCTCCTTGTTGATCCAGATGTGTTCCTTCTTCTCCGTCAGCTGTGGGATTCCCTTCCCTAAAATTCCTTCCCATTTGTTGATCAGAAGGCACATCCCAAACTGGATTAACTCCCACCAAACACCTGCAGGGTGCTGCTGCTTGAAGGATTTCGTACTGGGCTTTTGTCTGTTTGTTGATCAATATTTTTAAACAGAGCAAATGAAAATCCTCAGATGTGTGTACTCTAAAATTTGAGATCCATCCCTTGTGCTGCAGTTCTGCTTTACGGGATTTGTGTGCTTGCTTGGCAGGAGGGGTTTTCCCTGGAGGGTGTGATGGCAGTGGGCAGCTCCTGTTGGGCACACAGGTGCCATTTAGTGGGTTTTCTACAAATTTGCTTAGGATTCAGGGCTTGCCAATAAAAAAACAAAACCCTTAAATACTCAATTAGCAAAGCGCTCTGATGTAGGTTTGCTGTGACAAACTTGAGGGAAAAGCTCACTCATTGTGTTCCATTTCCACCCACTCCCTTGGCTTTGGGAATTTTACAGTGATAATAAACATGAAAATATACAATGAAATTCTCACAGAGCAACATTTCACTGCAGAAATAAATTCAGCTAAGCGCTTTCTTCTTACTTATTCATCTGTTTCTGCATTCAGATTATAGTCATTAAAAGAACAAACTTGATTGCAATAATTTTTTCTCACTTGACTTTAATATGCTTGTAATTTTTCTTGGATCATTGCCAAAGCTTATTTCAAATGGCAATTAGACATAAAAATCATATTCAAGCCTTTTCTTTTTTTATCATCCATTTCATGGCAAGCTGCTAACAAGGATTTTCACCTGTAACTTTTTTTTTTAAGATATTTTTTTTTCTGGAGCTCTTTGGTTTGGAGCAAACTGAAAATTGTTTCAAGATAAAAAAAACATTTGAAGATAAAAAAAATGTTTCAAGATAAAATAAATGAAATCCTGGCAAATATCTATTTCAAACCCAACCATCTTTCACTTGAAATGTTTGTATATATAACAAAAAAAAGACATGGTTGTTGCTCCTGAGGTTGATTTTTGTAGATGAAGTGCTTGGTGAAAATTTGATGTAATAGCCCCTCTCTCACCTAATCAAAGTGTTTTTCTGTGATCAATCAGATGCTACAAAACTTGTTGTTACTCCGAAGAACCCCCGAGTGCTGAAATCACACTCCATTTTATTGAAATGCCAGGCTGAGTATGATTCCCACTTGAAACACAGTTTTAAATTATCCTGGAGGAAGGATGGAGATGAGCTGCCAGTCAACAGCACAGAAGGTGGCAGGTGAGTGGGGAAGGAACGAGGCTGTTCTTGATCTCAGCTGGATAATCTGGTGTGAGGCTGGAGCTGGAGTTTCATTAAACATGAGCCTTAATAGCTTGAAATGCAAATTTATGTCTGCAAAGAATTCTCCATGTGATACGTGAGTAGATCTGCATTTTACACACATCTGAATATAAATGCAGCAATGTGAGTTTTGAGCCAAATGGGTTTGGGTTTATTAACTCTGTTACCATCATAGCAGAAAATAAAGTTATATATTAATATATGCATAATACATATCTGTATTTTTATGTATAATATAAATATTGGCCCAACCCAAAACCACAATCCTGACCCCAGCGCGGGTTGTTTCTCCACTTCAGTGGAACCAGTATTTTCTTGTAGTTTGCACTTATTTAGCCAAAACAAAGTCTTTGCAATGTTGAAGTGATGGTAAACAGGTTTCAGGGATTTTGTCATGAATCTTTCACACATAGGAGTTTAGGATTTGCAGGCTGAATTTTCCCCTGTTTTGGGGTTTTCATTGACCTCAGGGGGCTGGAGCTCAGCCTTTATTCCATAGAGGGGTCCCACAGGGGGAAATCAGATGTCTTCATTAATTACCACAGGAGAGAGATGATTTCCTAAATACTGGAGAGGCTGAAAATCCCACTGGGCCCTTGTAGGGTGGTGAGGCAGTGCCATGGAAACTCCATGTCTGCCACAGAGCCCATGGCCTTGGATTCTTGGCAGCTTCTCTGCTGCTTTGGACATGACACGAGTGCCTTGGGAATGCTCAGTTTCCTTCAGTCTTGCAAAAATTCCATCACAAACCCTATATATTTGTCTCATTATTGACGTGCCAAAATCCTACGGCCCAGACGCTCATCCAGTGGTTCTTTTCAGAGCGGGATTGACAGGCCAGCCTCCAGCCATGGAGGCTAAATTGCCACAAAATACAAATAATACTCCTCAGCACAGTGTAGAGCAGAGCCACAATTACACTTTAATGTAGCAGGCCCAGTGTGCTGCTATTTGATGAAAGTGCCCCGTGCCAAGTTCTATTATGAACAATTTTTCAGAGAACAATGTCTGTGTGTCACACTCATCTTACATATTTTTCTCATCCTTATTATCTTTTTTTTTTTCTTCCTTGCAGGATAATTTTGGACAGGGATACCCTGTTCATATCCAGTGTTCTCCTGGAGGATCAGGGAGTTTACAGGTGTGTGGCCAGCACTGCCCTGGACACCGCTGAGGCAGAGGCACAGCTGATCGTTCTGGGTAAGGTCAATTTTCCTGCTGCAACTCCTCGCAGCAGGAATTGCCACTGCAGCACTTCTTTGCTTCCTTTCACACAGCCTCAATAACCCAATTTCACAGAGCCTCTCACGCCTCAAGCTCAGCTGCACTGTCCCTTATCTCTGGGAATGGCGATGCTGACACAAACTCGATTTATTTTCATCTTTGCTTTAGCAAGGTGAGGCAGCATTTTTGCCTCAGCTCAGTGGCTGCAGGAGTTGCCCAGGCTGGAAGGTGTGAGAGCATAATAAGAATTGTTCTGCTGCTGCTGCTTTGAAGTCCTTGGCCAGTCCTTCACAAGAACTGGTCTGTTTTTTGAAGGCCATCAGGCCAATACTTGGATATGCAGCTCCTCACAAGATCGATGCTGGTTAAGCACCTAAAAGGAATTAATTCTATCTGGGAACTGAGCATGAATGATTGTCCAGGGGCAAAGACAAGAGCCTTGACCCCTGGTCAGAAGCTTGGCTTTCTGAGAGCATCCTCACCACCTGCACCCCTCCCTGAAGGACCCCTTGGAATGAAGAGGATGAACTTGTGGAGTGCTGTGCACCCATTGCACCCAAGGGCAGCAGCCAAAATTCTGCTTTGTGGTCACAATTTTGGCCAGCCTGGTCGAGGTGAAGGTGTCCCTGCCCATGGCAGGGGGCTGGAATCAGATAATCTTCAAGGTTCTTTCCAACCCAAACCATTCTGTGATTTTATGATTCTCTAACAGCTTTGCATCATTTTAATTACATTTATTTTTGCTTCATTTTACATTTGTATTTATTGCTGGCAGTGATTGCAGCAAGAAATAAGTCAATCTGCCCTTCAAGATGTTTTTCCACTTTAAAGGAGTGATATTTTTCAGTAAATAGAAAATTAGGAAGATGCTGTGCACATTATTTATGGTGCTGTGTCCTTCAGTGCTGTATAATTCAAAATGTTTGTAGATTATTTGTTACTTCACTTATGAAAATTTCATAAAGCATTTTATTTCTTTTTTAAAAAATGCTTTGCACAAGAAGAAAAACAGTTTTGTGCTCTTTTCCCTTGTTTATTGCATATGAGAAAGGTCTTGGTGCATTAACAGGATCTTATTTTCCAAGTGAAAAATTCAGGTTTTTGCAATCAAGGACTGGTGGGCTGACTGAAGAACTAAATAGAGACATCAAATTAGGGGCAACTGAGAGAAAAATAAATATTCAATTAGAATAATTCTAAGTATTTGTTGTGTGTTTAATGAACAGGTAGAGGGGTGACAATATTTAAGATGCACCATCACCATCTTTAAATTAATGTATTGAATTTTAACCAGCTGTACCCTGAGGACAGAGCAGCAACATCCCTGCAGATTAAACTCTGCTTTCCTGATATTTTACCAGGTATGAGAGAAATAGGGAAATAAATAAAAAGAAAAGAAAAAAAAATCTAAACATAAACTTCTTAACTTCTTGATGTATCCTGAGATAAAAACTCAGTATTGTAATTTTTAAAAAATCAGTACGAACGCAGTGAATTTTTTTCACAATGACAAAGACAGTCATGGTGATGGAAATCACTGTCTTTTCTGTAAGAAATGACATTGTCAGTCAAAACTCTAGTTGGGACAGCATTATTTGAGCTGGCAGGTAGTAAATTTCCCAGTTCCCCATTAAAGCAGATCCCATGGCTTGGATGATGAATGTTCTCCTTTCCCTCACACCTTCAAAGGCCAGGTTCAGTAAGTGCCAGAGCTGAGGCTCCTTTTTGATTTGTCCCAGGGTAAATTCAAGTGATGCTGGACCTGCCCAGAGCAGCGTCAGTACCCATTAATGACTCAGCGGATCTTGGGCTTGATTTGGAAAGAAAAATCTGTTGCTGCAAGCACAATAATGCAGGTAGAGAGAGAGATGAATTCCAGAAGGATTTTGTGTTTAAGGAAAAATCAGCACCAGAAGATTCAGGATCTTTCAAATCAGTTACCACTTTACACAACCTGTCCATCTTGAATCAGGAGGTGTTTCACCACCATCTTCACTGACTGTGCTGTTCCAGCCCTCTGGAGAATGCCAGGACAAACAGAAAGACCTTGCTGAGCTCCTGACACTTCTCCTTTATTCCTCAGATGTTCCTGACCCGCCAGAAGATCTCCAGCTCTCAGAAAACCAAAACCGGAGCGTTCGACTCTCCTGGAAAGCTGGGGCCAGCCATAACAGCCCTGTGAATGGTAGGAAGGGCTTTTCAGCATAATTTTTAGGGCTGCTTAAAATTCTGCCATGTCCTGGTTGTCACAGGACACAAACCCCGCTGATGGCCAGATTTAATCACTTTAACTATGACAGTTTGTTTCTTGCAAGTTCATTTCAAAGACTAAGTTGGGCTTTGACTTTTGAAGAGTTAAATAGAGACATCAGAATTAGGGGCAACTGAGAGTAAAATAAATATTCAATTAGAATAATTCTAAGTATTTGTTGTGTGTTTAATGAACAGGTAGAGGGGTGAGAATATTTAAGATGCACCATCACCATCTTTAAATTAATGTATTGAATTTTAACCAGCTGTACCCTGAGGACAGAGCAGCAACATCCCTGCAGATTAAACTCTGCTTTCCTGATATTTTACCAGGTACGAGAGAAATAGGGAAATAAATAAAAAGAAAAGAAAAAAAATCTAAACATAAACTTCTTAACTTCTTGATGTATCCTGAGATAAAAACTCAGTATTGTAATTTTAAAAAATCAGTGTATTGAATTTGAACGCAGTGAATTTTTTCACAATGACAAAGACAGTCATGGTGATGGAAATCACTGGTTTTTCTGTAAGAAATGACGTTGTCAGTCAAAACTTTAGTTGGGACTGCATTATTTGAGCTGGCAGGTAGTAAATTTCCCAGTTCCCCATTAAAGCAGATCCCATGGCTTGGATGATGAATGTTCTCCTTTCCCTCACACCTTCAAAGGCCAGGTTCAGTAGCTGTGTGTGCCAGAGCTCCTTCTCCTTTCTGATTTGTCCCAGGGTAAATTCAAGTGATGCTGGACCTGCCCAGAGCAGGGGGTCAGTACCCATTAATGACTAAGCAGATCTTGGGCTTTTTGATTTGGAAAGAAAAATCTGTTGACCTTGCAAGCACAATAAAAACCGGAGAAGAGAGAGAGATGAATTCCAGAAGGATTTTGTGTTTTTAAGCAAGGCAAAAAATCAGCACCTGAAGATGAATTTGGATCTTTCAAAATCATTTTTACCACTTTACACAACCTGTCCATCTTGAATCAGGAGGTGTGAGAACCACCATCTTCACTGACTGTGCTGTTCCAGCCCTCTGGAGAATGCCAGGACAAACAGAAAGACCATTGCTGAGCTCCTGACACTTCTCCTTTATTCCTCAGATGTTCCTGACCCGCCAGAAGATCTCCAGCTCTCAGAAAACCAAAACCGGAGCGTTCGACTCTCCTGGAAAGCTGGGGCCAGCCATAACAGCCCTGTCAATGGTAGGAAGGGCTTTTCAGCATAATTTTTAGGGCTGCTTAAAATTCTGCCATGTCCTGGTTGTCACAGGACACAAACCCCGCTGATGGCCAGATTTCATCACTTTAACTATGACAGTTCGTTTCTTGCAAGTTCATTTCCACCCATGCTGTTCACACTAAGTTGGTTTTTTATCTTTTTTTCCTTTGTTTTTTGTCCTTTTTCCTTCCCAGAGTCAATTATAGAGTTCGAAGAGAACCACTGGGAGCCGGAGACGTGGCAGGAGCTCCTCAGAGTGCCAGGGAATGACACCACAGCCCTGCTGCCCCTGTCCCCGTACGTGAATTACCAGTTCCGCGTGGTGTCCGTCAACGCCGTGGGCAGGAGCCAGCCCAGCAAACCATCCCTGCGTTATTCGACCCCTCCAGCTGGTAAACCTGGCTCTGCTCTCCTAAATATTCATATTTTCAGTGTTTTTCTTGGAATATCTATGCCCTCCCATGCTCCAGAGGGTGTGAAGGAATCAGGGTAGCTTGCACTGCTCAGTGGCAGCCTCAGGGATTATTAAATGTAGATCCTGTGGTGGGAATTACCCCCAGCTGGTTTGGTGGACTGGAATAACCCTCAATAATTTTAGTGGGGCAGGTGACCATTTAAATTAACTAAAGCAGTGCATTTTCAGAGAGGTAAAATCAGCTGGAGGATGTCTCGTGACAAGCCATATTCTGATATTGTAGATATTAATGAGATGGGAACCGTGCTGGGGTGAATTCTTCAGTGATTGGTAAAAAAGAGCAGCCCAGCAGTTGCACATCAAATGTTCAGGCGTTGTATTGAGCATTTGATGTGCAATTAGAACAAATCTAAATTTTAATGACCCAACTTGGTGTGCTGCGTAAAATTCCTGAGGGTGCCAAAGGGAGGAGTCCACGCTGCTGAGTTTTCCTACACCTCCAGCCCCTCACTCTGCTGATTTTCCACCCTTTTGAGACCTTCATGGATAAACAGTTCCTGCAGAAGGGCTGGGTTTAGAAGGAGCCTTTCAGGAGCACTAAGCTTGTCAAAACTCTCCATTTACAGAGCATTCACTGGGGCAGAAAATGTTGTCTCCCTGAAAGTCATTTTAGAGGCCAACTGTTCAGCACAGCATTTGCATTCCTTGGCATTTTCTCTCTTTTTTCCCCCCATTTGCACCAATTTCAGGTCCTCCTTCAGCTTTCCAGCTGTGTGTGCACCTCTAATGATGCACCTTCTGTTTGCTATCCCCACAGGGAGAAAAATCTCTTCCTCATAATCCCCCCACATCTGGTGCTTTCAAATCCAAAAGTCACAGTTCCATGTTCGCTGGTGTCTCCAACCAGCAGGGACACTTAGGAATCCAAACTGCATAAACAACGTGCTCGGGTCCCATCAGCTTTGCTGATCCAAACCATTCATCTCATGAACGTTTTTTGTTTAAGTGTCTGTCACTAATAGGGAATTTCCCATCCTTTTTGGCATTTGAATGCTAAATGCAAATAAATGGGATGTGCAAACTGACCTTGTCACCTGTGTGGTTTCAGCTCCAGATAAAAACCCGGAGAACATCCGAGTTGAAGCCTCTGAACCCAATGAAATGGTGATGAAATGGGAGGTAAGGCAAGATTAGCAAATCCTATAGGAACAGTTCTTTATTATTCTGAAAGATGAATTTGACTTAAATTTATTCTGCATTTTCAACCCCACAATCATTTTTAGTTCAAAAGCCTGGTTTTTATGTCTGACTTCAGAAGATATTAAAAAAATATGGAATTCCTGTAAAGCATAGTGAGAATCCACCAAAATTTGTTCTTCTCTGCTTCTTTTATGCAAGAAACTGCTTCTGCAATTAAAACCACCAGCCAGGCCCAGGGAGGGGATGGGTGGCTCATGGCTTCTGCTCTTGCAGCCTGGAAGTTTAAAAACACCACAGATCCCTTGCCCAAGAGAATGTGAACTTGAATTTTTACACCAAGAACTAAAGAAATGTGGATAAACCTCCAAAGCCTGTGATGTGCATCAAAGGAATTATGTAAAAGTCTTGAGGATGGTTTCCAGGCTTCAAATCTACTGGGTTTTAAGCCTTGAGCTTCTGTGCCAGTAGTTGAGTTATGTATTCCCTCATTTAGCACAAATATCCACAACTGTGGAGGGAAGCAGGTTTTTGTTGAGGCTGGAATTACACACAATTTGCATGAGATTTACTCCTCAATCTGCTGCTCCTAGCGAAGAACAACAGTTTTTTCCCCAGCGGGGTAGAATTGCATCCAAAAGGAAATGGCTCTCAAGATCCATGGGCTTGGACTTGAATGGGATTTTTAGCCCAGGGTCAGGGGAGACAATTCTGCCTCTCAGAAAAGGTTGGATTTGATCTTGGTGGTCTTTTCTGACATTAATGAATCCATGAAATGCAGAGTTTTATTACCCAGTATGTTTACTGGGAAGTACTGGGATTTGAGCACCGGGAACTTCATAATCACTGCTCCGACAGGGCAAAAGTGGAAGTGAAAGCTGAGCCTGAAAGGAGAGAATGGAATGGAAGGGCTTGGTTAAATCTTGTTGAATCATTAAAACGTTGTTAAACAAGATATTCATTTATTTATGGCATTTCCTGTGTGCTTTTCAGAGGAACTGCTGGCACTGCACAGGCTGGTTCTGACAGACAAAGGCTGCACAATGATGTTAATTTTGGATTAAGAGACCAGCTGAGCTTTAGTGACTGGGATTTTCAGGCAAGGATTTGCAGCTTGAAGGGAGATCAAAATAAGAGTCAAGCACTGCTGCAATTTAACTCTATCCAAGAAATCAGATTTTTAGGAGGAATTTTTTACTTCTCCAGCTTTTCTTGCAAATCCCATTCCTTAGGATTTTTGCTGTGGAGGTGGTGCCTGTGAGAAAGCTGCCCCATCTCCTAATTCCTTTGCCTCAGACATCCCAAAGGTCCTCACAGCAGAGCAGATCAGTGGGAATTTTTGCAGATCCCCCAACTTTAGGTCTCCCTGTGCATGGGGAACATCAAAGGGGAATAACTTTCTACTGGTATTTGATGCTATTTCCTGTCAGACCTCTTGGAAACAAACCAGCTATTATATATTTCATATTTGCCTATATTTCAATATTATTAAAACCAGCCTATACGGTGGGAAACACCCACAGCTGTTCCAGTGTTTAGCTTTTTTGGTAGGATAGGTGATTATTTAACTTTCTTAATTAAAGTAGTGCATTTTCAGAGAAATAAACTCAATTTGAGGATGTCTCATGACATCCTATTGCTATACATCTCCTAATATTTTATAAATTCATGTTAATTAGCTGGAAACCCTGCTGGGATGAATTCTCCAGCTGATTGGTAAAAGCAGAGTGGCCCAGCAGTTGCACATTAAATGTCCAGGCGTAATTTCAACCATTTGGTGTGTAGTTAGAACAAATCTAAATTTTAATGACCCAACTTGCTGTGCTACATAAAATTCTAGGATAAAATGCAAATTTTGTCTCTGCTAAAAAGCACACACAGCCTTATGCCAAACTGTGCAATTCAGTAGTGCTGAAGGCATGTGGTTTTACCTCACACAGGAAAACCTGTAGCAAAACAAAACCTGATGTGTGTAGGAGGCAGAAATGCGGCTCCTAGCAATTAATCTGGATTTTAATCCAAGCCTTTCACCCTCCTTTCTCTTGAAGTCATGTTGTTGTTATTGCAATCATCCTCAAATTAAAATGACAGCAAAAACTCAAAGCTTGGGGTTTTTGCCCCTTTTCTCTCCGTGTTGAAACACACATTCCAAAATTGTCGCCCTGTTCTTCTAAGTTCTTCTAAACCTTCTGATGTTTACATTCTTGTGGTGAACTTTCTCATGCACTTTATGTAAATAATTATTGTTTTTACATTCTTCTCTGGAGGAGGAGAAATTTGATGGACTGTTGTCTTGTCCAGTGTCATTGGAGAGGTTGCAATTTCATCCACCAATCCACTGTCACTTTTGAAAATCTATAAATGTTGGAGTCAGAAAATAAACTTCCCTTCTTTTTACCTTGGAGGTTCCAGCGTGTGTGTCATTTTATTTTGTGTCCTAGAATGTCACAGACATATTTTATGAAAAATCCTTTTCGTTAGGATCTTTCCTCCTGAGAAGCTTTGGAATGTGATTTGGAGAATTGTTTATCCAGCATGTGAAATTGTTTTTACTTGATGACCAATGACAGCCACCTGTGTCAAGGCTGTGAGCAGTCACAAGATTTTATTATCATTCTTTTCTATCCCTTGCTAGCCTTCTGATGAAATCTTTTCTTCCATTCTTTTAGTATAGTTTTAATATCAATTTTCTTTTAATATAATATATATCATAAAATAATAAATCAGCCTTCTGAAACACGGAGTCAAGATTCTCATCTCTTCCCTCATCCTGGGACCCCTGCAAACACCACCACACTAGAGTGACACAAAACCATTCCCGCTCCCTCGGCTGCTGTTTTGTGATTACAACAAAGGCAGACAAGATCTCTTTTAATTCTCCCCAGCCCCTGAAGCCCATGGAGAGGAACGGGCCGGGACTGGAGTACAAGGTCAGCTGGAGGCAGCGGGGTGTGGAGACGGACTGGAACGAGGAGCTGGTGAAGAAGCACTCCCTGAGCGTGCGGAACGTGCCCACCTTCGTGCCCTACGAGATCAAAGTCCAGGCTGTCAATAATTTAGGATCTGGCCCAGAACCAAACATCACCATTGGATATTCAGGAGAGGACGGTGAGTGGCAGGAGCTTGCCTGTGAAAACGGGGTTTTTTGTGCTCGAGTGTGGAGTGATGGATTGGGCAGCCCAGAGCTGCTGGAGTGCTCAGCCTGATGGGCTCCGTGAGGCATGGACATGACCCATGCTGGGTGCCTGGATGCCAGCCTGCTGGAGTGTGAGGGGTATTTATGGAAAGGTCACTTGTGCTCTCATTAATCTCAGTTGTTGGCTTAGGCTGGGTACTTGTTTGAAGGCCACAGTCCATGAGAAGTCTCTGAAGTGTAGCAGTCGGGTTGTACTTGGTAGGGAAAAAATCTTTGGGCTCTCTGAGGCTTGACCCCACAGTTTAACACTGTCAGAAGTTAAATACTCTGACAATTAGGGACAAGCTCGCAGGCACTGGGTGTTTGAGTCAATTTACAGACAGAGCCACATTCGCACATGTGCTGGTGTTACCTTGTCCATGAGTCCCTGAAGAATGTGTCATCCTCTCCAGCCTGGGTTCTGCCCCATGGTTTTCCATGGCTCCCAGGTGGAGTTTCAGTGCTGGAAATGGACTTGGTGGTGGTCAGACAGGAGAATGCCCACTGCCCACCCAGAGGTGGGAACAGGAAGATCTGGTGGTGCAGAAGAGGTGGTGAATAGTGAGAACAAGAATAAAGAAACTCCACAGCATGTTTATTTTCTTTGTCTCTCTGTGATGAGTCTAATTTTGCATCTACCAGTGGAAAATCTTCCTCACAATTCAGTTGTCAATGGATCAAGACCTCCTTTTTTCAGGCACTGTAATAGCTCTCTGTGTTATGCAGTGATTAAAATCCTACTGTTTAATGAGCTTAGTTGTAAAATGAAATTGATTATAAAAAAAACCTTTATGATTGCCTTCTTGAGTGCCGTGTTAATCATTTTTTTTATTCTTCTCACTGCTGTAAGCATTGCTTGAAACAGGAAATCATAAATAC
The DNA here is from genome assembly GCA_024865655.1 of Emberiza elegans. Classification (NCBI taxonomy): domain Eukaryota; kingdom Metazoa; phylum Chordata; class Aves; order Passeriformes; family Fringillidae; genus Emberiza; species Emberiza elegans. The sequence goes on along the minus strand of JALJVW010000260.1, from coordinate 2,729,539 downwards.
TGGTGTAGAAATTCATGTGTCCCAGTACACATGTATCTCAACCCTCAGCAGAAAAATACAGAAAAATAATGTTTATTGGCCCATTCCACCCACTGGATGCAGGTGGAATGGCTTTTTGCTTGCCTGCAGTGAGACTGCATTAAATGGCACAGCTGGAGCTGGAAAGCCAAGCCCTGGAGCTGTGAACAGTGTGAATCTGGGCTCTTGGAAGTGTTTTTAACACCTGGGACTTTTGTTTTTACAGTTCCAGATGCTGCTCCTTCGGGCGTGTCGGTGGAGGTCGTGAACAGCACCCTGGTCAAAGTCTTCTGGTTTGGGATACCCAGGGACAGAGTTCGTGGGCACTTAGGAGGCTACAAGGTTACAAATCCCTCTATAAATATTTTTATATAGTTGAATAAATTATTAAATGAGTCCCAGATTGCAATCTCTCATTTTTGGGATGATGAGAGAGATCGTGATCGTGCTCATCCCCGTACAATATAATATGTTATAGAAATCCCAATCTCCTCACAGGTGAACTGGTGGAAAACAAGAAGCATGCTGGATGGAAAGAGGCATCACCCAGAGAAACACTTCCTGACGTTTGTAGGAGAGAGGAACTATGGGATGATTCCTGGCCTGGAGCCCTTCAGTGAATTCCGCTTGACAGTTTCGGCTTTCACCTCCAGAGGAGATGGCCCTGAGAGCTCCCCTGTGGTTTTTGAAACTCCAGAAGGAGGTAAGACGAGAGGAAAATATGGGATGGAGGGACATAAATTGAAATTGTCCTTGGGACAAGGTGAGTTGATTCCCTTATTTAAGGTGATAGTAAAATCTCCACCATTTGTAGAACACTTCACTCAAAAGGGGAGCTGTGGGTGTTGAGCTAAATTATATCCTCATTTAACAAGAATTTGTAGAGACAGACCTGTTCACTCTCCTCTGAAAGCTCATCCCTGTGTCTTCCAGTCCCTGAACAACCACGTTTTCTCAGGATCCTGAACTTTGACAAGGACTCAGTCACTCTGTCCTGGGGGCTTCCCAAGAAAGCCAATGGCCACCTCACTGGCTACATTCTGCAGTACCAGATAAGTATGTGCCTTGTTTGCTTTGAGTTCAGAATTGAAGCAGGATTAGTTAAGGAAAACTCCCAGGTGTGATGTGCACAGAGGCTGCCAGAAGGCAGGCTGCAGTTTTCCATGCAATTTTCCATGCATTTTTTCCCATGGAAGCTCCCACTGCTGCCATTCCCTGTCCCACATTTATGGGCTGATTCAATTATTCCATATTGGCAAAGTACCCCTAATTTAGTGGCTAAAAAGACACAAATTGTTGGTGCATTTTACTGGAGTGAAACTCATTTAATACAAAGTGAATTGTGATGAGAGCTCTCTATGAAGCCACATTAATGCAGATCTGCACATTATGTCAGGGAGTTTCTCCCCCCTAAGGTGCCTCAGAAGAAACACAAAGGACCACCTGAGTCATGGTGTTGAGTAATCACACTGAAAACAACCAAATACCAGGGGATTTCTTTCTTTCTTGCCTAGGAAAGAAATAAGAAACAAAAACAACCTCAGGCAAGACCCAGTACTTAGCCCAGACTGCCACAACACCACTTGTGTGGTGTGGAGATAATTCAGTGTATTTTACAAGTTCTCTGAGGGTGAAAAGGATGAGTCTGTGCCCTATTTTTAAAAAAATAATCACGCATGTACTTTACACTTCTCTCTGCTGATAGCAGAGCTGCTCAGATGCCTTTGCATCCAGATCTTCCCTTTGGTTTTGCTGATTATGGGCAGAGTGGATCCAGATTCTTTTTTATCCCCCTCTCAAATAGATATGCATGCAATTTCACAATAGGTCCATACATATTTGTTTTTACAGATTTTGTGTGACATTTGCCGCTAATTTTTCTTTATCAGAAAGAATTCCTGGATCAGGTTGACCTGCTCTCGTAGCCGTCTCTCTGTCTTTTCTCTATTTATCTCTGTCCTTCACTGAAGCAGTTTCTCTGAGACTAGGCTTTTTATGAGAACAGCAGTCAGACTAAACAGCTACGTTTTCAAACTACAGACTTAACTCAAATACGTTCATTTCACCTAAATCAAAATGGATTTCCACTCTGGAAAACTTCCACTCTGTCTCAGAGTCAGCTGCATCATTTCTGCCTTTGTTGGGACATTTCCCATCAAACACAATCCTGACCCAGGTGCTCTTCCCTTGCAGTCAACGAGACACACGAGGTGGGCGCCGTGAGCAACGTGAGCGTGAGCGTGGCCAACCGCTCAGCGCTGAGCTGGCACCTGGCAGGGCTCAGCCCCAGCACCAAGTACAAGTTCTACATCAAAGCCTGCACGGCCAAGGGCTGCGGGAAGGCGGCCACCGAGGAGGGGCTGACGCTGGCCCAAGGCAGTAAGTTCACAAAATCCGCTTCTGTGTGGAGGAGCTCTGAGAATAGTGGGGAAATAGTGCGTGTAGGTAAAACCTTACAGAATAAGGGCCTTGTTACCCTTGTAAAATCATGGTTAGGACATGCTAAGTGGAAAAGGACTGTGGGAAAGTGACTCAGCTGTATTGGAGCTGGCCCAAAGCATTAAGTTCACAAAATTTGCTTTGGTGTGGAAGAGTTCAGAGAATAGCAGGAAAAATGCTGCATGTAGGTAGAACCTTACAAAATAAGGGCCTTGTTACCCTTGAAAATTCATGGCTGGGGCCATGCTGCTCTGGATAAATGGAAAAGGACTGTGGGAAAGTGACTCAGCTGAATTGAGCTGATGCTGGCCCAAGGCAGTAAGTTCACAAAATCCGCTTTGGTGTGGAGGAACTTTGCGAATAGCATGAAAAATGTTGCATGTAGGTAGAACCTTACAAAGCTAGGATTTTGTTACCTTTGTAAAATCATGATTAGGGCATCCTGCTTTGGCTAAGTGGAAAAGGACTGTGGGAAAGTGACTCAGCTGAATTGAAGCTGGCGCTGGCCAAGGCAGTAAGTTCACAAAATCCGTTTTGGTGTGGAGGAGCTCTGAGAATAGTGGGGAAAAATGCTGTGTGTAGGTAAAACCTTACAAAATTAGTTACCCTTGTAAAATCATGGCTAAGGCATGCTGCTTTGGCTAAGTGAAAAGGACTGTGGGAAAGTGACTCAGCTGAATTGGAGGTAGGAAAACAAGTTATAGAACCATGACATGCTCGTGGTTTATGGTGGTTGGTTGAATTACATTTGTTGTGCTTAAATGGAATGCAGCTGATAATGGCCTAACTGCTTTAAAAGGCCTGGGTTTTGCAGTAAAGAGCTCTCCTTTGCACCTGCCTGGGGACTCTGCATTACTCTGCTTCGTAACAGAAAAATCCATCGGGAATAATCCAGGCTTGACATTTCCTTTGTAATTAGGGGAAGTAAGTTTGTTTTCCTTGCCATGAGAGCAGTCAATGGGCTTTTTAATGTGGCCATGGTGTTCTTCAGGGAAGCAGAGCTCATCTGTTTCATTTTGCTGTGCAGTCCTGTTTCTGTTCCCGCCCATCAACTCCTTAAGCCATGCTGGAATAAGTGAATTGCATTCAGGCACGAAGAGAAAATTGAAAATGCAGCTAATCTTTTCTCAGTAATACTGTAAAAACAAATTCTGCCCATGCATGGAGATGGGGGACTGCCAGCAACATTAGGGTCAGCTGTTTGACATGGAAAATCCAGATAAACATCAAGTTGACTGCATTTGCTCCATTATTTATGATTATTTTATCAGAGACCAGGAGTAAGTGTTTGTCTGCCACTTACACCGTGTGCTGAAACACTGATGTTCAGTGATTTAGAGAAAAATCCCAAGCACTCTATGATAGCTCATCTTTCACTTTCAGCTGAAATGAAATAAAATGTACTGTGCTCAGCAAGTCTGAGAACTCCACAGCACTGAGGAGCAGCTCCTTGCTATTAATCAGAAACCATTGCTGTGCACTCACCCCGGGGAAGGAGAAAAGAGAATGTGATAAGCAAAAGAGTCCTGACTGCATCATTTTTAGAAAAGATAACAGTGTGCAGCAATGTTGATGGAAAATAGAAAAATGGCTCATGTGCTGTTGGACTTCTAAGTTGCAGAATTCTTTTCTGTTACTGGTAAAACAGGAAAAAATGTGTTTTAAGCCTTCATGTCCCATTTCCAGATCCAGTCAGGAACTGCCATTTGTTTTCCCAAGTAGCAAAACTCCTTCTCAACTCTCTTTTGGCCTCCAGTCTCAATGTAGGATACAGGTACTTACCTGGTAGCAACTATTAATCACCTTGATTTATTCCTCATTAAGAAAAGAAAAATGTATCTTTTTTTTTTCCAAGATAAAAATACCCCATTTCCCCTCATTAGCTGCCTTTTTTGGCCTTCATTGGACAGCCAGAATAATGTGTTTTCACTCCTTGAAACAACCTTGTCATGGTTTAGAGATGTTGACATCCATTTTGTTCTCATTCTCTACTTCCCTAAACTCGGTTTCAGTGGTGGCAACACCTGATTCTTGTGAAATATTTCTTAGACTAGAGCAGTATAATTAATGAAAGCTGCAAGGGTTCAGTTCTGTGATTTATGTGTGCTCCTTGCTGCTTCTCAAGCCACCCTAAATTAGGGCACTGCATCTGTCACTGAGATGCCATTTAGAATTCTGTGTCATTATTTGCTGGCTAAATTGTTCAGATATTTTTCACCTAAACATGATATGCCGAAAAAAAATAATTTAAAATCACTCTTTTCAGTGACCTCCTTGGGGTTTTAAGCTGTGGTTTGGGGACCAAGGCAATTGCTCAAAATTAAAACAATCTCTCTTTTTGAAGGAGGGGAGTGATTTCAGAAGTCAAAGTTTATCATTTCAAATGACCCACGTAAATGACAGATATAAAATGTGGTGCCCTCTGAAATGAAACTCCGTGATGGAGCACTCCACGTTTCTTTGGGGGTTGATTCAGTGATTCTATAACCGCTCTGTTCCAGTTTAATAATAAACCCATAAAGCTCTCGTTGTTCATTTTAAGGCTTTGGAAACTTCCAGTGCTGCAATTCAGACTTTGCCATGGGTATTTCAGAATTTCACAATGCAATCTGCCAGGAAAGTGGAGATGTTGAGGTGGCAGCTCTGGAGTCATTCACATTTTATTTTTTTTACTTATCTCCATCACTGCTGTTTCCTTAATTTATTTGAAGCTATCCCTGCCACTTTTGTCTGGAATTAGAAAGAAAAGGGAATTTCCTTATTCAATATGTGTGAGGATTCATGTAGCACCAGTGAAAACAAATCTGTAATGGGAAAATAACTCAGAAATGAAAATCTTATAGGCAACCTAAGATCTTTATCATTTCTTGATAAAATGATTCTTGAACCTGAGCAAAATGGGATTTGGATTGTACTGCAAAATAAATAACAGTTTAATTTCTATGGTTTCATCTTGGTTTCATTCCACAGAAGAAGGTATGTTGCCCTTAGAAAATCACTATAATCTCTGTTCATATTTTCAGGCAGTATGTCTTAAATGACCTCCAAACTAATTAATTTTCCCCTTGAAAATGTCAATTTCCCCAAGATCATTAGCCCTCAGAAACATAACACAAAATAATGTTCTTCCAGAAGTGAAAAGATTAATTTAATGTAGCAGCTCTTCTTTAACACAAAGCTCCTTTTCATCTTGACGCCAGTGCTGCTCGGGGATTACCAAACACATATTACATGTTGAGAATTATCATTGTGTGTCCAGAAATCCAAGCATTAATGAGAAATTCATCCACATGAAGCCGCACAGTTGTAGGTTTATTCTCCAGAGAAGCCAGGAAATAAAAGTTCACCAATTTCATTACATTCCAGTGACTGTTGGCTCGTAATTCCCAAAGGCTTTTGGAAAATCTTAGGGAGAGGCCCCTATCCTTCAGGACCAGAGCAACCATTTGGACCAAGGCAAGTGGGTTCAGCTCTCTTTTGCCATGGGCACAGTGGAAAAGGAATAATAAAATACTTTTCCTGTATGTAACCACTGGTGCCGTTAGCAGCAAACCCTATTTTTTTAGCTCACAATCTAAAAAATCTAATTAAATCAGTGCAAATTTCTTGATCGTCACCTCACCTATAATTTTTTCTCTATAAACTTTACATACAACAGGTTTGCTAATCTCTGTAGTATAAAATAATCCAAATTTAACATGAATTACCTCCTGCACTGAAAAGCCCTGAAAATGAAGGATACTTGTGCTGCATATTTATACATTTTTTAACAGCCAGGCAGCAGGGAAAATTAATGGAAGTTCAGCTTTGCATTTATTGCAGCAGATGTATTTAGACAGGTATGGTTATAAATTAAGATGCTGCCCACAATTAGTATTTAGCTCTCAGACTGCCAGGTTTTTTTTTATATAAGTGTATTTTATAACAGATGTGCTAACTTTTGGAGAACACTCTGGAAAATCTTCGGGGGTGGTTTCTATTGTTTTTCCCTTTATACCGTAAGCTTCTATAAAAAATGTGTGTTCTGTTCTCCTCATAAATCTTGGAGCCCAGTAGGAATATCGTAAAATTGCAGTTCAGTGTTTAATGTTCATGCAAGTCCCATGGTGTGGCTGATAAATAGTGGGGGAAGATGAGAAGTGCTGGTGATATGCCTTTATTACTAATGCCCCTTCTCCCTTATTGGAGATTAAAAACCCAACCCAACTGCTTTCAATTTTCTGCAGCTAATTCCTGCAGCTTTCAGGATGTTCCTGGCCTTCCGGAATGTGGAGCTTTGCCTTATCTGTGTGTCTTTGCTTTTATTTTTCAGGAGGCCACACTGCTTTTTCTATTCCAGACACCAAACCCACCCCCACTAGCAAATCTTTCTGCTCTGTAGGGCCCCTGTTGGCTGTGTCACACAGACCAGGAAGAAATGGCATGGAAAGAAATCTCATAATCCCCCAGCTCTGGACACCTCTTCTGAGTTTTAAAGGAAAAAAGAGTGTTTTGGGATAGGAGATGCTAAATGGAGAGCTGTTGGTAAATCCCCAATGCCAGGTTAGGTTGGGCTCATCCTCATCCCAAGAGGTCCATCCCAGCCCTGGGCTGCTCCATATGCCAGGGCAGCTGCAGCATCAGACAGAACTGAGCAATGAGTGGGCAGAAAATGGGATTTTTTGAGCCATCTCACTTCCCTCTTTCTGCTTCTCTAAAGAGCTGATGGTTCAGAAGGAGGCTGGAATAAATAAGGGGCAGAGAGGGACTGGTAAAGCTGGTTTAAGAACGTGGCACCACAAACCACCTGGCAGAAGCTCAGGGTTTAGTATTTGCTTCCCAGGAATTCAGGAGAAATTCTTCCTTAGGAGGCTGCTGGTGTGAACACTTTGGGTCATATAGTTTCCATGTCATGCACAAGTGTTAGTGGTATTTAACAGACATTGGGTTGAAGGTTTGTGTTCATTCCTGTTGCTTTATGGATAATATTTCCATTTTCTGATGCCTTGATTTTAGAGCATGTAATTAAAATGTACCTGTGGTATCCTGTTGCCTAATTTTCGGTTTGATTAAAAACTATAGCTGGGTTTCACATACTTCATTTAGCAAAAATTACCCATAGATGGATTAATTTATGCTAATGAGCTGTGCTTCAGGATCAGCAGTGTTTCAGCTGGATGTGTTCTCTCTGGTCCCAGTGGTCTGCTCATTTAACTGCTTATTGTAATACGTGGAGAGTTGCCTTAAAAACATATCCTGAACTGCTGCTTTGACTGTGCTTGGATTTATCTTAATCTTTTTTTCTTTTTTTCCCTTCAGCTGTCAACTCAGCCTTAATCTCCAGCAGCTTCTTGCTTTGCTTATTTACTAGTTGAAGTATTAATGAGCATTGTTCCCCTGTCAGTGCTAATTGGCCGAGCGGTTTTCAGATTACACTTTGTGCTCAAGCCTTAGTTTAGATGGCTTTGGACAAAACAGGCAAATCAGGCGACTGAGAACAATTCAAGAATTATTTTTATTAAGTGCAGCCCCCCCAAATTCCACTCCTACCATCTCTTTCCATGTTGTAAGAGATCCCTCCATGTCACACACAGTTCTGAATTTGCTGAGTGGGCTGTTGTGTCCAGGCAGTGATTGTCAACTGCTGTAATGTCCTTTATCCTGCTTTCCACAAAAGCTGTTCTGAAAAATCTCATTTAATGCCCACAATCTGAATGCAAATGGGGTTACAGGAGGTGTTTTGCAAATAACAAGGTTCCATAACCAGAACTAGTGGAATTTACCTTTTCCTAATCAAATATTAAACTCATCAGCAACACTTAAATGCCTAAATGTCCATTTACAGGCAAATTGTTGAGTTTTTTCTAAACCAGTGCTTTTGGTGGAATTTAAAAGGACACAGAAAATCACTGTCAGGAGAGAAGCAAGCACAAATCCCACTGTTAATTTTTTCTGGGAGACATATAAGGATCCATATCCAGCTAACAAGCTGTCTGTGCCTCCCTGCTGAGTTCAGTTCAATGGGAGAAGCATCAAACCCCAGATTATCCATACAAAGCAAGCCCATTTGCAAGTTGTAATTTTTTAAGCAGGCATTAGTTCAAGCAGATCCATAATCCCCCATCAATATTAACTTTCATCCTGGGAGATGTACAAACCCCTTCCCGAACATCAGGATTACTCCGGTCTGCCGTTGATTTCATCTGACGGAACATTAAAAATCAAACAAAGGGGAATGTTTGGGGAATGTTTGGAAAATCAGATTGCCTGATGCCAAATGTTTAAAATTCCTTGTTGTGTTTGTGTGTTACCTGTAACTGTGCATTTCCTAGGCTCCTTGTCCATGAATGCCACTAACCCCTGTGCCCTGACTGTGTGCATTCCGTAGGTAAAGGCAGCGGCAGGATTTCAGACGCAGTAAAGCCCACCCCAAAGTTTCAGCCCAGCGAGGCCCTTGAGCCTGGCACTGAGTACACAATCCGCCTAGTGACTAAGAACTGGGTGGATAACAATAGCATTTTTGAAGATGTAATTGAGACCAGGGGGAGAGGTGAGACACGAAGCCCTTCGAGGTGCTGAACGTTTGTTTTTCCATGTGAATCCATGCTGAGGTTCCTGTGCAGTGTGAGTGTCCCAAAGTCATCGTTCTGTGCTCTGGGGTTGAGGTTGGCCCTTGGCAGTTGAATCCCATGGCAGCACAAACACATCCCAGGTTCTTGGCTGAGCCCTGTGCATTACAACAGCCTGGAACAATCCCAAACCTGCACAAACCTGTGCAATGTGAGAGGGCAGTGGGATAAAACCCACAAGTGGCCAGTTTGGTAATCTGCATGTACCGGGGGCACTTTTACCTCTCTCTCTTTCGCAAAACTGCTTTTGCATGAGAGGCTTAACAGCTCTGTGCTCAGCTTTCCCGTGTGGTGCTAATCCTGTGACTCAACTGCTGTCTCAGAGCCACCTTGCCAAGTGTCTGTGTTGTCCCTTGTCCCCCGCACGCTCCCCTCCAGTCCCAAATGTCTCACTCTGGACATTCCCGTTGAAGCTGAGCACCATCAGTAGCCATAGACTGATTCCATTAAAATCCAGAGAGGAACATGATGTGTTCATGTTATTGTGGGGTGCTGCCCTTTCCCTCTGATTAATTTTCTCCCTTTTTGCTCCTCTCCCATCTCCCCAAGCCTACGCTGGCATTTACGAGGGGATTTCCACCCAGGGCTGGTTCATCGGGCTGATGTGTGCCATCGCCTTGCTCACCCTGCTGCTGCTGACAATTTGCTTTGTCAGAAGGAATAAAGGAGGCAAATATTCAGGTAAATGGATTTATTGTCCTTTCCCTGTGCTCACATGTTAATAACTAACATCCTTCAGAGGTTTCTCTCTGGGGGCCGCAGGGCCACGAGCACAAACATCCAATTAGGATTTGTAGCTTTTGATAAATATCCACGGAAGGGATTGGAATGAGTGTAAGTGGAGCTGTGCTGTGTGCTGGTCACAGAGCCTGCAAAGGCCTTTCCCAGCGCTCCTGGAATATTCCAGCATTTATTCCAGCAAGATCCTTGCTGACAGGACTCCCTGCCTCACTTTCCACCTGGGAACTGCTGCTGGACACATGGACAGAACTTCCACAGGCAACTTAACACTGGAATATTTTGCTAAAAATTACCTCTGTCACTTTCCAGGCAGTGAGTACAGATTTAGATAAATGAATTGAAGTGGAAATCTGGTTTGCCCAAAGAGGTGGTGGATGCTCCATCTCTGAAAACATTCAGTGCTAGGTTGGACAGGATTTGGAGCACCCTGGGCAGTGGAAGATGTCCCTGGTGGCACTGGGTGGGATTTAAGATCCCTTCCAACCCAAACCATTCCATGATTCTATACGTAATTGCTAAGAATAAATTAGGGAATGGTCTCAAACTCTTGGAAGCTCACAGGTTGTGTCCAGCCAGCTCCAGCCCAGCCTGGAGGTGAGTGCAGAGGGTTTTCCCATTGCCCTTGGGAAAAGAAAAATCCATGGCAGAACACAACACAGAGATCTGTCCTTTATTTTATTTGCACAGTGAAAGAAAAAGAAGATTTGCATCCAGATCCCGAAGCTCAATCAATAAAAGATGAAATCTTTGGGGAATATAGGTAAATAGGACTTGCTTTCACAAGGCTTTGTGTTTCTTGGGGTTTCGTTTTTTTCCAAATCATTATTCGGGACATTTTTATGGCATGCAATTAATGCTGTTTTTCATTTTCAAAGCAAACCTCATAGGAGTGGATAAGAGTAGGAATATAAAGGTATATCCAGTATATTTCAATCCATCCAAGCTGGGATACAAGGAAATGCTGATGTATTGGTGGTTATTTTTCACTTTTTTGTTTTTTTAATTAGCATTGTATGAATAATGTAAATATATATGATAATTTGGGGTGCTGCTGGAAAACCCACTGAAGTCAATGGACTGAATTCTATGTCTTCAGTGGGTTTTTAAAACTCAGACCCAAATCATGTAATATGGGGAATTTTGGGGAAGAAAACAAAGAAAAGTTTGGAATATGGTAAAGAATATTAAAAAGCCAAACATCTCTCTACAGAAATCCCTGTAGGAGAATTGAAATAACCACTTTGGCTGCTTTAAAATAACTAAAACTTCTAGCAAAATGTAATTGCGATATGAAGGAAAATACATAATTATACAAACCGTGCTGGAAAACTGGTGTGGCTGCCCTTAAGGGCATAAAATGGTTGTTGAAATCCCACTTATATATACTACATTATTTGTACTGGAGTAGGGCTTTTTTTTTCTGCATAATTTCATCTTTATTTAATTTTTAATGCTTTCTAATGGGACAAATATTTAGAAAGGTAAGAAAGCCCTGAGGTTAATAACTTTGACCCCCTCCTTTCCCCCTGAAATCCAAACTTGTCTTTTTTTCTGAGGAGAAATGCCCTGTACAGAAACTTAGTGATTTTTTTTCTGTGTTGTTTATGCACATATTGAGTCTATCCTGAAGAAATGAAGCTCATGTTCATTTCTCTGTCCCTCCTTAGACAAAATTGCCAAAGATTTTACACTGAGTTGGCATTAGCAGCAAGGGTTCTACTTGAGTAATTTTGTCCCTAATCAAGGGCCCTAATTTAGGGTTTTTTTTAATATAATCTTTTAATATTTTCCCAATCCCCCCAAATGTCCTGTTCTTGTTCCTCTTCTGTAGTTCCATTAGGAGGAATGGCCAGTGAAATTCCCCTTTTTTTCCCAGAATTTTTGTGGTGGGCCTGTCCTTTTTCATGGAATTTTCACTGAATAGAGTCTGCAGGTGCAGACATTCATTCTGCTTTGGTTTTTCCCAGTTCTTCCCCCCTTTTCCCTGGAATTTTCACTGGACAAAAACTGCAGATGCAGACATTCATTCTACGTTTGGTTTTTGCCCAGTTCCTCCCCTTTAGCAGGGGCAAACTCCAGTGAGATAAACTCTGGTAAAATAAAATAACAGCAGGAAAAAAATGGGGAAAGCACCTTATTGGCCATTTAAACTCAAAGGGATGCTCCTAAAACAGTGAGATGTGACCCACTGAAGTGATATCACTTCATCCACCCAGCTCAAGAGGAAAATGAAATAAATAGGCCCTGAATGTTGTCCAGTGTTTTGTAAAATGAGAAGTGAGGTTCCAAAGACTTGACATGAGCCCTGGTGGCTGGAACAGACCCCTCCAATCCTTTCCAGCATTCCCTTTTCCTTCCCCCTCCCTCTCTGTCCATTCTGCCTGCCCAAGGCAAAAAGGGGAAGAAAACCCCAAATGGATGGGTATTGATAATTCCCATTATCCAATTAATTTGTTGGAATTGTGACAAAATCCCATGTGGGTGAGCTCAGGTGTGTGAGGAGCAGGGCAGGACTCAGAGGTCAGATCGTCCTCACTGTACCACCCACATGTCCCTCTCTGTCCCCTTCCCAAGCCAGGAGCAGTGTCCCTCGAGCAGTGCCAGGCAGGTTTTTGGAAAGGCAGGTGTTTGGAAAGGCAGATTTTTGGAAAGGCATCTCTTTATTTTGTAGTGACAGCGATGAAAAGCCGCTGAAAGGCAGCCTCCAGTCACTTAACGGGGACATTAAAGCCACTGGAAGTGCTGATAGTCTGGTAGATTATGGAGAAGGGGAGCATGGCATGTTCAATGAAGATGGTTCATTTATTGGAGCTTATTCTGGATCTAAGGAAAAAGGATCAGTGGAAAGCACTGGGAGTTCTACGGCAACTTTTCCTCTCCACGCCTAAAATTGGTGTTTAATTGTGGTGTTCGTCCTGGTTAGCTCCCCACAGTTACCTGTGTGCTGGGGAGCTGGGTGCCAGGTGAGCCAGTCAGGAAAATCCTGACATCCAGGTAATACAAAAACCAGTCACTGCCACTAAAAGATGATTTTCCCATCCTAATTTCTATGTGTTTTCTTCTGAATAAAACAGAGTAATTCTTTTTTCTACACGATATGTTAATCTGAGCAAACCAGCGTTTGCTCTGGTGGTACATCTGTGTCCTTGCCTGCTGCTCCAGGTGTTTCTTAGGCTTGGAATATGTTTCTCTGAGTAGTATTTTTACCCTGTATGGCTGTTGTCACAGGTGTGTGTGCAAAATTCCCTCATGGCCTTGGTTACAACCTCGAGGTTATGGCACCAACAAAACCAGGTTACTCTGCAAGGTGACACAATGAGGAAAATTACAAGTTAAAATACCAGAGAAATATATTCTATATATTGTATAATTTTTTCCTAAAGAATTAAACCCCTTTGTGTATGATATTAAAATAAAACTGTTTTAGTGGTTACAGCTGGCGTCAATTCCAATACTTAGAAATGCAGCTTTACCCGCAGGAGAGTGTGGGTGAAGCTGCTGCCCAGTAGCTGGCACTATTTCCTTAAGTAAGTTAAGCTGCAGCTCTTTCCTGTGGCAAGGCAAAACAGGGTTCCCATCCACCATCACTCGAAATATTTTTAATTTTTCCCAGCTGCAAGCTGCATTTCTAAGCAAACTCCTTGGTGTCTGTCTCATATCTGTATATTTGTGAGCTAGCCAACATTTCATGGAGACGTTGTACATATGATATTAATATTGACACAAGTCCAGAGCAGCCTGGTTTTATTTTGAACTGAGACATGTTGCTAGCATGGGTCTGCATAGCTGTGTAGGAATGAGTAGATTTGCTTCTCAATATGGATTTGGACCAGCAGAATTAGTTTTCAGAAGGAGTTGTGTGTGTATAGGAATCATCCAAACCTCTCACCATTCAAGCAGCACCTAAAGTAGACCTACCTGAATTTCAAGAGTTCATTTCTTTACAGCCTATTCACTGTTAAATAAACAAAAAAACAAAAGCAAAGAGAAAATATTATGGTAGAGTTTGTTTTCCTATTTTGTTGACTGAATGCTGGTTTAAATCCGGTTCTTTGCCTCTCCAACACTAACTCAGCCAAGCTGTACAGCACATTTTTTTGGTCTTTTTGTATTGGAATCTCCTGAATCTCTTTTTAACAGCATTTGTATTTTTCAATCTGCTTGTTTGAGTAGAGCATCAACGTGGCTTCGTTTCTTCTGTCACTCCCATTATAAAAGTTTTCCAGTAGTTCCTGCAGGAGGAATAGATCCTAAAAGCTGTTTGGCATCCTGATAGCAATTAGGCAAATATCCCCAAATGGCTCTTCCATGATTGCAGTGGAAGAAAGAGAGGAAGCAAGAATTACTCCCGTGGTTCTGAGTTTCCAGCAAGGGCCACAGTTAAGCCCAGGGAAATGCAGATTTTTCCCAGTGAAGGGCTGTGGATCCCACACAGCTCCCCCCAGGCTGGGGCTGCTCCTCAGAGCTTGGCAGTTTCTGGAAGCCTTTGGTGCTGAAGCTTCTGCTGATCTGTGCCTCTTTTGGGGGGTTTTAATTGGAGATTTTAAGGGCTTTTTGTGTAATCTCTGTTTGGGAAAAGGAAACACCAAACAGCCACCCCAAAAGCCCCATTCAGGCTGTGCCTATAAATATAAAATGGTGAGTGGAAATTTGCCCTCAATCAAAAATTATCCCATCCCTTATCAGTGACCTACATTATTCACTTATTATTATTTATAAAGTTTATTTTCTGTACTTCACTGAATCCAAACACCAAAAAAGTCCAAAAACCTTTTAATTTTTTGGGGGGGAAAAAGTAATTTTCCAAAGAAGGGATTGCATTATTAGAGAAATGTGAAAATTGACATCTCATCAACAGAGACATTTCCCAGCAGCATCTTTATCTGCTGACTCGTGTCTGCTGCAGCCCAAACCAGATAAAATCTGAGGACTGATTGGGCTTGTGACAACCTGCTGCTTGCTTTGGGCTGGTTTTCATGTATTTCCTTTGGGAATCATCTGCAGTGATCAAACATCTTTGAAAATTAGGGAATAGAATTGGGGTGGGCTCCCCCAAATCCTCACTTTGGGCTGGGGGCTGTTCCTGCACACATCCATCACATTTTCCTGTGGGTACACTGCAGATAAACCAGACCACTCATCCCAAAAAATGCTTAAACAATGTTAAATTTCTCTGTTTCAGGCCATATTAGTGAGTGTCAAATGCTCCAATAATGGATATAAATCCCCCGTGCAGCTCCTGCTGCTAAGAGGTGTTTGTGATGTGCTGGTGGTGCTGCTTTTTCCACTCAGATTTTAATTCACAGCCTTAAATCTTAATGGTGGTGTTCCACGATGCCTCAGGACCTAAAAATCAAACAGGGAGGCAAAGATGTGCAATGGAACCTGGATTTTTGAACACAAGTTTTGAGGAATATGCCCAGTGAATATTAAACAAGTGGCTCAAACTCCCAGGAAATCTCACTCACCTGAGCTGCTTTCTCTTCCCCAGTCATTTATTTTCTTTTTTTCCCTGCACTGGGATTTTTTCTGCTGGAAAGTGCAGGTTGGTGATGGTGTTTTAGAGGTCTTTTTTTTTTTTTCAAAAGTAAATTAACAGAGCAAGCTGAGGTTTTCCTGAGGAGTTTTTTGTCATTGCAGGGAGCTGGGCTGTGTTTTTGTCTTGGTCTGTGCCAGGTGAGAGGAAGTGTGACCATGTAGCTCACTGAAAGTGTCACCAACTGCTCTGCAGGTCATAGAAATTCCTGATTTGGAAAGGATCCACAAATTCATCAAAGTCCAACTTCTGACCCTGCACAGAACAGCCCCAAAAATCACACCCTATTCTGAAATAATGCATTGGGAATTAAATCTTTGCCTTGGTTTGTTTGGGACTTTTGTAGATTTTTTTTCTTTCTCTGGACAGTGGTGTTTATTAAAATTACCTGCAGGAAATCCATGGGGATTTCATTAATTAACACCTGGCAGGGAATTCCAGCCTGCCTGCTGGGAGGAGGGAGTCCAGCCATGGGAGCAGAGCAGGGAATTGTTAATTATCCCATCCCAGGTTGGGTCCGTTTGGTTCTGGCACATT
Organism: Emberiza elegans; assembly: GCA_024865655.1. Classification (NCBI taxonomy): domain Eukaryota; kingdom Metazoa; phylum Chordata; class Aves; order Passeriformes; family Fringillidae; genus Emberiza; species Emberiza elegans. The sequence continues at coordinate 2,713,660 of JALJVW010000260.1, read as the reverse complement.
TTGCCTCAGAACAAGTGAGAGGGGAAATGGCATTTTCAGATTTGGTACCCAAATCCAGCCAGGATGTAATTCCACCCATCAGGGAGGAGGCATTTCCCTGGCCCCACAGATCCGGGTTTGGGGATTTAAAAAGCCTCTGGAAGAAGAGAGGGAGAAAAAGTTGTGCAGTTTTTACTGCACATAAGATTAAATTAATAAAATCAGCTCTTCCTAAATAATGGGGGAAAAAACCCTCTGTCCTTTCTCCCAGGGGAGCTGTTTGGATTCCCAGAGCAGCATAATATTGATAATTTTTCTGTAATTTTATATATATATATATATACATATACACACACACAGAAAGACTATATATATATATATATATATACATATACACATATATTAACATTTAATGACATTATCAAGAACCTGCAGGAACAGCCCCAGCTTCCCTCTCAGTCAAAATCAGGGGATCCAATCTCCAGAAACCCTCGTGGCTCTGCACTCCAGCAGGATCAAAGCACAAGCCCTGCTGGGGCTGATCTTTAGGAAGAGCATTAGGAATCAAATCTTTAGGAAAAGAGTTAGAAATCAAATTAGGAAATTACTTTCCCCCTCTGGGTAAAATCATGTGTTCATACAGAAAAAAATTTTAAAACCTTTGTAGTAAGTCACATCTTAAATGGATCTAAGTAGCAAATGATTTAATGATTTTTTTTTTAAATGATGGATATTTGTTCTGCTGTGTTGATGTTGCACAAATTCCAGTGAGTAGCTCTCTTCCTGGGAACTGCTTCCATTGGCTGAATGGCTTCAATCCAGTGTACGAGAGGTTTTCATCAAAGTTTTCAGGCCAATATTATTTTTGACATGAAAGCAAATAGTAGCACAATCTTTCTATGTATTAAAAAAAAAAAAAAAAGTGGGGTTTTTAAACAGTGACTCCACATTTTGTAAAGAAAAGTTAAAATAACATTCACTGCTCCTTGAGCTTTTGAGAGGAAACCTCAGCATCATTTTTCACAGCCATTATTTTGCAGATGAGAAGTGTATTTAGGTTATTTTGCTTACCTGTAAGAACAGATAGAAAGAAAGGAAATTCCTCATGGAGAATTCCCTTCGTTTGCCAATGGATCACACCCTCAGCTGCGTCTCTGTCAGTGTTTATGACAAAAAATCAAGGTACAAGCCACTCTGGAGTAGCAGGACATGTTTACATTGCAGCTCTGGATCTCTCATGTCAAATCTCAAGTGATGTGCACTGATTTGTTCTGTTTTCAGGCAGGAGCCCCTCGGGGGGTTTGAGCCAAAGCATTCTGTCTGTTCATTTTTTATTATTATGGTTCTGACTTTAAACAAGAGACTTTGTAATTTCATGAGAAAAAGATCAAAGCAAATGTGGTGTCACCATCACAATGTTACTTTTTTGGGAGCTAAATGTTAGTGTGCATTGATTAAAGTTTAGAGAAACGTGTTGTACTGTAGTTGCTGTTTGTACCACGCAGATGTGCACGTACGGTTTGAAAAGATATTTTCATTTTACATGAAATACAACTTTGCTAATAAAAGTTTGACTTGATGTAATCTTCAAAAGCCTTGGCTGCAATCAGCAAGTTTCTTTTGTTTGATTTGGGGGTTTTGTTTGATTCTTTCTTCACTTGACACTGTTTATTTGCTGGCAATCTGGTTGAATTGTGCCTCGCAGCCCTCTCTGGGCTGTGACATGTGGGGTTTTTTTTGGTTTCACACCAAGGTTGTGCTGCCCTTGGCTTTCACTGGGATTTTTGGACACCATGGATCACCAGCCCTGTAGATATGACACCAAAGCAGGATGAAGCTGACCTGCAAACAGCCTGAATTTAATTCCTCATTGATGCCATGAGATCCTCTCGTGGACCAAACCCTGTATATTGTCAGCATCTCTCACAGGCTTTACTCACCCTTCAATCAGCACAAAACCTCCCAGCACACAGAGTTTCTACTCCTCTTCATTAAGGATCACCAGAATATTGGTAATCTGATCAACATCCAGGCTCGCACAAACCAAACAATACCTTGTTTTGTTGTTTTTTTAGGGAAAACTACACTTGTGCCTAAAGTCTGGAATCTGTATGTATTAACTTTACAGGGATTTAGTAAATGGGCTTTGTTTGCCAAGGAAAACACCTTGGTTCTTTTGTTACTCCCTCCCCTCTCCCCATCACCAATACTCTGTTCTAGGATTAATTCTACTCTGTCTGCCCATGGGGAGGTTCTGCAGGTGAACACAAATTCACCCTCCTGACACCTGGAACAGCCAAAGTGAGGACTCAATAAAGGGCAGCAGCTGATATTGCTGGAAAATCCATTTTTTAATGTATTTAATAGGAATCTGAAAGATCTGGTTGATGCTTAAGAGCATCACCCTTCAGGCTGGTGTGGCTTTTGTGCTGCTCTGAGTGTATTTCACTGTATTTATAATTTATAAATTATACAATTATATAATAATATATAATTTATTATATTATGATATTTGATATATTATTATATAATATATTAGATAACTATTATTGTTTATTATATATTAATATAATATCATTTAATATGTAATTTATAATTCACTAATGTCTGAGCTCTGCACATTTCTAAGCCACATTTAACAAAACTTGGGTGTTGTTTTTGAAGCCCACGTGATGTGGCTAAACCCACCCAGGAGAGTTGAGCCCCATTTCCTTCTGTGCTGTTCTGAGTGTATTTCACTGTATCTCAGTGAAAGAAATTCTCCTTTTTTTCTTTTTTGCTACATGTTTTTAGCTGCTTCACGTCAGCAGGAAGGCTTCAGGACTTTTTTAAGCATTCTTCACCTGCAAGAACTGAATACCCTCAGTGGGAATGCAGGCCTGTGCTAACAGGCATTCACCTTTCAGGGAGGCATCAAGGGCATCCCAAGAAGGTTTTATTATAATTCATATCCTGGTATAATGAGATTTACACTTTTCTCAATAGCATAATGGGGAGGAGAAAGTCCCACAATCATGTGCTTCACTGGAGTGAGAATAAAGGTGCTGCTGCCACCAGCAGGTGTGTGGGAGCAGATGGCACAGAAGTTTAAGGATAAAATATGGGATAAAATTCAATTTATATGAAACATGCATTTGAAAAATATTCCTCTGCTCTTTAAAATGAGAGTGAAGTAACTTCCACGGGTGCAGGAGCTCTGATTAATTATGATTTAATGTTATTAAATATTTGATGTTTTGCTTTTGGGACAAAGTTGTCATTATTCGACCTGGTTTGGGGGCAGAGCATTCCTTCTAATGCTCGAACATTTCACTCTGCTCACAAGGAAATGTCATCACTTCTCCACTTCAGCATGTGTTCATCAGCTGGGAACGCAGAGGAGTCCCTCAGGGAAACACCAGCGTTTCACTCTGCTGAGATGGCTGAGCTCGGCACATTTCCAAGCCTCATTTCACAAGGCCTGGGTGGTGGTTTTGCTGTGCCTAAAGCCCACATGATGTGCCTGAACCCACCCAGGAGAGCTGGAGCCCCACCCCATGCCCTGGATGTAGAAATGGGCGTTTCTGTGCAAAAAACACCACTCTTTGCATTTCAGGCTTTATTTCTTCTGTAGAATTTGTACTTCTGTGCTTCATATCCCTCCCAGCCCAAGGTTACAGCATGTTCTTCACCATTTGTTTGGAACATTGGGGCAGGAATATCTCAAACCAGAAAACACGTAGTGGTACCTTGAGCTTCTTTTTGCTTTTACCAGCTGGTTTTGCTTGGGAGTCCCAAAACTTGTTTGCAGTAGTTTTATTGACTTAAAACTCAAAAAATGGATGGTTTTGGTGGCTGTGCTTCACCAGGGATGGGGGTGAGAAGCAGGGATGTGAGGAGCAGTGGGAACAAGGGGCCGCTGTGGCTGGCACAGGACCAGAGCTGGGCCATTCCCAATCCCTCCTCCTGCAGGAAATGAGCTACAGGAGGAACCTCTCTGCTGATGATCCTGGTGGCAAATCAGCTTCTCCTTCCAGTTTGGGACGGAATTACCTTCGTGGTGAGAAGTGACTTCCCCCAGCTCTGGGATGGGGAAGCTCTGGTGTTGCAGCTCCTGGTGTGGGAGCAGGCGCAGGAGCAGGAGCAGAGGCTCCCACACCTTTCCTGGGATGGAGCTGGAGCTGCTGGAGCCCCATGGGAAGATGGAGCAGGTGAGAACAACCAGCAGTGGGAACGGGGGTTTGGTGCTGCTTTACCGGGCAGAGGATGTCAGAAGGCCCTGCTGAGGAGCTTTGGGAGGCTGTGATCCTTCCCAGGGCGGTTTGCTGTCCCAGGCCTGGTTTATCCCATTTTTCTCATGGCTGCTCTGCTCTCTTTTGGAATGTTTAAGGGTTTTTTTGTCCCTAAGGCAGCCAGGCTGGCTCTCCTGCACAAGCTTGGTTGTTTTCTTCCCTCCTGACTATCAGGATTTATCTGTGTTGGTCCCTCAACTCCTCCTCCTGGGCTTGGAGAAGTTCCAGCCAGTTTTTGTGTCTGTGTTGTGTTGAGGCTTCTTCGTCCCCATGCACATTTCTCATCACCTGTAACTGCCTCATCTCTTTGGGGAGGCTGTATTTCATCAGCAGCTGCACCTGGGAGTTTGAATTTAGCATGGATAAAGATATCCAAGCTTCCACCCTTAAAAAAAAAAAAAAAAAAAATTTTTTCAAGAACACAACAATTTGTCCAAATAAATTAAATATTTGATGTTTTGCTTTTGGGACAAAATTGTCATTATTAGACCTGGTTTGGGGGCAGAGCATTCCTTCTAATGCTCGAACATTTCACTCTGCTCACAAGGAAATGTCATCACTTCTCCACTTCAGCATGTGTTCATCAGCTGGGAACGCAGAGGAGTCCCTCAGGGAAACACCAGCATTTCACTCTGCTGAGATGTCTGAGCTCGGCACATTTCCAAGCCTCATTTCACAAGGCCTGGGTGGTGGTTTTGCTGTGCCTGAAGCCCACATGATGTGCCTGAACCCACCCAGGAGAGCTGGAGCCCTGCCCCATGCCCTGGATGTAGAAACGGGCGTTTCTGTGCAAAAAACACCACTCTTTGCATTTCAGGTTTTATTTTTTCTGTAGAATTTGTACTTCTGTGCTTCATATCCCTCCCAGCCCAAGGTTACAGCATGTTCTTCACCATTTGTTTGGAACATTGGGGCAGGAATATCTGAAACCAGAAAATACGTAGTGGTACCTTGAGTTTGAGTAGGTTTCTTTTTGCTTTTACCAGCTGGTTTTGTTTGGGAGTCCCAAAACTTGTTTGCAGTAGTTTTATTGACTTAAAACTCAAAAAATGGATGGTTTTAGTGGCTGTGCTTCACCAGGAATGGGGGCGAGAAGCAGGGATGTGAGGAGCAGTGGGAACAAGGGGCCGCTGTGGCTGGCACAGGACCAGAGCTGGGCCATTCCCAATCCCTCCTCCTGCAGGAAATGAGCTACAGGAGGAACCTCTCTGCTGATGATCCTGGTGGCAAATCAGCTTCTCCTTCCAGTTTGGGACGGAATCACCTTCGTGGTGAGAAGTGACTTTCCCCCAGCTCTGGGATGGGGAAGCTCTGGTGTTGCAGCTCCTGATGTGGGAGCAGGCGCAGAGGCTCCCACACCTTTCCTGGGATGGAGCTGGAGCTGCTGGAGCCCCAGGGGAAGATGGAGCAGGTGAGAACAACCAGCAGTGGGAACGGGGCTTTGGTGCTGCTTTACTGGGCAGAGGATGTCAGGAGGCCCTGCTGAGGAGCTTTGGGAGGCTGTGATCCTCCCCAGGGCGGTTTGCTGTCCCAGGCCTGGTTTATCCCATTTTTCTCATGGCTGCTCTGCTCTCTTTTGGAATGTTTAAGGGTTTTTTTGTCCCTAAGGCAGCCAGGCTGGCTCTCCTGCACAAGCTTGGTTGTTTTCTTCCCCTCCTGACTATCAGGATTTATCTGTGTTGGTCCCTCAACTCCTCCCTTCCTGGGCTTGGAGAAGTTCCAGCCAGTTTTGTGTCTGTGCTGTGTTGAGGCTTCTTCGTCCCCATGCACATTTCTCATCACCTGTAACTGCCTCATCTCTTTGGGGAGGCTGTATTTCATCAGCAGCTGCACCTGGGAGTTTGAATTTAGCATGGATAAAGATATCCAAGCTTCCACCCTTAAAAAAAAAAAAAAAAATTTTTTTCAAGAACACAACAATTTGTCCAAATAAATTCCCATTTGCTCCTCTGGGTGATGAAGAGAAGATCTGGGCAGGAGTTCAGGCCCTCCCCAGTGTGTCCCTGGTGTGGGACCTGCCTGAGCCTGGTCCTGGGCTGGGATTTAACCTGGGAATTGCTGCTGCTGCTCCCCCCTGTGCATCTCTGCAGGGGCTGGACACACGAGGCTGCTGCTGCTTTCAAATGGGTTCCTTTTATGATTATTTATTAAATAATGAAAAGCATAAATGCACTTTCTAATAAAAATCACCTTGCTATGTGTAAGCCTTTATGACTTCAGGCAGTCAACGTTCCGAGCATTTATTTTCCTCTAAGTGGCAATTTATGTGAAACATGCATTAAAAAAATATTCCTGGACTATTTAAAATGAGAGTGGAGTAACAACTTCCAGTGCTGCAGGAGTTCCGGTTAATTATTTATCATTTTGAAATGTACATTTTCCAAGCTCAGCATGGAGCCCAGAGGCCACTAAGTAAATAAATTTACATAAAATGCAGTGAAATCAGATCATTTGACATAGTAATTCACCTAATTAAAAAAAAAACAATCTTGAGGAAAGAGAGTTGCTGCAGAGAGGAGTGTCAGCAGAGGGATGTGGAAGTGGCAGTGACAAATGGAGTGGGAATAGCTTGGGAATGCTGAGAGATGGGAGAACACCATGGAAGCTGCTAAAGCCACTCATTTTCATTGTTCCCTCACCAGGATGAGTTGAGCAGGAAACTGCCTCCTGGAAATATTTCCTTTGTTTCATTTCCCACAACCATCGGTTGTTGAGAACTTAACGTTTACTGATTGGTTTCTTGGAAAATATTTACTGAAAACTCAAATCTCTTCACTTTTTTTAGTGCATTTTTTATGACTCCAAGGCTGCAGATTATTTCCTGTCCCAAGGCCTCTTGGCTGCCAGGTTTTATTCATTTTCCTGAGGGTTTTTTCTGGGCGTTGTTCTCCTCTGCTGGGCTCAGTCACTCTCCTGCCAAGGTTTTCACTGTCCAGGGCAGCAGCATCTCCTTGGCTTTACCTGGATCCAACTTCTCTGAACTTCCCAGCTCCTGGAGCCCCAGAATGGCAGAACTGAGAGTAAGAGGAAGAATTCAAGTGTTGTGCTTTCAGATCATTTCAATAAGGAGAAAATATAAGTACAGCCTACCTCAAGGAATACAGGTCATCAAGTTTAGCCTGATTTATTGGGAGTTTTACGTGGCAGATCACACATTTTAAAAAAGAAATAGCTACAAAACCTCTTACTTTTTGCTATATAATGTCATGGGGGAATGGAAGAACAATGTGCTAATTCTTTAAATATTCAGGATTGTTACTCTCCCATTGACTCTGCCTTTCAAGAGTGAGTATTTGAAAAGCCCATATTTGGGCTCATTTTGGCAAACCTCATAAAAATAGGTTTTTCAGCCCTATTCTATCTGAGTTTAAATTTCTCCACATCTCTCCTTGCTGAATATTAATTGTTTCTCACCTCTGCCATTGAAGTTTGCAGTTAAGGAAACTTCCATCTCCATGGGCTCATCAGCCACTCCTCAGCTGCCATTGTAGCTGGAGCTTTGTGTCAGCCTGAGACAGAGCTGAGCCCATTTCTTCTTCCAATCAAGATAATAACTGCAAAGAACTGATGGGTTTTGCTGCCATTGAAAATGCAGACTAATTCTTGCCATAATTATCAAGTCTTTAACTGGTAATTGCGCACTGTTCCCATCTATCTGCTGTCAGATTTATTTCTGTAATTGACCTCCTGGTCCAGGAATTAGAGACAGCCTTTGATTATTGGTTCAATTAGTCTTAGAGCATCATGGGTTTTTCTTTATTCTTTTTTTTTTGTTTAAGGTATTTTAGCTCTCCAGCCCATCAAAGGAAGTCTAAAAAAATGTCACTAAATATTTCTTACCTTTATCACTATTAGTACCTCTGAGTCTCATTTTATTCAGTCTTTATAGATACATTGAGGAGGGTTTGGATGAAAAAGGATGGACTTTGTGCTTTTTCTTGCTTTTAACCTTTAGGGAGACCTTTTTGGGGACAAGGAAATGGCTTTTCTGTGGTGGTGGTGGGAGCTGCTACACCCCAGTGCTCCCCATCTGATGCGTTGGTGTGGAGTTTGAGAATTGCACCCAGTCTTGAGGGAAGTGGTGGGAGCAGCCCAAGTCATCTCTGAGAGCTGGCCTTCAGTCAGTCCATTCATTCGATTATTTAGATGTCATAAGGAGTCAGGGAATTCAGAGTTCCCCCTCTCTAACTTCACCACTGCATCAGTTACCAAATAAATATTTTTTTTTTTCTTTACCCCATACAAAACAACAAGCTTAGCTGCTTCCCTGAGACTATTCATTTTCACCACATCAGGAACTTATTAATTCTTGATGAGAATTCAAGCATTAATCAATTCTTGATTGAATTCTCCCCAGAGGGAAAGAGGAGAAACTGGGCCAGATTTGCCTTTTGGCTGCTTTGAGTTCTGTCTCTGCCTGAGCACATATGGAGCACTGGGATGATCAGTCTGCTCCATATCAAACACATCTCCAGAGCTGATGGGACACTGAATTCAATCTCCCTGTACAGGTGAGGAAAAAGGGGTCGGAGATCCTTTGCAAAAATGCTTTAAAACCTTAAGATAAAAGTACTTTTTAAGTGTTGCTGATATTTTCTCCCTCATGCCCAAAAAAAAGCCAAAACCCGAACATATAATCTTATGAAAAATACGTCAAAACAGCCCAAGAAAATGTTGTTCCTGTTAATTGCAGGAGAGGAGGAGTCATTGAGGTCTCAGGTGGTGGCAGTGCAATCCCAGAATGGTTTGGGTTGGAAAGCTCCGTCCTGTCTGGTTTGGGGCTCAAAGTAGCAGAATACCTGGAGTGCTGTGTCCAGTTCTGGGCCCCTCAGTTTGGGAGGGACGTTGAGATGCTGGAGCGTGTCCAAAGGAGAGCAACGAGGCTGGTGAGGGGCTTGGAGCACAAGCCGTATGAAGAACGACTGAGGGAGCTGGGGTTGTTCAGCCTGGAGAAAAGGAGACTCAGAGGTGACCTTATCACTCTCTGCACCTTCCTGAAGGCTGTGGTGAGCTGGGGGTCGGTCTCTTTCTCCAGGCAACAACAGACAGAACAAGAGGACACAGTCTCAAGCCGTGCCAAGGGAGATACAGGCTAGAATTAAGGAGGAAGTTTTTCACAGAAAGAGTGGTCAAATACTGGAATCATCTACCCAGGGAGGTGGTGGAGTCACCATCCCTGGATGTGTTTAAAAAAAGACTGGATGTGGCACTTGGTGCCATGATCTAGTTGAGGTGTTAGAACATGGGTTGGACTCGATGATCTTGAAGGTCTCTTCCAACCTAGAAATTCTGTGATTCTGTGATTCTCTGTTGTTATTTCAGCTCTTGCCATGCTGGGCATCACCAGCAGTGCCAGGTGACAATGATGATGGGTTCTGTAGAGGGTAGTGGCAATGCAGGCTCCGGTTTCAGCTGCGAATGGCTCTAGGGGAATTAAAATGGGAAATATTAAAATTTACTCTTCAAAGATACTTCACACTCAAGTTGTTAAGGAAAATCCCCTGATGTACAATGGGATTGAGGGTCTATGGATTGCTGTCCTGCCTCCTAGGGAAAGAGAGAACCTCTATTTCAGCCAGCCTCAGCTGGGCAGGAAGGGTAAAAACAGCTTTAAAAGGTCGGGAGGGGAATAAGGGAGCACTTAAAAGAAGATGTCAGCAATGAAATGGAGATTTATCAATCCTAGTGACCTGTATAAACAGATGAGAGGAGTTGTAGCTGGTCGCTTAAAACCATGTAAATTTAATTAAATTGCTATTGCTTGCAGGAAAGAGAGAGTATTGAATATAACAATTAGTGGCTCTCTGTGCCCTTTTGGGAGCAGCAAGTAGGAAGCAGGCCCAGGGAAATGGCACTTGGAGAAGCCTGCAGTGCCCCTGTCAGTCCCAGGCAATTAATACAAATGAGCCATCAGCATTCCAGGTCAGCTTTCTGCTGGCTGGAATACAGCATGGGCCACTGGACCGTGGCTGCTGGGAAATAAACCCCACAGGAGGTTTTTACTTTGGTTTTGGAGGGTGGAAGGAGCTGGTCCCTGGGGAAGGACAATGGAATTTTTGGGAAGCCAACAGAGATGGTCTGGAGCAGCTGGTGGGAGATTGCCCTGAGTGTTAAATACTCAAAAAAAAAAAAAAACTCAAAAAAAAACTAAAAAAAAAAACTCAAAAAAAAAAAAAAAATGCCCCAAAATTTAAAATGCTCAAAAATTTCTCCCCAAAAAAAAATTCTAAAAAAAAAAACCTCAAAAAAGGTGCATCAAAAATTAATACTCATCCAATAAGGATGGAAAAAATGGATTATTTCCCTAATCCAATTTCCAGCAGGATGGAGCTCTGGATTAGATCCCATTTCCACAGCAAGACAGTAATTGATCAATGCATGGAAAATTAGTGGCTGCTCACTTTTAATTTTGATTGTGTCTGGTTCATGCTAACAGAGAAAAAAAATCTCTATTTACTGTTCTCCAGAAGATCCAATTTCACATTGAGGAAAACAATCCAACTCTCCTAATTCCTCCACCCTTCTCCTGTCCCTGGCAAAACAGTCTGTAAATGGCAAGTGGTGTGATCAGCAGGGAATGGAAGTGAGGAGTTGGGTAAGCCTGAGAATACAGAGCATCAAAAAAATGCTTGATCAGTGAATTTAAACTTAATAATGTTCTTAAAGTGTGATAGGAGAGAACAGAAGTGCACCAGCCCATTTTCGGGTGGACCCAGGGCTGCTGGTGCCTCTGTCCTGTCCCTGGAGGGAGGAGGGTGATGCTGCTGCCTCACAGGAGGGAATAATTGATCTCCCAGCAGTGATTAAGAGGCACTTAAACAGCAGCTCCCCTCATCAGACTCTGTTAAATCAGTAAGTCTGCCTAACTGGCACCTAAAATTTTTAAGAGCCATCTGAGCTGCTCTTTGGATCGTTAATGTTTATTTTTAATAAGTCCTGGCTCGCAGGGGAAGCTCCATAGGCTGGAAGAAAGCTGGTGCTCTGCCATTATTTAAAGAGGGTAAATGGGCTGACCTGAGTAATTACAAGGCTGTCAGATGAGCGTGCAATCAATATGTGTTTGATAGCACCAAATGTAAGGTCATCTATCCAGGAATAATGAATGGAGCTGGTGCAGGCAGCAGGGAGATCTTATCCCGAGGAGCAACAGGAGAATGCTGAGCAGGGCTGGGGAGAATCCCTCACTCTGGGATGGAGAGCTCCATGAGGGGATGCTGCTGGCCTGGTTTTGTGTCTGCAGGTCACAAAGACCCACGGAAATTCAGGGGAAGTTCACCAGAATGATAAAAGATTTTGTAGTCCACCATCGAAAACTGGAGTGTGCTTAAGCCACAAAGACACTTAGAAATTCAGGGGAAATTCACCAGAATGATGAAAGATTTTGCAGTCCACCATAGAAAACTGGAGTCTGCTTAAGCCACAGAGGAAAGGTTTTATTCATTTTATTTTCTCTTCAAAAACTAATGAGCTTCATGGTTTTAATGCAACCATCAAAACCTTGTGCTTTCTCTGTATTTTTCCAGATTCATCTCTTATTTAATTGACAAAGTTACAGAATTCACAGGATGACCAGGTTGGAAGAGACCTTAAATATCATCGAGTCCAACCCAGCCCCAACACCTCAACTAAACCCACATGCCACATTGGTGACAGCAATATCTGCCCTGGTTTTCCCCTTTAATTGGCTGCTGGATCTTCTGAATGAAATTGCTGATGGATTTTTGGGACTTGGGTTGTGCATTACTGATGCACTTCACACCTTAATGTTGGGTTTGTAAATTAATTGTGTTTCAAAGGAAATGCCAATGAGTTTATGAAAAAAAAAAGACATTAAAATCCTATACTCCAGGAGGAGCTGAGTGTGGAAGGGCTTCTGCAGACTGCAGAGCAGCTGGATCTTCCTGGGTACCCCCACCCTGATTCCTCACCAGGAGTGAAGGAAATGTAGAAATTAATGGTGTGGTGGGAATAAAGCTGCTCTTGACAAATTTCCCTGTTAAAATCCTGTATTTTTAACTTATTGTTTGACTGTTTTCTATTTAAGATCTGCTTTTCAGGGTTTAAATGGCAACTTCTATTTGGAATTTAAATCCATCTTTTGGAAGGTGAAACCTAAATGAAGTCCATCAAATCATTCACTGGGGAAAATTCCAGGCTGCAGTGTTTGCAGAACTTTCCCATTCCATTTTCCTGTTTCCCCCCAGGTTAAGATTCTAACCTTTCATTTCATTCCTTGGCAGCAGAAATTTGATATTGATATTTCTCACAAACTAGGCCAATATTTATTCCCTAGACCTAGCTAGGAGTAAAAACCACTCTGTGAGGTGGAATTCCCTGGGAGCAGCAGACAGTCAGGCTGGAATGTGGATCTCTGGGTGAGGGAACAGCTCCTGAAGGCTTTGGCAAACCCTTTCCTTCCTCTGCTGAGCTGGGCTGGCATCTGCTGCAGCCTCCAGGATATACTGGCTTCCAAAAATTCCCTTTGTCAGACTCTCCTTTGACTCTTTCTTTCCCTCCCTTCCAAATTCCAGTTTTCCCCCTCTTCAGGGAAATAATCCATTGAAGCTTCCTCACTGTATTCATAGTAAGGTTATTAAAATATTTGTTGGGTTCTTCCATGTGGGGAAATTCTCTGAGGAGGGTTCCAAGGACTGGGGGTTTGGTTTGGCTCCTCCTCCTGCCTGGTTAAATCAATTTCTGCTCGTTTCTAGTTAATGAGCCTGATTATCAATATTTCGCCAGTAAGTAAATGGAATTCTATTGTTCTTGGTGGAGCCAAGTCAGATTTCTAAGTTAACTTTTAATCCTCAGGATCCAGCTCAATGGGATACAACTGGCATGATAACATCACTTTTTAATCCAAAGCCATTATCAAACACCTTTGTTCTTTTTCTGAGTACTCACCACCCTACAAATCTTATTTTAATGTTTTTCTTAGTGTGCTCTGTAGCTCTTTAGTGTTAAAATTAAGAAAACAAACATTCTTTTAATTATCTAACAGTGGTTGGTTTGTTGGCTTGGTTTTTTAATGAGTGTTTCTTTGTTCTTATCACTAAAGAAACCTCTGCCAAAAGTCAGTGCCTTTGCAACTGCAGCATTTCCCAGTGAGAGCAGCAACCTTCAAGGTTATTTTTGGAGAGAATTTTGTCAATTCATGGTCACTTTGGGTTACTGTGGACGAAAAAGTAGTCACTGATCAGCTGACAGGTTGTCCTCAGTTTCCAAGTTCTTAAAAAGAGAAAATGTACTCTTTAACTCTTAATATTTCCGAATGTCATGTCCACAACACAGGATCAGTGAGCACACATCCCACTTTTTGTGAAATATAAAGAAAGTCCCTTTTACAGGGTTTCTAATGAAGTCTTTGTTATTGTAATATGTCCATATTTTGAGTGTTGTCTGGTTGGTTTTTGTTGGTGTTTGTGCAATAATACATTAGCTGGTAAATGGCTGTTAATTCCAAGGAGCTGTAATTTTATTTAAGAATTCTGCTTTCCACTTGAGTGACTTGGGAAGAAATTACCAGCAGCTTAATATGGAACTTCAATCATGGTTTGGTTTCGTTTATTTGTTTGTTTGGGGTTCTGCTTATCCTTATGGAGAATTACAACCCAGAGAAATGAATAAAATACAATTATTCCACAGGGTGCATTGATCATCAGGAAGGGATTTCTAAGGAATATCAATCCTGCAGCATCTCCGTGGTGTTGCCTGTGGAACTGTGACATTTCAGAGCTATAAACTGGAGAACAGGAGTGGAGGATTGTGTCTGTGTCCTGGCCACCAGCAGCATGTCCCACCACGGGTCCTCTGCTGCTTGCTGGGATGGGCTGGGGGGTCTCTGCTGGGCTGGGATGATCAAACTCATCATCTCCTTCAGCCAGGAAAGAGCTGAGAAAGAAATGTGGCATTAAAAAGAGGCAGAGCAAAGCCTCCCAGGGCTGGGATGTTGCTGATCAAAGCACACCCCGGGATGTGAGCTCAGCTCAAAGGCTCCAGCCACAGCTCTCTTTTATCCATGGATATATTCCTTCTGTTTCCTGCTCTACTGGTTGCTATTTCTGTTGTCTGTCATTATTCCATGGGGGTCATTATTCCACGGTCCTGCTCCAGCCATTATCAATTGATGGCATCGTTTCATGTTCTTCACACAAGAATTCCTGTAGGGTCTCTGTCCTGCAGTTCCTGCTCGTGGCCAACACAGCAGCAGTGAGGGGGAAGGTGTGAAGGCACCTTTAGGATTTCTGTTGGGTTTCAGCCCAGTCACTTCCCCAGGTTGTGTTCTCCACGTCCCATGGACGCTGTGGCACAGATAAAATAATGACGCCACCGGGATTTTGGGGCGTTTCACCTCTATGGTCTGAGAGGATTTGCAGGCCAGGATGCAGATTCCCCAATCCATGCTCCCATGCAAATTAGGGGTATTTTTGGACAGCCTTTTCCTGCTTGCCCTGGAGGCTGAAGATTTTGGGTGGTTTTTTGTGCTGCCTGTGCGTGGTTGGACTGATCCTGCTGTCTCCTGGGTGATGAGGCACTGGAAGCCGATCAAAAACCATTTGGGGTCATCCCGATCTTCTAAAATGCCTCATGCAGAGAAAATATCTTTCCAATAATATCTTCAGAACAGCTCTTGGGTTTTTGGCATGATGCAGAGGTGTTGCCATGAGGCTCAACAACAATCCTGATATGGATTTAGAACACCCAGATGCCAGACAGGGAGGAGGGACCAGTTGTGTGTTGCCAGCCCCTTGTTTCCAAGAGTTAACTGAGACCTGCTAAAGGAAATATTATTGATTAGCTTTCAGGGTAAAAAATTAGCTATGTTTGCCCAGATATGTTCAGCATCATTGTATATTGACTAAATGTATGAAAGATAGATAAGATACAACCATGATAGGCACATCTTGTCTGAAGCAATGGCCTTCATTTACTTGATTATTAAAGTGAACATATTAACACTGAGTCCTGCAGCCCCTCTGCCGCCCTCTGTGAGCAGCAGCATTTCAATCTTGTATTCACTGAGCTCTAATTCCAGTTTTCCAATGATACAACCTTCAGGATAACATTTTCCCTGCTCTTCTGAGAGACGGGGAGGCAGAGAAGGAATGAAAACACCACCCTGAGAAATTTGGACTGAGCTTGAGGAAAACCTGTTTCCTTCACATGAATAATTAAATTTATTTTCACCATTGGTTTGAAAAATGGGAAAATCACTTCATTTTCCAGATAACCTGATTCGTCTGCTATTTGCAAGGTACTGCTTGAGATCCAAAAATGAACATTTAAGCAGCAGGGATGTTGTCAGTGAAAGAAAAAGAAGGATGCGCTCACCTTGTGGCTGGATTTTCTGTGCTGTACTGAGGTTGCCTGGGCCAGCACCATTTATTCCAGACTTTGTGAGGAATTTGGCTAGTTGCTGTGATGAATTAAGGGGCCAAGAAGATGAAGTGCTTTAATCATAATTGCCTGCTCAAGAGCCAAACTTCAAGGCAAGGATTTAATATCTTTAAGTGCAAGAGATAATAATAATGGCGAAAGTTACATTGTAAGGAGTAATTTCAGTTTCTAAAATAAGTCTCTGGAATAATACTCAACCAAGTAATTTGTGTAGCTACATAAATATTCCCTGTGTTCCTTAAAGCAGCTCTTTTTTTTTTCTTCAAGTCTGCAAATTACCCTTTTATGAGATGCTGTACAAACTAACTACTATATCTATTCAGAGTATGATAATATCTCCTTGCCTTTGAATGAAATATTTGGCCCTTGAGGATATGCCAGTAGCTCTCCTCACAAAATACCTGGAAATTGAATAAGATCTGCAGCTTTATTATGTACATATAATGCTGGAACCTGTGGGATTATGTGTAGTAACCTTATTTACAGAACCAGGAGATGTATTTGCAGAATATATTATGGGCTGGGAGTGCTCAGTAACACCTTTATAACATCCTTGGCTTGTGTGGATTGATCTCAGAGAAATGCCAAAGGTCTTAGCTCAGAAAAAGGACAAGGGTCCCCAGTACAATCTGAGTATTTGAAGTGCAACATTTCAGAGTGGCAGGCATAATATCTTTACCTGACACAATAATAATAAGTTTCTAAATCCCTTTGGCTCAAATTGCAAAGAATTTGTAAGAAAATGCAGCTTTTCTCCTATAAGAAAAGCTCATGGGTGGTGAGTACACAGATACTCTTCTCTTGAAACTGGAATAGGGCCATGAATTCTCAGGTATCAGAGAAACAACATAAGTGAAGTCATACTTTAAATACTTTCACTGAAAAGGGAAAATTGGTGAAAATATTTTAATTTCTTCCAAAAGTGGATTCCCTTCCCTCTGGAAGCAGGACTCACTCTGGTGAAGCTTTTCCCCCAAATACGTGCAATTCCCAACATGAACTCCACTCCCTTTGGGAGAAAGGAGGGGGAAAAAAAACCATACCTCTCCAAATAAGAAAAGGGCCCATGGTTGGAAATTGTGAGTTCCAAACTCCTCTTTTTTGGGAAGAAGCTGGGAAAGTGTAGAAACATTCGTTTTGAGAAGTGTGCACCTCAGCTACTCGGTGGCCATGAAATCCCTCTTGACCGAAATGTGGACACGTCAGAGCTTTGCAAAGCACTGTTGTGGGTTTAGCCATGATGCCAAAGGCTTTTATAGAAACTTCTGAGGAGTCAAAACACAGGAAAAACCTCCTTTATCTGAGTTGAAGGAAAACAGAGGTTTCCAAACTCTTTCCCCGCCCCGATCCTCTTAGCAGTTCCTTCACAGATAAATAATTCCATTACATTGCTGTTTGAAACATGCAAGCATGGTCACTTTGGTGGCTTTAGTCGTTCTGTTTTTCTTTACTAAGCTGTTCTTTGCAGGCCTTTTGAGGCACTGGAACAGCATCCATGTCCAATCAAACTGATCAGCATTTTTGGGCATGACTTTTCAATCACAGCATGATTTTCAGTCATTTAATGTAACTTTATACACCAAAGCTGTTTGGATTATTCCCTAAAGATTATCTGCAGGATCTTCAGGAGCACTTTGGATAGCTCAGAAGTTTCAGCACTATATATATATATTTTTCATTACTTTCCTGCTGTTTCTGTGATGTTTCCAAAGTGTCAGTGTTGGGTACAGTAACAGAAGAGTTTGCAGTTTCCTTCACTGAGACAGCAATGCTGTCTAAGGTGAAATTAAAATAGACTTCACTTATTTGTGGAATTAATTATTAAAATGTGCTCAGCAATCACTCACATCAGCTCTCAGCGCTTACAGGGCTGTTTCTCCCCTCGTGCAAATACCACCAAAACAAAGAGAGCTGGTGCTGGCTTGCTCTGCATCAGTGGTGGCCAAACCTCCTCCTGCCTCTTGTATTATTTAAAATGTGCCTTTCATCAGTTATTCAGTGCAGTGCATTTGGGGGAGCAAAGTAAACCCTGATTTGTTTGCATCAGCATCTAAACCTGGACATATCTGTCTAAAAATAATAGTTTTGGACTATAGTTTTCATTTGGTTCTTTCTAGCTGTCAGTTTCTGCATTGGGCTCAACTGATTTGGTTGGATTTTGGATTTAGGCCTGATTTGGTTTCTGGTTCTCCATCTGTATGGCTGGGGTGATTTAGGAAGAGCCCTGTGGAGTCATGAGGGAGTGCCTCCATGGCTTGGGATGGAAGGGACCCTAAATCCCATCCCCTGCCATGGCAGGGACACCTCCCACTGTCCCAGGCTGCTCTGGGCACCCTGTGCCAGGGCCTGCCCACCCTGCCAGGGAACAATTCCTGCCCAATATCCCATCTAACCCTGCCCTCTGGCAGTGTGATGCTATTCCCTGTGTCCTGTCCCTCCATCCCCTGTCAACTGTCTCTCTCCAGGTTTCCTGCAAGGCCACCTTGAGCTCAGCCCAAAGCCTCTCCTGTGCAGGTGAGCAATGCCAGCTGTGCCAGCCTTTCCTCCCAGCAGAGCTGCTCCATCCCTGGGATCACCCTGGAGCCTCCCCTGGGCTCTCTGAGCAGCTCCGGGGCTGGGGCAGCTCTGCAGGTGGGGTCTCACCTGGGAGGGGCAGGGTCCCCCCTTTCCTGCCCAGGGCTCGGGGGGTTCTGGGGGCAGCACCACAGCTGGGACGTGAAGCTGACCAAAGAAACCTCACCAGAGTTTCCTGAGATTCATCCTCGTTAAGAATCCCTGGAATGAATTTTTCCAGTGGCTCTCAGCAATCCCATCTCCATCACTGTGGCTTCATTTAGCAGCAAGTGTCTGTGTGTGAGCACAGCCTAAAATTGAGGAATTTGGGAGTGGATGTGAAGCAGGACATTTGGGAGGCCCTGTGAAGGAGCAAGGTTAAAGGTCTGAAGTTGTGTTTTGTTTTTTTGCTTCAAAAGAGATGATCTTTGAAATCTTCCCCATCAGTTCTCTCCACATTCCAATTTCAGTTTTATACCACCCCTCACTGTGCACGTCTTGGCAGGAAACTTGCCCATCTTGCAGAGCCTTGCGTGAATAATTCATGGCAGTGTCATGCTGATTCTCAAAAGGCTGGAATATTTCTTTGGAGAAAATGTTTAATAAGATTCTCCCAAACAACACAAACTATAGCTTTGTATGAATTTTATGGGGTAGTAGCTCTCAAAAGGTTTTGCACGATCAAGGATTTAATGAACTGAAACCCCAAACATATGGTAGCCCCTTCTACCTATTTGTTTCCTGGGCTGAAGCATGGAGATGAAGCTGCTTAATTGGAGTCAGAAACTTGAATTTTCCACATCTGAAGGCACAGAGAGAAGTTTTAAGAAATAGGATACAGCTCTTATTTGGCTCCTTCATTTGGGGATATTATATGACAATGATGGGGAATGAAACAGATTTTACACTTATTTTTTCCAAACCAACAGCAAATACCACACAGCTCCTGCAAAAATCCTGAAATTCTCCCAGCTGTACTGTGTCCCAGAAATTGTGCTCAACCAGGTGTCATTTAATACAGCAGAGAGAGAGGAATTTGCAGTCTTTGGAAAGAAGGGTGAGTTCCCCAACAAATTATGGATATCTGTTTAGATTGTTGGCTTTTCCTTTTGAAGACAACTTTTAAACAGGCCTTGGTGATCTAAGAGGCTGGTCTGAAATGGGAAATTCCTTGAAATATTTCAAAATAATTGATTTTTTTTCCCTTTTTTCCAGGCTGTTTTAGAATTAGTCCAGTTTTTTAGTGGATGCTGCTTTTCCAGAAAAAAAAAAAAACAAACAAAAACCAGCAAGCCTCAAGAACCAGTCAGTATAGTTAAAACACAACATCACATCAGTCTTGGTGTTTGCAGGAACATATTTCAGGGTGCACTTTACAGCTAAAAAATGGGATAAATATTTGGTGTTGTTCTGAGGATGGGAGAGCATGTGAATATTTGAGTAGGAAAACTCACAAGGGAAATATTGGTGGTATGGAATTGGTTCTCGTTATTGAGATCTCCAGTTTAGGAAAGGATGGGGAGCCCTTTCTCCAAATTTTCTCCAGAGCTGTGGAGCTGATTGTCCAGGGAGGTGCAGAACCTCCATCCTTGGAGATTTTCACAATTCAATTAGAAAAAAGCTGCACTTAACCCAGCAGGAAGAGCTTTACTTTAAATGGGGAAATTGTGATCTCCTGAAGTCCCTTCCAACCACGATTTCTGTGAGTCTATGGGATTTTAACAGCAAGACTCATTTAGGATTTCAGTGAGACTTTGCATGGAAGGGATCACAGACCCAGGAGTGGGGTATAAATTGGATCTCCATGGATTTCAGTGGCAGGATTCCTGCAGAACTCCCTGGATCACCAGCCTGACTGTGCACATGTGCCTGGTCCCCAGCTCCAGGATCCAGCCTATTTTCTGCTCAAACCCTGTGACTCACACTCAAAAACCTGCTCACTCATTCCCACTGAAATGTATTCCTACATGGATCTTGCACCTTGCAGTGCCTTCCAGGGAGCTCATTTAAAGATTCTATTGGTGATTGGTGGTTTTCAGTGCTGAAGATGTTTTCTTAATCAGGATCTAAGAGAACACCTTAAACCAGCTGATTCTTTTTTTTCTTTCTCCTAGTTGTCATTTAGTTGAAATTAATATTGTAATTGCTTTCTCTGGGGACTCTGTAACTTTGTGCACTCTCATTTAGGGAGAGAAATATGGATGATGGGTGACTAATGATGCTTAGTTAGGCATTTTTTAAAAATAAATACAGAATCTGTCAATCCGCTCTCTGTCAGAGAGAGAAGCAGCTCCTGTTTTCACACAGTATCTTCCTTGAGGGGATTCTGTCTTGGGAAGCACTGTAATAGGCAGAAGTGGATGGGATTTGACTTTTTTGGCAGTTTTCACCCTTTCCTTTGCAAACACCCTTCCAGTTTTCCCATAACATTTATGGGGGCTGAGAGTGCGTTGCTGCCAAAGAGAGAACGTCTTGCAGTGACAATGACCACAGCAAGACAAGTCCTTATCCTTCAATTTTATAAACAAGGATAATAAAAGTTGGACAAAAAATGTCTTTAGCCTGAGGGATTGATTTTAGCTGTATTGAGCAGGATGTTGCTATGTGGATTTAAATTAGCTGGATGTGTCCTGGGTGGTTTGGACAAGGTGGACTGGTGTGTCTCACTCTCCCTCTGCCTCCTTTGCCACCTGCTTACTGATAAGTCCTTTTTTTATAACCTATCAATAGTCTGGTGATTGATTAACTCCGTTCAGATTCCTCTGTCTGCAAGGTTCAGAAGGACACATTGTCGTTTTACTCATAAATATACAGTATTTTATTTCCTTCCCATTGACTCCTCACCCTTCAAATGCTCATTCCTTACCTTTTCCAGTGAACAGTCTTGTTTCCTGCTGCTTGGAAAAGAAAAGGAAACACTTTATTTTCCAAGCCTTCCTAAGGGTCAACCTCCCCTCTTTTTAAAATTAGTTGTGTGCAGCAAGGTGCAGGGGAGCAGGGGTGGAGTATGGCAGGGTGAACAATCAGCTTGGATCCAAACAGAAAAATTCATGACCTAAATGATGCATCTCCCTCCAGATGTCAGAGCAGCAAATAAATGTTTCATAAACTTTGCTTTCCAGGTCAGCTCCAAGCCATGATTTTGTGTTGGTGGTTTAACCCTTAATGTTTGGAGAAAGCAGCACAAGGAGCAGGGAAAGTTCCTGGACTTCTGTGCTCCTGGGAGTAGTTTTGGCATTAATGTCTCCAGCCAGGAAAAACAATGTGCAAGACTGATGCCATAATCTTGAGGATGAGGAATATCATCACATGGACTTACTTTGTAGAAAAATCAGAGGAAATGGTTTCCTGCCCCTGTGAAAATACATCGATAGCAGGTTCTGCACCCTGGGGCAGGAGCAGAGGTGGCTTGGCCGGTCCCACAGGAGCCACACCAGCCTTCTGTGGGGTCCAGGACACCTCTGTCCACCCAGGAAAGCTTCTGTTTGCACAGTGGGATGGAGGAGAGGAGCTGGTGGATGACTCATGGAGGAAGCAAGGGCACAAAGCCAGAATTATGTAATTATGTTTGTAGGATGAACACTTTTCCATCGACTCAATCCTCACAGCTGTAGAAGCACCAGGGGCTTTATTTGCTGGTGAAGGAGCAGCTGTTGGGGCTGCTGCATCCTCAGAACCTGCATCCCATGTGCCAACCCCGTGCTGTTGAGCAGAGGGGCCTGGCACCAAGGCCCTGCTCTCTGACACATCCATCCACGTGCTCCAAACCAGCCCCTGCCATTTTCCGTGGGGCAGGAACCCTCTCATGGCAGCCTGGGTCTGCCAGCCCAGCCTGAGCTGGCTGTGCCTGTCCTCAGGCAGCCAGATGGGGCTGCACACCCTGCACTCCTCAACAGGGCACGGAGATTGGCAGCAGATTCTGTTAACAAGTGGCAGAATTGATGTGCTTGTGGGCTACTCCAGCGCTGGAGATTTATTGTGCTTTCCCTTCCCGCTGTGCTGCTGCTGCTTTACAATTAGAGGGAAGCTGGCATTAAAAACATCTGCTGCCCATGTTGGCCTGGAGTTGCCAAACTTCTGGCTCTCTTTGTGCCAGGGAGGGCCTTGCCAGCAGCACGGTTGTGTTCAAATGTGAGGTCCTGAAAGCGTGGCTCCACTGAATCAGCGCTAATCCTGACATTTCACTCAGGGAAGGGGAAGGATTGGGGAGGAAGAGGCACAGCCAGGAGCTTAATTAGCATGGAAGAGCAGGAAAAAGTGGCATGTCGTACAAAAGAGCACGGTGAGAGGTTATTTCCTGTGTTTTCCTGAGGTTTCCCACAGCTGCTGTGGATGGGCTATTTGGGAGCCACTGGCTCTGCTCCAGGCTGTGGCCCTGCCCTGAGGTTCCTGCCTGCTGCTGACATCCAGGACACTCAGAGCCCAGTGTGGGGCTCCCATTTATTCCCAGAAGTTTAAGATTTGTTGCCTTTGTCCCTCCAGCTGTGTTTTGTTGAGTTTTCCCTGATGCTGGGATGTTCCAGGTGGGTCAGGGCCTGCTCTTTGTGATGTCCAACCAGGCAGCGAGACTTGTCCCTGCATCCCAATGCCCTTGCCACGTGTGTTCCCTCTGTTTAAAAGAATTCCTGACAGTAAAGAAGCTGTCAGCTCTCTATTTCCACCTCTCACTCTAATGGTCAGTGATTCTTTTCCTGGTTGCTCCCTGAGCAATATCAACACCCCACTGGAGCAAGCACAGGACATTCTCATACCACAGAAGGGACAACAGTGACAAAGTGCTCAGGATCCTGCACAGGAGGAGTTGAGAAGTAACAAAGTTTGGGAAAAACAATTATGAAGACCCCTGTCTATTTTCTAGATATGTTTTGGGAGGGAATTACAGAATTGTTTAGGTTCAAAAAGCCCTCTCAGTGTCATTGAGCCCAACTGTTCCTTCAGCACTGCCAATCCCACCGCTAACCTGTGTCCCAATGTGCACATCCTTTAAAACTCTCCAAGGCAGCTTCTGCCAGCATTTAAAAATCTTTTTGGTGAAGAAATTTTCCCAACTATCCCATCTAAACCTTCCCTAGCACAACTCAGGCAGTTCCTTCTTGTCCTGTGACCTGGGAGAAGAGCCTGACCTCCACCTGGCTACCAGCTCCTTTCAGAGAGTTGTAGAGAGCTTATAAGGTGAAAATTCAATCTAAAAGGAAGGAATGAATAATGAAGTTTATTAATAGACTCCAGTAATTCCTATGTGCATTTGTATTCTTTATGGAGTAGTATTTCTTCTTCCAGTCAGTGTTTAAACTCAGCCTGCTGTCAAACTTCCTAATTAAATTTTTTTTGTTTGTTTTCTCTTTTTGTAAATGTTGTGGCTTTTTTGTAGTTTGGTTTTGGGTTTTTGGGGTTGTTTTTTTAGGTTTTTAGGTACTTTTATGCTAACAGAATCTTCATCATTTTCTGTGACTTTTTCCAGTGACATCACTCAATTGCAGGTAAGATCCTGACTTGTGGGTAAGAAGTGCTGAGAGCAAGTTAGGGACCATTTCTTTATGAATCCCTGGGCTGGTTTTGCCCTCCCAAAGAACTTCCTCACTCTTGGAGCAGCCAAGTCTCATGGCAGGAGCTGTTTGCAAAGTGAGACCGTTTATCTCAGTGTGCAGCTGCAATATGAACATGCAAATCACTTTTTCATAATGCATTAAAAAAGTTCCACTTGATCAAAAAGGAGAAAAATATGAAGTTTAGCAGCAACCAGTGGGGTTTTATTTCTGATATGAAATGATGAAAATATTTTGACATGGAGAGATGCTTATATCTCCAATATTTCCAATTTCCTTATATTCCAATTGGAGAGGTTGTTGCTAAATATCCCTGTTGTCTGTATTTCCGTGGAAAGATGGTGTTGAGGGCACAAATCCCTGCAAGTTTCCTCCCTCAGTGTAAATCCCAGCCTGAATTTCTGTGGCTTTGAGCTGTGTGCTGCAGAGTGGAGCTGCCAGAGCCAGGCACTGAGCAGCAGAGGGCACTGATCTAACAGGAGTGGGAGAAAAATCATCATTTCACTTCAGCGCAGTCTAAACGGCCCCAAGATTAATCTGTTAATATCCTCTCATTCCTTTCCCTCCTATATCAGTGTTAATTGCCAAACAAGTGACAAGTTCCCCAGTATATTATACTGGTCCATTATACTCCACTGCTGCAGATATGGTTATTTGCAAATTCGCTACAGACTCCTCCACAAACTCCTGAGGGTTTTATGTTGCTCTTGTATGTATGAATACAAATAAATAGAGGCTGCAGTTCCATCTATATCAAATTTAATCTGCATGCTGTTTAAAGCAGTCTAAATATTAAAACCGGATTATTGGAGTTTTCCAAGGGAATAATTTTATTTTTCAGAGTTTACTTTCAAATCAACTTGTCTCTTTCCTTTGGGTTTGTTTGCCTCCAAAAAGATGCTTTCTTCTCAGGATTACAGTATTTTTATTGGCTCTGCACTCACAAGTGTATTTAAGGAATGGTTTATACCTGTTGTCAGCTGAGCTGATAAATGCACCCACCACGGAGACTTGGCATAAATAGCCATCATAAACCTGGCTGCATAAAATGCATGGCATGAAATGCAAAGGAAAAGGCCAGCATGGATGTGCTGGGGTGAAGGAGGAGGCAAAGAGGGGCAGAAGCTCCTGCTGGTGCTGCCCAGCCCGGGGCAGGGCAGAGCTGAGGGACCCCGGCGGCTGCAGACAGGGCTGGAGGCAGAGGGTGTCAGCAGCACTGATGGAGCTCGGCGTGTCTGCAAATTGCTCTGACAGCCAGGGCCCTATAAAATTTTAATTTGAGGAATGAACCTGCTCTAAACTTTGCCAGTCAAGCCCTGCAGCTCGTGACTTGGGCGAGATTTTTGCGAAGATAAATGAAAACAGACTTAAGGACTCTGACAGCAGCCGGTGGGCAAGGCCCTGTCTTGTGTCTGACAAAGAGCCCCGACATGTGTCACGGAATTGGGGTCAGTAAATAAATATCAGCTGCTGTAAGCACGTCTGCAGTGTCACAGCGTTATTAAAAGCCTTTCAGGGTGAGCAAAGCACACTTGTGCAGAGGCAGCCTCGAGGTCTGGCTGCCTACACGTGGTGGTTTATTGTCAGCGCTGTGTGTTACTGAGAGCATCGTGGCAGGTGTAACTGCACCCTGCAGAGCTTCCTGGGATTTGGCTGCTTTGCTGGTTTTGGGAGGGTTTTCAGTAGAAAAATCCTATTACTGAAGGTGCATTTTGGTTTGTTACAGATTATCGAGGTTCAAACCAGGAAAGGGATCTCGCTCTGAGCTGTTTGGGATCAAACCCCAAAGCTAAATCCAAATGAAGACATTTAAGTGGGATCACTAATGGCAGCCCTTCTTGCTGTTTCCTAATCCCAAATAAAGTAGGAAAACATCTTGAATAGAGGAAAGGGTTACCCCACCTCCAAAGATGCTAAAAGCAACATGTTTAGTGCTTGTTTTGGGAAATTCCTGTCTGAATACAGGTTATACTGTTAGCAGGCAGCAAACAACTGCCAGCTTCAACAGAATAACACCAAATTAGTGCTCTCCAGCTGAAGACAGATGCCCACTTCATATGTTCAAACATATTCTTTTCAAATATGGATGTAGCACCTTCCCAGTTGGTGGGAGTGAGGCTTTGTGAGCACCAACTACTTCTCAAAATACAATATTCACATTGCGTGGTCATTGCTTTAAGTAACTTTTTTATGTAAACTGCTTTAAATGTAAGTTTTGGGCCCATTTATTTCTATCCTTTCCTCCACTGGGTGCTGTTTTATCCCCTCAGTATGAAGGCAGCTGGATTTTGTGCTTAATTACATTTTATATGTGGCTTAGCATTGCCCATTTGACAGAGAACTTGTTCATGACTCTGGATGTGAAGCAGAATCTGGCTTTGGTTCAATCTGACAGGCAGCAGGTCAGACTTTAATATGTGGTGGCTTTCTGATTTGTTTGTTTGATTGAGTCTTGTTTAGCAAATGCCAAAAAAGAATTTCCTCCACTGAGTTAGGTCATCTCAAGTGAGGTCAGTCAGAGTGGGCTGCCCAGAAAAATCCCTGATTTTTAAGCTGTGTTTTAGTTTATTCCTGGCAAAGAGAGGCAGCCCAGGATTTTCTGCTGCTACAGCTGCTCTTGGGCACTGGTTGTGACCATGAATTGCTTCCCAGCTTAGTTCCCACTGCAGGATCTGGGCTGGACTTGCCCACAGTGTGTGTGAGATCCTTCCTGAGATGGATTTCCATATTTGATTAGTGTGGGAGTGAAGCAGGGAGCCCAGCTCTAGAATGCCTGAGCAGAAGAATCAATGTAGACACTGCATGAAATCCTGAAGAGCAGAGATGCATGGGAGGGGTTTATGAGACACCACAGGATCCTGGAATGGTTTGGGGTGGAAAGGAAAATTGAAGCCCATCTCATTCATCCCTGCTGTGGACAGGGACACCTTCCACCAGCCCAGGCTGCTCCAACTCCCATCCGACCTGGAAATATCAGCTACTGCAGAAAGAGAAACAACATTCTGAAACAAGCATGTCAGAATCCAAAAGCAAGAAAAAAAATCTTTATTATGATCCAAAAAGAGAGAAGGACTTGGTGTTTCAGGTATGGGAGCCCATCCTGGAAGCACCAGATGGGAAATGCCCTCATACCATGTGAAAGTGAAAAAGGAGAAAAAGAAGGGGAAAAGACATTTTACAGCAACTGTAGGAATGTCTCTGAGTTAGGAATGTGAGGGAGTGTCCAGAGAAACCCCAGGAAGGTTTGGGGTCCCCATCCCTGGAGGTGTCCAAGGAAAGGTTGGAGGTGGCACTCAGTGCTCCGGGCTGGGGACAAGGTGTGGATCTGGCACAGCTGGGACTCTTTGGATGATCTTTGAGATGTTTTCCAACCTCACTGGTTCCATGGTTGAAGGGAAGAATTGTGGCATCCATCATTTTCAATGTCCAGTGCAGAAAATTCAGTAATTCTTACTGTATGTGATTTCCTAAAAAATAACTTATTTTTCCTCACCAGCCCTACTGCCATTTCCCAGAAAACAAAGATACAGCCAGGAATAATTGCTTTAGCCTTTAGTTTTGAGTGGAATTTTTTCTTTTCCTCTGCCAAACAAATAGAAAAAGCAGTTGGACTGGTTTAACATATACTCCTATCTAAGAAAAAAAAAATCCAATAGAGATGAAGATAACTTTATTTCTGTCAGCAAAGAAAAATATATATTTGATCCAATCTACACTAAACTTTTCTTTGCAGTTCTTGAGAAATAAAAATGAAAAAAAAATCTATATATCACATTCTTGGCCAGTATTTGATGACATTCCCCTTCAGTTTTTCCTTCTGTTTTCTTACTAACTACAACAAAAAAGGGAGAGTGTAAGTTTATGTACCAGTAAAGGTAGAGCAGCAGAGTTCCCAGGCACCTCATTTTACAATTTGCTTTGACATGAAGTGAGAAATAACTGAGCACAACCTTTACCACAATAATTGGATTTTTGCCATCAGGAGAAGCTTGTTACATTTGTGTCCTCTGAGAAATAATAAGCTTTTTAGGTTGAGTTTTATAGACTCCGCTCTCGGTAACCTTAGAGGGATGTGATGCGCAGGGGTTGGATCCTTCCCTGCCCGAGCTGATCATCTCTCATCCCTCTGTCAATAGTGGTGCTTGGTTTACACCAGCACAGCCTCCAAATCATTCTGTGAGACATCCCTTAGAACACAGGCTGATTTTACAGCAGACTCCTCTGTCTTCCTCTTTTTTTTTTTTTTCTCTTTTTTTGCTCCTGTTGTTTCGGGTTTTGCCAGTGGTTTTTTGCCCTTTGTGCAATTTCCTTGAAGGATCGTAGGAAAATAGAATTAATTATAAAATCTGCATAGATATTGCACCTGGAAATGTCAGTTAGGTCAGAGCCCAAGGATGAGTGAGCTTTGTCAGCTGGGGATAGGAAATTTAATTTTAGCATCTCAAGTGTTTTGAAGTTTGCTGTGGTGTTTCTCTCCATCATATCTGGGCTCCCCCAATCAAAAAAATTGCTTCATTTGATGCATCTCATTAAACATGTGAGTAATTTCATAGATTTAATTAGTACTACCTGGAACTTTACCATAAACATTGATGATCATGTACAGGTTTGTCAAGGATTGATTTTGTCATTCTCCGACCTATGCTTGAAGCTGAAATGAAGCAAATGTTGAAAAGAACATAAGAAATTGTTACTTGGATTTTTTTATTATACCAAATTCCAAAATATTTGTACCTATTGTGATATTGCTTCAGTACTGTGAGTGCATGAGCAGTGAAAAGATAAAATATGAATTCAAAAATGTTCTACTGTGATTTTTTTATAGTGTAAAAGAAGCAACAGGAGTATTGCACATGAATATCACCATTCATGACCCCAAGAGATTGGCATTTCAGCATCCCCAGGATCGTTTATCCTCTGAAGAATATTAGATTTGATAAAAGGATTAGATATTAGGAAGGAATTGTTCCCTGTGAGGGTGGGCAGGATCTGGCACAGGGTGCCCCTGGATCCCTGGAAATGTCCGAGGCCAGGTTGGACACTGGGGCTTGGAGCACCCTGGGACAGTGGGAGGTGGGAGGACTGGATGAGCTTTAAAATCCCCTCAACCAAGTCCATTCTATAACATAACATGATCTGAACCTGTTTTATTTAAATATAACCAATGTGAGATGGGGAGCGTGAAGTGGTAAAACACCATTTTAGGAATGGGAGATGGATATTAAGTTAAAGTGCCTTGTACTCAAAATCAATTTGAATTTACTTCAAACTTTGCATAACCTTCTCCTCAGAGTTATACAAATGTCTTGATAGACTCATTAAAATCTGGAAAATGGGAGAGAAAAATCTCAAGATATGAGACTCCCGAACGAGTGGAAATAAAAATCTCTAACTGAAGTGTGAAATGAGAGTGGATCAGTGAGAATTTTAACTTTCAATTTCTTTCACTTTGTGGCTTTATCGCACACTGTTACTTTACCACTTTTATGGAGCAGAAACGTACATGTTACAACCTATTCCAATTTATTTTTGCAGGGTGTTCTCTTTGGGTGTGTTCTCGTTCTACTTGTGCAGCTCAAGGTGAAGCCCCTATGGTGTCTTTGAGAGAACCAGTTCTAGTGAATCTATGAGAAATAATGATTTTTGACCTCTCTTTCTTTAACTTGGTGGCCAAAAGAGAAGAGATTCTGATTAGGGATCCTTTACAAGCTCAAAGTCGCTCTCCTCCTTCTAGAAAGAGATCTCAAATATAATTTACCTCATCAGGGGATGTGCATGAATTTGTTTTCCAGAATGTTCTGACTTGTTACTGAGCACCACATCTTGTATTTCATGTTCCTGTCTTCCTCCAAACAGCACAACGGGCAGCATTTTATTTAGTCTCACAAAACAAAATTGTTTTCTCATATCTGTTGTTCCACTGTGCTTTAAACGTGGCTCTTGTCCTTAAGGATACCTTGAAATGTGACTTTTATTTCTGATGAAAGTTTTTTTTTGCTCGAGACTCCCATTTACACCCCAAATTGATGGAGAAAAATTGAGATTTTCTTTATCATGATGGTACAGTATGAAACAAATTGCTTCAGATTATGATTCCCTCCAGTTTAAATTGTTCTATTGTTTGGACTGGAGCTGGCTGACAGTTTCTTCATTTATCTTTCTTGGCCAACGCAGCCCTGGACATATTTGAGGCATTAGGCTGGGGCTGGTTTGTCAACCTTGACCTTGTGCCACATTAGCTCCTTGCAAAGCTGACACTCTTCATTTCTCAGCCCCACTGTTTGCTCTGAGCTCTCTGAGCCAGGATTTGCCACAGCTGCTTGTGAAATTTGTACGGGCAGGTATCAAAAGCCATCGTACAGGGTTTTCTTTCTTTTTCACACTCCCTGTTTGCACCAGTTTGTATTCTAGATCAGAAACAAAAAATCTCACCATTAATACCTCATAACAAAATTTAATTGCTATTTGTCTTAACTCTGGTTTATTTTATAGACTCGGTCTGGTTTAAAACCAACTTTTACACTTGAAATCTGGGCCATCGAAATTAGCAGTGAGTTCTTGCTGCTCTGATTAGAAGTTATCTGTGGAGAACATCCTGGTGGTTTTTCCTAAAAATTGGCTTCATTTTAGGAAAGGAAGCAGCTTTGGAGCTGAAAACTGAGGAATTCAAAGCTGATACAATTGTGTAAGTATTTCCATGAGTGCTTGGAGTTTATTCCACGTTCACTTTAAATTGGATAAAAGTAACCCCTGTTCCAAAGCTTCCTGGAGAGGCAGCCAGCAGGGCGGCATCTGTTTTATTTTCACCAGGAAGGTGGCTTCTACTTCTTCACAACAATTTCTTGCAAACTTTGCATGTTCAAAGGCTGAGCCTCATCTTTGCTCCTAATGGGAATTAATAGCACCAGGAAGTTCTAGCAGCAGTCGTCTCCTCAGAAGAATGATGCTCTGACTCACTAAAAGTTGCCTGTCTGGTTTTCTTGCAGGTAGGAACCTATGGGGGGTAAAAAAAAAAAAAGCCACATTATTCAAGAAACAAACAAATAAACCAAATTCACAATGACCCTGCTCACAGGGAATCCCAGCCTGGCTCATTTTCCATTCTAACTCACAAAGGTCTCAGGTAAATTGTGCCAACCCAAAGCTTTTGGGAATCAGCTGCTGAGGGAACATGGAAACAAAAATGTTGATTGCATGTACTGGGAGAAAGCTCATCCCAGCAGGGATGCTGAGCTCTGGGGTGAAGAGCAGCTCGGGGAGGGGAGGGCAGGGAGGTCTGTGGCAGCCTCAGCGCTCCCCGAGCCCACGGCAGCTGTGTGGCTGCCAGGTGCTCTGGTTTGAATGGGTGAATCACAGCTGCAGCCCTGAAAATGCAGCACTCCACCCTCCAATCTCTGCTGCTCGCTCCTGATGGCTCATTTTCACTCTGCAGATTATTTCCAGGCCTCTATGCTTTTGTTTGTTTGTTTGTTTTTTCCTAGTTCTTTCTTTTTGTTTTGTCCTGTGTTGTTAGAGGTCTTTGTGAGCCATGGAATTCTGTGTGGTTATTCAAGTAAAGCTTAAAACAGTTGAAGTCAGAGATATTTTAACATGTTTAAATATTACAGAATTTAGCCCTCAATCAATCAAGTTGAAAACTGTAAAAAACTTAAATCAGCCATGTAGGAGGCCCTGGAGGGCTTTTTCTCTCCCCAGGATAAATGTTGTTTTTCACATGGTGACAGACACCCAAAATGCAAATAAGGCTCTCCACCTAAATTTGGATTTTTTGTTCCACTGATTATTTACCTTTATGGTTTTTCATCTCTAAATGGATAAAGAACAAAAAATATCTGCCCTTGGTGAATCCCAAATAATAGAGGAAGGTCAGTGAGCTGATCAGGAGAGATCTGATGGGAATCAGGGACCAGTTGGCAGTTTGCAGGAACCTAAAATCAGAGTCAAGGGCACAAAGGCTGGGCATGTCCACATATGGAGCTTCTCATGACTGTGCCCGTACTGTGAGGATAAAATGTTGATTTTTATCATGTCTGAGCTATCTCCATAATCACCTTCCCTGCCTGCTGAGCTTTCTGAACAAATCTGCAGCAAAGGCACAAAAAAGGTTCTGTTTTCTAACTTGTTTTGGAAAGATCCATCTCACCCAGCACAGCAGATTTTGGAGAAGGCCATACCCACCAAATTTTGTCTTCAGTGGAGCCTGGACTTCATCCTTCATGCTGGAGCCAGAGGAAGCTGTGAGTATCTGATAGAATAATGGAAAGTTAAAGGGTTGGAATGGAATTTAATGATTATTTAGTCCCAACACTAATGGGCAGGGACCAGAGTCACTTGTTTACATGTGAGAAGTGAGAATGATAATTCCCCTCAGGAGCACTTCCCATCTTCTTTTTCCTAGTTCAAAACTATACAATATATTAATTTTTATTGCCTTTTTATGTCAAATAAGACACAGATGAGACTATACAACATTTCACTTATTTCTCATCCTACAGCAACAATAATTTATGTCAAGAGCTGTGAATTGCCAGACCACAGGAAATGGCATGAAATAAATATTTCTTGAAATGCTTTAATATGAGAGCTAATACTTGTAATGTGTGTGTCTTGTAGCTTGGTTTGGTCTAAACTGAGAGTTAATTGGATTGTCATACTTACATGGGTAAGTATTCAAACACGTCTAAACTTCACAAAACCTCCTGGAAAGAGAGACAGGCAGTGTCAGAGCAAAATCAAACCCAAACTTTTAAGCCTGTTTGCACAGCAAGCTCAATAAACACTTTTGCTGATCTGCCTGAAACCTGGACAATGTAAATGCCATTATTCTCCTTGTCAATGCTCAGGCAAGTTCTGGTACAAGTGGAAAACCTAAAAAATATGAAGTTTGCTTAATAAAACATATTAAAATAGGTGCCATGAAACTGAATTATTTCAATTAGAATGTATACACTGGGGAAAAGCAAGATCTTGAATATTCACATTACAGCTCATTGAAAAGGCAATGGGCTATGCAACAAGATTGACAACAAAGGGAAAAATGATGAGGAAAATTGCCTTACTTATCTGCTAGAGTGCTCTTGACTGCCAACTGTAATTTTATGGTTCATTATATAAAAAAATACCATTAATGTTAGTACTTGTGTATCATAATCACGAGAAGAAGGGAAAAAGTTCATTGAAATGTGCTCCATTTTTAATCAAGACACTATAATTGTGTGTTTTTCAGGCATCATCAATTTCCATCAATTTTACTGCTGCACAAATAATGTGCTGCTATAGTTCTTCCACAGGTCAATTCCTGCATGAGGTACATTGACTGCAGGGATGTAAACTGTAAATAAACAGTGGCATAATTTATCTTCTCTGATATTGCTTGATACAGCACCAGCTTTACGTTGATAAAGGGAGCAAATGGAAGGGCTGGGTTTGAACTGTGTGGTGCATCACAGAGCCTCGAAATTGTTATATAAATGTTGTTATATAAAATGTCAGGCAACAGCCAATATTAGCATCACAGAGCCACTGTCACACAGCAAATGCGTCTGTCAATTTAGCTGGGTGTTTTTGGGAGTTCTGAAAATCACAGATGGGGTAAAATTGTCTGAAACTACAGCAGGGCTGCACTGGGACGTGTCTGTCACCAGCCCTGTGGATTGGGCAGCTCTAAACAGCTCTGGCCAGGGGAGAATTTGGGTTCCTCACACCCAAAGGGAAGTGAAGGTGGCACTGATCCATCCCTTTTTGGAAATGGAGCACAAGGGAGCTCAGGGCCATCCTTGAGTGCACAGAAAGGTTTGTGCTGAACACATTTCCTGAATTAACATTGGTGTTATTCCATAGGATATCAGGGAACAAATCTACAGCAGAGCCTCAACCCCAGAGCAGAGGAGAGGCCTTTCCCAAGGACTTTCTCCTTGAAAAAATGGTGATTCCTATATGACAGTTTTCCTAGATGGAGGATGCTCAGACTTTCTTTATTCCATTCCAGTCTCCAGTTGAGATCGACCTTTGGTAAAAGCTGC
Source organism: Emberiza elegans (assembly GCA_024865655.1). NCBI lineage: Eukaryota > Metazoa > Chordata > Aves > Passeriformes > Fringillidae > Emberiza > Emberiza elegans. The sequence continues at coordinate 2,679,892 of JALJVW010000260.1, read as the reverse complement.
TTTTTTTCTCTTGGGAATGTGCTGAATTTTGAGGCCTGGGTAAGTTAAATTTTGTTTACAAAACTGAAGTTTGAACCAAGTCACAGCTGGCCAGCCAAGTGCAAAAGGCTCATGTTAGGTGTGCTATCAATGTTTTTGAAAGCTTTTTTGTCTACTGGTGCAGAATATTGATAAAAACTGAGCATTTTATGGGCAACTTTTGTGGTATCTGATCCTTAATCCCACTGAGCACATCCTCTTCCATCATGGAATCACAGAATGGGTTGGATTGGAAAGCACCCTAAAGATCATCTCATGCCAAAACTCTGCCTTGGGCTAGCCCAGGGCCAGAACTACCACCAGCATTTGTCTTCCTGCTCCCTCTTTTAATCCCAGCCTGAGATTGGGATTCTAATCCCAACTAGAATTGGGATTTGAATCCCAGACTGATATTGGGATTCTAATCCCAACTAGAATTGGGATTTTAATCCCAGTCTGATATTGGGGTTCTAATCCCAACTAGAATTGGGATTTTAATCCCAGCCTGAGATTGGGGTTCTGAGATTGGGGTTTTAATCCCAGCCTGAATTGGGGTTTTAATCCCAGCCTGATATTGGGATTTTAATCCCAGACTGGGATTCTAATCCCAACTAGAATTGGGATTTTAATCCCAGTCTGATATTGGGGTTCTAATTCCAACTAGAATTGGGATTTTAATCCCAGTCTGAGATTCCGTGCAGAGGAATCTCCATGTGGATGCCTGAGAATGGAGCAGGTTGTTGCAGCCCGTGACAGCAGACCCTGGCACACAGCCCAGCCAGAAGTAAACCCATTTTCTCTCCCCCATCCCTCCTTTGGAAGCTCCCTGTGCTTCCATAAAGGAGGAAAAGCTCAGGTGCACTGGACAGGGCTGGTGCTGAGTAGCTCATGTTAGGGCAAACAGCTCATAAAAGTGGCGTGGTTTGGATAATTTATCCATGTAGTATTTCAGCTGCATTAGTGTCTGACACAATTGGATTTGTGGAGCTTTAATTATAAATTACTTGATATAATAAGGTCAGCTGTCAAAAGCCCATTCCAGTGTCTGAGGCACTCCAAGTTTTGTTTGAGGGAGGGGATAAAAGAGCAGTTTATTTTATTCCTCAAGAGTCTGGGCAAGTGGAGGATGGTGAGACTGAAGCTCGGGGGCTTTCCTGAGGCTGACAAGCCCTCCAGAAATCCCAGCACTTTGCCAAGGCAGCACCATCCAGGGCCCTGGGAACAAATGCTGCCAACTGAAGCTCTCCTGAGCTGAGCAGTAGGCCTGAAATAGCTGAAATAATACAGATATTTCTGCCTATTTTCAGCTAAACGTCACCACACCTCTCACTTGGCAGTGGGATCCTCTGCAGAGGAGTGGGGAGTGCTGGAGCAGCCTCTGCTTCCTCTGCCCCCAGCAGAAGGGAATGTCTGGGATAACGCTTTGCAAATCTGCCTGGAAAAACATGGCATTATTCATAGTGTATGATTAGTCTTGCACGCTTTCCTTGTTATAAATATGTAACACATGCTCCAGTGCAGAATGTGATAATGTATTCCAACATGATCTTTATTGCTGATATTTAAAAACCTGTTCCTGAATATGCACAGTTTAAATTTCACATGAGTGTACATCTCCCATTTTTCCTGGTTTGAAGCATAAAGTCTCTCAGGCAAAATGTAGGTTTTATGTCAATCCATTTTTACCCCTTTCCTCAGCTCGTTTGTCTACAGTTAAATATTTTCTTCATCTTCCACAGGAAAATATGAATTATTCTAGAGCACCAAGTGCTGCAGTGTGTGTGCATCTGTGTTTGTTGGGAAGTCAAAATACAAACAGTGGAGAAGATATCCTCATTTGTTTTCCACTCCAGTTTTTAAGTGATATGTTAGGAAGCAATCATAATAAAGAGGAGCCGAAGGAGCCAAAGAAATTATTTCTCAGTGAGACAGCAGCCTGCTGTTATCTCTAATCTAAGAGGCACTGGATGGAGGTCATCTTCTGATCAATGAAGTGAATTTCACTTTATGATGCTGCAAACAGACAGAGAATGGTACAATCAAGTGCTTTCAAAGAGAAAACAGAAGCAGCCAGAGAGCGAGGGGAGAACCATAACAAAAATAAACAGATTTATTGCTCTCCAGAGCCTGTTTCACAAGGGCCCTGCAGTGCAGGAGGAGGATGTTGCCCTCCTCCAGCACCCTGGATATTCAGAGTATTGCCAAGACCTGAAATCACTTTACCTGCCCAGGCCAGCCCTCTGCACAGAGTTAACAGTGATCTCTGCCACGTCCAAAGATTATCCCTCCTAGAGGAACAGAAATTTGGGTTCCAAGCTGAGCACTTCAGCATGGGGTGTAATGTGGCTTTCAGGAATTCTGAACAAGGAATGCTGGCAGCTTTTGCCCCACAGTCTCCACACACTTCAGGGCTCTCTGCCTTGCCCATATTTGGCTTTTCAAGAGGAATTTGCCTCACTCAGGTCCTACAGCACTGTCTGATAGGATTTTGGATCTCGAAATAGTTCAGGTTTCAAGGCCTGATCAAAATGTTTGCTGCTGAAGTTTTACAGTTTGGAGTATTAAGCATGGACGTGCCATGGTAATTGAGCAAGAATTGGATGTGTGATGCAGCCTGTGCCACAGGAAAGCTTTACAACAGTCTCTGCTGCTTATTTTTTTTTCCCCAGACCTTGCAAAATCAATAGAAAGGTAACGAGGGGCCTTGCTGTCAGCATGGATTAATCTGGAATTCCCTGCCATCTTCAGATCCTTGTGCATCAAAACACGAGTGCATATCAAAAGTTTGAACAGTGGCTCAAAGTGCTCAGGAGTTCAAAAAAATGACAAGAGCCAGCGAACTAAAACGCCTCCAATTTCTATGGTTTGCAAACTTCAAAAAGTGTGATTGTGCTGGGAGCCTTTGATCTCAATATTACTTTTTTATTGCCTTTGAAGTCCAAAGCAAAGGGCCATTGCAGCAGGATCTGGAGGTGCCCAGTGTTAATTCCCTATGGCCACGATTTACGGTACAGTATATTAGCAATTGACCACTGGATGCTAAAGAATGTAACCATAATAGAGAGGATTTTCTTCCTGGAGAAGGCTTCACACTCAGCAGTGTTGGTGCAGTTTGAGTTTTCCCAACAAGAAGGTCTCTGACACCCAGGACCTCAGGAAGGTGTTTTCTAGAATATCCCACATTTTCAACAATCAGCTGTTGCAGCTCAGTAGGAGTTGGAATTCTGTCAAAATTACCCACCATACAACAGCATGTGTTATTTTTGAGGCTGGTGAGGGAAACCTCCAAGGGGGAGGTTGGTGAGGGGCTGGAATCTCTGCCTGCTCTTGAGATGGGAACTCTGTAAATTGGCACCAGGGTCTGCCTTTGTACAGCAGAACTGGAAAGGAAAAATGGAGAGGGCTGCATTTATATGGCTTGTAAAATATTCATTGATGTGCTGTGCTTGAGGAGAATCGATCTCTGGAGAGCAGGAGGTTTCTTCATCTCAGTCGCATTGCATTGGAGGGAAGGGCTGAGTGGGGTGAGGTGCCTTGGGGACAGTGGTGGGGCCAAACAGGGCAGCAGGTGCTGGTCCCCGAGCTCTGCATGGGCACAGGGGCACCAGGGCAACAGGAGAGGGATGTGAGCTCATCCCTGTGCCTCTGGCTTTTGCTTCCACTCAGTGGCAAATTGAAATAGTTTTTGTAGATTTGGTCTTTAGTGACTCGTGTTTTTGTCTGCCAAATTATAGGAAGGTTAAAGAGGCAGGCAATGGTTTATTTTTAATGTTTTATGTACAGGTGTGTGCTGAGATTCCTGGGGTGGCCTGCGCAGAGCCAGGAGTTGCATTGTGATGCTCCTTGCGGGTCCCTTCCAATTCAGGAAATTTAATGAATGTATGATTGTGGAATTGAATCTATTTTCAGATGGGGCACAGCTGGATTTGTTTTGCCCCTCCACAGTTCCCAGTTGCTCCCAGACACTGGATGTGCTGCAATATTCCATGTGATGGGATCTATGCAGCTGGATTGACTTCCTTACTGGGGCCTCTGGAAACGACTTCTTGAATAGTTTCCTCAGAAGCTGAGGGAATTTCCATCCATTGGATTCTCTAAACCCCAGGCAGGGCTGCACAGAGTGTGAGATGTGGTGTGGGCAGGCACAGCTGGGTTTGCCAGTGACCAGTGCCACCAGTCCAGTGGTTTTTCCGCTTAAAATACCCTTTCAAGGTTTTAAGCAAGGCATTCTATTGTAAACAGGATTCTTCCCCAATTTTTCTGATGTTAAGGACTCGTAAAGATTTTTAACAACAGACTTTTACATAGTTAAACTGAGAAATAGCTTCTCTAATGTTTTCAGCTACTCCTGACAATAATGTCTTTACCTCAGGAGCAAAGTATTCGTGCTGATGTCAATAAAGGCAGCGGTTTTGACAGCAGTTTTATACATCAGCATAGATCTGGAGTGCTGAATATTACCTGTGTTATCAATTGGCTAACACTTTCCACGAGAGAGATGTCTCTTTAGAAAGCTGTTCCTTTTATGAGTGTCATCAACTCCTGTCAGCCTGACACCGCTGGGTTTGACTGGGTTTGAAGTTTTTGTTGTTGTTTAAATTTGTGATAACATAAGTGAGAGCTTTTTGAGGAATGGATGTTGAAAAATGTTTTCTGTTCGCACATAAACGGCTTCATTCAGCTGCTTTTTTGTGAAAGCTCTGAGATCTGTGGAGGAAAATACTTAAGTAATGGAGCGATTTGCTGTGCTTTGGGTGCTAAAACAGCACAGGTGTAGCTCACACAGAGGCAGTGACTTATTGCGGCTCTGAATGTCTCTCAGTTTAAAAGCTCTGGGGTTTAAAGCTTTGTGCAGAATCTCTTTTGGATTTTGGATAACCCAAGGGCAGACAGGCCCTGGGAGCACAGGGAAGGTACAAGTGCATAATCCCATCCCAACAAGGAACACTTTATTAGTAGGTATCAGGAATATTTCTTTTTTTTTTTTATGTTAAGGAAAAAGAAAACCAATCTGACTTTTATATTTCTAACAGTGCAAATTGGTGGGAATTCCCAATTTGTGGATGCAGAAAGAGCACAGGCTTGCTGACAAACTCCAATTTTTCACTGTTGGTGAAATGAACACCAAGAAAAGGAGATGAAACATCTGGCACAGCTCAGCACCACCTTGGGTCTGTGACTGCTGCTCCGGGCCACACTCCTGAAGAAAACCAAGCAGGCATCAGCCATGGTTCCAACAGGTGACACTGAATCTTCCCAAAATAATCACTGCCAGCTTGTAAAGGCCTGGTATCAATACAGAATCCCAGAATCCCAGGAGGGATTGTTGGGAGGGACCTTAATGCCCACCCAGTGCCACCCCTGCCATGGCAGGGACACCTCCCACTGTCCCAGGTGCTCCAGCCCCAGTGTCCAGCCTGGCCTTGGGCACTGCCAGGGATCCAGCCTGTGCCAGGGCCTCCCCACCCTCCCAGGGAACAATTCCTTCCCAATAATCAATAATTTCTACATTGTACCAATTTAATGCCTATATTGTACCAACACACTGAAGCTGAACGTGGATGGAGAGCGGGGAGCAGCTGCTTTCGTTATGGGAGGCCTCTTTCTGAATATTTACATCTGAGATATAAATCACCCCTAACACATCACTCAGTGTAATAGGTTCCTGTAATTAAATGAGAGCTTTATTGAATAAATTGCACACTGTTAATTATACGTGTAAGAGTCTCTGGCAATTCCTTTGACTTTATTGCAGATAAAACAATGACCTTGTCTATTTTCATAGTGCTTGATAATTTAAGAAGATTGAAGAAGTGTTAATTGTGAGTTGGCCAAGAAGTCTTTAAAATGCTTTAATAGCTTTAATAGTATTAACTCAATATTTAGATAAGATTATTCCTTGTGCTTTCTGTGTACCCACAGTGCCAGACACTGCTCCTCTCACCTCTGGAACTCACCTGCGAGAGCAGCGGAGCTTGGGGTGGGGAACAAAAACCAGGAAAATGTTGATTTAGTCTATAATAGCCACAAATCGATTTTTCTTGATGGAGTGGAGAGTCAGGAATTATCTGCATCAAATCAGCAAGGATTTTATGCAAATGAATGCAGAATTAGAATAGCAGAGTGCAGCTTGATGACATTGGTCTTATTTTTTGCATATTAGTCAATAGTTGCTAAGTTTACAATTTTCCTTTTCCTTCGGCATCTTTATTTATAATTAAGTTATTTATACATGCACAAAAGTACAAACTCGCCCATTGGGCACTGAAATGAAATCCCAGTGAGGCTTTATTTTTATTTACTGCTTCCTCCAATAAATGCACATCTTTCAAATCTCTGCAGAGCTGCATCGATTCCTGAAGTATCATCTCCCAGTTTATTGAGCACAAGTGGTGACTGATTGTCCCTGACGCTTCAGCAAGAACTTCAACATGCAAGAAACAAGTTTTAAATAGGCTACGACTTTATTAAGATACCACCACATCTGGAAAGTTATTTGGGATGGTTGGGAATTTCTTGATAATTTTTTTTTTTGTCCCCCCCCCTCCACTGGAAAAAAAGTGCTGATTTGCCCAAATCCAAGCTGTTTGCTAAGCAGAATTTGATTCAACAGATCCAATTAAGAAGAAAAAGAAGCCAGAGCAGTTGCAGGTTGACACTGTTAACAGGAGATTGTGCTTTTCCTTGTGATGGCAATTTTTCAACATTTTAATGAACTTCCACTTGAAAAAAAGGGAAGTTGAAACCAATTAATTTGAGTGACCTGACAAAAAAAAAAAAAAACCCAACAAAACAGGAGGAGTGTTGGAGGGTGGCAATGTGAGATCACAGCTTTACACCCTGTCTCTTGCAGAACTTCCCTGCAAACTGCTGAAAACCTGTGGGAAATCCAGGCTCAATCCACGCTCGGTGGGGAACTTCCCTGCTGCACTGCTGATATCCCCCAAACTTAGGGAAAACTGGGGAATTTAAAGGGGAAATAAGCACTGACAGCATGGTGGTTTTATCTTTTTGGTGTCTGCTGCTTTCCTGAGAGCAGCTTGTCTCCATCACCAGAGCTGAGCTTGGGGTCCTGCTTGTCTCTCGTCTCTTCTTAGCAAATTCCAGCCCATCCCCAATCCTGTTTAGCTTTGCTGGGAATCTTCCTGAGATCCTCCTTTTTTGGCCTCAATCCTACTGAACACCAAATTTTTTTGCTAAACAATCTAATTTCTAATAATTTGATCCATCTCTAATCATGACTTTGCTTGAAATTGGCATTGCTGCAACATGAGGGTCCTACCAAGTTAGTTTGAAATCAGTCTGGTTCACAGAAAACACTTGAATTTAAAGTCTGAAACCAGCTTCCATTTAAAATAACATTTTAAAAATTAATTTGCACCTGTGCTCAGTAGGGCAGAGGAAGAACAGGCAAGCTTTTCACCAGGGTTTGAAAACTACAGCAAATAACTTCTTCAGTCAGAGAAAAATAACCTAATAGCAGCTTTCCCTGGGAACTCACAGGATTTCTCTGTTCAACAGAGCAGGAAAATACATGTGCTTTGTATGAATATAGAAATGAAGAAATAATTTATCAAGCAAAAAATATATAGGCATTTCTTCAAGAATTTCCATTGCTCTGGAAATATTTTTTTCTTTTTGACACAGTTTTCCTGCTCTGCTGTTTGATGGATTGATCTAAGATGGGAGAAGAAGTGCTTTCCTTCCTTTGATGATAAAGGAAAGGGAAGAATGAAAAACTTAAGCATTAAGATGCCAACATGTGTTTTATCTGCTTCAGTTCTGCCTGAGAACTGTTCCGTTTCCCCCTTTGCAGAAATTATTGCTTTACTTTCTCTGCCTCTTTCCACAATTTTCCTGTTTTTTTCATTTCTTTCCTATTTTCTCCTTTGTATTTTACCATTCCAAAGAGAGTAAAGCACCTGATCCTGAAGGTTATCCAGAAATATCACACCTTTGCCAGGTGAGTAAGGACAAAACTTCTGTTTTGCTATTGAGACTCTAAATTTCAGGATTTTTAATTTAATTAGTGCACTTCACCAATCCACTTTGAGAGGCATATTGATCAGTTCTCTGTCTCCAATATTATTCTTATTTCTCTGACACTTTTTAATAGAAAAGTGGTGCCTTTCTCTAATTGCAGTTTTATGTATTTGAATCTCCTTTCCCAATTACTTTAATTAATATAAAGATACTGGCTGGAGACAAAGTGGAGGGCCAGGGGTGGTTTTGCTTGACAGAATTTCTAGTTGTACATCCCCCAAAGCAAATAAATCCAGCTTGGAACTGAATTAAGGTGTTTCACACCCTGTTTTGCATTGGTTCATTGAGGAGGTATAAAGTCCACCTAATTTAGTAAATTCTGTACAAGGTATGTCAGTTTGAAACTTGTTTATGTAGTCAGTCAGAAATGGATCTCTGTTATGGGACTTGTGGTTTCCTGAAACATGATGAATTTTTAAAATTGTGAGCAATAATCTCCATGTTTTTTAAGCAAAATCTTCTTTACCCACAGGGGTCTTTTTGAGAAAAAGGTTTTGGATGACTTGATAGACACCTGTCAATGGAGACATCCCAAATCACTTAAAATATTTACATTTGTTGTCTAATTTTACAGCTGGACTCTTCACGCATCTCCAGACATGAGGTTAGCAGCTCTGCTGCATTTCAGCTTGAGAAGTTTCTATAAAGCCTATAAAATAATAAAATTTCATTAATTTTTGGATCCATTCCAGACTCTGGGAGAAATCTGGTCCGGGTTTTCCCTTTTGCTGACTCCATTCCAGACTCCACTTGGAATCCAGGCTGGATTTTTCCTTTTTCCAACTCCATTCTGGACTCTGCTTGAAATCCTCTCTGGGTTTTCCCTTTTGCCAGCTGCATTCCAAACTCCAGCTGGAATCCAGTCCAGTTTCTCCTTTTGCCAGCTCCATTCCATACTCCACCAGAATTCCTCTCCGGGTTTCTCCTTTGCCGGCTCCATTCCTGACTCCAGCAGAAATCCTCTCCAGGTTTCCCCTTTGCCGGCTCCATTCCTGACTCCACCAGAATTCCTCTCTGGGTTTCCCCTTTGCTGGCTCCATTCCTGACTCCAGCAGAAATCCTCTCCGGGTTTCTCCTTTTGCCAGCTCCATTCCTGACTCCAGCAGAAATCCTCTCCGGGTTTCCCCTTTTGCTGGCTCCATTCCTGACTCCAGCAGAAATCCTCTCCGGGTTTCTCCTTTTGCCGGCTCCATTCCTGACTCCAGCATAAATCCTCTCCGGGTTTTCTCTTTGCCAGCTCCATTCCTGACTCCAGCAGAAATCCTCTCCGGTTTTTCCCTTTGCCGGCTCCATTCCATATTCCAGCAAAATTCCTCTCCGGGTTTCCCCTTTGCCAGCTCCGTTCCGTACTCCACCAGAATTCCTCTCCGGGTTTCTCCTTTGCCGGCTCCATTCCTGACTCCAGCAGAAATCCTCTCCGGGTTTCCCCTTTGCTGGCTCCATTCCTGACTCCAGCAGAATTCCTCTCCGGGTTTCTCCTTTGCCGGCTCCATTCCGTACTCCAGCAGAAATCCTCTCCGGGTTTTCCCTTTGCCGGCTCCATTCCTGGCTCCAGGCCGGTTCTTTGTTCCCTACACCGAATTTCTGAATTTCTGGGTTTCGGGCTCACCCGTGGCTCTGCCCTCTGCAGGAATTGCAGTTTCTCCCCAGCCGCACAGAGACTGCGGGGTGGCTCCGGGAGAGCTGCTCTTGCTCAGCCTCACAATTCAAAGTGTTCTGCTCCTGCTGTTAAGCTGGACTTAAGCCTTTCTGGGTTTGCTGCTACCTCTGATAAATACATTTATCTTACAGATAAACCCCTCATTGTCTGCTCAGGGGAAGGGCTGCTCATCACCTCGATTTCCATTTGTCCCCTTGGAACAGGGGTTTGATGTTTTGCATGTTGTTCTTCCTCCATGGTCTGGTTGAGGAAACAGGCTTAGAAGATTATCCTATAATGTTTGTTTTTAATTAAATGGTGCAAAACACCACAACTTGGGGCATCACACTAAAGCAGCATGAGCAAAAATAGCTGGCAAATGTGAGAGGTTCAGGTTCTAATGCTGCAGCTGTTTGCAAATGTGAGCTTGCAAAGGCAGGTTCAGGATCTCAGGCAGCAGTCCCTCTGAGGCCACCAGGAGAGGAAGTTGTTTGTTGGGGACACTCAGTTCCTAAACTAAACCTGAGGTCGAAAGCCCTGCAGGGTGACCTGCTGGTCCCTGCAGTGTCACCTGGTGGGTGACACCTGCCACCCTGCCACCTGCTGGTCCCTGCAGTGTCTCCTGCCACCCTGCAGTGTCTCCTGCCACCCTGCAGTGTCACCTGCTGGTCCCTGCAGTGCCACCTGCCACCCTGCAGTGTCACCTGCTGGTCCCCTCAGTGTCACCTGCCACCCTGCAGTGTCACATGCTGGTCCCTGCAGTGTCACCTGCTGGTCCCTGCAGTGTCACCTGCCACCCTGCAGTGTCACCTGCTGGTCCCTGCAGTGTCACCTGCTGGTCCCTGCAGTGTCTCCTGCCACCCTGCAGTTGTCCCTGCAGTGTTGGTGTCACCTGCCACCCTGCAGTCGGTGTAAACAGGGCAGTGTCACCTGCTGGTCCCTGCAGTGCCACCTGCCACCCTGCAGTGTCACCTGCTGGTCCCCTCAGTGTCACCTGCCACCCTGCAGTGTCACCTGCTGGTCCCTGCAGTGCCACCTGCCACCCTGCAGTGTCACCTGCTGGTCCCGGCAGTGTCACCTGCTGGTCCCTGCAGTGTCACCTGCCACCTTGCAGTGTCACCTGCTGGTCCCTGCAGTGTCACCTGCCACCCTGCAGTGTCACCTGCTGGTCCCTGCAGTGTCACCTGCTGGTCCCGGCAGTGTCACCTACCACCCTGCAGTGTCACCTGCCACCCTGCAGTGTCACCTGCTGGTCCCTGCAGTGCCACCTGCCACCCTGCAGTGCCACCTGCCACCCTGCAGGGCTTCCCAGCAGCTCAGCCACTGCTGCTGCCTCCTTCTGCAGCCCTGCACCCCTGTTTGTGCAGCTCTGCCAGGATGTGATCCCATAAATGGCTTCACTGCCATATATTCAGAAAAATTCCTGTTCCTCAAACCATGATCCCTCACTGCCAGAGTGCCAGGCCATGGAGAAGGCTCCCCAGGGCAGTGGTGGAGGCCCCAGCCCTGGAAGAGCTCAAAAACCACTTTTGGTTTTTGGATGGGGCCCTTTGGGATGGGATTTGGTGGGATCTGACTGAAGGTTGGACTTGACGATCTTGGGACTCTCCGATCTTGCAAAAATTCTGCAGTGGTGAACAGAAGGGTGACAAATCCCAGCAATGCCTCAAAGGAAGGTCAGCACTGCTCACAGCTGACACTGCAGCCTTCAGCTGGGGCCTTGCTCTCCAAAGCAGCAATAATTGGAGGGCACCAAATTTCAGATGTGAAGTTCTTTAGCCTCGGTTTGACTCGATGACGGACAGTGGCACTGAACTCCTGAGCTTGCAGCTTGATTGCAGACCATAAATTGTGCCCAATCAAATCCATCACCTCACTCCATGGGCATTGAGATTACAGCAGCAATGGAAAATAGAGGAAACTCAGGATTTTTTTTTCCCCTTTTATTTATTTCTTGGGGAAGGGAGAGGCCATTGTTGAAATAAAACCGTTTCATTTTGTGTAAATTTCTCAGCTTTGCTGGAAGTTTTAAAGCCCAGCTCTCAGATCCATGATTTCATGGGTTCTGCCTAAAAGATAACATCCTCCAAACAGGATTATTTCCCTGGATAAGGCAGGAAAGATCTGTTTTCAATCTCTTGCTGTGAATCAAGCCAAAGAAAGCCTCCAACCCATCATGGGCAGGTGCAGGCTGCACCCAGAGCTGACAGCACCATCAGGTTGGGAATGTTGCAAGGATAATCACAGGCTGGCAACTTTTGGGTCGTTTTCTGAAAAATATTGATTGGCTGACTCTGCGAAAATGCTGCAAACGTGGCAGGAGAAAGGCTTGCTGATGTTCATGGACTGCAGGGTGCTGGGGTCAGGGAGCACCTGGAGCCAAGGGTGCCCAGTGCACACTTTAATGAAGTGTGACATCGAAATTCAGCGTGACCTTGTGTTGTACAGGAGCAGGAGTACTGTGAGCCACATCAATAAAATCTGAATAAGGTCTTTCTTCAGCTGAAAGGAGTCTCTGACACCTGAGCTGCTATAAATATTCATTGGGAAAGCAGACCAAATGGTGTTGAGGGTTATTTTTGGTAGCACTGGGGGCTGTGTTTGGGTTTATGCCACAAGAAATGAAACAACTGGGGATTTTATTTGTGAAAATATAATATTAGAAGGAGTAGTTTGAATTAGAGTTGCAAAAGGGGGTATAGGAGTCTTTTCACATGTGTTTGCTGAAGATATTTAAAGAAGCTGGACACAGATTGGGGCTCAAAAAGTCCTGAAGTGCTTTACAGTGCAGGTCTTGATGAGATTAATTTACAAGGCCTGTTCTCTATTTAAATTCTCATTTTTCTCTATTTAAATTCTCATTTTCCTTTGAAATATCCCAGGATAATATGTGAAAGAGGAGAAGTATTTCATACTTTCTTAAGAGTTCTCTGATCGGGGAGAGCAGTTCTTGTGGCTTCAAATTAACATCTGCATAGCCAAAATATGGTAACACAGCTTTTGAATGTGCTTGTACTTGGCTCTTGTTAGTTATTGTCTTGTTTTCTCTGGGATGTAAAGACCAAGACCAAAGTTTATGAACTTCAGGAAACTTCTGCAAGGTGAGCAGAGGGATGGAGCAGCTCTGCTGGGAGGAAAGGCTGGCACAGCTGGCATTGTTCACCTGCACAGGAGAAGCTTTGGGGTGACCTCCAGGACCTGAAGGATCTACAGGAAACATGGAGAGAGAGAGACTGTTCAGAAAGGATGGAGTGATGGGATGCAGGGAATGGCTTCAAACTGAATAAAAGTACATTCAGGTGAGATATTTGGAATAAATCCTTCCCTGGCAGGGTGGGCAGGCCCTGGCACAGGTGCCCAGAGCAGCTGGGGCTGCCCCTGGATCCCTGGCAGTGCCCAAGGCCAGGCTGGACACTGGGGCTGGAGCAGCCTGGGACAATGGGAGGTGTCCCTGCCATGGCAGGGGTGGCACTGGGTGGGATTTAAGGTCCCTTCTCACCCTACACTTCTAAATTACACATTTAAATACATTTGCATGTCTGGCTAATTCTGGCTGGCTGGTTCCAGCAATGCCCTGCCCAGAGCCCCTCCAGCTGCTGCACATCTGGGGACGTGCAAGTGGCACATCCCAATCCCAGCAGAGGAGCCGCTCCAGCCAAACGGAGGCCGAGCTCCGCTCTGGTGCTTATTAAACACCATTCATCACAGCACACTCCACGGCCACAGCTGCATGGGAAAGGCTGCTGTTTGTGTAGCAGAGAGCTCCTTAAACTCCTTTTTCAGTGTTATTTTTAGCATTTAGCTATTGCTCTAACTTAAGATGCAGATATTGTTGTTTTAGGGCCTTTTAACATGTTCTGGCCACACTGAAATCAAGAATTTGAAAATATCTGCTTATTTTAAATTGCTAACTGTGCTTCCTGAGCTCAGTAACAGCCACAGTCTGGCTTTACTTTTAATTTTGCTGCTTTAACACCTTACAGCTGCAGTTTCCATGCAGGCAAATTTGATGGCAGCTTTGTGCATGTGAATATTGTTGGCAGAAGCTCTGTGTTCCACCTTTATTAAAAAAGGAATACCTGTATTTGTAATGCACTTCATGGTGTATAAATACATCTGCATAGTGTATTATAAATACATATATTTACATACAAATACATAAATCAATAAATACATAAATTTGTAAATTATCAGAATTTTGCTCTTATGAATGCATTTTTTCCAACTCTTCACTCAGGGCATTTCTAGCCCATCATGTGCTGATTTATTTTTCCACTGTTTTTATGTTGCTCAGCTGCCTGGTTTGGTGCTGGGAGGGCACAGAAAGTTTGGAATGAGTGGATGTGGGAGGAATTCTGTCATATTTCGTATTGAGGCAACCCACAGTTGGAATTCTGACATCACTGCCTACGTTATTAAGTCATTGCAGAAACAGGAAAAATCCCAGGTAAAATTAACAAATTAACATGACCTCCAGGTTTTCACAAGTGTATGAAATTGTTTTAGAAAGGTTTTCCTTAAGTTTACTGGAATTCCAGGTAGGTATTTCATTAATACACCCTAAATCCTGATGTGGCAGAGTGGTAAATACACAGCACAGGATGATGGGTGCCTGGAGGAGAAGCACTGCTGTCCCTCCTGCAGGTATCTTCACACTGGGGAGATTCCGATGAGATCCCAGGAAAAACTCCTCCTCTTCCTCCTGTGAAAGCCGTCAGGGATTGGAACAGACCACCCGGGACAGTGGTGGAGTCCCCATCCCTGGAAGTGCTCAAAAACCACGCGGATGTGGCAGCTGAGGACAGGGATTAGGGCTGATGGTTGGACTTGATGAGCTTAGTCTTTTCCACCCTTAATGATTCTCTGATTCTGTTCAAGGCTAAAGGATTAAGAATTTAAAAGACTCCAATCCTTGATGATGTTCTTATGTGCCTGCAGAATAGGCCCTAATTTACTGATCAGCCACAATGAAGAACAGACTCTCTCCAGAGAGAGAAAAAGAGGGAATTTAGCCCTGAAAAAGGAGGAGAATAGAAGGGGAAATTAGTAAAGACACAGGAGATGCAATCTAAGTTCAAATAAAATATCCCTGCTCCTCTCATTTGACAGGCTGTGCTGATCCCATGGAGTCCTCACCATAAAAAGTTGCCCAGTGATGCTCTAGAAGGTGAGTAAATGTATGTCAGGAGGAAAAAAATAACACTCCCATGCAAGGATGATTTAAGATTATTTTCCCCCACTTCTGCATGAGATTGGATCTATTGTAACCTTCCTAAACCTTTGTTACCTTTGTAATTTAAACTGACACGTTAAATGCTAATGCAATTGATGGGGGTGAACAAGTGGTCAAGGAACAACCTGATCTGACTGTATAATGCATCAGAGAATTGCAAAAATATGCAGGTCAGATGTAATTTTGACAGAAAATGGCTCGCTGCAAGGGTTTAT
Source organism: Emberiza elegans (assembly GCA_024865655.1). Lineage (NCBI taxonomy): Eukaryota > Metazoa > Chordata > Aves > Passeriformes > Fringillidae > Emberiza > Emberiza elegans. The sequence continues at coordinate 2,664,744 of JALJVW010000260.1, read as the reverse complement.
GTTTCCCTGGATGGTCTTAAAAAGAGTTGGACTATGGTAAGTACCACAGCACTCAAAAAAATACCAAGTTAAACTTGATGGAAAAAATCCAAGTTCTCAATATCCTCAGATTTCATTATCAGTTTTTATTGGAGCTGGGATAATAAGATTATAGAATTAAGAGAAAAGTTATACCCATTTTCTTCAGCTCAGCAGCCCTAATGTGCAGCAAGGAAGTGACACTCATTTCTCACCACAAATACAGCAAAAACTGCCTGGAAAAAGAAGTCTCTGACCAGGTGCAGGTCCTTACTGAAAATTCTGTTCCCTCAACAGGCACTGGGGCATGGAAATAACCCTTAAGGGTGGGTAAAAAGGTGGATTCTCACCAATTTATCCTGAAGTTGAGGACTTTCCATTTGGCACAAAACAGATGTGGAGTGGGACCAGGGTGTGAACCCTGGAGCAGCTGCCCACAGGAGGGGGCTGTTCCAGGGGTAAAACGTGTAAATGAAGGGAAACAGCGGAGAAAGTCACAGACAGTTCAACCCAGAGCTCTTTATTTCCAGTTTAGGGACTTCCTGAAAAATAAGAGACACATTAAATGCCTCTGCTGACTGCTTGAGATGATCTGCAGCAGAGGGAAAGTTGGGCAACTTTCATGTCCACCAACACTCTGTGGGTCCCACCTTTATTTCCTCACATTATTATAGATGTGCTCAAAAAACCTCTGGTGTAGAACATGGATTATTTTCCATCTGGGGGGCATGGTAACAAACTGTTCACTCCAGTCTGAGCATTACTGTCTTGGTTTGGAATGACAGGAGTCTGCTAAGGAAGGCAGGAGCCTCCCCTGAAATGGAAAATGTAAACCCCCTCCCTCTGAATTGCTGTTAAGTTTCAAATTAAGGGGCTCTCAGGCAAAAAATATGGGAGCAGGAAATAACAGTTCTTTATTAGGGAAGAAAATAAAAAATATAAACAATTCAGTACACTAGAACAACACTGACAGAGTCAGAACCCAACCTGACACCCTGTGGGTCAGGGTGTTGGCAGCAGTGCCATTGGAATTGTGGCTCAGCCCTCCTGCAGTGTCAGGGGTGGCTCTGCTGGAGCAGGGATCCTGGAGAAAGGTGCAGTCTCTGCCTCTGAAGGTCCAGGGGAAGAGGCAGCTGCTGTTCCTCTGGGGAACCCCGTGGAGAAGCCGTGCTGGTGTTCCAGAATCTCCAGATTCTATCCAGGCAGGAATGCTTGGCTGGTGTTCCAGAATCTCCAGATTCTATCCAGGTAGCAATGCTTGGCTGGTGTTCCAGAATCTCCAGATTCTATCCAGGTAGGAATGCTTGGCTGGTGTTCCAGAATCTCCAGATTATATCCAGGCAGGAATGCTTGGCTGGTGTTCCAGAATCTTCAGATTATATCCAGGTAGGAATGCTTGGCTGGTGTTCCACAATCTCCAGATTGTATCCGGGTAGGAATGCTTGGCTGGTGTTCCAGAATCTCAGATTATATCCGGGTAGGAATGCTTGGCTGGTGTTCCAGAATCTCCAGATTCTATCCAGGTAGGAATGCTTGGCTGGTGTTCCAGAATCTCCAGATTCTATCCGGGTAGGAATGCTTGGCTGGTGTTCCAGAATCTCCAGATTATATCCGGGCAGGAATGCTTGGCTGGTGTTCAGAATCTCCAGATTATATCCAGGTAGGAATGCTTGGCTGGTGTTCCAGAATCTCCAGGTTCTATCCAGGCAGGAATGCTTGGCTGGTGTTGGTGATTCTTCCAGAATGGCTGGTGTTCCAGAATTCTATTCCAGGTAGGAATGCTTGGCTCCTCCCTCTGGGCTCACATCTCCCAATGGGATGCTGCAGTTCTTATCAGCCATGCAGGGACATTCCATAGCTGTTATCAGCAGGTGTTCTCTCCCGAGGGAGGAGTGGGTGTGGGAGAGATAAGGCAAACTGCCCGCTGAACAGGAGACAGCTGCCATGCAGATGGCAAACAGAACACAATTTGCTTGGCAATCCAGGACAATTATCAAGGATGCTGGAAGTATCAGCTTTTCCCAGGACACTTTCTGAGCAAGAAGAGAGTCAGTGACTTCACAATTTTTCAGCACTGACATTATGCCAGCGGATTTTGGTGCCATATTCCTCAAAAGAATGTCAGGTTTTTAAACTCTGAAAACTCAGGAATCACTCAGACTTTCTCCACTCCCAAGATGCCACCAGCAGGTGCTAAATAGACCAGAACAAAGACAGCAAATAAAGATATAACCAGTCCCTTCAAGAATTTGACTTATTTTCAGTGTGTTTCTGATTTGTTTACTACTTCAGTGGGGTTTTTTTCCTCAGAGGAAATTTCAGGACTGAATTTGTCCTCCTGCCCGCTGTATTCTTCATCTATGTAAGTGTTTAGAAAGGAAAATTGAAATGTAAATTGACTCAGTGCTTTTAAAACCTTAAAAAAATAATAATTCAGTGCCTACTCTATGAGATGGAGCTCTCCTGGCTGCTCTAACCTGCCGAGCAGGTTAGCATAACATGAAATCAATTATTGTACTCACCATATAAAAGCTGTCAGGTTTAATACTTAACTGCAGGATCTCCCTTGAATGTTTGATTTCCAATCATCATCCCTGTGAAGCTCCAGAAATACAGGGACATAAGGAAGATTCTGGGCTAAGAAATTTATTGGGCTACCCTGAGTTATAAAAGGGAAATTGGGAAAGAATAATTCAGCCTGCAAACATGGCCCCCTTTTTAATCAAACACTTCCCAGCCCCACAAAACAAAGCAGAGAACAAACCGCAGAATAAATACTGAATTTCTAGTCTGGATTGTAATAATTGTGACACCATTTCACTTATTTTTCAGCTTGTCTGGAAGCAGCTTTTGCTGGAATATTATTCCCATTTTTTTCTGTCCTTTTCCTTGAATTTCTTGGGGTGTTTTGGGGTTTGATTTTTTTTGTGGATTTTTTTTTTGTGTGTGTGTGTTATTTTTTTGGTTTTAGGTTTTTGGTTGGTTTTTTTTTGTTTGCTTTTTTTTTTTTCTGGTTTTTTGTCTGGTTGGTTTTTTTTGGGTTTTTTTGGTTTTGGTGGGCTTTTAATGTGTTTACTTTTTGGGTTTTGGGGTTTTTCTGGGGTTTTTTTTGGCTTTATTTTTGGGGGGTTCTTGGGTTTTGAGGGGATTGTTTGGGTCGTTTGTTGTTGGGGGTTTTTTGGGGAAGGGTCTTTTTCTACAAAGGGAGAATCAAACGGAAAAACGCTTTGACTTTCACAGCTCTTCTACTGCTAAACTTTATTCTACATTTATAACACAAAATGCAAATAATTATTGATCCTTTTCTGATCTGGGCTTTACTGTGTGACCTTGCTGTGGCTAAAATCTCAATCTCAGATGTTCCACCTCTAGTGTTGACCATGGGCAGCGAGTTTGTCATTTGAGAATCCTAAAAATGATGCATTAAGGATTGTGAAGTGCTGGGGTTATGGAATCGTTTGTAACAGAGCTGGGACCAAGGCCCAGTGTGGTGGGAAAGTGTGGTGGTGTTCACAGGGGTCTTAGGATGAGGGAAGAGATGAGAATGTTGACTCCATGTTTCAGAAGGATAATTTATTATTTTATGATATATATTAAAACTATAGTAAAAGAATAGAAGAAAGGATTTCATCAGAAGGCTGGCTAAGCTAAGAATAGAAAAGAATGATGATAAAATCTTGTGACTGACCGTGACAGTCTGGACAGCTGGACTGTGATTGGCCATTAATTAGAAACAACCCCATGAGCCCAATCCCAGATGCACCTGTTGCATTCCACAGCAGCAGATAACCATTGTTTGCATTTTGTTCCTGAGGCCTCCCAGCTTCTCAGGAGAAAAAACCCTAAGGAAAGGATTTTCCAGAAAATATCATGGCTACAGGAGAGGAGTGAAAATTGTGACTCTGACTCCTTCCTGCTGTGTTTCTGTAGGGAAGGGGAAGGTTTGCACTCCTGGGAAGGCTGAGAGTGCAGGAAATGGAGGGACAGCACACAGGGAATGGCTTCCAAGTGCCACAGGGCAGGGTTAGGTGGGATGTAAAGAAGGAATTCCTCCCTGTGAGGGTGGGGAGGGGCAGGAATTCCCAGCTGTGGCTGCCCCTGGATCCCTGGCAGTGCCCAAGGCCAGGCTGGACATTGGGGCTGGAGCAGTGGAAGGTGCTGGGTGGGATTTAGGGTCCTGCCCAACCCCAAACTATCCTGGGATTCTTTCACTCACAGCAAACTCACCTTGGAGCTGTGTCCTTCCCACCGAGCCCCCAGCCAAGCCCAAGAACCAGGGCAGGTTTCTGAGCTGCCCCTTTGCACTTGTGTGTTTGAAATACCCCAAAAGCAAAGCCCAAAGCATCTGCAGGGTCTGGCTTGAAGCTCTGTCACCTCCCAGCTCTGGGGGATGGCTTCTAGCAGCAGAAACATTGCCTGCCCATGGTCCGTAACTGCTTGGAACAAAGAGCTATAAAAACAGGGAGCAGGAGACAGATTTATCTCAGTGTATTTCTAGAAATGATGATCCTGAATTGATTCCTTCTCTGAAATACAAACTCCATGTTTAGCTCTTCTGAAAAAGGGGGGAAAAAAAAGAAAAACCATAAAATAAACCAGGATTTATCCTCAAGATCAACTCTTATTCTCTTTCAGAAATTACATTCGAGACAATAAGTGATCATTATGTGCCAACAGAGCTGAGAATCTGATTTTAACTTTCAGGTAACATATTAGGGCCATAACCAAATCTGAGAACTATTATCATAGCCAAATGACTGTAATGCTTCAAGGCTGTAACAGTCATCACCTTTTTATCATTCAGATTACCAGCCAAGCCTGAAACAATGAATTTCTTTAACATTATTCTCCCATAACCTTTAACTGTACGCATTATTTCAAACATCTGAAATAATCCTTTATATGACACAGTAGAATAATACTTTTGCCACTCACTGCACACTGGAATTTGTAAAGCCCAGAGCAGAGCAAAATCTCCAGTCTGTTCTGTCTGCCATGGAAATACATTCATTTCAATTGTGCTGGAATGGTGTTTAAGTGATAAATAATTTGAAGGAACACTGATAGGAAGCATAAGGTTCATAAAAGTCCAGAAATGCTGCTGCAGTTTTATCACCATTATAAAAGTGTCCTGCTTGCCTTGTTTTGGGAGGGCTTTACTTGGCCAGCTCTCACATATTTCACGTGGAATGTACAGCATAAATATTCCATGGGTTCATTACAGAGCTGTGTTTGTGATAAACCTTCCCAGAGCCCTTTCAGGAAATGTTTATTCCTGTTCTGTCAAGTGGGTGCTAATGCCCCAGGCCAGCTCTCTCCACAGGCCATGCTGATAAATAATCCTGTGTATGCTCTGGTGATTCTGTGCATAAACTCCCCTCTGCCTGAGTTACTGCAGCTCCAGGCCCTGCACGAATCAGATTTATAAACACAACACTGTGTTTCTTACCTGTGTTCAGGTGTATTATGATGGCAGAACTGGCATTTATCTGCACTCTCGGTATAAAAACATTTCCAGCCACACAAGCAGCGCATGAAAATACAAAAGCAACTGCAGGAAATATTGCCAGGGAGAGGGGTCTTGGAAAACATCCCAGGGAGTCCCGAGGCTGCTGAGTACAGAGCACTTTGGATCAGCCCCTTGGAGAGCTCAACCTCTAAAATAGCAAGTTTGGAGAATTCAATTGTGTCTTCTTCAGTGTCCTCGGGAAAACTGAACACCTCAGAAAGGTCTCAGCAATACAGAGCAGCAGCTTTCTAACTGAAGTTCAATTACTTCCAAGGACTTGAAAATGTATGTTTAGAAAATCTGAATTTATGGAAGTATTTCTGAACTGCTTTAAGGAAAAGGGATTCAGGTACAGAGGATTCAGGCTCTGGATAAGGAACAATTATTCTTGTGCTGAACAAGCAAAAAGGGGTTGGAATTTAGGTCCAACTCTTCTGTGATTTCTTGTGTGACCTTTCACAAGCCACACATGGTCACAAAGTGATTTCCACTGGCTTCAGTGGAGGAGAGAATCAGCTCCTAATTTCTCTTTGAATCAGTTTTCTCATTAGTGAATTACCGACCTCAGAGCTTAATGCTTCCAATGCTCTTCAGTATCCTTGAAGGGGCAGTGATATTGGGATGTTAACTGTCCTTACTGCCAGCAGCCAGGCAGCAGAAAATCCAGATTAATAGGGGCACTTTGGTGCCATGGCCACCACGTGGACCCCAGAAGAACAAGGCAAGAGTCAAAAATATTAATTTAAACATTTCAGCTCAAGAGAACGCTGCTTCCTCCACAGGTACCTGGAATTTCCTGCAGGTTTTGCTGTATTTTAGGGCGGATTTTCATCTGCTGTCATTTCAGCACTCCACTAAAGCACTTCTTTTCATTCACAGAGTTAATCAGCAAGTTCACATCACCTGGAATGGAAATTTCTGGAGCTGAATATTCCCCTTGCTCCAGGACTTCAGGGCTGACAATGTTTGCACAGAGCCACAAACTCCAAGCTCAAGGAGAGGCAGAAGTTGTTCATGCTGGCAATGCTCAGCCTCACCTGGCAGGAAAAGGTGACCATTCCAGGGGAGAAGAAACCAAAGACTGACAGCAAATTTGCTGGTAACTCTTTAATAAAAAAGGTCAGTCCTGAAGATTAAAGAGGGCCAGCAGGAAATCATTAAATCCAAGTGATAACTTGGGTTTCTTTTAATTAGTCTCGCCTGGATTTTCATTGACAATGAATGGATTGTGGAAAATAAAATGAACTCCATAAAAATGGGGAGTTGCAGCAGGACTTAGAAAATAACTGTAATAACCCAGACTGATTTCCTACCCCTTTCTCCTGGATTAATTTTTATCTGTATTACTTGCATCACCAAAAGAGAAACTTTTATACAGTTTAAGCGTCACCTGCTAGACCCCCTGGAGGATTTCAAGAATTTTAACAGTGGGTTTTTCAATTTTTCAATTATAAATATTTCAGTATTTTCAATATTTCAATTATTTTATTATTTCAATTAAAGCCCTCCGAGCCTCAGCTCAGATGCCACCAAGCCCTGGAGTCACTGGGTGCTACACGGCCATGGAGATGAAACTGAGCCAGAGCAAGAATGCCCCAGCTGTGATTCCTGAGGGATCCAACCCATGGATTTCATGGGAGGGTGGAATTCCTTCCTTGGGATGCCCTCCATTGAACCAGGTCACCATCAGCTTCTGAAGGATCTTTCAGAGTTCTTAAATTTCCATAAATTCAACTGCCACAAAGTCTTCATAAACTCTTTGGAGTAGGGGTGAAAAAAGACTTTATTCTTTCCCAAGGTGGCTGCTTGAACCTTCAGTCCCCGTGAGAATCAGGAAAGTTGAGGCTGAAAAGACCTTCAAGAGCCTCGAGTCCAAGCCAAGGGATTGTGCTTTTTCAGTAAATTAAAAAAGAAACATCCATCTCTGCTGCAGAGGATCACCTGGCACGCCTGCTGATTTATTTAACTAATTTTTCATCCCATAATTCTTCCAATCTGTGTTCAAACCACCTCATCCTGCATTTCTGTGCTGAAGGTTACCAAGCTGGCAGAGCTGTGTCCTTCTGATGACAGATCTCTGTGATGCTCTGTTTACCTGCCCTTCATCTGCTCCAAGGCTAACTGAGGTGGGTTTGTTATTCTCACCCACCAGGAATTCAGGAATACCCTTCCTGCTATCCCCCACCCAAGCAGGAGGATTTGTGCATGCTAATAAATCCTTTCCCTTATGTGATTTTAACTGGTGGTCTTGTCACAAACTGGGGGTGTCACAAAATCCCTTTATGTGATTTTATCCTGAGCTGGCGGTGTTGTCAGAACAGCTCTGATTGAGAAATTAAATAATTGGTCATGGGGACCATCTCAGACTGGTTCCAGTGGTCACCAGCACCTGCTCAGCCTCACTCTTTGTTGTCCCAACAATGGCTCTGGATTCATTCCCAGCCCCAGGGGCCAGCGGGCACCAAAGGAGGGCAGAAACCTTCTCCAGTTATTTGAAAAGCCATCAATTTTCCCAAGAGTGCTGTGCTGAATTAAAGCTTGTCCAAACTCCTCACCCTGGTCATATTTCTTGCCCATCACAGTGGATGTGTCAGCTGTTGTTTCACCACCTGTTAATCCGTCTGTGCTCGGGCTGTACGTGTGATTTATGAGGGTTCCTGTATCTCACTTGTTCCCTGCATGTGACCAATGCAGCTGTTTTTTTACCATTCTTGAGGTTTTTTTTAATGCTACATCCACCTATTACTCACAATTTTAAGACAGGGAAATATGGAAATTTTTCTTTCCACAACATTCACTGAAGTTTTTCTACCCTTTTTTCTCATGAGCTACTGAAGTTGTATTGACACAAGAGCTCGAGCAGATATTTTAATTTACAGTTTTCACCGCCCTCCTTCACTGCTATCCAAAGTGAATTTGAACCACGAGTGATACAGAAATGAACCTGATGATTTGTAATCATCAGCAGCTCAGGTTGTAAGGAATCTCCTGCTGGGGTTACACATCAACGCAGACAGGAGCAAAATTGCTTTGTGCTCATAACCTGTGGTAGTTTTAATAATTTTATTTCTATTTCTTTCCGAATTCTGGGAAACATTAGCCAGATAATGATGCCTTTTGATTACCAAGCTTGTTCCCTCTTTCAGAAAACAGCTTTGGACTGCAAGAATCACCTCACATGGGGTTTCTTTCGTGGGCTGGTTTTGATTGGTTTTTTTCGTTCCCTATGTTATGTTTGAGCCTGAGTTTTCCTGTTTTTCTGTCCTACTGCTCTGCTCCAATATGCTCCCAATATTTTTGCTTTTACTGGCTCATTTACCCTATGCAATAAAGGTGCTTGTCATGTCACAAACTAAGTATTTTCCCTAGAAATTGTTGTAAAACTTTGTATCAAACTGGACATTTCTATTGATTTTTGAATTGATATTTGCAGGTCTCTTTCTGCTTTCTTTTTAACAATTGACTTTCAGACCCCCACATTTCTTGAAAGAAATATTGCTGTAAATTGCGGTGATCTTGACCTGCTCTTTTTCTCCTCTTATCCCTCAGAGCTTTGCCATTCTAATAGCTTTTCTTATGCTCCTTGCAATTAGTTCACAGAAAATTAGAAGAGATAATAGTTAATGAACAACTGCCACTCACTGTCAGTGAAGTGCTGCAAAGGAAAAGGCACTTTCAAAAGTCAGAGAAATGAGAAAATATTACAGAGCCAAAGAGCATCCAGAGTTGGGAAAAACTGTGAGGAAACTGAGATTTTCCTTGATCAAGACCCTTTTGAGAATATTCATCTCACATCAGGCCCTGAAGGACTTTCCTAACCCTCCAGACATGCAGTGAAATGACCCCATGGCAGTTTAGGCCAGTGGTATTTTACAAATATCTTGCATAGGCTTGCCTTGGACTTTTTCAAAGATACACGAAAAAACCAATCATGATTATTAAACCTGTGTAATATAAATATTTACACCCTTCTCACCCAGTGCCTGCACTGAAGTGGTGGTGAGTGCTGGGAACACCAATTTATTCTGATTTTCACCTGCAGAGAAATCCACAGTGTCCACCTCATTATGATGGGTTTTTGCCTTCATTTCTCCAGGGTGAAAGCAAAAATCCCAGAGTGGTTTGGGTTGGAAGGGACGTTAAAGCTCATTTGGTCATGGGCCTAAATCTCTACAGTACCCAGTGAAATGGGAGAACCTTTTTTTCTGCTTTTCTTCTGGATCTAAGCCCAATCACATCAAATTTAAAGTGATTACCTTCAGAGTAAGATCCCATCCAGGATAAACCATTCCAGCAGGATATTTCCATCCCTGATTTCCCTAACCAAGCTTAGTCACGAACATCCCCAGATGTGGTTCAGAATGTTGTTTGTCTTCATCCAGGAGGAAGATCAATTCTGTTGTGGAAACAGTGCACAGCATGGCATCACTCTAATCAATTTGAGCAGGCCTTGGTAAAACTATCTGCTAGTCTGCAATCCAGCAGCATCAAAGCTAATTAATACTTTAGTCAGCTTAATGAATGTATTAGTGGCTAATATTTGTGTATAAGCTCCTCATAACTCAATAATCCTATCCCATTTGCATTATTAATAGGACAGGTATGAGCTGATTGATCATAAAAGCCATTAACTCAGATTTGTGCTGCCTCCAGCTCCCTCCAAGGAAGAGCAGGAATCACGAGGATTGCAGGGAGCAGGCTCTGCAAAGGCCTTTTCACACTCCAGGTGAGTGGGGCTGAAGAACTGCAATGGGAAGTTGCATTGTAAACCAACCTGAACTGATCGAGAAGGTGATGGATGTCTGAGCCCAGGGGCTGAGTGCCCTGGTTTATGAGATACCCAAATTCTTTCAGGTCAAAGCCCCTCTACGAGGCACGAGAAACAGCCAGGAAGGAAGGGGAGAAAGAGGGAGAGGTACAATCCACTCCACAAAACAATTTCCCTTCATTTCCCTTCCTCTCTTTGCCCCACTCCTCACATAAAAACCATGAAGTGGGAGCTCATTTATTGAAATGAAGCTGGAGGTTGGCTCAGGTGGGAGATGAGTAAATAAACCAAGAGCTTCTAATGCCTGCTAGAGAGGAACAATATTTTGCAATTTCCCTCCTACAGGCTTTGTGTTCTACAAAGAGAAATAAAAACGTGCTTCATCCCCTTCAGCAGCCTTGAAAGCTTTTGCTTATTCACAGCCCCTGACAAGAGAGGCCAGATAATCCTCTGGAAGGGGAGAGCACTGTTCTAACAACGGAGAGAGCGTGCAGGCAGATGAATTCCATTGGAACAACAATAAAAAAAAAGAGATGAGGAAAAAGCAGCTCATTCCTTTGGAGACTCATCTTTTTAATGCACCATTTCCACAGGATCTTCTAATTGCTTCTTGTGGGATTGGAGTGTTTTCTCTTGCAGCCTCTCTTTGGAAATTTGTTACATTTCCTGCTACGATCTTCTCCTGCTTTTTTATTTTCAGGTTTGAAGAACTGTTTTTTTTTTTTTTTTTTCCTCTCCCTTCCCTGAGATATTTTCCCCATCTCTCCCATTTCCATGCTCATGTTGTTGTTATTATCAGGGAAATTTAAGCTTCTGTGGTGCTGCGAAGCTGAATCCTCTTTTATTGCCACGCTTTCTTATGTGGTGGGACAGCAGCGAGAGCTGCTGGTTAATCACTTCTGAAGTCCTCCATGTGGCAGGGAGATGTGCTATGAATTATCCAGTGAGCTGTACCTGCATGATTAATGAGAATCCATTCTCCACTCTGCACTCCAGTGCTCCTCCAGTTGCAATTCCTTTGTCGGAACCGTGTACAAAGGGAACGAGAGGGGAGAGGGGACGGGAGAACCTCAAGGAAAGGAGTTTGTGGCTGAAAAAGGGGGATGAGAGCAGGCAGCAAAGCCACTGCTCCCAGGGCTGGCCAGATGTTTGCTCATCTGCTCAGGCACAGCTCTTTATTGTCAGCTGCCACACGACAAGTGGCAAAGCTAAAGCTTAATAAGTAATTAAGACAGTCTGCCAGGAAAATGAGAAAAACGAGGGAAACAACGGCTTTCACCTCTCCTCGTCTGATTTAACTGGTTAAAAATGTTCCCCTGTTTTGCACAGAGCTGAGCAAATCACTCATTATAAATAATGTATTAACCTAATTTCTTCGCTTTTACTCTGTGAAATGTTCCTGACTAGATTTATTGCTATTCCTTCTTGAAAAGTCCTGATACCTGGAAGCAAATCAGCAGATATTTCATCTGCTCTTGGTAACTCCATCCAAACAGGTTGTGCTGTAAATTGAGAAAGTCTCATACTACCTCCCCAGGTAGTAGTTGAGAAATATTTAGGAAATAGTTTCAGAGAAAATATTTATAGCTAAAATCAGTGTGTTGGGAACATTTTGTGCACCTGAAGCTCACTGATGTGCTTGAGGGGAGTCATTGTGAAGGACTCAGGGCCAACTAAGAATTAAATATTTCTTAATATGCCAGTAAAATGATTGCTATTACCAGATCTGCTTAAATTAGCAGATTCACAGCTTTGTGAGATAGACAATATCACCTCAGGTGTACAAAATATCCAGATATTGCACTGCTCCAACACCAACTGCGCACCTTTAGCTAAACTGGTCTCCAGACTATAGAAAATCTTTCATTTCCCTTGATGCAATTATCCTCTTGGTGTTAATTCATAACTCTCAGGAATTCAAAATAAAGCAGGATGCAGGGGTGGTTTACAAATGTTTGTAGTTCTGGCTTCAGCCACTCCAAAAACACCAACACAAAAAGCAGATCTTGTTCACCCATTGCCAAAATTAGCTTTTACTTTGCAATTAATAATCCACAAGCAGATTTATTCTCTGGCTGCCTAGCAATCTTCAAACCAGCAATTTTTTTCCTAGTTTAATGACTGAAGGAACTAAACTATATGAATAGATTTCCTTCTTTTTGCTCTCTTGTGCCATTGGGCAGGCATTTGAGAATTATCCATTAGAATTCTCTGGAGCTGAAGCCCAGGAACTGCAGGAAAGTGAAAGATATCAAATCTATTTTCAGGATGGGATTGTGCATATCCCCTGCCATGATGTACATAACATAACAGCGCCTCTGCTCGCACTGTCTGCTACAGGATACACTCAAACTCTCCGTCTGTTTATTAAAGATCAATTTTTGTGATATCATTGATCCCCTGCACACTGGGATTGTCATCCTCACTCAGGAGCAGCTGAAATTCAATCCTTTCTTCTCCATCCCTCTGTGGATTAAACCCTGGGACACACACAATAGACACTCTCTGGGAAGATAATGTGCCTCTGGTATTAGACAAAAAAATGACAGTAATGAAGGAATATGTTGTTAAAAATGGTGAAGAATAACAGCCTGATCATTTCCTGCTCTGTGCCCAGGAAGATGCCAGGATAAACAGTCAGCCAATCTATTGAAGCACTCAGAAGATAAAGGATGACAAGGGAAGAATCAGCATGGATGTTCTGAGAACAAATCATATCAAGCGCCCTTCTGCAGATAAGGTGGGTGGGGAAGGAGGGAAGATGTGTGCAGGAGCTGTGCTGGTGGGTTAGAAACGCAGAGAAACAGAGAGAAAATCAGGACAAATGAGCAGGAGCAGCACATTTTCAGTGTGGGGCAATTCTTCAAGGCTTCTTAACTCTACAGCTGGAATATCTGCCTTGGACTGAAAGGAATTCTGGGGGGGAATGTGGCCAAAATGACAGAAAAAAAATGGAGCATGAGGAAAGCCTGGCTGGGTGAAGGATGGAGCTAGGGGGATGGTGAGGGAGGAAATATCTTCACACGTGGGAAGTTCTTTTAGAACTTCCATGGCATCAGCTCCAGCTCTGCCCTCTGTGGGAGGAAGGCTGGGCAGTGTCCTGCCATCAGTGAGGGAACAGGAGAATTTCTGTGATGAAACTGCAAGGGAAATTCAGGTTAAACACCAGGGAAATGTCCAGCCTAAAGGCCAGATGGGTGCTGGAGTAAACAGTGCAGGATCTGTGGAAGGACAGGTTAGGCAGACACCTGCCAGACACAACTGAAGTCTGATTTTTGGCACCTTGAGATAAATGCAATGCTGGTGACTTCATTAAAAGATCTTTTTCCATTATCCCGGCTTTCTACATTTCCATTTTGATTTTTTCCCTGACATCCAGCTTAAGCTTGGAGTAATTAAACTATTTGAAGCCAAATAATAAATCTAAAATTTTTGGTGGTTTATGTTTTGTTAGGGGAAACTCAAGAGACACTGTGTTTATTGGTAGTTGGAAGGATCCCCTCAAACCCAACCTCAATTAAAGATATTGATCTTAATTTTCTTACTTTTAGAGCAATGAAGGCTCAGGTATGATCTTGCACTGTTAATTCCATGGACTCATTCTTCAGAGCCAAAGATTTCTTTAAATTAAATGCCCAGTAGCCAACAAATATTTGTTTCCATTGTTTATAAAGTCCTGTTCTCATGAGATCAGAGGCAGCTTTTATATTTTCCTTTTGTTGAATTAATTTTATGAGCTCTTCAGGCTTGGTGTTGTTTCCTTGCTTATTATGTGTTTTGCTTTTCAAGATTGTTTTCATCCAATTGTCCTTCTCTAGATTTACAGTGAAAACAACTGAGGGCACTTTGTACATAACCCTTTCATCCAAAGTGATTGAAAAGTTCAGCTGAATATGCTCAGTGCATTTTTTTTTTTCACTTGTCATCCTTCACAGCTTCCCTTCTTTACATTCCACCTCCAAATATTGTTTTGTTTAAGGAGGAAAAAAAAACCCCATCCTGGTGACAATTTGCATAATATGTTAATGCTGATATGCATCCAGACATCTGGATGGCATTTTAATATCTCATTCTCATTCAGACAAGTAGGAACTACACAGATGGGAGAGACAATTTTAAGAGCATTGTTGTAAACAAATAAGGCAGCCAGGAAATCAAACACGCTCCACGATGGGCTCTGTGGCTGAGGATGCGCTCCTGACACGCTGTGACTGCAGGAGGGAGCTGCCTGCTCCACTCCCAGCTGCACCAGGAGGTAAATGCTGGGCTGCAAATGGAGATTGGGGATCATTTCATGGCAAGTTCCCTTCCCAACCATTGGCAGTACCGGTTTTTGGTTTTTCTGGGTCTGGACTGAAGGCACTTGAGGCAGTAGTTCATGTTGGGACTCAGGTGTTCATTATTTCTGATCAGTACAACAGTCTCACTGCTGTGAGTTGGGCAGCTTTTCATTAGAAGGCACAAAATGGCCAACAATCTTTTGTTCCAAGGTCTTTTAAAACTAAACTATCCAATGAAGAGCTGACATCTGGATTATTTTCCCTTTTAACCCAGTAACTGATCCCACAGAGCTGCAACGGGGACTTTCCTGCCCAATTACAAAATGCAACCCAAACCCATGGAGAAGGAGGAAGAAGAAGCATGAAGAAGAAACCCAGGATGACACCCTGTGCCCTCCATCTTGCTTCCATCCACAACACACTAAAAACCCCAAAACCTCAATTTCTCACCCAGTGACACACCTGCACTGCTCTCTATAATCTATTGCACACTTTTGTGGATTCTGGTCTATATTGAAGTCCAGGAAACTTTCTCCATGGATGAGGGTCAGAGTCAGTGCTGCCCTGGGGGTGAGGGCACCCCAGAGCAGACAGAGAAATATTCCCAGTGCCCTGGGTTTCCACAGTTTCATGGGAAGTTCCCTTCCCAACCCAACCAAACCGGCACCTCAGATTATCCTCAGTGCCTGTCAAATGGAATTATGTGGGGCTCTGCTGTGGGGTTTGGTTTATCTTATTTCCAATTAGCAACAGAACCAGCAACAATCCCGATTGCTTCCGGAAGGAGAGCTGTAATTGCTGCTCTCCTGCTGCACATAACCAGGTGCCTCCTGGGAGTGATTTGCTCGTGCTGTTAAAATTCATCTCCAGGGAGGCTTGGGGAACTCCCTGCAGCCCCCCTTAATCTGCTGCTTGTTTGCAGGAGTGCGGTGGCTCTGAACTCAGCATCCACAGCCAGGGCTGGCGTTCTGGGTGTCTGCTGCAGCTGTTTGTGCCACGGCCACGAACAGCCTTTGCTGCAGGGGGAGCTGGCAGCTCAGCAGATGCTGCACACTGGTGCCCCTCTCTGGATTGCACCAAAAGCCACAAAATCAGAGTATTCCCAAGTATCTGAGCCCCACAGGGATCATCCCGGTCCACCTCCTGGCCCTGCACAGGCCAGCCCCAAGAACCGCTCCTGTCTTTTCCAAATATCACCATAAACTGATTGTGTTCCCCTTCACCTCTCAGCAGCTATGGCTACAGATCCCACACAACTAAATTCACAGGAATTTTCAGAATTCAGCTGTGTTCAGTGAAATATGTGATAAAAAAGTCCAGGACTCTTCTTTCATCTCCTGGAACACAGACAAAAAAGTTGGAATTTAAATTCTCCCTTCACTATGCAATTGGACAGGGTTCTGAGCAGCCTGGTCTAGTGGAACAAGTCCCTGCTTGTGGTCTTTAAAGGTCCCTTCCAACCCAATTCTATCATTTTAATTATAAATAAATAAAAATACGAAAAAAGCTATTGATTTTACATGACCAAAACAAGTATCTAAGCCTTTACTGGAATATTTCAGGTAGTGAAACATCAATGAGCTATTCAGGAAACCAGTTTAACATTTGTGCCTGGCTCAGTCTGGTTAACTGAAGACCAGAGGACTCTCTTGAATAAAAGAAAATGTGATTAGAAGCTGAAAGACATGGGTGGTAATGACCTCAGAAAGCAGTTTAGCAAGGGAACTTGTAAACCAGCAATTCCTAAAATAATTCTGCTTTTCTTCTGCCCTCAAAGCTGCAGATCTGCACGTGCCAAATGCTCAGGAGGGGTGGAAGACAACTCACAGGAATAAGAGCCAGAGGTAATGACAACACAGAGAAAAGCCTTAATTTGTGCTCAAACCTAGGAGTGAAAACAAGACTGCAGCATAAAATAAAACTGGACAGGAGCCTTCAGAGTGAATGGTGAATAAACCAATTTTCCTGTTCCTTGTGCTGTAGTAATGTAGTAATGTAGAATGTTCCAGGGGACATTCCCATCCACCTGTGGATGATTTCCACCATGGATTTTCTTTTCCTGTGAGAGAAGTTTCTCTCATGCTCTGTCTCTCTCACTTCTCCTTTTTTCTGAGCCCAAATTTGGGTGCTGTGGCCAAGCTGTGAGCCAGGCAGCAGCAGATTGAAGCTGTCACCAGGACTGGGATCAGGACCAGAACTGGAAGTTGGAATCTGGGCCAGGAACTCTTCTAATGCAGCTTGGAAAACTTTATGTGCTGTATCTTAAGTTTGCCTTAAAATAAAATAAAATAAAAAGTCAATAAAACTTTAATCCTAAGCATGCTAACATCGACAAATTTAGTTAAAAGAAGGATAAAAATAATCATTTAATTTTTAGTCTGCAAATTGTGAGATTGCAAACAGCATTTGCTCTCCAAGAGGATTCTGTATTTTGTTTACACAGCTGGATTTTTGTGATGGCTGGGACAGGCTTAAAGAAAATCAGGATCTAATTGTTCCTCCTTCAAGCCTGGTGATGATGGAGCTATTGTGGCAACCTGAATGTCTGGGAAAAAAACCACATTAATAACAAATGATTCTCTGATCACAGAGTGCTGGAAAGCAGGAAAATTATTAAATCACGATGGGAATAGTCAGAAAACAAGAGACAGAGGCTTTAAAAGCAGAGATTTGTTGGTTTAAGGCAGCTGGGGCTGAGGGGTGCTCTCGCCACGGTTGTACTCCTTCCATCATCATCCCTCCACCTTCCCTTCCTTGGAATTTCCTCCCTCCCTGAACTAAGGGAGCAGCTCAGAGAACCCAGAGTTGTTTTTGAAGTCAATCATTTCCCAAATATCAATCTTCCTGCACCTCAGCATCCCCCAGAAAGCAGCATCCTTTATAGGATTGCAGGAGCTTTCGGTGAAAGGTCTCCATAAAATATGTATGAATTCACTGTATACACCCAGCAAAAGGAGAATAGATATATCACAGCAGATCATATTTTTGTGTCATCTTTGGTGAGAAAATATAGATGAATTG
The DNA here is from genome assembly GCA_024865655.1 of Emberiza elegans. NCBI lineage: Eukaryota > Metazoa > Chordata > Aves > Passeriformes > Fringillidae > Emberiza > Emberiza elegans. The sequence goes on along the minus strand of JALJVW010000260.1, from coordinate 2,647,148 downwards.
ATTCTAAACTGTTTTCTGGGACTGGAACAGCACAAAAAGCACTGGGTAACTGATGCTGACCACAGGAAGAGTTATTGTCTAATGGCTTTTCTCCATTTGGTTCTGTAACATACAATTCCACCTTGAATGAAATCAAATTTGTCATCTCCTATTCTTTATCAACAAGTGAAAAACCAGAAAAGCAGTTGCAGCTCACTCACTTAAACCACAGCCACATTAAAACCCTTCAGCTGAAAATTTACAACAACTTCTGTGCGAAGAATGTGAAGCCTTGTTCCTCAAGCCTGCTTCCAAAGCCAATGTCTTTGCAAAACCATTGAAATTTCTCCAAAACAATGAAGCTGCTCGTTCAGGCTGCATGATTAAATTTGAGGATTTGAAAGCAAGTGAACACAGAGCATTAAAGCAGCCAGTATTGATCTGCATCATGAGCATAATCCCCACTGCTGGAAGAGGTGGAGAGGAGCAATCTCAGTGCCTGGAGATGACTTAAAGCTGCTCTCAGATTGTGCAGCCCTGCTTTGGTGGCAGAAGATCAGTCGGTAAATTGAGGGATCATGAGGGCTAATTTTATAAAGGATTTTTTAAAATATTCTCAGGAGTTTGGGTACCTTGATTTCTGTAAAGAAGCTGTCAGTGCAGGGATGTTCCACAGCAGCATCAGGCGCACACGGAAAACGTCCCAGCCCTGATTTCAAAACCTACATTGTTAAAAAGAGGTTTAATTAAAATGAAAGGGGCTCCTTTCAAGTTGTTCCAGGCTTCAGCTGCTTACCTGAATCAATTGAAAACAAGAAAGAAAAAAGGTGGGATTGTCTCCTCCAACAGATCTTTTGGAATTGCTCCAATACTCTGTGTAATTTGAGACTTAGGACAGCTCTTCATTCTAACCAAGACAATAAAATTTCACAGAAGAAAAAGCATCCCATTGTGTGCAGAGCTGGATGGAGGCAAAGAAGCAGCAAAATGGTTCATTTCTCTCCCTGCCTTGAGCAAAGCTCCCCCTGCTCTCAGGAAACCAGGAAAGGCTTTGCAGCAAAGGGCCAAGGGGAAAATGGAAGTGAGAGGGAGGAGATGGATTTTGCTCAGGGATTTAATTGTGCTGTTGACCCTGTCCAGGATCCCATGTCCAGCCTTGTGATGGTGCTGAACCTCCATGGGGCTCTCTCACAATTGATTCGTTTGTTTTTTTTTCAAAGCCAGAGATTACAACAGTTCCCCACCAATCTGCTTTCCATGTGTTCTTGGATTTCAGTGTGGAAAATCCTTGGTTTCTACAGAGAAGTTGACCAGAATAGAGAGACAAAGGCAAAGCCCTGGAGCTCCAGGGAAAGGGGATGTGATCCTGCTAATCCTCATAATTCCCTTATTTTCTTGTGGACCATGTGGCAGAAGTCCTGCTGCTCTTTTTTCCTCTGTCATCTTGTGTTATTAAAATTCCCTTCCATCCTCCATCTCCACGCAAAATAATCTGTGTCCTAAAATGGTATCAACTCAGCAAACTCATCCTGAAAGAACAGGGAACACTCCTCAGCAATTTGCATCCAAATTGTGGATAAAAACTGGGGATTCATCCTCTGTCCCTCCAGCTGGCAGCAGAGAGGCAAGGCTTTGTTTTTATCTGTGTATTATGTACAGTATTCATAATTGAAATGGTAATTTTTAATGTTCCTGGCTGGTTTTTGTTCAGTGAGATCCATTTCACCCTCCTGCCTTGGGAGGGGGATATCTTAATCATATTTATATCATTTATAAAAGTCATTCAAACCTTCTATTTTATGAGATCTGAGGCATGTAGAGAATTTCTACTGAGAATCATCCTTTTCCCCCCCCCAACCCTAACAGGAGAAAGGACTGCATTAAATTATCTGAAATTTAAATGCATTAGCTGCTAGCCAGGACGAATTTTCATATAAATTAATATTGTTATTGTATTTTAATAAAGCCACGGCATTTATGGAATTATGCAGACATCAATTACTTGGAGGTATCTTGGAACAATTATTGACTTCATGCATCAGCTATTCCCTCCCTTCCAAACCAGTGGCACTCTTCAGGAACACCATCCATCAACAAGCCATAAAACCACACTTCCGAAGCCATCACTGATAGAAAAAGCCCCCTGAGCCCACGACATCCTAATGTGGGGCCGTGTAATTAAAATTTTGACATATGCACGGAGTTGTAAGATAGATAAAAGAGCCTGGGTTGTAAATAGAAGTTGAAAGGCTCCCAGCAGATGGCTGGTTTGTGGCAGAGCCAAGAGATGACAAACAGATGGTTTAGGTGTGAAGGACAGGCTGGGAGAGCTGGGCGTGCAATGGGAGACAACTCCGCGGAGTTTTGCTTGGAGAGGAGGTTAAACATCTCACATGTTTCTATTTGCACTCACAGCAACGCGTCAGTGGAAAAACGCCAACGATGCAGCCCAGGAATAATGAAAATAATAATGAAAATAATAATGAAAATAATAATCAGCATCCAGGCATTCCAGACAGGCTTCAGGGAGGCAAAATCTGTCCGAGCTCAGCTCTCACTTGAGTGAGGGCACAGCCACTGCACCCCAAGTCCTGTGTGGGGGCCTGGTTGGCTTAATTCAAACAGAAATATTCAAAATTGCGGCAAAATCACATTGCTGATATTTACAGGTGCCTGAAAAGCAGATTTAGTCACGCTGTAAATGAATTGGAGCTTGCAGGCTCCTTGCTTGTCTCTAAGTGTTGTGTTGAGTGTTAACTCAAATTTAGGTGATTCTGCACCAAAATCATGGCCAAAAAAATCTCCTCTGGGCAGAAAGATCAAATCAAGTATTACTTTCAAGTATTACTTACTTTTGTTAAACAATGACAAGTCTGAAATCACAATCAAATTAAAATTATAATGCTGTTAATCCTGTTCTTGAGTTTAGTTCCCTGTTACATTTTGAGTCTCTCCTATTTGTCAGACAAGCTGTGCATCAGCAGCTACAAAACAGAAGAATTTCTGCACAATAATGGGCTAAACATCCTTTTTAGTAACCAAAATTAAATTTCCTTGGAACAAAAAGGTGCAGGGTTAGGGTGTAAAATACAAGGTACTCTTTGACCAGATTCTGTGGGAAAATATCATCCCTGCAGTAAAAGGGAGATATTTATAAAAACAGTCAATCAATATTTATTCTTTCCTCTTACTACAAAAAGCTATTTACATTTGAACCAGCATTTCTGTTTCTGAGAAGTGAATTTCTGCAAAGCAACTGTTACATGGGAAGCATTTCCTAAGCCTAAGTAAATTTTAACTTACAAAAACCCAATACAATTGTGAGTTTTGTGCAGGTTTTTGCTCAATATTATTAAGAAATTGTAGTTTTACCAGGAGACGAACAGTGGAGTGCTGATAAAACAGATGCATTCTAGAAAGTCTTGGAGATTTTCTACAACTATCTGGAAGATTGGCACAATCCATTGCTCCAAAGTGTCCTGTAGCAAATATTCCTGAAAGCATCACCTGCTTGTCTTTGAGGAGGTTCTACAAGCTGCTGGAAGACAATTCATAAAGATAATTCGTGTTTTCCTGCCTTACCAAGCCCCCTTGTTCCCAGCTTGACCTAGGAAGGAGGAGCCTTGGGAGGTGCAGGTTTGGATTCTATCCCTGGCCACAAACTGGTGAAAGATAATTCACTAAAATGATTTGTGTTTTTTCTTTCTTAGGAAAGTTGTTCCAAGCCTGCCCTGGGAATGAGGTGCCTTGGGAGGTGCAGGTTTAGGTTTCATCTCTGACCACAAACTGGTGAAAGATAATTGATTAAAATAATTTGTGTTTTTTTCTTTCTAGGAAAGTTGCTCTAAGCTTGACCTGGGAAAGAGGAGCCTTGGGAGGTGCAGGTTTAGATTTTATCCCTGGCCACAAACTGGTGAAAGATAATTCTTAAAATAATTTGTGTTTTTCTCCCTTACCAAGCCCAGGAGTTGTTCCAAGCTTGACCTAGGAAGGAGGTGCTTTGGGAAGTGCAGGTTTAGATTTTCTCTGTGCCCAGAAACTGGTGAAAGATAATTCATTAAAATAATTTGTGGTTTTTTTCTTTCTTAGGAAAGATATTCCAAGCCTGCCCTGGGAATGAGGTGCCTTGGGAGGTGCAGGTTTAGATTTTTTCTGTGGCCAGAAACTAATCGATTAAAGCTAATAGATCAAAATAATTTGTGTTTTCCTGCCTTACCAAGCCCAGGAGCTGTTCCAAGCTTGACCTAGGAAGGAGGAACCTTGGGAGGTGCAGGTTTGGATTTTATCCCTGGCCACAAACTGGTGGAAGATAATTCATTAAAATAATTCCTGTTTTTCTGCCTTAGGAAAGTTTCTCCAAGCCTGCCCTGGGAATGAGGTGCCTTGGGAAGCACATGTTTAGGTTTTATCCCTGGCCACAAACTGGTGAAAGATAATTCATTAAAATGATTTGTGTTTTCCTGCCTTACCAAGCCCAGGAGCTGTTCCAAGCTTGACCTAGGAAGGAGGAGCCTTGGGAGGTACAGGTTTAGGTTTTATCCCTGGCCACAAACTGGTGAAAGATAATTCATTAAAATGATTTGTGTTTTCCTGCCTTCCCAAGCCCAGGAGTTGTTCCAAGCCTGCCCTGGGAAGGAGGAGCCTTGGGAGGCACAAGTTTGGATTTCATCTCTGCTTTAACTCCATCTGCACCCATTCTGCCGCTGAATAATCTGTTCAGCGCCTGCCAAGCTCCCTCTCTTTGCTCTTTTGGGGCTGGCTGTGCTGCCTGGCGGGTCCTGGCTCAGCATCCCCGGCTGTCCCAGCTGTCCCCACTCCTCAGGGTGACAATGCCATTCCTGCCAGCTTCTCCTGGCGCTCCCGCTCCCAGCCCTGCCCTCCATCCCTCTGCCGCTGCAATCAAGCAGCAACACCCCCATCACTGATCCAGGATTTTTTCTCAGCATGTTGGCAAATTTATCTTCTTTTTCTGCCTGGAGAGGAGCTGGGTATTGGGGCTATAAATTATTCTCAGGATTAACTTATTTGACTGACTCTTTTTTTTTTTTTTGGCTAAATTTTTGATTTTGGCTAAATTTTATTTTGACTGTCACTTGTCATGTTTTCTTTTTTATCTCACTCCTGTGTCCCTCGTTGTTCTCCTTGATTTTTTCTCTCTGCCAGGTCTCACTGTCCAAGGGAGGTGATTTTCAGTAGCTCTGTTTGTGCTCTGACAGCTGAGGCTGTGTCACAAAAATATTACAAACTACATCCTTCACGAGTTTCCAGTAGCCATAAACACTTGCTCTAAAAATCTGTGTAGGATTTTGTCGAGGATATTATTTCTATAAATCTGGATGATATCTATATAAATACTTATTAATAATGTGCAAATAAAATATATTGATATATTCTCAAGGCCTAATAGAAACCACAGAAGCACAAATGTCTCACAGAAATAACAGAAGCACATAACAAATGTGAATACAGATTGGTCTTATTTTTATTGGGGATTGTTCTCATGTAAAAATAATATTTGAACATCAAACAGCCACACCTATTTGGGGATATGTATTTTTCCAATGTATTTAAAGCACTAGAATTATATTTAGATATAACATGAATTTATTATAATTATATATTTAGATGTATCTTGTTCTCAAAAAACAAAAAGCTCACCTCTGTCCCTGTCTTTAAACTCCCAAAAATACCTTAAAATAATCCCTACAACACTAAACCCCCCAAAATACCTTAAAACACTCCCTACCACAATCCCTGCTCTCTGGGTGAAGCAGGGAGATGCTACAGGGATTTCTCAAACAGATCTGATCTTTTCTCTCTGCCTCCACCAGGACTGTGGCAGAGTAATGGTTAATTCTGGTTTGCTCTGTTCTCCCCCGTGAGGACAAAACCCTGGAGTCAAGGATTTCTCCAGATGACTGCAGATTTAAAGTGTCCCGAGTGAGACCAGAATCTGACCCATAATTTGTTTTTCTTTTTGAAGTTATGAGGTTTTTTTTGCAGCATCATCCACCTGAACACTCACTTTACTCACCCATCAATATTCACACTTTAAAGGATGATTTCCCATCAATGACCTATGGAAACTGGGCCCTTCAAATAATAAGAGAAGACCCTAATGACAACAACATCTGCCCCCAGCCAGCCCTTTGTTTGCCTTAGAGAAGGGCTGGAGCGATGAGGAAGATAAAGGAGAGATCATTTTTAATTTTCAAATTTCCCAAATAAGTGGCTCCATGAAGCACCATTTACTGGGAGCCCAATCATGGAAGGAGTAACAAAACATCTTTTGAGTTCCACAGATCTTTTCCTGAACACTTCAGAGAGGGGAAAAGTGGAGTACTGGCATTCATCAACCTTTACAACCCATATAATTATAAATTTGGGGTTTTTTGGGCATGGAAAACAACCAACAGCCCTTAGGCTGCAAAACTCCCATGGCTACCTCAGGTTTTCCTATGGACAATCCCTCGGGCAGAATCACAGTCCTACAAGCAATAAAATGACCATTTTCCTAACAATAAAACCTGGTGGAATGACAGAAAAGAATAATTTCTCTGCCAGCTGATGTTTCTTTACTCACCTGATGCAGATCTAAAGGCAAAGTGACGTGGCCAGTGATGGAGGGAGGTGCTGCAGGGTCCCAGGCTGTGGAGAGGAGCTGGAAGGGACAGAAAATTGTCTGGTGTGAATGGCAGGGACCTCTCTGAGCAGAGAGGGTGGAGGAAATACAGGGGGTGTAAAATACAAAGGGTGTAAAATACAGGGGGTTAAAAAATACAGGTAGGGGTAAAATGTAAAATAAAGGGTGTAAAATGTAGGGTGTGTAAAGTACAGAGAGTGTAAAATACAGAGGCTGTATAATGTAGGGGGTGTAAAATACAAAGGGTGTAAAATGTAGGGGTTGTAAAATACAGGGTGTGTAAAATACAGGGGTGTAGAATGTATAAGAAAAAACACAAGAGGTGTAAAATACAGAGGGTGTAAATATAGGGTGCATAAAATACAGGGGGTGTAGAATGTAGGAGGTGTAAAATGTAGGGTGTGTAAAATACAAAGGGTGTAAAATGTAGGGTGTGTAAAGTACAGAGAGTGTAAAATACAAAGTGTGTAAAATACAGGGGTGTAGAATGTAGGGGGTGTAAAATACAAAGGGTGTAAAACACAAAGGGTGTAAAATGTAGGGAGTGTAAAATACAGAGGGTGTAAAATGTAGGGTGTGTAAAATACAAAGGGTGTAAATATAGGTTGTGTAAAATACAGGGGCTGTAAAGTACAGGGTGTAAAAAACACATAAAATAGGGGTGTAAAAAATAAGGTGGGTAAATCCAGAGGGTGTAAAATGTAAAGTGTGTAAAAATACAAAGGGTGTATAAAATACAGAGGTGTAAAATACAGGGCTGTAAAATATAGGATGTGTAAAAGTAAAGGGTGTAGAATGTAAAGTGTGTAAAGTACAGGGTGTATAAAATCCAGAGGGTGTAAAATACAGGGGGTGTAAAATATAAGATGTGTAAAATACAAAGGGTGTAAATACAGGGTCTGTAAAATACAGGGGCTGTAAAGTACAAGGTGTGCAAAATCCAAAGGTGTGTAAAATCCAGAGGGTGTAAAGTACAGGGTGTGTAAAACACAGGGTATGTAGAATGTAGAATGTTTTAAGTGCAGGGGGTGTAAAATCCAGAGGGTGTAAAATACAGGATGTGTAAAATAAAGGGGGTGTAAAATATAGGGTGTGCAAAATGTAGGGCGTGAAAAACATAGGGTGTGTCAAGTACAGGGTGTGTAAAACAAAGGGTGTGTAAAACACAGGGTGTGCACAACAGAAGACATGTATCAGACACAGAAAGAGCTGAAAAACTTGGGATTTGGGGAATTATCCCTCTTCATCTGAGAGGGAAAGCCACAAAAGCAGAGGGTGAGCCCCAGCTGATCCCCTGCAGCGCCTCACCTCTTCTGAGTCTTCTCCAAACCCATCCCCTCATCCAAAGGTCCAGCCCCATCTGCAGCTTGGCAGAGCTGCCTCAAAGGATCCAATTTCCTGACCTTGCCCAGCTTTGCTGCTCTGTGCTTGGCCTTCTCCAGAACTGTGCTGTGAAACTGTACAAAACATTTATGTGTGAACATATGTACAGGTCATTGTATATGTATTTATATAGATGTATGCGTATGCAGGTTGAGATTGCAAATACAGACTGAACCAAACCCAGCGTGTTTTAAAAGAGAACAGAAGCTTTAAGCAAATGAAGGTTAAAGGGATCAGGCTGTCAATGAAACAGAAAAATTCCTGTTAAAAAGGAAATAAAACATGACTAAGCACAACCATTGTAATCTGGTTTCTGATTACTATCAACATTAAAAATATTTAAAATATTAAAAATTATTTAAAAATAAGGAGGAAGCAGAACAACTAGTAGTGCTGACCCTGAAACAAATGGAATCAGCAAACCCCACAAAGCACAGCTCTCCTCAGAGCAGAAACACATCATGGAGAGAGGTTGTTTGACCATTCCATTTGCTGACAAAATTATCAAGATCATTAGGCTGAGTGAGATGAGATTTACAAGAAAAAGGAACAGTAACATGGAAAACCAGAGGTGAAGGGTTTTATCTGAACTGAGAAATTGCATTTATTATTTAAACACAATCATCACCAAGTGTCTGGACACCAGAAGCAGCCTGGAAAGTTGAGATTTAAAAAGAACTTAAACATGAAGCTGAGAGTTGAGCACAAGGGCAATGAAAACCAGCCCAGAATGCTGTTAAATTCAAAGAACAGGCTTGGATGGGATATTGAGAAAAATCCTTCCCTGTGAGGGGCTGGGATGGAATTCCCAGAGCAGCTGGGCTGCCCTGGATCCCTGGCAGTGCCCAAGGCCAGGCTGGACACTGGGGCTGGAGCACCTGGGACAGTGGGAGGTGTCCCTGCCATGGCAGGGGTGGGATGAGATGAATTTAAGGTCCCTTCCAACCCAATGTGCCTGTATCATGAACATCCCCCCTGTGCCATGGCACCAGCAGCAGCCACATCCTCAAAATACCCAGAGGCTGCATAATTTATGAATTAAATAATAGATAATGGCCAGAAATGCAGACTCAGAAAATGTCCTTTCGTCCTTACTCAGAGTTTGGAGTACACACACGCTCAGGTGTTCACACGTGGGGATAGAAAAGCATCTTTTCTGATGGTGGGAGTTTTCTGTCTCCTCTGACAGCATGAAAAGCCAAAATAGTTCAGCAGCAGGTTGGAATAGATGTGTTGTGAGCAGCAATGCATCTGGGGCTGCGATAACATAAACAATCCCAAGCAAAATTTTATTTCTCCAGAGCATCTCCCTGTTTAAGCTGCTTTTCCTTATCCTTCAAGGCTGTGGCCTACATTCATCTGGAGATAACTTCTCCAACTCCAGCACATTTCTGAACTTCACTCAAAAGCCAGGGCTCCTCTGAGTTAATAAACCATTAAAGGCCTCTGTCACCCCCAATACTGAGGTTACTCATCAAGTGATTAAAGCAGTTTAATTGCAGCTGCAGCAGGAAAAACACAGCACCCACTTCGTGAGATCAGGAACAACCCCAGGTGGGTTTCACACGTCAGAACTGGGCTCAAGGGTTGATAACTAAAAGGCAGCTGATGGAAAAGGAACTCCAAATATTATTCCTAATGCTATGAGAAGAATGTTGGTTGTTTCTTCTTTGCACTAAGGAAATTTAGCTTTCATTCCATTTAAATGTATTAAAAACCCTCCATTAATCTGATTTACCTGAGTTCCTTTAGGTTTGGAGGCTGAGTGTGCTTCCAAGATAGTAAATGACAAATCAGGAGCAATCAATTTGCTCTCAGCAATCAGCAGCTGCTTTGATCCTGAAAAACCCTGAAACCAGGGAGTGCAAAGTTCCTGAACATTCCATACACAACCCAGGACTTTTTGACTTGATGTTGCCACACACAAGGGCTGGAAGAACAATCCCTGTGCAGAACTGGGTCCTGAGGTGAATTTAACTCCTGTGCTGGACCCACCTGGAGTGAAATCCTGCGTCCGGTGAAACACTTCACCTGCCAAAAAAGTAATTCCAGCATGGAGCACCCCAACATCATGGAAAAGACAGAAATTTGACTTCCCTCTAGTTTCTGTGTGGCTGCAACTTGTCTTGGTTTATTTGGATTTTTTTTCAGCTGCTCAATGCCTCAAGCGCATCTAAGAGCTCAGATTTACCAAATCTTGCTTCTAGGAGCAATCTACAAAAATTATCTCTCATTTTGGGCTAATCTCCTCTTGAATTTTCTGTCTCCCTTCATGTTTTGTGGAGGGTGACCACTCAGTTATTTGTAACCCCACCAAGCAACACTAATTTAGTAATGATCACTCCTGCTCCAGCTTGTTACATCCTGGATTTGGGCATCCTTAATTAGTTTCCTTATTGCAACCACCAGAATTATTCATGTGCTTATCTGTGTGTCTGAGCATTTGGCTGTTCAGAAACTTATTTTTAAAATGCTAACCGACAGCTGGAGTTAATGTTACGTGAAAAATATTAATTCAACTGATATTTTCAGTAACTCTTCACCTCCTGAATTTCTACATTTGCAATGGGATCATCCAGACTTTTTAAGTGCAAGCTACTCTAATAAAAAGACAAAAAGTGAATTACTCAGCAATGACAGGTCAATATATTAAGTGTGTACATATATAAATATCCATATTTAAAAGCTGGTTTTAATAGGCAGTGGAAAGCTGGAATTTGCTGCAGAAACCTTTGCTGTAAAAACCTTTTCCTGGAGGAAAGATGTGTTAAAATTCATTCAAGAAATCTTGCTGACAACTTCAGAGAATTCTATTGCTGCTTCTATTTTGGGCTGGTTTGTGAAGGATTTATCAGGTTTGTGAAAAGCTAAAGGATGGTGTTGTGCATTGTGTGGTGACAGAATGAATTCAGCCTTCCTGCTGCCATTCAGGCTTCTGCAGAATGGCACAGAATATTTCAGCTTCATGATGGCGATGCTGCTTAGCAGGCAGCACCTGAATTTTGTTTAGAAAATGACAAAAAGTTGTGTCTTTAAATGAAAACAAGATGATGGGGCACACCAAAGCAAAATTATAATTAATGTTATTAACATCTCTAATATGTCATGGCAAAAAATGCTGGCTTGGTAATAAACATCACTTGTGCTTCTGGATTAAAAAAAAATAATCTCAGAAAACAGGAAAGAAATAGATTAATAGAATCCCAAAATGGTTTGGGTTGGAAGGGACCTTAAAGCCCATCCTATTCCAACTATCCATCCTATTCCAACTCCTGCCATGGCAGGAACACCTTCCACTGTCCCAGGTGCTCCAAGCCCTGTCCAGCCTGGCCTTGGGCACTGCCAGGGATCCAGGGGCAGCTCCAGGGAAAAATTCTTCCCTAAGAAACTCCATTTTCCATGGGACAGAGCTGGGCTGGGGCTGCAAGCTCCCCAGGCTGGCCCTGCAGGAGTTACTGCACCAGAGCCAGCCTGGCTGGGGGTGAGGCTGGGCAAAGAAAATCATCCAAGTTATTGCAGTTCCCTCAACAAAGCCCTCCCAGAGAAAGAAATAAACCCAGACAGCACAAAACCAACTCCTTCCTCCCCAAACCCCAAAAGAAAGCAACCACAGGGCTAAAATCTTATCATCTTTTATAACTCACAATAATTACATTTATGATTGGCTTACTTTAATCTTCTTTAGACACGCTAGGAAAACATTTTCTTTTCAAAGTGAACAAAACCCAGAGTTTTAGTCTTCTTGTATTTATGACAGGAATTATGTGGTGTGATGTGCCAGCAGGAGACAGGATGTGCCAACCCAGGAGATCTTTCCCTCTTCTATTTCCCCTTCAGTGTTCCTGTGTTCCTACTTAGGAGCCTGCTATAATAAAAGCAGTGGTCATAATATGCAATATACTTTTCCAGATTACTTTAGTAGTGCCAAAAAGATAACCAATGAATGATCATAATAAAATACATGTAAAGGGGATCACAAATCTCACTGATGCAGAACAGGAAGAATTTATCATCCAAGTGTTCCTAATGACTTTCTGCCTGCCCCTTTGAAAATGGCTCTGAGCTTAGCACTATCCCTTGGAAATCCAATTCCTAAGTCCACAAGCAGCATGAAATTCCAGTAGGAAATAAAGCACTTTTATTCCAAGGTATTACAGCACGTTAATGCTGTTTGTTAGAACATAAACTGCCAGAAACACCCCAATACAAACAGGGAGTGACCTCAGTGTGGGGCTTTAGGAAGTCCTGGGGATAAAGCCAAAGCTCAGCTCACACACAGCTCAGGTTAGGGAAAAGCAGATCCAGATGAAATTCCTGCTGCAGTCCGAGTGCTGCTCCTGGGAGCAGAGCATCCCTTCCCTGCGCAGGGACAGGAGTGACACTGCTGAGCCCAGCCCTGAGCAGGGCAGGTGCCGAGGCCTGGCAGCAGGGCTGTGCCATCCAGCAGCTGCTGAGAAAGGATCATTTTTCCTGGGAGCTCTCTCCAAAGCCTTTCTCCAAGTGCCTGCTCCTCATGACTGCCTCTGCTCCCATTTCCCTCTGAGTGCTCCTCTCCAGCACACTCAAGTGATCTGCTCTGCCTGGAGGGGGAGAGAAAGCTGCTGAATCCCTAAATACTGCCTAAAAACACAAATGCCTGGCTGGTAACTGGCTCTGGAAATAACTGGAAGTCTCCTTGGATGATCCAAATCCATAGCTCTGCTGAGCACTTCCTCTCCCTGCAGCTGGAAAAGGTTTCTTGTGCCACCCTGCATTGCCAGGACAGATTTTGCTGCCTCGTGGCAAGAGCTGCTCATTCCCTTTGCCTCTTCTCTTTTTTAAAGGAAACCAATATTCTTAGACAGCCAGAAGAGAAAACAAGAGAGGTTTATCAGTGAGAAAAGAATGGGGAGCTCAGAACTCCAGAGAATTCCAGAATGGGATTGGTTTGAAAGGGGTCTAAAAAATGACTCAGTGACAGGGCAGAGACACCTCCCACTGTCCCAGGCTGCTCCAAGCCCCATCCAACCTGGCCTTGGGCACTGCCAGGGATGCAGGGGCAGCCCCAGCTGCTCTGGGCACCTCACAGGGATGGAACTGCTTCCCAAAATCCCAGCTAACCCTGCCCTTTGTCACGTGGAAGCCGTGCCCCTTGTCCTTCCCATGCTGGGCACCCCAGAATCAAATGGTGCCTCTTTTGGGGAACAAAAAAAATTCCTAAAAAATCCTTCATGACAAATCAGAGTAATTACCTCTGGAAAAAAGGAGGAGATTAATTAAGCACAGCTCCTGTAGGTCCTGGGGAATGGAAGGTTGTCAGGGCCAGCCCAGTTGCTGAGACAAGAAGTGAAGGATCAGCCACCTGGAACGGCAGCACCGGGACGGCTTCCCTGGGAAAGCTCACGTCTCTCTCTGCTGCAGTTCCCTCAAAATAGGAAAAGGCAAGTGAAAGTGACCTCTGCTGAACACAAACTTCTTCAACAACCACGGAATCCCCCCTCCACGGCTCACTTTTAATTGTAATGTCTTTTTTTTTTTTTTTTTGTATAAAGTGCCTGATAAAGATGAAAGGGCAGCATCACCATTGAGAATGACTGGATTGCTGGAATGAGAGAAAAAGGAGAGAGGAAATAGCAAGAATTGGCTGATTTAGGATCAATGCTCAAAAATCAATATGGGTCCATAAATGCTGTCCTGATATCTCCATAGCTGTATGATTTATCTCCAGTATCAGTGTGTTGATTTATAAGAAAGCAGGTTAAAACTTCCTGTGCTCCTAAACAAACATTTTCATCTCATCCTTAGCCCTGGACTTCCCTCCCCCTTTCCTTCTGAGCTCCAAGATCCCAGCCTGAGTTAAACACCATTGTGACTGGAGAGATCAAGAAGCAGAATCTGCAACAGGACCTGCCCAGAGCAGCTGGGGCTGCCCTGGATCCCTGGCAGTGCCCAGGGCCAGGCTGGACACTGGGGCTGGGGCAGCCTGGGACAGTGGGAGCTGTCCCTGCCATGGCAGTAACTGGATGATTTTGAAGGTATTTCCAACCCATTCTTGATGGTTTCAAGTTCATGAGCTGAGAAAGAACCCAGACATTCCTATTCCAGTTTGTTGGCAAAAGACCAATTTGTGTGTTTTCAGCTTTGCTCCTTCTTCCATCTCCAGGAATCCAGTGATGAGGATGAAGAGCAAACCCTGCTGCAGTGACTGAGGGCCAATCCTACCCACCCTGCTGTATTTGCTATTCCTGCTCTGTACCCTGGGAGGAGTTTAGTCCATTATTAAACCTAATTCCAGCTCTGTCTTGTCAGGCTTAATGCAGCTGATGCTGCCTTTGAAAGTCAGGGCCCAAGACAAGCACCTGAATGTCTCACTGCTTAAAATCAGACATCTAAATTCACATTACACACCCAAGTAAGCCAGAGGAGTTCTCAAAATGCTGAGAATCTCTAACATCCACAGCCCCAGGTGATACCCAGCATCTTCAGAAACAGAGAGCTCTGATTAGTACCAGAATAGCTGTGAGAACCCTGGTACCCCCACTTGAGTATCTTCTTCAGAGAACTCTGTATTTCATCCCCTGAAATGTTTTCATTTCCTGGAATAGCTGTGTTTATTACTTTAATAAACTGAATTAGGAGATATGGTTATTGGTTTCCTAACTAGGCTGAATTAAGTTTCATTAAAAAATAAAACCCAGGATTCTAGTTTATACTCAGTATAAATGCACTTAAAATGTTAGAACAACCATACTCCTTTTCCTTTTAATATGCAGATTAAAAAAAAAATCCTTCCTGCATTAAACCCAGAGCTACTCTCAACACTTCAAATGGACTAAAATGTAATAAATAAAAATTCTAATTAAAACACCTAGTATCTAATATTTCTGGACTTATTAGGTGTATTTTTTTTCTGCTTGCTGTAGACCACAGAACAAGACCTGTAAAACATCCTTATTAAACCAGCAGGGTGATGCTCCCAAGATGTCACCTGGCGGTGGCCACAACCAGGCAGTGACAGGGACGTGGCTGCGATGTCCCAGCAGGGTGAAACCCAGGCAGGAGCAGGATGGAGGCAGAGCCATCCACGGCTATCCCTGAGCGGGATAACCCATCCTGAGCCATCCAAACCCCTCCCTGGGATCAGCCCTGCTCACCTGGAGAGCAGCAAAGCTGCTGGAGCAAAGCCTTTTTTTGGTGGAAATCAAGGGAGAGAGAGTTTCTCCATTAGCTGCAGCCCTGCTGAGATGTGGCTTTGCTCCCACTGAACTCAGACAGGCAAAGCTCCTCTCAGCCTCTCACCTGCCCCACAGGCCCATCCCAGCTGCATTTATTAATGAATCACTGCATTTATTAATGAAGAATCACTGAAGCACCAGCCAAGTCTTTTAGCTGCACTTTCGTCCCAGCAAGCTGGTGTGTTTAATGGTCGGAATGAAAAAAAATAATGTGGGTGGACACTGTCCCAGAGACCAAACCCCATCAATTCCCATCACAGACAGAGTCAAAATGCTATTTTAAAAAGCCACAGAGCTGCTTTGGACTCTGGGTGGGTTACTGTGGACTAATTTCCACCTGCAAGGTTTTCAAATGACAGATTATCTCCCACAAAAACAATTGTGGAGCTGAGCTGAGGTTTTCTGAGCTGAAAATGTTTGGTTACTTCTAAATATAACAGCAGATTCACTAATGTTCCACACATGTCATGAAAATTACTGTCTGTTTGTCACAGGGAACTCCTGCAAACTCTTTTTCCACATCCATAATTAAATCACTGCTCTCTCCACTCACCTAATCTGAATATTGCAGGGCTATAATAAGGGAAAAGAGAGAAAAGCATTAAAAACACTTGGAGTGACAGAAGTTAACAAAAGAAGAAATCCTGGAAAAAGCTTTGAGGCCTTTAATAAGTCACTAAATTGACCAAAACCAGACTTAGTGCTTAGCACTGGGAAGCCGAGCTGTGCCAAAGCCCTGCCTGCAAATGCTGAAGGCTTAATGACACAACTGTTTAATTCTTTGTTTCATTCTTTGTCTCCTGGCAGCCTTTTCTCTTCTCAGCTCTGTGAAGGGGACACACAATGCAGCTTTAGCTAAGCCACCTTCCTGGGAGCCAGGAGAGCCGGCCTGGAAATCAGGCACAGGAGTTCAGCCAGAATGCACCAGCACACAGCAGGACGTAGGAAAATTGCTGCTGCTTGCATTTCATAACAAATCTCACAGCCCTCCTGCAGCCCAGTCCAGCCCAAAGCACATTCTGGTGGTTTATCCATAGTTAAAAAAGGTAACTGACGCATCCAAAATGAATAATCTGTCAGGGAGCGTAGGTTCAGAAAACAGGGTCCAAAAATGCAGATTTTCCTGAGTGTTTGAACATCTCCAAGGTGCACTTGTGAAGGGAACAGCTCAATGCACATTGCCCAGCTGATGTGTGCACACACAGAGTGCACTGAATGCCAAGAATGAGAAGAACAAAATGCTTTTTGAGGGATGCTTCACGTGTGGGGCTGTTTCCTTCTCCTGGAGGAGGGCAGGACCAAAGCTCTGCTCCTGGATTGGGGATGGGCATTTCTGCCCCATCCCTGCTGCTGCTCTGAGCCTTTCCAGGCCTCATTCCTGGAAGGGCATTAATGGAAGTGATCAATAACGCTGAGAGGAGCAGCAGTGACGACTCCAATTCCAATCTCAGGTTTTGGTTTTCACATCTGTTTTTCATGGAAGCAACAAGAGAACAGAGCAGGCACCACCAGGCAAGAAAGGAACTGTAAATTAGGAATTAAACCAGAAATAAACCAGGATTGCACTGTTGCCTCAAACCACCATTCATCTTCATGAAGGCAATAATTCCATGGAAATATTGGCCAATGTGGCCCTGTCTTAGAAACAACTCAAGCTCTGTAAGAGACAACTCAGCTGCACTGTCCCCACACACTGCACAAAGTGCATCCTCATCCAATCCACTGGAAAATCCTGCTAAAATCAACAGGAATTTGACATAAGGAAATACTACAGCATCACACATCATCATGTTTGGATTGGATATTAGGGAAAAACTCTTCCCTGGAAGGGTCAGGAGGTCCTAGCACAGGTGCTCAGAGCAGCTGGGGCTGCCCCTGGATCCCTGGCAGTGCCCAAGGCCAGGTTGGACACTGGGGCTGGAGCAGCCTGGGACAGTGGGAGGTGTCCCTGCCATGGCAGGGGGGGCACTGGGTGGGATTTAAGGTCCTTTCCAACCCAAACCATTCTGGGATCCTGCACAGAACTGGGGTAAATGGTCAGTTATAATAAATACTCCGAGTACAGCTGACCATCAGCTCCAGACAAACAGTAATTACATGAGCTAAGATGCAGCTCACGAAGCAAAGTCAAGATCCCAGGTGCTAGAAAGCAAACTGAGGAAGGAAGAAGTGCCAGGGTTTAGATTTTCCATGGCTTGGAGAAGCAGAGCTCCTGATGATGTGATGTGTTTCACAGAGCTCGCTGGGAGCAGCACGGCACAGAGGCGGGCACAGCTGCAATGAGGAGATGTAGGATGTAAAAATAATTAGTCAGGGTTTATGGAGCCCACCAGCGAAACACAGGGAGCTGTGAAGTTATCAAAGGCTCTGTGCAGGGTACGACAATAGGAAAATGTGGCATGGCAGAGTCAGAGAGAGAAGTGCAGGCCCTCAGAGCCCAGCTAAAACAACTTCATGGCAGTGACTCCCAAATTAGTCATTGTAAACGTGGATAAAGCAGCTCATTTGCACTGTATCAGCACAGGCCTTATCGATTCTATAAACTGCTCCTCCAGTCCTGTTCTTAAGGTATTTTGAAACAAAGAATCATTGAAAGGCATGGATGGCACTCAGACACTGACTCCCCTTCAAACAGGTGGGCTCTGAACACCAAACCCACAGAAGTGGCTTTGCCCACCTTCATCCTTCCCTTCCCTCAGTATTAAAAAAATTCTTCCACACTGAGAGTGTTTTCATCAGCCAAGATCAGAGAATTCTGGAGGACTTCTGGAGTCACCTGAAACACAACCACCCCCTGTATTGTATCACCTCCAGGTACTGCAGTCCCAGAGCACAGACAGCACCTGCAGAAAGCTTTGGAGCAAACAGCCATCCCAGGGGAAGCTGCAGACTAATTAAAACCAGTGCTACAAAAAGATGCTGCTGTTCTAACACGTGTTAATGTGAGCTGGTGCATGGGAGAGCAATAAAAGAAATGTCAAAGGAAGCAGGAATCGTGGAGGAGCCTGAACTGAGGGAGGCACAAACAAGAGTCTGGGGAAGCAGGGCACAGACTGCACAACAGAGCTCTCTAAAAATGCAAACATGGGGGAAGGAAGGTGCAGGTGGTCTCTGCCTGGGGGCCAAGGCCTGATCAGTGCTCCTGGAGACAGGTGCTCATATCAGAATGGGTATCACTGCCAAATGTGACATTTGATTCATGTTATCATCATAATACAGGACATGGACTCACCTGGCTGCATCCACAATCCAAGATAAGCATTCCTCCAAGATCCTTGTAGCTGTGCTGGAATAGGAAAGAGGAGACAGATTTCCAGCTCCTTCTGCAATCCCCAAATCCTGCCCCAGTGCTGCTGGTCAGCTCTGTGCCCACCTGTATTGCAGAGGGGCCCTGGAATGCACAATGGACCCCCTGGTCAGCTCAGGGGAAAGGATTTGCTCTGGCTCTGGGATCACCAGGGCACTGGGCAGAGGTTGACCTGAAGGCCTGACTTCATTCCCAGCTCCCATCCATGGCCTGACTTCATTCCCAGCTCCCATCCATGGCCTGACTTCATTCCCACCCATTCCCAGTTCCCATCCATGGCCAGACTTCATTCCCATCCTTTCCCAGTTCCCATTCATGGCCTGACTTCATTCCCATCCATTCCCAGTTCCCATTCATGGCCTAATTTCATTCCCATCCATTCCCAGTTCCATTCCCAGTTCCCATCCATTCCGAGTTCCCATGACAGTTCCCATCCACGATGACAGAGAGCAGAGCTGGATCTCTGCTGGCACAAAGTCTCCTGGGTTCCATCAGTGCCCTGCAAGCTGAAGCCTGAGGAGAACCCAACCCTTCTCAAAAAGGAACAAAGGACTGGGAGTCCAATTTTCCTTCCTCTCTTCAGCCTCCTGGAAAAATGGAAAAAATTAAAATCCCAAGTGCTGGAAACCGGGCAACAAGAAGTGCCTCTGAGAGCTCTGTGAGAAATCCTTCCCCATCTGCTCGGGCTTCAGCTAATTAACTGACATGGTTGCAAACGAGCAGCAGCTAATTGGAGCTCTCTGTTCTGCCTCTCCCAGCTAGGAATGGGATGGATTCCACACGACCAATGGTTCAACATTTTCCAAGCAATCTCCACTCTGTGCTGGGCCAGCCTCCCAACAACTTGTGCGCATCCTCACCTTGGATGGGAATCCAAAGAGCATCACTGGAACTGGGGAGTTGCTATGGGGAAGCATCAGGCAGATGTGTGCAGGCTCCAGTTCCAAGGATATTTTGGAAAACAAGGCACCTGCAGGCAGTCAGGGGCCAGCTGAGTCCCAGCCATGGCTTCTCCCTGCAGCCAAGAGAGCTCTCAGAGCCAGCCCACGGAACCTGGAGGCTCACAGGCCATGCTTGGTGCGCTTTGCAGGAGAATTGCAATGTGGAAGAGGTGATTCTGTGGGTCTCCAGCAGCTGAGGGGTGCCAGATCTTCAAATCTGAAGTCCTAAAAAGTTTAAAAAAAAAAAAAAAGCACTAGGTTTTCCTGCTCCAGCCTCTGCTAGCATTCCTTCCCTAAGCCCCCAGCCCCTTTTCCAGTGAGGTTATTTGACATTATTCCCCCCAAACACCAGGAACAGCTTTATAACAGCAAGAAATCCCTTAAATGCTCTCCACATCACAGAATTACAGAATGCTTTGGGTTGGAAGGGACCTTAAAGATCATCTAATTCCAATCCCCAGCCAAGGACTGGAACACCTTCCGCTATTCCAGGTCCAACCTTGAACACTTCTCCCATTGTACAGAACCAGTGGAGCAGGTCAAACTGGGACCAGGCATGTCCCTGCCCTGTGTCCCATTGCCCACAGATGGTTTAAACACCTCAAACACAAAGAATCAAACAAGAAATCCCCTCCCCAAACACCCAGATGAGCAAAATTATTCGCAAAAATATTCAGAGTAACTTGAGCACCACAATGCTCCAAAGATCAGGCCAGATATTGGGGTTAGGCTGGACTGGGAATAATATTCCCCAGGATTTCCCTGGGAACCAGGAATGAACATCCTGTCCATGTGAACATATTATAAACAGAGGTGTCCCTTAAAACAAGAGCATCCAGTGATGGATGCCAGCTCCAGTTGGTTTTATGCGTTTTGCTCTTAATTGCAATATGGTAAAACAGGGTTAAGCCCACTGAGATTTTCAGTTGGGCTGCAATGAACCCAAAATCTGTGAGGAGACTCAATTCTAATGAAGGTTTTCCCCATTACTCTGCAATATGGAATTTTAAAAATTCTCCTGGCCTTTCCAGTTGTCTGGTCTTTAGTGGATGCTAAAAAATCCCACAGATTTCCAGTCCCAAACCATGGCAAGTGCAAGGAGTTGGGGATTTTCTTCTATTTTCATCTCAAACTATTAATTGTAGAAAAATTACATTAAAAGCTGGATTAACTAAGAGGAGTTGTATCTTTCTGAGTTTGGGGTGTGTTTATCAAGTTTGGAAATAAGAAAGCATAAATAAAACATCTCCATGGGATACAAATTCACTTCTCTGTCTTGAATATAAGAAATGCAGCTGTGGAATACAAATCATCTCCTAGCCAGAAACATCATTTAATATTTATTATTGCACACTTGGCTCTGTGGATTCAGGGAGGGTGTCCCCCACTTCTTATCTGGGACCTTTTGGGGTCCTGACCTCACCATGTGCCACCACTAAACGGTGCTGGAGCAAAATTTATTTTACCCCATTTAAAACTACATCAGTTTGGATGTTTCCTACTGCCAGACTTTTGGAAACACCAATAAAATGGTTTTTTAGTTTTTTTTTTCATTGTAAGACACTTGGGAAACCAGCTGAAGGATATTCTTTCACTGTGAAAATGGGAGAATGATCCAGCTGGAAGGAGGAATCTCATGAGTGAGGGCAGAGAGGTGCTGGAATTGCTTCCACAGAGGCTGCATGGAGGTTTTGGCTTCCCAAAGGGCTGCAGCCATCAAGGAAGAGCTTTCCAAGAGCTTCCAGGAAAAGCAAATTACTCATTTTGATCAAAAAAGTAAACTCGAGTTTTGAGGAAAATGTGAATATATAAAAAACTCAGCACAGTGTGAGGTACCTGTAGGAGAAGGCTGAGCACAGGCTGTAAGTGGTTTTTAAGTGCTGGTCACCTCTGTCCTTGTTCTGTGCCCTGAAAAATGACAGTTCCAAAGAGGTAACACCAAATTTGCTGGCAGAACTCACCCTGTGCTCCCAGTCTCCGGGTGGGAATGGTGGTGTCTGGCTGAAGGTCGTACTTCATGGTCTTGGAGAACTTTTCCAACCTTACTGATTCTGTGATTTGAACGCATTTTGTGTCCTGGTAATGAAATTAACACCATTAAGGGTCCATCTCCCCACTGGGTCTAAAACACTGCGGATTTCAACAGCTTTTCAAAAAAGTGTTTTAAAAGCAGGGAAAGCTCTTGGGAAGAATTTTGATAATCAGGATCCTCTGAACAGGAGGCAGAGCCATTTTTTAGCTGTGACATTACACTCCCTTTCAGCTGGCACCACTCTTCCTTCCAGCATGAAAAACAGGTGCCAAAAGGAGGATGATTTCTGTAAAAAAAAAAAAAAAAAAGCAGTGAAAGAAGAAGTGCATTTCTATGATAAAAGGGTTAAAAAGGTCTAATTCTGAATTTCTATCTCTGCATCCCAAGATGCTCCTTTTCTGAAAGTCAAAAACTGATTTTGTGCCACTCTGTCATTGACAGACTCAGGCAACAGAAGCAATGCTTTACCCACTTCCCCAAACACAAAAAATAAAAAAAAAACCTTTTCCATCATTATCATGTACTGGCAAAGCAGGAATCAGCCAATTATCCTAAGAGAAATATCAGCACCTTCCCCCAAATGGGGGCAGCCTTACCCTGGCAGGTGACACAAACACTGAGCCCCCTGTGACAGCACAGCCCATGGTGATAGTGGGGCCCTGGAAAATGTTAAACATAGACTCTGAAAATATTAGACTTTGTGTTTGCCAGATCATTGCACCTGTGTAAGCAGGATGATAAATGATATAATTGTTAGATGTGATGATTGTTTAGTAATTAAATATAATTATTGTATAATCATAAGAAGAATCATGAGAAACTATGTTAGAAATTTAAGGGAGGCCACGAGGAGCCAATGCTTGGCTGAAATCTATGTATACAACAGAACAGTGTAAGTTTAATAATTATCATGTAAGTTATATAATGACAGAATACAAAAACATGTTCATCCTGAACCCATGTCGGAGGCAGATTTGGGTTTGTACCCCTGACACCCAGAGCTCTTCAATACAAGCACCTGCATAGAAATCACTCTGTGATTATGTGTTTGTGAACACTAACAATGGGGCACCTCTGTCCAGCATCCAGGATCCCCCTGCACTCATTTTCATTTCTAATGGAGATTGTGTCAGAAGCAGCAGCAAGGATGGGAGGTTTGGGAGCTGCAAGCAGATGGAATAACCAGGGCTGCAGCAAGATGTCCTAAAGCTGCTGAATGCAGGTTAATTTAGGGACTGCCTCCAAGCAGAGGGTCCTGCTGGCACCCATCCATCAGCTGCTGGAACAGACTGCCCAGAGCTCGAAATACACTTCAAATATGCACAGCCACTGCCAGGGCAGAGCTGGGGGCCACAAAACACTGGGTGCTGCACAGCACAAGATTTAGGGAGTGGATGCTGGGGGTGAGGACACTCAGTGACCCTGAACACCACAGGGTAGTGACAGCCAGCACTGGCACAGGAGCGTTTTTCCTGTCAGTGTCACAAACTTCCAGGTATTTTCTACTTCCAGAGGTGGAACCACCCTTCTCTTACCTCTACCAAAAGCCAGCTCCTGTTTTCTGATCACCTTTGGCTTTTGCTTATCAAGGTTACACACATGAAAATCATTTTTTACTGCTTTAACATGAATTAGTTCCTAGCAGCTCTTGGAGCACTGATTCTGCAGCTGCTGAGGTGAATTCCAGAGTGGTTTGGGTTGGAAGGGACCTTAAAGCCCATCCAGGGACAGGGACACCTTCCACTGTCCCAGGCTGCTCCAAGCCCTTCCAACCTGGCCTTGGACACTTCCAGGGATGTATTTCAGATTATTTTCCTGCAGACATAAAGGCTTCTGTGCTTTTCTCTGTGCTATCACTTTTTGTAGTCCTTGTCCACCTGTTCTCTCCCCCTTTTTATGCTCAAATTCAGCACAAAAAAAAGAATTCTGGGACAAGGCCACGCACATCTCCAAAGTTCCATTTTCCTGTGAAATGTCCCCTCACAGGTGCTACTTGCTCCCAAGCAGATTAGGATCACTGGAAAATGCTCAAATCCTTTAGGAGCACTCACATTCCCACTGTTCCATAATTAACTCTCCTTGCCACCTGCATTTGTCTAATTCCAGCAAAAACAACTCCTGTGCCAGAGCCCTCACTTTTGGAAGAGTGAAGAGCACAGTGGCTCAGCCTGGGGCTGGGTGAGAACAGCCACTGCAGCCCCAAACTGCTCAAATCAGTGAAATTTATTAGGAATTGCATTGCCTCAGAAATTACTGCTGCAGCGATAATCTAGGAAAAACCTGGGTATTGCTGGCTTGCTCCTTTCCAGCAAGTGGAGGGAATTACTGCAGGTGCCAAATGTCTCGTCCCCCCCTCCTGCAGGCTCAGGGCTCTCTGTGAGATGTTTGTTTTCTGTTGGGGTTGCTTGGAGAAGGAAAATCCTTTGGGAACTTGTGGTCATTGCCCACAGATGGTTCTGATGCCCTGTGCAGGCTGCCCTGGAGCAGAGGCTGGGCAGAGCTACAGAATAAAGCAGGGATTTATCCAAAGCATCTCCTCCATGGATCCACCTTGGGCAGCACCAGAGCCCAGCCAGGGCTGCACCCAAGATGAACCCAAATGGCCCCAAAATGCACGATGGGCACGGGGTCTGTCCCTGGGATCAGCTCTGCTCCATTTGCACCTTGCAGTTCATTGTCCCATCCCAGCTTTAGCCCCTGCAGTCCCACCCTGCTTGTTTTTCTCTCTGCAGCCCACGGGGTTTGTGCTCCTGGGCTGAGATTTGGGTCATTTGTCCTTGGTGCCCAGCTGGAGCAGGAATTGTTTTGTCTCCCTGCTCTGTGCACAGAGCTCACCATCCCTGATAGGAATCCCAGATTCACACACTACAGCAACACAGAATGTGAAAAATAGAGAAGCTAAAACCTGAGGCATTGGTTTAAACTCCTAAAATACAAAAAAGCAACCAGAAATCCCCTCCCCAAACACACATGTGAGCAAAAGTAATTTCAGTAACTCAAGCACCACACTGCTCCCAAGATCAGGGCAGATGTGATCTGCAGAGGAGGCACAGAACAAACCCTTATCTCACTCACCCTCAAAAAAACCTCACCTGGTTTTAATTAAGCAGAGCAGAGGGTGGCAGTCTGGAAAGCACTGGGAAAAAAACACAGGGAAAAGGTAAAATAAATGATCAGATTCCCTGTTTTCCATCAGCACAGCCCCTACACAAACCAAAGGTCAGGGATCCAATTGGGATGGAATAAGCTTCAAATGTTGAATGTGCCCCGGAATTCACTCAGAAAGTCCCTGCTTTGTGTTCCTGTCTTTTCTTTTTATACTTATCTTTTGGCAGAGGTGCCACAGTACTCGTGGCACAGCTGAGGAGATTTTCTGGAAGGATGCTTGAAGCTCCCAGGTATGGAAGCTGCTCAAAGCCTGCCATTATTATTACTGCCCTTCAGGAAAAACATCTGTGAGAACTCTGACTGTGCTCACTTGCAGGCTTGCTGTTATATTGATAAACAGAACTGTTGCTGAGCTGGGCTTCTCAAAAGCCAATTTTGCCATTTATCTGTAGGAAAAAATATCCAGAAAAAGTGCATTCCACAGGGATGTCTTGAACAGCGCAACTTCGAAAAGTTTCCCATCTGCTGCAAGTCCATTAAATGCAAAAATGTGGAATTTTCCAGCCTGTGATTTGGGTGGTGAAGGATTAAGATCTGTTCACAGCCACATTTGCAGCCATTTGGGCAGATGGGGATTGTTTAGAGATGCCTGCAAAAAGCCTCAATTTGTACCCACGGACAAGATAATTTTTATTAATGAATCATATTGACACATCAACCTCCATTTGTGTGTCACAGACTTGGAGTACACAAACAGCTTCTGAGAGGGGAATATGCCATTATTAACCAGAAATTAATTTTAAAGGATATTTTTAAAATAGGACACTGTGTTTCACTGCTCTAAATCCCAGTATTTTCAGCCTTTCCTGTCTTTCATAATAATTTTCAATTAATAGATCTCTTCATGAATTAGCTCAGTATGAAAACTGAAAAAAATATTAAATATCCTCCTTTTTGGCTCCAGTTATATAATGGAATAGTCTGGAATAGATTTTTTCTTAATGAATAATGTGTTTTAAGCTCACTCCTACTTAGCACATCTCCACCCTGCTTCTTTGTAGTACTAATTACACAACATGAACTGTGTATTGGATAGTTATGTTGAAATTTCAAACCAATAATTACTTTTAGAGCAAAAATTAATTATTTTACACCTTCCCTGTTCAAAGAGTTGAAATCAGGAATGTAATGGATGTAGTAGATACAACCAAAATATTAAATTTTAAGTGCAACTTTCATCTGGCCATGATTTTTTGGTCATTTCAGCTTTGTTTCATGTGATTTTTAAATAACAAATCAAATACCACATTCTATATAAAAGGAGGAGATTCCCAACTCGATCCTACCTCAGTTTCTGAAGGACAGTCAGAGTTCAGTGATGATAATAATAAAAACAACTCCATGAACTTCTGATGGGCAGCTCACAAAATGAGTTTCAACCAGGATATAAATCCCTCCAGGTCTTCCTGCTAATCAAACATGAAAATGAAATTATCATCTTAATCCCTCCCCGCCTTGTTTTTTTTTAAATATTCTTAAATTTTAATAGTTTCTTTTCCTGAGTTTTGGGAGTTTGATAGTTCTGCAGTTCTACTCTAAATAAAAATATCTTCACCTCGTTTAGCATCAAGCTTTAGTCTTGCTTTGTCTCATGAAAATCCTAATTGTATTAATTACCTCATGAATTATTTATTTAGGGTGGTGCTTGCAAGAACGTGGGAACTCACAATGGAGTTGTGTTTTGATTTTACTGCTGCGTAAAATCTGTGAAATCCGAGACACACATGGCAGAATGGATACAAAATAAAAAGCCTTTTAACAAAACATTTTAGCTTTCAAAACCCCACAAACCTTGTGATGCTCCTCCATTTAATAAAAATATTTCAATTGCAAACAGCGTTATTTTAGTGAATATCGGTGTTCAGTGCCACAACCATCAGTGGAAGATGTTTTTCCCTGCTCCCTGTTTTTCTGGAAAACAGCTTTGCACACTCTGCTGTCCATCAGATATGCTGGAGGATGTGCTGGAAAGCTGAGATACCCACGTATGGATCCACTAAGCCTTTAAGAAGAAGAAGGTCTCACTGTTATCCACTTATCTCAAATTAGAATCCAATCCCAGCAAAGGGAAAGGGGAGATAGAGGCATTTATAATATCAAAACTAGAGCACGTGGTAACAAATGACATTGGGGAATAAAGAAGAGAAAAACCACTTTATCTCTGCTGAGGCCACCTCGGAAAGGCATATCCTGCATTTAACTGTGAAGTGGAAATCTCCTCCTCCTCCTTTGGGTAACAACATTTCCTTCTCCTGTAAAACATACAAGATATCAACATCTGATCCCAAAATCCCAGGAACACCAAGATTTTTGCCTCCTGTTGGTTCCTGAGGGAAAGCAGCACCTGCAGCACCAACAGGTTTGGGGCAAGGGCTGCTCCCTTTCCTACAGCACGCGCTGGATCACATCCAAACAGCCTTTTAAAGTCATAATTGAAGTTTTATATATGCAATAACCTGGGTACTGAAATGCAAATTAAAAATCATTACTGTTGCTGCCATACAGATCTGTCTTCTCTAGGCACCAGTTGTCCTACAGCATTAAAAACTGGGGGCCTGGGGGATCATTTCAGCTTTGATGCCTTGTTTTTACAGGAGAGGGGAGCAGAAGGAAAGCAGCTGGAGGAACATCTACCCCCTATTTGCATTTAGCCATTCAAGCTTAAAATCCCATTCCTGGCTTTGCAGGAGCCCTCAAAGACATAAATACAGATTCTCCCAGGACAGAGTGGAGCAGTGTTCGTGTTTCCGCTCAAACTGAACTCTATTTCACTCTTTATGTTTCCTGTCCAGTTTATTACTCTGCTGTTGCTCCAACATGCCCAAGGAGGGATTTCCAAACTGTGTCACACAGAATTACCCCAGAGCTTCATGGAAAGCCTGATTGAAAAGCTCAATTTCTCCTCAGGCACGGGCGTGGGCCCCGAGTGTGGAGCTGGGGCTGCAGAAACCAGGAGCAAACCATACCTGGTGATCCCAAAGTGCTGGGTGAAGGCTGAAGACGATGAATTTGTGGGTGGTTGTGCAGAGATCCCACCTGGAAGAAGAGGTGAAATTTTCCTGGAGTGCATTTCTCCAACCTGGTGCCACCGAATTCTCCAGAATCCTTCCCAGCCCTTGAGGAGCAAAGCCTGGGCTCTGCTGTTTGGCTGAGTACCCAAAGCACTTTTCTTTGGGTTTTTGTGCTTTAGATGATTCCTGAGAATTAGAAAGTCTTTTTTTTCCTAGCCCCGTGACCAAAGAAGGAGTTGAGATTGCTCAATTTTGCTTTTCAAGGCTGTTTATTTCCTCTTATCTGTTCCATTCTCTCTCTGACCCGCTGAGATCTGTCCAGCAGGTCGGGTTGTGGCACAGTCCCTGCCCTTGGGGTGCTGTTGGCTTTTTATACTAAGAACTACGTGTACCTTATTTACAGTAATTTTCCAGTACTTATAACTTATGTTAGATAGTCTGTTTCTACTCTAAACCAATCAAAAATGTCACCATCCCAGCAAAAGATGGAGGACAAGAAGGAGAAGGACAGGGCATGCCCAGATTCCTCTATCTTGCTTCTTGAACCTCATTCTAAAACTCTAAAATTCTACGTTTTTACCCTGTGACAAATTAGCTATTATTTTACTCAAACTTTTGTGGCTTGTAAATCTTCACACAAAGTTGGCAATTTTTTCTATGGACTAAAATCAAAGGCACAGGTGTTTGTGATTCCATGCCAAGGTCTCCGAGCCCCTTGCCGGGGTTTTGAACCACAAAGAGGAATGTCCTGGGTCCTTACACTTTTCCTCCCCAGCATCATCACTCCCATCTTCCCCACATCCAGCCTGAGCCAGCTGCTCCAAATCCAGCAGCTCCTTTCCTCCAGGCCCCACAAACCCAATGGAAGAGGGTGAAAAGTCTGCAGAGTTGATCCATGAACTCTGTCTCCCAAAGAAAACGCCACCCGGGTTACCTGCTAAAATTAACCAAGGTTGCCACACATGGAGCAGGATCTGCTCTGCCTGGTGAAGGGACAGGTGGGTTTGTGGATTTTAGCTGTCCCATTATTCTCCTTCAGGGTAAACGTGCTCCCTCTGTTAAAAAATTCCATTTGCCAGCAGAGCTGGCACAATGGGAAAAACCAGGAGCTGGCTCCCATAGCCTGGATCAGGAGACCCAGCCCAGCAATCACAGCCCACAATTAACCACGAGGAAATGAACCTATTTAAAGCACAAATCCTGCCCCTCCACATCTCTTGGAAATTATCTCCAAATAGAGCTTCACATCTTCTGAGTCTCCCTCTCCTGGATTTGTGCATTTCCATTTTTCCTCAAATCCCTCGTGTAGAATGACCCCAGTTCACCATCAGAGCTGGAGAATAAGGAATCTGCAATCCCTATTTTTTGGATAAAACAGGTAGCAAAGGAGAGAAAATTCAAATAACAGTCCACCCCCTCTACATCCACAGAGAAAACTTCCAATACAAGAACTGGAGCTGCTGGGTCATCCCTAATTCCCCAGTAGCCCATGAAGTAATCAAAAGAAACATCTGCTTTTCCTAAAACCCCTTTTCACAGAATCCCAGCACCTTTGGTATAAAATAAAAGCTGAGATGTGCATCTGTTACAGTAAAAAAAAAAATACGGCAGAACTTTTTAATATATTAAATTAGGCTATATTGGCTAAAATTCCATTTTAATTTGAAACTCATTGGATATTAAAGGCAAATTTAAAAAGTTATTATCTAGGGTTTAATTGCATACATTATGTTTGTAGCCTTAGGTACTGCAGGTAGATCTTTAATATTCCCTGCAATATATTGAGAGCATGGAGCAGCCATTTAATTCTGCTCCAAGAAACTTCCAGAGGTAACCATGGGGAAGCAGATTAGAAAACTCCAAACTTTTGGCTGTTGAGTGAAACTCCAATGGATTTGGGCCTGTTGACAGGGAATTTCCAAAGTTTGAGCTGTAGGAAGTACATTGGAAGCATATGGGCTGACATGAAAACATTGTTGAGTCCACCCTTGACAGACACCAAATTAAAAATAGAAGGATTTTCAAGCTGCAATATGGGTGCTTGGAAAAATATCAGATATTTTCCTTCAAAAGTATTACCAAAAAAAATCAAATGTGTCCAAACATTTAAATGGGACAGCACCTCCTCTCTATCTCATGTGGTGGAGGAGGAGGTCAGTTGTGCAAGCACTTCCATCCTTTGGCAGGCTTAAGCAGAAAAATTGTAAAATTAGGCTAAAAATAATCAGAATTCCAGTCCTGTGCCAAAAGAGCTGGGATCTGATGGGCAGTAATGACTCCCCTTAGTTTCCTGTGCACCTGCCTCTCTGCAAACAACAAGGTATTCAAAATCAGGGTTTCAAGAGACCAAAATTCCCCAGTGCCTAAGGAACTGTGTAAAGGCAGAACCATGTTCCCTGTAACCAGAAATCCTGTCAGGCTCCTCAGGTTCAGTCTGGAGACTCTGGTCACCTTGGCTCCCCCTGTAAATGCAATTTTGGGTATCTCTCAAGCAAGGGAACACTTCTGTACCCATCCTGACCCTGTTCCCAGGGCACAAGGGGGACAGAGAGCTGAGGTGGGAGAATGAGCAGCCAAGGAAGCTGCTGGAATGTCCAAACCACCCCTCCCTGCCCCTGACACACACACAGAGGTTTGCTGCCCACAGAAAAGCTGCTGGCATTTCTCCAGCCCCAATTCTTCTCACACCAATGGCTGCTCCAATGCCGCATCAATCACCTGGGCCTGACCACAAAGAATTTCAGCTTTCCACCCTCACCACATCACCCAGCACCAGCAGGATTTGACTTCTAGTTAGAATTATCCTCCTAAAATCAATTCTTGAACTTCGTGCTTATCGACACAATTAATTTGCTAAATTGCTTAGGAACTGTTGAAAATGCCCATTTTTTAATAATATATACATGAATCCCTTTAAAAAATAACAATAATAATAATTATCATCATCATCCTCATTATCATGACCATCATCCAACCCACCTTCAACTCTCAAGCATCATCATCATCATCATCACCGTCAGCCTCATCATCCAACCCAACTTCAACTCTGAGGTATTTTTAAATTATCCAGAATATCTGTCCTGTTTAGAATGTTACTTCCTGCGCTTTACCTTCATCTTTTAAGAGGCAAATCTAGACAGAAGCACTCCAAGCATCTTCCACACCTCATTCTGACATTCTCTGTAGGACAGAACTTGTCCAAACTCGGCCCTGCTCGACACTAAAGAAGAATAAAACCCCAAGTAATTCCCAAACAATTCCAAGTCACGGAAACATCTTCCAGAAAAGGATTAGATATAACATCAGGAAGTACAGATCCTTATTTCCTTCAAAACACATGGAAAGATTTCTGATGCTGCTGAAGAACTTGAGCCCACGATGGCAGCTGGGATTCCAGCCTGTGGAGGATGAGCAAAGTATCTCTGCCTCCTTATTTTCAATTCCTCTGATTATCCCCGAGTGCTGTGTTCATCAGATGTTTGTTTAACTCGGAGTGTTTGCTTATTTAAAATAAATCTCTGCAATGGGAATGTGCAGCCTGGTGTCTGGGTGGGTTCTGCTGAATGGAGAGCAGGGGATGGGAGCAGCTCCACACACACTCCAGGCTCAGCAAACAGAGAGAGACACACTTTTCATCTTTTCTTCCATCATTCTCAATGAATGCAAACTTTATTTTTTTTTCTCCTTCCTCGCCATTCAATTTCAAATTAGTCTAATCAGACATCTGCTAGGATGTGTCTGAATTAACAGAACTGAACACAAATCTTCTGCGAGCGCTCAAGAGCTGCTTCCCTCAAATGGCATTAACTCACAGGGACACTCTGAGGAAATAATTGAACATCCCCAGCACAACATTCCAGACTCTCTGATTTAACTTTATTGGAGTCAGAAGAAATCACAGGATGGAAGGAAACATGTTGTTAAGGACTCTGTTCTGAAGCAGTTCAATAAAAGCAGGCTGCTTATCCTGCTTTATTATCTTTATTATTGCTGCTTGAAGATGAAAAGAGAATTTCCTCTCAAGACAGAAAAGCACAGTTTGTCTCAAAGCTCTTTGTTTTCCTTTCAATAGCAAGGTACAGTTTACTCCTTAGAATTTACAGGCTTTTTTTTTTCCTTGCCTGAACAGGGAATTTTGATATTGTGGAGCTCTCTTGTTCCTGTGACAAATTATGGTGGCATTTGTCAGCACTTACTAAAGGTTTTGACATTACTCAACAATGCTGGGGTGGATTCTGCTGACTCTGGACATGTTCTGAACTAAACATCTTTTGTCAAGCTCCTGGAATCATCCAGGACCTGCACACAGGTGGTCTGGGCAGCTCTGGGGCCCTGGCCTTCCCAGGGGGTAGGAATTTCAAAATCAGATTAATTAGAATTAAGGGACTTTTTTTTAGCCTGTGTTTGTGGGGTGATACTGACCCAAAAACCATCTGATAATTCCACCAATTTCAGGAGCTCGCTTAGATCTGCTTCAAGTAATACTTTAGTATTGATTAAAATAAAAATTCTGAATAAAAAGACAACACTCCTTGCATATTTTTAACCAAGAGGTTGGTTTTATAAGCAATACTTTTAAAAGTATTTAAGATTTCAACCCAAAAATTCTACAAGGAGAATAACTGCAACATTCTGCAGAAGAAGCATTTCCCTAAGAGTTTTAAGCTCTTGCTGTATTTATTTGTGTTCATGGGCTTTAGAGGATGATCTGGGAGAGAAGTTTTCCTTCCTGGGGCAGTCCTGTCCCCTGAGGTTGCTGCCAAAGCTCTACAAGAAACACCAGGGAAGTTTCCATGAATTTTTCAGCTACCTGTGTCTCTGTCATCTCTTAAATACAAATAAAATTGAGC
Source organism: Emberiza elegans (assembly GCA_024865655.1). Classification (NCBI taxonomy): domain Eukaryota; kingdom Metazoa; phylum Chordata; class Aves; order Passeriformes; family Fringillidae; genus Emberiza; species Emberiza elegans. Next base: position 2,614,620 of record JALJVW010000260.1, on the reverse strand, counting down.
CCAAATGTCCCTTTTTTTTATGAGTAATGGGCAATGAGACAGAATCAATCGCGGGCAAAGTAAAAGATGCTTAATATTGATTGTTCTTCTGAAGGATGAGGAAGCTTCTCTAAAGCTCGTTGGGGGACACGGGGAGGGGACAGCTTATGGATTTGTTTTCCTTTCTGCATTCCCAAGGGAGAAAGGAAAAGATGAGGCCATGATAGATGATAATTCTGCAAGGAATGACTAATGAGGCACTGAGCTGCCTCTGTAGCAGTACTGAAGGCAGTAATAACCAGAGTAATTGGGTTTATTGGGTTTCTGCTTAGCACACATCCAGTCCTCTCCAACATCCTGTCCCTCCAAAGCATTTTATGCTCTCTGTCTTTCCTTTTTATTATGCCTGACTTGAGTTATTTCATGAAATTTGACCTTGTACTCTTAATCTCATCTGCTTGTTCTGCATAGTTCATCTTCTTTATTTTCCTCCGTAGCTGCTCTGTCAAACACTCCACGTAACCACAGCACCCCAGGCTGCAGTGCCAGCCCTCACTCCGGGTGCATTTACATTTCTGTAGCCCCAACAGCTCCATTTCATCTTCTCAGGGAATCTGGCTCAAGAAATAATACTCCAGGATAAAACTGCTACAAGTGCATGACCCTCTTTTACAAATCACACTGCTAACTCCGCGCTAGAATTAATTACAACCTCCATTTTCAACTAAATGCAATTTTTTTTTAAAGAGGCTGGAAGCAGCAAGAGTTATGCGAGTCAGAAAAAAAAATAGTTATTATTTGCTATGATTTTTTTTTCCTAAAAGGCTTTTACACTCCTGCTGGGAAAACATCTCTGCAGAAATCCATTCTTGCAGGGGAAAGTAAAAAAAAAAAACCACCAAAACCCAACATTTCATTCAGTGACATTCCACTTCCAATCCCCCAAGAGCAGAGCAGACATTCCATTCAAGCCTAATGACACAGGAGCTGGCTGTTCCCTACAGCTGGGTGCTTTGCACAGGGAATTTATTCCTCTCACAGGACTGGGTCATGCTGCAGCTCCCTTTGGGGAAGAGTTTGCAGCCCCCGCTGGTGCTCCCAGCCCCTCTGGCACTTGTACTCACTCACTTCCCAGAGGTGCCTCACATCACAGGCACTGCGGAGGCTCCCAGGGATGCCTTTGGGGCTACCTAAAAACTGAGGCCAGACAGAATGAAGGGAATAAAAAGCTGTTCCATTTATTGAAGGGCCCAGTTCTGGGCATACAGAGCCCCCCAGGGGCTACACCCAAAAATGGATGATGGGTCAGGATTTTCTCACTTTTATAAGTTTGGTCCATTTGCATATTGAGGGTGAATCTGCCAATTACAGCTTCAGGTAATGAAGTCATTGAGCCCAACTTTGCTCCCCCAACTCCCTTTTGTTCCCATCTCAGGCCCTGAGGCAGTGAGGTGTCCTTGACTGCCAGGCCTGGAGAGGAATTGTTGTGTCTGCCCCAAATGGGGAAGCAGCAGCTCACACTGAGTGTGGGGTTTGGAGTTACACACTAAAGAACTGCAGGATTATGAATATATGGAAAATATCAAAGCTGAAATCCTGAGGCATCATTGGGCTCCTGGTGCCCTCAGAACATGCTCCAGTCCCAGCTGGCATCATTCCCTCTGCAGGCAAAACTCATCACCCACAGGACATTGGATCCAACTATTGCTGTGTCCCCCCAACAATAATTTCAGCATCTCAGATTCTTTTAGAGCATGAGAGACGCAGTGGTAAGGCCAGAATCTTCCACAGTGTAAAAGGGAAAGGGATTCCTCAGCTCCTTTTGAAAGGCAGAGAGATGAACTGATGAGAAATATTCCAAAGCGCCCTTTTGATCCTCCAGGAATTTATTTTCCCCAGATCTCTGGACAAAGGAAAACAGATTATTATGAAATCTCCTCTAGACCTGAAAACTGCCAGTTGATCTTCTAGTTACAAATACGTGCTTAAAACAGACACCCTTTGATTTGGGGATGGGAGACGAAGCATACAGACCATCTCAGAATGTTTGTGGTGGTCACATTTGCTCCTCACCCTCTTAAATCCTCTTGGGACAAGCTCTGTTTCCATGTCACAAGCCCCATAATGTCACTGTCACATTTTAATGGAAAAATCCCCTCACCAGGACTTCTTCTCCTGGGAAGCTGAGAAGCCTCAGAGAAAAAGAAAAAAAAATTATATCTCATTTGCTTTTCCCTGTTTTTCTGCTTTGGAATGTGGTTGGAGGTTGTTTATCCAACATGTGAATTGTTTTTACTTAATGACCAATCACAGTCCAGATGTGTTGGGACTCGAAGCAGCCACAAGTTCTTCATGAGGGTGTTTTGTTAGGCCTCCTGTCTGTATCCTTTCTCTGTTCTTTAGTATAATTGTGATATAATATGATATAATATAATATAATATAATATAATATAATATAATATAATATAATATAATATAATATAATATAATATAATATAATATAATATAATATAATATAATATAATATAATATAATATAATATAATATAATATAATATAATATAATATAATATAATATAATATAATATAATATAATATAATATAATATAATATAATATAATATAATATAATATAATATAATATAATATAATATAATATAATATAATATAATATAATATAATAAGTGTAATATAACATTATTATATTATTGCTATATATTATATATAATATATAATACAATGTTATATTACTAAATTAGCCTTCTGAGAACGTGGACTCAGATTTTCAATATATATTCATATGGGGTTATATATACCACACCATAATCGTAACAGGTTCTGTGGAGTGGCTGTGGAAATCTCATTTCAAGACCGAATCCTCTCCTGTTCAACTCCAAAGCACGTTGTAGAAATGAGAACACACATTTGATTTTCTACATAAAGGCAACTGAGATGGCTCATCCTCACTGGAACCGTACAGTAAACATGTCCCTGGGTCAGTGATCCATGGGAACTCAGGTTTTTGGGGATTAGCATTGCTCTGGCTGTGCCTGCCATGGCCATGACAATCCCACTGTGCCAGGGCTGGTGCACACCTTGGACAAAACCTCCCTGCAAATTAACAACAATAATGAACAGATAGCACAGCAAAACTTTCCAAGAGAAAGGTATTCCTAGGAGGCTCATTCTAGAATATCAATCTGTAGGTGCAATCTGAACAGGGCTGGCTGAGCCAGGAAGTCCCTGAGGGGCCTCATTAACATGGATTTCCACATTACAGACTCCTCAGATGGAACATGGATCAGCACTGGTTCTGCAGGGTTTCAAATGGTTTGTGCTGAATTTCAGCACTTACACGCAAATCATTAGGTGTGGAGCAGGAAGAGAAAGTGTTACAAACTGAGGAAAATTGTATGTACTAAAAGATATTAATTAAACCTCAGATAACACAGAGATTATTCAGGTTTTTGTACTTCCTGGGCTCACTGAGTGCAGCGTTAGAGCAGCCTTCCTCCTCTACCCACTAAATCTCGACTGCTATCTTTGTTTGTGCAGTGGCATCCTCCAGCTCTGTTACAAGGAGTTCCTGGCACTTCTCAAAGCCCTGGAATGTGGCTGCAGCACAAATAACAAACACAAGAGCCTGTGCCTTCAATGACAGAGGCTCAGCAGCTCGGGAAGGAAAGGGACTGATGATAATAGTAAGTATAATAGTAACTGCATTAGGCCAGCAGGGTCAACAGCTCATCTTGCTGCAGTCTGAAAGGGGTTATTTTAATTCCAGTAATTGGCCCCAGCCAGCAGCAGGAATTGATGTGCTGCCACTTTTCTCTGCTTGCTGCTCAGATGCAGCAGCCCTGCCCGACGAACACAAATTACCTGCTGGAGTCAATGCAAGCCATTGCTTTGCTCCCATTATTGATCAGCTCTGGAGCTCAGACAAAGCCTCAGCCACTGTCCCAGCCCCAGCTTATTGAGCACGAGTGGTGCAGGTACCACAGCAGCCAGGGAACAGCTAATTGTTGTTTTACTGCTGATCATTATTATGATTCTTTTTGCTTAATGACCAACATTTATACGATGCTGATCATGCAGTTACCCTACAGCGCTCTGCAAGCTCCACAAAAGGTTTTACAAATCGTGTTTCTGAGCCTGAAAGCATTATTATGATTCAGCCACTGCATGTAACAGGCAAAAGAAAGATCAGGATTATCCTTAATAAGTGTTGTAACAAAACATTTCATCTGTCTAAATACTCAGGATATGCAGTGGGACCTGCAGCTGTGCTGGATGTGCAGGGGCTGATCACAGATCTCAGATTCACCAGCACAACGACTGAAAATCTACAGAGTCACCCAGAAAGGGCTGGTGCAGGTCACAGGAGCTCACAGGTGTGGGTCACAGCCACCCCAAAAACGACAAGGGCACCATCTCAAGAGGCTCCTTCTCACTCCCAGCTTTTGGGAGGACAAAGCTCCTGATACACACTCAGTAACTTGGTTAAATGGGACGGACATAACGCAGAATTACACTTTGGTGTGAGCACTGGAGCTCCATGTCAGAGATACTGTAATTAATATTTTAGATCATATCCCAGCTCCTCTGCAGAAAGGACTGGACAAGGAGGGTTTGACTCAATGTTTGCACAGCCTGCCATCACAGGTGTGTTCTGAGCTACCTGCATCTTCCACTGGATCCAGATTTGCCTCCTGTTCCAGCCCACACTGGCTCTTACCTCACTTTTCTACTGCTCAGCACTGAAGAGAAAAAAAAATTAAATAAACAACCCCACAAGAGTTTAAGAGTTTTTAAATTTAAGGATTACCTCATGGAATGCAGAGCAATAAACAGGGCCAGGGGTTGGGCTCCATGATCCTGGTGGGTCACTTCCAACTCAGGATATTCTGTGACTTTCTAAATAACCATATTTAGCTCTATCTTATTTTGATAAAATCCCCGGAGCTGTAATACCCAAGGGAGAAAAACATGATGTATAATTCTGTGATAAGGAAACAGGGTGCCTTAAAATTTGGGAAGCTTCACTGGGCAGGGGTTTGGCTGCCTTAATAGAGAGAGTCTCCAGTTCAGAGTCATGGGTCATAAATAATTTGAAAATAAATAATTTGTGTGTTTGGCCACCCTTTGTGCCACAAACAGGGCACAGGGAGGCAGCAGCAGCCTGGTGGAGAATCCTGCCTTTCCCACAAGACCAGGGCACCTCTAAATGTCTTTTCTTCCTGCTGCTTGAACTTCCCCTCCGTGTGCTGAGGTGGAAGGAATTAATTACAGACATTTCAGCAGAGCTGAGAGCTCTTCACAGGAAAGCACCTTAATATCAGGTGTAAATAAAACAATCCGGGAGCCCTGGACCCACTCCAGGAGCAAGACTTGTCTCCTTTCTTTATGGATACTCAGAGAGCTGCCCCCATTCCCCAAAAAAATATTTGAGGAAATTAGTTTTTCCACCTGATTCTTTGGCCAATTTCCCACAGCAGAGATAAGACCTGCAGCGTGTGCATTTACAGATTACTGCTCTCTGTTCTCCTTGTCCTTGGAAAAAGGGATTTGTTTCCTCCAGGAGCATTTCACCCTCAACAGCTGGAGTACTTTTTTAACAACATAAAGATAAATTAAATCAGAAAGTTGTGCTCAGCAAGGAGAAATGCAACTGTCTAGATCCAAGACACACACAAGATGATAAAAACTTTTTAATTTTACTTATTAAAAGTAAATTTCTCATTGAATTTGCTGGGGAAAAAAAATAAACAAACCACTGTGTGGGGCTTTGGTAATTTCGCTGGATTTAAGGAAAACAAGTAAACGAAAGTAGCAAGTGGCAAACTGAACCCCTGCCACTTAGTGGAAGTGAGGTATTTTTAATTTGGGGGAAATAGTAGGTTTGTGATTTTCCATGCCATTTTCTAGGGTGCTTTGTTGAAAACGTTGGGGAAAGAGAGAAGATTTTCACCAAATTTAAAAGTGCTGATTTCTATGCTTAGGAGATGGGTCTGATCTGGAAGAAACCTGACTAATACCTCCAGTGATTCTGTATAAACCCCAAAATTCCCACATAACAAAGAGAGTTATTCCCAAGTTTGGGATCTATCCAGACCCTGGTGTCTCAGGGATTGGTGTCCACGTCTTAATTTTGAAGCTGGCTTCATCCTGGATCTGTTGCCTGGCCCAAAAATGACACGGTTTTTGTTACTCCACCGCGGCAGCAGCTCCAGCTGGGGCTGCCCCTGGATCCCTGGCAGTGCCCAAGGCCAGGCTGGGCACTGGGGCTGGAGCAGCCTGGGACAGTGGGAGCTGTCCCTGCCATGGCAGGGGTGGCTCTGGGTGGGCTTTGACATCCCTTCCACCCCAAATCATTCTATGATTCTCCAATTTCAACTTGACATTGAATTTCAGAAAGGTTTCTAAGATTCTGGCGCAAACAAGTTCAAAAAACAGGGCAAAATCCCAGATTCTTACACATTCTGCGGGAGAGATGGGAAACTGGAGAGGAAAAGATAACTTAAAACCTTTCTTTCATGTTTAGCTGGGGTTTATACGTTGTTTTCCATCTAATTGGCTGCAGATTAAAAAGCAAAATATGTTAGAAGCACTCGCACCAATCAGTTGGGTAAATAAAGGTAACTAAATTACATGTATTTTTGCTAATTACTACCCTAACTACACGGGGATTTGTCAGCAATCCTGTTCTTTATTCAGATAAAGGCAAGTACATTCCAACCAGCAGTGCCTGTATTTCTGCATTTCAGTCACATAAAACGTGGTTTGAACATGGCTGTTTTACAGATCAAAAGCTTAATTCATAAATAAAATTAAATGGTTTATATGTTAGAGGGTGTGCTCAGTGTTGCAGTTCTTTATAAATGAGCTGTGACTACAGTGGCTGTTACAGGATTTATATCAAAATGTTTTGGGCCTTTTTTCTGTCCTTTTCCAGAGGAATCACAGAGTGGTTTGGGTTGGAAGGAACCTTAAAGATCATCGAGTTTCAATCCCCTTGCCATGGGCAGGGACACCTTCCACTGGAAAGGGAGATATTTTATAATTGCCTTCGGTTTCCCAATTTTCGTTCTTTATGTACCACATCCTCAGCTCACATAAACTGCAGCAGCTCTGATTTTACAAGCTGAACTAGAATCATTTTTGCTACCAGGAGCTTTGGCAGATTGCTTTGTTCTGGGGGGGTAACACCAAACTCCTCATTGCTGCCCACGCATTTTCCACAGAATCTGAGAATTCTGGGGGTTGGAAGGGACCTTACAGTCCCAAATCCTTGCCATGGTGACACCTTCCACTATCCCAGGCTGCTCCAAACCCCACCCAGCCTGGCCTAGGGCACTTCCAGGGATGGGGCAGCCACAGCTTCCTGGGAAATGATGCATTTGCTAGTTAATTATTTGCTTTTGTGTTGATTATTTGCAGAGGGAGCCTCCCCAGCAGCAGGCAGGGAGTGTCACAGCAGCTGGCAGAACAGGGAAGAGTGGCTCAAGGACTGGATTAGCTGTGGGATTTGCCCCAAGTCCCTCAGGGAGCTGGAGTCTTATGAAAAACTAGATGTGAACCAATCTCTTGTCATTCCAAAGGGTAACTTTGATGGATTGGAAGATGATGGGCAGTTATCTGCTCAGAAAAATCTGATGGCTGACAAGTGATGGGCCTGAGATGCCTGACAGGAGGATCAGGGCAGGTTAATGAAGCACTCACCACAGCACCAAAATTCTTTATCACCTTTTAGGCAGATGAATCACAGCTCTCCTCACACGCTGCATTTACGGGGTCCATTTCTGCAAGTGCAAACAGCCTTTAAAATGATTACAAGTTTCATCTGGCTAATCTTTCAATATTCCTGCGAATCATCCCCAAAACTTTCCCCTTGGTCTTCAACTGAGCTGATCAAAAGCTTGCACTTTTGCTCATGCAACACCACCTTCAAGTCTCTCCTCAAAACAACCCCCAACACCAAGGAATGTTTTGTCAAGTCCATCTCACTGCTACCACAACAAAAACAAGCCCTGATTGTACCAAAAACTTCCATCACGAGGCAGAGAAAGCAACACAAAGCACTGGGAGAGAGAATGGAACAACCTCAGGGTAGGAGAGCTTGGGGCCCATCTCTGTTTGCAGGGATAAAAATAAAATCACATTTGCTACCTTCATGGAAAAGAAAGAAGAAATTAAAGATCTGCTTCTGCCCTTCAGGCTGCTCAGTTTGACCTTGACTAAAACTCGTTTATATACAAGTTCTTAGAATTGTTAAGGTTGGGAAAATCTCCAAGATTATCAAGCCCAGCCTTAGACCCAACACACCCACACTAAATCATATCACAAAGCTCTGCATCTGCTCTGTTTTTGAGCACTTGCAGGGATGGTGACTCCACTTCACCCTGTTCCAATGCTTGACCACCCTTTCCATGATGAAATTTTTCCTGTTTCCAGCTAAGATTCACAGCTTTTCCTTCAGAAATGATCTCAATATGTGCTTCAAAGTGATCTAAACTGGGTTTTGTGCTGTTCCAAGGCTCCATTCAGGTTGTACCATGATAAATATCCAAATAGACCAGAACTCCCTGGATTTAATAATTGAAATTAGGATGAAGCAGCTTATGACACTCCATAACAACAATTTCAGGAAGCACTCACAATAAAGTGAGGCAGTTACAGCCACATAAAGCAGTCAGTGATTAAAGATTTAACATGTTGTCCTGGACTCACAATACAGCCATTCTGGAAACCAGGAACGGGCCTGTGGGATTTATAATTCCTCACAGAAAGCATTCTCATTTACTTGGAAGAAATAAAGCCCATTTGACGGTGATATCATTTCCAAGAATGTACTGAAGCTTATTAAGAGCAGCAGATTTAATTTTTTTTAATTGAGTCAATGGTAAATCTAATGAGAAATAATGAAAAGTTTTTGGGTTTGTTTTTTCAAAAAAGAAGAACCACTATGAATTTAACTGGAATTTGCCAAAGCATCTTTGGAGTGTGATTTATCAGTCCATGTGCTGCTAAAACAATGATGACTATAGGAGATGGCCTCAAGGCCAGGTTGGATGGGGTTTGGGACATGGAAGGTGTCCCTGCCCATGGCAGGGGTGGCACTGGATGAGCTTTAAGGTCCTTCCAACCCAAACCATTCTGGGATTCTACAATTCCATGAGATAAACAACAAACAACCCCTTAATCCACAGTGCAGAAACATTCCTGGTAACATCGCTGAGACTTTCCACTTTCTATGAGCTATTTCCTTTTGTCTGAAATCATTTAGAAATCTTGGAGGAAAAAAAAAAATCGGAGCCTTAATTTTAGCATAAAGCACATCAAACATTGAAATGCAGCCCTGCATGGGAGTTGAATTCCTTCCACGTATTACAACAAGCTGGATTCTGTCACCTCTATTCAAAGTAATCATCTGAGCCTAATCTTCCAAGGAATCCTGGCACTAGAAATGCAAAAAGGACTTTCAAAGGAGCTCCCTGAGTAACTCATTTTAGCATCAGCGCTTTTATTTAAGTAATAAAACTTAAATAATTAAAGATACACAGGCAACCACATATGCAAATAAATGTCATTGCAGGGCTCCAGACAGGTGTCATGCACCAAAGCTCCTTTGAAATTTCCAGCTGACAGCTCTTTATGTTCAGCTCGATGATTATTTTGAAAATGTAGCTCTTAGTGTTTTCATGGACTTCGCTGTGAAATAAAGATAATCCCTGACTGTTGTAAAAATTAATACATTTAAAGACTGAGCCATGCTCAGACAGCAGAGTAAAAGGTGTGTTCTGAAAAGATCAGAAACAAGACATCAGAAATGAAAACTTCACCGTGTTAGGGTTTATGTATTTCTGGGAAATTAAGGATTGATACATCACAGGCTTCAGAAAACTGGGAGGAACTGGAAGTTGCTTCTGATTGGGAAGAGAATAGTTTCATTTTTCTGCCAAATCTGGTATATTGCAAGGTAAAATATTTAAATCTAAATAAGAATTTATGGTTTTAATAGAATGGATTTCAGTCAGGCCCTTTCTTCTCCTAATAGCAGTAAAATCATTATTTTGACCACTTTTGTCCTTCCTCCACCACACTGCTGACACAGCTCCAGCTGCTGGAGCGGCTTTGCTCCCTTGTATTGTCCAAGTGAGCCAGTAAAGACTTTTCCAAGTTCTCCTGTTGGCCACAAGAGCATGAAAGGAAACTGTCAAAGTCTTGGGAACAAGGGCAAACCAGTAGCACACCTTGGATCCCCCCAGATCTCCCCCAGACCTTGCTCTGAGAGAGCAAATGAGAGATTAGGGATAACAGAAATGATGGTTATGAAGGATTAATCCCTCTGGACATTTGCCTTCCCGAAGCTTAAATCCCCCTCTGCCTCCCCCTGCAGCCTCAAATCACCGACGGGCTGGCTCCTGTAAATAAATAAATGTTGTAGGGTGGAAGAGGCAAATCCTTCATTACCTTTTGGGAAGAACTCATCTGGTGACCTTGAAGTGGTTACACAACCTGGCTTTGCATTGCAGGGTGAATCCAGGACCACGCTCGGAGCCATCTGCTGCACTCCATCTCGGCCTGCCCTCCCAGAGTGATTGCAGTACGCGTTGCACATGGATTAGTTTGCCTGGGAACAATCTATTTGTGGGTCTCCACTTGTAATCCCAAATTACAAACCCTCTGTTGCTGGAGGGGAGTGGGAATGGCCAGCGCAGGCAGCTCGAGTGTGACATTCATGTCACCCCAGTCCTAGCTTTTTACACAGTGAGGGATCTCCCAGGCTTTTGAGAAATGATCCATGGGAAGGAATCGAGGGCAAACTTAAAGGATTTAGGACTGATTTCACGTTTTCTATAGAGTAGGGGTGGTGGACAGAATTTATCAGGTCTCTAGAGCTTCTGCATCTCTCAAAACCTCGTGTGAACCAGCCTGGGATTCCCATCCTTCCTGCCAAAATCCAGCTGCCACCAAATCCAGGAGGATTTCAAACTCTCAAAATCCTGAGCAGCCTTTCAGTGAAGAATGTTGTGTTTTTTTTTCCTAGACCAGAAATAAGAAAGATTTTCTCACTGAAAGGGTGATCAGGCACCGGAACAGCCCGACCAGGGAAGTGGTGGAGTCACCATCCCTGAATGTGGCACCTGGGGACACGGTTTAGGGGTGAACATGGTGGTGTTGGGGTACAAGGTTGGACTCAATGATCTTTGAGGTCTTTTCCAACTTTAATGGTTCTGTGATTCTATGGAAATGCTCTGAAACTAAAGCATCTTGTCATAACCAGAGTGCAGCGATGTGAGAATGTGATCACTGCCAAAATAAAACACCTGAACATTCTGAATAGGGGAAATTCAATCCAATCACAGGTTGTGTCTGTTACTGGAATTTTCATTTATTCTGGCATTTTCAAGCACTAAGAATAGTCAAATCTGAGCTATTATCTCCATTTTGCTGCTGTTTTAATTTGGGGTGTTTTGTGCTGCAGTGAATACTGAGACATCACAATATTTTTAGACTCTGCAAAATAACACCATTCTGAGGCAATGGCACGAAAATTTGCATTTGGAAAATAGGACAGGTGCTGCTAAAGCATCAGCTGCAGGCAGAAAAAATTGTGGCATCAATACCTGGAGAATTACTGTAAAGTATTTTTCTAGAACCTGGCTCGTTTTAACTTTTCCTTGCTGAATAGTCTCACAAAGTCCTTTTCCAAGGTACTGTGCTTAATCCAAACCTTACTGGGGGTAAATCCTGTGGTTTAAACTAAATTCACAAAGTCTCCCATGATAATTTTGCCAAACTATCCCCAAGTATTCATGGTGCAAAGGCTCCCCTGCCTCACCAGAAGGATGGAAGTCAAGTTCCACTACTCAGCTCTCTCCACAACTCTGCTTAAAACCCAAAAAGAATGAGACAACAAACAGCTGGAGCTTTTCAGCGCTTTTTTTTTTCCTTCCTCTGGTTTGCCTGACCTTTTCATAGCTGGCTGAACATCACGAGGAAACTCCACACGGGATCAGGCATGAGGATAGAACTGATGAAAGATCCATGGCCTGCAGCCTTTCCCCACTGGATGCATTCTCTGCTGTCAATACACTTTACTCTACCCTGTTCATTATAAACACTTCCCTGAAGTCCCCAGGTTTTAAATACCATGTGTTTTCACTTCAAAACCCAGAATAAATCTCAATTTATTCTGAGTATGGAGCTTTTAGGCTCCAATTTTTTGCCCTAAGTGAATAAATCAATTTCTATTTAAGTTGTAGTGTCTTTCTCTCGCTGTTTGAAGCTGCAAGGATAGTTAGACTTATTCTACACAGAAAAAAATCACCTCATTGGGTACTTTATAGACTTTGGTGCCAACTGAGTCACTAATTTACTCTGTCAAATCCAGTTAATCTTGTCTCAAAATTCACTCTGTTATGGTCAGTGGATCAGAGCTGAACTGCAAGGAATTCATTGGAAGGCCATGCTCAGATTTAACAGGGTATTACAGAAAAACACTTGAAGAAATTAATGGAATTACTTTGGCTACAGGGAAAGGCTCCCATTCAGAATTTACTTTCAGAGAAAGGCCTGGAGTTTTTCAGCTTTACTACACGAGCACCCCAAGTTTGGAAACCTTCAGTCATGCAGTTTAGTTTTAATTATAAAATGGAACTGAGACATCATAATATGAACGATTCAGAAGCAATCCTGCCTTAATTGCACAGAAATCAAGATACTGTTTGGAAATGCCAGAATTAGCTAAGCCAAAGCTAAATCCTTTGTACAAATCCTCTCCTCCAAACACTCGACTGGGCCACTCTGGATGCAGCTCAGCTATTTCTATTCCAAACAGCTCTGGTGCTCTCTGATTGTTTTCTCTTGAGCTCAGTAAAAGGTACAGAACAAACAGGGGAGGTAAAGGAGAGCAGCGAGGCAGGCAGTGAATCATCCACTGATGCAAACAACACTTTGGCATTATTTTAACACACTGTCCCTAAGCTTAACCTCTTCAAATTCCAGCAAGAAACTGGACCAAAAAAAAGCAGTTTTCTAGGTCCTGGGTTATCTAATTAAAAAGTTTGCTCCTGCCTTTTTAAGGGATGAGGCACAAGCCCAACAGGCACGATTAAAACGTGACCCACCCTGGCGAGCCCACGCTGTGACACAGCAGAGCTGGCAGGATGCAGATGAATGGCAAAGCTGGGCACAACACCCTTCACGTTCCTTTTATTAGCAACATTTAATGGCCTTGCCACTTTCCGCCGTGAATTAGAGGCGCTCGTGGCTGACACTTAAGAAATTAGCACGACACAAATCATCTGTAAAAAAGACTTTTTAACACGGTGACAACTGATCTCAGCTTGCAAGGGAGAAAATTAGTCTTTTGTGAGCAGCCCTGAGAGCACTGAGTGAGAGCCATCCTCTTACAAGGGAGCTGGGAATTTAGCAGGAGCACTCAACCCTCCGCAGAATCAGAGCTTTAATTTTTTATTCTGCAAAAGGAACTGGGAAGAATTTGCTTGAGGAGAATTTATAGAGATGTACTTTATACACCCAGTCCATAATCCAGATGAATAGCTCTAGATGTTTACGGTATATTTAAGTACACTCATGGGACCCATCCCAACTTGATTCTGTAATATCAATTTTGTTATATATTTGCTGTGGGGAAGATGTTAATAGGCTGTTAAAACAGTCACTAGGAAAAAAAAAATTGAATCAGCCTCATAAATCCTAAAGCATCTGATTTCAGTTTTATGTTTATTTCTTTCACTAGGATATCGAAAAGAAGAGTTAGATTCCCAGTAAATCTTTTATAGGTTACACTGGTTTATAGTCTTAAAATGATGGCGCTCGGTAGTTAATTTTGCTGTAAAAAAAAAAAAAAGCAACATTATCCCTATATCACATCTTCAGTTTAACTGCACATTCTGCACCCACTGCTCTTTAAGGAATCATAACTTAAAATCAGGATTTTCATTTCCCTCCCTCTTTCAGGTTTCCTTGAGGAAAACACTTGATGATTATGAAGCAGGTTATTATTTAGAAGAGGAGATCAGGCCTGATTACCCTGCCCAGGTCAGCAGCAGTGTCACTTTTACCATGGTCACAGGGACAGCACAACCACAGGAAACCAAACCTGACACAAACCAGGCAACAAGAACCTGCTCCATCCTTCCTCTCTGAAGTCCCCAAATCTCCCAGAAATCCCTCCAGAATTCCCCATAACCCTCTCAGGATCCCCAAAAACCCCTCAAATTTTGGGCCTATCCCAAATTGAGGGTGTTTTCTCCCAATTCAGGGTGTTTTCCCCAAATTCAGGGGGGTGCTTCCCCCAAATTCAGGGGGGCGTTTCCCCCAAATTCAGGGTGTTTTTCCCTCCTCCAATGCTGAAGGCAGGGGTGACTGGAAGAAAAGCCCACCCAACTCCCAGTTTCAGTAGCCACAGGAAAACTGAGTTTTGTCCATTTGCATGAGGTTGAAATCTTGGCTTTGAGCTCAGGATGAAGGAAGTTGAGGGAAATACTGTAAATGCACACTGCAGGTTAACATGCCCACAAAACAAATGACAGAGAAGGCTTTTGGCCATGCTATGCTTCCTTTTTTAAAATGATTTCAGGGATTTTTTCATGGCAATACTTACAGATAACACCTGACACCACGTACATGGCACATTCTTTAGGTTTAGCAGTGGAAGCATCCCTTGAGGTGAGACCTCTGCTCCCCCCAGATTTAATCTGCCACTCTCCCCTTTCTCTGCACGCTCATCTAGGAAATCTGACGGATTTAATTTCTGAGTTCTGAGACCACACCATGCAAGGCAAACTCAAGTGAATTCTGCAAAGCCTTCAAGCTCAGGGATGGCCTCACACCCCCGTGCACCCTATGGCAGACACATGACAAGAAAAGGAAGAAACCAAAGCAATTCCACAGCCAAGTGCCAATAAAAGTGACTGGATCTGGGGCCAGTATTGAATAAGAGATAAGTGCTGCTGAAGGAGAAGGAAATTTGTGATCAGACACGCTCCTTGTGGCCCAGTCTCTCCAGCTCCCTGTTGGTGGAGAGGAACTTTCCAAAGGAAAAAATCTCTCCAACAGCTTCCTGCCCTGCTCCAAACACATCTCAGAGCACATTTAATAAGATTTTTTGGTTTCTGAGTTTATTGAAGGAATTGGTCTGCAGGAAGGTAACTCCAGGTAAAGGGGGTGAATATCTAAATGTGAATATGCCTTGCCTTAATTTCCTTCTAACACAGAGCTCTGAGAAGCTTCATTTTCTCCATTTCTCTGCACAAGCTCTTCCTCTTCTGCCTCATCCCAATGCAGCAGCTCCAGTTCTTTGGCCCAAAGGATGCTGAGGGCACTGCTGCATTTTCTATGGATTTTAGTTCATTCTGCCTTGCTCTGAGCTCTGGCTGGAGCTGTCAAGGGATAACAAACTCAAATTACGATGCAGGCTCACTCCCATTTTGAGACACAATTCAGCTGGCTGGTTTGGGGGGTTTTCTTTAGCAGCCTTTCAGCAGCCCTGATTCCTTTCCCAATCCCACAGGAAGGTCGTACCACCACTCTCAGTGCCTCCAGTAATGCCTGGATGCTCTGTGTGCAAAATCCTGGGCTGGGCACTTGTGTTCTGCAAGTTCTTGCTCTCTTGGGAGGCCCCACTCTAAAGAAATTATTATAATTATTAAATTATTCAATTTGGGAGCACCTTCTCTCCTGAACACCAAACTGCTTGGCTACCACTCTGAGGAGGGATATAAATATTTATGGACAAGTTCATTCCTGGAACAGATATTCTATTCCTACTTCTCTCATTTTGCATCAGGGGTAATACTGAGTCTATTCCAAGACAAAGAAGCACAGTCTCCCCAAATTCAGGCTGCTCCCTGTCTCCTGTCATAGGAAAACACCCAGTTTGGTTGAAATCCATGTTTATTTCTGAGGAAAGCAACAACAACTTCAGAGCCATCAAGGCCCTCATGCAGTATTCATTATTAATAAGGATTCAGGTCAGCAGTGACAGCAGAGAACACCACCTCCTTTGAAGCTCCAAACTTCAGTCCCCCAAGCCAATAGAAAAATCTCATTTAGCAGTGTTTGGCTGTGTGACGAGTTGGGGGGACTTGTCTAAATGTGATTTATGAATTCCATTGTGCTTTTATGAACTACCTATACTCTTATATCTTGTGACTCTCTCTACTGTCTTCTGACTCCCTTTTATTGTATTGGGCCTCACGGTTCTTATGCTAAGGACACCAGAGAATGGTTTTGGTACATCAGCTCTTAAGTAATTGATAGTTAAGGACTACAAGTTGCTGAATAGACCTGTCTGGGGAGAACAAACGACCTATGGCACTCAAGAAAAACCAGTTTTCTCCAATTTCCTTGCAGAGCCCTGGGATTCGAAAGGTTGTGCTGTAGCCAGAAGCAAAACAAACATGAGATATTGGCGAGGGTTCTAAAAACACAGAGTCTGAGTCACTCACTGAAGGGACTGGGAAGCAAGGCCACTCAGTAAAAAGAGTTTTGATGCTCAGCTCTAACTCAGAGCAAAGCTGGGCTTCATCCATACCAGCTCCAGCTGAACTGTCCCACATCAGTTTCACCAGGAGTGGAAAAGTGTTTTTAGAGCAAAGCCAAAGCAGCAAAAACCCCCAGAATAATTATAAACCCAAGAAGGTATTTCTGTTCATCTTTCATTTCCAAACTTGTCAGAGGTGCCGTCAAAGCAAAGCCAAAAAGGTCCAGCCACGACAACTGACAGAGGGTAAAGGGCTTGAAAAACTGCTGCAGTGTGGTTCTGCTGGACTGCCTGTCTGAGAGGACTTTCATGCTTAAATAAACAAATAATACTTCCTTGCTGACAATTTATACAGGATTTTATGTTCCTAACAAGATTTCCAAGCCCTCCAGTCAGCTCCTGGAAGAGGCTGAGCTGACAGTACAAAGGCAGAGCAGCAGCAGCAGAAAACAGAGCATAAATGATAAAAGAGAGCTTGAAGCAGTGGATGGGTTTGGCACAAGCATCTCCTCGGTGAGGGAACGTTCTTCTGTGTAAACTTAGCCAAGAGCCTTTTCATTTCAGCAAGATGGGCCCATCTCTAACATCTCTATTTTCTCCTCTCTAATGCGATCGTTTTGCTTCTCAAAAAAGCAACAAAAAAAATCTTTCCTTACAGTTTAACTGGTTCCACAAACACAGTTTTGTTTTGTAAACGGGAGGATTTGTCATGCTGGAAGAAAATTAGGAGTCCTGAGGTTTAAAAGAGATCCACACTGGGGTTTTGTGGAAGTTTTGCAGACAGAGGAGAGACCCAAAGAAAATCTCAAGAAAAATATTCTCAGTGGAGGAACTCCCTCTGATTTCAACTCCACACAGAGGAGATAAAGGGTTTTTCTCAGGCTCCCAAAACCTAAAATCGTGCTTGGTCAGAGAACAGAACAGTTGAGTTCTTGAAATGGATACTTCTGTCCACCTGGGAAACGTGTTCCCACTGCAGAGAAGCTGGATTCCTCACTGCCACTTTGGGGAACCCTGGAATCACAGAATCCCAGAATGGTTTGGGTTGGAAGAAATCTTAAAACTCACCCAGCGCCACCCCTGCCATGGCAGGGACACCTCCCACTGTCCCAGGCTGCTCCAGCCCCAATGTCCAACCTGGCTTTGGGCACTGCCAGGGATGGAGCATCCACAGCTGCTCTGCTGGAAGTGTTGCAGTAGGACAAAGTTTATCCACTTTAACAAATTTTCTATCCTGTTCTGTCTCAACATTGCAAATATTCCAAGAAAAAGCCAAAACAAACAGGGCTGGGCCTTGTTATCCCAGCTGATAACCTGAGCTAAATAAGTCATATGAAATCCATAATTCTGGGAGCGTTTCTTGGATCTGCTGCAGCATTCCCATAGGAAGGCTGTAGACAAGAACATTTATATATTTATATATTTAATTATATTTAATATATTTATATATTTATATATTTAATTATATTTAATTATATTTATATAATTGTGTCTGGTGTAACAGGAAAGGTCCATTCGAAAAATAAATCCTATCTTCTTCTAAGAGCATGTTAACAACTAAATCAGCACTTCATGAGGAAAACAGCTAAGAGCTGTTATTTAAATAATCTCAGAAGTAGAAGCTTTGGAGTGGGTTAAAACCCAAAAGATTATAAAAGAAATAAGTTCTCTCAAGAATCTAAAACGATTCCTGCAAACACCTTTTAGATCATTTTACGAGTTCCATAAACAGGATTAATTTAGGATGTTTATTTTTAACAGTTCCTTTGTGTAGCACAATTCAGATGATGAAGTGGTGAAAAACGAAATATGAATAGCAAATAACGATTGAGAAAGGACATAAAGAGGCATTTAATAGTGAGGGAACATTTAAAAATAGTAAGTTAAGGCAGACATCTGCACAAAACTCTGTGCAGGGTGACATCAGCTGCCACTAGAAAGGGTGAGATAATCTGAAGTTATATATACTCCATAAAATTATTGCTATTTTGAGGCAGTTTTAGGAGAAATATGTGCCAATGTTAGTTTACAGTGACTTTGTTTTGGTTGTGTCAGGTAACTCCTGCAGATATAACAATGTCTGCTAGAAAC
The DNA here is from genome assembly GCA_024865655.1 of Emberiza elegans. Lineage (NCBI taxonomy): Eukaryota > Metazoa > Chordata > Aves > Passeriformes > Fringillidae > Emberiza > Emberiza elegans. The sequence continues at coordinate 2,596,039 of JALJVW010000260.1, read as the reverse complement.
ATCCCTGCTCCTGAATACCTGAGCTGTGACTTAGGGGGCAAATGGGATCTGTCAGAACTAAAAAACAGTTCTTCCTAAGAGAAGCAGGAATGGCTGAATATAATGATGAAGAATTTGATCATTCTGTTTCAGTGTCATTGGGATATGACTGACTCATGGACTCCTGCAGAATTTACAACAGAGAACTCACATCCCAGGCAGGGCTGTGGGTGACTTTAACACTTATTTACCCCACGGGGTGATTTTACTACCAAGTTCCAACAGCACTCAGCCCAGCAGAGTTAAGTTTCCCCTTTTAACTAAGATCCCACGATAGCAATTAGTAAATAACCCAAACGTGAGCACAGACACCGAGGTCACGGCAAAGCTCTCCGCTGCTCCTCTCCATTTCAGCAATTATTAAAGCCAGCACAGGCAGGGATGTTCTGGCCTCTGGAAAGGGAAGGGAGTTTTGATCCTGGCTTCCAGCACGCTGCAGCTCCGTGCCTGTGTGTACAGAGCTCTTTGCCTGGCAGCACAAAGGGAAGCAAACAGCGCCTGGCGCTGCGCTGCAAATGAGCCCAGCCCCGGCTGCCCAGCTGAGCTTTTCTGCAGCCTGGCCACGCAGACTCGACCCTAATGAGAGCAGGTACGGCCACGCACAGCCATCTCCTGCTCATCACACCCCATCCAGGACATGGCTGTGATTTTTGTGGCTGGAACTCGTGCCCAGCAAGCTGGTTCTGTTCGGGAGCCACGGAGCTGGCAATCAATTTCCTGCCGAGTCCAACGGGGAAAGCTCTAATATATTACAAGTACGTCCTAAATCTGCTCAGAAGGGCTGACAGATCACATTAAAACATGTGCCCTTAAGCTCTGGGTGACATGGCAAGTGACTTGTGATACATGATACCACTATTGACCTTTGATTTGGACAATTCATAACAGAAAAAGCAGGATTTCTTTTGCCTGGCACATAAGCTAAACCAAAAGGGGAAAAGCTCCAAGCTGACATCAAAAGGGAAGTTGTCTGTAAAGCTGAAAGCACGGATTAATAGCAGGGAATTCACACACAATTTAAAACCAAATTCTATCATTCTTTTGTTGTTTGAGATTTTAATTTCTGTGTATGCCATGAACTGCAGTGACTGATCCTGGTGCTGGAACAATTTTCACACATGAACACACTGCACCTCTCACTGAGTTCCCAGGACTCACAGAATGAACATGCCAATGCCACAGGATTTTTCTCATGGAATGCCCAATGCTGGTTTGAAGGCACCCTGCAAAAGAAAACATTATCTGTGAAACATGAATTTTGTTTAATGCAATGAATATTTAGAGCTAATTAAAGAAAGAAAAGGCAGGAATGAACTCCTGAGAAGTTCTTATCCCTGATAAGGTGACGAACTTTTTCCTGGTGAACTTCTGAGTGCTGGATTTGATGATCTGAAAGTCCTCTTCCAACCATATCAATTCTATGATTCCAGTCCCTCCCAGCTCTTTTGGGGGAACACTGCACAGAAAAAGCAAACACAGTATTTACTACAACAAAAAAATGTATGGATCTCCCCATTCTTTCCATTTATAATGCACCAAGGGCTGGGTTTTTATTCACATTTCTCCACTAATTGAGGCAACCCATCTGCCTGGAAGTCATCCCTGGATGAAGGCATAGTTCTCTGGCCATGGGAGGAGGCTGGTGGCCTGACCACCTCCTCTCCAGGGCCCACTGCCCATCGCCAGCCCTGCTCATCATCTGCCTCTGCCTGGAGAAGAGAGGGGCCCGAGCAAGGACAGACAGATGGCATGTTCAGCATGGCCCAGAGCTGGAATTCCAACACCAGGAGCAGGGGAAGAGACGTGGAGCAGGTCCAGAGACAGTCCAAGAGGCATCAGCAGGACCAGCAGCGTCAGCTGACGAGTGCCCTCTGGATTAATCACTTTACAAAACATAATTGGGGTCTTGTTATGAATCCAAGCAAACAGAGAGGCATTTACTGAGAGATGCTTTAGGACAAAGAGTTCAATTTTAGCTTATTTTGAAGCTCAGAACACCAAACACTGGGCAATTATCTCTGCTCACACTGCAGCCCTATGCCCAAACCCAGAATCCAAGTGATTAGTGGTGCTGGATTTGATGCTCAGCTCTCACTGATGTCAAGTGGGACCAGCAGCACTGGGTTTCACCATGAAACACTAACATGGCATTCTCTGCATCAAGTGGCTGGTCCAGGGTGTGTTTGGAAGGCTGTGCACACTGATCCTCCCCAGTCCCATTCTCAGCAGCAGTAAAATGGACACATCCACTGAAATCAGGGAAGCCACAATAACTCTGCCCAGCTGAGCCCATGGCCTGTGTGCTCAGAAAACACTGAATAGAGACCAGACTCTGAGAAGTTCATCACACTTTGTTCTAGAGGGAAGTTCTGCTCCTGTCAAATTCCCAGTCTGCAGTGTTTTCACAGACCATTTTGAATTTTCTGCCTCAGTTTTCCTGGTTTTTTAAAGCATAGGTTTGCGAGCCTCTTGCAGATATTTTTTTTCTGCCCGCAGAGCCAGGAAAAGAAACGGATTGCAGCAAGACTTCTCTCAGATTGGTCTTCCCTGGATTTAAAAGCCTTCAGGAAACATTTGAGGTAATCCAGAAAGATTGAAGAGTACAGATGTACCTCCCAGGATGCGAGGACTAATGCATGTAATAACTGTATTTCTTTAAAATTACTTGCTCAGGCAGAGTTAAAGGCATAGATGTAACTAAGGGATTGGACTCAGGCCAACTTGTAATGGCTCTGCTGTTTATCTTTTTTTTTTTTTTTCCCTTTATCCCCCTCAGCAGAAAGAGCAGAACAAGCATTTCACTAAGAGATTTAAGGTTTGCTTTCACTCCCTCTCTTACTCAGCCCCCCTGCCCCAAACATTGCTGGTCACACAAATCAAAGCCTGAACTGCCTGAGCCACAGCAGAACCAGAAAACCCACTGCTCCAGCTATTTTTACCTTCTCTGTCTGCTAGAAGAAAGGGAAGATGGATAAGACAAAGGGTTCATCAATATTTTAGCATTAATATATCAGAGTAGAAAGAGTAAAGAATGGTAGGTTATGCAGAGTGCAATTTAGCAGCGGCCACTCTGTCACCAAGGTGACTGAGATTTGTCTTACACAGAAGTTATTTTTTTAGCATTTTTATCAAGAGACAATGGAGCAGACTCTGAAAAGAGTGGGGATTTGGGTTTTTTTCACTGTTTTTCATATAAACACGATTTTTGCTGCTTATCCACCTCTGCTGTGCTTACCCATACTCATAACTATTGGATTAAAGCTGCCCTAAAACCCCTTTTCTGTCATTATTAAACCCATAAAGAGGAAAATTTCTCCTTAGATGGCTCATCCAAACAATGCAATACCTACACAGAGCTCAGAAGAAAGTCTGGAGCTCTGTTAGGGATGTTTTAAATTGCTCCAGGATGACACCACCTCCTCCTGCCCCTCTCCTGGAGAACACCGTCCTGAGAGCCAGCCCTCATGCAAAGCACATTTTACATCCTATGGAAAGGGAAAATCTCCCACTTAGAACGTGGAACAGGGTGGGAAAACAGCTTTGTGGCTTTTATGCCTCTGGATTTTACCCACTTCTAGTTTTGAGGGCTTTTCCAGCCAGCAAGAAGCTATACCAACCTTTAGAACACAATTTACATGGTATTTTAGATATGTATTTCAGATGCACAGCTAAAAGACCTCAAATGCCAAGCACAGAAGTGATTCAATGCTGCTTTTCCCACTTTTCTCACCCCAGTCTCCACTGGGACAGTCTAGCAGCAGCCCTGAGCCCTGGCTAACAGGACAGACTTTTCCTTCTCCTACCCTCTTTATCCATGTGATTCCAGCTTATTTCCCAGTGCCTGGCCCTGAGTGAAATCCTGCTTTTTGAAATCCACACTGCAGAAAGCAAAACCTAGCCTCTTCCCATCATCTCCCAAAGCAATTTGCAAGGTTAGCCACAGGGAAGGCAGGTGAATTATGTGGAAACCATCACCTGCAAAGCCCTTTTTTCAGGTGCTCTCCCCACCCTGGCCACTTGCTCAGCGTGTGCTGTGGCACTGGACACTCACAGCACACTCACAGCACAGTCCTGACCAGAAATTTGCTCAAAGAATTCAGATTTATGCTGTGCAATAATAACCAGCTTCACAGCAAGACTTGCATGGAGCAAATAGAGATGAAAACTCTCCTCCTTTCCTGCCAAAATCTCTGGCAAACAAAACAAGCCCGTAATAGAATCCTGCTTGTAAAAATGCTTCAGGGTGCCCACGTTCCAGAGCTGGGAGCATAATAAATGAAGGAGGGATGCCTAGGACAAAACCCTGCGGGATACCTGAGCCAGCCCAACAGGTGGAGAAATTGAAAACAAATTGGTAGCCTTGGGAGAGGAAATATTAGAAGCAAGCAATTCCAGTGCCAGACAGTCTGGGACGAAAGGCAGGCAGAGCCAGCAATGATTTGCATGGACGCAGCACCAGGAGGGGAGCGTCAGGCGATGCCCCAGAGCTTTTCACAGCCATGGAGCAGCAGAGCTCACAGCAGCTGAAGGTAAAGGGGAAAAAAACCAACCAGGATCAGAACCCACACCCAAACTGCAGAAGCTGGGGTGTACCTGAAAGCAGGAGAGAGAGTGGGTTTGTCACGAGGCAGCTGATTTGGTATCAGCCCCCAAGGTGGCTGTGCCCTGAGAGCGCAGGAAATCAATCCAGCTGTTTGCACAGCAGCCTGGAAATCCAACCCTGCCCAATGGCTCTGTTCTCCAACACGAAGCCGTGAAGCAAAGGAGGAGATCTCAGGCTGCTCCATCTCCCTCTTCTCATTATTTTACTCTGCACTCCCCCAGCCTGGCTATCCCAGCTCTACTCCTGGCTCAGCGCAGCAGAAAGGGAGATAAACCACTCATTTTCAATTTTATTCCATATTTCCTGATGCAACAGGCACTTGGAGCCCCTCTGCCTCCCCTGGAAGCTACACCTGATGGACAGATCCTGCAGAATCAACCCATGATAGCTTCAAACCTGACCTTTGGTACAGCACACCTTTCCTGGGACAAATCTATAATCACCTGCAGCTCCAGCCCCACTGCCAGCCCCATGCTGTTCTCTCTCAGTGGTATGTGCATCAGCAAGGTTCAGAAAATGCCACACTCCGTAACAGGCTGCCAAAGGGTCCATTAGACCAGAGAAAAGTGAGCCCATGACAAATTTTCCAGCCCATGACAAATTTTCCACAAGTTTTCCATTTTTCCCCGTGCCTGTGTATGGAATACAGGGGGTGTCTCCTCAGCCCTGAGCTCCTGGCACAACCCAACCCTCGAAGGGAAGGGTGGCCTTGTGGAATGGGAGGAAATGAGGTAAGAATGCTCCAGAAAATCACAGAAGTTGGAAAAGAACTCCAATATCACCAAGTCCAAACCCCAACCATCCCTCCTGTGGAGTCAGGAGCTTGGCATAGCAAACATGAACCCAAAGTTTCCCCAGGAAAATCTCCCTCACAGATGTATTCCATGGGCTTCATATTTTGCGAGCAAGCAGCTACCCAATGGAAAATGCCAGAGAAGCACTCTCTGTAATTACAATTTTATCACTTAAAAAGCTTGGCTGTGTCATAGCAGTGGCTCAATTATATCAGAGAAAGTGAGGGGTCTATTGTATCAGAGAAAAGTGAGCCCATGACAAATTTTCCACAAGTTTTCCATTTTTCCCTGTGCCTGTGTGTGGAATACAGGGGATGTCACCTCAGCCCTGAGCTCCTGGCACAACCCAACCCCTGAAGGGAAGAGTGGCCTTGGGAATGGGAGGAAATGGGGTAAGAATGCTCCAGAAAATCACAGAAGTTGGAAAAGAACTCCAAGATTGTCATTACGGGACACCAAAGAACACAAGCTCACACCACTGCTCTCAAGGTGAAGGAAAAGGGAAGTTTATTTTCTGACTCCAGCATTTATAGTTTTCTAAGAGTGACAGTGGATTGGAGGGTGACAGTGCCACCTCTCCAATGACACTGGACAAACCAACAGTTTATCAACTTTCTCCTCCTCTATAAAGGAATGAAAAACAATGAGTTATTTACGGAAAGTGTGTGAGAGAGTTCACTACAAGAATGTCAACATCAGAAGGCTCAGAAAATCTTAAAAACCAGGGTGACACAAGATCATCAAGTCCAACCCCCAGCCATCCCTCCCAAGGAGTCAGGAGCTTGGCACAGCAAACATGAACCCAAAGTTTCCCCAGGAAAATCTCCCTCACAGATGTATTCCAAGGGCTTCATCTTTTGCGAGCAAGCAGCTACCCAATGGAAAATGCCAGAGAAGCACTCTCTGTAATTACAATTTTACCACTTGAAAAAGCTTGGCTGTGTCATAGCAGTGGCTCAATTAAGTTGAAATGCAGGACTGCTCCTGATGGTGCAGGAATAATATCATAAACCATTTGCCAGGCTGCTGGAAACATGCTGATTATGGGCACAAAGCTCACCCTGCTTTCCTTGTGAGCACTGAGCCTCAGCACACTCCCTCACGTGGGGAACCAGGACAGCTCCTGCCTTTTTTAATATAAACTGATGCCATTTATGCTGCACATCCAAAGAGCTCCCCTCGGGGTGGTGCAGCAGTAGGTGTGCCAGGATCCTGCCCATTTCCCAGGAAAAACCATCTCAGGTGGAGCTGCCACAGCTTCCCCTGGCTGCTGGGGAAGCCAGGGCACTTTGTGGGACACCAGAGAAGCAGAATGAGGGGGGCAAGGAGCTCCTGGAGTCCTGCTGATTAGGCTGCACTAATTAGAAAGGTTTGGGATTCAAATAGTTCTGCAGGTGTCATGGACATATTTTGTGAAAAAATCCTTTCCTTAGGATTTTTCCTCCTGAGAAGCTGAGAGGCCTCAGGAACAAAATGCAAACAATGGTTATCTGCTGCTGTGGGATGCAACAGGTGCATCTGGGATTGGTCTCATGTGGTTGTTTTAAATTAATGGCCAATCACAGTCCGGCTGTCTCGGACTCTGGTCAGTCACGAGATTTTATCATCATTCCATTCTTCTCCTTTCCTTTCAAGCCTTCTGGTGAAATCCTTTCTTCTATTCTTTTAGTATCGTTTTAATATAATACATATCATAAAATAATAAATCATCCTTCTGAAACATGGAGTCAGCTCCTCGTCTCTCCCCTCATCCTGGGACCCCTGTGAACACCACCACACAGGAAACCTGACTGCAGGCAAGAGCTGATGGAACTTCTGCAAGGATCTCAAGAGATTCTGCTCTGCAGCTGCATGCAGGAGAGCAGGCCAAGAGCAGATGAGCATTTCTGGATAACAATCTAAATGCAAGAGCAGTCACCTCCTCTGAGAGGGGTGAATCAGGGCAAGGGAATGATTTAGAAACCACTGCTCGAGAAGCACAAGGCAAAGACAACAGAAAGAAGGAAGTTTTCGTCCACTTGCTTGCCCATGGAAGTGGAAATTGCTTCCCTGTCTTCTGAGCAAAAGGAAAACATCAATCAGCTGCTTTTATCAAACATCAGATCCAGAAAAAGAAATCGAAAATATTTTTAGTGGCTCTTTTTCCAGGATGGAGTAGCTACATACCCATAAAAAATTAGAGGCTTTGACTGAAGAATGTTTTCATCATAAATAAGGATGATTCCCTCATTTTAAAGAGGGAAATTTTATGTAAAAATAAGCAAATACAGAGACTTTCAGAGTAGGGCTTGAAGCAAATGTTGTCTCTGGCTGATTTCTAGAAGCACACTCGTTTTAGCTGCATTATTTGCCATGCTATGTAGCTGCGATGCTCAGCTATTACCCCTGGACTTAGACTCAAAATAGGGTGAATTTACACTTAGCATAAAACAACAACAGTTCCACGTCCTGAACACCCACTGCCAACATTATTCTCCAGCTCTAATGCTCAGGGCTCTGAATCTGGGCTTCGCACAAGGACACCTGAAGGTTTTATATTAAATATTTCCTAACCCTAAATGAGAACAGCCAGTGCTGCTCAGCAGTGCCCCAAAGCCAAAGTTTGACAGAGACGTGCTTCATTTTGCAGCCAAATGTGAACGCAGTGTCAGAGGAAGCTGTGCCCAGCAGAGCCCCCAGCTCTGACAGCTCGGGGCAGCCTCTGCTCTCGGAGCTCCTGGCAGGCAGGACCCTGCACAAGATCTGCTGGTGCAGCTCAGTTTGGCATTGGCGTTGCCCTTGACAAGATAAATCAGATTAAAGAGTGCGAGTAGCCACTGGGTCTGCAGTTTGCTGAGAGTCAGAGAGTTCTGAACGCGTTCGTTTTGGCCACTCAGCTGGACAAGGGACCCTGGGGGAGCATAAGTCCACATTAAGCTGTTGTAAGGAGATATAAATCTCCTCTGACTGGATGGCCACTGGCTATTAAGGGGCTCCATAATAAATGTTAATCATTCTGGAGCTGATGGAGGATTAAAAGACTCAGACTTACTTCTGTGTTTGGAGTTGGGGAAGGCTGAGGATGCCCTGACATTGATCTGTGCAGGAGCCAGGTGGGTGCTGGGGTTTGAGGCAGGATTCACTCAGCAGCTGCAGTGCTCCAAGGAACTGAGATTCCAACTATTCTGAACTGAGATTCCAACCATTCCAAACTGAGATTCCAACCATTCCAAACTGAGATTCCAACCACTCCTAAACCCTTCCTAAAACACATTCCTCAGTTTTCCACATTTCAGCATCGTGGGCTGTCACAGACATCTTTTCATGAAAAATCCTTGCCTTAGGATTTTTCCTCCTGAGAAGCTGAGAGGCCTCAGGAACAAAATGCAAACAATGGTTATCTGCTGCTGTGGGATGCAACAGGTGCATCTGGGATTGGTCCATGTTGGATGTTTCTAATTAATGGCCAATCACAGTCCAGCTGGCTCGGACACAGAGTCTGAGATGAAGCCTTTGTTCTCATTCTTTCTTTCCTTTCTATCTATTCTTAGCCAGCCTTCTGATAAAATCCTTTCTTCTATTCTTTTAGTATCGCTTTAATGTAATATATATCATAAAATAATAAATCATCCTTCTAAAACATGGAGTCAAATCCTCATCTCTTCCCTCATCCTGGGACCCCTGTGAACGCTGTCACAGTGGCTGACACTTTAACTCCTTTTACAGATTTATTTTTTGGATTATTCAGCACTGGGAAGCTCCCTTTAAAGCATGTTATGAGCTTTTCCAGGGACAACAATACTGTAGGAGAAATATGGGGTGGGGATGATTTAATGCCCTCCAAACATTAGATTCCATTCATTAGAATCCATTCACACTGCTTCCTTTTCCTGCCATAATTATCCCAAAGTTTTATGAAGCAGCAAGTGGCTGAGCAAAAAAAAAAAAGTCATCCTCCTGATCTGTTATATTTATAAAAACATGCAGTTAGAGTGATGTTTTCATTCTCTTCACTATTTGCCTTGTTTATGGAATGTAATCTCTCAGCCCCCTCTTTGGGTAGGACTTCACATTTCTGCAGTGACAATCACCCAAAGTCTGCTACTCCCTACAAACTCCCTTCCACCTGTGATCAGCAATTCTGCTCTTCTTGGTCGTGTGGTTTCTCCATTTCAGTTCTTTCCCAGCCTTCCTGCAGTGCACCCAAAAGGAGGTGGGATGTTAATGTGAGCCATGTATTTATAACCACTTTGCTTCAGCTTGTAAGTGACAAATACTCCTTGTTTCTAACATTCCCTCGAGCCTTCTGCAGAGTGTGATTTCTTATTTTATATGTAAAAACCTCAATCTCTGTTCCTCTACAGCTCCCAATGAATCTCTCTAAGTTATACACAGACATGAACACACAGAAAATTGCCAGTCCAAAGCTGGAGGCAAAAAAATCAAATTTATTGGTAATTGATGCTAACTAGATTTGACATTTGACCAAACTTGTTAAAACAACCAGAATATCTGATATCATTAAACCTAATAAAGATTAAATATCCAGGATTATAAATTATATCATGCACCCCAAGATTTATCTTCAACATAATGTTACTGAACTAAGCTGCCTTTATCAACTCTAAGCATGGCCCTGTGTCCAAACTAACAGCTACTGCAAACACTTTTAAAGGCTAAAAATTAATTGAAATTGCTTGAACTCATATTTTTACTAATTCTGGAATGCTGCAGCATTGAAAAACAAAATAGGTTGGAATCATTCAAGAATCCAGAGTTTTACTTTTCTTTTTACTAAGATTCTGTGTCTCAAAAAACCCTGAAAAGAATCCATGAAGAAACAGATTTCTCTTATATAGGGCCATGTGGATATGAAGAGAATTCCCACCTCCTGCTAAAATTCATGGGGCATTTGTTTGTTTTATTAGGGGAAAAAGGTTTGTCCCAGCTGAGCCAGGCAATACCTCAAGGAAAAAAAAAAAAACCCTTTAATTGTGGTTCAGCATTCCTGGAGGTGTCTGGAAGGAATCCAGGGAATAATGGAAGGTCTTGCTGGTAAAACTCCTGAGGCAGCAGGCAAAGATCCTTCAAAACTCAACCAACCATTTGAAGACCAACTTCCCTGTGTGCCTCCCAGAACATCCCACACAGCAATTCCTCTGAAACAGAGGCGAAAATCCACACCTGGAATAACAGGAATGGGACTGAAGTCATAAAATCTGCCCAGATGGGCAGAAGGGCTGAGCTGGACACTGGGAAGGAGCCACTGGGAGAGGCCACAGCTCTGGGGACAAACTGCCCAGTGCAGGGTGGGCTTGGAAGGAGGAAATCTGGAAAAGCTGAGTGGGTGGCAAGGACCCACCAAGCAGCAGAGAGGTTTCTGCAGGTTCTGCTCAGCTCTGCTCTCTCTACACAAGCTCTTAGCTCTGGTTTCTCTCGCCCACCAGGCAAAATTTCCTATTAGAGAATGAACTTGCAGGGAATCGAGGCCATTGTTTTACTGGAGTCTCTCAATGGCTGCCGTTCATCCCTCGCTGAAGCGATAATCCTGTCTTTGTCATCACAACCCAGTGCAATGTCACAAATGAAATTATGACAAACATCTGGATCCAATGAATCCCCAAGGAACAAAGGCCCTGTTCTCATGCAGATCAGTTCAGTAATAAAAATTAAGAAAAACCCATAAATCCTCTGGAAATGCACTGGAATGGATGAGCAGAATTCCCTGTGGATAAAGGGAATTGTCATTGTACGTTCCCATGCCTCATCAGCCAGCAGATTTCAAAAGAACAGATCTATTTTCATTAAAAGGTACCCATTTTAAACGAATTTAAGCCTTTTGTTTGTGACTGCTGCCAAAAGCTTTGCGCCCTAAGACGGCCATTTCCACTGAGCTTGACCAATTTGCATATAAAGCTAATTGAAAAGAAAACATTTGGGGAGTTTTGTTAAAAAATAATAATTGCAATCTTTAAAAGTTACCATGGAATATAAACATTCTGATGAAAATCCAAAATGTGACTCTGAAGATTTTTTTTTTTGTGATTTCTACTAAACAGATATCCCTAAAATAAACCTTTTTTTTTTTTTCTTTAATTTTAGAAAGGATTAAGAAATGTTTCCTTGGTATTTTCAGGGTGATTGTCATGAAAGGGAATGGAGAGAGTTCCAGGGCCTCACCATCCTCACAGGGAAGAATTTCTTCCTGATATCCCATCTAAATCTACCCATCACGTCCATCATTAAGGAATGCACATCTCCATAGATTGCATTTTAGCCTGTGCCCAGTCTTCCCAAGTTTCCACCAGATCAGAGACAAACACAGTACCCAGGCCATGAAAACCCAAGGGTTTTTGGGGAGAGGTTTGCACTGAACTTATGGTCAAACAAACCTGAATTTCCCACTTTTTGGAACACTCCCAAAGCTTTCTGTGACACAATCCGAGCCCTGGTGCCTTCCCAGGAGCAGTGGGGATGGAAAATGGCCTCAAGGAGGGTTAAAAAACCAGTAAAAACCCCTCATCATCCCCTCCAAGATGTGCCAGTTCCCAGCCTGAACACACACACGGGATCACAGAACCATTCAGGGTGGAAAACTCCTTTAGGATCATCGAGTCCAACCCCCATTAAACCACATCCCCACATCCAAACACCCAGCTTGGGGTGCTGGAACAATCCAAATGCACATTTGGCCAATTTATCCCCAGCAAAAAAGGCTGACTGTAAAGCAATAATCTGTGCAGAGTTTACAAGCTTGTATTCAGCACTTAGCAGCCTGCAAGAACATCTGAAGGAGCAGAGTCCTTTCTAATCAGCTCGCCCTGGAAATTTGCTCACAACAACGTTCTCTTTTCTCACTTTGACAATTCTCATTAAGGGCTGCCTTCCCTGCACCTCCGCGTGGAAAGGCTGATGTGAGCTGCATGCTGATCCTCACTGGGAGAGCTCCCTGCAGGCTGCAGCACTGCAACTCACACTGTCGAAAGTACAGATTATAACTCTGCCTTTTTGCAAATACTAAAATGGATTCTGTATGCGTGGTGGTAAAGTAACTTTGTTATAAAGATATAGTTTTTATTTCTGTTGGTAATTAAGCTCAGTGCAATAGCTGATATCAGTGTGCTTGTGTAAAACGCCTGCTGGGATGGGATAGCACCCAGTGCACACAGGATGAGGACACCTGAACAGATCTGCCAACCATCAGCACTCACCCTCTGAACACAATATGGACCAAGGCCCAAAAACTGGAGGTGATGATAAAAAAGGACTAAAACCACAAGCAAAGGCTCTGCATGCTCTAAAAAGGTGGAACTGAGGAGGAGCCATGCTAAACAGTTCTTAAAATATGTAAACTAGTTTGGGGAAAGGGGGAAAGGTTTACTATGCGTGATTGTTGATGAATGTGCAACAGGCTGATGCGATAGGAATGGTAAATAAAGGGTGTTTCCATATAATATCAGGTACTGTGCTCTCAGCTGAGTACAAGATGCACCCAGCCATAATAACCTTGGTTCTATGGTCTTTGTCTCCTATTGTCCTTTATTAAACTCTTTAAATTTTCACAAGAGAGTGAAGGTGTTTTTCACAAGCCCAAACCTTCGTGGAAAGAGAGGGAAGAGCATTTCAAGGACCTCTGAGGAGCAAGGGAAGGAGAAGTGGGATACCCGAGCTGCAGAGAGCATTGGGATGGACTCAGGAACATGGGAACAGCATCCTGCAGTTCCACTTCCATCTGTCCTAAAATCTGCCTTTTCCAGGCAAAACTTTCAGCATGACAAAGGAAGTTTGGAGGTATTTTCTCTTAATATCCACTATTACTAATCTCACTAATGCTCAGGATATTAATATCTAATCAGCTACCAGCTATTCTCAAAACATTCCACAAATCCCAAAGGTCCAAATGTGACTTCAGAGGTTAAGTCAGGAAAATCAGGCACACAGCAGCTCACACTTTATATGCTGACTGGGAGTTTGGCCACAATTTAAAGTTTGCAGTAAGCAAGTCTGAGTTTTGGGTATTTCTCTGCAGAGAACAGTTATTTCTCAGAACAGAGCCCTGATGAATGAAACCATAAAGGAAGAATAGTAGCTCTGGAAGAGGAGGAGATAGTTCAATCAAACATTTCCATTGACTAAACATCTTTTTAATGAATAAGAGCAATTAAGTGTTACTCTGACCTGCTCTGCCTTTCTTTTTAAGTGACTAATGTATTTTATTACCAATTTAGCTTTCTTTTTAAACGCACGTGAAACCTGCATTTTCCATTTTAGTGATGAGCAAGGCAGCGCGCAGATCTGACAATTCTTGATTTGACAGAAAATACTGTTTTCTCAAGACCAACATACCCACAAACATGGATTATGCTTGGGAAATCCCTCATCAAAACCGTTCCGAGCAACAACACATCTGTTCTTATTTACAGACACAAAAAGATGCAGCTCCCCATCAACAAGCAGAGTCATCAATTCTGATTTACTCTTTGCAGGCTCTAGGAGGGCTTTAGAGGCCACCCCCTCCCCATTCACACAAACTCTCCCCCCCTCACTGTTTCAAAAAACCAACTCTGGATGCAGAAATACCTCGGCCAAAATCTTGCAGATATTTTCACCTCAATAAGTAAAGATATTGTTTATGAATAATATTTATTGGTTTTGAGAAATACCTCGGCCAAAATCTTGCAGATATTTTCACCTCAATAAGTAAAGATATTGTTTATGCCTTTGATTTCAGTCTGGTTTGCACTTTAAAGTGAGGTTTTTTGTGTACACAATTAAATGAGGGGGTTCCAACCACAGATGATTGTCTCCTCCAATTCTGTTGCAGCTTTGTGCAACTTGGAAGAGTTCACAGAGAGCAAAGCAGATTTCACTGCCCAGAGCATTTGCACAGGTTCATCTCCAGCCTTGAACCAAGTGCCAGAAAGTCCCTCTGGGTATGAAACATGTGAACATTTTGTCTTTTTAACCATCTGAGGGGATTTATTTTCATGCTTGGGAGATAATCAGGATGTCCCTGGTTGAGAATTTGGATGAGGCATGGCTTGTGAAGAGCTTTTTGGTGTTTCTGATGATCACTGACGATCAGTGAGTGTCCCAGGGACAGCCCCAGCCCTGCTGCCCATTCCTGGCTGGCACAGCACAGATGGCACCAGGGAGGAAAAGGTGACACAGGACAATGAGAAATCAGGAAGGTTGGGAAAGACCTCTGAGATCACAGAGTCCACCTGTCAGCCCGGCAGCACCAGGATGTTCACCAGCAAACCTTTCACCCCAATGGCACAGCCAGACATTGCCTGAACACCTCCAGGGGTGGGGACTCCCCCACTTCCCTGGGCAGCCCGCTCCAGGGCTTGACAATATTTTCCATGAAGAATTCTTCCCTAGTATCCAATCTGAGCCTCCCTTGGCACAACTTGAGGCATTTTTCCCCTGTCCTGCCCCTTGGGAAAAGGCACTGGCTGCCACCTCACTCACTCCAACCTCCTGCCAGTGGTCACGCACTTTGTGTCTACAGGAAAATCATCTCAAACACACCCCTGGAGGTGTCCAAGGCCAGGCTGGGCAGGGCTGGCAGCAGCCTGGGAGGGTGGAAGGTGCCCCTGCCCATGGAATGGGATGGGATTTAAGGTTCTTCCAGCCCAAACCACTCTGTGATGGTTTTATGAGACAGACATTGCATCCAAAGCATCTTCTGTCCTGCTGGGAAGCTGCAATGCTGTAGGTAGTGAACACTGTAAGCTTTTATGAGAGGATAACTAGGAAACAGCTTTTATTATTCCAATAAATACCATTTGCATTCAGACAGCACTAAATAATGTCCACAAACACATGAAAATAGAGTCACTGGCTGAGAGAGCTTGCAGTGGAAAAGACAAGTTTTATTTACTTTTTAAAAACCTTTTAGTTCCTTAAAGCAGCAAAATATGATTTCATAATTATTACCTTATGCTGTCCTGACATTTACATTACCATACAGTGCTGAAAGCCAGAAAATACCAACTGTTCTGCAGAGGATTTTGTTCTCTGCGGGGTAAAAAAATCTATTAACTGCATTCAGACCTGTATATATATTATAAAAAAAAAAAGAATTCACTGGTGGATTGCAGGATTGGGAAAGCTTGGAGGCTGAACTCTGTATGGAGTTGCACAGTATGGATCATTGAATGATGGATTTGGATTTGGAAGGGTTAAAGGGGTTTTATGAAGTCCCCTATTCCAGGGATAGGTGACCTTAGTCAGGAAGAACTGGGCTGAAAAGGGGATGGAAAAATATGACAAAATTTAAGAAATATTCCTGTTTTTCTGCATTTCTGGGTGCAAAGGTCTGAGCACTCCTGGAAACGTGTGCAGATCTGTAAAACGATCAGAAATATTGCACTGTTCCCTATTGCCATCACTTCCTGAAATGCTCAAACTCTGCCCAAGAAAGAGGATGGCAAGGTGGGAATTAGAGACTGGGACTTACTCCAAACCCTCTTATACCTCCCAAGCAGGGTCTCACATCCCAGGGTCACCTCCTGTTCCTGCACGGAGGTTTCATCCATCCCCTCCCAAACTCTGCTTACAGCAGTGACATCCAGCAGGGATGGGGAAGGGCTCAGAGCAGCACTCCTTTCTCCAGTTCCCACTGGCCTGATGAATGGCTCCTGTAAAATGTTAAATCCTCACTCCTCCTGCCCCTCAGAGCCACAGCATCTCCCATATATTTGTTGCATACAAATAAAAACCTTATTGAAAAAAACCTTTATAAAATCATAGCTCAATCCTGTTACTTCAATTCAGTGCAACTAGTAGCTAACTTACTAATTCCCGTAAGAAAAAATTGTAAAAATAAAAATTAGGTTACATAACAATCTAGTCTTATAAAAAAATAAGGTGCATCTACAAAAACAGAAGTTTAGCCCATAAAAACCCATTAAAGTGTAAAAAAAAAAAATTTAAAAGGTTTAAATAAACAAACACCCTAACTATTTACCAACCAATAAACTGAGCATTAATGCACTATTAACCAATTAGATTTAACACAGTACCTTCTGATATTCCTATACAAATATAAACTATACAAAAAAAAATCAGCTTTTCTATGTTTAAAAAAGAAATCAAAAATTCCATCTATTACTATTGCAACACTGATCCAAACTGTGCCCTGAGCACTCACGGGGGAAGGACGAGAGCAGCAACAGCTCCTCCCTTGTGGCAAAGGGGCATTCCCAAAGTCCAAGCACCTCGAATTCCCTCTGGGGCTCTCTCCTTAGCCCTCATCCTCAGCATGAGGATGGAAAAGGGGTGGGACAGAGGTGGGACAGTCCCACTCTGCCTCTCAGCTTTGCCCAGACCCCCACTCATGGATCACTGGATGGGCGCCATCGCCGATTAATTAATCTCAGCTGATGATGGAGCTCCAAAAATCCACACAGGGGTCTCCAGAGGACTATTCCTCATGGCCAGAAGCTGGGAAAAACTGGGACAGAGCAGCTGTGGCTGCCCCTGGAAGTGCCCGAGGCCGGGTTGGACAGGGCTTGGAGCAGCCTGGGACAGGGGAAGGAGGCAGAGGATGGAAAGGGATGATCCTGAAGGTCCCTCCCAACCCAAGGATTCCATGAGATGGGAAGAGGCCTTGGGCAGGTCATGGCTGCTCCAGCAGCCATAGATGAGGGATGTGTTTCTGCATTCCACACGTTTCTGTATTCCTTCCCTCAGTGGGAAGGACGAGCTGGGCCAGGAGCTTGTTCCCTCCTGCCCTGACAGACTGAAGGTGCCAGTGCCTCCCTCCTTGTCCTCCTGTCACCAGGAGGTGCAAGGTTGTTCCTCCGTGTCCTCAGCACCGAACACAGCCAGGCAATGCGTGGCGGTTCTCTTTAAATCAGAAAATAATTTAAAGCCACGGTCCTGACACTCCACCGTGCTGTGGAGAGGCCAGCGCAGCCTCATTATAGATAAAAATCACAAATTAAGGTGTCTCCTCTCATTGAGTGAAGAGTTGCCTTCAGAGATAATTCAGAACAGAAATCTAATTTTTGTGCCCTGAATTTTCTGTGGAGGAGCCCTGTCCCCCTTCCCATCACTCTGGCAGTAATGGGAAATTACCCATGTCATCCACATCAAGCATCTCAGGACATCAGATTTGCTTGTCCCCTTCGTTTCTGGATTAATTATTAGTTGGATGGTCAGAACAGTAGATTTTGATGCTCCACTGTTTCCACAGCCCTTCAGAGTGAGAGAAATGGCTTCATTTCTAATTTAGAGACAATATAGAACTTTTTGAAAACAAGGATAAATGTAATTTTCCTAAAACTAAAATCCTTAAGTTTACAGAGAAAATACCACATCACAGGTAAGATGATTTATGTAATTAAAAATACTCATGTACTATTAATAACCTTAATTTGCATGAGTATTAGGTCATTTTTATGTAATTAGCTGAAGCAGAAGGTTTTTTGTCAATTAAACTAATTGTTTTTCACACTAGGTGTAGACTGAATATTGATCTTTTTTATTCAGCTCACTTACATAAGCAAATAAGATCTAATTGCATCCTTACCACATCATTACTCAGTTATTGTAAATTACAGAACATAGATTTTCTCACACAATAACACTTTCTTTGTGCTATTGCTGTTGAAGAAATGCTGCTTAATTTGGGAACTTCAAACTCTGCTTTCCATCTGTCGATTTTGGAAAAATTTGCATTGTAGTGTTTGTCTGCTTAGTAGCTAAGATAACGTTCAAGCAGAGTTTCAGAAGGATGAAGGAAATGCCCAAAACAGCACCTGTGTCTTTCAAAAACCAGTCAGAAGAGAGATCAACCAAGCAATGGCAGCTCCCACACACAAATCACAACAGGACTTTTAGATTCAATAATTAATCTCAACCTTGTAAAGAATTTGTGCTTCTGGCTTAACAAAGGTTCAAAAAAATCAGGGATATTCACAGGTTTAGTTGGGAGATTTTTGTTTTTGTTGTTGTCGGTTGTTTTTTTATATTTTTGTTTGTTTGTTTTTAATGCCTCCACACTGGGGCAGGGGAGCAAAAATTACTTGTCATGTTTTACCTGTAGCAAATTCCAGACTCTCAACAGCTTTGCTGGGTGTTCCACTTCACACTGGCTGGTTTTATTATGATGGGATAGAGAAATGATAATTCACAGAACCACTGGGTTGGGAAAGACCTTCCAGACCATTGAGTCCAGCCCAGCCCCAACACCTCACCTAAACCATGACACCCCAAATCCAGGCTTTGTTAAACACACCCAGGGATGGGGACTCCACCACCTCCCCAGGCAGCCATTCCAGAACTTTATCACCCTTTCTGTAAAAACTTGCTCCTGATATCCAACCTGTATTTCCCTTGGTGCAGCTAAATCTGTGTCCCCTCAATCTGTGTCTGATCCCCACCTTGTCCCCAGCCCAGAGCACTCGGTGCCACATCCATCCCTTCCTTGGACACCTCCAGGGATGGGGACTCCAGACCTCCCTGGGCAGCCCTTTCCAATGCTTTCCATGAAGAAATTCCTCCTGAAATCCAGCCTGGACCTTCCCCGGCACAGCCTGAGGCCCCTGCCAGGACATTTTGCCTTTGAGCACCTGAGCTGCTGTGCTGAAGCTGCAGCAGCCCCAGTCAGACCCCACTGCTCACTCAACCATGGGGTTAATTCCTGCATTCTGTACCCAAAATGAAGAAGTTATCAAGAATTTGTTGTTCCAGCAGAACTCCGAATGTTTTGCAAAGAAAATGATAGCAGTGTTTCTGCTGCAAGTCAGGCTGGAAGAAATGCTCCTGAAGAGAAGTCACTGGGAACAACAATGTGTCTTGATGCTGTACAAATTGCTTCCCTTAAAAAATAAGAAATGAACAGTACTTAAGCTTGATGGATTGTTTGTTCTCCTCACTTGTTAAAATTCTCTGGTGCTGAAGCTGGGCCATATGGAGCAGAGCTGTTGGTGTCAGAGCTCAGATGCCAGCTGCCTACATTCTTCTAGCAACTGCATCTGGATTTCTCAGCACTCCAGATTCAGAATTAAAAGCAAAAATGCTAATTTCCACAAAGAAAACACTTCTTCCCCCAAAAAAAAAAAAAAAAAAAAAAAAAAAATCAAGGCACTCCAGTCCATGAAAATGGAGGCAAAAGGATTACACACAGTTGTCTGCCTGCTGAGCTGTCTTTACTCATCCCATGGCCAGGATTCCCCCAGTGCAACTGGGAGGTGAAATGCATTCACTGTGGCATGGCCAGGGAGGGCTCAGGGCAGTGCATCCATTGCATTCATTGCTCAGTGAAGTGGAGCTCCCAGCACTTGCAGAATCAGGGGGAGAAGCTCAGCTGGCGAGCAGGAACTTGTTAAACCACTATAAAACAGTCGTGTTCAATTCTGCACCACGAGCCTACACACAACGAGGGGGGTGGAAAGAAGAAAAAAGCCTTAAGAACAAACAGTCTACCATCAGCTAAATCGAACCACTTCAGCAGGATCAGGGCTGTGGCAAACACACTTCCCATGAGCACAGGGCATCTGGTGCAGTGAGGGAAAAAGCCACTGGCTTTTGAACATGTTCCCTAAGAAACGGGAGCATCTGAATTCTGGGGCTTGGTCTGGATCTGCTGATTCTTGAAAGTGCAAAGAAGGATTTCCACAACCCCAAGTAAAATATCCCACTCAATAAGGAATGGGACAGAGGGAATGGTCTAAAGCTGAGCCAGGGCAGGTTCAGGTTGGATATTAGGGGAAATTTCTTCACTGAAGGGGTGGCCCAGGCATTGGAACTGCCCAGGGCAGTGGTGGAGCCACATCCCTGGTGACAAAGTGTGGATAAGGCTCTTAGGGCCACAGTTTAATAGTGATTTCATTCAGTCTTAAAGGTCTTTTCCAACCTTAATGATTCCATGATCTAAAAATTCATTCAGATATTTAAGCCTATCCTGGAGAAATGTAACACTTCTTGAGCACAGTGAGAACCACCCTCAAACCCAGCCTGATAACACAGACTGTCAACAAGCAGCAAATATTTACATGGTTCTAAAACATCTCAAGCCTACCAGCTGTGCAATTTCACTTCCATTTAACGAGAAGCAGTCCCTTACATGCAGGGAATTTTTCAGCATTAGGGCCCTGCCTTCTCAAGGCACAAAAGCCACAGAGCAAAGGCCACGGTGCAGAGCAGAAGGCCACACATTAATTTAAAAATACCCATTTATCCAGCAGCTTCAGGTGCACAATGATACATTCAGTTTTCACTGAGGGCTGCACTGCCTGGGTTAGATACAATTCCCATCAACATAATACCTGTTCTATTCCACAGCAGAAGGAGGAAGAGGCCTTTGTTAGCAACGCACAAAAGCACTGCAAGTCACACCCAGCCCCACAGGGCAAAGTCTGGAATCTCCTCTCAAATACTGCACAAAGACAAACTGGGAAACACAAAATATCGGCTTGGAGGGATCAATGGATACTGGGAAAAACAGAATTAATTATCATCTGGTGGGTCGTAAGTAGGATTTACTTCTTGATCTACCCTTCAGATGTCCAACTTGTAACATATTCTTAATTTACACTCTGCACTGGAGTTTCTGGCTATGTCCCTGCTTTGAATTTTATTTTTTAAGACTCAAATATTGCTATCCTATAGGTATGGAAACCAACAGCAGCCATTTCACTACAGGCAGCTTAGCCAGCTACAAGATTTTCAGTTCCAGCACACTAATTTCTGTTTATTCATCATTATTTTGCTCCACAAGGTGGTGATTTTGCATATTTGAGAGCCCAGGATGAAAACACATCTCAAGCCCAGCCTGACACTCAGAAGGGATTGCGAGCAGACTGAAATCCTGTTCCTCCTTGCCTTGAGCTATAGTTTCAAATACCTTTCCACATATTCCCAGATTGCTAAGTAGAGAAGTTTCCTTTGAAATCTGCAGCCCTTTGCCTTTTTCTTTATGCAGAAAGAACAAACTTTGGGTACTGTTTGCTGCTTTGGTTTCAGGCACACTGGAATAATGAACAGAGAGAGGAAGGAGGATTCTGAGTAGCAAAAGCAATATCCAAAAAATAGGTGTAATATACATTTGGGATCATCTCTGAGCAGCTGATATTGGTTACAGAGAATCAGTCTTTGTCACTATTTCTAGAAAATCCTGTGATGTCTCTTTGTACCGCTAATAAATAAAAAGGCAGAACCATTACCACTATTCAATTACTGGTGTAAATTAGAGATGAAGCAATAATGATTTAAATCAGAATTAAAGCACTCTATCTTTTTATTTCTCATACATTTTAATGCTAAACATTATGATCTGGAAGCTCCTAAAGCAAGTGAAAACCTCAATCCATACTCCGCCAGCATCTTTATATTTACCTCCACTTAGAGCTAATACACTGAAAGAGAACCAATTTTACACATTTAAAATATTTGTTCTTGAAGTATTTTTAACCAGCTGTTGACAAACTCCTGTAACACAATATATAGGCAAATATGTCAAGAATAACTTTCTCCTTGAGCAATTTCCTTTGGCACCAAGAGGAATCCCAGTGCAGTCAATTAACACACAGCTGCTCATGGGTAGAAAACCCAGCCCTTTATGAATCAGCTTCCAATTTTCCTTTTGTTCTATCAACAAAAGCAGAAATGTGAAGGAATGGAGAATGTCAAAGTCTGGAAAACAGCAGGAGCATTCTTGTTTATGCAACAGGTTGAAGTTTCAGCAGGATAGTCTTTCCTGAAGTGTCTTATTTTAATGATCAGCAAGTAAAACATCAAAGGAACTTCCAATTATCCCTTGCTTTTATTAATATAAAAACAGCGCCCTGATTTCCAGAAAGCTTTGTTAATATCTGACAATACCTAGAGGTTTTAATTCCCCTTGAGGAACCAACAGAGTCTTTCTCTTTTGGCTTTTCTGAGCAACCTGGTCTAGTGGGAGGCGTCCCTTCCCACGGTGGGGGACTGGAATGAGAAGTTCTTTAAGGTCCTTTCCCACCTAAACCCTTCCAGGATTCCATGATTATACCATGAATAAGAATATTCCCACGTTTGTCCTGTGCTAGATTATTTTCTGAGATTTATTTACACTGGGTGAGGTATTTGCACAAAATCCTTCCCATCACAGCTCACAGCACAAAGCTCCCTCACCACCCCCAGGTCTCTCTATTTCCAGCCACTCTGAGCAGAGCCAACCAAAAACACCCCAAAGTCCAAGAACTTTGATTTGGGTTGACTTCAAGCCTTGCTGAACTTTGAAAGGCTCTCTGGTTAATCTGCAAAACTCTTTCGTGTTACAGCAGAATGCTTGGAAAAGAAGCAACTCCTGGCCAACTTCAAGAGAATAAATTCACTCTACAATATCCCTGTACTCAACACTCCGAGGATGTTGCTGGGTGTAATTTCATCCCAAACCCCATATCCTGCACTTCCCACAGGTCCCTGATGGAACAGAGGGATGATACACGACCAAGAACAACCTATTTGCTACTTTTGGGAAGAATCAGTTGTGTTGTTTAGGGCTGGCATGGAGGTGCTCAAAGGTGCGCTCACTAGGAGTGTCCCGCATTAAAACCCAGCTCCACAAATGATCTTTTCATGGGAAAAGATCATGTGCAGCTCCCCTCGTGCTCTCAGCCTGATCCAAAGCCTATTTAAAGCACTCTGCTTGCCTTGGATGATGCCCAGCAGTTTTGGAAAGCCTCTCCAAGCGCCTCAAGCTGCTGCAGGAACCACCAGGAGCTGCAGGCACTCACACACTCGGTCCCATCCTGCGGCAATGTTTGTCTCTCCTGCTGTGACTCCCCTGCCTTCTGCAGCTGCCCCACCAACCTTCCTGCTCCAAGAAACCAAGAAATCCCTCCCAGGGGAGCACCCTGACTCTGGGAACCCTCTTCTTCCAGCAGTTTATCAATTTAAGATCATTCCTTGTTCCTGGAAGAGGAAAAATCCCTCTGCCCCTCTTGCTTTCTGTAACGTGTGGGTTATTACACCACCTTCCCTAGATCATTGCTTTTTTATATATATATTATAAAATCTGGCATCAAATTTAATCCAAATGTTTAGAAGCTCCTTTGGTTTATGGACAAATTCTCACTCCACATGAGGGGGGGAAAAAAAATCCACCAAGTGTTTTTTTTTTTTTCCCAAAGATATATCTTCCATGATTCCCCTCTTTTCCACTTGCTATTACACTTAGGCTTGAATATAGATTAAGAATTAAAAGTGAAATGAACCCAGTAAAAAATTTACCTGTAGATAACAAGCTCAGACAAAAAGAGAGCTTCATTAGCTTTTTTTTTTTTTGTTCCCCATGTCTTCCTCCTTTTTCAATTTTAAAAAGTGAAATCTCCTGGAATGGTTTTTGCAGTCTTTACGACTTCTTTAACGAGTCTTCTGAGTGATAAAAAGTACAATTAAAAACTATAGCTCCCTCAGTTAATTCAGATTTTCTCCTTGTGCCACTAGGACGACCAGCTTTATAAGCCAGCTGATACACCTTTTCTGGGGCCCATAATTAGATCCCTACAAGTTCCCTAAGATCTTAATTTCAGGCCCATCTTCTATAAAAGATTATTGGCAAGAGAGATGTTGGCTTTTCAAAGTAGAAATACGGACAGAAACAACAATGTTTCAGGGATTAAATTAGCAAAAAAATGCTTATATTGTGAGGTAATGCTCATGGGTGGCTGGAGCTGCGTCAGGGAAGGTTTGGGTTGGATTTTTGGGAAAGGTTCTTCCCCCAGAGGGTGCTGGCACTGCCCAGGCTCCCCAGGGAATGGGCACAGCCCTGAGGCTGTCAGAGATCCAGAAACCTTTGGAAAACCCTCCCAGGGATGCCCAGGGTGGCATTTGGGGTGTCTGTGCAGGGCCAGGGGTTGGACTCTGATCCTCGTGGGTCCCTTCCAAGTCAGGATATTCTGGGTTCACACTTTTATCCCTTTGCGGAGGTTCCAATTCTTTCACACCTCACATGGGGCTTGCAGCCAAACACCTCTGCACTGCTGGACTGAGCAGTGAAAAGTTATTGGAAAGTTATCGAAAAGTTACTCAGTTACTGAGATGTTAAGTCTCCAAAGATAACAAACCTATTTTAGGACATTATTTGAAGGAAGAATTGCTGAAGTAGAGCAGCACACATCACCTCAGAAACCACAAGGGGAGGAATTCAGGGTAAAACCAGCTGCTCCCCTAATAATGAGACTCTCTGTTAAGGGAGGGAATCAGACAGGGATGTAAAACTGCTTGGCTTTGTTAAGAGAGTACCAGAGAGCTGGAGGGGCAGCTGCAAGGCCAGGCTGGGTGGGATGCTGAGCACCCTGGGGCTGTGCAAGATGTCCCTGCCCATGGCAATGGGTGGGATGAGATGGTCTTGAAGGTGCCTTCCACCCAAAGCACTCTGTGATTGCATGAAGAGACCAAGGGAGCTCCCAGGTGACTGAGGTGAGCACCCATCATCCCAGAGCAAAGCCTGAGGAGGACCAGAGCCTTTCAGATGCAGGGTTTGCCTTGGCCCCCACAGATCATGGTGGGACACATTTACACTTGCACAGCTTCGCCCAAGCCTGAGCAAATCATTGCCTTCCTTAGGGAGATGAGAAGGAATTGAAATCCTGGGGGTGGGCCTTGGAGGGCTCCAAGACCACTGCTCGCTGTTAGATGCCGAGCTCCTTAGAATAACAAACACTTGGTTATTTCAGCTTTACAGAGACTTTTATCTCCTCTCAATGCTGGCACTGCACCTTCACCGTCTTTCTCATTAGAGCCCCTTTCTTCTGCCTTCACTCTTGATTCTCCTTACACTGTTTGCACTTCTTTATTCTTGTTCCCCATCCGTGTATCAAAACTGTTCTGTTGAAGAGCAAATGTCTGAGAGTGAAGGGTTTTGAGCATCAAAAAGCACATTCCGTACCCAGAAAGTGCAGCACAAAGGATTAAAAGAACTGAGTGATGCAGTGGAGATTAGAGAGAGCAGAGAATGCTAAAGACACACAAAGAGTGCAGGAAAGCTAAAATCACTTCAAACATTAATATCCTTCTTTGTCCCACATTCTACAAAAAGTGTTCTGTATCTCAAGCTTGAATCTTTTATTCTTTTTTATTTCATTTCAAGCACTTCTCTGATAAGATGAACATCCAAACTTTTAAAAAATTAATGTTGTTATATGGGTATGGGTTAAAATATATATTTCAGAAATATAATACCTTTGTGAGGACTTCTGTTAAACCAATAGTTAGTGCCTGAAAAGCACAATCACGGAAGTTTCAGTGCTCAAGACCATTAGAGAAGAAAAAAGAAAAGGGGCAGATGTAATCTTGGAAATGTGAGGGTACAAGGAAAATGGCTTGCATTTTTCTTTCTCATTTCTTTGCCAAATAGTAGAGAAAAGAGCTTTTACAGGCTGCAACCACCAGTGGATGCTGTGACACAGAGAAGGATATCCATGAGATGTCTCCTTGAGGGAAAGATGAAGGAAATATTTAGGAAGGAGCTCTGGAGGGTTTGGTTGTTGTTAGTTTGGGTTTCCTTGTTGTGTTTTTATTTGTTTGTAATTTTTGTTTGGTTTTTTATTTCCTCCATACAGTTGAAGATTTTTGTCACTTTCTGACAAGTTTCACTTAGACATTGTCCACCATCCTGACAAGTTTCACTTAAACATTGTCCAGCTGTTCCTGGTTGTGATCTATCCACTGCATCTACTGTGACCACAAAGAACCTGATGAAAAGTTCTTCAACCTCAAAAAAACCCCCACAGAAACAAAAGCAAAACCAAGTAAAGGGATAAGAAGAAAACTTAGCTGAGGTTGTACAGAATTTTAAGGAACAACAAGAAATTTAAGAACTTCAAGAAGAGTTCAGCGGCAGTTTCTCCCTTCACTGGAGTTTAAAGCAAAGAACACGAAATGAGGTCCCGGAGCAGAGAAATCCTTCCCAGAGAAGGAGATTCCACCCTTTGCAGTGGATCCAGCTCAGTGCACGACATCAATGTTTTCCTTGGAAACATCTAAAGATATTTCACCTGGGATGAAGGATGAACAATAACTCCCAAAAATGTCATGTAAATACAGGAAGAATTTTTTTCTTTTCGTTGTTTACCTCGAATTTATCTTCTCTGCTTCTAAAAGCACAGTGAGGCCGTTCCCATAATTTCCTTTCCGGCAAGGAAAATGCAATATTCCCGGCAGAACACGGGCCTGGACTGATTGATCACATCCCTCTACTTGGAATAAAAGGGACACATTTGTCCCCACCAGGGGAACGGGAAGGTGCCGGTTCCCCTGGCAACATTCCCTTAAAGACTTTTCCCTCCTCAATCATGCAAATCCTCGGCAATTCGGGACAACTGCGGTAGGAGGGTTCCGCTCTGAGCTTGATCACTTGGGGAGTTTCCACAGCCACGTGAATTCAGTATTTGTTGCCCTTAACTCAGAAAGGGTTAACTCAGAACCCAGTCCTGCATGGACTCCCCTTTATTTTCACAGTATCATTAAGGTTTGAAAAGAGCTCCAAGATCACCAAGTCCAACCCTCCATGAATGCCACCATTCCCTCTAAACAGCATCGTTCTCCTTTTAAACAGCCTCGAGATAGCTTTTAAATGGCCTTTAAACAGCAAAAAACCACATTTTGGTCAATGTTTTACCTGAGTTTCTAAGACAGTCAAGTTCTGAGCTATTTAAAATTCCTAACCCACACCAGCACTTGTCTAATTGTCCCTTATTTCTCCCCTAAATCTAAATAATCTGCTTTGGCAATGGAGTTGAGGATTGTTTAAAAGGGGTAAAATCCTGCTGAGTCGCTTGTGTGTTTTATTAAATAATAAAACCCAGAGGTAAAAAATGTCAGTCCTACACCCAGAATTCAGACGTTTCAAGACAGATATGAGAGCCGGGAAATTGTAGCTTGTAATTAGAACTAGCAAAGACTCTTTCATCCCATTAAACATCACCTCCATCCTATTTTTCCAATATCATGTGATTATGTACTTCATTAAGGCAATTAGAGCATATTTATGAGCAGTCCCCTGTCTCTCCAAGCACGGCTGCTGACTGGGGGTAGGGGAAAATCTGATTTCCAGCTCTTCCAAAGCTTTTTTTCCCTCTTTCTGTATTTCAAAATATTTTAATTAAATCCCTGGGCGCAAGTGGATATGATTTAGAAGGCAATTCAGGTCTTTAGGCCTACACAGATGTCACTTAAAATCATCTTTGAAGGATGACTTCAGAAACAACTAAAACGCCATTAGAGAGTAAATTGGAGGTGCAGGAGTAACAACCTCGATTATTTTGACAGCATTCAAGTCAAACAGCAGCTACAAGGAATGTCTGCCCATTAATGCTGATCAGCATTCAGCAGAAGAGCTCATTAGAATATCAGTCAAGCTTTTTGAACTTTTTTCAATGAAAGAGCCTCGATACAATGAAGAATTTGCGAGATGCAGATAAAAACATGAATTTTCATATAGCACTAAACATGTAGGAAATGAATCTGATTCACAAGGTTAAATATGTCTGCTGAGATCTTTTCGCATGTGGCTCTGCTCTATTGAATTATTTGCAAGAGGTGTTTGATGGTTCTTTCAAACCTGAACAGTGCAGCAAGCAGAATCCCGAAGTTAAGATGAAATCAAATATAAAACAAGATAAAATTCAGCCGCTGTCAGGTCTCTTTGCAAATTGAAACTTGATTTAGTGGCATGAAGAGGACGGAGTTTTTTTCACTGAGTTTTGAGCAAATCTGGGTCCCGTTCAGAGCAGGTGACAGCGGGAGGCAGCAGGGCTCGGTCCCTCCTGCAAAGCCCTGAGAGCTCAGAGGTGATTTAGGATTTATCCCAGCGACCCATCACGACAGAAACCCTCTAACCAAGCGATCTGATGCAGGCTCAGCTCCTTTGCCCAGCCCTTTCACCAGCAGAGGCTCCACCATGTCAGAGCAACAGGGACCCGTCCTCTCACATCATCATTTCCCCACAGCATCACAGAGCCCCTGAGAGCCCCCCTACACACAAGGGTGAGATAAAACCCCTTCTGATCATTCCTGCTCCACCATGGGAGGGGAACAATACCACACACAATACCTCTTTGCAGAAAGCAAAAATTGCAAGTTCTCATGGCAAAATCAGCAGCCCCAAAGCACCACAGCTGCCCCGGCTGCACTGAGCTGAAGGCAGACAAATCCCGAGATTTGCAGTGCTTTGAGACAGCCACACACACATGAAATTATTTTCAGGCTTTTGGGATTCAAAGCGAACTCTCTTTAGCAAGCATCACATTTTTATTTTTTTTCAGTAGATGTTTCCCAGAGTCTTTTATGGCTCTGCCCGCTGGGTCAAGTGATATTATCTCTGATTTCTGTGGCTACTTAAACAACTTACTGCATTCTCCTTAAACATGCAAAGGGTAAAGGCAGTGCAGAATCCGCATAATTGTGGCATTTTGTGTTTGTGAACGTGCTGCTGACAAAAGTTGGAGTAGATAATGGAAATCTTAGAGATTATATAGAAGGAGGCAGGTCAGGAATTCAGAGGTAAAGGTAACCTAAGGTTTCATTGCTGCTACAATTCTAATTCCTGCGTGCCGTGCCTTTCCAGTTATTGTCACCGGGGTCATTAATCCCAAAGGAAAATAACCAGGATACTGCTTCCTGTGGCTACATTTTCTCTCATTACCTTATAAAACAGAATTGGCAGAGTTTTCAACCTCCAGGGAATTGGAATTGCTACCCAATGGAGCGGAGGAAAAGCACAGGGGAATACAAAGCATCGCACAGCCCCCGGTTTAACAGCGACCAGGTTAAGGAAAAAAAAAAAAAAAAAAAAAAACCACACCAAAAACCAGAATTATTTTTTACAACAGGCCCCCAAAACCCAACCAAAACCCCAGTGGGGTTACTCACCCCTCACACCGCTGTTCCAGCAGGGGAACCCATCCTGGGACACTTCAAGTCCCAAATGCAGGCAGTGAAACCCTACAGGAACCCAACCTCCTTCCCAACCCTCATGGGGCTGAACTTCCTCTCTGCCCTCAATTGGCAGCCGCAGCAGCCTGTGGGGTGGAGCAGGGGGCTCTGCCCAGGGTGTTAAAAGGTTCACCACGCTTTTGCCCACAAAAATCCCGACCTGCAAATGGTCACAAACCTCCCTGGTGCAATTACAGCGGTGTAATTCCCATTACTGGCATTATCTGCTGGAGCCAAAGCGCATGGTCAAGGACCCTTCTACCTCCTTTCCACACCACTTGTGGAAGTTCTGTCTGTAAGACAGCAAGCTGAGAAGGTTTTGGACATTCCTTTCCTGCTCGGAACTAAAATAAAACGATCTCGTTTTTCATTTGTTATTTGGGGCCATCTGAGGCAGATTCCTTGAGCTGCAGCGAAGGGAGGTGATAACACACAGGGCTGAGCTGCAGGGAATTGCTAGAAATGCCCAGAACAGGTTCCTTGGGCAGAGCTGGGATAGTGCAGTGGCACAAATTTCCCAGAGCAGCTGGGGCTGCCCCTGGATCCCTGGGAGGCCAGGCTGGGCAGGGCTTGGAGCAGCCTGGGACAGTGGAAGGTGTCCCTGCCCATGGTATGGAGTGGCACTGGATGAGCTTTACAGTCCCTTCCAACCCAAACCATTCTATGACTCAATTATTCTAATAAACAATTTAACAGGTTTATGATGGTGCTGTTAGCTGTATTTTTACTCCTCTGTTGTTGAAACTGCTTGGTGGAAAAGAGCAGAAATGTCAGAGGATGAGGAGATGAAAACGCCCATTGCCACAGCCGGGATGCTTCACCTCTCTGGGGATATTTCTGAACTGGAGCCTGGCACTCTGTGCTGGAAATGAGCATTGCTCTGGAGAGTTTATCAGGGAATCCGAGACAAACTTTTCCCATTCCTCGCTTTTCCTTCATCAGGAGCAGAGCATGTGTGTGCTTTTATCGGTCAGCTCAGCCCAGGGAGAGCCAGCAGGGCCCGAGGTGACGCCTTTGGGGGAGGCTGGCACCAGCCCCGTCCCTCCCTTAACAACTTGCATTTCTTTTCCTATTGAGCTGTTCACTTTCAGCGTCCTCTCCCTCACTGATCTGCCTTCTTAGGCTTTTTTATTCTATCTGTTGTGGCAGAGCGGAAAAATACAGGAAAATCAGGGGTTTGGGCTCATCTAAGTGCGCGTTTGAGTGTCAGCCTGTTGGCTGAGTGGTCTGTGTTGTGTTATTGAATCTCGGAATTGATTTTGGTCTGCAGCGGAGTTCAGCTTCCAGGGAGTCAGCTGAGACAGGCAAGAACACTTCTTTGGAAGGGAAAAAGAAAAGAATTCCCAGAGGGAATGAACTCGCAGGTCGCCCTGGGGCTCATCTGTGCAGCTGGAGCTTCCTGAGAAGGACAGGTCCGGTGGTCACCCTCGGTCCCCACATCACCTGGGGTCAGGATGGAAGTGACATGTCTAGTGCAAACCAAAAAGAGAGAAAAAAACAACCAAACAAACATAAAACTACTTTTCCGCCTAGATCTTCCCGAAATCTACAAAGAAACAATAATAACTTTCTCCGCTAGAAAATCCAGAGCAGCTTAACTCTCACTTAAGCAGTAAATTTCCTAAATACCTTAGAACAGAGAATGGCACCGAGACTGGCTGCAAATCTGCTGGCACTTTGTGGAATATCCGTTTTTTCCTAGAGCTCGGGCTATTCATCTGCTGGGTAGTTAGCAGCTTATCTCATTCTTATCTCCCAAGCACTTTCCAAACCTGTCTGTAACGTTTAACTTCTCTAATCACGGAGGGGTTTGAGGGTGAAATCCAGGCAGAGATAACAGCTGCCAGGTGCCCCATCACACCACAATTCAAGGTGAAAACAGCTTCCTCTGGCAAAGTAGAGGTGGAACAAGGACAAGAAAAGGGAAGGAGGTGGATGATGCTGCCCAGAGCAGCTGTGGCCGTTCCTGGATCCCTGGAAGTTTCCAAGGCCAGGTTGGATGGGGCTTGGAGCACCCTGGGACAGTGGAAGATGTCCCTGCCCATGGCATGGGATGATCTTCCACCCAAACAATTCTATAATTTTCTGGCCAGGGTTAATAACTCACAATTCCTGTGGCTTAAGCCAGTCAAGACCTCAATTAAGTTTTTAATTGCTGCAAGTCCATAGAAATCAGTTTTCGTTCTTAATTTGCATTGAAATGGGGGGGTTTGGGTACGCTGCACTGAGGGAACACCTTGGCTGAGGCTTCCCAGCCCTGTCTGGCCCAGATTGCTCGGCAGTGCTGACAGTGACAGATCAACACTAAACACAAGAACCACAGAACATCTCCTAAGGACGCCGCTCCTGGGAGACTTCTCAGACTCAAAACAGCAATTTCCCAGAGTTTCTCAAACCGGATGTTTCAAGCTAACCAAGAGTTATTGATTGTGGTCATAAAGTGTTGATAGCTTTGAAGTGCACCCCTTTTCCCTACAAAATGAGAAATTCTTTTGCACATCTTCTTAAAACACGGGGCAAAGATGGAGATGAGGAATAGGGAGGTTTATTCCAGTAAGGCCTGTGGTTGAGTTGTTTGCTTTTTGAGAAGAATAGGGAGGTTTATACCAGCAAGGC
Organism: Emberiza elegans; assembly: GCA_024865655.1. Classification (NCBI taxonomy): domain Eukaryota; kingdom Metazoa; phylum Chordata; class Aves; order Passeriformes; family Fringillidae; genus Emberiza; species Emberiza elegans. Next base: position 2,564,077 of record JALJVW010000260.1, on the reverse strand, counting down.
CTGTGGTTGTTGTTTGCTTTTTTTCCCTTTCTCTCTGGATATTTCCCTTTCAGAGGACTCTGAAAACCTCCTATTTTTCTTACCCAAGATGGAGAATATTCAAGGTCAAACCTCTTCCACCACTAACAAAGGCTGGATCTGAACCTGCTTCCCCCGTAACCTTTTGTTCCTGAGGATTTGGGGAGGACTCTCTCTCTTTGACCAGAGGTTCTCCTACAGGAGGAGAAATGCCCAGAAAAGAGAGGCAGGAAGGGTCCTCTGCCTTCAGAAAGGGCGTTCACACAAGGGAATCCGTGTCTTTCTTTTTTCTTCTTGCTGCCTCTAACGAGGTGAATAAGGGATAACAAAAGTTGGAGTACTTGGAGATCAGCCTCTGATGTTCTCATTTTATTTTCACAATATTCTTTGACTTAAATAAAAAAAAAAGAAGCTAAAAGCTGAATAAAGCGCTGGAAAACTTCAGTTCTTCATTTTCTGTGTATTAGTGGGAGCAGCACAGAAGATTTTTCATTTTCAAAAAAGAGAAATTAATGTTCAAATCTTTAATTTCCTTTGTTGGGACAGATGATATATGACATTTTGTCAGTTACATACGCAAATAGGTGCAGTTTATTGTTTGAATTCTCGATCATCTGGAGAGGAAATGCTGCTGACATTGAACTTTCAATACTGTGTTATTAAAAACCCACACTTTAGGGTAGCAAAAAAAGATATTTTTTCTTTTTTTGACTTCATGTACAAGCTGTGCTTTTGTTCCCAGCAGACAAGCTAATAGTGTGTGCGGGAAAAAAAAAAGGGAAAAAAATAAAATCTTGAGATTTTTCTCTCAGACCAAGGCAGAAAGAATAGGGCTGGCTTAGAAACTTGTGTATTAAATTCTGAGGTCTAAAGGCAAACATGCCTTTAACTTCACACTGAGCAGAACGTGCTCTTGCTGCTTTGGCATTTATCACACGTTTGACAGTGAAGGAACTGCTGAATCCCAATTAGGGATGGGAAGATTTCCCAGGGTCCAGGCTTTTTGAAGATTTTTTGCAAACTCGCTGCTTATTCAAACTTTATGAAGAATTTTAGGTAGGACTTTTCCTGTAAAACAGATCACAGAACCATCTGGAGGTCTAAAAACCTCTTGGTACCAGAGCACCAAAGGTTAGAGCCAGCACTTCTTTTTCCCTGGACATTTCTGTTGTCCTCTAATCATAAACCTGTAATTCAGCACAGAGATAGGAGAGCTGGAAAAACTGAAGCTAAAGGTCCGATTGAGCAGATGAAAGGTGGAATTGGATTCCTGGTGGGTCTGGCTGTAGGCAAGGAGTAAACCCCTGAAATGAAAGGAGTAACAGCAGCATCCTACTGGGACTGCCCATCCCTGGAGGTGTCCAGGGAATTCCTGGATGTGGCACTGAGTGCTCTGGGCTGGGGACAAGGTGGGGATGGGGCACAGCTGGGACTTGGTGGGCTGGGAGGGCTTTTCCAACCTCAATCATTCTGTGACCCTTTCAAACTCCAAAGGGGATGGTCGCAGCTTGGATTCGATGGGCTGGGAGGGCTTTTCCAACCTCAATCATTCTGTGACCCTTTCAAACTCCAAAAGGCATGGTCACAGCTTGGATTCTATGATCTTAGAGCTCTTTTTAGCCTCAGTGGTCCTGTGACTCTTTGAAACTCCAAAAGGGGATGGTCACAGCTTGGACTCGATGATCCTGGAGCTCTTTTCCAGCCTCAGTGATCCTTTGAAACGCCAAAGGGGACGGTCACAGCTTGGATTTGATGGGCTAGGAGGGCTTTTCCAACCTCAATCATTCTGTGACCCTTTGAAACTCCAAAAGGGGATGGTATCAGCTTGGATTCAATGATTTTGGAGCTCTTTTCCAACCTCAATCATTCTTGACCCTTTGAAACTCCAAAGGGGATGGTCACAGCTTGGATTCAATGATCCTGGAGCTCTTTTCCAGCCTCAGTGATCCTGTGATCCTTTGAAACTCCAAAAGGGAATGGTCACAGCTTGGATTTAATGATCCTGGAGCTCTTTTCCAGCCTCAGTGATCCTGTGATCCTTTGAAACTCCAAAAGGGAATGGTCACAGCTTGGATTTAATGATCCTGGAGCTCTTTTCCAGCCTCTGTGATCCTGGGATCCTTTGAAACTCCAAGAGTCCATTGCTGAAACAAGGCAGTAGGAGATTTTGGGCTGAAGATGACTTGGATTCATTTCACCTGACTTCACTCAATTACATGTTTGGAGCTTAAACTCCTCATGTGTTTCCTCCACAGTGTGAAAGTCTTTTGTTCTGGCTGAAGACATGAGTAAAGCCCCCAGAGTGATTTGTTCCACCCTGAGATGATCTGTTCTGTTCAGTGCTTCACTCTCTGCTGAACAGGGCAGGGCTTGGAGTGTAACTCCCCAGCTGGAGAATTCAGCCTTTTACATCCTTCTACAAAGATTCTCCTGGTTCTTCTTTCACCTTCATTGACATAAATCTCAATTAAACCCATTTAAATCCTTGACATAAAACCAATTTCTAAAATTGAGTACATTTTTGTAGTGAATAGAATTTTTTTTTTCCAAGAAGAAAATACCTCAAGAGGCACCAAATCCAACACAAGAAAGCTGAAAATTTTATATCTTGAATATTTAACCATTTTACCTGGGAAAGAAATCCCTCCACAGCTCTTTCAGATAAATTTAAGAAGGATTTTGAAAACATGCAAGTATTGATTAGAGCTGAAAATCAGAATTTCCGTTCAGAAGGGAATTATAAAATGCTAATTTTTTTTTACATTCCAGTACAAACTGCTGAAGCATCAGCATATTCCCACATATGCCACATTTTTTATTAAGAATTTAATTAACAGTTTTAATTAAAAATACCAGTGTTTGGCTGGCTAAATGTGAAATAACTGGGATGATGAAAAATGATACCAATAAATAATTTTAAAACTCAGTGAACCCCTCTCCAAAGCTGCCCTGAGGAATGTTTCGATGATCTCTGTAACCAGGACACTCTTTTCCCATGCTTTATAGGGATTGCTTTGCTACAGGGTTTTATACAATGTTTTCCATAGAGTTCCAGAATGGTTTGGGTTGGATGGGACCTCAAAGCCCATCCAGTCAGGGACACCTCCCGCTCCAAGCCCATCCAGCCTGGGATTGAACAGTTCCAGCAAAATGAATAGCATAAAGGATTGACAAAATTCCAAGAAAAACCCTCCTAAAGTACAAATCCACAGAGAAATAATAAATAGAATTTTAAAGGCATTTAGACAATGATAATAGGGAGAATCCATAAGTGAGTCTGTGCCTAAGTGTATCAAACTGGACACAGAACACCAGTGATGACACACAGGACTAGCCTGCTGTTGGAATCTGAAATACAGGGAGTTCTCAGAACTTTGGGCTCCTAAGCCAAAGCTTAGAATTAAACACAGGTTTTGATCTGAGACTTTAGAAAAGGCTTCTAAACTTAGGTGCTAGAAGTGAGAATGTGGATTTATGGTTTAAAGCAGAGACACTTTAAGTGGAGGAAAGTGTAGAGTTTTAGAGTTTAGGATACAGAAAAAATAAAAGTGGTTACAGAGGTAAACAAGGAGTTTAGAATGCAGTACTGTAGGTTTTGTGTCATAACAGGATGAGCTAAGAAAGCTGACACTGTAGCATGGGACCATAAGACAAAATATTTAAGGATTCAGTCAAAAACATAAATATCCTTGTTAGCAGTGTTTTATTGGTCAGTAAATCCTTAAAAGGTCATGTAACTAAGGGTCTTGTGACCTTCTGAATCAAGCAGTGAAGATGTGAGCTGGACTCCCCCTTCCTGCCTATGTAGAAGATAAGAACAATAAATCCCATCATCTAAAAAACTCAGAAGTCCCATCTCTAACTCATGCAAATTTCCTTCAAAAATCCCCATAACCTGCAAATTTCTCAGTGCCATTACATCACATGGCACATTTCTAGAAGTACTTTTCCCAGGCATATTCTTCCTGCACCAGTTTCTCCATGCTTAAAATTCCACATCATTTCCAACCGGTTCATTCATTAGGCTGGCAGCAAGCGGAGAGAGAGCGCTTGTTGCTGCTCTCAGCATCACACTTCCATCTCACTTCCCAGCCTTCAGCTCCTGGCCTGACCTGACTGCTAATATATTTCCACACTATTCAGAGTGGTACTTTTCTCAATGAAACATGACCTACTTGCTTCCACCTGCGTGTCCCAGCTCTCCCTTGCAATGCTTGTTGTGCTTCAGAGCTGTCAGTCACACACGAGGGTGGGAGAGGGAATTTTGGAGCAAAGCCTCCCCCTGCAGTTACCAGAGGTGGGACTTAAAGTGCTTATGGAGACAAGAGAGGGGTTTGATCACAGCTTTTCCTCTGGGCCCAATTCCACCGCCTGGATTCACGGATAATTCCTCTGCAAGGAGCTCCTGTGAGCTCAGATTGGATCTTTTAGTATTGCTATGACGAGGTTGGATGTAAGGGGATCTTTGAGGTAATGCAGGAGGGTAAAAGACAGGAACTCTCCCTAGGCACGTGCCTTCCAGGATGGGAAGAAGAGGAATGCTTGACCTTTACTTCCATCGCTAGACCCGGATGGAGACCAGAGGGAGGAGGGATGAAGGAAGGTTAATGGATCTCCAGTGCTGCCAGCTCCTTGAATGCAGGATTCTCTGAAATTGGCTTAGAACTGAAAGAGAGTAGGTTTAGATGAGATATTAGGGGAAAAAAACTTTCCCTGTGAGGGTGGCAAGGCCTGAGTTTGAGCAGAGCAGCTGGGGCTGCCCCTGGATCCCTGACAGTGCCCAAGGCCAGGCTGGACAGGGCTGGGAGCAGCCTGGGACAGTGGGAGGTGTCCCTGCCATGGCAGGGCGTGGAATGGGATGAGCTTTAAGGTCCCTCCCAACCTAAACAATTTTGGGATTCTATGAAACCGTGAGATGCCTTTCAAAGCAGCACCTGCTGATTTCAGCATTTCAGTTCTGTGCAGTTCAAGCTCATTTGCTTTACACACTGTGGGCTAAGATTAAAAACCTTCTGGTTTTACACGGCCCCAAATTGTTCCCTGTGCTATCTCCAGCACATGGAGCAGGAGCTGTCCAACCACACGGGATGAGTGAGGAACAGACACTGTGGAGCAGTGGGTGAGAATTAGTGCATCCTGCAGGGTCATTCTCTCCAGGTAATGTCTTTTGTTATTCCAGGAGAGCGATTTCATCGTGCTCTGCTCCCACTGGAGCCGGGTGATGCACACTGGCACACTGCAGTGAAAAGCAAACCCTCACTCTCTCCAAAAGCAGAGATGCACTGGCTGCATCCTTGGTAGGATTCCAGTTTTCCTTGGAAACTCTGGCAGTGTTGGTCCTGAGACCACAAGAGATAAGAATTCCAACTGCAGAGGAGACAGAAACCTGCAGGACTTTAATATCATTTAGAGGAGCTTTAATAAAAATATGTCTGGATAAAACATTTGAACTTTGATGAATAAAAAGATCTTTAACTCACTCTCATTTGCACTGGTCTCTACTCTCTGGAAGAGAATTAAGTACCTTAAATGTCCTGTAAAAACCCTCTTCTCCACAGTGACAAACAAAAGCAGGATGCAATTAACTCTGCTTTGAATAGATCTTGAAGACCCTTCACGATAAAATGAAAGTCCTGGCTTTGAAAGTTCCAGAAACTTGAAAGCCTTCAGAACTAAATTTAGCAGCATTGCTTTGAGAAAATGATGGAAAGTTACTCTTACTTCTCTTTCAGAAGTAGATTTGTTTTGCTCATGTAAATGAATCCCTTGTGCCCAGTTTCTTGGAAAACTACCTGCTTCCCAAAATAGTTGTTTGCTTTCTTTTCTACAGTGAATAAATAACATGCATCATCAAAGAAAATTGCCTTTTCAATTGAATTAGAAACAGCAAAATGAGGCACCATAATGATGAATTCCATTAAAACAAAGACTGCTGACGTACAAGGTCAAGGAAAAGTTTCCACAGTAAAAGTCAGCTCCTTTATGGGGTGTGAGAAGCATTTCCTCTTTTCCTGTCACTCTCACAATCACTTGTACTCACCTAGAAGAATGGATTTGTCTCCAAAAATAATCCCTGTGGTTTGAAATTTACAATTAGCCTGGAATTAAAACCTAATGTGTCAATTGAGCGTTCAATTGCTGGTTAATATTTTAGAGAAATGCTGTTCAAACACTGCTGTGGTAACAAAACAATGCAGGTTGCAGGAAGAAGATTTGTTTCTTATTAGCTGGACTAGAAATTAATAAAATAAGCAATAATTTTGTGTTCTTTTCACTACTGCTCAATTTGCATGGAATTTCTCAAAGCCAAGTGCAATATTCTCTGGCTTCTGCTTATGTTTATCCACGAGAAAGACATAATTCTGGGGTAACAGAAGGTCTCTCCAAAGGCAATCTGTAACTTTGGAAGTTTGTGAAGTCTGAAAATGATGTTTGCCATAAATCTCCAGGATCTCTCAGGAGCCAGCAGCACACAAGGTGTGTTATGGGAAGTCATTTTGGAAATGTATCTTCATTGATTAGGAGTTTTAAAGAACATGGGAATTCATTATACGAGTAACTCTGAACCTTTAGTAGATAAATCTTCTGAGGACGGAAAATTTATATCAAGACATCCAGGAAACCTAAAGGTGATTAAAGGCTGACTAGAAACAATGTAGGGAGCCTTTCTTGAAAATAATTTTGTACTGCGGCAAATGATTTGTAGCAGAATGGAGAAGGTGGATTACAAGAAATCCTGAAAAGTCACCCTGCTCTGCACACAGAGAATTCAGATCCAGCAGCACAATTAGTTCTCCTGTGAGTGCCTGAACCCCTTTGACTCAGCTGAGGGTGGAATCCTCCTTGGATTCCTGATGGATCAATAGTTCCAGGCATGCCCAGTGTGATTCTGCATCAGACAGCTTCGTGCCCTGGGTGCCAGGGAAGGGCTCAAAAAGGGCCAGCACACAGGGCTGGGGTTGATGTTTGTAATTATGTAAAGCAACAGCAAAGCAAGTTGCAGTTCTGAAGCTTCAATGTAAACTTATCTCTATTTACTGAGTCACTGGTTTACTGAGTCATTTGTTTCAAAGCTTTGTTAGTAAAGGAGAGGGGAGGTTATACTTCACCAATTTCATATAGAAATTTTTAAAACAGAGCAGATAACTGAAAGGTCAAGCAAGGAAAAAACAATCATGTCCATTGCCCCTTCAGGAGTCAAACTCTGTCTCCACCATGAAGCCATTTCCTGTCATTCAGGGTCTTCAGTGTTACAACAAGTTCAGAACAGAAAGTTTAACCCCTAATTTTTGATAATTTGTAATTTTCAGGATGATTGATGCAGGTGGCCTAGCATCCCAGCTTCCCTGAGAAAATCTCAGAATCATTAAGGCTGGAAAAAATCCCCAAAATCATCAAGTCCAACCTTTGACCAGACACCCCCATGGCCACCAAACCATATGATGAAGTACCACATTTCCTTGGGGTATTTGAACATTTCCAGGAGTGGTGATTCCAGCACTCCCCTGTTCCAATGTTTAACCACTCCCAGTGGTGATTATTTCCTGATATCCCAATTGTGATTATTTCCTGATATCCCACCTGAACCTCCCGTGGTGCTGAGGCTGCTTCCCCTTGTCCTGTCTCCTGCTACCTGGGAGAAGAGCCCAGTCCCCACCTGTCCCCAACATCCTTTCAGGGACAAGGTGCTCTCTGAGCCTTGAGAAAAGCTTTTGTTCAAATGTCCTTGGGCTGATGAGGATTTAATTCATTCCATTTCCATTATTTCATGGTTTTCAGACTGGAACTGTCAGAGTTTAACCAGCTCGGAATGAAGAGCTGAGGTTTGCCTGCACCCACCTGTGTATATACAAATATACGTGAATTTTTGCATCATCAGTCATTTTATAGATGTTATTAGGTTTCGTTTCCTTTTATTGGAAGGAAAATGACATAAACAAGTGGCTTGTATTGTCTTTACCTGGTCAGACAGCTCTCAGCAGCAAGCATCCAACTTTGCAAAAGTCATTTCATCTGTGGTATTTATTTTTCTGTTTGCATTCAATTAATGGGAGCTTAAGATTTCCTTACTGTTTGGACAGAGCTGAGTAAATCCTGGTCCTAAAAGTCCATTTCAGACAAGCCCCAGCAAGACACAAATCAGGAGTCCTCAGCATCATGCTGCACTTTCTCAAACCCCTCGGAATTCCCAGTCAGAGCACTCAGGTTTCTGTCTCAAGTGTCATTTTTTTAACTCTCCCTCCTCTTACCTCACATATTGACACCATTCATTTCACTGCTTACTAATTAAATCAAATTATACAGAGGCTTGATATTTGATCTACTTATGGATTAGCAAGAAAATAAGGCTCCAGCTATGACAAGAAATTGCAAGACAATTTTCAACCTCCAGGTAAGCCCACTTGAGTCAATCATGTTACTCATATGCTTAAAATCAGGCACAGATCCTGTCTCTGCAGAGTTATGACTTGGATTTGCTCACAGGTTCCATGACAATGCTCAGTAAATTAGGAGCAGAACATGCCAATATAAATATAGACATAAATATCTTTTTTTTTTTCAGAAATATATATCATTTTGCATCTTGTCCTTTGTTGTTATGATAAGTGAAAGGAATGTTTTAATAATTTACTGTTTGATTAGTGAACTTAGGGTTTTTTCTCACTTGAAATACTGCATCAATTTATAGGCACTGTGATTCTCTCTCCTTTTGCTGAGAAGTTAGCATCACATGCTGAGAAATAAATACTGGGTGTTGTTAATCCATCCAGCAGCAGGTGCCTGATAGAGACTTGCTCTGTAAATCAAAACATGAACAAAAGCAACTCTGAGCACTGCCAAAGACACAATGAGGCAACTATTTCATTTTTCTTTTAGAAACTGAAGACTTTGGGCCAAATCTCAAACTTGCTTAAGTCTCCTGAGCCTGCAGGAAGTTCCTGTCTGGCTCCTGTGTTTTTGCACTCTGTAAAATTCCTGTTCATCGATTTCCAGTTCAGAGAACCACAGAATGATGGAATGGTTTGGGTTGGAATTGACCTTGAGGTTCCTCCAGTTCCACTCTGCCATGGGCAGGGACAGCTTTTACTGGACCAGAGCTCCATTTGACCTGGTCTTAAAAATTACCAGTTCTTCAGAATTATGATGTAAATCCCAGTCCCTTTAGTATTTTCCTTCCTGCTGAAGCATGAATGCTCAGAGTGAGAGATCCAAGGCTGTTTTCAGCCTTCACACATCCCAAGGTTCTTCCCCCAGAGGGTGCTGGCACTGCCCAGGCTCCCCAGGGAATGGGAACATCCCCAAGGCTGCCAGAGCTCCAGGGGTGTTTGGAAAACCAGCCCAGGGATGAAAACCCCAGGGTGGGATTTGGGGTGTCTGTGCAGGGCCAGGGGCTGGATTTGATGATCCCTGTGGGTCCCTTCCTACTCAGGAGTTTGTATGAATCTGTTTGAACAGGACAGGACACTCAGAACAGCCCCTGGCAGCTCCCTGAGGCACTGATAGCCCAGAACAGTCAGATTTTCCCATTTTTTACAGCTCCAGTTATATGGGAAACAATTACCCTTCATCACCATTTATTTCCTAATAAAATAAAACTTTATCTTTTTTATCATCTCTTCCTCTGGTCAGTCCTTACTCCAGATTGAGTTGATTCCCATTTAGTAGCAATACCTTCTTTCACTTGCCACCCCAAAGAGAGACAAGGATTTATGGCACATTCATCACACCCAATAAAAGTAGTGCCCAAGCTTATCTCTGTTTGCTCATTAAAAATACAGATTGAGAGCTGACTGCAGCTGAGATTTGCTGTTGGTAAAAGAGTGGCAGCAAAAAGAAAAGAGACAAGAAAAGGATTTGCTGCACATGCCAGAGATATCACCCCTGTGAATCAGGGCTGGCTGTGACTGCGCCTGAGGAAATTGTGCAGCACAGCCCTTTGATCCTTTGATTTTGGAGCTTTCCTTTCCTTCAAGGATCCCCACAGAAAGCAAAACAAAATGCCAAAACTCGCCAAAGGCTGTTTTCTTTTATTATTCATAAGTGGTAGATATTACCAACGGTGGCTCCATAAACTTGGGGAAGGAAAAAAAAAAAAACTTTTCTCAGTCCCATCTGTGTAGTAACATTTTATGAGAGATATATTACACACATTTATCCGGGAGTGAGAAAACGGCCACATAACTTTTAAAATCCACTTATCGGGGGGGGAAAACAGGCATAATAAGCTGCATTTGGGAGGGAGGGAAAAGGAGAGGCTGGGAGGAACTGTGTATAAACATCCCTGTCTGGGGGATACTCGTTTTGCACACGCTCCATCTTAATTCAAGTCATCTCACACGGCTCCATCACGTCAGCCCACAAGGGCCAAGGAATGCACATCCTGCTCTCCCCACTTTATATCCAGAACAAATCTATTTCACAGAGCTAAATGTTGCTGCTGGTCTGGGAATATTTGTTAAATGGCTATAATGTGATACAGTTAAGTTATTTACTACTTGTGACTGGGGAGAAAATTGAGGTTTGTGAAATGCTACATTCCGAGAGCAAGAAAAGTGCGTTTATGAAAATAAATAGTTCGGGTCTCCTTTGACATTCTCTGTTTCTTACAGGGTAAAAGCAGTGCATTAATATGCTTTTAATGTCATCTAGATGGGTAGGAATGAGAAGTTATTAATGTGGGAGGGGCTCCACAGGCAGACAGTTACACTTACTAAAACCCATCATTATTGTACACTGATTTTTTCCAGAAATGCCAGAAAAATTGTGGTGGTGCAGCTTAAACCAAAATGCTGTGCTGATCCAATTTTTATCAAGTTAAAAAAATCTCTCTTTGGTATCACCACTAGTGAGGCTCAAAATCTCACCAGAATATGAGAATATAAACAAAGGCTAGAGTTGAAATCTCTCAAGCCATGAGGTTGCTCCACTGCCTGGTATTGATTCACAAGGTACCACAGAATCCCAGAATGGTTTGGGGTTGGGAGGGACCTTAAATCCCACCCAATGCCACCCCTGCCATGGCAGGGACACCTCCCATGTCCCAGGTGCTCCAGCCCCAATGTCCAGCCTGGCCTTGGGCACTGCCAGGGATCCAGGGGCAGCCCCAGCTGCTCTGGGCACCTGTGCCAGGGCCTGCTCACCCTGCCAGCCATGAATTCCTTCCCAATATCCCATATAAACCTACCCTTCTTTAATTTGAAGCCATTCCCTGTGTCCCATCACTCCATCCCTTGTAAATATTCTCCCTCCATCTTTCTTTCAGGCCCTGCAGGGCCACCCTGAGCTCAGCCCAAAGCCTCTCCTGTGCAGGTGAGCAATGCCAGCTGTGCCAGCCTTTCCTCCCAGCAGAGCTGCTCCATCCCTGGGATCACCCTGGAGCCTCCCCTGGGCTCTCTGAGCAGCTCCGGGGCTGGGGCAGCTCTGCAGGTGGGGTCTCACCTGGGAGGGGCAGGGTCCCCCCTTTCCTGCTGGCACCAGCCCAGGGCTCGGGGGGTTCTGGTCCCAGCAGTTTCTGGCTCTGTAATGAACATTTAGCACCATTTTACCACATCAATTTTCCAATTTAGCAATATTTTTTCGGCCTGATCTACACTGGATGCTTTAGTGACATTATTATGCCAGCAGCAGCAGGGATCAATGCAGCAGCATCACCTTAGGCCTCCCCATACCTATTTATTCATTTTCTAATGACTCCTCATAAAGTCTGTTTCAATTCACCAATTCAGAATGGGCTGTAGCAGGTTAAACACTCATCTAACAAAATGGTTTAATCTCCATAGTGATTATTGTTGTCTCCAGCAATACTGCCACAGTTACATGGCTTAACCCAGCCAACTGTTCAGTTGGTTTTATGCAAATGTCAAAAAAAAATCAAAAATCACACTTAATCCTATGGCAGTCATGCCACATTGGAAAACAGTGATCTTTTTTCTTATTTTTTAATGAAAGTTTTAATAATACCAAATATTTTATGATCTTTATTTACTAATTCATGTTTCACCCAGATATTTTAAGCTGCTGAGGTGGAAACAGGGATATATCATCCACATTTTCCTCATTTGTTCCATTTAGGAGAGGATTTCTCCTGCTCCCAACAGCTGCAACGCTCACAGGAGCATTGTGAGACCTCAGTGAAATCTCAAAGGCCACTCTGGTCTGGATTTTTGGAGGTCCCAGGGTGTGAAACATGAAGTTATTTATTGTGTGTGTGTCTTGGTTTGGAAAGACAGGAGTCTGCTAAGGAAGGCAGGAGCCTCCCCTGAAATGAAGAATGTGAACCCTCCCCACCCCTCTGAATTGCTATAAATTTTAAATTAAGGGGCTCTCAGGCAAAAATATGGGAGCAGGAAATAACAGTTCTTTACTAGGGAAGAAAATAAAAGGATAAAACAAACAATGCAGTACACTGGAACAACCCTGACAGAGTCAGAACCCAACCTGACATCCTGTGGGTCAGGGTGGAGGAATCTTGTGGAGAAAGCCGTGCTGGTGTTCCAGAATCTCCAGATTCTATCCAGGTAGGAATGCTTGGCTGGTGTTCAGAATCTCCAGATTCTATCCAGGCAGGAATGCTTGGCTGGTGGTGTTCCAGGAATGCTTCTGGTGTTCCAGATTATATCCAGGCAGGAATGCTTGGCTGGTGGTCAGATTATATCCAGGTAGGAATGCTTGGCTGGTGTTCCAGAAGATTATATCCAGGTAGGAATGCTTTGGTATCCAGGTCCAGATTATATCCAGGTAGGAATGCTTGGCTGGTGTTCCAGCTGATTCTATCCGGTAGGAATGATTGGCTGGTGTTGCAGAATCTCCAGATTCTATCCAGGCAGGAAGAATCTCCAGATTCTATCCAGGTAGGAATGCTTGGCTGGTGTTCCAGAATCTCCAGATTCTATCCAGGTAGGAATGCTTGGCTGGTGTTCCAGAATCTCCAGATTATATCCAGGCAGGAATGCTTGGCTGGTGTTCCAGTATCTCCAGATTCTATCCAGGTAGGAATGCTTGGCTGGTGTTCCAGAATCTCCAGATTCTATCCAGGTAGGAATGCTTTGGCTGGTGTTCCAGAATCTCCAGATTCTATAGGTAGGAATGCTTGGCTGGTGTTCCCAGATTATATCCAGGTAGGAATGCTTGGCTGGTGTTCCAGAATCCAGATTCTATCCAGGAATGCTTGGCTGGTGTTCCAGAATATCCAGATTATATCCGGGTAGGAATGTTTGGCTGGTGTTCCAGAATCTCCAGATTCTATGCTGGTGTTCCAGAATCTCCAGATTATATCCGGGTAGGAATGCTTGGCTCCTCCCTCTGGGGTCACATCTCCCAGTGGGATGCTGCAGTTCTTATCAGCCATGCAGGGACATTCAATAGCTGTTATCAGCAATGCCCCCTCCCGAGGGAGGAGTGATTGTGGTCACTCAGAGAGAGAGATAAGGCAAACTGCCCCCTTGACAAAAGACAATCTGCCATACAGATGGTGACAGAATACATCTTGCCTTGCAATCTGGAACAGTGTGGCTAAGCAAGCAGAAAAGTTCATTAAAAGTCTCAGGTGGCACCTGGTGTGTCCCTCTGCAGGGTCAGGCACCAGTGTGAGGCCCCACAAAGGCAGGAGGGCAAGGAGGAATCACAACTTTCACACTTTGAGGCAGAAATCAATACAGAACAGCAGCAGGCTTGGGCTGTGATGCTGCTGAGGAGCAAGAGAGCTAAGCAAGGTTTTAATAGGAGTTACTGGGATTTTTGATCAAGGTCTGCCAGGCTGGCTGGCTCTTGTGAAGCCTCACGTGGTGGCCCCACACCAGGACACCAGAGCAGGGCAGGGAAGGCAGCAGCTGGGAGAACAAAGCAGGTCAAGCGCTGTGCCTCCACTAAAACCAGCACTTCAGTGAGACACGACCTCAGCAGGGCTCGTTCTCCTCATCTGACACTGCAAACAGCAGCCTGGAAAGGCTTTGAGAGCCACGGGGACAAAGCTGAAGGGTCATTTGGAGTCTTCTCTGTGGGAAGTGCCAAAGGGGTGATTGAACCAGTAACTGGCTGAGCTCTGATGGAAAACAGAGCTTTTGATGAGGAGTGTTTGCTGTTGGTTCCCTGAAAAAAACCTGCGCATCCCTCATTGTCCACTGAAAGTCACTGACAGAAAAATCCAGTTTTATGTCCCCGATCTTCACAACTAAACCTTTTTTTTTCCCCCATCACAGTTTGATAAGAATTTTAAGGAATCTTGCAACATAAAGAGCAACTTGGCTGGGTTTTCTTCCTCAACATTGACCACTAGTGATCCATTTATTTTGGGGAGTAATCTACAAGTGAGTAAATATTGAAGGCTTCTTACAGCAAGAATCTGTTTGAAAAATGAATAATAGAGAATCTTTGCCTTCAGCTTCACCAATTTATCACATCCCCAGGGTCCTACACCTCAGACACCTGAGAGTTCAGAGGGTATAGAGGTGAAAGCACTTTTCCCCTACAGCTGTGGACATACAGCTGGTCTGATGTACCCCAGAGAAGTTTAAATCAGCATCAAAACCAGGGAGTTGAGTTGTGCTTGACCAAACCCAATCATAGAAATGGATGAGCTTGGCCATGAGACCCAGGAAACATCCCAAAAGCAGGGGATTTTTGGAGGAGGAAGGTTGCCTCTGTGAGGGAGACAGCTGAAGGAACTCAGATTAACTGTGTGATGACAAGTAAATCACTGGAACTCAGTTTTGAAAGATGGCTCTGAGAACGTACCCTGTATTTTACACGTTCCCAGCTTCACGTCTGAGGTCATATTTCAGAAGAACAGAGCAGTTGAAGCACACTAAAATTATTCCCACAGCCCTGGGAAATGCTAAATACTCCAAGAACAATCATTCCACGGTGGCAGTTGGAATTAGAGCGTGTTTTTGGCATCAGTGTCAGAATCCCGTGCCTCAGTTTCTGAATCAGCACCCACTTCACCTTTCCCTAGCAAGGCTGGCATTTATTTGTGCTCCCCCACAACTGCTGCCCAGCAGTCAGAAAGGTGATGGAAAATAAACCATTTCACACTTGGGCTTTGGTTACAACCTCCACAAGGTCTGGAGGCAGAGATTAGAGTAAGGATGTGTTAATTTTATGGGCTCTGTCCCTCAGTGCAGTGAGGGGAGCAGGAGCCCAGGGTGAAATACGGCACAGGCACAGGGTGCTGTGTGTGCAGTGCTGACAGCAATGCTGACAGAAACGACTCCTGCAACTCTGCACGCTCCCAGGGCTTCTCTGAAGCATTAAATTATTTTAATTTCAGTAATATATAATGTACCACCAGAAGTTTATCATCCTAAGAACTCCGGTGACTCCGCGTTTTTGTTTCAGCAAGGATGGTGGTTTAAGTCAAACATAACCAGTAATTTACTCAGGTTTTTTTTTATGTGAGAGAAGGTTGTTAAACCTTGCTTAATACTGACTGACTGAAGAGTATTAGCAGCTGACAGCTGAGGTGCAGGGCTATTAGAATTTGGGTATTTCTAGACTGCAACAGCTCAGGGGTTTATTATAAAACACTGAAAAAAGTTAGAAATGAAGTAGAAGATTGACAGGTTTATTTTTACTTTTTCTTTTTTTTTTTTTTTTTAAACTGGGCACTCTATTAAGAAAAGAATTAAAAAAAGAAAACCAATGTTCTGGAAAGGTATGGCTTTCGCCTGATTTATTCCTGAATTTACTGCAGGTTTTAGCCTGCTGCTGATATTTTTGTAAGTTAGTTTTCCAGCTGTCAAACCGCGCTGAGCCGCAGGTGCTGGTGGCACTGGGCAGCTCTTGGAGGGTGAGCACTGGGCTGGGCAGTGGCACACACCCCTGTGTCCCCAGCCCCTGTCCCAGCAGCTGCTGGCACAGAGTGACAGATCCCTGAGTCACAGGCTCTGTGTCACTAGAGGGTGTCACAGCCATGGGAAGCAGCGCAAGGTTCTCACGAGCCAGGCTCAAACCAAGCTCAATGCACAGCTGAAATGTTCTTTTCTTGCCAAGCACACACCCTTCAGACCCAGCCGTGGTGATTTTTCTCTCCTGCACCTTTCCCTGTTCCACCAGGCACTGAAAGCTGCTCTTGATAATCCTATTAAGGGCTTCTGTGTTTATTACCTGTAATTAAGCGTTGCCATTTACAGTGCAAAGTATACAAGACAATAAAAGAGTTAGAAAGTGCTTAAATCCTCTCTTAAACCTCCAGCCTCTGACAAAAGGGAAAGCATTTGGGCTTTCCTCCCTTATATATTTCAGTCTGACGAACATAAGACTCTTAAATGGATTTAACAAAGCCTAACATAAAACCAGGTAGCAAAGCCCTGAGCTCCTGGCCAGACAGCGATTGAAGATGATTTTCTTTCTTGCTTCCTTTGACTTCACAGGGGACATCAAGATGGATCCAGACAGCACAGGCAGACACCACATCTATCAGAGAGCTCTCAGTATTCATGAGCATTTGCTTCCCCCCGTTCCAGTTTGTGGATTGCTTATTAGCTTTGCTGACATAAACACAGTGGTGGAGGGGGGGGTGTTTTTGCTGTTTGGTTAAGTGAATAGCCTGGGTGGAAAAACAACACTATAATTAAAACAAAACAGGACATGTATGTGTTGTAAACAAAAGGACTGGTGATCTTCTTCACACCAATCTTCACTGAGCTGCCATCTGTTCATTATAACGAGCTTATATTTCTCGAGTGCTCGTCGTCGTTTTAATTTCTGGTTAAGTCTGAACAAAGTGAAGGGAAACTAATTTCTGCTCACTCATGAAATTGTTTCCCTGTGAGACAGATACTCTTCTAACCCCATTCTGCCTGCCACAGCCACTCTGAGGTTCGTAAAACCACAATAAGTTTAGTTTGGAGGGATGTGAAAGATCATCCAGCACCATGGGCAGGGACAATTTCCACTGTCCCAGGCTGGTCCCAGCCCTGTCCAGCCTGGCCTTGGGCACTGCCAGGGATCCAGGGGCAGCCCCAGCTGCTCTGGGCACCTGTGCCAGGGCCTGCCCACCCTCACAGGGAACAATTTTCTCCCAATATCCCTTCTAAAACTACACTTTTTCAATGGGCTTGTTCTGTTTAATTAGGAACAGTTACTGCCAAAGGTACCTTTAAAGTGATCTTCAAGGAATTCTCAATTTAATTATGCTGCTATTAGTAAATTCCTGATTTGCAGCCAAGCCTACTGTGCTCTGCTTGTAGTGATGAGTGGCAGTGGCAGAGTGGGGAGGATGAGAAGTGTCCTGGTCTCTGCTTTGGTGAAGGGCATGTCCTGGTTTTCATGGAAAGCCCTGATTTCAAACCACCTGTACAGCTGCGCCCACTGGAAATCCTGGAGTAAAATGGAGGTGGAATTGGTGCTCCTGCTTGAACCTCACCAAAAGAGTGATAGCCGTGAAGAAAGAACGCTGAATGTTGTACAGCAAAAGCATCAACAGCAAAAATCACTCTGCAAGTGCTGTTTGTCTCGTCACACCGAATTTAATTACAGTAAGAATTTAATTAGACTGCTTCTGTTATTCTACTATCTGTTTTTTCCATCTTTTTTTTTTTCTCTTTTTCCATTTGACTGATCGTTTTTTTTTGTTGCGCTGCTGTTCTCTTTATACTCTGAACCTCAAACAGCTCCGTGCCCTGGGGATGACAAATACTTTTAGGCTTGATTACCTGTAATGATGGATGCCTGCATTGCAGGCAGGGATGGGCAGGGATCTCTCCCTGCCCCTTCTCCTGCTCTGCTCTGCCCAGCCAGGTTTGGAGGCAGCTGCCTGGCAGCCTCACCTGCCTGATCCTTGAGCACTGAGATGTGATTAATTAATGGCTTGTTTTCTGATGGTGACTTACACCATATATTTTGCACACCACGGTGATCTGGCAGGAGAGGAATAACTATCATTTCAGGAGAGACCCGAGTGCCATCTGTTTTTCCTGGCACCAGTGTTCCTTGGGAAGTTACAAAAGGTGCAGGACCAAGTATTTTCTCCTCCACTTTTCTCTAAATCATTGTCAAAGAAAAAATGATAAGTTTTGAAACACTCTGCCGCCTCCTTTCCCTCTGAGGTGGCACACACAGAGGTTACACCTACTTTTCCACAACATGATCTTATGTATTTTTTTCCTGTTGTCTGACAAAATCCATATGTTCCCGGCTCAGACCATCTGTCACTCTCAGTTCTTTTGCACAAAAGTTTTTGATGCATTTCTCCCCCAATTGATTTCTTTCTAGAATTGCACGGGGGGGCTTTTGACAGAAGGAATTTTCATCCCTCACCACCCCAAAGCAATCTACAGGCACAGGTGTCCTCCGTGACCAAAGGCTCCAGGAGTAAAGAGCTTTCAGCTCCCAAGCAGAGCAGAGTTGGGTTTTTATAAGTTGGCTGTTCTTTGGTTTTGGTTTTTTTTTCCTCCAAGAAATCAAAATACCCCTGGAAAACCAGCACAGCAGAGAAAGAGTTGTTTGCACTTCCAGGATTAGGAGTTCCCTACCAAAGCCAAGTGCCAGATGTCGCAGACATCTTTTAGGAAAAATCTTTTCTTTAGGATTTTTCCTCCTGAGAAGCTGGGAGGCCTCAGGAACAAAATGCAAACAATGGTTATCTGCTGCTGTGGGATGCAACAGGTGCATCTGGGATTGGTCTCATGGGGTTGTTTCTAATTAATGGCCAATCACAGCCCAGCTGGCTCAGACACAGAGCCCAAGACACAAACCTTTGTTATCATTCTTTGCTTTTCTATTCTTAGCTGGCCTTCTGATGAAACCTTTTCTTCTATTATTTTAGTATAGTTTTAATGTAATATATATAATAAAATAATAAATCATCCTTCTGAAACACGGAGTCAGATCCTCGTCTCTTCCCCAATCCGAAAACCCCTGTGAGAACCATCACACCAGAGAGTTCAGCAACTCCAACTCCAGTTATAACCACAACCATCAGGGTTTGAAAGCATCACATTCCTTAGTGAACTAATTATACTTGTAAATTTTAATTCTTTTCTTATTATTGCCTGTAGAAATGGAAGATCAGAATGTGTTTCAAACAGGAATTAAATCAGGTTTATTTTGCTTTGTACTATGGCTGTTTGGAAATAACTTTTCCATATTCCCTGTGTTTTCCAGTTTTTCTTTGAAGCAGTTACTCATGGAATTGAAAAGAACTTTTTTCTTTTCCCCCAAAATACTATTTTTTCATTCAATACCCATTATCACATTATTTCTTTTTTAAAAACAAATTGTAATATAATTGTTCTCACTAATGTTAGCTTCAGTCCCTGTGGAAGTAAGAGAAATTCTTGCCTTTGAAAGATAACCTCCATAAAAGAATTAATTCTGTCCCTAAATCTTTGGGTTGGACCTTCTAGCTCTGATTTATGGCAATAAAGAGTCTGCAACACAAACAAGGCAGCCAAAAAAGAAACAACACATGACTAATTAAGAACCACTGAAGATGATGTTAGCAACCTGTCAGAATTTACAGCCCATTAATTTCAGTTATACAGTAGAACTACGTATTGCCATGCTAATAACAAATGAAATCCTCATAATTAACATGATTCCAATACAGGGGAACTTTAATATATCATACATGCTTCTGTGTCTGGTTAGTTCTGTGTGACATTAACAGTCCAGAGGATAATTTATGGTCTCCCTTACCAAAAGCAAAGCTGGGAATTGTTGAAAGTAAACTCATGACCTGAATTCGAAACAATCTGAATTATTTATTGGGAATAATGAAAGCAGGAATGAGAGGAGTTGATTGGTTCTTTACTATCAGGTGAATTTTCTTTAGTTTGTGTTCTCAAACTGAAGATGGCTCAGTCTCCCTGAATCTGTTTTACTCCTCTTGCTCCTAAATTACTCCAATTCCTGTTCATTTTCATGCAGGAGAATGGTGAATCCTCTCCATTTTTAAAGGATGTTCTTGTACTGCTATTAGCCACAATATTGGTATTTTTAAGAGATGCCTCACCCCTGTGAGAGCTGTGCTGTCCCTCTCCCCTTGGTTACTCCACACCCTCAGCTCTCTCACCCTCCAACACCAACTTCTGTCATGGACAGACAAATGAAGTCCTCATAATTAACATGATTTCCAGCTCTGCTTTATTTTCTTTTATGTTCGTGTCCATTAAAATGAGGGGGGGAAAGGAATTAACAATATCACCTGAGCTTTGGATGGGCCCTTTAGCCTTGCAGCTCTTGTTGGAGTTAATGGGATTTTAGTTCTTCTAAGGAGGGTCGAACAACAGCACCTACCCAGGCATTTAAACACATTAATTAGCAGAGACAGAAGTATTTCTTTTGGAAAGGCAAAGCTTTTTTCCTTCACCATTTTCCACATCTAACATCTGCAGGTGTCCCACAGCAGCATGGAGGGAAGGTGGGAGGAGGAGGATTAAGGGTTAAAGGGGTTTTTGTTGGGGATGCACAAGGCTGGCTGTCCTAAAGCAGGCAAACCCCACCTGTCCTTTCCCAAGGGTAAAGCAGCTTCCAGCTGAAAAGTTCTGAGCCGCATCCATCAGAGATGTCTGTGGAAAGCAGTGCTTGAGTTTCTGCCCCATTTGCATTCTCTTATCAGGAACAGGGCCCAAGAGATGACATTGATTTTGTTGCAGGCAAAATGAGGAGTTTTGACTTGTTAGTAAACAGCAAATTCTGCTGTTTTGTTTCACTCTGCCCTGACACAAAGAGACAGAGACAATGCCTCCAGTTGATGGTTGTCCCAAAGATGGGAGTGATATCCTTGTTGCTGCATGAGGATGAAGATAATGAGATAAAGGGAAGCCAGTCTGTGTTTCAAACACCACCCAGGACTCCCCAGAGGCTCCAGAAAGGTGACCTGCCCTGGGGCTGAGGGACAGAAACACCTGGGCTTGATCTTTGGGGAATTGCCAGTTGGTGAGAAAATGGCTTGAAAGGGGAGAATCATCATGGTGGGGGACTGAAAGGAAAAGGACAGTGGCAGATTTTGCTCTCAGACAGTTCTGTTATTTCAAATTTTCCAATTCCTGGTGAGACTTGGCAATTACAGAATCATTTAGGGTGGAAAAGCCCCCTGAGGTCCTCAAGTCCTGCTGTTCTCCCAGCTCTGCCAAACCCAACAATGGCACGTGTTCCCACCCAGGCTCAGAAAGGCAATGAACTCATCAGGTCTCTGGTGACTTTGATGCTGCCCAGTGTTAAGATAATGAAAATAAATAAATAAAACTCAGTGCTGCAGTGCCACCACTGCCATTTAAACAGCTCCTGGATAATCAGGTCATGCCTTGGTTCAGGAGGGTTTGGGGACAAAGATCTTCCTGAAACAGGAAAAAGAAAACTAAGCTGAAGCACAGATTTTAATGATTTTAAACAAACATGAACTACCAGAGAGTCACATTTTAAGTACATTGCTCAAACCAGAAGAAGATTAGGTTTTTCTGGCAGAATTTTCTAGCACTTTAACAGAAGGATGGCCTAGAGCATCCCGCAGATCCTCTCTGGGCAGAGGTAAGGCCCTGGAGTGAATTATTAGAGCCAGGACATTGTTCTGTAATAGTCAACACCAGTTCTTGCTAAATCCCTAAAGGAGGGGGAAACTCTCCTGCTTCCTCCTACTGGGGTTTGTTGGGCAGTTTTTGACATGAACCCTTACCACAACCTGAGCTTTTTCAAAATATCTCTAGGAGCCTCTATGCAATAAAATCATGAGAAGCACCTTCAGAACCCTCTTAAACTCCCTAAAAAGGCCTGACTGTAAAATTGGCTGGAAAACCAGAACAAAAAGAAGACCACGTCTTTTAAGACTCTGAATAAAAAGCAGCAACAAAGTGAAGCAGATCTGGAGGCTGCTAATGAGTACTGAGAGACACCTTACAGACATGGAATGGAAATGGGGCCCCCAGTGTGAGCCCCAGAACTCACCAAGCACAGAAACAGAAACAAGCACAGGAGAGCAGAGCATTCATCTGTTTTTCAGCAGTGAACAGAGAATTCTGTGGATTACAGCTGCTGCCCACCTCATTCTCATTTGACTTGTCCATTAGGCAGGGTGGAAGGAGGATCTGGTTTTTCCTTTTAAAGAACAAAACGGAAAATTGCCCTGTCAGTTCTTTAAAGTCATTCTCTTTTGTTCAACCACGTCTTTACAGTCTTTTTATGTTGGGAATAACAATTATTGCTAAACTACACGTTTAAAGAAACCCTTAGACTTCAGACAGACATGGTCATCAAAATTCAGAGTGAGTGGTCTTCTGAACTTCCAGCAAAAGTATTTTCTATTAAACCAAATTGTGCTGTTGGTCCCTTTGAACTGCCATTTCTGTGTTCCCCACATGCAGAGGCACTCGGGGCACATCAGAGGAAATGTGTGAAACTGCCCAAAGATGGTGCCTGATTTTCCCATTATTTTCACTCACTAACATTTCACTCATTGCTCCTGTGTGTTGTGGGCCGAGGGGTTTAAACACCTTGCAGAGGGTTTTATGGTGTTCAATGAATGCAGCAGTTACTTATTTAAGCTCTTTTAATTCCCCTTTCTGTAACTGGGACTGTGCAAATGAAAGGAGCTGCACTTCAGTGTAAATCCCTGAATGGGCCTGGGATGCTGCTCCTTCCTTCCTTCCAGGCATTGATGCTCAGATTTCCCTCTGCTCCCATCAAGCTCCAGCCCAAACTCTAATCAGACCATCCAGTAGATATTAAATGAGATCATTCAGCTTTACAGCTTAGACCTAATTAGACTGCTGGATCCTCAGAACATCCACATCGTGTTCTTTTCCTCCCTCAGAACTCCACAGAGGCTGAAGACCTGCAAGACTCCAAAGCTTTATTCACTTCCTATAAAAATTGCATGGAGAAACTGTACACTTGGTGGTTTTGCTCACTGCTGTCCTAAAGAAGAAGGTCACTCCTTATGAAGAAAATATATCAGAAATTATTGTTAAGGACACCCTGAAATGTCCTCCCAGAGGAAGGGGATGGAAGGACAAGAGGAATTTTGCCACGAGATGACATTTTGGGAACATGGAGAATGATGGAATATAGCAAGAGCTTAAAAAAAAAATCAATTTATATACAGAGAGTCTGTGCTTCAAGTAACATTCCAGTAATAATCATTACATAATGGTTCAACCAGACCAGCAAAACATCTACAAGGTTTGAAACTGCAAGCTCAGGAGAAAAAGATTTTAACCTCAAAGCGTTCACGTTTCTCCCTTTCCAAGTCAGCAGGAAGAACAAGAACTAATTTATGTTTACAATCACTCAGTTTGATTAGAAAGTCATACTTCAACAGCTCTGAAGATGCATTTTCTGAACATCCTCTTTTCCATTCAATTAATTCCAAATGATATTTGCCCAGAAAATGTAGAGCATGTTTAACAGCAATGGAGATAATGCTAAAGCAAGCAATGCCTGCTTAAAACTCGGGCTCCCTCCTGTCAGCATCCTTGCAAGAACATTACACCTTGATTCCCTCATTAATATTGTTCTGCATTAGCCTAATGGAAGGCTCAGGGCTGTGTGAGGCAGCAGAAGCCAGCACACAAACAGCATTTTCCATATGGCACATTTCCAGTGACCTTCTCCATTTTCCTCACCATAAAATCCCCGTTTTTCAGGGCTGCAGTTGAGCTTTTGCCATGTCCTTAAATGCTGAGCATCCCTGTCCCCAGGTCTGAATCTTTTGGGATAGGGGCAGGGCTGGGATTTAGGATGCTGATTCTATTTTTAGTTGCACCAAGGGGCGTTTTTTGTGGGTAAATCACATCAAATGGGACATGACTGACACAAATTGAGCAGTCACAGCTAATGCTGAGAGAACAGGTATGGATCTCTGTTTGCATCTGCTTCCCAGGTGGTTAAAATAGAGCAAATTCCACTTTATTAGCTTAAAAAAAATACAGGAAAAAAAAATGATGAAGCTCTAGGTGAAGTTGCTGAGGCTTTGGCAATCACAGCCAACACAGGAGTCAGCATCTGACTGTGTCACATGGGTCACACACTAAAAATAGTTATTCTCTGTCTCTCTGACACAGTGTCAAAAATTAATGAGGCTGGGAGGGACCTCACCAGGTGATTTTGGGGCCATTTCTCTATGTTTTCCCCCTTAGGGTTTTGCTCTTGAGAGGTGCTTGGGCTGGGCAGCATCTTTCAGGAGCGCATCCCAGCTCAGCCTTCCCTGCTGGGGAGCTCTCAGGGACAGCCCCGGGAGAGGGGGAGGCTGAGAAAACACTTCAGGAGGAGAGCAGGGAGAGCAAGAGGCGCCCGGAGCTGCTGGGAACGGTTCTGCCGCCTCTCAGGAGTCAGAAGCCAAGCAGACAGCTCAGCTCTGGAGTGGCTCTCAGCACCTCTTCATTGCAGCGCTTCCCCTCGGAAAGGATTCCTCTACACCCTGCAGGGCTCTGCTGCCTTGCCAGCATTCCCAGAGTTTAGCTAAAAACAGAGCATTGTGAAAAAACAACCCCAAAACCCCCGTGATTTTAACCAGAATATTTCCACTTTTCCCTGTAAGAGGGATTTTACTGCCCACCTGTGCAGCTTCCAAGTGTCCCTCAAGGCTGGGGGAAAAAAAAAAATCCCAGGAATAATTAACCAGCGCAATTGAGCAGTGAACGCCACCCCCACAAAGTTTGCAAGCCATGAAAATTTATGGTTTCATAATGGAACGTGGGTTTGGTTTAATGGATAAAATACAGCCCTGCAAGGGAAACAAGTGGAAATTTTCATGGCTAACAAACTTTGCAGGTGTGGTGTTTCATGCTCAGCTGCCCCGTTTAATTATTTCTAGGTTGGTGGAGATCCCAGCAGAAGATGGTGAAAGCAACCATCTTTGAAAATTAGGTTTTTTTGCTTTGAAATTGCAAATATGGCCAGCTGAAGTGGCCCTGCTGCAGGGAGAGTTGTGCTTCAGCTGTGTGAAAGAGAAATCCCAGGAAAATTAAAATATTTTGCTTTGAGGTGAATAGAAAATATGAATTTGTGAGATTGAGAATGAGGGGAAAAGGACGCTCAGATTTGATGTTCAGCCCATTTTATATGATTACAGAATATAAATCACTCTATCTACCTGCTTCATCTTGTTAAGCATTTCTGCCTCTTTAATGTTGGTGAAATCTCTCCTTTTGATGTAGATCATGGGGTTTTAGCTCTGGATAAACCTCAAACACAAACTCAATATGCCATAAAATGGGATGTGTGTGAAAAAAGCAATTGATTCAACAGCCACCAGAATTAACAGAAGCCTTTCCATTGGTTTGAATCCTTTTTGGACCAGATCTTCTTATTTTTGGGAGCAGGACCTTTTCTCCTCCTGCAGTGCAAACGTTTATCAGAGCAATTTTTCATCTCCGTGCTCCAGCAGGGCCTGGTCTGGAGCCTGAACTTTGTCCCTGCTCTGCCAGCAGCACAAGCTGTGCCAGCACCTTCAGTTTACAGATCCCTGTCAAGCTGTCAAACCAATCAGGAATTCAAAGCACCCCAGACCTTTTAAATGCTGCCAGTGTTCTGTCAGGAAACAAATTCAAATATGAGGAAGCTTTCAGAGTCAATGTCATTTCTTACAGTGGAAGGCCACGAGGAATTGTTAATTAGTGTATTCTGTTATTTTTCATTTACTGAAATTATCAACCCAGCGTCTTTTAAATTATGGATTCAGATTCCAGTCAGACAGGAGCACTTTTATCACGGTGAGTTTCCACACCTTCAGATAACACTTGATAACAGGGCTGTTCCTTGTAGATTAAAAGGTTCACAAGCACTCTCCAGTGAGTCTTTAAATTAGAGGAGGGAATATTGGTATGTTACAAAAAAAAATATATCTGAGGGTAAATGGGGTTGAGAGGAAATCCATAAAGCTCAAGATCAAGGATCCTGCTAAAGCAACTTTTGAACTGGTGTAACCAGAGACTACCAAAGGCCCTCCATGGGATTCAGAGACTTCTAAAAGTGGCCAAAACCACCTGTTGAGAGCAAAATTCCTTCTCCTCTTTCCTTCCTGGGGGGACTGAAAGATGTGGCACTTGGGGATGTGGCTTGGCAGTGCTGGGGAACAACTGGACTCAAACTTAGAGGGCTTTTCCAACCCAAACAATTCCATGTTTTCCTCTGTCTCTGCCGGAGCCTCAGGAGTGTCTGCACCTCAATCCCACCGCAGCATTTCCTCCTCGTGTGGAATCCCTCCAGCCTGGCAGAGCAGGGCCCAGGCAGAGCTGTCACAAATATTCCACTCCCTCCTGGAGGGGCAGCTCCAGGGCAGACCCCAAAGCCGCTCCGTGCTCCTCAGAGCTCACACAGAAACAAAACCACCAGAAAGAGCTTTCTAACAAAAAAGGACTGAAAAACCTTCTGGGATCTTGACAGAGAAGGGACCCACATTTGGGAGGAATTGGGGTTGGGCCCTCACAGGACAATTTGAACCCCTGATGGCAAGATGCTCCAGCCTTATTTTATCCATCTGTGGTTTCCAGCACACTAATTTTTATTAAAATGAGATAAATACTGAATTCTGGCCATTAAATAAGGACAGCTTCTAGAACACACTGTTCTAGGTGGGCAATGAAGATTTGGATAATCTAAGCAAATTTTATTTAATACAAATATCTCGAGCACAAAACTGAAGTCCTAACTTGAATGTTACTTTGAGCTGCTCTGCTCTTTCCCTGGTTAAAACCTTACTTCCCTGGAGAACATTTCCACAGGGCCACAATACAGGAAAGGAATTATTCAGTATTAGCATAAGGAGAGACATTGCTTTAAATCCATCAAAACACTCAATTCTCCACAACCGTGTGAGATAAAATAAAGCCTCCTATTTATTTTTATTCCTTGAATCACAGGCTGGAAGTTTTCTTTCAGTTAAAGAATCCATTACCTCCCCCCTGCCTGTTCCTCCTGCTGGGCTGTGTTGCTTCTCTCTTTCTGGGGGTTTTCTCCAGCATAAAAATAATGGCATTATTTACAAAAATGTAAACTTTTCGTGGGAAATGCATTATTTGTAAAGCAGATTTTGCCTCAGCCATCAAAGTAGCAGCAGGAAGAGTTCCTTGAGCTAGACGCAATCGTGTTTTCTTACTTGACAGAAACATTGTTTGAAAACGTGTTTGGGTTTTTTTGCTTGGTTTGGTGTTTATTTGTTTGCGTGGTTTTTTGCCACAGATTGGTGGGAGTACTTTTATTTAAATACTAAAGTCAATAAGGGGCAGCTCCTACTTTCTGGAAATATTTCTCTTTCCAAGTCTGCACTTCTCAGCTGTATTATTGCAATGAAAGAGTTGGGAACAATAATTTGAAAAAAAAGAAGCAGTAAACACTCAATGCAGTAATTAGAGAAGCAATTCTGTCCAAAATCTTTCCATTAGATTATTCCCTCTTTGTTGCTCAGCTTTATCCCATCCCTTCCTGCAAACACAGGCTGCTCATCTTCCTTTTAGACAGAACTTCAGAAATTTCAAGCTGCTCCATTTGAACAAATGCTTAATAAATAAAGCAGCCCATCAGAGCTTTCCCAGGATCTCAGGGTGTGTGACAAAGGAAGGCAGGATAACGACTGAACACAGCTGCCAAGAGCTAAACTGGATTTTGTAATCATTACATTATTCACTTAGCTCCAAAAACATCTATTTCTGAGCAGCTTTTCAGCATCCCCAAAGTGTTGAAAAGTCAAAGTCCACAAAGTCAAGAAAAGCTCTGACTACTGCATGAGGGGTTTTTCCCTCTTTTAATAAATTAACTGTTTTCCACAAGAAATATCAAAATAAGACATGTCTGAGCTAAAAGGCAGTGACTGATGGTGTCAGCTGTGCCTGGAGCAGGGAGCTGAGCTCAGTGATTTTCAGTGATTTTATTTTAAAATTTGGAAATAAAGCAGCCCATGGATTTCCCAGGATGACTGAATGAGCCAAGAGCCTGGATTCCCTGAGTTCCTCAGTGTCAAACAGCATCCCCTGAAAAGAGTCCACAAAGTCAAGGCTCTGACCTGCATGAGCCTCTGTTTTCCACAAGAAATAAAATAAGACATGTTTCCACTGATGGTGTCCTGTGTGGAGCAGGAGCCTCAGTGATTTTATTAGTGGGGAATAATGTTGGGATATGATGTGATGAGCCTCAGCCTCCCTGAGTTCCTCCAGTGTCAAACACATCCTGAGGAGCACGGCCCTGCAGAGCCTCATTGTAAACTAACCCAGTTTCCACCCGTGTTCCTCTCTGGATTCTGGGAATTCTGCACAGAATTCCCACCCTGAGCGTGGCCCGTGGTGCTGGATGGAGCCTCCCTCCCTCTCCCCAATGGGATGAGGCACAAGGAATCAATCCTGGGCTCATTTGGGACGTGCCACAGGCACCTCCACAGCCAGGCTGGGGAGTGTATCCTGAATTAAATGCCCTCTGGGATCCCCATTCCCATTTTCTGGGGGTGCCTTTTGTGCCTCTTATGGTCTGCAGACAAAAACTCCACTAAACTCAGGCCACAGAGAGCTGGACTTGATTGGGCTCGAGATTAAAATGGCAAATTGTGCTCCCTTCTCATGTTTGCAAATATATTTCAGAGCAGCTGAGTAGAAGGATATGCAGGTGTGATATAATTTTAATTATTTCCTGTAATTACGGGGGAGAGAGCACAAAAGAAGCTATTCAGCATCTTTTATTTAATGCCTTTGAAGACAAAGATTGTACTTCTGGTCCCTCTCTGTTGCTACAGCATCTGTGCTTCAGAGGAGAAACCCTTAAAATAACATATTGTCTAATGTTTTGTTTGTTTTTAATTTGGAGTGATCAAAGTCATGATTTTTCTGTGTCCTTGGTGCAAATATATGTGTTTAAATATATATATATATATATATATATATATACATATATATACACACACACACACATATATATACATATATATACATATGTGTGTGTATATATATATATATATATATGTATATATTCTTGAAATCAACAGAACAGGAATGCCCCTGGGGTTCAGTCCCTTTGCCATCTCCCCCAGCACAATGTTTTGGGCTGCTGGAATGAGTCTTTCCATGGCTGCTTTTCCAAATGAAGGAAGGAAATGCTGATTAAAATACTGCAACATCCCCTCTGTTGTGAGATCTCTTGTAATAGCTCATGTTATAAAAGAACCGCACAGTTGTCTGTAGTAAAACTTGTTCCAGCTCAATGAATTCCAGTCAAAACACTTGGTTGAAAAAGGCAAAAAATCCAAATTAAAAACGAGCGCGATGAATTTTCCCCAACCCTCTCAACTTCTGCGAGGTTTTGGCAGCAGCATCTTTGCTTTAGGATTCCAGCAGTGCCATCAGAGCTGGGGAGGAGGCGCAGATTCCCTTTTAGGGAGATTAAAACGCGGGTTATTTACCTTAGATTAACGCTGTGACTCATTGTCCTTCTTAACGATGCAGGTTTGACTCGCCCGAGGTGACCCGAGGCGAACCCCTGGTCCAGCCCCCCCAGCATTATTTATGCAATAATTAATCTCACAAGTGGCAGCCCAGCCCAACGGGCTTACGCAGGGATGACGCTTTCATTTGCTAAAATATTTTTAAGCAGGATTTACGCAGCCAGCCCTTCAATATTCAGCTAAAAACACCGGGAGGGAGGGGGCCAGGTGCCACCGCAGGAGGTGTGCAGCAGAATTTGGGGTGCCCGAGAGGCCAGGGAAGCTCTGTCCTGATCCACCCATCGCAGGTGAACCTTTCAGAGCCATTCACCCTAAAACTGATGGGAACTTAAGCCTGAGCTGAGAACTAAGTGCTGAATTAAGCGGGGCTTTGCTGCCTCACCTGAAGCTGTGCTGGAGACGGGTTGGAATTTGGGGGGAAGGACATAATGTCGGGCTTGTCTCCCATTCAGCCCCTCTCCAGAAGTGCTTTTAGGGACAACAACAACGATTTTCATCTATTAAAACCTTTTAGAGCATCCCTCTGGCAACAAGCCCTGCACGCACCGCGGTCATCACCAGCGTCACAAAAATTCAGTAATCACAACAAACCGAGAGCAACGTCGAAAAAATACAGATAAAAAGGCACATGGTGCTATCTATTCTCATATTTTCTAATTAAACACTTCCATTATCAAAATACTGAACTATTCTACAGAACATACTAAAACTCAGATTTTTCAACTCCTTTCCCCCAGCGCTTAGCTCTGTTGTAATGCAAATTCTGCGTGGCTCTGGCTGTAAAACACCTTCCCCATCCCCGAAGGACTCGCACTTCATCAGCCCCTTAAACACCCCCCATCGCAGGTGAAATGGAGCCGGAAAAGCAACCCAAAAACTCCCAGCCCGCTTCTCCGACACATTTCCACACAAATAAACCCAGGGGGACCGGCTCAAGCTCCTCCGGGTGGTTTGGGAGCCTCGCCGCCTCTTTAAGTACATTTAAATATAAAATTCTTGCGAACCAAAACGCTGTTTGTTTTTAACCTCGGCAGCTGAATAGATTAGAGGGGGCAGATGCATTATTGATTTAATCACAGCCACGAGAATAAAAGCGCCTCGTATCTCGCTCCATTAGGATTTTATATTGCAATATTCAGCTGCAACTCGCCATCTCGGGATAAAAACGCACTTGGCACAAGCAAAGGTCACTTCCAGCGAACCTGGCGGAGTAATTACAGCCTGCGGGATGCCAAGTGTTCCTTGGGGATGCTTCACTTGAGGAAAAGCTGAATTAGCTGGGAAATCCCAGCAGCAAACCCGGGTTGACTCTTGGGGGCGATGCCCTTGAGCAGGACGGGTCCAGGATGGGAAATGAGACAGCTCCAGCTGGAAACTTTGCTTTAAACCAAATTAAAAGTGCAGACCCAAAGGGCTTAGATGCATTTTTGAGTGTGTATTACCTTTTTTTTTTCCACACCCGGCTGCTCACGAGTTCCCACGCTGATCTGCCTTGGGTCATTTTTCTTTAAATAAAGTTCTCCAGCATCCACCGTCTGATTCCACCGGGGCAACTTCCCGAGGAAAAGAAAAGAAAAAAATAAAGAAAAAACCCAAAAGAAAGCTAAAACATAATCAAAAACCCATAAAGCAAGCAAACAAACAAACAAAACCTTGGAACATTTAAACTCATCAATGGGAAAGGAACTGGAAGAGGAGCGCACCCATTGCGGCATCATCAGGATGGGCTTTCCCAGAGGGGAACTGAGGGAGAGGAGGGAAAAAAAGGGAAAAAAACCCTCTTAAAGTTTCCTGGGCAGCTTTAGGCCAGTCCTCTCACTTAATTATGGGAGTATCAACCTAATGGTGTTAATTAAATGTTTGCCCCTTTGTAATCCATATCTGAAATAAAACTGATAACGAAGGTGAAAGTTTTCCTTGAGGCATTTTATGATTTCTGATCATTGAAATCGGGGATGGGTTTGGCGTTGTCAGCAGTCCACGGGCATCCAGGACTCCTATAGCCGAGCCTTACATTGGAAATTTGGTTTTTCCCACCAGGATGTGAGCAATTAATGAGAATTAAAGCTGTAGTTGTGATTGCGGACAGAATTGCCCCCGGAGAGCGGAGCTCACCTCCTGTCCTGCACAGGGAGCAGGCGGGGCCGGTGTCCCCCCTGAGTCCCGGAGCAGCACGGGAGGGTGCAGATCCCTCATTAAACCTTGCTGAGGATGGTTTGCAGGAAATGTTTGTTAAACAAACACCTCTGGAGTGCTGCCCTTCAGAGAGCGAGCGGTGCGGGCTCTAATCCCTGCGCCGGCTGGGTGACACCAACACCAGCCTCTGGAGCTGGCAGCAGAGATGGGCTTATCCAAAATCTCTGCAGGACTCGGTGCCCACAGTAAAATACCGAGCTGTCGGTGTTGTGGAGTGTAGGTATTTTCTCTGAGCAAAATGACAGTTCATTTTTTATTAGGAGTTATTGTAATAGCCATGCATTCTAGTAACAGATGGGCTTTTTAATTCTCTGAGCCCCTAAGAAATTGTTTAGTCACTGATTTTCAGTTCTGACCCCTCCCAGTGCTCACACCTCATTTTTTATAGAATCACAGAATGGTTTGTGTTGGAAGGGACCTTCAATCCCACCCAGTGCCACCCCTGCCATGGCAGGGACACCTCCCACTGTCCCAGATCTCTTCTAGCCCCAGTGTCCAGCCTGCCCTTGGGCACTGCCAGGGATCCAGGGATCCATTGCCCACCCTCTGAGTAAAGATTTTCTGCCCAAAATCTGATTTAAATCTTCCCTCGATCACCTTAAAACCATTGCCCTTGTCCTTTCACTATATTACTTTATAATATAATAAATATACCTATGTATAGGTATATGTATATTTATTTTATTATTATTACTACACATGGAATAACAATAATAATGATAACAATAATGATATAGTAGTATGTATATAAAACAAGATAGAATCCATTTTTAATTTATTCTATTAAAAAATAGAATCATCTCTCTCCTATATATGTAATGGTAATTATAATAATATATATGTGTATATATGTAACAATAATATAACATTATTATGTGTATATTTATTATGTTATAATATATGTAATAATAATATAATAATATATAAAACAAGATAGATCCATTTTAAATTTATTCTATTAAAAATAGAATCATATCTTCCTATATATGTAATAGTAATTATAATAATGTATATGTATGCAATAATAATATAATACTATTATAAAATTTTAATATAATACTATATATATAAAATAATAATATATATATTTAAAATAAGATTATTTTTAATTTATATAAAAATAGAAAATAATAATATAGTAATATATATAAAATAAGATATAATCATTATTTTAATTTTATTCTATTATTAAAATGGAATCATAGTAATATATCCCATATATAATTTTTAATTTATTCTATTAAAAATAGAATCATCTCTCTCCTATATATAATAGTAGTTACAATAATATATATGTATATGTATGTATTAATAATTTAATACTAAATAATAATAATAATAATAATAATAATAATAATAATAATAATAATAATAATAATAATAATAATAATAATAATAATAATGTTATATATATAAATCAAGATGGATCCATTTTTAATTAAAGAAATTAAGCCTCTACAGCTGCCTGGTCCCACCAAAGATCTCCTGAGGCCAGGCTGTCACCTCCCAAATCCAAGTGGCTCTTTCACCTCTGCAGGCTCACCTGGAGGCACAAATCCTGCCCGAGGGTGGTTTTATCTCCCCGGAGCAGGTGCTTCTCTTTATCTCTGTTTGTGCAGCATCCAGCAGCCAGGGACATTCCTGGGCAGGACCTTGAAATGCAGCAGAGATGTCCTAGCTGGGGGGCAGGGTGGGAAGAAGGAGAACACACACTCCAACAGTGATTTTGGGGGGTTTTAAGTGAAGGGATATGTGTGAAAAGCGTTTGGTGTAAAGGAAAAGTGGAATTGTGCAGCATGGAATTGTGCATTGCTTTGTATACATAAAAAAAGTATACATTTTTACTGTACAAGAGCTTTGTATACATAAAAATAATGAATTTTAATAGCAAAAACTATGAGTATAAAACCCAATAAAAGTATGAAACTCTGAAAATTTTGAGCTATGACTGCATAAAAAACTCATTTTTGTAGCAACAATGACATCAGGGCTCATTCCCACA
Organism: Emberiza elegans; assembly: GCA_024865655.1. Taxonomy (NCBI): domain Eukaryota; kingdom Metazoa; phylum Chordata; class Aves; order Passeriformes; family Fringillidae; genus Emberiza; species Emberiza elegans. Next base: position 2,530,499 of record JALJVW010000260.1, on the reverse strand, counting down.
AATTATTTCCACAAAGGAAGGTTTAGTGATGCAGCCTCTCGCTGGGAGCCTGCAAATTCCTAAAGAAGCCTGACCTTGCTGCCACCAGCACCTCTGGAAAGGAGGAGCCTGTTTCCTTCCCAAAAGGAGCCTGTTTCCTTTCCTTTCTTCACCTGGTGCTCCATTAAGCGTTTAGGTTCAAATAATATCCTAAAGAGTTTCATTTAGCAAGCTCATGGCATATTAATTAAGACTTGTGGTGAGTTTTTCCCCTTTGAAGAGCCTGAGTTGCGAGACAGGTGAATTAAATCTGCGAAACTCAAATTTCCCTGGGCTTTTCCCTCCAGCTCCCAGCCTGCTGTGCCACCAAACCCTTGGTGGCAGCTCCTGCCCCTCTGACTGAGCATCCCGGGCTGCTCGGGCTGCAGTGGCAGCTCCTGGAGAGGTGCGGGGTTCTGTGAGCCATGGGAATGCTGCGGGGTTCTGTGAGCCATGGGAATGCAGCTGCGGGGTTCTGTGAGCCATGGGAATGCAGCTGCGGGGTTCTGTGAGCCATGGGAATGCAGCTGTGGGGTTCTGTGAGCCATGGGAATGCAGCTGCGGGGTTCTGTGAGCCATGGGAATGCAGCTGTGGGGTTCTGTGAGCCATGGGAATGCAGCTGTGGGGTTCTGTGAGCCATGGGAATGCTGCTACGGGGTTCTGTGAGCCATGGGAATGCTGTGGGGTTCTGTGAGCCATGGGAATGCAGCTGTGGGGTTCTGTGAGCCATGGGAATGCAGCTGCGGGGTTCTGTGAGCCATGGGAATGCTGCAGGGTTCTGTGAGCCGTGGGAATGCAGCTGTGGGGTTCTGTGAGCCGTGGGAATGCAGCTGTGGGGTTCTGTGAGCCATGGGAATGCTGCTGCGGGGTTCCGTGAGCCATGGGAATGCAGCTGCAGGGTTCTGTGAGCCATGGGAATGCTGCAGGGTTCTGTGAGCCATGGGAATGCTGCTGCGGGGTTCTGTGAGCCATGGGAATGCTGCTGCGGGGTTCTGTGAGCCATGAGAATTGCTGCCTGCTACATGGAAAAATGAAATAATTTACAAAAAAGAAAAAAAAAAGGCAGGATCTTCACTGTGTGTCTTTGTAGTTGTTCTTTGGAATGTGTTTCTCTGGAGTAAAATCAGGTTTTGAGCTCAGAGTAGTAGCAGGAGCATCTCTCTGTGGTGGACCGAGGTGCTGGATGCTGTTGTGACAAAAAGGATCAGGTAAAATGAGACATTTGGGGTTACTTACAGCCTCCCTTTTGGCCTCCAGAGCTGCAAATTACAAATACTTTAATTTTGGAGTGGTGCAGTGGCCACACTCTGGGGATGTGGCTGAGCCTCTCCTGCCTCACAGTTACAGAATTAATTGAGTTCCCTAAATTGTCCCAATGGGTTCAAAGCAGAGCTGGGTTTGTCTCTGCCTTCTGCTCCCCAGCACTGTCTTTGTGTCACCCACACTGTCCCCAGGACACATTTAGAGGGACACACACATGGACAGGAGGGGTTGAATACACTTGTCCCTGCAAGGTGATTTTAAATAAAACTGCTAAAAATACAGACTCGTGAAATAAACAAATTTTAAAAAAAAAAAAAAAAACCCAGATTAATTCCTTAGCCAGGACTACTTAATGGGAAGGAAACAATAAGTCAAACATGATGTTTTTATAAAATTTTGAGGGAATTGGGGGATGTAAAAGGAACGGAATATATAAAATGAGTTGTAGACTCCTTGCAGAATATCCAGCAGCTCCCTTGCAGTGTCCCTTTGCTTCCACTGAAGGGTTAAAATGAAATGCAGGGTTTTTCTGATCCCTGGGCACGTGGTGATTGATCAGAACAATTCCTTGTGTATGAACAGAATCCTCTGGATAAACTCACTTCAGACACTGAGGGCTGTGGATGTGCTACAGACCAAACATTCGTGTTTCACTTGGATTATTTAAACTCATATTCACCAAGGTATAAAAACATTTGTCTGAAAGCAAGGAAAGTGGTTAAAAATTAAATGCATTTCTGAGAGAGTCCTGTCTAGGTATGTTTTAGTGGCAGGAGAACATTCCAATACACAATACACTAGAAATTGAGTAAAATAAGACAGGAAGAAAGTGATAAAACACAAAAAATGCCAGTGCACGTCCATCTACGAGTGTGTTTGGGTCCAAGGAGTGTCTGGGTCATGCAAAAATCCAGGTGCTGCTCTGTGTTAATCGTGTTCTCTTCCCCAAAAGAGAGCAGTACCTGGAATTTCACCCATGGGCCATTCTCCCTGGGTGCATTTCAGGAGATCAGGTCAGGTCAGACCTGCCATCCCCAAATAATCATGTTACCGGTTGTACATGTATTTATGTCTTCATTTAAAGTGGATTCTCTGACCCTTCAGGGTTTTGCAGCTCTCAGCAGCTCCAGGCAGGAGCAGGGGCTGGGCAGGGCTGGAGTTCAATCACAGCCAGGAGAATGGAGCTGAAACCTGCCCCAGGTGAGGAATTCTGCTCTCTTTAATCTGAATTGAGATCTGGACTCTCTTCAAGTTGCTCAGCTCTTTGTCCATATTGAAATTCACACTTATTTTATTTCTTTATGGTGATTTCCCTTTCCGAAGAGATTGGTCCAGACCAGGGGTGGAAAGAGTGGCAGGAGAGCTGTGTCAGCACAGGCAGAGGAGAAGGCATCTCAATTCCCAGCTGCTTTTAGCCAGAGGTTTCCCATCCTCCTTTCCTTCCCCAGATCCCCAATTAGCATATTCATTAACCGTGAGGTGCTGACTGCTGTGCTCCCATGCTGGGCAAGAAATCAGGGAGCTGCGGCTCAGCTTAGCTTGGGTTAGACTGCAAATTAAAACCCCGGGCCACTCTTGGAAAAATTCCTGGAGGTTCAGCTCTCTCTGAGCTGATTTGCTGTTATTTTGTCTTGTGGGTGTGCCTGAGATCCCATGGCCCAGGAGCTGATGTGCAGAATGTGGGACTTCTCTTTTTCAATAAACCTCCGGCCTGAACCCCATCAGGGACATCCTGCTGCTCTCCTCAGGGGCAGATCAGGGAGTGGAAGGTGATTTTGGGAGGATCGGGCTGGAAAATGGGATTCCCAAGCTAGGGAGAGCCAGAGCTGCTGAGTTCCAAGCAGAACTCCTTCAGCTGGGCCTTCTGCTCTGCTTGTTCATTTCTGGATGCATGAGGAGCTCCTGGAATTTTTGGTCCTTGTGGCACCAAAACACCGGAGGAGAAACCAGAATAATGGAGCAGAATAGGCGCTGAAAAACCCCAAATCTCAGGGATCCCTCTGGAGTGGGATGGCATGAAGGGAATGGAATAATGTCACAGCCACTCTGAGCATGGCACCACTGGGATTTTGCATTTCCTCTTAAACGTGGGAGAAGGGAGATGTTGTGCTGGCTCAGAGCTGGGGTAACTTTTCCCAGGGATATAAAAATGAGGTGTGGCACAGCAGCAAACCCATCCCTGCTCCCTCCAGGCTGTGATCCCAACTGGGGACCACCCCACATCCCCATGGAAGAACTCCCAGCTCAGCCTTGCCCTTGAGATGAAGGCTCAGCCTCCCTGCAGGACGTGGCCTGGCAAAGTGAACGCTTGTGTTTGATGAGATGATTCCTTTGCTGCTTTGTCGACAAACGAGCTCGGCCCAAGGCGGTGGCTTTGTGAGGAATCATAACCTAATTAATCCCGTTTGAAAATAGAACAGAGCCATTTGAACTCACACTCATTGCCTCTGTAAACACTGACCACAATTAGCAGGGCATTCTTCACAGTTATGGACAAATGGGGAGACATCCAGGCAGCGGTGGTGCTCAGTAACTTCCATTTTCCAGTGCTCCTGAATTAGTGCCCTTTGGAGAACCGCTGGAGAAATTCAAATTAGGAAATAATCAAGAGCCTCGGTAATGTGTACATATGGTAATATGGGATGTGTTACACAATTAAGTCAATGTTAGCTCAAGGAAAACCTTTGGAAATCATTCACTGCTCATGCAGTGCCAGACTGTGGGACCTCACAGCCCCACATCCAACCCTGGACCTTCACGGCACAGAATTCATTTGGATTTACACAACTTCCTGCTTGATGTGAAGGGGGAAACTTCATTTTTCTTCACCTAATTTTTAATTATTATTATTTTTTTCTAACCCAAATCCAGTACAAATCCCCAGCTCTCAGCTGGATCTCCACACAAAAGCTGGATAGAGTCCTGGTAGCACATGGAGGGGAAGCAGGACCCTGAGAGCTGCTCCTCAGTGTCCCCCAGGTGGGGAGAGGTGGCACAGGGACACCAGGCATGGGCCGAGCATTCCTCAGGTTTCCATCAGCCCCTCTGACAGCCTGAGAGTGGAAAATACACATTTTGGGGCAGGAAAAGCCATTTTGCAGGAAGGATGAAAACAAACTCTGAGTGAGACAGTTCCATACTACAGTGATCTTCCCCTGGGCCACAGGCAAATGTTCTGTCTAATCTTCAAATTTTTCTGACTGATTTGAAAAATAAGTTTCATTCCAGAGCTGTGCTTTTCTTCCTTTTTTTTTTCCCCCTCTCTTTCAGCTGCAGAGATTTTGTGATTTGTACTAACCTTGAAGATACAAAACAAAATATGTGCTAATGATATTCCTCTCTCCCAGCTGGTGTTGGCAACTCTTTTACTGCTCCACAGGACAAGTGCAAGTACAAATGCAAATACCAGAACCTTGTTGAGAGCAGAGTGTCCCACATTTCAGCGGAACCATTGGAACTACAAGACATGTAATAAAACAGTTTCTGCTCTGAATGAATAATTGAGCTGCTTCTGTGGGGAGGCCTCTAAAGAACCATGTGGCAGAATGTTTTCGGAGGCACTTATGAAAGCCATCCCACCTGGAAACCATCCCACACACAGAGCCCACGTTGCTCTTCCTCTCAGCTTGCTTTAATTGCTCCTTCCATGGCTGTACCTCGGCTGAATGGGGAGCAAATTCAGCAGGAGACACGAAAAGCTGTAATTATTTTTAAGGTAGAGCAAGATTCCGAAATCAGAAAGCTCCATGGAAGTCGCTGGGCAGTTTTTTGGTTTTTTTTTTTTTTTTTGTTTGAGAATTCCGTTCATCGAGCAAAATTCCTTCTGGGGAGATCAAAAATAATCTCAGCACACTTTTATGCTTGGACCTGGAATGAAATGATGGAGCTCTTTAAAGCTCACTGCAACACCCCTCACCTCACAGGTGTGTGGGTGACACCCATCCCTAAATATTCCTCCTTAGGCAGGAAATGTCCCTCAACCATCTGCTCCAAGTCACAGAGACCACAGCAGAGAGGAGTTTTTACATCCAGAAAACATTTTTAAATAAAAAAAAAAAAAAAAAAATTAAAACCAGTCTTTTTCCTTTGGGATGTAATAGAGAACAAACCCACCAGCAGCAAGCACAATTTATATTACTAATGCTAATAAAATAAAAAAAAATAAGAATAAGAATAATAAGAATAATGGTAATTTTGAGAGTATTTATGACATATCAACACTTCCCAGTGTGAGAGGTTTGTCAGGAAAACCCAACCAGCTGGAAGTTCAGCACCAGTTTCCTGGCAGGGGCTGAACACCCCTCGGAGATGCAGCCTGACTAACACAGGGTGGAACTCCCATTCCAGGGTGTAAACTGGGAGTAAGGACCAGCCTCCCTAACTCTGAGTATTACTTATGCCAAAATTAGAGTTAGAGGGAAGATATAAAAGCCTCCGAAGGTTTTCCTTGCTGAAATGCAGGCACTCAGGTGGAGAGGGAATTTCCCTGCATCCTTGGAGGATCTGTTTGCTGCCAAGGACTACCAGGGAAACCAGAGCAATCAAGTCAGGAGGACAAATTCCACTCTTTTTTTCTGGATAATATTCCTCAGAATAAGTGCGTGCAGTGCTACTTTTTAATCCCAGCAAGGCAGATGTTTGCTTTACACGGGACAAAATGATGGCAGTGCCAGATTCCTGTTCCCAGGGAGCTCCAGATGAGTGGACACAACTGCTTTGGATTCCCACATTTCCTTCAGTTCACTCATTGCTTTATTACTCAATGCCTGGTTAGCAATCCTCATGCTGAATTGCCCTCTAGCTTGTATGACTTGTAAACTCGCTGGTTAACAACACCACATTTCCCTTCTCAGAGTAACACAATTACACGATCTGTGATTTACCTCATCATTATCTCTTTTTTGTTTGTGGAGAAAAGGCTGAAAAGAGACCAGACCTGAAATTTCCTTTTTTTTTTTTTGCTAAGGCAAGCAGTGCAGAACAGAGCAGAAAGAAGAGCCAGGATATATAAAGAATCAGGATATAACATTGATGTGTTGCAGAGAATCTTCTTCTATTATAGCACACACAAAGTTTCAAGAGATTTCAGCACTGGAAACTGAAAAAAATCAGTTTTAGGAAGTGCACAGTTTCATTCTGAGTGGCAGAAGTTTTGCAGCAGCTATTTGAAACAAAAAGGGATTCTATTAATGCACAGGAACCCAGCCCATCCATTAGAGGTTTTCCTAAAGTTTATGGCTAATTTTTGGTGGTTTATTTTTGGTTTGCTCTTTAGGAATGAGCAAAGCTTGAGGTCATTGGCAACCAAGTGCACCTGGATTTTTTCCATCCACCCAGACCTGTGTTACCCCTTTGGATTTTCTGCAGCCTGTGCTGTGGTTCCATTTATTAGGGAGCCCCAGTTTCATTCCCAGCAGCAGCAGGAGCAGACTTTGCAGGGAGATCCTGCAGTGCTGAGAGTGGTGCTGCTCAGCGTGAGTAATGGCACCAGGATTTGGGCTGCACTGGGACAGAAATCAGCCATTCTGCTGACCCTGGAGCAGCTCCATCCTTCAATTACACAAGAGAAAAGTAGATCTGCAGCTGCAGAAACGTGTTCTGCAAAGTCTACATTAAAAATAAACAACAAACAACTCAATACAAATGAAAAACAACAACAACAAAATTAGAAACCTTACACAGCAGCACAAGAACAGCCTCTCCCCTTAACAAGCATTTTGTGCGGGATCCTTTCCTCCAGCACTGACACAAAAACAATAAAGATCTCATGGCTGGTTAATAGTCCTGCCTGCAGGGGCGTGGAAACAGAACCTCCCAGACAGAACAAGCCTTGTGGCAAGCTCCTCTCAGGCTTATGGATCCACAGAGAGAAGTGGCTTTTGCCCTGAAACATTTCCTAAAGTATTTCCATAAAGGGCTGTCAGATCAGCTCTGTGCCCCATCTTTTAGAGGCAAACAGAGTCAACCAAACACTGCCCCAGCACTGAAGCTGTGCCCAGGATGCTCAGGGCCCTCTGCTCCTGCATCCATCTCCTGCATCCTTCTTTATTTCCCCACCTCCCCAGCACTTTGAGGGGCACCTCTGTAGCACATCTGTTCATGGCCCCTGCTCCTCTCTGTGTCTGAAGCTGGGTCTGGAGCAGGGGTCTGTGTTCTCAACAGAGCAGAATAAATATATTTTAAAATATATATATTTTTAAAAATATATTTTTAAAAATATATTTTAAAATATTTATTTTTATATATTTTTAAATATATATATTTTATATATTTAAAATATTTTTTAATATATAAATATAATATAAATATACATAAAGATGTTTATATATAAATATATAAATATACAAATATATAAATATATATTTAAATTGAATATATTATTAAATAAATATCTCTCAATCTGGCTAGAGAAAACCCATCTTTTCCTAAGCTCCCACCTGATGATGCTCCCAGGTTTATTCTGCGAGCTGGATTTTGGGATCCCCCATTTCAGAGTTGCCAACATGGATTCTCTTGGAGTTTAAGAACCAAATCCACTCCCTTTTATCTTCACAACCAATAGCTTAATTAAAGAATCAGCATTAGGTTTTATTTTGGAGAGAATGAAGGCCATACAATCATAGAATTGTGGCAGTAAGGTAGAAAAATCATGAAGAAAGTCTTCATAAATTCAGGCCTGCTCTCCTGGACTCAGTGGCTGGCCTTGTCAAAGCCAGCACTTTGCGAGTTCCCATGTGGGCAATTCATTAGGATAACAATCTATTCCTGGGTGAAGAAACAACTTGCACCTGTATAAACTGGTTTTACACCATTAGATAGAAAAATGAAAATTATCTCTCACAAACAAATGTCCCTGCACGTACACACAGAGGGTTTGAGTGACCAATCTATACAGAATAACCAATAAAGTAATTGGCAAAAAAAAAACCCTGCTAACCAATTGGAGTCACACACGGGGTTAAAATGGTATAAAAAGGAGGTATGTGAATAAAGAATGGCTTTTTCTGCATGAAGAAAATGAAGTCTTGTGTGATTTATTCCCAAATGAAGTCACTGAAGGGTTTGGGTGACTGACAAAGAGCCACAACAGCAGGGCTGGAGCGAGGGAGAGCTTTGTGCAGCACTGGCTATTTATAACACCTGTGGAAATGATTCCTCTGTTTCTCTAATGAAACAAATCTGTCACCAGGCCTGGCTGGAGAGGTTTTCCCAAAGCCTTCTGACATCTCAGGGCGGCACAGAGAAACTGCCCCCGCTATTTCCTCCCGCAAAGAGCATCATAAAGATCCTGTCTGCTGAGGAGAAAGGTCAATTTCCACACCACATCCCCTGAGTACGGGATCATGGGCATTAATGTGTGCTGTAAATGGGATTTATTCCCTGGGCACGTTGTCGCCCGGGGCCTGCAAAGCCATTTGGGAATTTACCTTTTCCCAGGTTTCCCTCTCACGGATGTGTTTCTGGGGAACAACATGATCAATTAATGGCAAAGCAAAATGCTTTGTTTTCATGTCACGAGGCACATAAAAAAAGAAGCCTTTGATCTTGCCCCTCTAGAGCAAATAAACTTCGGATTTGTGAAGCTCATGGATAAAACTTGAAGTTTTCAGAGGAAACAGAAGAAAAGAATGGCAGCATTTGTGCTTTTGCAGAAGCTGGCCTGATCTTGGGCAAAGGATGAAAAAAAAGGGGCAAGTGGTTTTGGATGGTCAGGAAATGAGGAAAATGAAGGAGCAATTCCCTGCTCCGTGGGCTCCAGAGCCCCTGGGCAGACTTGTTTGTGCTGCTCAGTCCCTTGGTACATGCACAGTCCATAATATCCATTTAATATGGTGCTGAGAAGGAAATGACAGATTTAGGAGGTGCTGAGATGTTTTGGTAACAGGACCACAGGAGCATCTATCTTACATAAAAGAGAAATACAACCTGTCCCTGCTGGCATTTTACTTCTGTGTGGGTGGATATGAAGAGCAAAAACACATCCTGAAAATACAAAAATCTCTGTCCTCACTGCTTGGAGCTGCTCCTTAGTCATGCACAGCTCCTTGTTCTACCTAAAGGTGGGGCGGGTCCAGCACCAGTCCCAAAAGCTGCTGCCCCAAATCCTACAGGGAGGTCTCTTCCTCTCTGATACCAGTTTTGGAAAGTGTCCGCGTGTTTTTTCCAGCCTGGAGCACGATTTCAGCAAGGAAATGTTTTCCCTGAACGTTCAGCATTGATGGGAAGAACTCTGGGTCTGTCACAGACACCCCTGAGGGTGAAGCTCAAACTTCACCCCTGAAATCCCAGGTTGCAGGAGGCCTGGGAGCCCTGGGAATGCTTTCCCCTATCCCAGGCCGCTCCAAACCTGTCCAGCCTGGCTTTGGGCACTGCCAGGGATCCAGGGCAGCCACAGCTGCTCTGGGCAACCCAACCCCTGCCTCATGGCCAAACACTTATCCTTTATGGCTGATCTAAATCAACCCTTGTTTAGTTTAAAACCAACAACCCTCAGCCTGCAACAGGTCCTGCTAAAAAGTTCATCCTCCCACCAGCTGGTGCTTAAAGAAATCCACATTTCCAAAGAGGTGCTTCCAGAGCATCATTTGGGATGGCAAAGACCTTTAAGGGCACCTTTAAGCACCTCCTTGCTGCAGCCCTGAAGGAGCTGTCTCAGAGCCTGGAGTTCAGGCTTTGCTTGTGCACTCAAGGTTTCTCTGTGCATTTGCTGAGCATGGGTTTTTTGGGAGTTTTCCTGCTCTGCAGTCAGGTGCAGGATCCCCTCAGCTGCAAGCACATGCACTTGTGTTATTCCTGCACTGAATCCTCGACCTTCAGGTGCTCTTCGCATCTTGTACAGTAAGAATTCTGGGTTAATGATTGGGCTTGATGAACTCACAGGGCTTTCCCAACCTTAAACATTCCATGATTCCAGGGAGAGGCATGGATTCTCCTCCTTCAAGGCAGAGAAGGGAGGAATAACAGAATCTGCCATTTAGCACCTGCACTGTGTACCTGTCTCGTCCTTTCTGTGTCCATGAGTCACCTGCCTCCCACCAGGTGGAATCAAAGTCCTTTCCTTTCCTTTCCTTTCCTTTCCTTTCCTTTCCTTTCCTTTCCTTTCCTTTCCTTTCCTTTCCTTTCCTTTCCTTTCCTTTCCTTTCCTTTCCTTTCCTTTCCTTTCCTTTCCTTTCCTTTCCTTTCCTTTCCTTTCCTTTCCTTTCCTTTCCTTTCCTTTCCTTTCCTTTCCTTTCCTTTCCTTTCCTTTCCTTTCCTTTCCCTTTCCCTTTCCCTTTCCCTTTCCCTTTCCTTTCCTTTCCTTTCCTTTCCTTTCCCTTTCCTTTCCTTTCCCTTTCCTTTCCTTTCCTTTCCTTTCCTTTCCTTTCCTTTCCTTTCCTTTCCTTTCCTTTCCTTTCCTTTCCTTTCCTTTCCTTTCCCATTCTCTGGGATCTTGAGATGTTCTCCAATGAGATTTTTTCCTTAAAAATCCAACCTAAGGTGGAAGTTTTAGAAGATTTAAAAATAAATTTGTAGTTTCAGGTAAGGAGTTATCCATCTGAACTCTAACTGGGTCATAGTTCTTGCAAGGTGATGGAAATTGCATCTTGGAAAATTATGTTTTCATTCCTTCTGTTTTTTTTGTTCCATGAAGCGAACTGAGAATGAATTCTAAACCTGGATTTAAATGGTCCCTGAGATTGAGTACAATGTCTGTTTGCCAAGCCAGTGTGTCCCTGCTGAAAATCAGCCTTCCCAATTAATATGTATTTATTCATTGCCTTATTTATTTATTTATTGCAAGGACAACTTTCTGGGAGCTCCAGGAAAACGTTGCAGCAACATTTACTTACGTTTCCTTACCTGGGCTGATGCAAAAAGAGAGACTGGAATGTAAATGCCATGCATTATTTATTATCCAAGGGTTACCTTAACAAAGGAAAGACATAAAGATATTTACATTTGCTAATTTGATACTGAAGCTGAGCTGATCACTGGGGTTCTAAAATTGCCCAAGCTTGTTTTTTTGTGTTTCCTTGGAGCTGTCACTGACATTCCCTGGTTTCTCTGCCCTCTGCAGAGATCCCTCAGGAAGATTTGTCAGGGCTGGATGAGATCCTGAGCAGGGAATTGTTCCAGCAGTGCCTGAAGGACAATTAGTGATTGTAGACACAAATTACTGATACAGTTTGGGCTGGAGACCTTCCCTGTCCAGAATAAGTTTGAGGGGTCTCTGTGGACTACCGAGGTCTCTTTGTGGGCTAAGAAGGGTGTGAAACCACTGGCCAGCATTATTCACAAGATTCAATATTGTATAATAAAGCTTTTTGAAGATTTTTCTCTAGACTGAGGAATGAATAGCACATCTTTTGTGCTGCCTGAACTATTCTGGTATAAATAAATTATCTGGAATATTAGGATGGTTTTTTCCTGTCCAGCACTCATTTATACACTCACTGCTTTCTCTGGGTAGGGATTGCTTTTGCCTAAGTTCTCCATATCTCCACCTACAAATTTCCCTCAAGTTCTTCATCTCCAAACCTTTTATTTTTTACCTGGCTGTAGCTCAGATGAATTATGATGATTTGCTTTCTTAAGTGACATTTTCCATCTGACTCTCTCCAGAGCACTTCCTGAAAATTTTAAATATTTCTATTCATGCAGAGCCTTGATCTGGCCCAAATTCTGATGTGGATTTGCCTAAATCATCTACAATGATGGATTTAGGAAAGAGGAACACAGGAGATCTGGGTTGTCCCAGACAAAGGCACCCACCTGGGTGATGCTGCTCCAACCTTCATGAGATGTTCCACACTGTGGAGAAAGGAAAGAGTGCCGAGGAGAAGCCTCTCTTATGCCATAAAAATCCCTCTGTTTTTACCTGAAAGACCTGGAAAACTACTTTTCCCTGTCTTCTCCCAGACTGCAGGAATTCCCCCTGACCTGCAGAGTCTCTGCTGGGTGTTAGAACTTTTGGGTGTTTATTTAAGTTACCGCAGTAACTTTCATCCTCTCTTGCTTGTCACGGTAAATCAAAGTTAGAAGAGGGAGATATTGCTATGGAGAAATTATAATCTTTAAAAATGATGTTTAATAATGTGCCCTGAATTGTCCTGATGGACCTGTGGGCTTTGGAGGGGACCTGGCAGTGAAAGGTGCCTCGGTCACACCACGAGTCTGGGTGCAACCTCCACCCACAGGGGATGTGCTGGCCTCACCTTGAAATTCAAATCAGATCCATTTTTCAGATCACCTGGGAACTCTCTCAGACTCCCTGGCTACATCAAAGGCAAGACAAACCTTTATCTTCAGTGCTGCTGAAAAAACCTCAGTGGGCAAATGTGCAAAATTATCTCTTTATGCTCTGGGCTTGTTTCAAAAGGGTTTAAATTTCTCCTTGCATCAGTGCATTTGTTTTCTGTTGTGGGTTAACTTTTCCCCAGTTAATTCACAGGAATTAAGGTGGAAAGTGGAGCTCTCCCTGTCGCTTGGTTTTGCAAACAGGTTCTGCTCAGACCAGTTCTCAGCCTGTGACCCAACACGAGGATGAAACTGGGATGGGAATTAACCCCTCTCACACTGCACCTCATTTCCAACCACAAAGAACAATTGGAGGCACAGCCTGAATAAAGATTTTGTAGCTTATTTTCAATTTATTAAAAAAACACCCCAAACTCTGTCAACCTGACATGAAAATTTGTCTGAGCTTTTGGCAGACTTAAAAATAATAATTAAGCTTTCTCTTGGAGTTGAACAGAATGTTCCTTTCCAATCCTAAATTAAATACCCTTTTCTACTTGAAAGCTTGCTTAAAGATCTACAAATGGGATAAAAATACATTTAGGAGGTAAACAATGAATTAAAAATTATGCTGATTTATGGCAGGAAGTTTGGACATACCTGAAGTTTGGGGTTTACTCTGGGGGATTCTTTCCCCACAGTTTCTTTTGACCGAATAAACCTGGCAAAAAATGAGCAATTCAATAAAAGTTTCAGATTCTAAGGTTTTCTGCAGTGGCCCATAAGAAAGGTCACACTGGTCTTTGATGCTCAGGGTAGAGAAGTTAACCCAAAATACTGATTTTTGAAAATGCTCTTAAAAATATAAACTGTCTGATAAGAAATCGTGATTGTGGAAGACCTGCACTGAGTCCTTAATCAGTGGTATCCCAGATTTCCAGTGAAATTGGGTCCTGTTCTACCTCTTGGGGCCAGAAATCCTAAACCCCCTGGTCCTCCAAAAATCCCCAGGAACCTCTGGTCATTATCTGGTGGTGAAGCCACCAGAATTTCGGAGGCAGGAGCTGGATGGGGCCCAGGACTGGAGGGGAAGATTACAGCACTCATGTTTTTCATTGGAATTGAGGTGTTCAGAAGACATCCTGGAGCCAGGGATATTCCCAGGTGTGGGTGCCAGGTTTAGTGGCATTAGGAACAGGCAGTGCATCACAGAGGGATTACAAAGGAAAGTGCAAACTGCACCAGCAAATCGTTCTGAAATTTAAAAAAAAAACCCAAAAAACTCAACCCAAACCTGTCCCTTCCCCAGGAGCTTGGAAAAGCCACTTTTGCCTGCAAGAAAATCCCTGCCAAGTGACAGCATTGATTGTGGTGATGCTGAGCTGCCTGATGCAGCTAAGCCCTGGGAATTTGAACAGTTAACAGCTGGACTAATTAGAGAGCCCAGCATTATTGGGATAACTGATAACCAGGGCTAAGCAAGGTTATTTTGCGAGTAATAGATTTGACTTTGCAAAGAGCAGTGGATATTTGCAGAGCTAATGAAAACTGCGCTTCCCAAATTAAAGCTGGAGCAGGCAGGGAAGGAGCTGGAGTGCACCTAATTAAAAATGCATGCCAAGGCAGGGAGGCAGAGTCCAAGGGTAAACAAATGGCAGAAAGCAGATTTGTCTGCAACAAATGCAGAAGGAGGGATGAAGTGATTCAGGGTGCCCAGTCCCAGGATGCAGTGGTGGAATTGCCATCCCTGGTGATACCTCAGGATTTCAGCTTTTCTATTTTCCATCTATTTTTACCCCTGCTGTTCTTTAGTGTGTAACTCCAAACCCCACACTCAGTGTGAGCTGCTGCTTCCCCATTTGGGGCAGACACAACAATTCCTCTCCAGGCCTGGCAGTCAAGGACACCTCACTGCCTCAGGGCCTGAGATGGGAACAAAAGGGAGTTGGGGGAGCAAACTTGGGCTCAATGACTTCATTACCTGAAGCTGGAATTGGCAGATTCACCCCCAATATTCAGATGGACCAAACTTACAAAAGTGTGAAAATCCTGACCCATCATCCATTTTTGGGTGCAGCCCCTGGGGAGCGTTGTCTGCCCTAAATGTACCTGAAGCCCTTCAATAAATAGAACAGCGTTTTATTGCCTTAATTCTGTCTGGCCTCTGTTTTTAGGTAGCCCCTAAAGGCATCACTGGGAGCTCTCAAACCACGAGCAGATGTGGCCCTGCACAGCCTGGGGCAGTGGGAATGGGGGCGTGTGGAGGAAAGTCAGGCTTGGCGATCTTGGAGGGCTCTTCCAGCCTCAGTGGTTCCATGGTTTGGTGGTTCCATGACTTGGTAGATCCATGGTTTGGTGATTCCATGGTTTGGTGATTCCATGATTTGGTGATTCCATGATTTGGTGGTTCCATGGTTTGGTGGTTCCATGGTTTGGTGGTTCCATGATTTGGTGGTTCCATGGTTTGGTGGTTCCATGATTTGGTGGTTCATGATTTGTTGGTTCCATGATTTGGTGGTTCCGTGGTTTGGTGGTTCCATGGTTTGGTGGTTCTGTGGTTTGGCGGTTCTGTTGTTTGGTGGTTCCATGGTTTGGTGGTTCCATGGTTTGGTGGTTCCATGGTTTGGTGGTTCCATGATTTGGTGGTTCCATGGTTTGGTGGTTCCATGGTTTGGTGGTTCCATGGTTTGGTGGTTCCATGGTTTAGTTTGGGGGTTCCATGGTTTGGTGGTTGGTTTGGTGGATTTGGTGGTTCCATGGTTTGGTGGTTCCATGGTTTGGTGGTTCCGTGGTTTGGTGGTTCCGTGGTTTGGTGGTTCCGTGGTTTGGTGGTTCCATGGTTTGGTGGTTCCATGATTCCATTTCTCCTCCCTGAGCAGAGCCTTGGGGCTGTGGGGCTGGCTGACCCCAAACACAGCTGGGGCATTGTACCCCTTACAGAGCTGCTCCCTAAAGACTCTGCCTTTTCACATGCAAATGAGCTTTGATTTAAACTCATTAGCATTTCCCTGTCTAAGCCCTAGGTTGAGTTATTCTTAGACTCCTTTCTCTTGGAGGAATTATGACATATTTATCTGACACAGTGACGACCAGCTCCCACCTCATCTTCATCATCCAACATAACCTTCACAGTTCTCCTCAGCTTTTTTGGAGAAGGAATGTGTTTCCCAGCCTGGAGTTTGGATAAACTTCACTTTGCTTTGGTGCTCTGGTGCAGCAGGATCCCAACTCTGGGAAAAACTCCCAGGGATTTGGCAGCTCCAGCTGCTCACACTCAGGGTTGGGGTGGTGTTTCTGGTCCTCTCATATCAGAGTTCAAAGCAAAATTCTCCTTTAATCTGCCTGAGGTTTCATTATTATTATTTTTTTTATTGTCTTATTCCTCCCTGTCTTTCCAACAGGAAAAGGAAATCGTATATGAGAAGGGTATATAAGATAAGGCACAGCATGAATTTTCAATGTGTCATAAATTGGTCAGAAAATTAATCCAGCAACTGTGTGGAATAAAGGTTTGCTGAGCACTTGTTGGTATTTCTGGTTTAGTTCTGGAAACAACTTTGGCAGATGATGGGAATTAAGAATTTGCAAAAGCAAAGCTGTTCACTTTGGATGCAGAAAAAGTAGGGGCATTATATCAAATAATGAATGGCTGAGAGAGGTTCTCAGCACCTCAGATCGTGCAAATGAGGGATCATTGAACATTATCCACTTTAACCCAAGTGGATAAAAAGGAGCTGTTTTCATGGAGTGCCTGATTAGTTAGAGAAGTTAATTGATGCAAAAAATGGAGATGGATTCTAAAAGCTGGTCATTGCTAGAAGCAGCCAGTCTCTAATGATACCATTTTATCTTTTTGTGCTTTAATAGAAAGACATGCATCTATTTAGAGCATATTTAGCTCGAAATTTTAAAAGAGACACGAAGCTTCATGCATCTGGGTTTAGAGGCACCTCGCTAATGATTATGAATGAAGATGGAGTGCCTAACAGCCCAAATTGGCACGTTCCAGACATCTACTTCTTTCCAAAGCATCCTGTGCCAGCTCCTTGTCAAAGAGCAAACGTGGAAGTAAAAGCCTATGGATGTGAAGGGAGTGAATTCCTGCATCTACACAGGGAGAAAGTTTGTCCCCAAATTCAGCAAATTCATGGCCCATAACACAGGACATTTGTCAGGGTGGAAAACACCAGCAGAAACTGCCTCTCAGTGTCCTGACATTATTGCACTGGCTCCTGGCTGTAAAAAGTTTCCACATTTCAAGGCAAGCTCAGCTCTGTTCTGTTCAAACCACGGGGGGCAGTTTGTCTTTTTAAGGGATTCATCCCAGCTGGCAAGGGAAGCTGAGCTGAAGGTCGAGGGCTGTCCAGAGAGGGGCTCCCAGCTCTGAGTGCCACCTTCCCATCCTCATCACCCTGGAATTGGATCAGCTCCCATCCTGCTCCTTACCCGGGCAGGTCACTTTTTACTGAGTTTGAGACTCTTGATGCTGCTGCACTGAAATGGCTGTAAAATCATTAAGCATCTCTTGTTTTCCTTAACCTAAAGTCATTTAAACCACAAAGCTCCCAGAGAGTGTTACTGGGACTGGAATTCCCAGATGTGATCGTGATTTAATGCAAAATGAAGTCTTATCATATTAAGCATAATTTTTATCGTATCAGTGACTTACTTAACAGATTAGTAAATGTTGTTTTTCTAAAATCACCAGACAGCTCCTGAGATGTAATTGGATTATGGCAGTTCATTTTCTCCATCAGCTTTGCAGCACTGCAAAAAGCAAGGATTTGCCATTAGGGTATGGAAATCACTGAAATTTCTCTTGTAATTAGACTTAGCCTGTCTTTGCTGTTGGCACATAAATATTGGGTTGTGTCTTCGTGCAGAAATCCCTGTTCCCTTTTAGACATACACAGAATAAAACCCATGTGAACTAAGGAAAGCTAAAAAGGGATGAATTTCTAAACTCTGTAACAGAAGAGTTCACAGTTCATTAAATATTTTCAGGAGCATTTCAAAATGGTTTCAGGGATTGTCTTTGTAGGGTGGAATTAGAAATGTTAAGATCTTTGGGATTGCTACTTCTTCGATTTTATTTTTTCCCCTTTCTTACTAAACTCAGTTAAATCTCACCAAGTTTTGGTATTTGATGATTTGAGACCAATTTCTGCTGCTTTCTCTTTTCAAAGCCACTGGGCCATGAATTTGTTGGCCACTGGAAAGGTGACTGTGGTTCAGAGAGTGAAAATAAGGGCTGGAGATTATGTGTACTCTCAAGGTCAAGTCTGAAATAGTATAAATCCATCTCTATAGAGCTGCTTTAAAGTTACATTAAAGTTGCAGCTGCTCCTCATAGTGAAAATGCTTTTTCCATACCCTGATCTGAAGTTTTTAGGGTCGCCCTTGCAAGGAGCTTTGCTGGTACTTAAAGACTGATCCAGTCCCATCAAATCAGGATGAAGACTTTTTCTCTCTCTCCCCACTCCAGCAGAACTCATAAAATTCACCCTTTGTTGACCAAGTGGATGCTATGTGTCAGATCTGAGCACCTGGAATATGTGGGGTTTATTACTGCTCTGCTCTCAGCAAGACGAAAGTTATTCCTGCAAAACCTCTGGATGGAATTACAGTTTATCCAGCAATATCCAGTATATGAATTCATGTGCATGGAAATCTCTGAGAGCTCCACTTGTACAGCACAAAATTTAGACATCTGAGCCACATTTTCATTTTCATATCATTTGCTCTCGCCTACTAATAGCAATATTTGGAATAATTAGTTACAATTCAGCCTGAAGGTCTCAATTTCCATTTAACTGGCAAACTTCTACAAGCAGCACACATTAGCAGTTTGAAATGTCACAGCAAAGTTTAATCAGGCAAGACAATGCATGAAAATGCTTTAAAAATATTTCTAATTGGCAATGCAATTATTTAACTTATTGTCTAAACTGTGGACACTCTGTCCAAGGCTTTTGATTGAGACTTTCCAAAATGAAAACTGTGAATCCAAGAAAACTGTGAATCCAAGAAAACTGTGAATCCAAGAAAACTGTGAGTCCAAAGCCAGGTTGGATGGGGTTTGGTGGGATGATGGAAGGTGTCCCTGTCTGAGGCTGGAATGAGAGGGGCTTTAAGGTTCCTTAAAATCCAAACCATTCTGGGATTCTGTAATCAGCCAGGCAACATCCTCAAGGCAACTCCTTCATTATGGAGCAAATCCTTAAGCCAGAACTAACCCCACTAGTGCAGATAATGAGGAGTGAAGGGCTGCATATGAGGGTGTTGCATCTTTTGGGACAGAGTTTAAACCCAGAGGTCTAAACCTGGTCTGGCCGAGACCAGCTCTAAGTGCAGAACTCATCCCACTCCTCTGTGGATTGCTTGAGCCTTGACAATGCCCACCTCAGCCAGACCACAGGACACCTTTCCTAAAGGCAGCAGCCTTGGAGGATCAACCTCCCAAACCCATTTTCCCCAAATCTGTCCCCATTTCATGGTAAATGCCATCTCACTGCCTGCGCTGGGACCATTCCCTGCCAAGGGCAGCAGATCCTGCTGCAGATCCGCCTGCACCTCAGGAATTTCCTGTGCCATCTGGATGCAGAGCTAAATGAGGAGGTTGGGAATTCTCACCGGTCCCCAGATGAGCTGTGTCTGCAGGTTTTTAAAGGCACATCCCCGGGGAGCAGCAGCTGCTCTCTGTGTGTCCCTCTGCCTGCACTCACCAGCAGTGGAGGGAGCCAGGCCTCGCACTGAGGAGGATAATTAAGTGAAATAATCTTTCTTTACTGTGTCTTTCAATTCCCCACTCCCTGCTCTGGCTTTACTCTTCCCCAGAGAGCTGCTTTTTACTGCTAACACTACTTTGGCCAGAAGGCTCCATAAATCACCTGCTGAAGAACCCAGGTCTCACCTGTGGCTCTTCCAGTCATAGCCCGTGCAACAATTCCTTAACACATCATTCCACAGTGAAGGCTCAGGTACAAATTAGAGAGCAGGATTCAAACAATTAAAGCAGTTTATAAGCTCATCCCATGGCCTGTTTGAAAGCCAGGGTTAGAAATTACCCAGGGCTCAAGCAGAAGGGAAATATCTTGTTTCTGATGCTGCCACTCTCAGGGAATATAAAGAACAGAAGAACAGCAGGGCTGGTCAGGGTAAGGATGTGTTTAGCAAGATCCTGCTCTGTGGCAGTGATGATTGTGGAATTATTTAATCACCTGACAGGTAAAGAATAATCCTTCCCCCTCTTGGAAATCATCCCTGGCAAATTTTGTCCATTTGGAGCTGCCATAAGGGAAGAATCCAGACTGTGACCCAGGAGAGTGGAGTTGATCCGTGCTGCTCCCACCTTCTCCTCTGTTCTCCCTGCACTCATTTCTGTGCCTCTGCCTGGAGAAGGGTGATAACAACACTTCCCATATTCCATGTGTTTTTTGGTGGTTTTTTTTTTTTTTACTTCCAAATCCTATTCTCAGGATACAGAAGGTGCACATGAATGGAAAGCACCTCACTCAGCTACCTGAGCATCATGGCAGGATGCTGCTCTTGTTACAACACAGGAAAATAATGACAATAATAACAACAACAACAACAAATTTAATAAGGATACCTCTTTAAAAAGAAAGAAAAAAAATCAATACAGTTTTGAAAAATGTGCTTTTCCTCCTGTTTCATCACTATTCCCTTTCCCTTCCCCTGCTCCCTCATTCCTCTCCTCCCTGCCAGCCCTGCAGAACATGAAATGGATTTCCCCCCCAGCTGGGAGCCTCTGCCAGTGGATATTGCTGCTGTGGAATGCTCTTATTTCAAGGTGCTGGCAGGGATTGTAAGACAGAGTTGAGCGAGTGAGTGAATTCCAAACTCACAAAATTACATGCCTACAGCACATCATATGGTTAATAAAATGGAAAAATCGAAGCTGTGGTCCCACAAGTTCTCTCTTTTAAAGCTCAGACACCTTTAGTTTATGAATTAGTAAGCCTTTTTCATTTCATAGTCCAGAGGGGATTGCTGTTTGCTGCCCTGCTCCTCCCAGTCCTGCTGTGCTGTGCTCTCTTATAACTTTTATTTTAACCTTCCACTACTTTTAATTGCATTTGAGGAAGAATTCTGCCTGGGAAAATGCTCCCTTCCTCCCTGCCTGACAGCAGTTGGCTTTGGAATAGTCAGAAACATCATTAAAACTTGGAATGATTTTCAGTTCTCCCATTGATCATTTGTAATGTTTCAACCTTACCTCGTGTAAATAGGGTGAAGGCAAATGCAGGGCTTCTCCTGCATTTCCCTGGAGAAATTCAGGAGGAATTTCTTCACGGAAAGGGGGGTCAGGGGGTCAGGAATTGGAACTGCCCAGGGATGTTTGGAGTGCCCATCCCTGGAGGTGTCCAAGGAATTCCTGGAGGTGGCACTCAGAGCTCTGGGCTGGGGACAGGGTGGGGACAGCTTGGGCTTGATGGTCTTGGAGATCTTCTCCAACCTCCATGATCCTGGGGTTCCTGAATGTCCCAAATGCAGCAGCCACACCTGGGGTTACTCAATGCATTAAACATTGGAATATATTAAATGAAAAGCTGCTTGCAGACAAACTTTGTGGAACAGCAAATGCTTCCCTGAGAGCAGCATGAGTCCTGCTCCATCCCTCAGTCCCATGGATAAATCATGCCTGGAGAAGGAAGGAATATCTCTAATCATTCTGATAAGAGGCTCTATCAATACTTCCAAAATGACTAGTGGCATTTAACTCCCAGATTCTATTTATTTATAAATGGACTCCACTTAACTCGTGGGATAGTTGAGTGTAGTAAGTGCTCGTGGAGCACAAACACGGCTGAGCCTGGGATGAAATTGTTCTCCAAGGAATACTTAGGAATACTTGCAACAACGAGTGCTTTGGCTAATGACAGCAAACATCCTTTTGTGGAGGCCTTATTTACACAGCCCTCTGATTTATTTTGGAGTTGGGAAAAGAGTTCTTCCCAAACAGACAAACCCTGGGGAAATGGGTTCGAACCTGCTTTTTTTGGGGCCGTTACTGAAGCACATTCCTGACTGGGGGTGTTTTGGAAACAAACCATATCCACAGCCCTTGGCTAAGCAAATGAGGCTTAATCTCTGTGCTCTGATCTGGCTGAGCTCAGGCAGGTAAAGGTGTTTAACATGTTCCCAGTGTCAGAGCTGGGCTGCCCTCCCTGCCTGACATTTGCTGCTTATCTCTGACAATTAGTTGTGCTGAAATCACCTTGTTTGCTCCATTATCAGGGAAGGAGGACAGCTCTGCACTCACAGCTATGCCTGCAATCTTGTTTTCTACAGCACGATGGAATTTATTAACCCTTCACTCCTGCAGGGCTTGGCTTTTACTTTCTGAAATTTCTGCTCTTTAATGGAAAGGCAGGGATTTATTTTTTTTTTCTAGGATGTCATCGGTGATACCCCAGGGATGTGTAATTTGTATAGGATTCATTTCTGTATGCCTTGTAAAGTTGATGAATCTCCTGAGAATCTTTACAGAGACTACATAGATGGAAGATATATAATGTCTGTTATCACTACAGACTGGGGTATCCTGAAAATTGAAATTACTTAAGAAGGAATAAGAAGGACTCACCTAAAAAGGTGCATAAAAATATAATATTTTGATCAAATTAGTGATAACAATTTCCCTAACAAACCCCGGTCATTTTTCATTTTGATTATAGTTTTTCTCTACCTTTCACACCTGCTTTTCATGATGAATTGTGGCTGTTGCTCTGCCTCCTCAAGCTCTGCTGGAGCCACGTGTATTTGGGATTTGCAGTGGTTCATTTTTAAAAGAGCCGCGTGAAAATGATCTTTATGTGTTTGGAGTCAAAATTAACCTTGAAAGAAAAGTCAAAACAACACAATGTACATAGCTCTGATAAGTCATAAATCATAGGAACATGGAATGCATTGGAAGGACCCTGAAGTTTATCCCATTCCACCCCTGGACACCTCCCACTGTCCCAGGCTGCTCCAGCCCCAATGTCCAACCTGGCCTTGGGCACTGCCAGGGATGCAGGGGCAGCCCCAGCTGCTCTGGAATTCCATTCCATTCCATTCCATTCCATCCCATCCCATCCCATCCCATTCCATTGTTCCCTGCCAGGAAACAATTCCTAATTCCCAATATCCCATCCATCCCTGCCCTCTGGCCCTAGAAGCCATTCCCCTCCACTCTCCCCATCTTCCCTGCTGGCTCCTTCAGATCCTCCTCTGCTTTTCCCTCATAAAAAGTCAATCCCTCAATTCATTAACAAATTCAGCACAATTGTGATGCCCTGCACCCCTAATCCCTCCTGGTTTCTGCGTTGTTTAAATCTGTCCAGATTTCTGTACTGGGCTTATCCTTCCCCACACGGGCTGCAGTTCCACATACCGTCAAAATTTAAGGTTTTTCACTCTGTTTAGGTAGAAAGATTTTATTTCGGAAGCAGCTCTTGAGAGAACAGATCAGGCTTTGGCTGTTGCTCATTAACACCTGCCCATTAAAGTGTAAATTTCAGACAGCAACACAGAGGCACCACAGAGCTCACTCTGAATATCTCCTCTGAAAAGGTTTTTTGGGGGTGAATTTCAAGGTTTGCTTACAGTTTTATGCTTTCAGCTCCATTCTGCTGTCCTGTAATAAATGCAGCCCTGGAGGACTCCTCTGAAGAGAAACTTCATTCCTTCCCTCTTGACAGGAATATGATGAGTCCAGCATTGGGCCATAGTGATGCTACGTGATTTTTAGCCATAATGTTATTTAAAAATATGTATTCATTTACATTATTCAGAACTGCTAAACTTGATGGTCCTCATGCTGATGACCTTTACTTCTAATTTTGTAAAACTTGGCTGAAGGAGAGATGAAAATTCACCTGATACACTCAATGTATCACAGCCAGCAGTGGTGGAAATCCTGCTCTTCCTTCCACCCTTTCAGCTCCCACTGATTTTAAATGAGATTGTTATTAATATTGGTGGTACAAAGGCTACAATAGCTTTCTTTTTGCTAATGAAGCCCCTCCCAATTAACACATCTCTCTTTATAAGCCTCCTCCAGGGGGTAGGAGGGTTTCATGGGAAGAAGAAAACTCAGCAGAGGAGGGAGGATAACTCACCCTGGCAGGTTGATGGGACAGGAAACAAGCACCAACACTTCCAGGAATGACTCTGACTCCTCTCCCTTCACATGGAGAGAAGCTCCTCTGAAACCAACAGACATTTTATTTTTTTTTTTTTTTACCTGACACAATTTCTTCTACTGCCTGACATCAGCTTTGGATCAGTGAAAAGGAGGAATCCGAAGGTAAATAATGTGTGCAAACAAATTCCTTGTGAGGTGGCGTTAGATGAGAAGAGCCCAGAGACAGCACCTCTGATCTGAGCCTTCCCCGAGCTCTTCAAACACAGCTCCTGTATTTGCATGAGAGCTCCATCTCAGGGAGCCTTCTAAGACAGCACCAGGCAGCAACAAAGTGATTGCCACAGCCCTGACATCACTTTGAAAACACTCAGCCTAATTCTCTCAAAATCTGACAATTAATTGAAATTTGGTTACTTGTGATCGCTGGAATGAAAGCAAAAAGGGAAAAGTGTAACAAGGCAAAGCTGGTGATAAATCTCAAGTTTTAATTGCTTCAGAGTTGATGAGTTTGTGGTGGCACCTAGGAGTCAAATGTGCATGGAAATACAGAAATCCCCACCTGAAACCCCCAGGAATGGTGATTCCAGCTGACTGAGGCAGAAAGGGACCATCCCCAGAAGCTGGATAAAGCTTTTGGGAGGATAAACCCCCCCTTTTTGGGAGGATATACCCCTCCCTACACCTCGTGCTGAATTTCCATGCACTGATCACTGCAGAGAGAGAAAAAATGTGATTTCCATGAAGGAGAGCCTGGATGGATCCATCCCAGGAGCAGGGAGAGGGATGGGGCTTTGCTGAGCACTGGTTCCACACCTGGGGGTGCAGAAGAGAGCTGAAGTTTTTGAAATGTGGAGAAGAAATAAATGTCTAGGAGGTGAAAGAGTTTTAAATGACTTCTAAGGCTGAAGCTTTACTCTCAGGGTCAAAAGGCCCCTGCACTTGCCTTGCAGAAGGATGGCAGAAATTTTAATTGCTGGCTAGAAAAAAAAAAAAACCAAACCATTGTGGGAAAAGAATTCCTTGGCTCCTTTAGATAAATCAGGGCAAATCCTGGAGGGCTGTGTGTGAATACAGCCAGGGGAGTTGAAATTAGAAACAATAAGGGAGGTTAAAGCTCCAAGACGAATCTCCGAGCAGGAGGAAATGGTGGTGTCACTCACTCTGAGGCTAACGCCAGTGCATGGGACGGCTGAGAACTTGAGGTTGGCCTCTCCAGGCTCAGCTCATTGCCAGCTCAGGAGCAGCCTGCAGACAGAGCTGATGTGGGGTCCTGAGGGAGCACCTGACAGTGGAATATCAGGTTAAAAACCTGCTGGCTGTGCCTCGTGCTGGGGGAGCCGGGGCAGCCCAGTTCAGGCTCCTCGTCAGGCTCTAATGAGGGAAAGGCATTTGCAAAATTCCTGCCTTTTTCTTAATAAATTGGACCATTAGCTGCTGAAATAAAACACAAGGCGTGGAAAAGAAAACATTACTCCCTGAACAAAGCAAACACGCTCTGATTAATTTACTTTCTTTCTGAGTTGACAGCAGAGGTCAGCAAGGAAGACAACAGAAAATCCCATTTTCTCAGCTTGGTTTCAGGTTGTTTAGGGAGGTCACAGCGAGCAATCACCCACCTGGGCACTGAAACGTTACCTCAAATTACCTGCAAGTCCTGGCCACTTTTTATCCAGCTGTTTGGTGTCACACCATGGAAACCATCAGCGCGTTTTGGAAATCTTTCTCCTCAGACACCGGATTTTCTCTTTTTCTTTTTCCTCCATAAGCTTTCATTCTGTTATAATTATAATAAATTATGTTGTGAAGCTGTGGTTTCCCCATTTCTGGAAGGGCCCAAGGCCAGCTTGGAAGGTGTCCCTGCCCATGGAAGAAGGTTGGACAAGGTGAACTGTAAGGTCCCTTCCCTGCCCAAACCATTCATTCTATGAAGTGGGAAAAAACCCACAAAAATAAAATGCCATTTATTTTAAACAGCTTCTCTAATATTTTTTTCTTTACACTCATTATTACATTTTTGTTTAAATATTGTGTCTTCTGAGGAACTCACCCCTTCAACAACAATTAAAGTGAAGCACTGGCTGACTCAGCATTAAGTTTGCTCTTCATCCCTTATCTCTCACCTCTTCCTTCAAAGCTTCCTCTTCTCCACACTCCATAAACCCTGAACATTAGAAATAACATGCAGACCACAATTAGCTTTTTTCCAGAAAAAAAAACCTTTAAATTAATATAGGTATGGGATTTTATCACTGTGGTTTAATAGAGGCAATGAATTAAAAAATTTTGAAAAAACACAATAAGTTACCATTAATTTTATCATATCATTTGTCTTTGTATAGAAAGACTTATAAAGAATAAAGATGTTGCTGGTTAGATTTTCTCCAGCAAAGAATTGCTTAATTTAGACATATTTAACATGCCCTTTTTTCTGATTTCTGGTTTTTTTTTTTTTGATAAGTCAATAAAAAAAAAAACAAGAAAAATATTTATTTCATCATTATAAACTATGGAACTGGGTGGATTATTTTTGTCACTTCTGCAGTGCAGCAGAGAGGTCTATTTGTAGAGAACCAGAGCCCTCCTTTGATGTGGGTGCTCTTAAACAGCCTAATTGCAAGGCAGATGGTAAGGAACAACACGGAATAAAAAAATCAACCCTGCTGAAACAAAACCCTGCATAAAGGTGGAAAATTGCTTGAGGAATGCTCTGGTCTCACAGGGAGAAATCTTTCTGTTTGTAGCTGGTAACTGCAAACTCCAAGGCTGTGATTAGGCTTTAATGCAGAAGAGGTAACACGATGTAGCTGATGAAAACATGCCAACACAGCGTGGGGGAAAGAACAAGGAGGCGACTTTTGCCTCAAAAAGAAAAAGTTTCAGATCTTCAAACACTCCCTGACTCCAGTGGCAACAATTGGGGGGAAGAAAAAGCTGCAGTACAAAACGTCCAAAGTGTTCTATCAAATTTCTGCAGGCTTGTTAGCATTCTGGGCTGCAGAAAATGGAGGAATTTTCCTCAGGTTCACAGTTTTGGGTGCAATATGGTGTCATGGGGGGTTTGGCACAGGACCAAACACAACCTGAGCTCCAGGAGCAGGTCCCCTGTGGAGAAAGGCTGAGAAAAGTGGGGATGCTCAGCCTGGGGAAGGAAAGGTTCTGTGGAGACCTCATGGAAACCTGGCAGTGTCTGAAGGCACCACCAGGAAGCCAAAGAGGGACTCTGCACCAGTGAACTGGAGAGGCAGCGCAAGGGGGAATGGGGTCAAATTGGACAAATGCAGGAAATTCTCTTCTGTGAGGGTGATGAGGGGCTGGAATGGAATTCCCAGAGCAGCTGTGGCTGCCCCTGGATCCCTGTGAGTGTCCAAGGTCAGGTTGCACAGGGCTGGGAGCAGCCTGGGACAGTGGGAGGTGTCCCTGCCATGGCAGGGGCTTGGATTAGATGATCTTTAATATCCTTTCCAACCCAATCTTTAACATCCTTTCCAAACCATTCTGGGATTCAGGATATTGGTGAACCCAAGCCTTTGAGGAACACTGAAAGTTGCCAAAAAGGGCCCAAAACCATATTCTGGGATCGGAGGATATTACTTTCCAGATTTTGGATTCAGGATATTGGTGATGTTGGTGGTGGATCCCTCAAGGTGGAATAGTTGGTAGCCTTATGAGGAACACTGAAAGTTGCCAAAAAGGGCCTCAACTCCAGCTGCATTCTTTGCTTTAACCATATTAGTGATAATTATATTACAGATACGGATATATTACTTTCCAGTATCCTTTCCAACCCAAACTGGGATTCTGGGATATTGGTGATGTTGGTGGTGGATCCCTCAAGGTGGAATATTTGGTGGCCTTATGGGGAACACTGAAAGTTGCCAAAAAGGGCCTCAAATCCAGCTGTATTCTCTGCTTTAACCATATTCATGATAATTATATTAAAGATACAGATACATTATTTCAAGCCAAATAATGCAATACAGAAGACACCAAAACATGAGCAAAAGAAATATCATCCATTTCTAATTCCATGCCAGGACTGAAATTCCAGCTGAAATAACAACTCTCTACAGGCAACACAGGTTTAGAGGGGGGAAAATATAAATTGTGCTCCATTGCAGTGGAGAACCACAGCCTTGATAGTCCCCAGGGCATTTCACCTCAGCCCAGGCAGGGCATTAGGAGTCAATTACCCATGGACTGAATTGATAATCAATGGAAAAGACAAAGTATTTAGAGAATAGATTGTAATAATCATGCCAGGACAAGCAGTGGAGTTTTCTTGTTTCTGAGGAATGACTGTAAGAGCAAAAAAAGAAAAAAAAATATGGTCTAGAAGTGAAAATTCAAATGCAGGCTCACAAATCCTTCTGGTGGCTTCAAAGTTTTTAAAATTTCTAAACTGTAGGTGTGGGGAGGGTGGATATCTTGTTTCTGAGGGGTCACAATTATAATTTTAAAGACTTTTTCCTACCATGTTATTTCATAGACTCATATGAAGGGTTGGAAGGAACTTAAAGCCCATCTTATCCCAACTCCCTGCCATGGGCAGAGACGCCTTCCACTCCACCACCAGACATGGCTAAATCTAAGGAAATTGTAAAAAAATAAAAATAAAAATAAAAATTTAAAAGAAATAAAACAATTATAACTCCAGACAGGGGCTCTGTGAGTAAAATGTTGCTGTTTCAGGAAAGGGAAATAATTTCACATTTTGGTAGTAAGGAAAAAGGCAAAACTTGGATGCAAAAATGCTTAAATATCCTCAAATAAATATATTTACAGCATTATTGAGATTATTATGAGACAGATTTTGACCACTGGCAGTGGAATTAAGAGCTCTTTGTGGGGTTCTCCATCTAAATTTCACGACTGCCAGATCCTAATCTCGGCTCCATGTCACGCCTTGTTTGTTCCACGCCGAGATGCTCCCTGCGTATCCATTAGGCACACTTTCCTCCCTCCTTCTCCTGAGATTCTCCCAGATATATTGCCCTTCTGAGATTAAAATCTAGGCCTAAATCTCCAAAGCAATTACACAGACAAAAAGCAGCAATCGGGGAGCAGGGGTGGCGGGGTCGGGAAGGGATGGGGGATTCTCCACATCCCGCAGGAGGGATCAATACCTGCACAAATATTCCCACCTTGATCTCCCTGCTCTGGAAAGCTGCAGGAGTTTGTTGCAGATTTTAATGGAAAGACAATTGGACAATATGGATTTTTCTTCCCCCTTGGGAAAGGGTGTGTTTAAAGAGCCAAAGCAAAACAAACGAGGGGTGGAAACAACAGCCTGGGTTTGTTTTCTGCCTTTGTTTGAAATAAAATGCTACTGGTTTTTTCAGTGTCTTTGAATACCTTTTTTGGTGTCTTTGAATGCTTTTTTCGGTCTCTCTGAATACTTTTTTTTTGGCAGGTTTTCTGAAGAAAAAGGAGTAAACAGAGAGAAAGAAGCTGCTTTTGAGGTCCTCAAGAATTGGATTTTTGGAGTGTATTATGCCTGTTTATGTTCTAATGACTGAGAGTGACATAAAAATGAATTTATCTTTTTTTTTTTTTTTACAAATAAAGTTTTATAGTGAATCAATCCTAAATCACTTTATACCGGCTTTGTTCCCACATGTACTTAAACAAGTCATGGTGCCTGGGATCACTACACTGGCATTTATTGGTCATTTTAAAAGGCAAAATTTTTGAAACATTTCATGTCATTATGATCCCACAACCATTAATAAGTGAGGAGGGTTTTTTCCCACCACAAAGAGACAATTTCAAGTTAAATATGCACAGCAAGAGACTTTGCCTGCAGTGCACCAGAGCTGGGATTTCCCTGAGCACTCAATGGACTCCTCATTTTCCCAGGTGGGTGTTCAGGTGTCAGGGCAAAAATCAGCTTCTCTCAGGCCCAATTCATGCCTGAAGTTGTCCAATGAATTTGGGTATTTTAAAATCTTAACTGCACATGGGGAGGGATGGGTAAACCGTGGTCTACAAAAAGTCTTGCCTGAAATCCAACACAAACCAGGCTGGATCTTCAAACATTCCAGTATTTCCAACATGAACAGAATCGGAAGCAGGAGTACCTGGGGGATTATGGATCAAAATCACTGTAATTTGCAGATTTTACTGCATTACAGAAAAAGAAACGGAGGAAACTTTTTCTTTCGGGTGCAGTTACCAAAGATTACAGAAGACAAGAAGGTTGGAAAAGGATTAAAATAGAAGAATTTAAGAGTCTTATCATTAGCCACACTTCTTTTATGCTATTAAAAGCAAATCCACTGAGGTTAACACTAAAGAGTGTTGTCTATGAAGTTTGCTTGATTTTAAACAGAAATAATTAAATACTGCTGTAGTTGTCTCAAGAAACAAATCCTTCTCAAGATCAAATATCTCCTTTAAGGTACAGAGGGGATTAAGTGCTATTGCAAGAATGTTCATGTAATTCTATTTAGAGCCATGAATTATGCAGGTAGGAAAAGACCTATAGCAGGAACAGAATAATAGTAAAAAAAGAAACAAATATAGGTGGCATTTACAATGTCAGATACAGGCGAATTCAGCCCTTGCTGCATCCCACAGATCTCGGTGACAAAGTTCTATGATCCTGCAACACTAAAAAGGGAAATTTAGATTTGCAATAAAATAACTGAAAGGTGTTTTTGCCTGCACTGTACACCATTTGCACTAAGGAATGGTTATTCCACAAGGCAACAGACATTTGGATGTGCTGATACCTTATTTGACATTATTGAGGGGAAGTGATGCTTTGCTAGAGTAAAAACTGGATTTACCTAAATCAAATAATAGGATTTTGTTTACTGGTAAGGTCCTTTCACTTTCACTCTGTGTTCTGGTTAATATTTGGGGGTATTTTAAACATTTCCTGGTCTTTAGAGGAGGAAATAATCAGTGGGCTCAGAGCAGACACATGAACTCCACGCTGTGATTGTGGCTCTGCCAAACCACCATGGGAAAACATTCCATGAGTGTTGGTGCTTCATTTGCCCTGGTTCTTTTGGGAAAAAAGAAACCAACCCCAGATCCTGAGTCTTTCCCCTGGAAGGGCCAGGTTTTCCCTGTAAAATTGGAAGATTCCTATTTCATGGGCGTGTTGTGAAGATAAATAACACTTACAAGGTGTTTTGATGTACTCATGGATAAAGTCTGTGGATTGCTCTTCATTGGGATTCAAACTGAAGTTTGATTTCCTTTCCTTAAATTTATATTTCTTGCGGTTCTTTTTAAGGCTTCCAGGGGGAAAAAAGAATTGGAGATTGTAAACCAAGAAGAAAGAGTCTTAAATCCTTTGATTCTACTTTTGTTCTAATGCTGAGGACAATCACCTGAAAGGAAGGTTTTATGGCTAAAATATCATTAGCTGCTGTGACTGAGGTGCTTAGGACGTGCTATAAATTTCTCTTAACTGCAGCTGATCCTTAACTATAATCCACATCTAAACCTCACATCTAATCAGCCAACTAATCAACTTCCTAATCAACATTTCACAAGTAGTCTTGACCTCCCTAAGACCACAGCTTTACCAATGATCCCAAAGGGCACAGCTCCGAGATTGGGAAATCCTGGGTATGCATGAGGCTCAGAGTTTGGATTTTTATTCAGTATTTTGACCTTGAAACCCCTGAATTCATCAGATGTGTCAGTGACAAAAGTGAGATCAAGCCCTGGGCGCTGGGGGATCCTGCGGCTTTCTTGTTAACCGTGGTCATAAGAAAGGGTAGGGCTGGGGGGTGATCCCAAGGGATGATCCCTGAGGGCCAAGGGCTTTTCCAGGTCTGACAACACCCCCCAACACCTCTGGCAGGGCTGAGCCAGCACTGTGAATCTGGCCCCACATCTGGATTACAGCACAGAGCCCACAGCTGCACCCAAAGGAAGCTGCTCCATTGCGGGGTGTTCCTATCCCGGGGATGATGTGGAGCCCAGGAAAAGGGAAAAGCCATCCCTGTGAGTGCCCTGGCAGCCATCCCTCAGCTGCCTGCAGCTCCAGCCAGACCAACTGGATGTCAAACAACAGCTTTTCAGCAGGCACATTTGGGTTTTATTCTCCCGTGGGATTGGGAGTGATAAAACCTATTCATGGCAAGCACTTGAGGGACAATGTGGCTGCATATGGGATTGGCCTCCTTGTGCAGCTGCAGCTGCAGGGCTGGCACACACAGCCCTCACAAAAGGCTCCATCTCCCACCCTTTGTGGGAGATTTCCTGGGATTTATCCCTGCCTGGTGCTGATGGCTGACCTGGGCACAGGTCTGATCTTTAAACAGATTTATTCCTCAGAAAGCAGTGGTGGATAATGAATTTAATTCCATGAATAGAGCAATGGCACAGCCACACATTTCCTCCCTCCTGTTCTTTCATGTTCCAGGCTGGACTGGATAATCCAAAATCTTCCATACCAGTGTCACCAGTCCTAATGGCTCTCCAGCCCACCGTTACTGCCAGCCAAACTGGGGTTTTAACTTTGCCTTTGTTCTACCCAACACAAAACAGCAGAAACACCATTTCCCCCCACTCAGCAGCACTGAGAACACTGGATTTAATTCCACTTTAAATATTTAATTCTGATTTTCTACAAGTGCAAGAGGAAGTTTGAGCAGCCAAGAGATGTTCTCCTTCCAGTGAATGAAAGGGTGAGGTGAAAATCTTTGGTCAAAGATTTTGATCAAAGGCTTTGGTAAAAATCTGGGGAAAATCTCTTGCATTTATCAAGAAAACAGAGAGCCCAGTGATCGATATCAGCTAAAGGCTCCACACCAGGACAGCCACACTTTGGGGTGACAGTTATGGCCTCCACAACATTGACCTTTTTCCAAATGAGGTTTCAACCACGGGTCCAAATTACAGGCATTTATCACAGGAGATAAAGGAGTAAATCCATTACTGGGGTAATAATGGACAGTTTATCTTTTATGCACGTGAGATCTGTGAGGGAACCCAGAAAATGATTCTCCAGTGACTTCCAGGAGTGCTGGGGCAGGGCAGAACATGGGAAGCTGGATGAGCTGATCCCTGCTGGGATCTGTGACCTCCAAGGGCTTTTCTTACCAAAACATTTGGAATTCTCTGGTTCTCCTCCAACTGCTGATTCTTCTTTGCCCTCCCCACACTACACCCCAAACCACACTGTTGGGCTCTGTGTTTAAAGAGTGCTTTGCTGCTGAAAGGTCACAATAAAATCTCTCTTTCCCGAGATAATTCTATTCTTACGTGACTTCATTTCACTCTAAGACCTCACAAAGTGCAAATAAAGGGTTCAAGTAAGGAGTTGTACCCAATGATAACCTGAGGGATCATTTCCCCTGAGCTAATTAGTCCTCTGGGGTGTTCTTAATGAGGGATTTTAACACGGGGGATGGAAAGTGACTCCTTTGTTCCACCTCCCCTTGGTGCCCCCATCCCTGGAAGTGTCCAAGGCCAGGCTGGATGTGGCTTGGAGCACCCTGGAACAGTGGAACAAGATGGACTTCAAGGTCTTTTCCAACCCAAACCATTCCTGTAGTTTCAGTGAGGGTGATAGTAATAAATTAATAATTAGATGAATGCACAGATCCTGAGGATTGAGCACCAGCTATTACCAGAGATGCACAGAGGATAAAATATTCTGTTTACCAGCTGAAATAACAATCAGGCTGATTTAGGTTATCAGCTCCCCCATAGCACAAGACAGAATTAAAATGAGCTACTGTGGAGTTAATTTGAGATGTTTGTTTTTTCACCACACTTTATGCACCAAGAGGAGAAAAATTGGTGAAACAATTTTCATGAGCAAGTTGAAATAACTGGTGTTCAACAGATAACAGGGAGATCTCTGCGTGGAAGAGGATCTGGTAAATCATTCCTGTCTTCTCTTGCAGAAGTAGGCTGAGGAGCTGGGAGATTTCATCCAGGATTAATGCACTGATGGAAGTTAAATCAATGTTTTTGGGATTTAGGGGTGGGTAACAATTCCTCGTTAAATCAATGTTTTTGGGATTTAGGTGTGGGTAACAATTCCTCGTGCCATTTCACACTGATGGAATGGTTTGGGTTGGAAAGGACCTTAAAGACCCCCCCAGATCCAACCCTCCACATGGGCAGGGACATCTTCCACTATCCCAGGGTGCTCCAAACCCCAGCAAGGGGCTCTTCAACATTTCAGGTGGAAGTTGAATATTTTTAATAGAGCAGGTGCAGGGCTGACTTCCCCAAAATGTAAAATTTCATTAAATCAGGCAGAAACGTGGGGACCAGCTTTTCAGAATAGCAGTGGCAAAGGCTGAAGGCAGATTATGGGAGGACATGGATTCCTTTGGATTTCAGTGCTGGAAGCAAAAGGAAAGGTGCAGACTTGGTCTCAGGAATAAAAAATATCCTATAAAACATTCCTCATTTAATAGAACCATTAAGGTCCGAAAAGACCAAGATCCTTAAGTCCAACCCCTCCTCACCATTTTGCCCGAGAGCTGAAACTGCAAATTTATGGAAGGAGCCCCACAATTTCCAAGGGAATGTTTCACATAATTGTTTTATCCAGTACATTTCTGTACAGGAAAATGCACACCAGCCAAGCTTTTCTTTTATGCAGGAAACACAACCAAGCTCTGACCTCACTGACATTTAGGGGGTTTGATCACTGGCACTAAATGCTTAACAAGCAGAGATTTGATTGTGTGGCACGAAGCCTGCATAATTTATTTTTAATAGTCTGATAAAATCCCCTGCACGGGTGAAAGATGCACAAAGATTTGGATAGTGGAGAGGACTCTTCCTGGAAAGATTTATATGATAACTGTGTTATGGGAAGAGAGGTGGGGTGTTAAACTGCTGGGAGCTGTTGGAGTAGGAGCTAAATAGAATGGGCTAAATACTCTCATTTTAAGGAGGACATGAAAACCAGATTCTGAAATATTCATGCTAAAAGTGGGTTCTAAAGCAGTGCAAAAGTACATTCAAAAAATGGTCCTTGGTGATAGTGGGGACGGAGCTGTTTGGGCAAAGGTTGGACCTGGTGATCTCAGAGATCTTTTCCAGCCTTAATGGTCCTGAGATTGTGTGGAAAAATGAAAGAATCTGATTCCAGTAAAGCTGTTCTTTGTCAGGTTTGTTATTTATCTATATCAGCCTCGTAAACATCTCCAAACAGGACAAGGAGCACCCAGAGCCAACCTCCTGTAGGTTTCCCCAACATTTTGGGAAGATTCTGAGCAAATAAAATCCTTCCTGAGCTGAGCTTTGCCTCTCGCTGAGCTGCCTCCTTTGCAAGTTTATCCTTGTAGGCTTTTATGCACCCCTGAAACATATTGGGCATTAAAAGACAAAGCCAGGCTGATCCTTGGGTACAGCCCTTCTTATTACAGTTCTTCAAGGCAACAGCAATACAAAATCATCCTGTGAGATGCACAAACTGACCTGCATTAGTTAATTTTCATTAGTTTTCATTCAACTTCATTAAAATCCTAAGCAATGGTCTGTTTTAAGAGAGTGGAGTTTTAATTAAGCTGATCTTTGAGGGGGAAGTTGATGGGATTACATAAAGAGAGCTCTTTTTCAGCGTAATGAAAGTTGGTATAACTTTACCAAATTCAATTATTTCTTCCCAACGCAGCATGAAAAATATTTGGGAAACGACTGAAACAATTCTTAGAACAAATTATAGCCCTGTCAGAGAACAAGAAATCAGTGTGTCAAAACATGAGGATATTTCTGTACAAAGCATCCAGCAAGTGACTTCATACAGATGATCCCTGTCTGCATATTATATTCCTCATTAAATCTATCTGCAGCTGGAAAGAGGAATATTTTCTGTTTGCCATTGGAAATTAAAAAAAAGTAATAATAACCTGAATGAAAAACGTCCTCAAACATAATCCAAAGAAGGATGCAGGAAAATGTTATGTTTTAATTCACCAAGATCTCTTGGTGCTGTAAAATCCTAGGTGCAGCTTTACAGCTTTTGTGAGCCCCAAATAACTACATTTGCTGCAGTAAAACCAGATCTATAAAATTCCACTCACTCTTCCCAGGTATACATGGTTAATAAGTGGATTTTATATAGTGGCTCCCTAAAAGAAGGGCTGAAATTACAGCCCCTGTTGGACCGCAGACACTGCACTGTTCATGTTTTCAGTTAGACCAAGCTGTGATGAGGGCAGAGATGCTCCAAGATCGCCCTGGTGAGCCCTGGGGAGAGTGGCTGGAAAAAGAGCTGGTGAAATTCCCTCTCGCAAGGATCTGATCCCACTGCCATCAACACCTGGCTGGAAATGAAGGAACCAGGAGGGAGCAGCAGCACTTGAAGGGTTTTTGTAGAATTTTCTAAAACCATTATCACAGAATCCCAGACTAGTGTGGGTTGGAAGGGACCTTAAAGCTCATCCAGTGCCAGCCCTGCCATGCCAGGGGCACCTTCCACTGTCCCAGGCTGCTCCAAGCCCCATCCAGCCTGGCCTTGGACATTTCCAGGGACCCAACTTTTCTGGGAATTCCATCCCAGGGCCTCATCACCCTCATGAGGAACAATTCCTTCCCAATATTCCATCTAAACCTACTCTCTCTCAGTTTGAAGCCATTCTCCTTGTCCTGTCCCTACAGTCCCTGATGAAATATCTATTTTTTTTCTTTCCTTCTTTTAGATCAAGACAGATTTTTTTTTTCTAAGTTTATACCCAACATTTTCTTGCAAGGCTGAAATGAACTGAGCAGTGAGATACTAGTCTTTAAAGGATGCAAAAAACATAGGGAAAATCAAATGTCTTTGCTAGTTTTATTCCACTTTTTATCCGTCTTGGTGAGAACTGTGCCTATGATGCAGAATTTGTAGATTGCAATTCCTAATGCTTTATCATTAACTAGAATAGTTATTAATAGTATTATTAGTATATGATATATTAATGGCTTACATATTAATATATTAAATATAGTTTATGTATTAATATATAGTAATATATTATTTGTATCTTATATATTAATCGTATATTAATAGTACTATTAACTAGAACAGTAGTCAAGTGTAGCTCCAGAATCCCAGGATTCTGAGCTTGGAAAAGCCCTCCAAGACCACCAAGTCCTGGCTGTGCCCAATCCCCACCCTCTCCCCAGCCCAGAGCACCGAGTGCCACCTCCAGGGATGGGCACTCCAAACCCCCCTGGGCACTTCCAGTTCCTGAGCACCCTGTCCATGGGGAAATTCCTGCTGATGTCCAACCTGAGCCTGCCCTGGCCCAGCCTGAGGCTGTTCCCTCTCCTCCTGTCCCCTCTGCCACGTTGCAAGACTGTGACCGTGTTCACAGGGGTCCGAGAATGAGGGAAGAGACGAGGATCTGACTTCATGTTTCTGAAGGCTGATTTATTATTTTATTATGTATATTACATTAAAACTACACTAAAAGAAGAGAAGAAAAGATTTCCTCAGAAGGCTGGCTAAGAATAGAAAAAGAAGGAATAATAACAAAGGTTTGTGTCTCGGACTCTGTGTCTGAGCCAGCTGGACTGTGATTGACCATTAATTAGAAACAACCACATGAGCCCAATCCCAGATGCACCTGTTGCATTCCACAGCAGCAGATAACCATTGTTTGCATTTTGTTCCTGAGGCCTCTCAGCTTCTCAGGAGGAAAAATCCTAAGGAAAGGATTTTCCATAAATGATGTCTGCGACACCAGACAAGAGAAAGCCACACTTGAAAGGGATAACTTGGTTTGTAGCTACACCAATTTCTGTAAACAGAGAGGGTTTGTGCATTTTTCTGTTCCAGCCTGGGTTTGTGAGCCCTCCCTGCCACAGCTGAGTGGCTGCTGGCAGCTGACGCCCATTAGGTGACATCTGGTGCCCTGGACCTGCAGGCAGTGATGCCTCTGTGGTCTCCTCCTCCACAGGGCACAGATGGTGGACATTGATCCAGAGACCATTCAGCATAACTGGGAGGGGGAGAAATGCGAAGGACACTGCAATTCCCAGGCTCCCGGCTCCAAGTTTGCTCTCCCTTGAGGAAAATCAATGCAAAATGTGAGTCACTTATCAGATATTTCGCATCCAGGAAGGTACAAGCACGAACGCAGCCCCGGAAATCTGGAAATGCACAGCTGGTGTTTTTCTCAGATGGCTTTTTTTTTTTTTTAAAAATATAAATTTAAAAAAAATAGCAAAAGAAACGCAGGTGTAAAAATAAAAGCAAAAAAAGCACATCTCACACAAAACCCTGAAGAAACAAAGAGATAAGCAAGCTCCCCACATTTTATGAGTAGAAGATCATGGCAGGATTAGCCACAAAGCCATTAGAAAGTCTCACTAAGGTCACAGTGATTGTCTGGAGAGCAAAGGTTGTTCAGCAGTGATTGCACTTCAAAACACAAACCACATCCAGTAACACCACCAGCTGTAGCACAAATAACTCCAATAAAAGCCTTCATACTTCTCCTTGCTTATACTTTTAAAATTTCCTTGTCCGATCATTTTCAGTCGGGGCTGTCCTGGTGTTAGAGAGATTCCAGTTCCATTACAGACAAGCCTCCAGCTATTGATCAGAGCCTTTCCCACCCCAAGAACCAGCACACAGATCTAAACCTGTTTTTCTGTGGCAGCAGAGCAGCTGGGAGCAGAGGAGCTCTTCAGGCTCCTCTCAGAGCATCACTCCTGCCTCCAGAGGTCACCTTTGCTGGGGGGATCATTAATAAGCCGCACATTTTGCAGGGATTAACACCCACTAAACCTTGGCATTTATTCCAGAGACGGAGATCAATGGGGGCACTTTAGCGCAGGACTAACAACATCCCTGAGCTGCTTCTCTCCCTCTTTAATCATCTTTGGTGCAGGTACAGAGGCAGCAGCTCAGAGGGTTTGTTTTCTGGTTTATTTGTGGAGCTGGGAACTAATTAATCCCCTTGTTATCAAAGCAGAGCCTCTGATTGGGGTTGTCCATAACTTCCAAAGTGGAGCCCTGAACAAACCACACGGAGACAAAGCCTGAAGTTCAGGCAGAGGAAAGAGCTTTGTGGAATACAAACAAGGGATAAAGTAGCCTAATTCTGGTTCTTTGATGAATCTAGTATGAAAAGGAAGACCAATACACTTTATACTTTGAATATTGTGTCTTTTTACACTCAGCAGAAAATCTGTTTGGACATTTATCTGTCAAACCTGCAGATCTCTTTTTTTCAGTGTCATGTCCCCATCACATGTGTGTGTCCCGAGTAAAATAAAATCTACAAAAACTGCAGAAGAAACAGCTATTGCAGGTGAAGGTGTATTTCC
This sequence comes from Emberiza elegans, assembly GCA_024865655.1. Classification (NCBI taxonomy): domain Eukaryota; kingdom Metazoa; phylum Chordata; class Aves; order Passeriformes; family Fringillidae; genus Emberiza; species Emberiza elegans. The sequence continues at coordinate 2,491,602 of JALJVW010000260.1, read as the reverse complement.
TATAATTGACATTATTTTTTCTGTAATAATGTTCTTCAATATAATTCACAGTGCTCAAACGCATGGACAAGGCACTTAGTGCTCTCTGCAGCTGCAGGGAAAGAGCAAAATAAGGATTTAAAAATAATAATGATAAAAATTATTTTCACAAAAAGGTAAAAGTGGTGAACATTGCTTCCATAGCAAATTCTTTTCCTTTTCTGGAAGGCTACACTTTGGAAAAGGATCCAAAAGGAAGGATCCTTTCCCTGGAGCTTCATTGCTGAAGTGGTTGTGGGTTGTGCCACGTCCCTCCCTTGTAAGTTGTCACTTGCCCAGAAGTCATCAAGAATTCAGATGGGCTTGGTTTCATTGGGTTTTCTTGGTTTCTCTGCTCCAGCAGCAAACTTTCTGGGGAATTCAGAGTGCAATAATCCATTTTTGTGAGATTTCAAGACCTCTTTTATGCAAGAGCCGATCATTCCCCAATGCCTGTGCTGTTCAACTACCCAACCTGTCCAGCAGCTCAATTTACTTCCTAGTGCATTTTAATTCTTACAAATGCAAGTGAATTATGATGGATTTTTGCTCTCAGGTTTCCAATATCTGTCTCTGACAAGACCTCAAGGAATATTCACAAGACAAAAGTAGTGTAACTCCATGAATCTGAAATTACATCACCTCTGTATTGAAAAACAATTGCAAGGTTGCATTCACGAAAAAATTACGTTGAAATTTACTTTAGAACGTGTCTAACAGGACTGAGGGGAAATGAAGCCAATAATTTGGGAAATGTTGTCTGATTAGCACTGTAAAATTAATTAATTCAATCTCACTTGAGCAGTGCCATGGATTCATAAAGAGGAGCACCCTGGGATGGGTGGAGGTGTCTCTGCCCATGGCAGGAGGCTGGAATGAGATGATCTTTTAGGTCCCTTCCAACCCAAACCATTCTGCAATTCTGCGTGATTTAGGATTTTAGAGTAACCAAAACCTCTGCGTGGGGTCAACACCAAATAGCAGTTCAGGTGGGTTCATGGAGGAATGTCAGAGCAGAAGGTGGCACTGACTGAATAAAGCACCTCATGGGATGGGATCGAATTCCTTTGTTTAAAAAACTCATCTCAGGCCTCAGGTTTTGCCTTTGTGCTCACGGGGATTTGCCCTTGAACAAGCTGATGCTTGTGCACAGTGGAGAGTTTGGATCATGTCAGTCCTTGATCTAATTCAGTTAAAAACTTGATAAAGACATCCTGGCTTTATCTCCCGTGTCTGAAGGAGAGATAGAAATGCTGACAGAGCCACGGGGAGCCGGAGAGCTCCTGAAGGCACAGTGACAAAACCCCACGAGTATCACCCCGAGGCATCTCCAATTTCCAATTGTTTCCAGGAGCAAACAGAGCCCAAAGTGTCCTCCAGCCCGAGTTTGTGCAAGAGACGCCTTGGCTCGACTCCTGATTGCCTCCTGCCTCCCAGCCTTGCTCCTGTCTGCTTATAGACCCCATCCTACCGCCCAGGTATTTTTAGCCTACACAAGGACATCCTGCACTTCATCCTGAGACACCAGGATGCACTTCACTCCAGAGTCACCTCCTGAGGCGGCTGGAGGCCCAGCCCAGGCTGCTGAGGTTGCCCCAGCTTGCAGGAGCTCTCTGTGCTCTGACACTGTCCAAACCCCAAGAGGAGCAGCCCTTCCTTAAAGGGCTTTTGTTGAAAAGTTTTGTTTGTCCATTTCGGACAGCTGGAAACACAACAGAGTTTCAGGTGGTTTGATTTTTTTTTTTTTTGATCATCAATGTTTGCTTTGGGTTTGTTTCTTAGTTGTTTTTTTTAAAATGTGATTGTCACAGACATATTTTATGAAAAATCCTTTCGTTAGGATCTTTTCTCCTGAGATGCTTCAGCTTCTCCGTGTTTTGCTGCTTTGGAATGTGATTTGGAGAATTGCTTATCCAGCACATGAAATTGTTTTTACTTGATGACCAATGACAGGCACCTGTGTCAAGGCTCTGGTCATTCACAAGGTTTTATTACCATTCCATCCCTCCTTGGCTAGCCTTCTGATGAAATCCTTTTCTCTCTATTCTTTTAGTATAGTTTTAATATAGCATTTTCTTTTAGTATAATATACATAATAAAATAATAAATCAGCCTTCTGAAACATGGAGTAAAATTCTCATCTCTTCCCTCATCCTGGGACCCTTGCAAACACAACTACAGGATTTTTTTTCTGATAGAACATCACAATTCTTCAAAAGCAAAATCTTTGACAAAGAAATGCTGATCTCAGTGAATTTTTGTTTTGACAGGGCAAAGCCACATTTGGGTAACATGCAAATGTTTTATCCTGACCTCTAGGAAAAGACTGGTTTAATATTCACATTTATCACCACTTTCTGTGTCATTTCTCAAAGATAAGGGCAGAATCTTTATTAGGGTATAAGATAGTTCAGAAAAATCGAAATCAGAACTTTACAAGCTCTAATAAAAAGAAAACTCAGATGTTCAGAAGTTCAAAATTCAGCCGTAGAAGCGTTACAGTCTTTGTTGAATGAAAAAAAATGAGGCCATGGAAAGGTTTGGGTTGGAAGGGACCTTAAATCCCACCCAGTGCCAGCCCTGCCATGGCAGGGACACCTCCCACTGCCCCAGGCTGCTCAGAGTCACATCCAGCCTGGCCTTGGGCACTGCCAGGGATCCAGGGGCAGTCACAGCTGCTCTGGGAATTTCATTTTAGGACCTCCCCACCCTCACAGGGAACAATTCCCAGTTCCCAATCTCCCATCCATCCCTGCCCTCTGGCACTGGGAGCCATTCCCTGGGTCCTGTCCCTCCATCCTTGTCCCCAGCCCCTCTCCAGCTCTCCTGGAGCCCCTCCAGGCCCTGCCAGGGGCTCTGAGCTCTGCCTGGATCCTTCTCCCCTCCAGGTGAGCACCCCCAGCTCTCCCAGCCTGGCTCCACAGAAATATTGAAGTGAACAATTCACTTTTTGAAGAAATATTTCTAAAATATAAATTTTTTTACATTCTTCATTGGAAATTGAAAAGTTTCAACAGCATTAATTTCCTCAGCAACTGAAAAATTCTGTTCCCAGTCTTGTTCAATAAACAAGGCATAAGAAAATTCTTTTGTTTTGACATAGAAAAGGCTAAATTTTTAATAAACTTTTAAAATTGGCTACAAGAAGCTTGGGCTAATCTCTTGCAAGCAACTTTTGGTCTATTTACTCTTAATACCACTTAGAAAAAGCCCTGTAATTATTTAGGAGAAAATTTTAATGAGGAAATACCTAAAATTCCATTTTAAATTTTATTCCTAATTAAAAATGGAGCTGCTAATTATAATGCCTATCTCCTTTAGAAGGTGCTGCAAGGCTTAATTAATTGTCAGTAAAGCTCATTTGAGAAGCTCACCGGAAGAAAGTGCAAAATTGTTTATGTTAATCAGGGGAAGAGCTCGGAATGGGGCTGGCAGGGGCTGCTGGGCACCTGTGGGCACCTTCCAGAGGCTCCATGTCCTGCTGTCCCCATTTCCCAGCCCAGGAGCAGAGCAGCACAGCTGAGGTGCTCCCAACGTCACCAGAGAAGGTTCCAGGAGAGCTGGAGAGGGGCTGGGACAGGGCATGGAGGGACAGGGCACAGGGAATGGCTCCCGCTGCCAGAGGGCAGGGATGGGTGGGACATTGGGAATTCCTGGCTGGGAGGGGCTGAGATGGAATTCCAGAGAAGCTGTGGCTGCTCCTGGATCCCTGGCAGTGTCCAAGGCCGGGTTGGGTGTGATGGTGTTCACAGGGGTCTGAGCATGAGGGAAGAGACGAGATCTGACTCCATGTTTCAGAAGGATGATTTATTATTTTATGATATATATTACATTAAAATTACACTAAAAGAATAGAAGAAAAGGTTTCATCAGAAGGTTAGCTAAGCTAAGAATAGAATAGGAAAGAATGATAACAAAGGCTCTGTCTCAGACTCTGTCTGAGCCAGCTGGGCTGTGATTGGCCATTAATTAAAAACATCCAACACAGACCAATCCCAGATGCACCTGTTGCATCCCACAGCAGCAGATAACCATTGTTTGCATTTTGTTCCTGAGGCCTCCCAGCTTCTCAGGAGGAAAAATCCTAAGGAAAGGATTTTCCATAAAAGTTGTCTGCAGCAGTTGGGTTTGGAACAACCTGGGATGGTGGAAGGTGTCCCTGCCCAGTCACTGGATGGGCTTCAAGGTCCTTCCAACCCAAACCACTCTGGGACTCAGTGATAAATTCAAGTAACTTTTCTCTCTAAGGGAAGACTCCCCCCCTTGCCTGGCTCTGCCTTTTCTTTGCTGAAGCAGTCCCAAGAGGGAAAATGGAAATCCGAGAAGGTTTGAAGCTCAATCAGAATTTATGTCTGTGCTACTTTAGACAAGCAAGTCTCCCTTTTTAAATATAAATTTGTTCAATATGTGACACAGGAAGGGGCAGTTGAGTGTTTGCAGAGATCACTCAGGGCTGGATGTGATTCAATGACAGCTGAGCCTGACAGAGCTCAGGACGTGGTTGTGGGGGCCAGGACCAAACAAAACTATTCCCACTCCTGTTCCAAACCTAAGCCCAGTGCAGTGACCCAGTTTTTGAGGAGAGAGGTTTGTGATTACCTGACAGGAGCTCATATTTGTACGAGAGGAACAGCAAGAGCACATTTAATCTTTCATGCTCCGCTCTGACAGCTGCGCTTTCGCTCGCTCAGCTTTCCTGAAGGATGAGCCAGGCAGAGCTGATTTTTACACATCCCCAATTTCCAGACGGGGCTATGCACAAACCGTAGGAGCTGTTTATCTGATTGAGGCACTAATTGTGTGGGTTCTGGCTGGAGCAGCGTGGGGAAGGCAGCGCATTTCACGCTCAGCGCTGGGGAAGAGCCGCGCAGCGCTCCGCGGATAAAAGGCTCGTGGTCCCAGCTGGGAAAACAGTTCCATTATCTCCCAGCTGCACAGACCTTCCACACGGCTTCGTTCTGCCTCGCTGAGCACCCTGCCTTGCTGAGAGCTCCAAACAGTCCTGCAGGAAATTGTGGAGACCCCGAGACACATCCCTGCTCTGTAAGTACAGGTGCGCGCTGGCTGCCGCGGTGTGGATGCTGCTGGGGAGCCGCGCTCGCTGGGCTGGGTTTTTATCCTTCCTCGCTCCTTTTCATTTGCATAAGGGGGAGACAAGGGGGAAAACTGGCTGCTTTATTTCCTCTGCGTGCCTGGAAATGGCTGATGCTGCAAACGGGCGCGTTCTGGGCAGAGAAGGAGGTGTGGGATGGATTTGTATGCGAGTGAGGGCGAGGCGAGCGGAGCCCAGACTGTGCTGGCCACAGGCACCACAGGTACATCACTGAGGCTATCGCAGCTCCCTGCTGCAGTGAGACGGGCACACAGAGCATGACAGTGCTAATTCTGGCACTTCCAGATGACTTTCTGCAGCATATGAAAAGCTGGAGTGGGTAATGAGAGCCTAACCTCGTTTCTGCCTGCTGAAGGTGGAAAAGCAATAAATATAAATCTGCAGGGAAATGTAGGTAAGTCCTAAAAGGAAAGTTTTCCCCTGTTGCTCGTTTGAATCATCAGAGGAAAATATCAAGCGGGTTCAGAGCCTGTGCTGAACTTTGGGTCTGCACCCAAGGACCCGCAGGAGCGTTGGTTTGGATATTGTTGTTTATTTACACTGCATGACGCAGCTTTAAAGGATATAATACTCTATCAAAAGTTTGGGAAGTCTGTGCTTCCAGAAGCAAGTGCCTGACTAGAACTTTCTGTTAAATCAGATATTCCCATGGTGCTTTTGGGGTGAATCCTTGGATTCAGAGAGTTGTTGCACGTGGGAAGGGGCTCCTCCAGCAGGATGCTCCAAGCTGACCATTTCCTGCAGCACTCATGGAGCTGAATGATCAAGCAAGATGCAAACACTCTGCAAATAACAGTTACTTGTCCTTTTATCAGCACTGCAACCCTTTGCAGATAAATATTGGGAGTTAAAATCCAACTATTTACTCCTTGAAGTAGCATTTCCACCTCCCCTTTTATTTTTCTCCCCCAAACGGAGGAGACTTGTGACTTCCACACCAAGTCCTGAAAGTTCAGAGAATTTTTCAGTGTGTGCCATTAAACCCTGCAGTGTTTGCAATTCCAGGCACCACAAATCCCCCAAATAACCCATCTCCATCAGCCAGCTTTGCCTGTGGTGCTCCAGAGGCACTGTGTCAGTGTTTCACATTCCACAAGTCTCTGCTTCGTGGGTTTTATGACACTAAAAAGTCCCAAATCAGTACCTCCATGAAGTCAGCAACAACCATAGATCACACTTTATCGCGGAAAAAAAGAAAAATAAAACCCCCCAATGTTTGCAGCTGTGGGTTTCAGATGCTGGTGAGGTACTGCTGGCCATGGATTACGAGTTTTACCTTCCATGCTGAGGATAAAATGATAAATAATCCATAACAACCTAAGTGCTTTAAATCAAGCAGGAGCCATGTCTCTTTTCCTTTGCTTCCAGCTTTATGACCACTATTAAAAAGGTTTGTGGTGCATAATAAGCTGCCCTAAAATTAATTTCTTGCCATTGGAGCAAGTATTTCCCTCACAGAACGAGGTGCCAGTGTGCCCAAGGGGCCTCAAAACCCAAAGCTGGGTGGCTCAAAGCACTATTTGTGTTTGAGCTGAGAATTTTCATTAGAAGATATGTTGTGAGTATGTGGGGATAGATCAGCTCTATAAAGCAGCATCAAATTTGTATTTTCCTCCCCAAAACTGCATGTTACAGTATTCCTTCTGTTAAAAACTGAGTTTATTGCAGAAGATTGCCACAGATTGGCCTCTGCTTACCTTCCTCAGGGACAGAGAGACACAAAAACCATCTTAATGGTGCCCTGCTTGTCCCCAGCCTCTCACCCTGCTCTGGAGCAGGGGAGGCCCTTGCAGAGGAGGAAAACCAGCAAAAAGTCATTTATTCCTTCTTCCCAAGGGCTGCATCCAGAGCTGGCCATAACTCCGTGCTTGGGCTTCGTCTGTCTCCAGGAGCAGTGGAGACACAAAGAAATCCAGGCACAGTTTTACAGCTACAACTCCCTGCTTGGCAAAAACCATCCCTGGGACACACAAAAAACCCCAGACAGAGCAGAATTTCGGTGGGTAGGTGACCCTGTGTGCATCCAAAAATGATCAGGCTTCACAAGTCTCCCATTTATACAAAGGCTTTCCACAAGTGCAGAATATTCAAGGAAAAAATAAACACCTTTAAAAGAGAACAAAGCATCTTCAAGTGCCCTAATCACAGTAAACAAGAACAACCCCAACCAAAATAGATCTGGGCACTGTACTTAACAGTTTTCTGGAGTAAAAAACCATACACAAGCGTGAGACAGAGCATCAGAGCCATGGAAACCCTACCTGGAGCTAGGAAAGCGCTGAACACACCAGGCCAGCACAGAGCAAGGAGCCAGCAAGATATTTCTGCACAAAAATCCCTCGTGGGGACTTGAACTGCTCAGTTTCAGAGGCTGGAGGAGAAGCAGTGAGGAAAAGCTGGAATTTTTCCATGCTTTTGTGGCCTCAGCTCTGCCTCCTCTCTTCCAAGGAGCTCCTGGTGCAGAAGGTCCAGCTGGGGCTTTTCCTGCTGGATGAGGAGCAGCTGCCCAGCACTTCCTGCTGCTCTTATTCTGGAGGGCACAAGGGCTTCTTCCCCAAATTTTTGTGAAACATGATTGATCTGTCTTAATGCCTTTCCTGAAGGGGCTCCAGGAGAGCTGGAGAGGGACTGGGGACAAGGGATGGAGGGACAGGACACAGGGAATGGCTCCCACTGGGAAAGAATAGGTTTAGATGGGGTATTGGGAATTAGGAATTGTTCCCTGTGAGGGTGGGAAGGGGTTGGGATGGAATTCCCAGAGCAGCTGCCCCTGGATCCCTGGCAGTGCCCAAGGCCAGGCTGGACACTGGGGCTGGAGCAGCCCGGGACAGTGGGAGCTGTCCCTGCCATGGCTGGGGTGGGCCTTGGGGACCCTCCCAACCCAAGAACTTTCATTATTTGATCTCACCTCTTTATTCATTTTGGGAGTTTTTGTGCTCTGGGTTTCCTGCAAGAGTTCCAACTCCAGAGCATGCGGGGCTGAGGGGAGCACTGAGAGAGGGATGGGGAGGAAGGAGCTGGGAGAAGCAGAATAATTTCCCTCACTTACACCCTCAGATGTATTTTTAGCCTATGAAGACCAGAAGGAAAGGACCAAGTGAGTCAGAAAGGCAGTTTGTTTTATTAAAATTCCTGACAGCATCTGCTGTAATGCTCTTGTTAAAAGAGATGGAAAACATGAGAATGATGAGGGGAGCTGTGTTCTGTCCTTGCTCTTTGCACAACATAATAATATGGAAAGGAGTGGAATTGGTTTCCCAGGAACTGGTTTTATTGGCTATATCCAAACATGAATGACCCAGGTACACAAAAACCCTCCCCGGGGTTCTGATCCAGCTCCCACCAGAGGCAGCTCAAACAAATAAAAACATTCTGCCTACTTTTCCTCCTATAAATCCTTCCTTCTCTTCAGCACACCCTGATGTGATCACCAATAAGATCCATTTTTTAAATAAGATTCTTTAGAAAAAATAGAAATGCTTTATATTTAGCAATGAATTCAGCTCTCCCATGGCTGCAACCAAAACATGAGGATCCCAAATCCCTCTTTCTGGGGATGCCTGCAAGGAATCTTTTATTAAAATTTTCTTATTAAACTTATCTCTTTTTAAATGGGGGAAGACTGGCTGGAGAACAAGGATCCTCTGCTGCAAAAAAGAGTGTAAATACCAAGTGTGTACCTTTGAGCAGCTCCTGATTTTAATTCCCATCCCTGTGATTGACACTGGGAATGTAGAACCTGGCTGGGATGAAGTTGTGTGTGACCGTGTTCACAGGGGTCTGAGGATGGGGGAAGAGATGAGGATCTGACTCCATGTTTCAGAAGGCTGATTTATTATTTTATGATATCTATTACATTAAAACTATACTAAAAGAATAGAAGAAAGGATTTCATCAGAAGGCTGGCTAAGAATAGAATAGAAAAGAATGATAACAAAGGCTTGTGTCTCAGCTGTCTGTCCGAGCCAGCTGGGCTGTGATTGGCCATTAATTAGAAACAACCACATGAGCCCAATCCCAGATGCACCTGTTGCATTCCACAGCAGCAGATAACCATTGTTTGCATTTTGTTCCTGAGGCCTCTCAGCTTCTCAGGAGGAAAAATCCTAAGGAAAGGATTTTCCATAAAAGATGTCGGCGACAGTTCTGCACCAAGTTTCTCACTGAAATGAATGAGTTTCCAGACATTTAGTGATTATTCCTGCTTCAAACACACCTTTCCCACTGCCTGGTCTGTTGTAGGGTCAGGACATCAGGAATGGGCTGCCTGGATCACAGAATGCTTGGCACTGTTCCTGAAACCTCTCCAGCCATTCAAATCCATTTCTCCCAGACGTTCCCTCAGCCACTTTGGTGTGTGCAGAACACGAGTGCTGCCTTTGGTGAGAGAAACGGGGATTAAAAGCACAGAAGTTTCTGCAACTTCATCTCTTCCAGCAGTTTCTGATAATCCTACCATGAAATTACAAAAGCAGCGGGACCAGAGCAAACCTCCCTGGAAATTGTACTCCCTCCATTTGGAAAGGAAGCCAGATAAGGTGGAGATTCTTATCAGCTAAATGAGAGAGCTGTGTCACATGGACTACCCAGTGTCCCACCCTCAGTCAGGGCAGGATTTGGGCTGGTGAGCAGTGGCTCTGTGAATCCCTGCCTTTCCCAGGGTGTTGCAGCTCCCAAGGAGTTTGTCCTTGAGCCAAGGAAAGGAAAACAAACCCAAAATTCTCCACAGAGCCACACTGGGCACGCACACCGTGTCCTCCAGCAGAGCTGCTGGCTGTCCCTCATGCCTCAGTTTCCCTCCTCTGATCCATCAGCTGGCAGCCACTGTTCCAGCTGCTCCTGATGCTTTAGAAGGGTGTCACCCTGTTTTTTAAGATTTTCTGAGCCTTCTGATGGTGACATTCTTGTAGCGAACTCTCTCACACACTTTCCTGTAAATAACTCATTGTTTTGTATTCTTTTATGGAGGAGGAGAAATTTGATGGGCTGTTGGTTTGTCCAGTGTCATTGGAGAGGTGGCACTGTCACCCTCCAATCCACTGCCACTTTTGGAAATCTATAAATGTTGGAGTCAGAAAATAAAGGTCCCTTTTCCTTCACCTTGGGAGCAGCGGTGTGAGCTTGTGTTCTTTGGTGTCCTGTGGTGACAGAGGGGGACAGCCCTGGAGCTGTTTTACCCACAGCACTGTCACTGTCCCTGGCACTGCACATCCTCACACCGCTCCATTCTGCTCATTTCCTTCCTTTCCCCACTGATGGCTTTGTTTTCCTGTGGTTGGCAATAGCAGGGAAGCGCTGCAGGCCCCAGAGAGGGAATTTCTCTCCCAGAAATTGTTCTGGCTGCTGGTTTAGAGGGAGCACTTGGGCAGCACAGCGGGTTAGAGGTTTTACCCCTGTTAAAGTCACTTAAACTGCCACCTTTCCCTCAGCACTGATATCATTAGTGGTGACACATTGCTGCAGCCTCTCCACAGAGGTCACCCAGCCCTTTCTGGAGCTATCACACAAAGCTAAAAGCCATAAATATTATCTTTAACCCTCTCCTTTCCTGTGTTACTGCACCACCACTGGAGACCCAGGTCTAATTTCTTCCCCGAACACACCAAATCCATCAGTTAGGTTTGTATTTTCAGTCCTGGCTCAATTTTCTCACCCCAAGGTCCAAAAAATTGCCAATATTTGGTATAAAACTCTAATGCCTGGGCAGCTGCATTCCCATCTGTCTGTGAGGGCAGAGCCACAGGGGAAAGGCTTGTCAGAGGGATCTTACAAGGAAAATCTGTGTTTCCTACATCGTTGAAATAGGAACAGTTATTCATGAATTCCTTTGCAAAACCTGGGCTAAAGGTGTCCCTGCCCATGGCAGGGGGATGGCACAAGATTATTTTGCGCTTTTTTCCAATTCAAAGTGTTCTGTGATTCTCTGGAAAACTTTACATAAAAAGAAACAAACAGACCCATTTTGGTTTTTTTTTTTTAAAGGAGAGAATTCTTGTAGAGCTGAATGTACTCCAAATATTTGTTGCTGCTGTTTAAGTACCAAGCAGATTTTGAGCAAGATAAAGTCTGTGCAAAAATTGCCAGGAAAATCACCTGTACCAGGCTGGAGGTGTGGTGAGGAAGGGTCAGGAGGTGGAACCCCCATCCCTGGAGGTGAGGAAGGGTCAGGAGGTGCAGCCCCATTGCTGGAGGTGAGGAAGGGTCAGGAGGTGGAACCCCCATCCCTGGAGGTGGGGAAGGGTCAGGAGGTGGAACCCCCATCCCTGGAGGTGAGGAAGGGTCAGGAGGTGGAACCCCCATCCCTGGAGGTGGGGAAGGGTCAGGAGGTGGAACCCCCATCCCTGGAGGTGAGGAAGGGTCAGGAGGTAAGACACAAAGGAAACCCCATCCCTGAAGAAGAAAAGGGGAGGGTGGCAGGGGAAGGGTCAGGCCACCTCTCCAAGACACTGGAACCCCAATCCCCATAAAGGAATGTAAAACAATGAGTTATTTGGAGAAAGTTCCCAAGAATGTCAACAGGAAGGGCCTGGAGGTCCCAGGAAGGGGAACTCAGAGCTCTGGGCTGGGGACAAGGTGAGGATTTGGCACAGGCTGGACTGGATGGTCTCAGAGTTCTTTTCCAAGCTCAGAATGCCAGGATTCTGTGGAGTGCCCCTTGCTCGGGTGGGGCTCCCTGAAGCTGAGTCCAACTGCTGCTCAGGTGTCCCAGAGCCCTCCCTGTTCCCTGTGTGCTGAGCACAGGGCTGGATGTTTAATGCACCGTTTGGCCACTTTTCACATATTTTTTTCCTGCCTGTTAATAGGATTATCCATGCCCCAGACGTGGTGCCAGGGCTGCTCCATCCCCCTCCCCAGGTCTGACTCCATCACCTCAGCTCTCACCCAACTGCCTGGAGCAAAGGAGAATCCTGGCTTATGAACCTGCTCACAACTGCCGCAGTTCCAGCCAGGAATAAACTGTTCTTAACCTAAATACTCCTCTGAGGACACTGAGCTCGGGGGAAGAAGCACAACTGTGCTGTATCTGGTGCAGGCAGGGATAAGTGAGCCTGGACACGCTGGAGAGGTTGGGAAAGCAGCTGGAAAGAGGGGGGAGGGAAAGGAGAGCAGTGGTGAGCACAGCTGAACAATAATGACCACTTTAGAGTGTCGTAAATGCAATGTTTCCAAATAAAACACAGGCTGTTGGAGCTACAAAGAATGGAAAGGCTGCCAAAGTGGAAGATTTGTCCAAAGGCAGCCCAAAAAATGCCTCATGGAGAAAGGATAGTCCAGGGTGCGAAAAGCCCTTCCACAGTGAGAGTGAGGTGAGGCTGTGGTTGGGAGCAGCACCCATGGAATAATTGATAAGGCAAATTAAAGAGTGATAAAAATGATAGAGCAAAGTGGGCAAAGCTCAGTGGAAGAAGAGCTGGTGTGGAATTAAATTTACAGGAAAAATATTTTTTCACTTTAATGCAAAATGGCCACTAAGGTGAGCCAGGATCTACCAGTGAAGAAATCCTGATAAAAAGAGACTTCAGAGGTATTTTGGGATGCTCTGAGGAAAGCTGTGGGAGTGCTGTTTGGAATTCCTCTGTTCTTGAGGTATTTCAGCATTAATTGCACAGCTTTACTCAGAGATTACTCATTTTCAAGTTAGTCTTACCGAAGGTGTTGAATAATGGATGATATTAAACTTTGGGTTAAGGATTCAGGGGATTGATTTGGAAGACATAGGTGAGACAGCCCCAAAATCAAACTTCTGTCAAAAATTAGCAGAATGAAAGTTACATTTGAACTGAAGAGCTGAGGAAAAAAAGCACCTTTCTCACTGATTCAGGCAAAATACAAATGACTAAGCCTGTCACGATTCTACCTCTTTGTCGGGCTGACTTTCTCAGCGAGATTGATTCCAAATCCAGCTAAGCCCTGAAAGGAATTAGCAGGAAACTGCTTTGTTGGAGGGTGCTGAGGGGGTGGGTTGAGCAGCCAGGGAAGCAGCAGCAGCAATACCCAAAAATAAAAGCCCAGCCCTGACTAACCAGGGGGCCCTGTTGGGCTCACTGGAGTGTGAGTAAATCATAAAACCTCTTGCTGGAATCCACAGAGGCAAAAGCAACACTTTGAGGGAACAGAAAAGCAGGTGAGAAAGTGTTTGTGAGGTCATTAAATGAGAGAACACAGAGTGGGAGGGAATCAGGGACCATCCAGTGCCAGCCCTGCACAGCCAAAGGTGCGAGAGATGCTCCAGGAGGGTCTCACTGCCCCAGAGCCTGGGTTAAACTCCTGCTTTCCTCTAAAGCCCAGCCTAACTGCACTTCTGTCAGAACCCAGGACATCCCTCTGGCTGCCCTGGAGGACTCGAGACCCTGGCAGGGGGCTCAGAGACCTTGGCACAGAGTCAAAACCACCCGCGCCTTCCATCTTAGCCTTTGGAAAAAACCAATTACCAACCTCAAAAAAGAGGCAAAAGCAACACTTTGAGGGAACAAAAAAAGCAGGTGAGAAAGCGTTTGTGAGGTCATAAATCAGAGGACACAGAGTGGGAGGGAATCAGGGACCATCCAGTGCCAGCCCTGCACAGCCAAAGGTGCGAGAGATGCTCCAGGAGGGTCTCACTGCACCAGTCAGCCCCAGAGCCTGGGTTAAACTCCTGCTTTCCTCTAAAGCCCAGCCTAACTCTGCACTCCTGTCAGAACCCAGGACATTCCTCTGGCTGCCCTGGAGGACTCGAGACCCTGGCAGGCACGGGGTCAAACCCACCCTCGCCTTCCATTTCAGCCCTTTGGAAAAACAATTACCAGACTTATATGAGGATTTACAAGCCATGAAAGTTTAAGTAGAATGATAGTTAGCTTGTTACAAGATAGAAAAGTAGAAATTTGAATTTTTAGAATGGGGTTCAGAAGCCAAGATGGAGGGATTCGGGTGTGCCTTGTCCTTCTTTCTTCTTCTTGGTCTCCATCTTCTGGGTGATGGTGGCACTTTTGGATTGGTTTGGGGTAGAGACAGACTGTCCAACATAGGCGATAGGCATTGGAAAATTATTGTAAATAAAATACAGGTAGTTTTTAGTATGAAAAGATAACACCAGGCAGTCAGTGTGCCTGAACCTGACCTGCCAGACAGACCTCAGCAGGTCAGAGAAAGAATGTGATAGATAACAGCAAATAAACAACCCTGAGAACCAGAACAGAAGAATCCTGGCTCCTTCTTCAGCTGCCAGGCTGGGAAAAGAGACTCTCTGACACATCTTGGGGCCATCCTGACCCCAGAGACTCCGAGACTCTTCCAGCCCAGGCTGGGCTTGGGATGAGTAGGAAGAGCTGATCTCTTCTGAGCCACACACAGGGCAGGGACAGGGGATCTCTAGGTCCCCAGGAATTCACATTCCTCAGAGGTGTTTCACTGTTAAAAACCCCCCTAATGGATGTTTCTGTTTTGCTTTTATTCCAGTGTTTTGGAGGAGCAGTAATGCTTTGGGTAAAATTCAAATCAATGCAAACCTCATAAGCCAATAAAATTTTATAGATGGTTATCCAATATGTAATTTGTTACACAATTTCTCTGTGGCTTCTGTTTATTGAGACATAAAGACTTTGCTTTTTTTAAGGGAGGTTTTATGTGAGGAGGGCATAAGAAGGAATAACCTTTCATACCTATTGTGCCATAAACTAAATTACTCTTAACCCAAACCATTAATCTTGTGGTGGCAGCCTAATGAGACCAAAGGAAACAGAAACAAAGTGCCTGGAATCTTCTTGAAGGGACAACTTTTATTTCCATCAAGCCTGTGGCTGTCCAGGTTGGCCACATGGATGTCACAGTCGATAATATCAGATAATAAAATAAAAAGTAATCCAGGAAAATGATGAGGGTATAAAGCTTGAGACAGGGAATGGGTGTAAAGAGATGTTCAGGTGTAGCTGCACACTCTGTTTATTTCCTGGCAGGAATTTCCTGCTGGATGTGAGTAATGGAGGGAAGGGGAGGAAGCCTGAGCAGCAGCCTGGGGGCTGCTCAAATAGAGATCAGCTTGGCTTTGGTGATTGGATCAGGAGGGCTGGAAAAGCTCTCAGGAAGAATGATCCCCGCCCTAGTGAGGAAATTCACTGCAATGCCTGGTGCTTATGACTAAGATGCTCTTTCTCTAATACAACTTTTCTCTCTGCAATATCCTTTGGCCTGTACACAACATCATTTTTCCTGGTGTAATTTCAAAGCAAAGGAGCAAAACTCGGGAGCAAATGCGACCTTTCTTTTTTTATGTTTTATTTTTTGGAGCCAAACACACAAACATAAAAGGAGCTTTTACTCAGTAGGTCCTGCTTGAAGTATGAGTGCACTGACCTGGAGATACACACAGAGTAAAAGCCAATTTGGGGCTGTCTCATAAGTTAAGTGAAGCTGCAATCTTGGGAATCTGATCTAAATCTTGCTGAAGTCAGTGGGATGTGTTTCCCTTTCCCTGGGCTGGATCAGCCCTTGCATGCTGCTTATTATCTCCATTAATTCCTGGGTGATTTCCTCTCCTCACAGCGCAGTTGTGGCTGTGGGATTTGCCTGGGTCAAGGAATGGAAGTAACGTGGAGATGAACTTTTTTAGGTTTGCCTATAAAAGAGAGAAAAGCTAAAGACAGTGGTATTGTGATGAAGGAAGGGATGATGAAACTGACTCCATGTTCTCAGAAAGCTAATTTATTATTTTATGGTATTATATGATATTAAAGAATGCTACACTATACTATACTAAAGAATACAGAAAGGATACAGACAGAAGGCTAAAAAGATAATAATGAAAACTCCTGACTCTTTCCAGAGTCTCAACACAGCTTGGCCCTAACTGGCCAATGAGTGAAAACAATTCACAGAAACCCAATGAAACAATCACCTGTGGGTAAACAATCTCCAGTTACATTCCACATGTGAGCACAACACAAGAGAAGCAAATGAGATAATATTGTTTTCATTTTTCTCTGAGGCTTCTCAACTTCCCAGGAGAAAAATCCTGGGTGAAGGGATTTTTCAGGAAGTGTGACTGCCACAGAGTGGATCCCTTCAGACCCCAAACTTGCTGGTTCCCTTGAAGGATGACAGATTTTTGTGTGAGGAGCAGACCAAGAGAGGAATAGAAACAACCTGTGTGTTGCTCTTAACACAGAACTGGTGAAAAAAAAAATGGATTTGTGTCATTATGAGGTAACAACATTGTTTTATGTGTCAAGGGAAAAAGAGAAATAGTCCATTATTTAGATCAGCACCAGTAAATGGATGTTTTTAAGACTGAAAAGCGAGGCCATCTCCTCCTTATCATCTCCATTCAATCTCCTAAACTCTTGCTGAACCTGCAACAGAGCCTGGGCTGCCGGAGGGAGCGAGCCAAGGCTCAGAGTGACACAGAGTGACACCAGCAGGAGTTATTAGAGGAATTTATGAGCACAATCAGACACAAGCATGACAAGAAGTTGGGGAAGAGCTGCAGTATCCAGGAAACAATCTGCATTATTAAGAGCAGAACTCCAGGGAAGGTGTGATGAGCTTGACAAAGTGCAGACACTTCACTTCGGGATCCTCCTCAAAGTCTCTCCCTCTAAGCCAGAAGCACTTTAAAGCCCATTAGAGACCAAACTCTATTTTGGGGTTTTACAACTGCAGCGCCAAGGAAATGTGTAGAAACTCAATGATGGAGCAGCTTTGCAGGGGTGTGAGCTGAAAATGAGGTTTTACAGTGCTTTTTCTGCAGCTGTTGGGGTGGATTTGATAGTCCTGGGGGAGCGGCAGGTTGGGGTTGGCCAAGGCTCCAGAGGTGGCTCTGGACTGGTGTCAGTGCTGCTGTGAAACTGGTCTGAACCTCCCTGAAATGGGGCATCACCAGCACAGCTTCCTGAGAGCTGAAAGAAAGACTGGAAAGGGAACTTCATTGTTAAATATTTTAGATCCTTGTCCCATGGAAGGACTCCCCAGAGAGGAAGGAGAGATGTAACCATGGGGGTTTCACTGTTCAGGTTTACCAATCAAACTATAAATCAAAGGATTTATTTTTTTCTTTTAGTATGTAGCCCAAATTTAGCAAAACACCTAAATCCATCTTTTGGGGTTGATATGAGAATGATCCTACAGCAAAGAATGCACCTGAAAATTTGTTAATTAGCAATTCCTGTATGGAGCAGCCATTCCACCAAAGCTGGCATTAGACAGACCCTGAAGCAGGGAGCTTAAATTCCCGAGACCCCTTAAATTCAATGTTTTCCTTGAACAAATCCTTATTTTTCTCTGGAATATTAGCTGTGTTAAATCACCAGCCTCCAGTTTTGAAGGCAATTTATCTTGGGCACCTTTAAAAAGGAAGGGGATATTTGGGATGCTGAATTGATTTGTTTTTATCCATGTGGAAAATGAAATTGTGACTCCTTGATAATGAATGCACTCATGGATTTCTTGGGACAGAACATTTTTTTTCATGTTCTAAATGTGGTCGTTTTGACTTAAAACAAAGGACAACCTTTGTAAGAGGTTTGGTGAAATCACCTGCTTTAGTAGAGACTCCAAAAGGCAAAAGCTGCTTTTGATAAGGGATGAAGGAATGGTAAGAGAATGAGGAAAGATCCCCTTTGCTGTGGAAAGACAGATTTTGATGTTCTTCAATTCTGCTGAACCAACAACTGTAAGAGTTTTCCACAAACAGTTTGATGCAGGAATGAAACCAGAGAAATTTCTCTTCTTGTGCCACCACAACGGCACAAAATGGATTAAGGGTGCAGGAACTGCTTGGGAAATACACAGAAATAGGACATGAAAGTGGAATGGAAAATACACAGCCGGGGATGAAAAGGGAGGGAGAGGCAGCTAAACATGGAATTTTCACCAGCTCCCTTTAATTGGCACATTTACATCATTGCAACCCTCAGGATTTTTCCCTCTGGAGATTTCTCTGGGTAATTTTGAGTTTTCCTTGCACTTTTCCTGGGTGCTCAGGACCATGGTGGTGGGGAATAATGGGAATAATTGCCCAGCCTCCACTTAAGCAGGAAAATCATTTGCATCAGGACTTTGCCAAGTGCTCCTTGGAGCGGCCTGGGTGGGACAGCAGCGCTTAATTCACTCTTTCTTTTCTGCGTTAGAACACATCATTTGGCATTGGCTCCTCTCAATTATTCTCTGTGATTCCAACAACACATTTTGGTGCATCAAGAGAGTGGAAATGAAAGCACTGAATAGAAGGGGACAAAAGAGGCTCCTTGGAGAGCTGATGTTAAAAGGCAGCAGGTGAAAATCCTGTTAGATTGCGGTGTCCAGTTTAATGGATGAGGAAACAAAGCAGAAATGAAAAGGAAGTTCTGCCTCTGGAAAAAAAAATGCACTGCCAGGAGAAATCTCTTGCTAAATATTTATATCCAGTCCTGGCCTTTCACAGCCCTTCACGTTTTTGAATTTTAGAGAAGATTTATTTTAAATAACTGCATACATACATAAGTGCATCCTAAATATACCTCTCTGTGTATTAGGAGACTCTAAGTAAAATTATCATTCTTATCATAAACCAGATAAATTTAAAAAGTTCTTCTTCCAAATAGATTTGGTCCTGGTTCCCAGCTGGCGCAAATTTGCATTTTTCCATGAAGGTCAAAGTTTTCCTACTCTCACCCTGGCGTGGCCAACCCTGCTTACCTGTTAAAAACCCAGAACTCCTCCAGAAGAGCAAGCTCAAGTTCTTTAGTGTACCCAGGAAGGCAAAACTTTCCTAAATCCTGATTACTATTCCAGCTAACATTTTGCTTTTCTAACCTGTTCTGGGTTTGTAGGAATTGTCTGCTGCATATCCAGCAGATGCAAATGCATCAATCCCTGCATGTGTGACTTGTTTGGAGTGCAGGGCAATTATCCAGGAATAAAATCAATTCCTAACAAATCATCTGCTGTGTGCAAAGCAGGCCTCTAATAGCAATTAAAGTCATAAAATGGATTAATGTTTCTTTCTATCTCTTCCTTTTACCCATTGGTAAAAACAGCTCACACATGAGTTCTAGGAAAGAGCATGAACTGCAGAAGGAATTAATTAATAAGCAACAAATAATCACAAATCAATTCATTTTAGGCCCAGGATTACATCATGATTTTCAAGCAGCTTGATACAGTTGATCATGTGAAATGCCTTTGAAGTGACTTTGAGGGAATTTAGGTGTTCATATGGAACTTGTAGGAAAAAAAAACCTTATTTAATGCATAAAGAGGGGAAAATAGATAATTTTGTTTTAAATGCACCAAAACATTATGCAATAAAATGAATCTCTGAAGCTGTACCTCTATTTAGCTCACATTGACATGTTCTTCTCCAATACACTCAAATCCACAGCTCATAATCAAGTTTTCTTCTCAAATTGCCAATTTAAATTAAAAAAAAAAGTCTGTAAGTTTTTCCCTGACTTGAAACACAACCATCTTCTCAAAATCTAAACAGTGGTTATTATTAAAGTTGTTAAAGAAAGACATGGCTATTTCTATTTATTAAACCATAATAACTCAATAATTTAATGGAGAAGAGGGGGATTTCTGCTCACTCTGGGCAGAGAAGCTTTCCTGTTGGATTAAGTCTTTTTCTGACCCAGGGATGGGGCAACTGAGAGGTGTTTGAAAAACTTTTATTCTGTTTTCAGTCTCATGAGAAGGGTGAGACAATACAGATGTTATAATTCATGCCATCACAATCAGAAGCCAACTATTTTTAATTACAATACATTATAAGTATTTCTTGGCCTTTCAGCTTTAGCCGCACCATGCTGTAGATGCCTTAAAGCCAATCATCTAAAATCACCCCTGGTGGGTCCCACTACAATGCATCTTTCCCAGTTCTATTTCCCCAAAGTATCTAGTTTTATTTGCAAAGTTCTACAACTCCCTTTCCCACACTCTCCCAGTTTCCATCCTTGTCCTTGCTCCTGCCTGGCCTGGCTGGGGTGGAGCAGCGCCCTCAGGGCATCCCCTCACCCACCCAGTGCTCAGGATCCCTCTTGGATCACACAAAACCTTCTGGATTTTCCATGGGGGATCCTTCAGAAGCTTGGTGTTGTTTAAAGGACTTCCTCCTCTTCCTCCTCTTCCTCCTCTTCCTCCTCTTCCTCCTCTTCCTCCTCTTCCTCCTCTTCCTCCTCTTCCTCCCCTCCCTCTGCATTTCACCAGCATCCAGCTCTGGAGCTCCAGCAGAAGAGGGAAATCATTTGTATTCTTCTTCCCATCTCCAGATCATCTTCAAACCTGTCTAGACATCAAAGCAATCTGTTTGCTGCACTGATTATTCCACTTGGCTGTGTCCCCTATCTTAAAATACATAGATTATGCTGAATTAAGTCCAATTTCATCCAGAAACCAACTGATTATTTTCTTCCTTTTCCTCATTATCCAAGAGACTCTAAATGATAGCAATAAACAGCAACAGCATCACCAAGGAGGAAGGGGATGGGGAGGATCCTCATTTCACACTGAATCATTACTTGTTAAACAATAAGCCTTGAAATTAACTTTCCCTCCTGACACCCCTGCATGCACAAATGCAAATAAAATGATTACAGCCTTCATCTTGGGCAAAAATAATGGCCATGGATGGTTCAGCTAATCTTAAAGTCACCCTGGAACTGCAGCCCTGCTTGTTCCTATTTCTATTGGTTAGAATTCCACCTAATCATGGTTTAAATCCGTGGTCACCCGGGTCAGCCCAGAACTAGTCCTGGCCACTTTATTTATTGCTGCACTGCAGTGTATGGCTATTAAAAAATCCAAATATTTCCTGACAGCTCTCGGGGGAAATCTACAGTTCATAATTTCCTTTCATGGTGCTATTAATACTTCCTGACAGGCTGAAAGCCAGTTGTTAATAATCTGGAAGATTTCTAGGTTCTTGTCTAAAATTAGCTTCAGTTTCACTTCTTTTTTTCTTTTTTTTTTGGCAAATTTTAACCTTGATCCAGAAATTTCTGAGGCAGGAGTGGCAGGTGGATGCCCTGGTCCCCTTTGTCCAAGCCTTGAACCTCCTGGCTTAAAAGAGCATTTCTCCAACTCCAAAACTCCAGGGATGTTTTGCTCAACTCCATCTTCCCTTTGGGAAGAAAGTTTGGTGGATTGGTGAGTTCTTTGTGTCCAGTGGAGAAAGAAATTGCCTTTTTTTTTTTTTTTTTTTAAGGTGTTGTGAAGGCCACCAGCTGGAGGACCAGCTGGGCAAGAAGTGCAGCAGCAAAAATAATAAATACTAAAGATACTGTTTATTTGAAAGGAGAGCCCCATAAAGATATCACAATGCCTTTAATATTGATTTTAATAAAAAGATCTGGGATATTGAATGTGAAGAAGCAGAAGATTAAACTGCCAACACCTAATAAGAGACTTTAGGGTGGCACAAATGAAAGCATTGCTGGGATATCAGACTCAGAGAGAAACAACTGCTGCATGAGATCTTGAAAGAGATGAAGTCTTCAAAATATCATTGTAAAAGTTTATCAAAAATTCCTTTATTAACCTCCATATCTCTGAAGAAACCTGTGCACTGTCTTTTGATGATATTCTCATTTTGATCCTCTTTTTACTGAAGAAATGGGAATTTTGCTGCTGACTTCAGTCTAAACAGAATCAATTTTTTAAAATCATTATTACACTGATAATATTTGGAAGGAGGTTTTCTTAAGCTTTCACTCATAGATATGAAGTAGATATTAAACTTTTCACCTGGGAAGAACAATGTGTGCTCTTCATTCCCAGTGCTTGGTGCCATCAAGATCTGCAGCCTTAGTGTTTGTGAACATGCTAAAAGAAAAGTGATAATTGGTTCAAAAGTGATATTATCAGATTTGATAAATTTAACACTTTCAGATCTCTTCAAAACCTTTATTTCATAGTGTATTGTATTGAAAATTGATCCACACTTACATTTCAGCCAGGCCTTGGAAGCATTTTTATCAGACTTTTTCCATCTCAGTGTTTGCTCAGCAATTGCTGCAGACTGTATTAAATGACCGTAAGAGAATCTTCTTGTTGTAGGAAATTATCTTGATGATGAAAACTTCTAAATTCTAATTCACATAGAAAAAATTCTCTCATTTTCTCCTGTAGTTCCCACAAATCTCTGAGGGCTGAACTGATGTATTCATCCCACCAACACTTGCAGGACAGATTTCACACAGGTGTTGGAGGTTCAGTCCCACACATGTAGGGATTCAAATGAGAGCAGCGCTGTTTTAACCAAAGATTGAGCAGTCAGCCCTTTCAGGCTGATTACTGGCATTGCATAGTGTATAAACTTTGAAAAAAGGGTGTCAAAATACAGCTCCAAATGTGGTTGTATGAGAAAACTGCACCTGGGTTCAGCACATGGGCTGGGCTTGGGTTATTCTCTGTTATATTCATTATCACTTAAGCACTTTGCTGTGGAGAGACATTTTAATGCTGATTTGTCAACAGCACAGCCCACGGGGGTTTCTACCTTTCAGCCTTTGTATTTTGGTTAAGTACAGCAAATTCTCTCACTGGCAGACAGGGTTATTTACAGCTGGGAATGCCCACACAAGGTTTGGCCACTGCACTGAACCTGTTCAGATACTCATGAAAGAATGGATGAATGAAAGAATGGCACTCCCTGAGACCTTTCCAGCAGTTCCAGTGGGATCCTGAAGCACCTGGGCACGTTCTGCAGGGCACTGATGGCAGAGGAGTTTCTCTTTTTCAGCATCCTGCCTTGAGCTCCCTAATTGTTGCTGTGAAAATAAAAACACAAGAAAAAAGTCAAAATAATTTTAAAGATATTTAAATCCTGCTGTGTCTTGTACTTGACTGTTAAAGAACATGTGAATCCTGACAAGGATGTTTAGAATCATGGAATGGGTTGGGATGGAAGGGACCTTTAAAGCTCATCCAGTTCCACCCCTGCCATGGCAGGGACACCTTCTGGATGCCCTGTGAGGGCTGCCCTAGAGCAGAGGCTGGGCAGAGTTAAATAAAATAGGGATTTTTCAAAGGATCTCCTCCATGGATGCACCTTGGGCAGCACCAGAGCCCAGCCAGGGCTGCACCCAAGATGAACCCAAATGGCCCCAAAATGCACGATGGGCACGGGGTCTGTCCCTGGGATCAGCTCTGCTCCATTGGCACCTTGCAGTTCATTGTCCCATCCCAGCTTTAGCCCCTGCAGTCCCACCCTGCTTGTTTTTCTCTCTGCAGCCCACGGGGTTTGTGCTCCTGGGCTGAGATTTGGGTCATTTGTCCTTGGTGCCCAGCTGGAGCAGGAATTGTTTTGTCTCCCTGCTCTGGGCACAGAGCTCACCATGCCCTGATGTGAATCCCAGACCCACACACTAAAGCAGCACAGAATGTGAAAAATTGAAAAGCTCAAACCTGAGGCATCACTTCCACTATTCCAGGCTGCTCCAAGCTCCATCCAACTTGGCCTTGGGCACTTTCAGGGATGTGCATCCACAAATTCCCCATGTCAGGACCATTTCAGTGCTGGTGAATCCATTCGGGACAGTGAGTGAGGCCTCATCAGACACCAGAGCAAAGTCCATCCCATTTCTCCTCAAATGTCTTAATTTGGGGAGTTTAAGGCACCGAAAGCCTCTGTAGTGTCCCACCATGTAGGATCTCAATGTCACCTGCAACACAACGAGCTGTTTGCTCGGAGTTAGGAAAATGTTTTGAAAACACAAGATTTAAACCCTCCCCGAAGGCTTCATGCACTGAATTTGAATTGCAAATGAGCCACAATATTTTCAGTTTCCCTAGGAAAAGTAAGCAATAGCAGTCAGGAGCGAAAACCAAATGAAAATCCAAGTCCTTTTGTGAAAGAGGAAAAACAGGAGCGATCGGTATCGGAAACCTTTGTTAAATAGCACGGGGTGCTTTTCTCCCTCAAAATATGGTTCAATAATTCTAAATAAGCAGTGAGAACTCCAACAGCATACGTAAATCTTGATGGAACCTGGCAAACTGGTCGCTTCAGCTCCTGCTCTGGTAGCTGCAAGTGTTTGCTATTCACTCTGCTATGGATATCTGGAAAATAGTTTGAGTGCAGAAAGCGCCTCAGGGATAAAAAGTTCGAAAAGAAAAATGTAGCTGTATATCATTGGCATTCATGAGAAAATTCACATTAGATGCCTTGGAATCAGGTGCTCAGGAGACAATAGAGAGATCAGGAGCAATGGTGTGCCAGGAATGCAAGCCTGGCTGGGACAGACTTATTTCCTGGCACATGAGGAATACAAAAGTGTGGAAGGCCAAATTCAGAAGATAATAGAGATGTGTGGAAGCTGGTGGGAGGGAAAGCTGAGGCTGGGGAATAAAAAGGCTGTGCATGCATTCTCTGGATTAGAGCCTTTCCCTCCACATTTCCATTCCTTTCTTGTGCCATCCAGATCTCATTCTATAGGTGGTTACACCAATAAACCTGGAGTGAAGCTCCCCCACCAGCGCCACTGTGGAATTTGGCCCCAAATCCCTGTTGTTGTACTTTTTATTTTTTTTTTCCCACCAGGTCAAAAAGTTGCTCTTTCTGCAAACACAGCTACATTTTGCCATGGGTAAAAATGTCAATTTGCTGGAATTTAGCTGAGAGCAAAATCTCATCATTCCCAGGGCCTGACAGGTTTTACCCCAGTTCAATGTCACATCACCACCTGAACCGACTTTTACTTGCAGAAAACTTTACAGAAAATTGTGGCAGGATTGGGAAATGGGGCCTATTTTCATGAAAATTCAGATGACACCGGAAGAGCAGTTTTGTCTTTTGCCACAGATTTGGTCTTGTAGATGTTTTGTTACTCAAAAAATAAGTGGTTGTAGAAATTAAGGGTCTTGAAAACCAAAGCCTCAGCACCAGACTGGGCTCAGTAAAGGACATGACATTGGCATTTACTTTAATGTCTTAAATATATGTCAGATTATTTTAATTAATAAATGAATCCACAGCCTGTTCCCTTCTAAATTCCAAGGAAAACAGCAGTACAACCACAACCTCCAGCCACACAACAAGCCAGCCTTTCCCTCCGTGTGCTAAGGGCCAAGTCAACACTCAAATCCCACTTTTAGACTGAATTTTTCAATATCCCAGATGGCCAGGAGGGAATGTTTGATGACAGCAATAGTTTTGTGTACTTTATCTCCAGTATTACCCAGAGTGTCTGCAAGGAGGAGCATGTGCAGCTCAACTCATCCATTGCTGACCCGGGAATTCTATCCACCTTTTTCCATTTATTCACCTCCTGGATATCCCTGTGTGTCCCACACGTTTGGATGTCCCAGGAGCCAATATCTCCCCTTCCCCCAGAGATCAGAAGCGAAAATGACAGGTATAAATTATCTGAGGACTGAGTTCTTTCCTATGGACTTGTTTTCTCTAATGGGAAAACAACAAAAAATGATGTTGCCTCCTTCTGTAACAAACATATTTGTATAAATTACATGCTGCTGACAAATGGACACACAATCAGGATTTTTAGGGGGAAATGTAATGTTTCCCCCATCATCATATTTAACATATTTTGTTTTCCATCCATCTCTCTGCTCAAACCATGGCATAACAATTAGAATAAGTGATAGCAGCACATCCAGGAAACAAAGGGTATGATGGCAGAATTTATCTTGTTACATTTCTTGATTTAACGCCAGTCTGGGATTTCTGGTCTGAACCAGATTTTTCTTATGCTATAAATATTTCAGTTTTTTCATTTATTCTTGATTTAGTTTGACAGTAAATAATCCCATGGAAGCAGCTGTTGGAAAGATGTTGTAAAAAATATTAAGTGCCTGCTCGCCCGTTCAGTCCTTGTGTATGTCAAAGGGAAGGGAATAAAACAGTTGGGTAACTTAAAGGAAATATTTGTGTGCGTGTGTGTGTGTATTTACAGTAATGCCCCATAATTTGCAGTCCTAGGAGCAGAAGAATTACAGTTCTGAGGATTGATCGATGCCTTGTATGAATACAAAGAGTTTGGGTTGTATATTCTGGATATTGGCAGCTGCAGGTTCGTGTTTCTGGGTTCCAAAAGACTCATCCATAACACAACAAGAGGAGAATAGAAAGCAGGGAGGGTTTCAAAAGGATATTTCCTTGCAAAAAAAAAGGATCTGTCCTCTTGGAAAAGGCAGGGTCTGGCCAGTTATTTGGCTTTTATTGGTTATTTTTTGTTTGGAATATTTTTTGTTTGGAATATCAGGAAGCATGTGAGTAACTCTGGATGGTCTAAGTCCATTCCCAATTTTCTTTGGCAACCCCTGCACCTTTAGAAGGGATTTCTGCACTAAATAACTCACACACACCCAATGTGGAAGGACCAGAAACTGAATATGTTTGAGTGATCTTGAGGAAAAGGAGTTGGGTGGAACCAGCACTGGGAGGTGCTCCCTGTCCAAGAAAACAACCACAGAAAAATACCCAGCACAGGAGGGGAATCCAGATTGAAATGCCAAGGAAAATGTGCAAAATGCGTGGCAATAACTTCAGCAAAAGGGGAAAAATTACAGACAAATGCTGGTTGTTATCTGCTAACGGCCAGCTTGGCTCCCACCAGGATGGTTTGTCAGCAAATGGGAAATTTGAGCCTCCTCACCCTGGGGTGCTGCTGCACACACAGGCCCCGGGTGCCTGGGGAATCTTCTCCCTCCTCCAGGGAAAAAATCTAAAACTGGGACAGGTAAAGCCACAAAATTAATACAGGAGGAATGAGATGACATCTAAGTGATTAATTAAAATCCTAACTTACATTTTTTGGTCTGAAGGGATGCATTCAGGAAGGACAAGGGAAAACAAAATTAAAGAGGGTTTTTTTTTTTTGTCTCAGATATCACAGATATGTACAGGAGCTTCAAGACAAATATTGACAAGCAGGAGAGAGGGTGTGAAATAAATATGATGCGATTCAATAAGGAAAAGCACCAGGTTTTCCACTGAAGCAGAAATAATCAATGCCTACCTTCAGTACCACCAGGTGGTTTAAGGGAGGGGTTGGACAGAACCTGGACTGAAGGCAAGTGTTCTAAAAAAGCACCCAAAAGTATTAAAAAAGAAAGGAAATATTGACTGAGGGTGTTTAGGTGCAGTTGCTGCCACTTTGGGCAGGGTTGATATATAAAGGTACAACCCAGCTCATCCTTCCCTGTTTCTACTTCGACAGAATTATAATTTAATACTTTTTAATCCTTTTCCTTTCAAACACTTATAAATTTTGCAAATGTTCTTCAGTAGATCACAGCTGTGTGTGAAGTAGGACATCATGAAAAGCTAAAAGAAACTCTGGGGTTTTTCCATCCTCTTTTCCCAAAATTTAGAAGCTTGTCAAGTTTTGATCATTTCTCAGGATTTTAAGTGTCTCCCTTGAGACCACCTGCATTTTTATAGTTGAAGTTTATAGAAAATATTAACAAAATGAAGTCCCTTAGAGAAGTGGGATGGCTTCCAGATGATTTGGATTTCTTCATTTTCTAAAAAACATCTCTCTCACTCCTATGAGCAGTAAGTTCCAGGGCAACCCTGGATGAGATCTTTTCACACTGCTGTGAAAAATGAGACAAGTGAGAAGAGAATGCGGATCCATAAGTGTGCCTCATAATTGTAATTTCTCAGTGGAAAATTTTCAGCACTTAAAAGGTTTGGAATGATTTTGCAATTTTGTAAACTCATTTTATTAAGTGATTTCTGGTTTCAGCTGCTTTATGAACTGATCCCCCACAGTAAATCACTCGTTTGCCCTTTGGGAGTATAGGCCAAACAGATACTTTTTCCTGGCTTAATTCGTCATCTGTTGACTGAAATGTCAAAGGAAATTAGAGGAAATTGTTATGTAAATCCTTACTGTGCATGGTTCATTTCTGAAGGATCAAACTTCCCACAGAAAAGGTGTTTTTGTTTTTTTACATGGGGTGTGTGTGACGCTGTGATCCCCTCTCCTCTCAGGGGAGATCAATGATTGATCACACATTCACCAAAGGATCCTGGCTGGGATCAGAACCACACCGCCATGGAATCTTGGAATCCCAGACTGGTTTGGGTTGGGAGGGACCCTAAATCCCACCCAGGGCCACCCCTGCCATGGCAGGGACACCTCCCACTGTCCCAGGTGTCCCCAAGCCCCAATGTCCAACCTGGCCCTGGGCGCTGCCAGGGATCCAGGGGCAGATTCTGGGAATTCCATTCCAAACCCTCCCAGGGAACAATTCCCAGTTCCCAATATCCCATCCATCCCTGCCCTCTGGCAGTGGGAGCCATTCCCTGTGCCCTGTCCCTCCATCCCTGTCCCCAGACCCTCCCCAGCTCTCCTGGAGTCCCTCCAGGGGCTCTGAGCTCTGCCTGGAGCTTCTCCTCTCCAGGTGAGCATTCCCAGCTCCCCCAGCCTGGCTCCAGAGGGGCTCCCTTGGATGGAACAAGAAATATCTTAACATTTGATGAACATTTAGCAGTGGAGAAAAGCCCATTTTCCCAAACACCTTTCCTTCCATCCCTGCACTGTCTGGCAGAGGGAGCACAGGCAGATTTTTCTTTCCTACTTGGAGGAACTCCCTCCCATCCACGAGGTCTCTGTGCC
Organism: Emberiza elegans; assembly: GCA_024865655.1. Taxonomy (NCBI): domain Eukaryota; kingdom Metazoa; phylum Chordata; class Aves; order Passeriformes; family Fringillidae; genus Emberiza; species Emberiza elegans. The sequence continues at coordinate 2,462,934 of JALJVW010000260.1, read as the reverse complement.
ACATGGAGGGGATGGGAGGAACCCCAACATTACCTGGGATTTTCATTCCAGCTTTGTGTCATTTTGGAATTATTTTTGATCCTGTCCTATTGCATTTGTAGTGCTTGAGTCTCCAAAAGGTGCAGTAGGAGGTGATTTTACCTGGGGAATTTTGGGGTATTGATTTGGAGTGTGTGCTTTAATTGCCCAATATCTCTTCCTGTTTTTGCAGAATATCCAGATAGTCACAGGAAGACACACTTTACTTTCTTCCACTGATTGGATGGGAGGAATTTTTGACCTTGGAAAGTGGAGATGGTGTTGCTATGGAAACTAATAAGTCTGCTGCCATTCATGAGCTGCAGCACAGGTAAAATGTTCCACTATTAGTGTTTGTGATTGATAAATCTCTGTCAGTGTCATAGTTCCTGGAGAAAGGAGAAGCAATTACCAAAATTAACAGCCCCTTTTTGTGTGAACAAGTGACTAAGGAGCTTTTCATTAGGACACGCTTTAATTTTAAAGAACTCCAGGTGCTGCCTTTGAACCAGAAAAACACCTTTCAGGAGCATAAGAAAGCTGGAATCCAGGTAATAGCTTTAAAAAATAGTCTAAGCTGTAGCAGTGAGAAAGAAAAACAATTGTTACTTGGGGGTCAACATCATGAAAACATTTCTTGGCCACCATATCAGCAAATGAAACTGGATTAAAAACCAGACCAGTTTGGGAGCACTGAATTAATGGTTTGGATTCCACATTGCGTATCACACCCTCCGAGTGTTTCCATGCGAGTGAAGTGCCTTTAAATCACAGTTAACTGAAAGGCAAATTAAAATATTTATTTATGAAGGGTGAAAATCAGAAGGACTGTCAGTATAAATGCACAAAAAAGAAAGAAAATCTTGCTTAAAGCCCAAAACAAATGCAATGAAAATGGAGTGGCGATGGACCCTCATCCTCCCACCCTGACACTCCTCAGGCTGGGATCAGAGGACAAAATGTGCTTGGAGGAGGCAGAAATACTTCCCCCCATTCCCCTTCTTGAATATCCCCTGTGTTTATTTAAAATATCAACAGTTTGTAACATATTGTGAGGTAAAATGTTCTTTTCTGCCTGGCTGGGCATTGCTCACAGTGAGGCTTTGGTACTCTGAGTTCATTCCTGCTCTGAACCTTTCTTCTAATTAAAAGCATATAACTTGACAATGCTGCTTCATAGAGCCATAAAAATGGGATTAACTCGTGTGGCTCATTAGAGCCTCCTCTCCAAACAGGCACGGAGTGGGAACTGAACTCTTTGAGGTTCTAATGAATTTGGGGATGGACTGACCCTTCACACTTGGCTGTGATAGAAACCATGACAACTGACTTTTGTCTCCAATTAATGCGTTGAACTCTAAATAGCCAGGATATTACTCATGTACTTACAAGGAAATTGTATTAAAGTAACCTCAAATGGTACTTAAATTAATTATGTAGTGCATGAGTCAGCAGCTGTTTGAAGTGAAGAAACAGAGCAGAGGGCAGACTTCAGTACCATTTTAAAATACAATTTAAATGAACCTCGATGCTGTTTTATCTAAAGGTGAAATGTAAACCTCAGGATAAAAAAAAAAAAGCAAATCTCAGGATCAGACTTTCTGTTAAATCAATACAAAGTTGCTATTTCAGTAACAAACAGCCAGCACGTTAAGGACTAAAAACCTTGGAGTATATAAAATATTGTGATATATAAAATATTCCAAGTGAGCAGTCGCTCATTTAAACCCAGCTTTGATGAGCTAATCTCAACAACCACCTGTTTAGGACCCAAATCTTGCCTTTAATTCCCCATTGTCCCACTCAGCCCTCTTGGGTTCCTCTCACAGATCCTTCCCTCCTTTACTACTCTGAGTAAAGCACTTGTACCAGTCCTGCAGAGCACAGGACTCCCCTGCAATTCCTTGATTTCTTGGGAAATATTGGGAAATAGATGGTGGTCCCGGAATCTGAATGGCAGGAGAGCTGCGTGAGGGACACAATATTCTCACACCCATGATTTGTATCTCCAAAAAGAACCTTTTCCTTCTTTTTTTTTTTCTCATTTTTCCCCCCCAGGCTTTAATTTTTAAACCTTTTGTCATCTTCATCATTCTTGCCAGAGGATCCTCTTTAACAAGCCCAGTCCTGGGCTTTAAACCTGAGTTAAAAGGTACTGGGAGCTCACTTTTAGATGAACATGTTCAGCTTTTAAAGACTTAAAAATAGCTAAAAATGTAAATGTTCCATATTCCCAGGCACCAAGAGGAACTCACCACGGCCCTTTTGTCCTGCTCCTGCTCTCAATTAAAGGAACAGCCAAAGCTCCCACTGACTTCACTGGGATAAGTTAATTTATTCCTGGGTATAAATTAACTCCATTGATTTCAGCAGAGCTCCGCTGATTTTCACTCCATGACATTCTGAAATATGCCTGATGGTAACAGTCAAACTGCACTTATGGCAAAACTTCTCTGATTTATCACATGGAAGGTTCACATCAATTCAGGAATAATAGAAAAGAGTGGGAAGGTGAGGAAGCAGCCCTGATGCTGAGCAGAGCAGTTTTGTGGGCTGGGGATGGAAGGGTAATTCAGGGTGTTGGATGGCATTGGTCACTCATTTCCTCCTTGTTTCTACCTCCATTCCACCTGACATGTCGAATGAAAATGATTCTGACCTATAAATTAATTTTAAATCTCAGGATTAAATGCGCTGTGCAGAAGAACTGGATATTATTAGCCCCCCAAAATGGCAATTCAATTACTCAAAAATCAAACTGCCCTCTATATTCTCTTTATAGGCAAAAAATCGTGGAAAGAATAATGTTCCCTCCAACTCTTATTTTCCAGCAAAGCTTTTTTATGTGTCTCAATGAGGGTCTTTGGGGTTTTCATGCAGTGCCTTAGGGGACAAAATAAAATAAGGTAATGCATGCACAGTGACACAGCGAGGGAACAGATTAGATTTTTTTTTTCATAACCCATTGCTATTTAAATGAGATAATCTGATCTAAGCAGAGCACCAGAGGCAAGAAGGGTGATGAAGATAAACTCAGAGATCATTACTTTAAATTCTGTGTACTTGCTATAGGGATGTACAACAAACATCTCCTGACATCATTGAAATTGAAACATTATTTGATATGAACATGTTAGGAAAGAGCCTCCACTTTCTGGATTAAAGATGTAGGCAGGATTTGGGGAAGCTGACATGAACAGACCTGTCCAAAGTGCTCAATAAAATAAAATAATTGGTTCTTCACACCAAAGCTCTCTCAGGTTTTCCTCCAATGGCTGCTCCTGGATTGTGCTGCTTCTTCTGGAGCTGTTGTGTGAGGCAGGTTGCCAAGAATATCTCGATGAGGCAGAATTTTGTTTTCATTTCTGATATCATATTTCTGTCCTAAGTGTCCATCAGATGCACCTCAGGCTGTTCTTTGGGGGTGCCAACTCAGGTTCTCCATCAGGATGGAGGAAATTCCCTCACCTCTCTCTCTCCGGTCCCTCCATTCTCTCCTGGGTCAATAAGGAATTGCCTCCTGATAATTCCAAGGGTCTGTCTTCCTCCTGGACAGCTGATCCCAATCTTCTGTGTCCCTCCTGTTCCTAAAGGGAAACGACACCTCTTTGACCTGATTCCTGGTGGCTTCTTCCCTTAAATAAATCCCTTTGCACACATGGAGAGGTGGCCTTTGTCTCTGTCCTTTGTTCTGTTGATGGTCTTGGCTCTATCGTGGAAACAAAGGGGATTTCCAGGATTAAAGACAAGGAAAAAGCAGAATGGCACTGAATTCTATCAGGCTGTGGAGGGCAGAAATATCCCAAGCCAGTCTGACCTGGATTTGGAAATGAGGCATCGGCTGTATTTTCACACTGCCCTTTGGCTCCTTGCCTCCAAATCAGTCCAAGGCGCAACCCCAACCTCCCAGGCTGGGCTTTTGGCCCATCATTTTGGAAACTGTTAAATTAGAGAGAGACATTTCCTGATGCAAAGTGTCCCGATCCTCCTCTGGGTCACAGCAGGATGAATGCTGAATACATCACATCCCACACTCTGCCTGCAGTGTCTGGCAGATTTAGTGTTGGCATAACAGCACCTTTAGGGATGGAACAGCACACCATATATTTTAAGACAAGTGACATCTTTGCTATTTCTAACAGCAAAATGTGGAGAGGAACTAGTCCAGCCTGGAAATGTTGAGGCTTCCCTGAACAACCAGGAGCACCTGGAGATCGGCTGATGAGTCAGACAATGATAATAATGAGGTGTCCCTTAGACAGCATGGAGGCTTTCGTGGTTTTGGGAACTAAAAAACTGAATTTCTGTGAAGGGCTCACAAGGCTGTGGCAGGACATGGCTGGTACTGCAGTGTCCCTCCCAGGAGAGGCAGCAGTGACGTTTGGAGAACTTTTGTTGTGTGCTGTGGGGTGCCGGGAGGTTCAGCTCATTCCCCAGCATCAGTGAACAACCACCACCCCTGGTGCAACAGAGCCAGAACAAAGGGAACCTCGTGCCCTGAAGGTTGAATTTAGGGGACGTGAGGGGGTCTGGGGCTTTCCACCAGGCTGACCTGAGCCCACCTCAGAGCTTTGCTCTGAGTGGACACCAGTGCCACACACAAAGTCCCCAAGGACTCTGTCACCCTGATTTTTTAAGATTTTCTGAGCTTTCTGCTGTTGACATTCTTGTAACGAGCTTTCTCACACACTTTCTGTAAATAACTCATTGTTTGCACTCTTTTATGGAGGAGGAGAAATTGGATGGACTGTTGGTTTGTCCAGTGTCATTGGAGAGGTGGCACTGTCACCTCCAACCCACTGTCACTTTTGGAAATCTATAAATGTTGGAGTCAGAAAATAAACTTCCCTTTTCCTTCACCTTGGGAACAGCAGTTTGTTATTTCATCTCCTGTAGTGACAGAACTCCACACCACCCCAAAGCTGGAGGCAGGAATTGTGTCCAACATTCCCTACCACGGGCTGGACTCACCCCACAGAAGAATCTCCCTTATTGTGCTTCAATTCCCATAAAATCCCCTTTGTGGGATTCCCCTGAGAGCAGGGACATGGTGGAGAGAGCTGAGAGCTCAGGTGCTGCTTTGAGGTTCCCCTTTAGATTGGAGCCTGAATCTTTTTCCCTGTCAGGGAAATGTTATTTACAGGTCCTGGAGTGAGGTGGAGATGCTGCAGTTCATGGGTGTGAATTCACCAGTTTTATGTTTTCCATATGGCTCTAGTGTCGAAATTCCTTAGTCTGAAAGGCCTTGTCTATTTTTATGCTGGTTTAAATAATTATTGCTTCCTAATCTTTTCAATTAGTTGCTTTGCATTATTTTTTTCCCTTTTATTTAAATTTTACATGATTTCTTCCTGTTTCATATCAACCTATTTTATCTCCCAACACAAAAGGCTCATTAACTTTTTAAAATAACATCCTGGTACTTTTGAAGTCATTAATTTTTTTCTTCATTTTTTTGTTGCAACAGCTTCAAAGACAATTCAATTTTACTTTATTATCACTGCCAAGAAGTTGAAATTAGCAGGTGATTAAGCACTTCAAACATTTTGAGCATTTTCTATTGTCAACAATGGCAAATTTAAGTATAAAGAAATTAAACTTAAGAAAGCACAATAATATATTACTGAAACAGTTTATTGAAGCACAACATTTTTAAGGAAAATTGCTGGTTTTAAGTAATTGCTTAAACAAAGTAATTGCTTAAACAAACATTAGGTTTAGATCAGATTTGAGATGTAAATTATTCCCTAAAATGGTTGAGGCTCTGGCACAGGTTGCCCACAGAAGCTGAATTTTGAGATTCCCCATTTTAGAGTTACCAACATGGATTTTTTTGAGTTTGAGAACCAAATCCACTCGCTTTTCATCTCCACAACCAATGGCTTAATTGAAGAATGGACACTTGAAACCTTAGATTTCATTATGGAGAGAATGATGGCCATAAAATCGTGGAATCACTGAAGGGTTTGGGTTGGAAGGGACCTCAAGGATCATCTACATCCTACATGAAACAGACAGAAATCCAGCTGAAGTCTAATTTTCCATTGGCAGAAATGAAAATGTCTTTTTTTTTTCCCAGAAATCAGACCTTGGGTGTGCAAAAAAAAAAAACCAAAAAAACCCCAAAAACCCCAAAAGAACAAAAAAACCAAACCCCAAAACAGATGAACGAACAAACAAACAAACAAAAAAACCCCCAAAAATAAAAAAAAACTAAAAAATCCCCAAAAGCCAAACCTACCAAACAAACAAACAAAAAAAAAACAAAAAAAAAACCTCCCCAAAAAGTTAAATCTACTTAATTTTGACATGAAAACCTGACATGGGTGAAGATCTTGCCCACAAACTTTTAAGTGCTGCAACAATATCTGCGACTTCCATGTAATCACAGGCTGATCATCCCTCCCATTGTTTGCAGAAGCTGGAAAATAAAACGTCTGGGGTTATTGATTTGCTACTTCTTTTTCATTTAGCGCCTATTGATCGCTGTTTATGTGTGTGTTTTTTGTTGAGCAGGAATTAACATTGAAAACTTCTTGGAATTCACTGCGTTCACACCTGCTTGACATTCCTAGGGAAATCTTGCTGCCGCAATCCCACTCCAGCTGGGGGGTTGAAAAATCGGCGTTTTCTCCTTTGTCCTCTTGGCAAAAAAGTAATAAATTTTTTAAAAATGTATTATTAAAAATAGAGCTTTTTTAATGTATTAAAAAGTGCTTTAAACAACAACAACAACAACATCAACAATAATAATTAAAATATTTTAATGATAGTATTATTAAAATATTTCAATAATAATAATAATTTTTAATTATTATTATCATTATTATGGTTGGTGCTTGCCTGGGACAGCAAATGTGGTTGTCACAGCGTTTGAGCTCTCAGAGTGATTTCCATTTCATCCCCTCAGGATGATTTAGGCTGTGGTTATGGTGCCTACATTACAAAAATAAACCTCTTGGGGTTGGGAGGTGTTTTTTCATCCCTGTCTGCAAGAGGAAATCCGGTGATTGCCACAAAAAATTGCTTGTGGAGTGTGGCAGGAAAGCCCTGGGACAGTGGGAGGGAAATGCGGATTATTCCAGCTGGATGGATGGAAGTGTCTGGGGTAGCTTCTCTCCGAAGCTGCCACAGCTGGGCCATGTGGAAAGCTCTCCTTTCATTGCTCCTGTGATATTCAGGTCCCACAGCTTTCCCAGTTTTAGCTCCCAAGACAATGGAAATCACAGGCCAACCACACATTTCCCAGGAGACTGGATTATGGTCCTGAGCCTGCCAGTAATAATGTGAATGGATTATTTTTATTTACCTTACGTCTGTTTTTCATCCTCCAGAACACCCCTCTTCTCTATTACTCCATTCATATTTAGGATTAAACCCTTAAAAAAAATTAAAAATTAAAAGCAGCGTTTAATTGTCATGGAATGACAGAGTTCCAGGAACTGCAGGAGCAGCCCCACACGCACCATGTGAGGATTTATCTCAGCAATTGCTGTGCTTGCTGGCACAGTTACCACCACTACCATCCAAAGGCAGAAAAAGCTCTCTGAGGCTGCTCCTGCAGGAGGGGAGAGGGGAACAGGAGGGCGGATTTGGGGTGTGGAGGCAGAGCTCAGGCACAGGGGGCACCTGCAGCCCCCATTGCCCTGGGTCTCTGCTTCCCCTTGTGCGCCAAGTCCCCCCAGAGCTGCCAGTCCTTGTCCTCTGGGTCAGGCACTGCCTAAATTCCCCTCCTGCTTTGCAGCATTATAAACTTTATTTTGATATATTTGATTTTTAAACCCTTGCAGAGTTTTAGCAATAGCACTTTTCCCCCTCCTGGTTATGGCATAGCCAGTGTTTTGTCCTGCGTTCAATATTAATATCTGCTTTATTGTTCTATTCTAATTACAATCTCATTATGAAAAGGGCCCTATGTTTTCCTGTGACAGATATTGCATCTCATTGTTAGTGAATCTTGGTTATTCCATGCTTATTGTTATTAATAATTTGTAGCGATTGGATTGGAATTAGAATATTACTTTGCTAAATCACTTTTGCTGCTAATTAAGGCACTGTGTGTGACATTGTTTCACTCCAAACATCATCGTCCTGCTTTTCAGCCTGCTCTAATTACCTGTAACTCACTCATTTCGGCTCAGAAATCAGGTCTTTTAATCAAGCTCCTTCCAGCTCTGCCGCGGTGGGAGCTGCTCTTGGTGGCAATGAAAAGTTCTCGTGGACAAAGATATTTGTAATGACAAATGCACCTTTCACTGCAGCCCCGGAGCTCCTCAGAAACAGAATAATTGTCCTCAATGCTTCCAAACACTATGGAGGGAGGAGGGTTCTGAGGGAAAAGTGAGAGGCGACTGAAAAATTCCAACTCTTCAAGGCATCAGCAAGGAAATCGCTGTAGCTTTAAATTGTCTTCTCTGTGAGACCAGATCTGTCACACTGTTTGTTGGGGTAATATTTCCTCTGGAGCAGCAGCAGCAGCTCTTCGTTATTTGCCTGGGAACTTTGCTCACTTTGGTGCCAAACAAACAGGAGACGCACAAAGGTCGTGCTTGAGTCACGAGTGAGAACTCACATTAATGGCCAGGGGGTTCCTGGTGTGTGCCTGGCATTAGCAGGGCTCTCTCTCAGTGGCAGAACCTCTGACATGTCCTGAATATTGCAGCAGTTTGAGGAAAAGCAGAGAAAAAAGGGTTTATTTCTGCACAGTTCTTTCTGCAGCCATTTTAGGGGAGTGTTAAAAAATGTGCAGATATTTGTGCTGGAGCTGTCCTGCAAACAAACCTGCGCACGCAGGCAGCAGCTTCGCCTTTCTTCTGTCATGGAATCACAGAGTGATGGAAAGGTTTAGGTTGGGAGGGACCTCAAAGCCCACCCAGTGCCACCCCTGCCATGGCAGGGACCCCTCCCACTGTCCCAGGTGCTCCAGCCCCAGTGTCCAGCCTGGCCTTGGGCACTGCCAGGGATCCAGGGGCAGCCCCAGCTGCTCTGGGCACCTGTGCCAGTTTATATCTGTATTTATTTATATTGGCTCCCCAAGGTTTTACACAGTGGCACAGGTAGAGAAGGGATTCTTCCCAGGAAAATTAATTTGGTTTTAATTTAACGATCTTCAGAATTTAATGGTAAAGTTGAAAAAGACAGATTTGGTTGCTGGGTTTATCTGGGGATTTCAGGTTGGCTGTGGGAAGAATCAGGGAATCACAGAATCAGAATGGTTTGGGTTGGAAGGGTCCCTAAAGATCATTTATTTCCAGCCCCATCCATGAGCAGGGACACCTCCCACTGTCCCAGGCTGCTCCCAGTTCTGTCCAGCCTGGCCTTGGGCACTGCCAGGGATCCAGGGGCAGCCCCAGCTGCTCTGGGCACCTGTGCCAGGTCTCAGCACCCCCAGCTCCAGCAGCATCCCTGCATCCCAGGGAGGAAGGCTCTGGGGCAGGCAGGGATTCAGGCACCACTCCCGCACCACTGCAAGGCCAGTGGAAGGTCATTTCCAGGTCATTTCCAGGTTATTTCCATGGCAGGTTAGTTCTGTGCACTCCAGTCTCGGTGGGTTGCTCACCACCAGATTTCCTTCAAAGCAGATGCCAAGCTCGTTATCCTTTGGGACAGTTGTCTGGGGAAGGAGCAGCCTGTTGGAAAATCAGAGCACATTGTCCCTTGGGAGCGGCCTCTCCTCTGGGGCATGCTGGGTGCCCTTGGCCAGGCTGGGTTTGTTTTGTTTCACTGCCCAGCAGCTGCCCAGGCTGCCACCCCAAAACCTTGGGATGGGCTCCATCTCAGTGCCCTGGGCTCACCCTGGAAAATTTCAGGGTGCTTTAGAGTAAAATCTATCCAAACTTTGGTTCATGTGCTCAGAAAGGATTTTCCCCCCAACCCCCATGTGATTTATGGAATGCAATTTCTTCATCCTCTAACATTGTCTCACTTCATACACTTATGCCAAATGGTTTTTGAGGATTTATTACTTTTCCTACAGCTTATAAAAAAATGGGTATCAATACAATGCCAACAAAACTGCAGGGGTTAATCTCTAGTAACTTATTGAGCATTAATCAGATTCATATTTCAGTCACATTAGTCTAAAGCAACTAAAATCACTGATGGTAAAATGCAACTTAAATCAGAATATAATGTGATACCTCCAACTTCTGTTTTCTATTTAGATTTATTCTGATTTACACTGAATATGGCAGAAATAAAAGACTTTTCTCTGTGTCTTCCTTGTACATTTGTGAGTTTGCAAAACACAAACAGTTTGCTCTAGGCCAGAGAAAATGTAACAATTTATGCAACAGATATTGAATTCATATTTGCCTGACAAGTGACCTTATCAGCTACAACTTGTCATCTCCTAATTAGTCTACATTTATTTTATTCACTCAATTAACCCCCAGCCTCTCCAGGAGATAAGTTGGCGATACACGAAATTATGTGTGGTGCTGCAATTAAAATGGTACTGCACATGTACTCCACAAATTTGCCTTAAAGAAAGGTAAACCTCATTAATATCTCACCAGTCTGACTGCAAATTAAAATGGTTTTATTGCCAGTGATGCCACTGACTTTCAGTGCTCACTGGCAGGGAACAACAATGTCTTTTCTTCAGAGAATCTGAGAATAATCACATAAAACTTAGAGTGCACAGTGAGATTTAGAGAGCAGAAATATCTATGTATTATTATTAAACTCTCCTTTCCAAAGAAATGCCCAAGTTCTTAATTAATAAAAAATAAATCTAGAGATTAAGAGTGACCTGAAAGGTGAGAGTGACCTAGAATTTGTATGGAAAAGAACAAAATCCTATGAACAGAATCCAGCCTGATTCATATCCAGTGCCTTGAAATAACTTGGATTAAGAATTTTGGATAAAAATCTGAACCACAGGACCAACAGAAATTCATGCAAACTTTAAGGAAACCAAACCTGAATGAAGATTTCTGTCCCCGTTTGAGATGTGTAAAATGCTTGTGCATATGCACAACTAATTTATAGGAGGAATTGAGACAAGAGAATTGTTGTCAGCCCAAAGGTGGACGTCCACTGTAAGTTAAAATAATCAAACAAACATTTATTGTATTAAACTGACATTTTACCCAGCTGTCTGCATAGTTTTCAAGATATTAGGGATGTGAAAACACAAACACACAGAAAATGAATGTGGTGAAATAGGACATGTTGTAAATTCAGTTGGATGCAATTACTGAGGAGAGGGAACATGGAACACCCTCCTCTCTTTGCTTTGAAACTCTGCAGCCTGAATCTCCTGAAATTAGAGCTGAGTCCATCATTGATTATGTCACTGCCCAGAAATATGGCCTTGGGCAGATTTGTCATCACTCTGCAGGTGATGCTGCACCGTGGCCATCACTCAGGAGGATACAATTTCCCGAGCACCACAAGTCAAGCAAATGTGCTCCCAGCAGCCTTGTGGGACAAGTTCTGCTGCAGATGGATGGCACCAGGCTGAGATGGATGGCAGGGACAGGGCAGCTCCTCACACACCTCTGCGGGGTGATCGGGGCCGGATCCTCGGGAAGGACAGGCACTTCCACTCTGAATCCCACAGAACCGGGGAAAAGGGGAGCGCTGGCTGCCCACCCCTGGAGCTGCCCAAGGCCAGGCTGGGCATGGAGCAGCCTGGGACAGTGGAAGGGGTCCCTGCCCATGGCAGAGGTGGAACAGGATGGGATTGAAGGTGCTTCCAACCTAAACCATTGTGCAGTTCAATGTTTCTATGATCCAGCCTGAAATCAACACTTGCCCTTTTGTCTTCACATCCTGAAATTCTCCAACACCTCTATATTTATTGATTTATTTATATTATTTAAATAAATTATATGTAATATATATATTATCTAATATGTAGTACAATAAAATATATAATAATAGATAATAGATAATAGATAATAGATAATAGATAATAGATAATAGATAATAGATAATAGATAATAGATAATAGATAATGGATAATAGATAATATACATATACATATATATATATATATTATATATTATATATTATATATTATATATTATATATTATATATTATATATTATATATTATATATTATATATTATATATTATATATTATATACTATATAGTATATATTATATATTATATACTATATATTATATACTATATATTATATACTATATATTATATATTATATATTATATACTATATATTATATATTATTATATTTATTAACACCTCTTGATTTTTTTGTTTTATAATCTCACCCGTATATTATTTCCCCTTTTTGGATTTCACCTTTGTGTTTCATCTCATTTTGTCTTTGCATTTATTACATTTCACTGCTCACATTACCCCCACAATCTTAACACTCTGTCCCAGCTCAGGCAATGACAAGCAGCCCCTACATCGAGTGTCCTCCTTTCTTTGGCATCAAAACACTTTCCATTTTTTTTCCCCCCCAGTCTGCTGCAGTTTGAATTCCACCACTGGCAGAGATGAGATGAGTAATCCAATTTCCCTCTATGCAAAGAGTCCTCTTGCATTTCTCTCTGCACTTCTACTTTTTCCCTGAATAGCCGTCATTTAATGCCCCGTTATCTTGGATGGCACTCATTTAGTGGTTTATTAAGCAGTAATTCAGCAGCCTGTTATCAGTTCCTCCTAGAGCTGGGGAAAATATGCCAGCCAAGTATGCGAGATTTCCGCAGAATTACAGCGGTTTTGTGATTTTTGGATTAGAGAAAAATTACCCCAAAGTAATAGATATGAAATGTTTTCCCTGCATTTCATTATTGGCCTGGTGCTAAAGCTCCCATCAGGCTCTTCCTGCTGTAGATTTTCTGGTTTTTATTTCTTTTTCCAACCCAAGCAGCGAAATTCTACAAAATTAACAGAGAAACTCAATGGACTGAACAGTCCAAAACCTGGACTCACTTTTTCTCCTGCACTTATGTCCTTTTTGAATGCTTCCAGGTGGGAAAAAGACATAAATTCATTTCTAAGAGCTTCTTAAAACCAGGGAGTTGAAATGAAATAATGGACAAGGGTAGAACCCAAAGTGTAGAGGGGTATAATGTGAATCCCAGCTGGAAAAAGATGGGTTTGCAAAATAATTTTGATGATAGAATATGTGAAGGTTTGATTGGAAATTACAACTTGTAAAAGTTGATGAAAATAATATTTTTTAAATAATAAATCATTCTTGTTTCCTAAAATGGCTGGATTTTAACAAATAATGAAAGTAGAGATAAAAGGGAGGAGGTGAGAGGGTGATGGAGCAGCTGAACTGGCACTGGCCATGGAACAGCTGCCAGAGTTAGGGGATTTTTCACATCTGCTCATGAAAAGCATTCAAGGCTCTGGTTTCCCTCTGGAAAGTTGCACAGGAGGTACAGGAGGACAAATGGTGCCAACTCTTCCCGTTTGGCATTCCATGTTCTCCAGGCTCCTCTCTGAGAGCCTTGGGAAGGGCTAACAGGGACACCTCAAACCCCAGGTTTGGGCGGCTGCTGTTCCTGCACGGCTTTACAATGGCATCCAACACGGATATTAGGAGAGGAAAGAGTCTCTGAACAGGATCATTCCCAATTTTCCCTGGATTTTCAGCCTGCTGACATGGGCTGCAACATTTCCACCTCACGTGTCCCTGGCTCACAGCCCTTCCTGCTGACCCTTCCCTTTCCAGCTCTGCTCCAAGGCAGAATTTCAGAGCTGCCCTATCAGCCTGCATTTCCCCCCTCCTTTCAGCTGGGTTTTGTTTTGTTGTTTATGCTGTCATTTCTTTTTTTATTTTTTATTCTTTTTTGTAGAACACATCAGATAAAGGTCATTTTTCCTTGAATGGAAAAGCACAGTGATTTTGACAGTGAGACATTCCCAGCTTGCTCTGCATCAGAAATGTTGATATTAGTTCCTCTAAAATAGAGAGTAGAGACAAAAATTGCCTGAGTACTCAGCGGCTGGCAGACATTTCCCAAAAAAAGAGCATTTGCAAAGTTATGCTTGTGACTTCTGCTAAATTCCAGGGTTGCATTATTGGAAGGATTTTAACTTCATTTGCGTTTACTCAGGGAAAAAAAATCATCATGAAGGTATTAAACAGCACAAAAGATGATGGCTTCAAATAGAGTCTTTTGGTTGATCCATAATAAATTGCTTTGGCAATTTTATTGGGGAACATTAGGGCTGATCACTAACTCTGTGCTCCTAATTATTTCTGAAATATTGTGCTGTTTTCAGTGCTGAAATGCAGAACGAGCAGAGCAGTGGGCTGGTTGGGATTGCAATGTTCTAACTGGGTTTTAATCAATGAGTGATAATGAGAGCTTGTGTTTTGACTTTCCCTTCTTAATTGCCAGTAATAAAGCAGATCCTCATTGATGATATTTAGCAGAGTTCAGTTTCATTCATCTCTGTTTATTCTATTTATTTTGAAAGTGCCTGGGAGCTTTCAGCGGGCTAGACACAATAACAGAATATTCAATGCTAATTATATTTTCCTTGCCTGATATTTTCCACAACAGAGGATGATCCTGCCTTTTTCCTGGGGTGTGATTGCACCTCCCTGTTTTCAGCAGGTTTCTGGAATGCAGAAGGAGCCAAAGGATAAAACCATGTCCAGTGAAATCCCAACCACATTTTCCTGTTTAAATCTCTATTTCCCTTCCGCTGCTCATGATAGTTGAGATGTTTTTTTGGTTTTTTGGTGGTTTGTTGTTGTTGTTGTTGTTGTTTTTTGGGTTTTTTTGCCAGGATGCCAAAATAAGAATTTAACATCAATATTCTCAAGATGAGGCAGATCTGCAAGTGCTGCTGGCCAGGAAAATTCATCTTACCCAAACAGCCACAAAAAAGCCACACGAGGTCTGATCCATCTCAGGTAGATCTTCTCTGGCCAATTGTCAATTTTGCAACCTGATTTTTGGTTAAGAAAGACCATTTTTTTCCTAAAGGTTTTAGTTCCAAATTTCGTTTTGATCCTTCAAATGGATGCCAGTACTGTGATGACAAATGCATGGGAATCAGTCAGTCAATACAATAAATATTTTGATAATATCCTGCCTGAAACATCTAATTTAAATCAGGACCTGCCTTAGGTTTAAAATGTTTTAAATATCCCTTGCATTCCTCTTCAATTATATGTAAGAAAATAAAGAGTTTTTTAATCTTGCCTGGATCATTGCTTGAGATGATTTATACCCCAAGATTTTCCTCCTGAGTTATCAATCATCTGAAAGCAAGAAGTAGGTGGCAGCCTGAAATTTCTATATCAGATCTTTCTGTGTCCTGAGGAATTTTTTGCCGTGGCAGTAATTTGGGCTACAAAAATAAATGGTCTCCACGTGTTTTTCTATTATCTTCATGATCTCAATTATTTCTAAGTGTTATCCCAGGATATAAACCTTGTTATCTCCATATAAAATCATCACTGATGTCAGGGTCCTTCAGCTAATTCCTGACTGGTTTCATTCTGCCTCTTGCTTCAGCCCTAGTGAGAAAAACAAGCAGCTGGGAAGGAGCCATTTTGTTCCAGTAATTCAAAATAAACAAACCAAATTTAAATAACTTGTACAAGGAGCTTAAACACCCACCTGCATTATAGTGCTGTAGAATGGAGATTGTATCTGGATTTCGACAAGGTCTGAGACTCTCAGTGCTGCAGAACCAAAATACAACTTCACAGTACAACAAATTTGCTGTTGAGCATAAGTGGGAATTACCAAGTGTGGCCTCTGGAAACAAAGGTGAATCACTGCTTGCTTTAGTAAATTCAAATTATTTGCAAACAGGCCTCTTCCATGGTTTCTCCCCATTCCAGTGCGGCTGGATCTTTGACTGCAGCAATTCTCCTTCGTCCCCTCTGTCTCCAGAGTCCCTGGGTGGGAAAGAAGAGTTTCAAAGACTCAAATGGGTCTGAAATTTCCCCAAATTCCTTCTTTTTTTCCCCTCATTTTCTGCGCAAGCAGAACTGCAGTTTCTCATGTTGCTATGTGTTTATTCAAGTCAATGTTTCACTCTCACATTAAGAAGGCATTGACAGGGCATCTATCAATGGAATTTGGGAGTCATCACACAGAATTGCAATGACAAAAATCATCTGAGCTTAATTACTCCCCATCCTCCAAGAGAACAAAGCACAGTTACATTTTAAACAGAGAAAAGTTAGAGAGAAACAAAGTGCTGGCTTTCTTGAAGTGGCAGGATATTAAATGATATAGCTGTTATCTTCTCCTGTAGCATAAATTATTGAATTAAGCTTTCAGTCAGTTTGGCAACAGGGCCAGATGAATATTACAGGAGTACAATGCAGCAAACAGAATCTGTCACTGGATCTGGGGCTCCCTCAGAACTGGAATTACAGTGAACAAAATGCTCGTGCTCTCCATTGGAAAAGGTTCATTATTATTTATTCATCTTGCCTAGTAACACAAAAAACTAATGAAGTTTCATTGAGCAGGGGGCACGTCAGGGTTGGTATCCATCAGAAAGGCACATCCCTCCAACTTCATCAGGGATATTTGTCTCCATAATTAGATGTCTGTTCCACCAGGGTTCTCCATCTGAAGGACATGCCCAAGTTCATGACATGAAACAAATCACCCACACTAATGAAAAGGTGATTTTCACCTCTTATTTCACTTGTCTGCGGCTCCCACAATAGCACAAAGTCTTTGGGAAATATTTTCATAATGCCCAAAAAAAAAAAAAAGTCGGGCCCAGGTAGGAATTTCAGCACTGTTGCTCATGTTTGTTTATTTTTCAGTAAAATATTCCATTATTAATACAGGTGACACATTGTGTATTTACAGCCCCTCTCCTGGAGCACCTTTCCACACATCCCCACAATGAATTGTTCATAAATCTGTGCTCATTTCCAGCAGAAAGCTTAAATCAGTGCAGCTCCACTGAATGCTCTCCACAACCCATCCATTAGGAGCAATTTTCCTTCTCTGCAATGTGAACTCCTGGTCTGGAATCTTTGGGGAATATTTGGGCATTTGTATGGAACATGGCATCCTGGAAATCTGAAGTTTGGTTGCTGTACTCGGGGTGATAGCAGGAGAAAATGTCATATTTTGGCATTTAGGGATCCATCCTAAATTATTCTGGGATTAGAATGTGCGCATCTGTTAGATGAGTAATAAATTCACTGCTACCCAAATATATTCCTAGAAAGTATTGAAGCAATACTGGTTATTATAGAACTTTTAAAAAATGTTGGGAGTATCTCATTTTGACAAAATCTTTTGTCACTATATATATTTAATTGAGAAAGGCTCATAATTCTCATGACTATGACAGTTTTTGCATAATACTTCCATAATTATCACCTGTGATATATTACACCCTAATTTTCTATGCTAGATTCTGACAATAAGTTATATTAGGAATTAAATCTGTGTTTTATAGCTTGATTGTTTGTTTTCACACCCAAGGAAAATGTGCAGTCAGTCCATAACCTGAGCATGTTGTTTGCTACATCAGCCTCAGCTCACCCTACCTGCCCCATCATAGACATCCTGTTTAAATAACAGGAAAAATATTGGAATATTTGACTCATTTCTCAAGGAAAAAAA
Organism: Emberiza elegans; assembly: GCA_024865655.1. NCBI lineage: Eukaryota > Metazoa > Chordata > Aves > Passeriformes > Fringillidae > Emberiza > Emberiza elegans. Next base: position 2,445,363 of record JALJVW010000260.1, on the reverse strand, counting down.
AAATTGGCAGGATGCAGCATCGACTTAATGAAAACATTTCAGATTTTTGTGCCACTTAGGGCTGGAGGAGCCCTGGTTAAATAAGAGTTGTATCTCCAAACTCAAAGCAAAAGTGGAGTTCTCCAAGTGAGCCACAGGCAGCTTCCATGCATCACACAGGGGAAGAGGGGACAAAGGAAGGGACACTTGGAGTGCCAGCTCCTGGGAAATGCCAGATTCCAGCTGTGCCTCCTTCCATCTGCTTGCCCTCATTATTTTTCAAATCTCAAGGAAGGGGCACAATTTTCTCACTGTCTCCCTGATGGAATGGCCTCAAGTTGGGACAGAGGAGGTTTAGATTGGATATTGGAGGAAATTTTTTTATGGAAAGGGTTCTAAAGGACTGGAACAGCATCAACATCACTGGAAGTGTTCAAAAAAAGTGTGGCTGTGGCAGCTGAGGACATGGATGAGTGGTGATGGTGCTGGGATGGATGGATGGATGGATGGATGGATGGATGGATGGATGGATGGATGGATGGATGGATGGATGGATGGATGGATGGATGGATGGATGGATGGATGGATGGATGGATGGAGGATGGATGGATGGATGGATGGATGGATGGATGATGGATGGATGGATGGATGATGGATGGATGGATGGATGGATGGATTGGATGGATGGATGGATGGATGGATGGATGGATGGATGGATGGATGGATGGAGGATGGATGGATGGATGGATGGATGGATGGATGGATGATGGATGGATGGATGGATGATGGATGGATGGATGGATGGATGGATGGAGGATGGATGGATGGATGGATGGATGGATGGATGGATGATGATGGATGGATGGATGGATGGATGGATGGATGGATGGATGGATGGATGGATGGATGGATGGATGGATGGATGGATGGATGGATGGATGGATGGATGGATGATGATGGATGGATGGATGGATGGATGGATGGATGGATGGATGGATGGATGATGGATGGATGGATGGATGGATGGATGGATGGTGGATGGATGGATGGATGGATGGATGGATGATGGATGGATGGATGGATGGATGGATGGATGATGGATGGATGGAGGGAGGGATGGATGGATGCATGGATGGATGGATGGATGGATGGATGGATGGATGGATGGATGGATGGGATGGATGGATGGATCGATGGATGGATTTGTTGCTTTGGAAGTCTTTTCCAGCTGCAATGAATCCGTGCTTCTGTGCAAGGGATGCCTTGCACTCTTGCCTGTCATTTTAAAGACAGATCCATTTATAAACCCTGGGCTTGAGTGCCAAACTCCCCATCATTTCTGAGAGTTTTTTCTGACTTCAGCAGTGCTTTCCCCTGTGTGCCTCATCCCTGCCTCCCCTTCTCCCTACATCACAGGGAGCTAAACGTCTCCCTGGTTTGGTGTCTGCTAGCAGAGACACTCTGGAATTCCACCAGCACTCCCAGTTTGACTCCTTCAACAGAAGCTGAGACTTGAAAGGAGCCCTGTGTGTCTCTGGAGCTCTGTACATCAACATCTGAAGGGAGAAAACACATGAAAGTTGAAGGCCCTTTGGGAAAATCCTGCAGGTCTTAGGCTGTTTCTTCCTGCTCAAACCTACAAGATCTAATCTGCCTTTCTGTGTGTCCCTGCTTCAGTCTCAGAGAGCTGGGAGGGACAGAGCTTGTGCTCCTAACAAGCTGTTTTTCCTTCCACACAGCATTTTCATGGCCATTTCTCTGCTTCATCTTTCCCCATCTTCTCTCCCAGTGTAAAAATCTGACTCCTTGAAGGGATGTGTGTTACTTCAGGTGGTGCCAGCGGTGTCTCATCCATTCCCTCTCGTTTTGCATCTGTCAGGCTCCTTTCAAAGTCCTTGAGCTCCCTGGTCCAGGCCTTTGAGGAAGGAAATAATAATTCCATTCTGCTTCTGACAAGATTCAATCAAAAACCCCAGGGAAACACTCCATGACATTTAAAAATCTCTGCACCCCATAAACTCCCTGTCTTCCCATTACAAATTACCCACATCTTCAGCTGAAAAATTAAACGGATTTTGAAGAAGTTGGATTTTTCATAGTTTTTCTGCTGTCATTAGAAGGGGGAAGGGTTTAATTCATCTGTCCCATCCCTTTTGCTGGAGCTGACAGGTGTTTTACTATCACACTGATTTAAAAGACGCCTCTTAATCAGGTGTCAGCTTTGGCCCATAAAGTCATATTAATGTTTTGGATCAGATATGAAGCTCTATCTAAGGCACATTAAGAAAGATTCATTAGAAACTCACTACCCCTGGAATTTACAGCCTTCCTAGAACTTAATAGCCTGGATAAATTCCTCCTTATCTGGTTTGCTTATGTGAATTATGGCAGTTTTGCATTTAGAATCTTCTCCTCGTGATCTTCCATAAGGATTCTCTAATATGGTACATCCAGAATCATGGAATGGTTTGGGTTGGAAGGGATATTAAAACTCATTCACTTTGACCCCATAGGGACATTCTCCACTGTCCCAGGTTGTTCCAAATCTTGTCCAACCTGGCCTTGGACACTTCCAGGGATGGGACAGCCACCATTTCTTTGTTGTCCCAGCCCACCAGAATTCCCCATTCCTGGTCCTGGAGCAGTGAATCCTCTGGAGTTTGGCTCCTTGGAGCTGGTTCTCCCAGGCAAACCTAAAACCTCTCCCTGCAAATAGATCATGATGTTTCTGGGGCAATCTCAATTCCACCAAGCAGATTTTATCTGCTATCACCCAGCAGCTTGGAGCGATGGTAATTCCAACTCCACTTTGCAAAAAACCCTGATGGGAAGGAAGATCTGTGCAGCAAGGGGATAAAAGTCGGCTAATTTACAATATTGGCCTACTGAGTTATCCACACTCACACTGCAGCCTGGGCCTGGGCCAGCCTAAACTGCTCTTGGAATGCTCCCCTTTGCATTTCCAGCTGGGCAGAGACCTCGCAAGGAGCTGATTATGAATCCAGCCAGAGTCAGAAACAGGAAAGAACAGGGAGCAGGGTTTGGCTGGAAATTAGGTTGATTAAGTGTGAACTCCAGATTTGTTCTTCTTTCTCCCTGTCTGGATGAGGAAGAGCATAAATATCTAAATATTTATTATGGCTGAGTAAAACCTCTTGAACTGAATTTGACAGGAATATCAGGGTGTGACATATCCACCCATTGTCCATACAGCAGTGACTGGGGAGCACTGGGACACCCCCTGCTTCTTCCATAATTATGGAAAATCAGGGTTCCTCCTCTTCCATTAGCACTGTGTTAATGCCTGGATTGGCTGAAGACAATATCATGTAATGAATGAAGGGATAATGATTCATTTTCCTGTTTTAGCTTTGAATTCAGGCTGGCATAATTATGGTCTTTAAGGAGATCAAACTGATTTGGCATCACAAAGAAATAAATTTTAAGTTCTTATCAAACATTCCATAACAAGAGTTTATATTTACTTTCAAGCATTATGCTGAAGATTCACACATGATTTTTATGTATAGAAATGATACATTTAAACAAATATTCATATTCCAATTGATTTTTTAAAAAATCTGAACTATTTAAACCTTAACAAAAGCAAACAGCCCTACAAAAATGCATTTGTCATGTGTATCTCTGGAGAAATCACAGTGACTGTATTGAACCTGGAGGATGGAGAAGAAATATATGGCCATTCTCTATAGGAAACACAAAAGGATGCATCAGGAAATTAGAAATGACCAGCCTGACCTTTTCTATAAATAAGAGATGGACTCCTAGGACACCATTGGCTCTGAGAGTGCACATCATTTCTCACAAATTTGATGTTATTCTCTGCTGCAGATCAGCCAGCGAGGAAAGGATATTAAAGAGAGAACAAAACAACAGCAAGAAGCTGCCTGTACTAAAATTCATGGGCAGTATTTTTGTGACAGGGACTGTGGCATGCCCACTGGAAAGGAGATATAAAATATTGTGTCCTTATTCTACACATTAAGGGCATGGGAAGGGGATATAAAATTAAGATATTCAGTAGTCTGCAAATGACAAATGAGTCTAAATTCCATTTAGGAAAAAAACATGGGAAATTAATCCCAGGTTTAGCAAAATATTTACATTTTTATGAGGTGAAGTAGGGGTTTTTATGTACATCAGGTAGTTCACCACTGGCCCTGTTGGGTCCAGGGGTTTAAAATGCAGAACAATGATCCCTGGGTCATTTTGTGGCTTCAGAAAAACTTCTCCCTGGCAGTTTCTTCTGGGAAGGTAACGAGAAGGAAATGAACCCAGAAGGGAAGCAAATTCCTCCCAAAGAAAAGACAAGTCAAAGGGTCAATTGTAGCAATAGTGAAAAAAGAAGTCTTCAAATTTTAGTCAAGGGACTAAGCCCAGAAGAGTGGCAGGACAAGAAACAAAGATGATTTAAGCATCCCAGAGAGCTGCTCTGCCTTGCCCTTGTGGTTTGCTGAACAAATTGTCTTCTCCTCTGCTCCCCAGAACAAGGAAGATCACCATGAAATATAGAAATAATTCTGGTTTGCCTTGCAATTAATAATTTCATTTTGGATATGAAGTAGAGGTTGATTATATAATGCTACTCCTGTTTTGAAAGGATTGAAAAAGGAGAGGGAAAAAACCCAAAACACCAATAAAAAAGCAAACAAAAACCCCATCAACAACCCTATACCCAGTATAAAAAATTGTACATAAAATATACAAAAATAATATCTGAAGGGATGGGAAGGGTTAGAGAAGGGGGTGAGGGATTCCCTGACACTGTGCTGTGAGCAAGGAACACCAAACCAGAACCTCAACTCCACAATTCCATCCTTTCCTGCTGCCAGCCCTGATGCCCAGCACCAGGAGGAGCTGGATGGGCACACTTGGGAGCTTCCATGGGAAACATGCAAAGAAGCTTCACTGTCACCTGCAAAATAAATCAGCAGCAGCTGAGCTCTGCGGTTTTATTATCAATCAGCCTTGAAATATTTCCTCCTTAACAGCCCAGTGTCTGGAGGTGGATTCTCTGGTGGATATAATAGCAGACCTTGCCTTGCAGCAGAAAGCAAAGGACTCCAAAGGACAATTTCATGTGGAAGGACGGGCTAAAGACATCTAATCTGAAATTATTGTTTTTCTTTCACAGGGGAAGAAACCCTTCATGGGCCTATTTTTATCCAAGAGCCATATGATATCACTTATTCCATGGGCTCAGCAAATCCAGAGATCCTCCTGAACTGCACAGCTAAAGGATATCCACTGCCATACTACAGGTGAAGTGAACCCTGGGGAAATACTGTCTCACTGGGACTCTTTGAGTTGGGTTTTAGTCACTGCACCACCAGAAATAAACACCCCAAAAGCTGTTGAGTGCTCAGAGAAAGAATATACAAAGTTTAGAGTAAATTTTGAGGAATGAAGGAAAAATATTTTTGCTGCTTTGCTGTAAAGAAAATTAACACAGGAAAACAAAATAATTGAAAGTCATCCCCAAAGTATTTAAAAATATACAGAATTAATTCTGGATCCACAGAACAGCTGTGAAAAATGGGAGAATGGAAACACTGAGCATCTGTACTCGATAAAACTTTCCATACATTAATAAATGCCTGGAAAGCAGAAGACCAACATCCTTCCCTTTTCTAATTCCAGCATTTCATGTTCATATTCATGGTGTTTGTTTAGAGAAACAGCTCCAATACCTTACAGGAGTCACCTAATAAAACCGTGGTACAGAGGATTTTTTGTTTATTTGGTAACTATGGATTCATCTCTTACAATATAACTTGTTGCCCCAAGGATCTGGAAATCCAAGTTGGATAAGAGGAAAAGCTGAGAATCTAGGGAAAAAAAAAAAAGACATTGTGCTTTCTTCAGAAAATAATAGGGAAAGTAATGGTTGAGTTGAAGGAAAATTATCTAAAAATAAATCATTCATGCAAGGCATGAAAGAAAATAATGTGCTATCAAATGCTTAGAGAATATTTATTGAAGAGATTTTAACTGCTCTCACCACAGCCTTCCCTGGCAAGGGCCACCACTGGTTATCAGCTTGGTTTTTGGACTTCATGGCTTGATTTGTCCCCAGACATCGTGTTAGGAAAGAAACCCTTAATTTCTTTGATTTCCTTTATGAAAGGAACCCTATTTTCCTTTATTAAAGGAACCCCTAATTTCCTTTATTAAAGGAACCCTGATTTCCTTTATGAAAGCAACCCTCAATTTCCTTTTTACTTCTCCTCTGAGTAGAACCCCTCATGTATTTCCCAGCCCATTTGTTCTCCCTGCCCTCAACATGAACATCAGCTGGTTCAGGCCATGAATTTCAAGTCTTTCCAGATCATCCACCCTTCTGTTTCATATTTAAGCATCTTCCTAGAAAATTCCTGGACTCTTGTATCCCCCCATGGGTTCCTCACACCCACAAAGAGCAGAGACAGCAGCTCCCACCAGGCAGGAGAGCTGGCAAATCTCCCCCATCCCATATTTGATATCCATAGTTCACCTTTAATTTGTTTTACCCACCCATTAATTAAATCCCCTGGTTTTTTTTAATCACCATTCCCATTTCTTTTTTGCAAAGCCTCAGTGGATCCAGGGATATGAGATCAACATCTGGGGATGGCTCCTGGAGCCCTGAGGTCAATTAAAAGTTATCAGACAATCACTGCTGCAATTACACCACGATTTGGAGGGAACAGGGAGCTTTTCACTTGTCTTTGATTTCACCACAGCTAATGCTGCCTTTGTCAGATAAGGATTGAGCCCATATATTTAAAGTTCCAACAATTTTAGATAAATCAAGCCCAGTATGAAATTTTAATCATCTCCTTTGCTGAGTGATGGCAGAGAACAGCAAGGACTGCTGGAGGTTTCTCTTTGATTCAGAAATACAGAACCACTCCAACAGGAAGAAAGTTAGATACCAGTTAATTTGCTATTTAGCAGTTTTTACATCAAGAAATATGCTGATAAATGCTTTTTCTTGAAATAAAAAATGCTTAGCATCTCCTAAAAGTTTGATTTTACTAGGTACTCTTTTAGTCTTATAGACTTGTCAAAAATAGTGAGAATTTTTTGCAACTCCTCCTCAAAATATTGTGTGTGTGAGAAGCACAGTGCAAGAATTGTAGAAATGTAGGTGGAAGGACTGAGTAATAAAAATGAGGCACAGTTTTCCCTTTGGAAGTAACAGAGAACACAGATTACACTGCAAAGAAAAATATGGATGGAAGCATCTCTGAAACCGTTAAGAAATCTATAAAAATGTTCTGATAAGTGTAATTTTATCTCTTATGTCTTTTTTATAAAGTCAAAATTGTCTATATTATCAGGTACATTATTCCAGGTGTTTCCTGGTGTGATGTTGATGGTCAATAAATACAATTTTTTAGGTTAGATTTTCATTTTTTGCAATTAAGCTTTTTTTGTTATAGTCATCGGAGGGTTTATCACCAATTCAATTAATTTTACATATTTTTTTTTTAAAAATTCCAGCCTATCCATTCACACCCTGCAGCGTGTCCAGCAGTATTTTGACATTTTTTGTTTGATTCTTCCTGTACTTCCATTCAATATGCAGAGCAATCCCCCAATCCTGCATTTCCATACAAGTTGGAAATTGAGGGTGTTTTCCCCTCCATAATCTTCTCAGGGAGGAGTCAATGGAACCAATAAATAAATCCAAGGGCAGCATAAGCAGCACTGGTTAGAAGAACATTTTAATATTTCAGCCCAGCACAGAATGCTGCACTAAAAGGAGATAAAGAGATTCAAATCCAATCCAAATCCAAGCAGCACGAGGATAACTGGAGCACACAAATGAAAGGGAGGGAACAGAGCACAAAGTCTACAAGGCTTGCAAATGACATCAAATATGTCCATAATCATTGCATCAAGCTGGAGAACCATTCCCAGTAATCCCAAAAATCCACCCTGGGCACAGAAATTGCAGCCCTGCTCTTGTGTCCTTTTCCCTGGAATGCTCTTCCTTGGCTCGGGGCAGATTCTGCCTCAGAACTGGGCTGGGATTAAAAACTCCTCCACCCTCTGCTGCCTTGTTCACTGGGAAGAGTTTTTACACTTCCCATTTTCTTCCTCACTGGAAGTGCTGTACATGAAGGGGGGCTTTGCAAATCCTTTTCCCAATTACAACAAAGCCTCAGGTGGCTTGGCAGGACATTTCCATTTGAATGCAAATAACCTGAGAAATATGGAACACAATGAAGTCATAAAAATATTGATATTTTTATTATAGCAGCATGCTGAAAAGAGAATTTATTAAATCATGTGAGCATATACCCACTCACAGTCCTTGGGCTCCTAGGGAACTGATCAATTCAGCATCAGAATATAGGAAATTTTTTAAAGTTTAGGTTCTGAAACAATTGGTGAAAGAAAAACAATCCAGAATGTATTTCCCATAACTAAGGAAAAACATTTTCCAATGGTTGCATGAAAAAAAACACAAAAATACATTGATGATCCCTGCCTTAAGGGGCTTATGTTAAAAATTCCCTAAAATAATTATCAAGATTTCTGTGTAATAATACACTGCAGAACACACAAAGTCATTAAATCATTGTCTACCACATGAATTCATTAATTCGCTTCCTTCAGTGATGTAAACATATTAATTAGGGAAAAAGCCACACCAGGAGCTGAACCCCTGATCTATATGCAAAGTTTAATAATCATTGTACCATGGTGATTAGAATGATTATGGGGATACTGTGAAGAATTCATTTGCAGCAGCTAAGCCAACGTCTTCACATTTGTTTGGAAAAACAATTATAGATCTTAATTGGGAGCCATGCAATGATGACAGCAGTTATTTCAGTGATTGATTCTGAAATTAAAGAGAACTGGCAAATTAAATACCAGAATATCTTAGATTAGAAAATGGAAAGCTTTAGACAACTTGGAGCATATGTAAATCCTGAAATATGGCAAAATGCTAATGGTAATACCCTAAAATTACAGCAAAACCTAAACCAACTAAAGCAAATATCAAAAAGGAATAGAGGAGAGCTACAGAAACACCAAAAATCAGCTGGAATTTGTAGGAAGAATTCCTGAGAGTTGCACCCAAATTTTTCAGTGTGGATGCATCCATGGAAGGGGAGACAGCAACCCAAAGAAATGATTTCACATTATTGGAATTTGCCCACAGAATTCCATTGGTTTCGTATTCAATCAGTCATTATCTTTCAAAACAACAAGTGCTCACTTGGAGGTCAGGGCACTCCCTGTACCTGGAGCACAGAACTGCATCTCAGAAATGCTCCAGCACAAAACCAGCTCCTGAGCAGCGTGGGTGTGTGGAGAGAGGGCTGGGAGGGGATGACAAAACCCTGTGCTGTGCATCCAGGTCAGATTTCCAGGGACAAAGTGTGAGTTTACTTCAATTTGTTCCCTGGAGAAACTGCCCTCACTGCCAGGAGCTCTGCAAAGAAGCAGAAATGGATCATTTTTGTGCTGTGATCATTCGGGTAATTAACAAGGAGATGATTGCCCCTGGTTTGGGCACCGCCAGGAACCCAAAGTGAGCCATTGGCAATTTCTGTGTGAACCTTCCACCCAAAGCAGGGCTTGGAATCACACCCAGAGACCAACACAGATGACAAAGGCTGAGGAGGTGGCTCTGATATAAAATCAGGAGAAGAGAATATCTGGTTGTGTCATTTTAGGATTGCTGACCACCTAAAAATGGCATTAACAACCCCAAAAACTTGCAGGCCTCAGTGCTTTATCCTTTATCCTTTGGCCCCCACGTGAGCAAGGAAAATTCAACCTTAGCATGACTAATGGCAAAGCCACAAAAATTCCCTTCCTGAAACACGTAATATTTATTTTCTTTGAAAGAGAAATTGTATTTTGACATCTGTAAACAGCTGGGTAATGTTGCAGACACAATCCATTTTCTGCTTAGTGGACTAACGGGGACAAATGAAGATTTAAAATAGCAGCGTTCTCATCATTAAATGATCAGTCTCAGACTTGCTGCATAAAAACTTCCCTCTCCGCTCTTGTTCTGCCCTCTCAAGTGCAATCCTTCCTGATCTACATCTCCAAAGCATTTTTGGTTGCCAAATTCACGATTAATCATTTGCAAGGGCTGTAAAGCACATTCATATTATAAAAAATAATGTAGTTGTAGACAAGGTATAAACCCCCCTCTGGACTGAATGGATAACTTTGTTTAAATAAGTTATAATTACTTTTTGTGGACATTTGGGTGAACATTGATGACTGAAGTAAAGATTTTCCAAAGAATGCCATTATTGCTATCATTATGATTGATGTAAGAAGCAGTCGTGTGTGAAAAATGATCTAATTTTGTGATATTTAACTACATTTTTATCATTACAGGTATGCTACAGCACACTATTTAAGATAAATATGAATAGGCTCTGTAAATTATAAGCATAATTTGATTTTTTTCCCCTCAAAGGTGGAAGCAAAATGGCACAGATATTGATCTTACCATGAGTTATCACTACAGGTTGGTTGGAGGCAGCTTGGCAATCAATAACCCACATAAAAATCAGGATATTGGAACATACCAGTGTTTGGCCACAAATTCATTTGGAACAATTCTGAGCAGGAAGGCAAAGCTTCAATTTGCATGTAAGTTGGGAAGATCATATTTATTAGAGCATTATTTTCCTATTAATTCTGCACATGGACTGTAATTTATTGGGTAATTAAAGGATTGTTGGGGATTCTCTCCAAAAGGTTTGACTTCCTTCTGCACTGCTTATTCCTAAAAAAAACCCCAAAATGTTCCTAGTAAATATTAATAACAAAACCAGACATGTGATGGCTGCTGCCCTCAGGAGCCAGAATAAAAACCAGGAAATGGAAAGGTCAAGGAAGATGAGCACAATTATCTTCACTTAATAAAGGTGTTCTCACTTTTTAGGACAATGGTTTTGTTGTTATCCCGCTGGTAGCTACAGCTGGGGGGGGAAATTGTTGCAGAAAGTTGAGCTCTGAGTTTTCTGTAGCTAATGAGGCCTAATTGAGACACAAAAACATTGTTCCCCTAATTGGCACACTGATTTTTCTTTTTTTACATTACCAAAGAAACACTCCTTTTCCTTACACAATGTGTAAAAGTGTGAGCTGCTCTCTGAAATATTTCCTATTTCAGCTCCCTCAGGTCGAGCACGTTGTCTGTCTTGAGATGATTTGAAGTTTATTTCATCTTTGCTCCCCGTTTCACTCCTTCACAACTTCACAACCTTTTTCACAAGGTTTGGATGCAGTGACCGAGTTCTGTGAATGCCCTGGGGAGGGGGGGAACAACAGTGACAACCAAAAAACTCCAGATATTCCCTCCAGCCCTTTTTTTTTTTTTTCCAGTCTAAAGCTCAGAGCAGTCTGTTGCTGGGAGAAAGCAATTGTTTTCAAAGCTCATTAATAAAACATGTGACTAAAGCCAACCTTGTGTCACTATTTCAGACACCAGCAAACGGATTAATTATTAATCTTGTTCCATTTCTCATAGCAAACCTCGTGTCACGGGGGTTACACAAAGGAGACATCAGAGGTCAGGCTGGTTCACAGAGTGTCTTTCAGCAGAGCTGATCAAAAGGTGTATCACTGGTACCTCATTTAATAATGTTTTACCCCGAATTTCTCAAACAGCTTTGATTCCCAAGGGCTGGTCAAATGTAACAAAAAAAATTGATTCATTATTTTACCACTTTTTCTGCTCAAACATTTTTTCAAGCCAGTCTTCCTGTGTGGGAAATTTTTTTGAGATTTGGAGGTGAAAGTTGGTTAGTGACAGAACAAATTCCATTTTAGAAAGGAGCAAGAATAGACAGCCACCTCAAAATTGTCCATGGAATCTGTAATCCCCAAGGAACCAAGACAGGCCAGGCAGGGAACTGGGAAAAGACCTAAGAAAAGTGAATATCCTTAAATGAAGCACAAACAAGGTGTAAAAAAAAATAAAATTGAAAAAAAAAAAGCAGGAAAAACAGGAATGTCTGTGAAAGAAAGAAGGCTCTGGTGATTATTCAGCATTCTATATCAAGCAGTTCTTTTATTTAAGCTTTACACCCCACCCAAACACTTCCTAAAATTCCTGCAGGGAGCAGATCCCAGAGCTGGGTCCGGTTTGCCCCCAGCCTGCTCCAGTCCTCCAGCTCTAACAGCACCACGGAATCCTAAATTTATCCCATAATCAAGCACTACACCACTTTTGCAGTAGTAGTGACAGATATTTACCTCCTTCCCCATGGAGAAGAGAGAGGACAGACAAATCAAAGGCTGTTATTTACACTGACAAGCACAAATTTACAGGAAAATGCTTCAATTTAGCAGCATCACTGCAGAACTGGGAGTTTTAAGTTGTTTTACAATAGAAAAAAAACCCCACAGTACATGGAAAACGTCATAATGACCTGATGAGAATAGTGGAACAAATTACCTTGAAACTCTTATTTCACAGTCAACATTTCCTTGTTTCTTATTTTCATGTTGCCATCCAATTTAATTCTTTGTTTCAACCAATACTTCAGGCTATATCTTAAAATCCAGGCAGGCAGGCACGTTGCTGTGATGACACTTTCATTCAACACCTCACAAAATGGGATTTTTCCCTGGACTGGAATGCCTGGCATATTATTGCAATCTCCCTGATAAAGAATTGAATCAAACCTATTATCCAAGTACCAGGGTTTATGTGTATTTGTCTCTTTACTACAAGGTAACTAGCTCTGAGTTGGAGCTTGAATTAATGATACCTCCAGAAACCTATTCAACATGTCAACTTAATATATAAAAAAATACTTTTTTCCTCTGTTCAAGATAGGAAGTTCTCTGAGAAGAAAAATAAATGCGGGACGAGATTAGAAATATGTCTTCAGATTCAGCTGGAGTTTGGTGCTTATCCTCTATTAAAACCAGAGCTGTCAAAGGAAAGCTGCAGGAGGAATATTGTACAGAAGGCAGTGGCATAGATTATTAAAGCTACAAGCTGAAAATGAGAGGCAGTGGCAGGGAGAGGGAGCACGTAAATGGGTGAGGATGGCAGGCCCTTGGCATCCCCGCTTCCTGCACGAGGCTTGTTTTGTCATAAATAAACTCCAAAGCTCCCTATAAATCCTGCACATCCCCTGCTCCTCTGCCAGCCGTACATTCGGAGCAGCCCACGTGTGTTTGTGCAGTTGTTGGGGTGGAAGTTTGTAAAGCTTTGGTGTCGGGCCTTGGCTCGTGCAGCCAGCGCCAAGCGCAGGAGCAGGGTCCTGGTCCTTGTCATTGTCCTTGTCCAGGCTGGGGTCGTGTTCTGCCACCCACGGGGCTTCTCCCCAGCCAGACCAGTGGTGACAGCCATCACGAGGTCACCTGGAACTCTTCAGCTCATTCTAAAATGAAGCAAAATGTTTGGGAAGTTCATCTTGGAGCTAGGCCCAACTCAGCTTGAAGAGATGAGGACATGAGAGCTTTTCCTTCAGCTTTTCCACAGCTCAGAATTGTAGGGGGATAGAATATAAGAAAATAAAGATAGTGCAGAAAGTAATCTCACCCCTAAGGAGCTGCAGCTGGGCCAAATATCAAAGATTAGGAACAGCCTGGCTTTACCAGGCCATAGTTGTACCCAATGAGAAGAAAAGTGCTATAAAAGAGTGGGGTGGTGGTGAGAAGGAACTGGAGTCAGTTGGCTGCTTTGGGAAGAAGAATGAGTCAGTGCTCTGAAGAGATGTCCATGAGAAACACCAAGAAGGTTTGGAACTTTTGTGATAAGGAGACAACAGTATGGAACCCTGCAATAAGATGACAACACAGAATCAGTGGAGGACACAGTTTTAAGCTGCAGCAAGGGAAGTTTAGGGTGGGCATTGGAGAAAAAGTTCTTCACAGAATGAGTGGTTGGGCATTGGAATGGGCTGCCCAGGGAGGTGGTGGAGTCACTGTCCCTGGAGGGGTTTAAAAAAGGCTGCATGAGGCACTCAGTGCCATGGTGCAGCTCATAATGTGGTGTTAGGTTGTAGGTTGGAGGTCATTTCCATCTTTAATCATAGAATCACAGAATTAACAGGGCTGGAAAAGACCTTTGAGATCATCAAGTCCAGCCTTTGCCCAATCTCCCCCTGCTCATAAACCACATCACAAAATTTCACATCTACTCATTTTTTGAACACTTCCAAGGATGGGGACTCCATCACTTCCATGATGGAGCTTGGCCACTCTTTCAGCAGTGAAATTTTTCCTAAGGCATTTTTGTTTAAGGCATTTCAAGCCTTGGAAAAAAAAAAGACAAACAAAAAACCTGTTGGGGAAAGCTGCTTCAGTATGGCTTCAACCAGAACTTTCTCCCAGGGCACACAGGGGAATTGCTTTAATTATTTCCTCAGTTTTAAGCAAAAATAACTGTGTGCAAACAACTGGTCTTGAGGGAAATCCCTGTAACAGGCTGCATGAAACAGCCTGTCCAGGCCTGTTACTTGTTCTTTTAGTTTTCAAACACATCTATAGCAGAGGCATTAAGGGATATGCAGGAGAATTAAGAAGTGCAATTAAACAAACCAGAATAAAAAAGGACTCCACAATGAAAAAGAATTGAATGCAAACCTAATTCATAATTATTCAGGGCATAAACCCAGAAAATTCAGTATTAATTGAAAGCATCTTGTAGCTTAGGGATCTTTAATTACGTTCTCAGTCAAATTATTCTACCCTTGATGATAAAAGTCATGATGATTGCAGCTTTCTCAGACCTGAAATTCTGAGAAACAAGGACAACAATCTAATTTCATGCCTAGAATTGGTCACGTTGCCCTGAACCTCACAGAAGGGCACCCAATGGAGCCATTACTATTTTAAAGTTCCCCACAATGTTACAGACCAAGGAAGGATTTCTCCTTGGAGTTTTTGGGCTCCAACCAAATTCTCCTGGTTTTCAAAGTGGTGCTCAAAGGCTTTGCTTGGTGCTTATCCTCAACAGCATTTTCCTGATGCTGCCAGCCTCCCTGCTCTTGGCCAGTGATGATGTGCTCACGGCAGTGTGGCTGAGAGTGACAGTGCTGGAGCACTTGGAATGAAATCTGCAGCTCCCAAGAGCTTCCACGTGCTTTTTGTCAGAGACAGAAGACACAGTTTTGCTGAAATAAATTAGAGGCAATAATTCCTCCTGGACTGAGTTTTTGCCATTCTGAAACACAAAAATAACAGTCCATCATTAGCATTTAACCATTTCAGGGAGGAATATATGAAACCAAATCAAACCCATTTAGCGTTTGCTGGATGGTGACAGGCTGAGCTTTAGCAGAGCCCTGTTGGAGGGGCTGGCT
Organism: Emberiza elegans; assembly: GCA_024865655.1. Classification (NCBI taxonomy): domain Eukaryota; kingdom Metazoa; phylum Chordata; class Aves; order Passeriformes; family Fringillidae; genus Emberiza; species Emberiza elegans. Next base: position 2,430,070 of record JALJVW010000260.1, on the reverse strand, counting down.
GGGAGATGCTCAGCCAGCATGAAAGCCCACTTTTCATCTGATTACTTCATCGTGTTATTTACCTCTGAGTGCACACAAATTACAGAAACATCACAAAGCAATCCAGCAGCCTCAGGATGTCATAACCCTTTTCACTCGCAGTGTATGCTTTGAAACAGAAAATGGAAAAATCAATAGGCTTGGATCAGATAGGCTGAATTTGCAAAGTCTGGACATGCATGAATTTAAGGCTAAATGGCACCTACACTTTTGGCTGGGCTGTGTTGTGGTGCTGTGTGTGTCCAGAAATCCCTCTGTAACAATTGTATTTGATTAAAAGGTGTGCTAGCTGTTGTAACTACCACCTGGAGTAAAGCTCTCTGGGTCTTTAAGCTGATTGTTAATTCATCACAGCACACGAGGGCTCGAATACTGATCAGGCTCCCTGGCAGATGATTGCAGGAATGAACTCTGGCAGTGCCTTTCTGTTTCAAAAGGAGGCATAAACTGCTCAGTTCAGCACTCAACAGGCACTCAGGGATGACCAGCTGATAACTGAGGAGCAGGAAGAGCTCAGCTTGCCAGTGCCAGGAAAAGTTCATCATCAAAAACGCATCCCCAAAAGTTTGACTTGGTATTCTAAATTCCCTTTTTCCCTTTAGGGGCATGTCAGGTCAAGCCATAGAATTGCCTCTACCTACAGAGAATCATGGAATGGCCTGGTTGGAAGGGACATTAAAGCTCCTCCAGTTCCACCCTCTGCCACTTTTCACTACCCCAGATTGCTCAAAGCCCCATCCAGCCTGGCCTTGGACACTTCCAGAGATGAGGCAGCCACAGCATCTCTGGGTACCCTGTGCCAGGGCCTCAGCACCCTCACAGGGAGGAATTTCTTCCCAAAATCTCACCTAACCCTGCCCTCTGGCAGTTTGGAAGCTATTCCCCTTGTCTTGTCCTTCCAGGACCTTTCCAAAGTCTCTCTCCATCTTTCTTGTAGCTCCCTTCAGGCACTGGAAGGCCACCATGAGGTCATCCCAGAACTTGTCTGTCGCTGTCGAGGCAGTCACGACACAAAGCAGAGACTACAAGCAATCTTAGATGGCAACTCTTTATTGTTGAACATGGCTGATCTTTTATACACTTTCTAATTGTTTATGCTTCTTTTGTCCTAACTATTGGCTACAATAAGTCAACATAACACTATTGGTGAAAAGTTACAGTGACTTCAACTAACTTTCTAAAACTCCTTCGTCTAGCTGCAAAGTTCTCTTATCATTTTTCTCTCGGTCTCTCTTTGGTTACAGCCTTGGAGGGAGCTCCTTATCAGCTTCTTCTTGCTCCTTTAGCTGACAGGCCCGCTGTTAGCCCCTTCCACACTTGTCTCCTCCAGGCTGAACAACCCCAATTCTCTCAGTCTCTATCCCCATTCTAGCACCACTCTCCACCCTACACATGCTGAGTAAGGCACTGACCCCACCTGTGGCCTTCAACATAATCCTAGAATGGTTTGGGAGGGGCCTTGGAGTTCATCTCATTGCAACCCCACTTCCTCTGATGCAGAAACACACCTGAACTGCAGACATGTGGAGAATCACCCACAAAATTCTCCTTTGCACGCTCTGCAGAGCCCTCCTGGCGATCCTGGTAACGCCTCCCAGCCTTCTCTTCAGCAGGTGAGGAACAAATGAAACCTGCAGTGGGAACATTTGCTGTGGATCGATCCTGTCTGGAGGATGGAAGCGTTGCTGTCATCTCTTCCATATGTCACTAAAAAGGCTCACAGCTCAAAATTGCCTTTTGGACTTTTAAGCACAGGTAGAATCCAATAACCCAGCAGCAGCAGCAGCCACCCTCCCTGGTGTGGGGAGCTGAGGGCCAGGTTCTGAGCAGAATGAGTTACAGAAAACAAACCCTGTATTTTGTCAGAATTCTGCTTGGAGTGGAAAGAAAGAGAACTTTCATTTATCACTTCTGATTGCTATGGACACTCTGTGCCAGTGCTCCAGCTCTCTCTGCAGCAGTTCCCGTGGCAGGAGACCACACCAGGGTCTTTGCTTAATGGATGCTCTCCATGGAGCAGACCCAACAGCCTCAGGCTTGTTTTCTTTTTTTGCCCCTTTACTTCACAGAGTTTCTTCAGAAAATCAGGAAAAACCTGGTGAGAACCACTGTTGTAAGGAATATGACATTTCCAGGAGTAACAGCCCCAGCTCTCCCAGCTCTCTTCACAGGAGAAGTGCTCCAGCCCTCTGATCAACTCGGTGGCCTCCTCTGGGCTGGTTCCAACAGGGAGGGTCTCCAAGGGGTCACTATCCAGCTCTCCCCACCCCAAACTGGGGCACTGGGCATCCTTCAAGGCCTCTTTGAGCAGAACACATGCAGAGATCCCTCTGAAGTGATGCAATTTAATCACTCCAAGACCAAAACCACTGCAAGACCTCACCATGCTCAGCTCACCTCCCCGCTGAGCTTCCCAGTGTTTATTTCTTTGCAGAATTCTGTGCCCACAGAGCCTCTCACAAGCTGCCGGAAGAGCAGGAACCACCACTCAGCAGTGATGAAGCAGGAAGCCTGGAAGGCTTTCACCTGCCTGCTGACAGGACAAGGCAGGGTGATAATAGAACTTCTATTTTAAAACTCTGGTATCACAAGAATGGGATTATGCAAATCTCCTGACATCCCTGAAGACACAGAGAACAGGCTGGAATCTTAAAACCAGAAGATATCTCCATAAGGAAGGGGGTTTGCTTTCTCCATCATTCCCTCTTTTAGTCTCCTCTGCATTCTCAGAGCCCATGTGATGTCCATTGGCACCAAGTGTCCTGTTTAAGTCATATCAGACCAGGCACATCAGAAATTCCACTTTTCTGCCCCTCCAATGGTTTAAACATCTCTCTCAGAGTACTTAACCACTGTGTTCAAGGCTCTGCTCTATCAGCACTTGGTTAAAGCTGCTTTATTCCAGGTTAGTTCCTTAGACTTTCATTATAAAAGGAGGTTTTTCATCCGTGAAACAGAGATCTACATTGCAGAGAGGTTGTAAGGAGCATTCCAGGCAGTGAACCAGGCAGATAAAGTAGCAATAGGGAACATAGAAGTATTTGAAGATTATCTTTTAGTTCTATATTACTTACTCTTCTTTAGGTCCTTTAAAAGTGTTTATCCTAAATCAACCCATTGCCAGTTGTATTGGAAAAGCAATATATGTGATTGAGATATGCTGGGGAACAAAGCATCCACAGGTCCCAGAGCTGATAGATTCTGATTGATAAAATTTAATACTGGGGAAGGATAAAACCTGTCTATGTTTGCAGTCCAGATCTGCTATTTTATCTGTTCTCCTTTCATTACAGACAAGATGATGTAGATTCCAATACATTATTGAGTGAAATATCCACGATGTTCACATCAGATTGTTAATTTTTTGGTGTGACCAAAGAAGTTATGGTGGAGGTTTGCAAGGGAAAAAAAAAACTGAATTATTTGGAATAAATGATTGGCTTTTTTTTTCAAATAAAATAATGAAATTAATTGATCAGCTATTTTTGCAGTGAAGGTTGATACTGTGTAATGTTTGAAGGCAGCAGATAAAATGTCTATTCTGTAGCTGATACTGGAGAAGGAGGAACAGTGTGTAACATTTGGACTCTTCATGGAGTGAAGGAATGAGGTCACAGGCATTGCTTTTCTCAACAGCAAAACCACATCTGGCACAGAGAATGCACTGAGCTGTAATTATCCATTTCTAAATGCTACAGCAAGAACAAATACTGTAACCTACACCTGAAATCCCACTGACAGGATTCGCATCCAAAAATCCCCCCCATCGATCGCTCGGGTAAATCTTGAAATTCCCGTTGGAAGGAGTTCTCTGAGGGCTCTGCAGCTGGAATGAGGGAGGTAAAGAAGGGGCTGGAAGAAACTCAGGGTGTTTCTACAAGAAGTAATTCTGTGCTGGATCAAGATCTCTAAAGGGCTGGGCAGGAATTTGGGAAGGGCTGAAACAGGCACGGGCATTGTCAGCAGTGTGTGAGAGCTCTTTCTTCCTTGCCACTTTTCCCCTCTTCCTTGACACTTTTCCCCTCTTTCTTGCCACTTTTCCTCTTCCTCGCCACTTTTCCTCTCTTCCACGCCACTTTTCCTCTTCCTTGCCATTTTGTATTGTACATATTATGAGCCTTGATCATTATTTTGTTGGTAGAAGCATTATAGAATAAATTATTTGCCTTAAATGGGAGAGTATCCATCAGAACCCAGGGCAGGGATGCCAGAGGTGCTTCCTGCAGGACCAGGGTACAGCTATGTGTCCCCAACAACAAGGTCAAGATCTGAGGGAAGGGAGAAGTTCCTGAACCATCTCCATGTAGTTAAATCAGGTTGCTGTGGGAGCAGTGGGAAATATGAGGGAGAGAGGGTTTGGATAAGAATTAACCCCCTGCCAAAAGGACATTTGCCACAGCAGCCAGGGCCATCTCCTCTGGAATTCAGGAGAATCAGTGTAGCTGTGGCACGGAGAAATCCAACCCTTGAGGTTCAGCCCAGGGAGAGAAATCTGTCTTTAAGAGCTCTCCAATCTGGAAGAAAACTCCTGCAGACGGCGAAGTGACTCTGGTGATGACAGGTGACAAATGAACTGCGCCGTGACAAGTGAGAAAACTGTTGAGGAATATGAAATATTTAACAAATATTCCCTCCGTGCCCCTCCCTGGGAGAGGGGCAGCTCCTCAGCTGTGCCTCTGGCCTGCAGATGGGCTTTGGAGCAGGAGCCCTACGGCTGTGTCAACACTTACTGCTCAGAGCAAGTCCTGCGCTCAGCTCAGAAGAGAAATTTAATATTTTATGCTGCTAACTCTGTAAAAGCAGGGGGGAAAAAAAAATAACAAAGGCCAGATGTAGACCAGCTCTACAGCTTCCCAGCATATGTTTCTGTGCTCTGGGTTTGCTGGTGCATGAACAAAAATCAAGCCAGCTCAGGGTTTCTCCCCCTCTCACCTCACCCTCCCTGTTTAATTTAATTGTGACCTTCCACTTTTTTCCTCTAGAGAAGCTTGATATTACTTTGTAAAGGGCATTTTCACTCTTTAATTGAATAAGACAATCAGACTGTGGCAGAAATTATTGTTCCCCACCTTGAAAATGAGTGCCTGGGTTGGCCATTCAGATCATTTAAGCTGAATTGAGGACCCGGGGCCTGTGTTCATCCTGAAGTGTAAATTACAGGTCTTTGTCCTTGGAAGCTCCAAAGTAATTTAACTAAATAAGGAAGCACCGATGAAGGTCTTTGGATGATTACACAGCTATGGACAGGACCAGTGATTGTGGTTTTCCCTCTCTTTTTGACAAGCAGCTCCATCAGGGAGTTTTGGGGGACAGGGCAGCTTTCCCTTTAACCACTCTGGGATGCAACGCTCCCCTAGGGTGGAAATGAGAAAAAGTGGGAATTCCAGTGGATTTTTAACCTGTCCAGGTGAAAGGAGACACTCAGGCATTGCCCAGGCTGCTCCTGGCTGACTCAGCTCCAAATCTTCCAGACCTGAAGTGTTAAAGGCTCACGAGTGCTTCAGATGGAGCAGGGGAACTCAGCAGGTGTTGAGGAGAAAATCCAAGTATTTAAAAGGCAGGAAATGGGAAATACTAAGCAGCTTTCAGACACCTTAATTAGAGATAACACCACTCTTAATCTCAGAATTGAATTCATAGAAAATCAATTAGAACATTTAAAAAATTGAGATTAGATGCTAACGGGGAAAGATTAATGTATTGACAGTATTATCAAGACAAAGGAACTGTCAGAGGGTTTGTTCAGCAAGTTTAGTGCAGTTTGGAAAGCTGAAAAAGAGAGTTTACTTTGCAGTGGAAGTTGGAGGGAAGGAGATTAGCCATTCCTTTGGGAGATATTTGGAGAAAGAAGGAAATTTCCATAACATACACTGTAGTATCCAGGCTGCAAGAGATTGGCGCTCATCTCCTTCAAGCAATTCAGTACAAAAATACCCAGAAAAGCAAAGAACAGAGACTGATGTCCAGGAGGGGACTGGGATGGTCTGGATAGGCACAGCCTGTGGCTAAAAGGGCTTTAACCCCAAATTTTTTGGGACTTCCTTTATGTGAGTGAAGAAATAGCAAACCCAAAATCTGGAAGAATGGGGCCTTCCAGAATTTGAGATAAAGATTCAATAGGCTTCATTTTAATTATCTGTAGTTATAACAGACCTAAATTCTCTCATTCAGGCACCAAATTCAGCCCCAAATGGGGCCTCTAATTCATTACAGCCAGAGCAAAGGAAGGCAACTAATTGTCAGCTGATAACACAGGTTCTGGAAACACTCGCAGCAAATCATAACCAGGAGCTTCCTTGGAAAAGTGCTGAGCTCTGTGCCCCATTTCCCTGTGAGGAAACTCCCGTTGTGCTGCCTCACTGCAGGAACACCTCTCCTATTGCAATATATCCCAGGCTGGAAGAGACACAGAAGGAAAAAAAAGGGGGACAGAAGCGATCTATCACACTTTGACACAGGCACATGGAAATGTGAGGAATTGTATTGATTTGTCCTCAGGAGCGTGGCTAATTTGTAAGGAGCTCTTACTCCTCGTGCCTTAACATTCATTGCACATTTCAATGCCAAGTAATTGCAACCATTATATTTGGGATTATGTAATGACAAAACATTTATGAGGAGAAAAAAAAAATTATCAAAAGTTCAAGAAAGCATGAAATCACTTTAATTCAGATGAACTGTGGTAATTATGCAAGGTGATAAATTGGAGTTTCTCTAATTGTCTGTAACAATTTCATATATTAAAACACCCAAGTATCCTTGGGAGAAATCCTATCCCCGTTCTTAGGATGGACTGGTTTGGAATGGATGGATTTGGGTGGGCTGTCCCTGAGCAGGTTCAGGAATTTCAAACACAATTGGGAGGTTGAAATGAATGAGTTGCTGCTTGTGATTTGGTTTTGTTCCTATCCAACATATTTAAGAAGCAGTTCCCAAATCCCAGGAAAACTGACCTTTCACTCTGTTGTGTAGTTAAATTTGCTATTCCAACACCCGTAAGGCAGTTTTAAATTAAAATAAACCAAGCAAAAAACCCAGATGTGTGGGTGATAGTGGGGAAATTAGAACAAACATATTAATGAGCAGTCAGCAACTGGATGTTGCTTGGAGCAACCTGGTCTAGTGGAAGGTGTCACTGCCCATGGCAAGGGGTGGAACAGGATGTGCTTTAAGGCCCCTTCCAACCCAAAGCACTCTGGGATTTATGGTTATCTCTATTATTAGGAGCTTTAAAACATTAAGGAAAAAATAATGTATGGCTGAACCTATTAATTAGCCCACTAATTAATGGAATTGCTTCAGCAGGAAAGTTTTCTGTCCACCACTTCCATTTTGTTGCTGTCTCCAGAGACCATTTTTTCAGGCAAACACCTCCCCGAGCCTGGGTTTGCTGCTCTCACTGGCAGGTTTGTGCTCAGCAAAGTGACACCCATGGTCACCTTCATCCAACACTGATATTCCTCTCAAGCTCTGGTTTTATTCTGTTTAGAATCTGCCTGGAAGACTTTCAGGCCATAAATCAGGATAAAGGCAGGCTGGAGCACCCTGGGATAGCGCAAGGTGTCCCTGCCCATGGCAGGGGTGGAATGGGATGGGCTTTAAGGTTTAACCTTCTGTAATTCCATGAGGACATCCTTGAGCCCACAGGGTAAAGCTGGATTAAACCAGGTGAAAAATGACACTGATATTCTTCTTCAACACTGATATTCTTCTCGAGCTCTGGTTTTATTCTGTTTAGAATCTACCTGGAACACTTTCAGGCCATAAATCAGCATTAAGGCAGGTTGGAGCACCCTGGATAGTGGAAGGTGTCCCTGCCCATGGCAGGGGTGGAATGGGATGGGCTTTAAGATCCTTCCAACCCAAACCTTCTGTAATTCCATGACGACATCCTTGACCCCAGAGGGTAAAGCTGGATTACACCAGGTGAAAAATGACACTGATGTTCTTCTTCAACACTGATATTCTTCTCGAGCTCTGGTTTTATTCTGTTTAGAATCTACCTGGAAGACTTTCAGGCCATAAATCAGGATAAAGGCAGGTTGGAGCACCCTGGATAGTGGAAGGTGTCCCTGCCCATGGCAGGGGTGGAATGGGATGGGCTTTAAGATCCTTCCAACCCAAACCTTCTGTAATTCTATGATGACATCCTTGACCCCAGAGGGTAAAGCTGGGTTACACCAGGTGAAAAATGCTCTGCCCCATTTCTTCTCCCCACTCCTCCCTTCATTCCCAGCGAGGAGCTGACAGCCTCCTCCACCCCAAGAATTCCTGCTCCCATCAGAGAAGGCCCCTTCCCTGACTCCACCCCACAAAATGCCATATGTTTGGGGTGCTGTGAGCTCAGCCCTGCAGCACTCCCGGCAGCAGACGAGGCCGTGCCGCACGCAGCTGAGTCCTTACATCATTCCCACTCCTCCCTGGGAAGGGTCGCTTGTGCATCTGAGCATCTTGCTTGGCCCCCACGACCTCATTATCACATCCAACTGATTAATCCTGCTCTACCAAGAGCAGCCTGCCAACGTGCACAGATCCAGGGGAGAAAAAAAGTGGTTTTTTTTGTTAAAACTCACGGCTGAGAGAGCAATGGAGTGTGAGGGAACTCGTTGTTCTTCAAGTGAGATAAATACAGACAAAGAATGAAAGGGATTATGTAGGAACTAGGTGATAATTTATTTATAGATCTCTGCAGAAACACTGAAGTTAGCAAATATACCATCTGTTAAATAGTCATCTTATTCCTAAGTGCATATTAGCAATCTAAATGTGTGCCAAACACCTGATCTTAGCCTTCTTAGTTGATACTCTTTTTGACAAGCAACATTCTGCTTTATTAGGTTATGTCATGTTCCGTTATAGAGCTGTGCTAGGGAACAGGAGCTGGGAGAACGCTGTGCTTGTGCTCTCCTGGTGTAAATGAACACCCAGGGCAAGGAGAAGGGGTTTTGACAGCAGCCAGAATTTCTGAATAACAAGAACAAAGTAGAATATCTGCATTTGTATCCTGAGGTAATTGTTTTTTGTTTTTTTTTTTTTTTTTTTTTTTATATATATATATATATACACACACTCTTAACACATTTCAAATTGTAATAAATCATCAAAAATACGACCCCACAGGTTGGGAAATAGATGGAGAAATCTTTGTGGCAAAAACAAACATTATTTCTGAGGGTCCACTTCTTCCCTCTCTCATGCACCTGGACTGCAAAGCAAAAGTGGATTATTTTACAGCTCATTGCTGAACCCATTTGAATGAGGTGTCACAATATTCCATGGGAGGTGCTGCCTGCCCGCAGGAAGAGTCCAATAAAGATGAAAACAGAAGCAACACTGACTCTACTAATGAATTCTCTTCATCTATTTTGCCTTGGTTTGCTCTTTCAGAGGTTTGGGGTTCTTTTGTTCTTCAATGATTCTTTATTACAGAAAGAGGCACTGAATAAATTCACTTTGTACAATTATCTATCAAAATCAATCAAAGCAAAAGATCATTTCTGGTTTGGCCTGTGAAATTTTGGGGAGGTGAGGGTTTCTAAAGGGTGCAGAGTGATGAAGATCTCAGAGTTAAGCAGTGCAATGAATTCTTTAAAGAAAATGTCTTTTCCTAAAGGCCTTTAAAAACTGGGTTAAATAAGGACATCGCATATTTGTCCCTGTCATGGGTGAGATGAAGAGATTAAATGATTATTTATGTGCCTCCACAGCTGCTTTTTTATACCTATGATTAATAAGCATAAAGGGATGGAAATCTCCTCTCCCTCACTTGAAAATCCGAGTTGCTTTGTATATCAAAGCTCCAAACAGGCCATGAAAGAGCCCAAACTCCTGCCCACGGATTTTGATCCTCAAGGTTGAAAGGTGGAGATTGAAAAGGCACAGCCAACTTCTTCCCCACATGGATTCAACTGAAAGGGAGTGGGTTATTGGAAAAAAATTGGGAAAAAATTGGGAAAATGGGATATTGGGAAAAGATTGTTCCTTGGGAGGGTGGTGGAGCCCTGGCACAGGGTGCCCAGAGAAATTCTGGCTGGCCCTGGATCCCTGGTAGTGCCCAGGGCCAGGTTGGAAAGGATTTGGAGCAGCCTGGGATGGTGGAAGATGTCTCAGGGGTGGGGCTGGATGAGCTTCAAGGTCTCTCCCAACCCAAAGCACTCCATGATTCCATTGTGCGATCAAAACTGGTCCTGCTCCCTGCAAAACCAGCAGATCCCTAAGAGATCTCAGCCTCCTGCTTTTAATTATTCCAGTCAGGGACACTCGTCACGCTTTTAATGGAGAGACACGGACAGGTGACACGGCACCTAAAATGAGAGTAAAACTGATAACATGACATATTGTGTCATTAAACTAAAAATTGCTACCAGCAGCTCATTACTTTCCAAAATCTATTCCCATTTCAGAGCGAGGTATTACACAGTTAATTCTCAATTGTCAGGAAAACCTTTTCCTCCTGCTGCACTGAGCTTCCTTTATTTCCTTTATTTTTTCTCCCTCCTTTCTGGGATGTCTCATAACAACTGAAATTTTGTTCTCAGAAAAAAAAAAAAAAATGGGGCTGATTTCTCACAGTGAAAATATTGGGAAGAATTACTTAGAGTGCACAGATTTTCCATACTGCCCCAGAGTTTTTGGGGAGGGGTTAACTCTATTTTTAAGTAGAAATTGCAATTTGTTTTGTATTAGCAGCTGAAGGAAAAGAGACAGGAAAAGGAACTCTGACCATTTTTGTTGTTAGTGCCCAAATCCTAAAAAAAACCTGAGTTTTTGTATCTTTCTAATATTTTTTAAAAAATGTAATATAATAAATATGGAAATTTGAGGATCTTTCCCCCCTTGTCCCAGGACACAAAGCCTCAGACCAGGCACCCCAAGCAAATCTTGACAGGAATTCCAGGGACCACTTTTCCACACACATGTTTGGTGCTGGCCTTTTTTTCTCAAAAAACAATTGTCAGGAAAGAAAGAAAATGTGGTAAAATTTCTCACACGAAATTTTCAAAATGAGCAAATAAATCCACAAATTCAGAGATTGGACTCTAATGAAACCAAACTCTAATTAATCATATTACACCCATCTACTATTTTGCCCTTTATTTAGAATTATAGGATGGAATACAACTAAATAAATGAATTTTTTTTTTCTATTTTTCTTGGCCTTTCTTGTGTTTTTTTTCCCCCTTGGACTACCCATAATCCAAGGCAGAGCTGTAGCCAGCAGGCAATTAAAAGAACATCAGAGTTTAAAACCCTTTCCCCGTGTATTGACAGGGCCCATCTATTGTGCTATGACAGCACGAGGAGGTGCTACAGGTGCTTAATTCAATCCAGCCCCCTCTGAGCAGACAATGTCTTCATAGGAGACCAATATCCAGGAGATGAAGAGGAGGAAAAGAAAAATTAACTGTGTAAAGTTCAGCTAAGGGGGAGAAAATTGATATATTGACATAAATAGCTGAGGCTGTACAGGTAGTAATCGTTATTGCTCTGACCAACGAGGGCTGCTTCTCTCTATTGAACTCTGGCTCAGGTTGGTGTTCAGCTGATGAAAAATGGAACAATTGTTTGAAACAAGAATCTGCAGCAAGGTAAATAAAATGAGCTTAAGGCAGGCAGTTTACAGATCTGTGGTATAAAGAGGTTTAAGGGGAAGCTGATATTTATTGTATTAAAGCATATTTTGAATGAGTTTCGAGCAATCATTTCCCAAATGGCTCTGAGAAAATGGGAAGGCTTCTCATTAGGATGGGAACTGGATCAAAAAGTAAACAATCTTTTTCTTTAAAGCACATCTATTGTGTCATGTTTTGTAATTGAATTAACAGGAATCAAGCTGATAATTCTCCAACATCTCAGTGAAACATGAGGAAGCAGCAGATTGAAAAATAGACATTAAGAGCCATAAAAATCACCTGTGGGAGATGGGCATGGACAGGAGATTTCCCACTGGAAGTCCTCTCTTCCTCCCCTCTAAAACCAGTGCTAAAGCTCAAGGCAATTAAAACACATCCAAGCACTGCAGCCAGATTGGGCCAGCCCAGAATCTTGAAGAAAACAACATATTTTTATAATCATTTAAACCTACACTCTGTGGGAGTCCTGCTGATCTTTAATTATCACTTGTATATATAGAACACAGCTGTTCTCTATTTCTATAGAAAAGGAAACACAACAAAATGCATTTTTTTTCCAACTCATGTAGATTCAGTCTTGCAAGTTCCAAAAAAAATGATGCTGGAAAAAGTAGTGGGATAATAGACTGGCTTTGCAAATAGAAATTGTAAACACAAATTCCCAAAGTTGCAGTAGAAATGCTGTAGGAATAAATATTCTGTGAATGCCAAAGGACTCAGTAATTGTTGGATTGGAGGATCTGGGAGGTCTTTTCCAACCTTAATGATCCTGTAATTCCACCATATCAGGCTGGACAAGCTATTCTTGCACACAATTTCTCCACGAAATTAAATTCTGCTGTCCAACATGCGACTGCTCCTGAGTTAATAAATTGGATAGATTGGGACGCGGCTGGGAATAACTCTGATGGACAATAACCAGGCCTTGCTTTCTCCTTCTCCCTCAAGACCTGGAAAACTTCGAGACGAGACCGAGAAGCCCGGTGTCAGTGAGAGAGGGACAAGGAGTGGTCCTGCTCTGTGGAACTCCCCCCCACCATGGAGGTACGATGGGGACAGCCTGAGCAGCCCCTGCTCTGCCTCAGGACGAGCACAATTCCCTGGGGGATTGGCACTGGAATTTGCTCCCGCATCAATTACCTGGGTTAATGACAAATTTGGACTTTGTTTCTTCAAAAGATGCTGGGTTTGTGCTTTTTCAGGGCACTTTTTAATTATTTTATTATTATTTTATTGTTTTATTCATATTTATTACTTTATATTATGTTTATTGTAATTTTATTTATATTATATTTTTATTTTTACTTTATTATTTTATTTCTATTTATAATTTCATATTAGTTTTATTATTAATTTATTATTTTATTTTATTATTTTTATTATATTTTTATTTTTTATTTATTTATATTATATATTTTTATTATTTTCTATTATTTTCTATTATTATTTTACTTATATTATTTAATTATTTTCATTATTTTATTGTTATATCAGGGAGCAGTGATGCCTTAAGGAGCTGGAACAGAGGCTGGATGGAGTTAAGAGGAATAAAGTCGATATTTATTGAAGTGCCTTCAAAGGCCACACCCTGGCAGAACCCAAACCACAGTTGTGGCTCTGCCAAGATGGTTCCAAGATGGGAGCAAAAAAGGACTTGGTCACAAGATCTCACATTTTCATAAGTTTTAGTCCATTTGCATACAGAAGCCAACTGTCCAATTAACAGCTTCAAATTATGAAGTTTCATCCTCCTTGCTTGCTTGCCCACCCTCCTCTTTTCATGTTGTTTGTGCTTTGGGCCCGAAGTTTGAATAGATTCCCCTTGAGTGTCCAGCTGGAACAGGATTGTTTTGTCTTCACCACCCTGTGAAAGATCCCAGTAACACTTGATATAAAGCTGAAAGCTGCACACAAACACAGAACAGAAAAACCCAAACCCCAAGGTATAAATGCAACCTGTCATTGCTTGGGACAGAGCAAGGACAGCATGAAGACTCTCTGCTGCCATTCCTGGTTATCCCAGGCCTTGGTCCTCATGGAATGGCAGAAAATCAGCCCTCAGCAATTCCTCCTACACCAAAACTGCTCCAGGTCTGCATGGAAAGGCTCCTGTCCCCTTTAGTGCTTGCTGCTCAGTGCCCTCCTTTGAATCCTGCATCAGACACATTGGATTCGTCATGAACATTTGGGTTCTGCTCTTGAGTCCCTGATTTTATCCCTTCCTGATAATCAGGGAAGAATTTAGACTGGAAGGGGATTCTGGAGAGGTGAGCTGCCGGTTTAAAGGAGGGCCTGGATCAGGTTCCATAGGAATTGTCAGTGCTTCACATGGGGAATGAAAAGGAATTTTCTGATGAATTATTTGGGGTGCTCACCATAAGCCCCTGAAGATCTTCCTTTCTGGGTGGGGTCAATCCAGGTGGAAATTTTACCCAAGTAAAGCAAATATTTATTAATAGAGGGGAGATATCAGTGACCTAGTTACCAAATTGTCTTGTTCTGCCCTTAAAGAATGAGCAGCCCTTGGATGGCTCCCCTCCTGCTTTCGGCAGCAGTGGCCACACATCCACAGGAGCTGCAGTTTTCCATGTCCCGTTCCCATCAGCCCTCAATCCTTCCCAAAGGAACAGAGTTATAAGCCCAACTCCCAGGAGAAGGCGAATAGTGATGTGGAAGGAGGAGGCAGCATTTCAGAGAGGGAGAAAACCCCATTAATCACCAGGAGCCCCTCCAGTCCCAGGGAGAGGAAGTGTCAGCTCACTGGGTGTTTACAGCCATATGAAAGGAGGATATAATCAAGGAGATGAAGTGAAACAAGGTCCTTGAGGGCACGAAAGGCTTCAAAGAGTTCCTCAAATGTATCAGTGGGACAGGCAGAAAGACAACACATCCATCCTGCAGCCACTGAACTATCTATTTCCCTCCTGCTGCAGGGTAAAATTATCATTTGACAAATAGGAAGGAGGGGAAGAAAACATTCAGAACAAATAGTTACCAGGTGAGCTCCCCCCAGATTAATTGAAGTGACAAAATGGTATCCACCAGTAAAGCCTTTCCCAGAGTGCTCCTGCAGCTGGGAGCTGCTGACCAACCTGGAAAATCCATTCCCTGCAATAACAAGTCCCCAGAGAACAGAGCCTGAGTCCTTTTGTCATCCCTAAACGCTCTGCTCAGGATCCAAAATTACATACCATGGGGATGGAGCACGTGGTGTGAGCCACGACAAGTCAGGGACCATTTCAAGATGCTTGGGAAGTCGTTTTTGCTGAAAAGGATTGTATATTGAGGTTTTTTTGATTGCAACCCTTGCCTCCACCTCACAATACCTACAGGAGGAAGGATTACAAACTGTGCTTCCAGCTCACATTACAAGAGCTGCGTGCAGCACTGTAAATGCGTCAGGAATTAGAGAGATGTCAAGGAATTTGGAAGATAAGCCCTACCAGCAGGGACAGAGTTGCCTTTCCTGTGATGTAATGACTTGAAGGAAGACAGGAACCCTTTGTACAGCAGCTGTTTGAAGCAGCTGCTATTAATATAGGAAATTTGAAATAGGAAGCACTGGGTAAAACCTCCTGCCAACCTCTAAAAGCCAGGATAACAATAGAAGAAGAGGAATAGAAATAATAGCATGGAAAACAAGGAGGGTTCATTAATTCAATTCCTCCCCTACACCATCCAGAAGATGGAACGAGCTGCAGAAGTGTTTCTACCACCCATGGTCTCTAGGGAAGTGTCTCACTTCTCTTTCTCACATTGCCAAGTTTGTCTGGTCCTGCACCACAGCACTGGAGTTAAACCTCCTGCTCACAGGAAAACTCTGCAGAGCTCATCAGGACACTCAGCTGCTTATCAGACACCTAAAGCGCTGGTCCATGGTTAAAAATATTTAAAATATTTAAAGCTCAATTGGAATTAAACTTAATTTTTCAATAGAGGTGGCAAGGAAAGATATGCTGTTCCTTTTTTGTGCGCTGGTTTCTTGCTGAGAGCACTGCTAACCTATTTTTGTACAAGAGAAATGAGTGATTCATTTAAATAGAGGACTAAAAATATATTAGTCAGCTATAAACCAAAAACAAGCAAACAAACCCCACCAAGCAAACAAACAAATGTACAAAAAGGCTGCTCCAGCAGCTTTCACATCAGCTTTAAAGCACCTCAGAGAACAAAAAGAGAATTCCATATTGCTGTGAACTAATATTAGGACTTTCAGGATGGATCAAACACAGGTGTGAAAGAAAAAAAACACCCACCCAAGTTAATACCTTAGATCAATTAGGACATTAAAAATTACAGTTAACAAACAAAAAAAAAAATCACAGCCTGTAATTATCTTTTAAAGCAAGAGCAGTGCTGCCCCAGGTTGCCTGACCCAGCCCAACCCCTCTATTCCCTCAGCCTGGCCCTCCTCACTAATTTATGTCTCTGCTTATTTATGAGGCTCATTTCCACACCTTGCCAAGTTCAGCTCTGCCATCCCCTGCTTGTTAGTGAGGCTCAGCAGGGCAGGGGGGACCAGGTGAGCTGGATTTCTTCCTCAGCCTCCTCCCAGCTCTGCTTTAAGTCCTTTAGGTCTGCCCTTTTCCCCTGTGTAATCAACATACAGTCGTATTTTACTTTATTGTAATACAGTAATATTTTACTATATTGTAATATAGCAATATTTTACTGGTGCAAAAAAAAAAAAAAACTGGTTTCTAGAGAGCTCTGGGGTAGGGAAAGGCATGGAGGGAGGAAGCTGGAAGAAGCTTTAATTTCTGCAGCTACACACGAGCTTGACCTGCCTGTTCTTCAGAAGCTGCTGCCTAAATGGTAATACTTGACACAAGGCTATGGGGTGGACTGTTGTTCATTTATTTCCTCAGAAGTGAAGCCTGATCTAAAGGCTGTTTCCTCCGAGCTGGCTCCCTGCAGAGCTTTAAGGAAGTTGCTAATCTTGTTAGGAGCAGCAGGATCACTCTGCATTTGCATTTATTGGTGTGCAAGAGCCGCCAGGGCTGGGAGTGGGACGGAGGCTCTGGGCTTTCCTGCGTGCTGACATTGCTGCGGGGAGGATAAATAAACCCCAAACACTCCTAAGGATGCAGGAGCCCCCTGTGGACCTGCTTGGAGGGGTAAAAATCCCTAATTCTCAGCCTGCAGGAGGCCGGGGAAGGAGGTGAAGCGTGAAACTGGGTGTGTGCAGAGGATGGGAGGAGATGAGATGAGAAATCAAAATGCCTTTGATTTCTGCATTTTCTATTAAATGCTGCACTTGATAAAGTGCAGAATCTGAAAGGGAGGGTCTGAAGCATCTCTCCCTCTACAGAACTCAGTCATGGGCTGGGAGTCCCTTTCTCTCTGCTCCTGTGGATCTTTAATCCAGCCCCAGAGGGAGGGAGAGCCCCATCCCTGAGCCCAGCCTGCCCCAGCAGCGCTGATTTGGGTTTGCTTGGGCTGCGGGAAGCACTGGAATGTTCAGCCCCCCCAGATCTGTACATCGGGAATGATTATCAGCTCTTTCCCAGCCCGGCTCTGCAGGAAAACTCGCAGGGCTGACAGAGGTGGGAGATGCTCTCCAGCCTGGCCAGGCCCAGGAATTGCCCACCTGGAAAGGAAGGTGGATTAAGCAGATTTTGGGGTCTCTGGGGTGAGAAGGGACGCTGACACCAGAAATTAAAAAAAACCAAACAAAACAAACAAGCACACCCTAATATTGCAACACTATAAAATAACTCCTGCTCTACCATTAAAGGGAGAGCAAAGGGCTTCTTCTCCCTTTTTTGGCTCACTCAGTGGATCTGCTCATCTGGTTTATTTCAAGTGACCCAAAACGAAAGATTTTATAACACAGTTCTGGGTTTTTTACTGTATTACCTGTTGCTGTAGTAACTTTCCAAGAAAAGATCCCGAGTAAGGGAGTAGGTTGTTTGTATTATGCCTTAAAAGCATGAAAAAAAAGAGTTCAACCTCCGAAGTTTGGCTCCTTCCTCTTGAGATTTCATCCAACTCCCACTGAAGTCAATTAAAATTAGGGTTTCTGCAGAGTTTAGTGGAGCTGAATTAGGCTCTAGGCAAGGATGGCCTGCAGATGGGTGATGATGAACCTGCAGCTAGGAGAGGGGGAGTGTTTCTATCCCTCATACTGGGGGGAAAAGGGATTTAAATATGACTAAGAGGGGCCTGTGCTTGTTCCCAGTTAATGGGAGAATTCATCAATAGCCCCTGAAGCAATGGTGGGGAGCAGACAGGGAGAAACTTCAGAAAAGGAAGAGAGCTGGAGCCCCCTGAGAACAGAAATCAGGACAGAAAAGGTCTGGTTCTCTTTTATTGATTAATTAATTCACAGATTGACCTCCTGAAGAATGTCTGTGTTGCACAAAGTTGGCATTAATTGAGTTTTATTTTATTCTATCTTGCACAGAGAATTCAGCTGCATCCCATGGCTGGTTTTGCTTCCATGCCATAAAATATTTTAAAGATCCTTCCTGAGAATCCTTTTGGAGTCTTGGCAGGCACAGGGATGCCCTTAGAGGAGGTAAAGGGTTTTCTCAGCTCTGTAACTGCCACCACCAGAATTTGGCAGAGAAATTCCAAACTACTTTTCCTTATTACTCATTCTTAAAATTATTCCCAGATTCTCACGGATAAGCTATCCTGGCATGGAAATCTGGGCATCCAAATGTCAGGTTTAAGCACTCTGAGTGGTTTTGTTGGCCAGAGGGGCCTTAGTGCAGGTCTGAGTAAGGAGAAAGGCAAGAATTCCAGCTGGCAGGAGAAGCACATTGGAGTACCAGCCCTCAGTGCTCTGGGAAATCTGGGGAGAGGGCAGATCCAAGGTATTTCTTCCACAGAAATGTGGACAACATTTAATCGAACACAGATTAAAGCATTTACCTGCAAATCTTCAGCATTTTCTGTAGAGTCCCCATCTTGCAGCTTGGAGACCTTAAAAAAAATGAGTGGAAATCAGAATTTTGCACACTTTGGTCTGCTTGCCCAGACAGTGTGCAGTCAGCAAAAACCTGCTCCTGAGACAGGGAAACGGTCTGTGTGTCTCTGCAAGACAGATCACGTCATGGCTGCATCCCTTATTTCTGATCCTTCCTACAGGAAAACCCTCCCATCTCCAGATTTCCTTCAATAAATAAACGCTTTAAGGCACCTCAAAGTCCAAGGGCAGGTAAAAATGCAAAAGTGGGGCTTTGATCCTGTGGGTGAGCACGTGGACCTGCACACACCGAGAATGAATTGCTGCATCTCCCAGGTTTACTGCAGAGCACGGCAAAGTTTCGCATTATCTGCAGGAAAAGGGAGCCTGTTGCAGGATTTAGCCAAGTATAGAAAGTGTCATTGATTGCTCCCTGGAGATGCATCATTTCTAATGAGAGTCCTAAAATGCTGGAAGCTGATAACATAAAACTCCACAAAACTACTGGAGTTTGCAGACTTATTACCATACTGCTCCCAAGCTGGAGCTGAGAGGGGGGGAAAGCAACGTAAATAATCTTTTTGGAATGGGGTTGTTGATGGGGGAAATGTGTAAAAATGAAGCTGTTGGCAGAACACTGTTAGCTTATGAATTATGCATTTAATTAAGAGGAGCTAAACGGGTAGATTTGGAAAGTTCTGATTTACTGTGGCTTGTAAAAGACAGGGTTGGAGTCCTGCTCCTGCTGTTGGGTGCAGAGCAGCTGCAGAGAGGGGCTGGCAGGACACCCTGGGTCACCGCACACTGGGGGACCAGCTCAGAACCTGATCCTCAGTGCACCAGGCTTGGCCCAAAAATCTTTCCCAAGACCAGGGAATGGTAAACTCCCAAGGATATCAGCTTTTCCAGGGTGGGCTAGTCAAATAAATCAGTTTTAAGTTTCCTGGTCTTAGAGATGGACATTATAAAGATTTGCATTGTGGAGCACCATGTGGGAAATGGGGGCAGAAAAGGGGCAGGAAGTGAGAATGGGGCAAGAAGTATGGAAGACAAGGGGGTGTTCATTATCAAATGTGCCTAGGATCAAATTTTAAGTCATCTCCAAAATACTTTTGTGCAGCTCAGCTCATCCCTCCATGAAAATCCAGTGCTCAAGCTCCATGTAACCAGTTTAATTTTTCCATACTGGGAGTGAAGAAAGGAGCTGTAGCACCAAGCAGCAATTTGCCCTTTGGATTTTCAGGGGGAAAGTGCCATAAACAGAAATTATTTCCTAAAGCAGCTTTCCCACACCATTGCAGCACCACCATTCCTGCTTAGGAGCAGGCTAGGCAGGAAAATGAGAAGTAGCAGGGGACAGAAACTGCTGTGACCTCCTGAAGTGGCTTGAAATGAGTTGAAAACTGCAGCAATGCTTACCTGGCTATTGTAAAATTCAGGGTCACCGACGAAGGAAGGAATGATGAGGAGGACTGCATCTCAGAAGGCTAATTTAATATACTGTATAATTATTATTTATATACTATCTATTATACTATTATATGATATATATTATTAGTATTATTACTATTTATTATACTATAATATGTTAAATTATTATTTATTATGCTATAATATATACTGTAGTGTATAATATAGTATATACTATAGTATATACTATAGTATATACTATATAATGTATTAAATTATTATTTATTATACTATATTATATTAAAGAATACTATACTACACTAAAGAATACAGAAAGGATACTTACTGAATGCTAAAAGATAATAATGAAAACTCGTGACTCTTTTCAGAGTCCCAACACAGCTTGGCCCTGATTGGCCAATGAGTCAAAACAACTCACAGAAAACCAATGGAACAATCACCTGTGGGTAAACAATCTCCAAACACATTCCACATGAGCACAACACAGGAGAAGCAAATGAGATCAGAATTGTTTTCCTTTTCTCTGAGGCCTCTCTCGCTGCCTTTCAGCTTCCCAGGAGAAAAACCCAAGGTGGAGGGATCACGTTCAGGGAATGTGAACGCCACACCTGGCCTGTGCTAATTTGTGCCTCCCCAGTGGTTTTCCCTCGTTCTCCCCACCAGTTCTGCTGGGAGGGATGTGTGATGCATGTCTGGTGTTTTCCAGCCTTGTCCTACTCGTGGATCTTCAACAATACCACCCTGGATCTTGGGGAGGACAGCCGGCGCTTCGTTTCCCAGGCCACAGGAAACCTGTACCTGGCCAAGGTGGAGCCCTGGGACGTTGGGAATTACACGTGTGCCGTGAGCAGTGCTGAGGCTCAGCGCCAGGTGTGGGGAACCCCCACTGCCCTCAGCCTCAGGGGCGATGGTGAGTGCACAGAGGGGCTGGGCTGCCTCAAAACCCCAACTGCTCCTGCCCCTGATGGGGGGAATTCACCCCCAGGCAGGGAAAACTGCCCCAGGGAAGGTTCTGCAGCAGGACAGGGTCCCACAGTGATGATGCCTTTTTGGGATTACCTAAAACAGAGGCCAGGCAGAATTAAGGCAATAAAAAGCTGTAATATTTATTGAAACTGTTCTATTTATTGAGGGGCTTTCAGGTACATTTAGGGCAGACAAAGCCCCCCAGGGGCTACACCCAAAAGTGAACAGTGGGTCATGGGTTTTCGCACTTTTATAAGTTTGGTCCATTTGCATATTGGGGGTGAATCTGCCAATTCCAGCTTCAGGTAATGAAGTCACTGACCCCAAGTTTGCTCCCCCAACTCCCTTTTGTTCCCATCTCAGGCCCTGGGGCAGTGAGGTGTCCTTGACTGCCAGGCCTGGAGAGGAATTGTTGTGTCTGCCCCAAATGGGGAAGCAGCAGCTCACACTGAGTGTGGGGTTTGGAGCTACACACTAAAGAACTGCAGGGTTACCCTATAACCTATATATAGGGTACATAGGTTATACCCTATATAACCTATATACCCTATGGGTACATAGGTTATACCCTATTTAACCTATGCACCCTATATATACCTATAGGGTATATTGGTTAAATAGGATATAAACTATATACTCTATATACCTATAGGGTATATAGGTTATACTTTATATAACGTTCCAGGGTTCTATGGAAAATAGAAAGCTGAAATCCTAAGGCACCAGTGATGTTTGAGCTGTCAGGGTCAGGGATGAGGAGATGAACACATAAAAAAAGTTCTCAATGTCACTGAACAACAAGAGAATGTCACGTGGCACGATAATATTATTTCCCACCTCATGCCCATGTTGAGGTTTAAATCCAACAAATCTTTCTAAATTTGTCATCTAAGTATAGCTCAAATATCAAATCCAGACAGCTGCCTCGAGTTGCCGAGGTGAGAAACTCCCCTGCACACGTACCAACGCCTTCCTGGCAACAGTTGTAATTAAATGTTCACGGGGAGAAATGCAGACCTGGAAATCAGTACACAAAGTTTGTTTTGGGAGTTTGCCCACCTAAGTTTCAATATACTCGTGCTGTTTGCAAAGCAGTGGCGACAATCAGTGACAAAAGTCTGTGCAGAGTTGGATTTGGAGGATAAACAAAACTCAGCTGTGCATTATGGAATAATAAATAAATAAATAAAGCGTGGAATAATGCTGTCACTGCGAGGCTCTGCTGTTCAATAGCATCAGCAGATCACACAAAGCAAAGCTGTACTTCCTCAGCTCCAAAGTTAATAATTTGGCACAAACTCTGATTGCAGATGCTTAAGATCTTTTCTGATTCTTTTTTTTCTTTTCATCACGCTATTCCTTTTCTCAGACTCCTTCTATCAGTCCCTTTCTCTTCTCCCATTCTCTCTGCTGGCCTCTGGATTGGCTCCAGTGCTGGCAGCCTCTGAGGCAGCAGTGGAAGTCGCATGTGCAATATTATGCAGATGCCTGTTAAATATAAAACAAGAATTGGTTCATTTCCTGTGTGGGATCTGGGCAAAGACACTGCAGGAAAATACCTGATTTATGTTCATCCCCACAGCTGGAATGAGTTCCACTGTGAGACACATAAAAGATACTGAAGAAGTTCAGCTAAAAGTTTAGTTTCCTAAATCCATCCCAAACCTGCTGCAAAATTAAATGCCCTAAATTAATACTGGATTATCTGTGATTTATCAGATGTTCAGCCAGATTTTCAAATATTATTGTAATTCCATCTAATTACATCAGCCTTCCTCAAGTCTGCAACTCACATTTGGATGTTTTAAGACATTTTAAGAGTTTTGCAAGTCATTTACACATGGGTTTTCTAATTTTCTTGCACATAGGATCACTGCAGTGTCCTGAGCGTGACTAGCGGCAAAATTGTTGCTTGATAAGAGGTGTGAACCCAAAATTCTCTCAAAAACCTTGATGTACAGCAGACTTGGAATGTAAAACTTGCATAAAGTCACACTCTTCAACTCCTAAATGCAGGGAATGGGGAGATTTCACAGAGTTTTCAGCAGAGGGCTGAACCCCACCCAGGAGGTTGAACCTGCTCCATCACGGGTGGAACATGAGGCTCTGGAGAGATTCATGCCACCCTCCCTTGCACCCTGGAGCTCTGTTGTTGCATGAGGAGGGCTGGGCTCAGCTGGAGTGAGCTGTTCTGATGTTCCACAGGTGTGATGGGGGAGTATGAGCCAAAGATTGAGGTGCGTTTTCCAGAAACAACCTACGCCGCCGAGGGCTCCTCTGCCAGACTGGAGTGCTTTGCCCTGGGAAAGTAAGAGCTCTGCTTTTGTTCAGTCTGGGGTTTAACACTGCTCCTGTCACGTTGGAATTATTCTGGTCAGAATGGGATTTGTGAATCTTGGGGTTTTTAACCTTGCTTTGATTGTGCCATGTGCTCCCAAGGAAGTGAGAGGGAGCACTGTGCTGTAACTGAGGCTCACGTGGGTGCAGGGGGAGGAGGGAAAACTGGAACAAAGATTTTCTTTCCTGAGAGCAGGTTTGACTCTGGGGTGAGACCTGGCTCCAGGTGACAGTGCTCAGTGTACCCTCACCCCTGACAGATATCACAATAGGAATGGTTTTAGTGCTTGAGTGACACCATGGAGTCACAGACTGCTCTGGGCTGGAAGGGACCTTAAAGCTCATCCAATTCACCAAGTTTCCCCCCCCTGCCCTCAGCAAGAACATCTTCCATTGTCCAAGGTTGCTCCAAGCCCTGTCCAGCCTGGCCTTGGGCACTGCCAGGGATCCAAGGCCTGCCCACCCTCACAGCCAAGAATTCCTTCCCAATATCCCATATAAACCCACCCTTCTTCAGTTTGAATCCATTCCCCCTTGTCCCATCCCTCCATCCCCTGTCAATTGTCTCTCTCCGTGTTTCCTGCAGCCCCCTCGGGCCCTGCAGGGCCACCCTGAGCTCAGCCCAAAGCCTTTCCTGTGCAGGTGAGCAATGCCAGCTGTGCCAGCCTTTCCTCCCAGCAGAGCTGCTCCATCCCTGGGATCACCCTGGAGCCTCCCCTGGGCTCTCTCATTGCTCGAAATCAAACGTGGGGAATCAGGCTGTGTTTGAAGAGAATGTGGGATGGATCTCTTGACCCTCCTGTCTCCAAAGCAATGCTGAGGAGCCCTGGGAGGACCCAGCAGCAGCCCTTCCTTCCAAACATCCATTTTCCTGCGTTTTTCTGTGTTTTCCTGCGCTGCTGTGCCTGTTCCCAGCTGCACTGGTGGCTCAGGCAGCTGCTCTGCATTCAGGGAGCAGCTGGGGGACTGAATCACTGTAACCAGCCCACAAACCCCAGTCTTTCCACTGAGCATCGTTGGAAAAGCCCAAATAACCCTGAGATTGTTGACCTCTATTTAGTTTAAGTTCACTTTGACAATCCATTTTAAGGCTGTAAGCTTTTAAAGTGTTTAGAGCTTTCCCAGAGGTTAAAAGCCTGACTTGCAGACAGCACAAATTAATCAAATGTTCCTCTGGAACTCAGGCTGGCAAGTAGAGAAATAAAGCAAATAAAAAGTTAATAAGATTGAAATGGCCTTGCCTTTCAGATGAGATTTCTACACAAACTAATACTAGAGATAATTTTTATTAAAGGTATATGCACTTTTTTTGGCCCAAAAGCAGTACCAGACTTTAGCACTCTTGGTAAAGCTGATTTTCTTTCTCAAATACTGTCAAGCTACTTCTCTTTAAATACCTCCTTAATTGTGTGTTAGTCCGTGCAAGCTCTACATTTCAAGTTGTCATTTCTTATTTCCATCTGTTGCATGGAAAGCATTGAACAATGCTGGAGAAAAAGCCAGGAAATGAGATGTACAAAGCACTGGCATCTTAGTGAAGGGGTAAAGATGGGTCATGTTAATGTGATGAACAGATTTTGCCATTTTAAGAACATCTTAAGGAGAAAAAAGGGGACTGAGAGGACATGTGGATAATGAGATCCCTCAGGGAGACCCTTCTATGCCGTGCTTAGGAATGCCTGAGAGGGTTAATGCAGCTTTAATGTAGATTTTCTTCTACATGTGCAGCTGAAAGCAGTGCTGCCAGACCTCCCTGGAGTTATCCTGCCTAAACACCGGGGATCCACGGCCAAAATCCACTTTCCACACTCTCTGGTGTCACAGTGCTGATGTGCACCCTGTGTTGGAGGTGCTGCTTGGGAGCAGAGGCTCTTGGGTGGTGATACTGGAGAATTTCTCGCTATTTCTCCTCTTAAATTTTATTTTTAGAAGTTCAATGTCTCGTACAGAACTGCACAGGTTTCAGTCTGTGGTTTCTTCTTCTCCCTAAACAGAGCCTTCAACCACCTTTTCACCAACATGTCCACCAGTGCAAAAGCTTTATTTCAGAGCTGGCACTTAGATGTGAATAAAGCAAACAAAACAGATTGCAGGTGAAACACTCTTAACTTATTAGATAAGGCCAGATTTCTAGAGGTATGCAGGTGATTAGTGGCATTGTGAAAAGCTGGAAGTTTCCTGCCTCCAACTGCTTACAATTGCAGGCAGAACCATCTAAATGCAGCAGCACCTTCAGATTCCCAAATTCCGCTGAAGCCCTGGCCCCTGCTATTGTCTGTTTATGTTAAAATCAATTCAGCCCAGCATTTGTTGAGCTGCACCTCTGATCTGCCACGAGCACCGGTGGTTATTATCTCGCTCAGGTTTCAGAACTGCTTTCCCATTATCCATAATTTTCTATATTCACACTGTTAGGCCGCTGGCTCCGACAATGCTGCGGCTGCTGCTGCCTGGGCACTGTGAATAACAGAAATCTTTCATGCTGAAGGCAGATCATAGGCAACCCGCTGGGGTTTTGGGCTGCAAAAGTCTTAAATGAAAGTAGTTTTGTGGTATTTAGAGAAATAGCGTCTCTTTTTCTGTGTGGAACAGCAAATCACACCAATTGGGACCTGGCGCAAAAGGCACTTCCACAGTTCAGGTGCAGCTAGGAGAGGCCAGGCTCTTGGCTGAGTTTAAAACTTGCTTTAAAACATCTCAAAAATGCCTTTTTTTAACGTGGGGGAGCTCAAAGTCACCCAAATGTTCTCCTGAGGGTCACCTTGGGGAAGGTGCAGTCCACATAGATCTGTTGCAAAGCTCTTCTTGCACTTCACATAAAAATATCACTAAGGATTTTCACAAATCATCTACCAGCCCCAGAAATTCCTCTTGTTTCAAGGAAAAGAAGGTGTTAAATAAGAATTTCTCCCTGCCAAGAGGGTTTGGAGGGATGGATCCAAATGGACAAAGGATCTCAGGCCAGTCCTTGACTTTGAACCTTATTTCACAGAGCAGACACCACAAATAGAAGATTTGGAAAAGCAAATTAGTGCTCACTCTGATGGGATTATAAAATAAAGTGCAGCTCTCTGATGAATCTAAACAGGCAAAAAAACTGCACCTTATACTTAATCCTTTGAAAGTGGGAAAACTGAAATATGAAATAGTGGCTCCACTATTTCAAATCCTGCAGCTTGTGGCAGTTTAATAGAAGAGATGAGACTTTGTGTTCTGCACCAATATTCATTACAATGACAGTGTTTAATATTATGCCAGGATTAAAAGTCCTGGTTTGGATCAAGCTCTATTAATCACGCCATATATCCAAATTATTGTTCCCTGTCTTTCAGGGGATTGAGCACCATGGAAAGAATTATGTTCTGTTGAGTTACACTGTGCTTCTTTCTGTAGATTTCTCTCAAAATAACTTTTTTTTCCTGTTGCACAAAAAAGAATAGTCCCTGGCATGGAAATAAGCGAAGTAGTTTCCATGTCTGGTGCACATATTTATTAAACTCTGTCTGTGGTTTATATTTTTCTTCATTCCCTTCTCAAAGAAAAGAAAATAATCAGTTCACAATCCCTGCAGATGGGCTGTTGCCAGCTGAGGTTGTAAAAAGCATATGTGAATAACATAAAACAAGATTTCTTTCAACCCCAGAATATTCATTTTTCATGGGAAGTTCCCACCTATTCCTCTAAATGTATTCACAGAAGGGTTTTTTCTAGCAGCTCTTGGAATAAGTAGATAATCACACAGCTCCAAGGGGGTTCCAAATAACCATCTTTACTAAATTTACATAAAAATCACAGGCTTCACCTCTGGTACATTCTCAAGTTGTTGATGTAGGAAGCTTTAAAAGGGTCAGTTATGGGAAATCCCAGATATGGGGATGACTTTGGGCACCACAAGTGAAGTTTCCAGCCCCTGTTTTCCATCCCTGACCAAAGCGAGGCCTGGGTTTGTCCTTCCAGGGATGAGCAGATCCCCTCTCACACAGCTCAGGCTGTGCCTCCAGGAGAGTGGCTCCAGAGAACTGCTGCTTTCAGGTAATCCATCAGGAGGATCCAAAATTAAATGCTTTAATTATGGCGCTCCTCAGATCCTAATTCTCCCTGGTGTCAGCAGTGATGCGCCTTTCAAAGCTCAGCTCGGGCTCATTTGTCTAACGAACCACAGGCTTCATTATCCCAAATGCAGATTGAATTTCCCTTTGAAGGGCCCCCAGATGCACAGGACAAAAGATGAGGCAGGGTCCCAATGCATCATCTCTGCTGAAAAAGGTGAAACCTCTCTCATGGTGTGGGTTCTAATTCTGCAGACAAATTAATTTCGCGTTCGCTGTGACAAGAACTTGTCACCAACCACAAAATATTTTCCATCTCCTTTTCTTTCCCAGTTAGTAACTTATGGTTTTGTGATTCTGCTGCCTGTATGGTGGAATATAAATTAAATTAGTGCTCCTGGATGCTCTGAAGGTTTCAAATAAACTGCAGATTTATGTACTAAGACACTCTCATATTTATGCGCTGTTTTCTTATTTACTCAGGAGAAAGCCAGACTTTGTGTATGAAGCGTAATAAATTTGGGAAGTGCGCTCTTTGTTTCTTCATGTACTCCAAAACTTTTTAGGCCCAAGCAGTTAATATTTTTAATCTGGTTATTGGAAGGGACTGAAGGACAGAAGGACAGTGAGGGGCAGGGCCACCCCAAAGCTGCAAGGGCAGGCAATGCTCTGGGCAAGAATATGTGCCAAGGAATATGAACACGCAAAACAATCCCACAAAAATTCACAAGGCTGAATTAGGTTTTATACACAATTACCTACTGCTAAATGAATGTTTTACTCCTTAAAGCATCAATTTCTAAATAGATTATTTGTCCCAAAACCCAATTTAATCAAACTGGTTTTACTTTTTTTTAACCTTGAAAGGTTTCACACGGCCTGAGTAAGAGTTGCTATTAAGAGATTTGGTTATAAAGGTGGAAACTAGCAGCAGAAAAAAGTGAAACCAGACCAAAAAAAACTTATTTTCTGCAAAATACAGTGATTGACCACGCTGAGGATTCTGTAGCAATGAGGTACCAATGAAGAAATGCAGATATTCTCTAGGAAGGTCCATCCCATGGAATTGGCTGAGTTATGGATCCTGCTCCTTTACCTGTAGCTCAGGTGGAGCTGCTGTCCTGACCCAGAAATTCCTTCTCCTGATAAAATCCAGGCTCCCTGGCAGGAGAACAAAATGCAGTTAACTGTTCATTGTCTTTAAACACAGCAAAGCTGATGAGCTCCGAGGTGTCTCTGTCCTCCTGCTCAGCTGACATCAGCAGTGAGCGTCAAACACCCTCACGTTCAGCCAAAAATGAGCTGAGCTTGCCTTGAGACATCCCCAAGGATGTGATTAAAAGTCTGTGGAGTGGAGAAGGAGATCAGGGGAGCATCTTGTGCTCAAACCTTGGCCAAGCTGACAGAAGGAGCCTTTTCCCACCTAGCACTGCCTCTGGCCTTGGTGTCAGCACAGAATTCCCTTGCTCACGAACAACCAGAGCTGGGAGAAAACAAATGGCTGCGAGAATGGGAAATATGGAGATGAAGCTCTTTCAGGTGGCAGAATACATCTAATTATTGGGGTTTTTTCCTCCCACATGGCTGCTGGTTCCCTTTAATCTCTTTGTTATGAAAAAAAAAAAAAAATTAAATCCAGAAGAGACGCCTTTAAAGCAAGCAGTTAAACGCTGCTGGCATTCTGCAGGCTGCTGCTGCTGCACAGTTGCTGCTCCCCAAGTGTTGAATATGCAGGAGGATTTGAGGAGCCAGCCGTGCTCTCCTTGCTGTGGATCAATCCCAGCCAGGCTGGGAAGCTCCCCTGGCTGTTTTCCTGCCTGGAGCACGGCAGACATGAGCCAGGCTGCGTCTGCACTGGAGCTCTGCTCCTTTTAAACAGCCAGAAGTACCTTGCTTCATAACAATTGAATAAATAACTGAATAAATGACTGAATAAATAACTGAAACTAACTTGCCGTAGAGAAATCCTGCAGGAGGAGAGAAGGCTCGAGGGAAGCCTTGTTGCTCTCTAAAAACACCTGAGGGGAGCCAGAGCCAGGTGGGGATGGGCTCTTCTGGCATGACAACAGCCTCCAGCTGCACCAGGAGTGGGTTGGGGTGGATTTTTAGAAAAATTGGTAAATTGGAAAAGCAGAGAAACACTGAAGTGCTGGAGTCACCACCCTGGAAGGCTTCAAACCATGAGCAGATGTGGCACCTCCTGATTAGAGAGTGGGTGGAAGGCTGGGCTTGGTCTTGGAGGTCTGTGGTGTTGTGAGGTCCCCAGGATGAGATGAGAGATGAGAATTTGACTCCATGTTCTCAGAAGGCTGATTATATTATATTATATTATATTATATTATATTATATTATATTATATTATATTATATTATATTATATTATATTATATTATATTATATTATATTATATTATATTATATTATATTATATTATATTATATTATATTATATTATATTATATTATATTATATTATATATTATATTACATGATATGCTCTACTAAAACTATACTAAACTATAGAAAAGGATACATTAGAAGGCCAAACAAGAATGATAATATGATAATGAAAGCTCGTGACTGACCCCTCAGAGTCTGACCCAGCTGATGGTGATTGGTCATTAATTAAAAACAATTCACATGGAACCAATCAAAGATGAACCTGTTGGTCAGCAACCTCCAGTCCACATTCCCAAGCAATCACATAATTATTGTTTTCATTCTTTTCTGAGGCTTCTCGGCTTCTCAGGAGAAAAATCCTGGCAAAAGGATTTTTCAGAAAATATCCTGGTGACAGGGGTCATTTCCAGCCTGAATGATTCTGTGGTTCTGCGCTGAGGTTTCTGGAGGAGACAGCACCTTTTAACAATTCCCTCGGGAAAAACAAACCTTTAGAAATTCCCTAGGAAGGAATGGTATTAAATATCAGAAATAGCTTTTGGTCTTGCTGGAAAGGACAGCTAACAAAGGTGGTGGTGACAGTGGCTGTTGTCCAGAAAGATCTGGAATTTTTTTTAGAATTTGACCAAAATGAGGAAAAGTGGGATAAAATCTCAATTTTGCTTTGCAGCCCTTTGGCTGGTACAATATCTGACATGTCCCAGTCACTCCTGTTTGTAGGAAATTGTTCGGAGAACTCACATTTCTCCCAACTCTGGTCCTTCTTGCTCAGAGGAAGTTGTGAACATCACAGACACACAGACTCAAAATGCAGAAATCAGGCCCAAACTTCCTGAATTATTAAGAAATTAATCCATTCTATATTTGTGACTTGATTTCTTTGTTCAATAAACAAGGACTTGAATTTGAATAATTTAAGGTGCAAGAAGGAATTAAAAAAGAATAAAAGGAATTTATTATTATTAAAAAGGAATAAATCCTTTGTAAGTCAGCACTGCAGGCAGAGACCTTGGAGACTGGAAACAAGGACTTGTAACTTCCATGAAAGTTGTGTTTTCAGTTGCTGTGGATGTTACTTCCAGTAGAAAAGAAGTCAGCATTTAGCCAAAGCCCCTGCAAAAAAGCTCAAAATTGAATTTGTTGCAAAAGAAACTTATTTCAGTTTGCAGAAACAGCAAACAACTGTGAAATCCATGACTATTAATATTTCAAAGTGTTTTGGTGACATAATAGATCATGAAAGTGAGGCTCCTATGGCTTGTGATATTACCAGAAATCCAAGATGTATTTATAGCTGCCTTCACACTTCACTGTTTTGTGTTGTATGGGATACATTGATCCAAATAGAAATGAAAATGATAGAAAGCTTCAAAAACATGAAAAAAGAAATGTTCCTTTTTCGTCTCTATCTCTTTCCAGCCTCAATGTTTTGTTCTTTCCTCTCCTCACTCAATTCTCCGTCGGCTCTCTTCTACCTTGGCTCCCGTTTTTTATATTTAGATTTATTGGTATTTTTAGATCTTTTGAAATCTTAGCCAATATTTCCTATTTTAGGGTATGAAAATGCCTTTAGTGCTACAGGGAGTTTGTTTGCTGGGAGAACCAGTCAATAATTCAGAACTTCTGTGGTGTTTATTTGGACTTGCAAAGTCATTGCTTCAGTGTCACAGGCCTTAAAAACAGGTTTGAGCCCCAAGTAAGAGTTACTAAAGGGAAAACACAAATTGGCCTAAGGAAAAATCACAGAACTGACTGAGGATTTCATCCCACTTTGGACCTGTGCTCCTAAATAAATTGGACATGCTATAAAATCTCAGTCTTATATGAGCCTCTCTATGTCATGCTTAGGAATTATTTCTTTTTAAAAAATATTGCTATTCTCAAGAGAGGATTTTACATTCTTTTTCCTCTGCTGTAACCAATGCTGTCTCTTTTTCTCCAACAAATACAATTCTTTAGTCCTGTCCCAAGTATTAGCTGGAAGAGGTCTGATGGAAAATCCTTGGCAAAGAAAATCCAACACAACAGGACGGGGGGAGTTCTCGAAATCCCCAACGTTGAGCAGGAAGATGAAGGTTCCTACGAGTGCACCGCAGCAAACACCCGAGGAACAAACAGTGCAAGAGGTCAATTATTTGGTCTATGGTAAGCAGATGAAGTGGATTTTGGGTTTTAATGGAGAGCAGGATGGAGTTCTGCTGTGTTGTGCAGATGAAGTCTCCCAGCCCCTTCCTGGAGGTAGAAAGTGCAGGTCAGGTTAAGCTGATTAAAAACTGATTGGGGGCTCTCAGTGACCTTCACTGAGTTACAGCCTCAGCAAACAGAGATATTTTACATCAAAGCTGGCATTGGAAGTGTGGGAAGTTGGGAATGTTAAGAAAAGGCAGAGGGGAATCCCTGTGCAGGGATTCTCATGTGTGAGACATGAAAGGCAAGCAGGGATCTGTTGTGGGTCCCCAGGACGAGGTGAGAGATGGGAATCTGACTCCATGTTCTCAGAAGGCTGATTTATTATTTTATGATATTATATTAAAAGAAATTATATACTAAAATTCTACTAAAGAAAGAGAAAGGAGACATCAGAAGGCTGGACAAGAATGAATAATAAAAACCTGTGACTGACCAGAGTCTGACACAGCTGGGCTGGGATTGGTCATTAAATTAAAACAATTCACATGCTGGGTAAACAGTTCTCCAAATCACATTCCAGAGGAGCAAAACATGGAGAAGCTGAAGCTTCCCAGCTTCCCAGGAGAAGAAATCCTGGCAAAGGGATTTTTCACGAAATACCATGGTGACAGGGATCAGTGTCCAGCAGAGATGCAGGGCAGGGAACAATTTGCTCGGTGCCAGTGAAGGTGATTTTATGTCCCATAAACACACCAGGACAAACCAGAGGGAACTCATCCCATTCCCCCCTCTTGTCCAGCTCAGCTAAAAGTGGAGAATAACCTGGGAATGTTCTCCTTTCCCTGTCCCTTGCTGTGAGCGTTGGCTCCCCGCAGTCCCAGCCCCACGGGATGGTCCCTCATGGCCGGGGTGAATGATGTCACTTTAGGGAGCTCTTCACACCCAGGGAAAGCAACACATTTGGACAGGACTCGGAGGAGAGATCTTTTCTTTACCTCATAAATCTTTCAAAGGAGAAAGCAAAAAAAAAAAGAAAATGAAACATAACAGCAAGGAAAAAAAAAATCACAGCAAGCAAGACTGAGCCTCCAGTTAACATCTGTTGAGAAGACTCTGGCAAGCATTTCCCCTTTTTTTTTTAAAGTAAATCTCTTCTAATGAAGAGATGCAGGCTTTGCTGATAAGCTCCCAGGCTCCTGCAGCCATGGCTAATATCAAGATATATGCCAGGAATAGAACAGTCTGCTGCTGGTTTAAATATTTCATTATTTCCTTGCTTTCAGGGGCTGGATTTTGCTCCTGTTGCTCACTAATTTTTTTTCACCCCGTCAATCAAGCAGTTCCATTAAAATTAAGTTCAGTAGATTACCTGGCCGTGATTGATAACAGCACAGGCAATTATAAAATTATGATCAGTTAATTCAATCTAAAACAATGTGCTTATTAACTGTGCTTTGTACATTAATTAATAGCTGTTCATAGAGCAATGTATAAACAGCACTCATGAAGCCTTGGCATGAGGTTTTTTTGTCATATTAGGAGTGTGCTGGTGAATTATCTCTGTAATTGATTTCCTCTTGCTCCTTTTCTGTTCTCTGGGGGTTCTCCTCTGGAGGAAGGCTGTCTCCAAAAAAAAATAGGGATTCCTTTCCTGGATACTGCTTTTTATGTGATCCCTCCTTGAGAGCAGTGCAAATTAAATGTAATTAGAATGCTTTTAAGCAGGGGGAATTCTGTCCTTAAAGGACCTTTGGGCACCTAAAGGGGCTCCAGGAGAGCTGGAGAGAGACTTTGGATAAGGGATGGAGGGGGACAGGGAATGGCTCCCACAGCCAGAGGGCAGGGATGGATGGGATATTGGGGAAATCATTCCCTGGGAAGGTGGGGAGGGCCTGGGATGGAATTCCAGAGAAGCTGTGGCTGGAAATGTTCAAAGCCAGGTTGGACACTGGGGCTTGGAGCAGCCTGGGACAGCGGAAGGTGTCCCTGCCCATGGTGTTATTTGGTGTTATTTGGTGTTATTTGGTGTTATTTGGTGTTATTTGGTGTTATTTGTTCCCCCCAGGTCTCACCTCTAACCTGCCAACAGCTCCAAGTGTCAGAGCCTTCCCAAGGGAGCTCCTGCTCCGCTCAGCCCTTGAGGCTCGGTTGTTTACAGAGCTCCTGGGTGGTTCCTGCAAATTCTGCTTTTACACCTCAGTGAATTCCTTTAGAGGAAAACTTTGGAGAAATTACATGTCCCTGATTTCTGGCGTCTAAAATCATAATTTCTGCATATTTTGGCCATAAAAATGAATTAAAATCTCAACCAAACTCCTCACCCATGAACCACTTGATTTCTAACGTTTTCCCAAGTTTGCCCCAAATTTAATGCCTGGGAATTGTTGTACAGAATTCACTTGCAGTGTAATAAAAATGTGTTGATCAGATATTAATTAGCCCTGCTCAGTTCATTAATTAATGGCAGCATACCTTTTCTCCCACTTAAAATGCTTTGCATATTCTTTTCAGCACCCCCTGAATGGGATAAAAAAATCCAAAATGCCTTTCTGTCTCTCTATGACAGTTTGTTTTGGGAATGTAAGGCAAGAGGAAAGCCAAGCCCTTCCTACAGCTGGCTAAAAAATGGCCAGCCCCTCATGTCAGAGGTAAGAGTCCTGTCTCATTTGTTTGTTTGTTTGTTTCATTATTTAGTCATTATATTGATTTCACAATATATTAATTAAGTTTCCAAAAAATAGGTAAATATTATTATATCGAAGTAAATATAATAGCACAAACCCTTTGCAACACAGAGCCTCAATTCTTGGACTTCATCCTTATTGGAAATGTATGAAATTGCAGTTTAGAGAGAGAGAAACACCAGTTTCTTCATGCAAATTATCTAATTGCTATAAGATATGGCTGTAGGTATAGAAAGGCTTAAAAATATGAATTATAATTGGTGAAAGAATCACTAAATGCATTTGTAGACATAATCTGCAGTTTGGGGAACTGGTAGGATGCCAAAGGACTGCAAGAGGATTCCAGAGCTGGAGTTGCAAAATGCTCAGTGTTGAATTGCACTTTTCT
Organism: Emberiza elegans; assembly: GCA_024865655.1. Classification (NCBI taxonomy): domain Eukaryota; kingdom Metazoa; phylum Chordata; class Aves; order Passeriformes; family Fringillidae; genus Emberiza; species Emberiza elegans. The sequence goes on along the minus strand of JALJVW010000260.1, from coordinate 2,395,104 downwards.
TCTGTTTCTGTTCCAAGTCAGTAGCTGGGTGGACCTTTGGTCTGGTGCAGAGTGCTGCTCTCCTGCTGAGTTAATCCTTTACCTTAATTAATCAGTCAGCTCTGACGATCAGCTCGTTTTGAGGGTAATATTTTCTGTGCTTCGTAGCAGGGTAATCCAAAGAAAGCCACGCCAAGGTAAAAGGAGGAGCTGGATAAGTGCAAAATGTCACTTAAAAGGACCAGGTGGGAAGGGAGGTAGGAGAGCAGGAGGAGAGGGAAGTTTGGAGCTCAAACACTTGAGAACCACCTTCAGATCCTTCATCAGGCAGGTCTTTGAGAGCCCAGCTTCCAGGCACAGTCCTGCATTCCTTGGGATGCCAGGCTCCATCCAGCCTCCAGCCTCCAGCTGGTGGCACCCTCATGGAGGAGACTTCTGTCATAAGAGGCTCTTTGCATTCTGCTCAGGCCAAGTTTCCCTTTTTTTGTTTGGTTTTTTGTTTGTTTGTTTGTTTCTTTTTTTCTTTTTTCTTTTTTGGATTTTATTTTTTTTTTTTATTGTTTAATTCTTAATTTTTTTTCCTGAGCACCCGTCCAGCATCGCTGGGGCACACAATGGTTCATCTGCGAGGCATTTACACTCGGATGGAAAAAAAAAAACCATGTCTGTGATTAATTCCTGCCTAGCAAGAGCACATACAGGAGAATTTCCAGAACATATGGGCTAAATTAGCACCTGCTGGGCTGCAGAACCAGCATTTATTTGATTTAGTTGTACTTATTTTAAGTCGTTGGAGCAGGGTCCAATCTTCCATATAATTTTCTGCTGGATCAGTCCTAAACAGACCCAACCTGCATCTGGGGAAAATAGCCAGAATTTACCTGGACTGCAATTTTTCTGAACCTGCTCATTGTAGTCATTGTCACCTTTTTCTGAGCGAGATTATCTTGTTTCTCTCTCTTTGAAGGCAGCAATATTTAGAGTCTGTCACTCTTCAATTGCAGCGTTTCAATAAAGAGGAATGAAACGCTCACAGACACATTTTCAACCAGCATTTTCACAGTACTTACGGTGTGCTGTAAATGCAATTCTTCAGGCAACAAAGTGCTGGATGTTATTGCTCAATGGACAGAATGGACACTTTGGGGGGGAAAGTACAAGGGAGATGTAATAAAATATTCAGTTTGTCGCAGCACCCCGCGTGTCGGAATTCTCCCAGGAAGAATAACATCCAGCTGCTTTTCACCCTGGGGCTGATGCTGGTTGTCTCCTCTTTGTCACAGCTCTCTGCCTGACCACCCGGCTGCTCACCCCAGCATCCTCCCTGCTCCTGTACACGGCGTGCTTTATTCTTCCCTTTGTCTGCACGGCTCAAAAGGGCCGGCAGGGAACGGTGGGGAATTTGGGATGGGGATGGAACACGAGCCTGGCTTCAGAGAGGGGGTTTTGTATTCAAAGGGTGTTTGTAAAAACAGAATGCACTGAGAGGATAGCAAACAGCCTGGAGGTAAAACTAAGTATGCAAAAGATATCTGTAGCGAGAGCCTCGGAAAAAAAATTATCAGAGGCTAAGTAATGTAATGTTGTTAATTAGTTTGCCACACACCAGCCTTGCAGCCCCGGGCTGTGCTCTCATCACATTTCCAAGCTAAACAAGCTTGGGCTGGGTCAGTTCAGGGTTGGGAGGCCTCCAAGGAAAAGCTGAGGTGTTGGAAAACACATCCTGGATGTGTGTGCTGACCCCAGAACACCCCGAGCCCTGGGCAGGAAAGGGGGGACCCTGCCCCTCCCAGGTGAGACCCCACCTGCAGAGCTGCCCCAGCCCCGGAGCTGCTCAGAGAGCCCAGGGGAGGCTCCAGGGTGATCCCAGGGATGGAGCAGCTCTGCTGGGAGGAAAGGCTGGCACAGCTGGCATTGCTCACCTGCACAGGAGAGGCTTTGGGCTGAGCTCAGGGTGGCCCTGCAGGAAACCTGGAGAGAGACAATTGACAAGGGATGGAGTGACAGGGCACAGGGAATGGCATCACACTGCCAGAGGGCAGGGTTAGATGGGATATTGGGAATAAATCCTTCCCTGTGAGGGCAGTGAGGCCCTGGCACAGGTGCCCAGAGCAGCTGTGGCATCCCTGGCAGTGCCCAAGGCCAGGCTGGGCATTGGGGCTTGGAGCAGCCTGGGGTGGTGGAAGGTGTCCCTGCCATGGCAGGGGGTGGAAGGGGATAAGCTTTAAGATCCCTCCAACTCAACCCATTCTAGGATTCTAGAACAGATGTTTAGCACTTCACAAATCCATTTGAGGTGCTTGTGGCTGTTCATGAAACACTGGAGTGCATCCCCAAACTGTGCACTCCAAACTCCTCCATTCCTGCTCCAGAGGCAGGAGAGCCAGGCTAAGTGAGGAGCAGCATCCTCCCCGTGATATCTGCTGTTCCAGCTTGCACTTGGTGATGGGATTTATATTCCCCCTGGGTATCTTCCAAACTCATCTGTTTGGGGGAATGTTTGGGGTTTTTTTTCTCCTCCTCAGTGCTCCACTTTGCAGTACAGCTATTATTGTCTCCAGAGGGTAGTAATTGTAAAATCACAAGATATTTAGCTTTAAGTTATGATTGCAGCATGAAACAGGCTTTTTTCTGTTTTCCAAAGCAGAGCAAGTAAAACTTCTTTTAATACACCAGATTCCAAGCTCTGGTCCAAATATACCCACTGTGCAGCTGCCTCTATTTCAGCAGAATTGCTGAAGAAAGTTGGTGTGTGTAGAAATGCAGGCCTGGAGGAGGCACATGCTCTCCCTGTGCTCTGAGCAGCTGCCTGGGGCTTTCCAAGGAACTGAAGTGTTGGCTTTCAGTGGAGCTTTTCCAGTGGCTCATTTTTCTGTGACCCGGGGTGTGATGATGTTCGAAATGTTCCTGTTATTGGAGCACCTCTGTCTGCTGTGGAGCTTTTCTGATCACCTGGGATTATCACCATCAGATTTATCTGATGGGAGGATGGCATGATGTCCCACCAGCCAGGGATGAGGTGCTGCCTCTCAGGATCCTGAAGATGGTCCTGGCCCCCAGTGTGGAGCATCCCTACAGGGAACTCCTTCTGTGGCACCTTCATGGAGAAGGATAATGACATTCCCAGCTCAGCAGTGCAGGGAAACACATGGAAAACCTGGAAAAACCCACCCAAACCCACTGCTGCAACGTGTGCCTGGATTTCCTGAGCAGCTGGAAGAGCTCAGAGGGCTGGAAATGCAACCACCACCACACAGAGAGGTGCACATCCCATTTCTGATGCACCCATCCTCACTGCTCCCAAGAAAACAACATTTCTGCTTCTGAATCCTGATCAGGTGCATCAGTGAGATACTAAAAAAACCTTTTATTTGTTCACTCATTGGCTTTGTCAATGTTTTTCCTTGTTTTTCTCTTATCAGGAAAGAATTCAAATAGAAAATGGGACTCTCCTCATCCCCATGCTGAATCTGTCAGACTCAGGCCTCTATCAGTGCGTGGCAGAAAATAAATATGACACCATTTATGCCAATGCTGAGCTGAGGGTGATTGGTGAGTAAATGTCACTAAAATGTGCAGGTACCAGTAAAAAGGACATTTGCTGAAAAAACCTCAAATTTAAGAGAAGAGGAGATGAAAACTGGCAGTTCAAACCTGATATTTCTTTGCTTTTAGCCCATATGGAAATGTAGGTTTTTTTTAGTTTAATTTCATGGCTTGTTTGGGGAAAGAATCTAATCCATGTATGATCTTTTTTTATTATCACATATACACCAGTTTAATGAATGCTGTTTCTCGCTTAGTTTGAGTTATTAATGGTTATTCTGCAGGTTTTTCAAGTTATTTCAGAAAGCAGAGGAAATAGTTTTAGCTATAAACAAAGAGCATATGGCAAATATGGACATAAACAAGAAACATGGAACAAGGAATCTCATTAATGACAACCAAAGATGAACATGAATGGAACTTGCTCATAGATTGTAAAAGTGTTCTGTTCTAGACTTCAAAACGTAAAGTTTCCTCAAAAGCCAGATATCAGTGAAGTGGTAAAACACAGACTTCAGGGGCACCCAATGTCTTGTGTTTTCGCCTCCTCCAAGAGTGAATTTTCATGTAAGCTGCTGGAAAAATAAACATATTTTCAGAAAACAGAATAGGTCTCTGAAAAGAAAGCCAGAGTGGGACTGTGCTTGTGACAGAATACTCTCTGCAGATGGATATATGGGGCTGGATCAGGAGTGTGAGGTTTATCCTGCTCAGATAATCTTGTTTTCCATCATGGATAGAGCAGTTCTCCCAGTCTCCAGATTTCCTCAGGATAGTTTGTCAGAGCACACAGTTCTAGGCAGACAGCTTTAGAAACAGAATTAGAATTCTTTGGTACTTAGATGCATTTTTAACGTTAGATTTAGATTTACTTTTGCAGAAATCTAAAAACCAAAACAATCATTGAATCTTCTGGCTGAACTCAAAGAGAAGAATTTGGGCAAATTCCTTTAGTAACACCTCTTCTTCCTTCTCTCTCTTCAGCTGCAGCCCCGGATTTTTCCAGAAACCCCGTGAAGAAGCTGTCTGTTGTTCAGGTTGGAGGGGAAGTTACAATCAGTTGTAAACCCAGTGCTTCTCCCAGAGCTGCTGTTTCCTGGAGAAAGGGCTCGGAGGTTCTGCGCCACAACAAAAGGTACGGGCAGCAACCAGCGACTGGGCTGGATTTCCTCTGCTTTGACAGCATTTAGAGCTGATTGATGCCCAGCTGGCTCAGGATTGCTTTTGGCAGCTCCGTTGATGGGAATGCCAGAGGCCTCTTTGTGTTTAGGGTGGCCCTGGAGCTCTGTGGGTGCAAAGCAGGGTGAGCTCAGGGCCGGAGCGAATCCCCGCGGGCGATGATCGCATGATCCGTACGTCTGTGCTCAGCATCCTGTAATCCATGGCCAGCCACGGGCTGGAGGGAATCAGCTTCACCAGGAGACAGCCAGGGAGGTGGGATGTGCCCCCAGGCTGGGGCAGAATTGCTGGGCAGCTCTACAGGCTGTACAATAACCCCTGGCCCCATGGCCCATCGCTCCCTGTTCAGGCAGGACTGAGCTGCTGGCCCAGTGACCCACCCTCACCAACTGCTTTGGGTCAGGTGGGCTTTGGTGAGGGCCGATTCCTCATTGCTGAGCTGCCAGCAAGCATCTCCATTATTGTATTCCAATGCCCTCAGGCACAGGGCTGGAAACCCAGGGCACCACCAGGGAATATTTCTGTGTCTGCTTTGGGGTGCCCTGACCCCCAGGGCAGCACTGACTCTGAGCCTCATCCATGGAGAAAGTTTCCCAGACTTCAAGACAGATTGGAATCCACAAAAGTGTGAAATAGATTATAGAGAGCAGTGCAGGTGTGTCACTGGGTGAGAAATTGAGGGTTTGGGGTTTTTAGTGTGTTGTGGATGGAAGCAAGATGGAGGGCAAAGGGTGTTGTCCTGGGTTTCTTCTTCATGCTTCTTCTTCCTCCTCCTCCATGGGATTGGGTGGAATTTTGTAATTGGGCAGAAAAGTCTGCACTGCTGCTTTTTTGGGATCAGTGATTGGGTTAAAAGGGAAAATAATCCAGGTGTCAGTTCTTCATTGGATAATTTAGTCTTAGGAGACCTTGTACCTAGAGATTGTTGGCCATTTTGTGCCTTCTAATGAAAAGGCTGCTGAACTCACAGTTTCTGATAAGAAATAACAAACACCTGACTCCAAACATGAGCCACCATCTCAAGTGCATTCAATCCAGACCCAGAAAACTGATAGCACAGGGTGGGATTGTTGGGGTGGACAATCCCCATGGAGTTGGACTCCATGATCCCTCTGGGTCCCTTCCAGCTCAGACTTTTCCATAATTCTATAATTCCACATTAATGGCAATTAAATGGGGAACATTAAAATCCAAGAGTCTTACTGACAGAAATGTGGGATATTGTATGCAACATACAGGCCGGAGGATATTTCCATACACAAATGGAGACAGATGGATGAAATGGGCAGCAGTGTCTTCAGAAGTGCTGAGAATGTCTGAGAGTCCTTCTGAGCTTCTCTTTCAGCTCACAAATATAACAGCAACCCTCTCTTGTCACCTTCTGTTGTCAGCCTTTGAAATCTATAATCAGTAATTCATGAAGCTCTGGCAGCTGAGCACCAGATTTTCACACAGGACCACTTGCTCAACGAGGTTACTTTGGGTCACATCAGACTTAAAATGATGATAATTCTCTAAAACATTATCCCAAACTGTGGCACACAGAATTGTTTCCCTATGCCACGCTGCAGGGATGTACAATAGAGATAAATCACAGGAGTATTTATGAAAGAAGGAGTAAATCTGAGAATTTTAGATAGGTTCTGGCAGTGGAACAGAGAAATTTGGGTGAGCAATCCATCCCATGGCCACAGAGAACTTTCCAATGACTTTTCCCCCCTTTAGTAGTGGCCATTTTATTTTCATTTTAACCACTCCTGATGGAAAACACTTTTCTAACCAGTGTTTACACAAATCTTTATTTGTCTTCTGATTGTATTTTGATTGTGTTGCCTATTCCAGAGGCTGAACTAAACCTGGATCTTGAGGTTCCACTACTCTGATATTCCCCACCTGATTTACTGATAAACGAAATATTTACACACTCCTTACAGTATTTACTTGTGCTCCTGTATTAATTTACTAACAATAATTCTGAGCACACTGTAATTTCTGAGTATCCCAGAAGGCTCCTGCCCAAATAGCAGGAACAGGATTTACAAAGGAGGCAGAGTTTAAACTCTCTGCATGCACATTATTGCCAGTGTGGCCACTGGTGCAAAGTGGAATTTATGAGGCTGTTTGATTATTAAATGACAAACTGGCTAATGCCGTGGTTTAAAAAGGATGGGAGATAAATCAGCAGTACAGTGTTAGTCCAGAGATCTCCCTGACACAAAACAAAATGAAATAAGGGTTTGTGTGGCTGTAAAGTACATGGCTAATTAAAGTGCTGGAATTACACATAAAAAGAGAGGGAACAGGGCCTGCCTTTCTCCACAGATATGATTAAACCCTGACAAAGCCTATTTCTGCTCCCATTTTATCGTGCTGCAATTATAACCTTTATGGGCTCTTTTATTGGCCTTTTTTAAAATATTTGGTAGGATTATAGTTGCTAAAAAAAGGAAAAACCAATCCCTTCCAGTTCTGTGATGGGCTCATTCTTAAATAAGTCAGATCATGCAGCTGCTTTTAAATTATTTAGACAAATTTAATCTTTTGTTAAAGAATTGTGAAACCAGACCTATTTCACCCAAAGGGGAAAGAACATTCCTTCATTTTCATCGTTTCTTTCACTCCTGATAATAGTTTATTCCTGATAGTCCTGAATATGTGGTAACCACTCTCCCTGCTCATCTGAACTCTTGATATCACAGGAGATTGCATTAAATTCAGTTTGTAAGTGTGTAAAGAGAAGTGTGCTAAATAGGAGCACTAATTATTAGATTTTCCATATTAATAGAGCCACAATTAAATATTTTTAATTAGGTTTCTTCTGAGTTCTTGAGGTCATTTTTAAGTTTCCAAAGCTGCAGCATTTGGGCCCCTGCTCTCTGAAAAATATCTTAGAATTTTTTGAAGGTATTTTTCTGCATTTCTTGCTGGGGTTCAGCAGTGAACCTCAGTCCTCAGTCCCTCTTCAGGGCAGAGTTTTCTTTAGCCCCATTTGTCTTCCCCATCCTTTTTGTGGCTCCATTGCTCAGCTCTTCAGCAGCTTATCTGCTCTCATTTCTGTAAAACACTTCATTGCACTTGAATGTAAATCCTGCAGAAAATGCCAAAATAATATTATTTTTAATGTTAGATGGTGAAATAAAGCCTGAACATACCAGTACCAGATCTGTTTATTGTTCCCAGCTCTCTCCATTGAGTGTTTCCCTTCCAAATTTTCAGCAATAACTCCATTCCAGTGTTATTGGCAGGGCTCAGGCCCTGAGTAATGGGATTTATCCATGGTCCATGCTGCTGGCACCTGGGAGAGGGAATTCCAGGTTATCAGTTGCAGGAATCCAAAGGAAGTCCCACAGCTGGCTCCTCCTGGCTGGTTTTCCCTGCTCCCTCCTCATGTGACGTCCACCAGTTCAGCTGCAGGTGCTCTCTTGGGCAATTATCCTCCTTCTTTGGGTCAAAATCTGCAGAAATGGGGTTTGGGGAGCAAGGCCACTTCTGCAAGGGACAGCTGGAATAAAGAACTTTTCCTGGCGTGTGCTGGGGGTTTGAGCTCAGCGTAGCAAGGAAACACAACAAAAGCCAAGCTTTGTGCTCCACACTCCCTTCCCGTGGAGTGTGACACAGATCTCAGCTATTTTCATGTGTGTCACATCCTCAGCGCATGCAACAGGAGTTTTCTTCATCTCTCTCCTCGCTTCTATCCCCTCGTATCCAACTGAGGAAATGGAAGAGAAGAAAGGAACAATTCATATATTAAATAAAACAAATTTTCAAGTCTAGACACTGATCTCATCACAAACGTCTGTCTTTGTGCCTTCAGTGAATTCAGATTTGGGACCCTCATGGAAAACTTCTTTTACAAAAATTCCTTTTGATGGAAGCATTTTAAATGGAAGGGAATTGGGCCTGGTTTTGCTTTGCCAGAGAGAGGTGCTATTCCCCCAGCCTGGGCTGAGCATCCCCAAGCCCTGCAGTGAATGCATGGAAACATATGGGATTCACTTCACTCGGAATTTCAATGAGCAGAGCTGAGGGAAAACTGAGAAATGAGGTAGGCTGGAAGAATGCATTAGTCATATACAGCACTTTCCATGCATTAATAATCAGTAATAAGCAAATATTCATAATTTAAATTGTTTTTGGGGGCCCGGGCAAGAAGTGCATTTAGAGATCATCAAATATGCTCAATACTTGTTGGCTCCAAGTCTTGTTTGTAGGACACAGCTCAGTCCCAGCTCTGTGAGGAATGGGAGTGGATCCTCTGCCATAAATACAGCTGGTGAATTCTGTGTCCTGTGGCACTCTTGGTTCTGGTTTTACACTGTTTTACACTCAGGTTATTGCCATTAATCGGAGGAAATGTGGGAAAGCAATGAGGTGGGAAGCTGCATTTCATAAACTCCATGGAAAATGAGTGGAGCAGATGTTGTGATGGGTGGGGGAGGAATTATCTGGGAATTGATGAGTTCCTGGAGTATCTGGGAATTGCTGAGGTCCTGGAGTATCAGGGAAATTGCTGAGTTCCTGGAGCTGCCCCTTGGAGCCCAGGCTCAGGGGTTCTCCTGCTACCAGGGGCGCAGCCAGGACCCAGCAGGTTTCCTTAGGATCTGTTCCTTAGGATGTGTCTCCTTAGGATCTGTTCCTTAGGATGTGTCTCCTTAGGATCTGTTCTCCCACTGAGCACTCTGGGCCATGCCTTGCTTGTGCTTTGCTTCTGCTCCTCCACTACTCACAGCCAGATTCCAAAACCAGCAGCATTTTAACACATTTAAACTAATTTTTTGTTGTTATTTGGGAAAAGGATTGTTTTGTGTTCTGTGGATGGAATTAGACAAACAGGGAGTTAAAAAGTCTGCTGTGTTCTCTGGGACAGGAGCAGGGAATGGCTGGAGCTGTGTTAGGGCAGGTTTAGGTTGGATTTTTGGGAAAGGTTCTTCCTCCAGAGGGTGCTGGCACTGCCCAGGCTCTCCAGGGAATGGGCACAGCCCCAGAGCTGCAGGAGAAATTGGAAAACCCTCCCAGCGATGCCCAGGGTGGGATTTTGGGATTCTGATCCTTGTGGGTCCCTCCCAGCTCATCTTGTGCTGTGATTATCGGTAAACAGGAGAAGTCCTCACTCAATGCCCTGATCAAACACTAAATGCATTGTCTGTGAAACAGCGTTTCAGCTCCAGCCAATTTGAGCAGAAATGTGTCAGGACAGTTCAGCAAACTTCAGGGAAACATTTCAATTACCAGAATGTCAATGCTGTTGGTTTAGCTTCAGAATATCCGTTATCCTTAAAAATAAATAAAAAAAATTCTGCTTGGGGAGGAATCAAGACCAAATGGATAGAAAATTCTAAAATTTGCACTAGTCTGCCAACAAAGGAGGAGATTGATGGCACTTGACTATTCTTTAGCTGAAGTCAATATGCAGCCTAAGGGAGTTATTTACTTGTTCTTGGCAGGTGCCTCCCTCTCAAATGAGACACCAAACTTAGATGAGCAAAGCTGAGGGAATGAAATCCATCCCCAGTGTCTGAAAAAACCCACAACTGCCTGGAAGTCAAAGCAGATGAGTGGCACAGGCAAAGAGGAGCCAGGCTGCTTAGTGCCCCAAACCACCCTGCTTTCCTCATCCCCTGCTTGCACGTAAAATACCCCAGATATTTGCATGCAGGTGCCAAGTTCCATATAAAATCTATCTTTCAAATGATATTCCAGAACTTACTGTTCTACTCCCAGCTTTCTAAAGCAATGCAGTTGGGTGACTAGCACTGGGACATTAATTTTGCTATTATTTTATTTTTCAAGTCTGGTTTTGGAAGCCTGGATTAAGTGTGTCTCTGTTTTTATCCTCCTTGCTTTTCCACCACGAGGAGTTTTGCATAGCTTTGATGAGATGCCTTAACCCTTCTATCTTATCAGTGTCTGTGTGCTTGTAAAGAAGTTCATTTCCTATTTTAGTATTTAAATAGAGCACTTGAAGTGTGGGCACCAGCAATCAGAGCAATTCCAGCTATCTCAGACACCACTGCTGAAAGTCAACACGAATACAAATTAAGCTTATCTGCTGATGAAATCCCATTTTTGCCTGGAGAACCAATGGGATTGATTCCACCTCTGCTAAATTTGATTAATCACTTCAGCCCCATTCCTTGCTTACAAACAGATTGACAGGAATTAAAAGCACAGATTTACCTGCCTGCTTCCAGTGTTTGGTCTGAAGTTACTCTTTAAGACATGAAAACTCCTACAAAACCTGGGGTTGCTGTTTAGAGGTGGTTTTTATATCTGAAACCCCAGTGTCACAGCACATTTGGTGCTAACCAGACAAACCCCACCATCACACCATTCCCCAGGGAATGCTGAGAGCTGCAGGAAGAATTTTCTAGCTAAAAATATCCAGTGGTCCTGGTTTCAGACAGGAAAGAGAAGGGAATTGCAGAGAACACGGAGAGGCAGTTTCGAAGCATTTACTGAGGATTTATTTGCTCTCAGCAGGGAAGTTTGTCTGGTTTTGGTGTTGGTTGTAGGCATTTTCCAGTGCCACTGGATCTGGGAGGAGCACCACACATGGCAGCAGCCACAGGAATCACCAGAACCGGTGATTTTGGCAGAAGAGAAGTTTTACAACCAAAGGCTTGTCAGAAAACACCCCAAACTCTCCTGAAGTGCCTTCAGTCCTTCCTTCTCCATCTTTCAGGTTATTTTGTTCTTGTTCCCCACGCTGAGAGTGAAGGCAGGGGAATGGAAAATTTGACTGAAAGATAGGAGGGAGATAAGGAGAAGGAAGAACAGGCACAGATGATGGGAAGAAAAAAAGAAATACTTTATTTTTCCTTCTTTATCTTATTTTCCTTTGTTTCTCCCCTTTCTTCTCCCTCTGTTCTGTTTCCATTTGAAGTCAAGGCACTGCAGAGCAGCAAGGAGGCAGGAGGGGACCCCCATTGCTACCTGGCCCAGGCAGCAGCCAGAGGATGTTGATGCAGGGGAAGACAGGAGAAAAGGGCTTTTCCTTTGTTTTCTCTCTTCTTGGAGAGTTTCACAACAGAACAAGCCAACAAACCTAATCTCACCCTGCACTGCTGAGTGCTCAGTGCCAGTGTCTAGCACGCCAGGTGATGGGAGCATGGAGGAAGTAAATGAAGCAGATGTTCTCACGTGAAAAAGAGGATTGATTACAACTCCCCTCTGCAGGACGCCTCTCCAATGCAATTTGAAATTGTTCCCACTCATGTTACAACAGCCTTGTTTAGGGGAGCCTTTCCAAGGGGGCTGTCCTGCATGCTGAGATGTCCCAGGAAATCTGGCACTCCTCCCTGTCACAAGGAATTGCAATAATCCAACCCCCAGTGAGTGCCAGTGCTGTGCTCTCTCCCCCTTCCAGTGTCCTGTCCCCGCTCCATGCACATTTTCTGATGGATGTTCAGGATTCCATCCAAAGCCAGATAATCTCATTGGATTTTTTTTCCGCTGAGCAGGCTGGGAATCAAGGTTCCTAATTAGGAGTTTGCAGGAAAAAAAAAAAGTAATGAGAGAATTCTACCTTCTGTGCTTCTCTTCCAGTCCAAGTTGTGCTGCCATGCACATCGATGCTGCTGATGGTATTGCTGCAGGATGCAAAATGCCAGTGTGGGATGGAAAATATGCACCAAACTTGGAAAACATGCACCAAATTTGGAAAACATGCTCCAAATTTGGAAATCATGCACCAAATTTGGAAAACATGCCCCAAATTTGGAAAGCATGCCCCAAATTTGGAAAACATGCCCCAAATTTGGAAAGCATGCACCAAATTTGGAAAACATGCCCCAAATTTGGAAAGCATGCCCCAAATTTAGAAAGCATGCACCAAATTTGGAAAGCATGCACCAAATTTGGAAAGCATGCCCCAAATTTGGAAAGCATGCCCCAAATTTAGAAAGCATGTACCAAATTTGGAAAACATGCCCCAAATTTGGAAAGCATGCACCAAATTTGGACAACATGCCCCAAATTTGGAAAGCATGCCCCAAATTTGGAAAACATGCACCAAATTTGGAAATCATGCACCAAATTTGGAAAGCATGCCCCAAATTTGGAAAGCATGCACCAAATTTGGAAAGCATGCACCAAATTTGGAAAGCATGCCCCAAATTTGGAAAACATGCCCCAAATTTGGAAAACATGCCCCAAATTTGGAAAGCATGCCCCAAATTTGGAAAACATGCCCCAAATTTGGAAAGCATGCCCCAAATTTGGAAAACATGCACCAAATTTGGAAATCATGCACCAAATTTGGACAACATGCCTCAAATTTGGAAATCATACCCCAAATTTGGAAATCATGCACCAAATTTGGACAACATGCCCCAAATTTGGAAATCATGCACCAAATTTGGAAAACATGCCCCAAATTTGGAAAACATGCCCCAAATTTGGAAATCATGCACCAAATTTGGAAAACATGCCCCAAATTTGGAAAACATGCACCAAATTTGGAAAACAGAAACAAATTTAGAAAAACAGCCTCAGATTTGGAAAAAATGCACCAAATTTGCTGCACAGGCATCAAATCAAGGACTGTGATCCCCAGAGTTCTCAAAGCGTGGCTTTTGAGGGAACGGATCAAGGTGTGTTGGGGAGGTGATAGAAAGGAGATTGATAACAAAGAGCCACAGAACGTCCCAGGTTGGAAGGGATCCACAAGGAGCATTTAAGCCCAGCTGCTGGCCCTGCACAGGATGAACATGGTGGGCACAGGAACTGCAGCCAAGCAATTTCCAGGCATGATGAGCAAAGAATTTTTCAGGGGGGGGGATTTCTGGATTTCTGGGGCCATTTGGAGTGGGAAAAGTCATGTAGTGAGGGCACTGTGGAAAAGCGCCTGATGCTTGGCCAACATGAAAGATTTGTAGGAGGCCACAAACAGCTCTGGTTTAGGATTTTGGGAGACAAAGGAATGTTGCTCTTTCATTGCTTCTTTTCCACAAGAGCTAAAAATCTTCTTGGATTTTCAGTGAAAGGGAACTCTGGAAAAAGAAAGGAAAAGCTGAAGGGACACACACAAGTGACAGAATGGGACTGCCACATTCTGTCATCTCAAAAAGACAGAAACTTTCTATGCAAAGATGTGGGTTTGGGGCAGTGAACCACACCCAGTCCCCACCATTGTCACTCAAACTGGGCTTGAATTCACCAGCCCAGGGAGGATTGTCCCAGGTTTCCTGCAGGCCCACAGGGAGCCCAACCAACAGGCAGGAGAAATTAGAGGTGATGGACCTGGCTGGATGGGGTTTGGAGCACCCTGGGCTAGGGGAATGTGTCCCTGCCCGTGGCAGGGTGGAATGGGACGAGCTTTAAGGTCCCTTCCACTCCAAACCATCCTGGCATTCTCTGATTCTGTTTTGGAGGTTTTTGGTCTCTGATTCTATTCCAGAGTTTCTAAAATCCAAGCAGGGCCATGCTGGTGTCAGCTGTTTGTTGTCTGGACACAATTCTGGAAGGTTCCCAGCAGGTTTTATTGTTCTTGTGCTCCTGAAATGTGTTCTGACAAGGAGAGGGAAGCAGCTTCCTGCGAGTGAATGAAACTCCCATGCAGCGGGCAATTCAGGCCCTTCGGTAGTGGTTAAATTCTACTCAAATCCCATATTAAGGGCTTAGTTTTACATCTGGAGTGAATTTAGTTGTGTGAAGGGCTGAGTCAGAGCTCCTGATAGTGCCTGGATCATAAAAATGATGATTAATGGTGGGATTAGAATAGTGGCAGTGTGGACATCCCATCCTGCTCTGGAAGAGCTTTTGTCTGATGTAGTGGAGTTACAAAGATTTCATAAAACAGCAGAACTTGGAAGACAAAGAAATTGGCAGCTGTTTTATTTGGCAATTCTGTTCCTTTTCTGCTTTTCTTTCCCATACACACAGAGGTGCTGTTGCCCAGTATTCCCCGGCTGCCAGCTCTGGGATGTGTCACTACAAGACATTTGGGCACACTTGGGTGCTTTTGTCACTTTTTTCCTTTGGCCATCACAGAGGAACATCTGCCTCACATTTAATCCTTGAGTGTGTTACAGACAGGGCAAAACAATTTTTGCTATTTTTTGTTAAAGGCAGTAGCAGCTCCTGAAAATCCTGTGTTTTCTCTGGAATCTGTATGATGGAGTACAGCTCAGTTCAGATGGCTGTATATATTTACATAAATAAATATTTGTGGTCCCAATTGCAGGGATTTGATGCAAAAATAATTCTATTTTTAGGAAGAGGGTAGAATTTTAAGAAATAGGATGGAAGAGTTCTAGCATCACATTAAATAATTTCTAATAATATTATTTTCTGCAATATTTTATTAAGACTATTCAGCTGGATTGTGTAATTTTGTTTTGATCCAAATAGTTAAAAGATTATAATGACACTTATTTGATTTCCAGTTAATTGTCAGTCAACCCTGAAGCTCATTTATATCAGCATGCAGATAAGGAAAATCTTTTAAGCGCAGTTTATTAAATGGCAACACTATTAGCATACAAATTATGCTCAGAATAGAATAAACAGGTACAAAGATCATTAACATATGATACAGACAGTCAGATCTCAGATGGGATTCAGTGGGACCTTTTCAAAAATACCAGGGCTGTCAGCAGCAGGGACAAGTCATTCACTCAGCCAAACTTTGCTCACATTTCCATCTGCATAAATCACTGCTAATTCCCAGTCGTTTGGGAGTTGTGCTCATCTTTCTGCCCCTCACTCACTTCCCTTTGTAGTTTTTTAATGCAGCCTCTCCAGCTCCTCAATCTTGGTAAAATTAGAGGAGTCAGATATTGTCTCAGTGTCTGGCAGCATGTCTGCAGGAATTTATAAACAATATATCTTTGCACAGCCTGGAAATAAAGAGGGGGTTTGCTCCTGAGCAGCAAAGGGAGGCTGAGCAGACATGGTTTCAAATAGGATTTCTCAGATAATAAAAATTACTTTGCCTCTGATTTCATCAGATCCAGATTCCTCTCTTTTTATCAGCACAGTGCCGTGATGAGGCTTCAATAAGGCTGGGAGGTGTCAGATGTGAGAGCAGACAGGAGACAAGGAGAGGGAATCTTTACAAAGTACCAGGGTTACTTTATTTGGAAAAGATTTACACCCTTGAAGGGAGAGCTGCCCTTCTGGCAGTGTTGAAAGCTGCAGAATCCACCCAGTTTTACACGGATCCAGCTCAAGATTTTGATGGGGATTTCAAAGCCCTTTGCTGTTTGAATCCATGCATTTCATATCCATGAATTAACATCCCCCTCTCCCAAAAACAGATTGGCTGAACAATGCAGCAGTGCACAAAGCTACCCCTGCTGCACTTTTAAATCTAATGACTTGACACCTCTTTCTTTTCTCAGATTTTATTTCTTCCATCAGCCTTGTTAAATACATATTGTTCTTTCATGCTCTTAAGATCAAAGCAAATAGCCATCAACAATCTTTTGTTCACACGAGACAACACGCTCGGAGATGGTTTGTTTGGCCTGGTTAATTAAAAGTTGTACCTATCATCCCTGCTTGATTTCTCAAGTTCTTTACTTAAAAAGTATGTGTGACAATTTTAATGAGCTCTCACCTCTTCCCCACAGCCTCTGGCTTCTGCACAAACTTTGCAAACTCTTCTTTTTGAACATCACACGGAGCTCTGGCTCCAGCAGATCCCGGGGAAGCTGTTTGTTTTCCCTGCCTGCACATGGTGCTCGTCTCATCTCCCGATGGGGGCACTCAGAGGGGAATTTCAATATTTATACCTGATGGGTTTAAAGTAAAAGAGGGTCAGGTTCGATTAGGAATGAGGAAGAAATATTTCACACTGCTGGTGACAAAATGCTGGCACAGGTGCCCAGAGCAGCTGTGGCTGCCCCTGGATCCCTGGCAGTGCCCAAGGCCAGGCTGGACAGGGCTTGGAACAACCTGGGACAGTGGGAGGTGTCCCTGCCCATGGAACTGGAAGATCTTTACGGTCCCTTCCAACCCAAACCATTCCACAATTCTATATGGAATAATATTTCTGTGTATTCCCAACTCGCCCTCTGTGCAGGAACTTTGCACGAATAGTCAGAACTGGATTTTCATCTCTTCTTTTGCTTCCAGCATCTTGGTTTAATTGAGCTGCTCACCCAGAGGTAGCACCAGGCAGGAGCACAGGGGAAAGCAGGAAGAGTCCAGGATTTAAGCACTTTGTAAATCAGAAATGCCAGCCTAGAGTTAGGCTGGGCTTAAGCAATCCCTTGGTGCCTCAGAGCTTTATGAACTCAGCTGGGTCCTGAGTTCTTCCTTCTCCTCCTTCTTTCATAGCTCTGCATTTATCAGATCTGCTTCACATCTTGTGCTTTTGGGCCTTTGACAGGCACTTATTTACTTATTGAGAGAAGTCCAGTTTTCCTGGCAGACAAAATATTCTCCTGGCATTGTGTTGGACAAGTTAAACTTTTCTGTCTCGTCACAGCACTTGGAATTACCTTGTCTTGTGATGCAGCTGCTAAGAATTATTATCTACAGCCTTCACACAGCCTCAAATGTTGTGAAAAGGAATGGTTTCCAGCAGGTGAGACGTGCCTTTCACGGCATCTTTTTAAACCATTTGTCAGAGCTTGATCCAAAGCCCATTAAAGACAATATTCCCACGGCCTTGTGCATCCCAGTTCCCTGATTTGGGAGAGAAATGGGAGAGGACAAAGTGCAGCCCCCGAACCCACCCAGGGCACCAAGTCCTGGCTCTGAGGGAGTTCAGGGCAACTTTGCTGTTCCTGGCACCTGGGGCAGCATTTCACATTTGTTTTTTTCTTCTTGAATTTGAAATGCATCATCTTGATTTTCTGCTGTGCTCTGTCTTCCCATCCCTCTCTTGTCACAGACCTCAGGACAGCTGGAAATTTCTCATTTTTTTAAACATTTTTTTTTCATTTCTTTCCCCACTAAACTAATTACACTGGAGTCCTTTGTGCTGTTGCACAAATTCTGCCTGAGTGTCTTATTTACTGCTCGCTCTAATTGTTGTTAGGTAGCGTGACCTGTTTCAAACAACTCAGGAGCTTTTATTTTGCAGATTTTCTCTCTGCTAAGCTCCTTTTTGATCCATTAAAAGAGCCATTCCATCCTCAGCCTGCCCAGCCATTGAAATATTGTTTCAGAGCAGCATTTCTTCAGATCAAACGTGACACTGCCAGCTCCTGAGTGGGTACAAACCCCTCTTAGTGGCTAAATGAGAGAGATGGGAATTATCAAGGTCTCAATTCATCATGAAGAATACAGGGATGAAAAATCTGAGGCATGACCAAACTTCAGTGGAAAAGCTGTAACCAGAATCCACAGGGGCTAAGATGGAGCTTTCAAAGCTTCTCCCCTTGGCTATTCTGTATTTTACTGACTGGTTTTTCCTGTATATTTACCTACATTGAAGCTTTTGGGGTTGGAGATTGTCTTTTTCAATTTTTTTTGCTTTATGCCACTTCTGGATTTTAATTTGCACCTAAGAGCTTTTAGGTGCAACTGCAGTAAAAGTAACAGGGCATCAATACT
Source organism: Emberiza elegans (assembly GCA_024865655.1). Classification (NCBI taxonomy): domain Eukaryota; kingdom Metazoa; phylum Chordata; class Aves; order Passeriformes; family Fringillidae; genus Emberiza; species Emberiza elegans. The sequence goes on along the minus strand of JALJVW010000260.1, from coordinate 2,376,894 downwards.
TGATGGAGAGACACTGAGGTGGCTTGTTAGGAGTTATTATTCAGGTGCCCAATTTATGAACATTTGCTGATTCACACTGGAATCTCTTTGGATACTGTTTGATGAACACCATATGTTACCCAGCCACCCAATTGCATCCCCTGTTTTATCACCAGCAGTTTTTCTGGTGGGAAGATGGGAAGAAAAGCATCATTAATGCAAAAAAAAAAATATTGCGGGAGCAGAAGGGGAATACTTGGAAATGTTTCTTCATGTTCAAAGCTGCCTTTGGAACAGTCAGAGGTCTGTGAGGGAGAGGACCCAGGGGTGCTGTGTTGATGCACAGCTGTGAACACCAGCTCAGTTCATGGGATCACAGAATCATGGAATATCCTCAGCTGGAAGGATCAGAAACTGCCCCAGGTGCCAAGATCCAGCTCCTGGCCCTGCCCAGACAGCCCAAATCCCACCTGGGCATCCCTGGGAGGGTTTTCCAAATGCTCCTGGAGCTCTGGGGCTGTGCCCATTCCCTGGGGAGCCTGGGCAGTGCCAGCACCCTCTGGGGGAAGAACCTTTCCCAAAAATCCAACCCAAACCCCCCTGGCACAACCTCATTCCCCCTTCCTTATCCAAACAATGCCCTTCAGCTGACACATCTCTGTATGGAGGAGAGGGACTTGGCCTCCTCCTATTTTGCTCAGTTCCTGTTCAAAATGATGGATTATTAAACCTGAGCTTATTCCCTCACTGTACCACAAGTGGCAAACCCAGAGCTGCTGCAGCACCTGGTGATTATTGCCAAGGAAACAAAGATTTTTCACTCAAGCCCAAATCCCTTCCCCTCCCAGCTGCACAGGGACATCTCTGCTTGTCCTGCTCCCAAATCCACCCTGCCCTGCTCAGATCTTTGGTAAGATCTGCTTAATTTTAATTTCCAATTTCCCTCTAATTTTATGAATTCCCACAGGGAAAGGTCAGATGAGGGTGAGACACATGAAATTAGGGGGATATAAGCCAGAAGATCACCAGAAATCCAAGTTTAGTGCTTTCCCTTCCCAGCTGAGCTGTTGGGAGGTGTAACAGGAGCAGGACAAGGTCTGATGTGTGTTCCACTTGCAGTTACAAATGTATAAATGCCAGAATGGGAAACAGAAACACACTGTGATGGGGTTTTTTGTGTGTTTAATGGTTCTGATGCTGCTGCCAGCTCCAACTTCTGCTCTTGTGATTGTTCATTTCCTTTAATAATTCAGTACATCACCCAATCTTATGTTGTTAGTAATAAATATTAAATACCCAAGCTGTGATGCATGAATTAGATATTTTCTATTTTATGAAAGGAGCCTTGTATTGGAGTTAAATGTCAATTAAATGAGGGATATAAAAAATGATGCAGTGCTGCTGTGAGTGAATGGAGCCTGGTTTCCTGTGGAGTTGTGGCTTACACTCAATTTTTTTGAGTGTAAGGAAATGCGGCATTGGGTGCAGATTCTCTGATGCCTGTTGAGGGCTGAGCTTAGTGGCAAGAGGAGGTGCACAAAAGACCCTGACCCCATTTTTATGAAACTTCCAGGACCTTCATGTCTTAAATCTCTTCTAAACTCAGAAAAAAATTATTCAAGTTCCACATTTACCATGTAGGTGTTGAAGAACTGTGGGGAAAACCCCAAAATATGACAGAATAATATTTTCTGTGCTAAATTTCATTGCTAATTCAGCTGTGATTTGAAAATCCTCTACTTTCGGATGTGTGTTCTGTGTGATTCTGTAAAAAATCCCCAAAATTCTGAGGTCCTGCCCTTGTATGTGGCAGCAGAAGGGTGCCAGGCACAGTGACAGCTTATCCCGGGAAATCATACCCAATCCTTGTCCTGACTTACGTCCCAAAGCATCTCAAGAACATGAAAAAATAAAATATGAACAAGCTTAAAAATTAATTTTGTCCATAAAAGCCAGGAGTGGTCCTGAAATTACCAATGAAATGCAATTTCCCCAATTCTCTGCACACTGATATAAACAGCTCAGTGACTCCAGGGCGGTTTGAGGGCCCCATGGGACAGAGATGGATTTGATTTGGCTCCTTGGCTTGTGAGGTGGCATTTGAGCATCTCAGCCAGTGTGATAATATCTTTTAATAATCCTGACAGAACTCCACGGGCAGCTGGGCTCACACACAACCTTAGCTTGGCTTAGGAGCACTGGGATCTGCATTAAAAAACCCCAAAACCAACAAACCCATGGTAAAATAGAACACAAGAAAGTAGCAAGATGAGTCTTTTGACTTTTTCTTGAGATACCAGGTTCTGCTGTAAGAAAGGCACCTGGAAAAGTGAATGATCAACCCCAGTTTGCTAATAAAACATTTCTAATATAGAAATTAATAAGCAGGAGAGGTGAAAATTGGTTAACACAGATTCAGCTTGCTGTAGAAGAAAAAAATCATAATGGAAATATTTAAATATTAAATATTTAAATATTAAAAGTTGCACTGCAGTTCTGTTACTATTCCTCTGCCAGAAGTTTTTTTTATTTCTATTTTTCTATTGTGGCCCAGGAAATTGTGGTTTCCCCATTCTTGGAAGTTCCAAGGCCAGGTTGGACATGGCTTGGGGCCACCTGGGATGGTGCAAGGTGTCCCTGTCCCTGTCCTGTCCATGGCAGGGGGGGATGAGCTTTAAGATCCCATCCGACCCAAGCCATTCTGGGATTCTGTGGTTCCATTTTGTTTGTTTTTCCCCAGGGTGGTGCTCCTGGAGGATGGCAGCCTCAGGATCTGCAACATCTCCAAGGTGGATGCTGGGGTTTACACTTGTGTAGCCACAAACCAGTTTGGAACTGCCAGGAACTCAGGGAACCTGATTGTGAAAGGTATTTCAGTATTTCCTTCTTTCGTGGACTGAGATGAGCTTCAAAAACCCCTTCCAACCCAAGATTCTCTGATTTTGTAACTACTTTATTTTAATATCCTTCTTTTCAGCAGTGTCAGAATGGTGCTGTATCCTGCAGCGTGAGCTTCTCCTTAACTTTGCATCTGGCAAAATCTTTTCAATATTCACCTTCTGACAGAGCAATTAGCACTGATACAGCTCAGAGTGTGACCTGAGACGGGGCTGCAGCACAGCCAGCAATGAAAACACCAAGAACTTCAGGGTTCCTGCAGCTCTGACCTCATCAAGGTTCTCCCCCCTTTCCCATGCCCCATACATTGTGGCAATATGGGAAAATCCCATTAAAACATGAAAAAAAAACCCTATTTTGTTTGGCATTTATGAAGTTTATTAAAACACCAAGTAACAACATGGTATAAAAATGATCTTGTTTGCAGGGAACATTTGTTTTTGTTTCCCCTCTGGAGAAGTTTGGGCTGTTCAATTATAGGCCTCATTGCTTCAGCATTATTTTCAACTGAAATGTCAGAACTTGGGAAAGCATAGCTAATGTGCAAATTAAGTTTATTGCTGCTCATTGAGTTGTTTATTCTTTGTGGGAGAAGTCTTTATTACACCTCCAGCACTCACATCTCCCCTCTTTTCTGCTCTGGAATGGGATTTGCCATATAATGCATGTTTGCTGTTGCTAAGCAAGATAGATGGATAAGGCAGAACCAAGAGCTTTTAAGAAGCTTTTAAAAGTATTTGAGATAAAAGTTTTGAAGACAAGCCCATAAAAGAAGTAAAAAATATCACCCAACTGAACATTCTGCATTAGTGGGGATGAGGAGGATACAAGAAGAGGTGTAAGAGGATGGGAATACCATAATAAATTCATTTATTTTTTGTTATCGCTACTAAAAAACACACCTCATGCCCAAAAGCCGGTGTAATTCCCAAAAGGACAGTTTTCAAGATTTATTTGGTGGAGGCAAACAGCTTCAGGACAATAATAAAGGAGATTTCTTATGATAACAGCAGTGCCTGAGGTCAGGTTGGACGAGGCTTGGAGCACCCTGGGGCGGTGGGAGGTGTCCCTGCCATGGCAGGGGTGGCACTGGGTGGGATTTAAGGTCCTTTCCAACCCAAACCTTTCCAGAATTCTGTGATTTAAGAATCACCTAAATTCTGGAGTTAAGCTGTGACGAGCATTGAACTAACCCAGCTCGTGCACATTTCCTTCTCCTCCTCTCACATTATTTTCAGATCATATTAATATTGTTGAAGTGATTCTGCTCTCATTTTCTACATGTGTCTAAATTTCACCACTTTATAACACTTGCATGCACAAAAGCTTTATTCAAGGGAATTGCTTACAACAAAGTGGTTGTTATCTCTAATCTGTCTGCCAGTCATATCAACAAAAGTGCAGCCATATAAACCCATTTCTTTCCCCTTCAGTGAGCTGATACTTCCCTTCATAAGAGCTGCAAGTTTGGGTCTCGATGTAATGGGTTAAAAATGATCAAATAAATAATTTTCCTGCCTGGGGACGTCTTTGAAGCTGTAACTTGAGTAATGCTGTGGAGTAAAGGACTACTGACATTAATACAGATTAAGGATGTCAATGTCTAAAGCAAGCGGAGATGAGCAGCAGTTTTGCTTTTGCTGCAGTTTTTGGCCAGGAGAATTCTTCAAGTTTGGAGAACCACGAGCACATTTTTAAGAGAAGTCCGTACATTTTGATTGAAATCATAACTATTGATTATGGGCTTTATGAAGTAGTGTAATTTAGGGTGTTCCTAATATAAATATAAACTAATTTAGGGGGTTTCTCTCACATCTGCTCACTCTCAGGCACACAATGTGGCCGTGGTACTGCCATAGGAGTGGTCTAAAATCATCTCTATATTAGAGAGAATTCCCTTTATTACAGAACATTTGGGCCAGTTTGAAATCACTTCCTGAACGGTACAAACCTCCTTCAATAGCTGCTATTTTTATAAGCACTTTCATTAAAAACATGTAATTTTTTTGTCTCCTCAGAAAGGACTGTGATCACTATTCCCCCCTCTGACACCGATGCAACAGTTGGAGAGAGCATTGTCCTGCCATGCCAGGTGTCCCACGACCCCTCCCTGGAGGTAGGGTTCTCATGGTCGTTCAATGGCCAGAGGATTGATTTGAGCAGAGGAATCCATCACTTTGAAAGGATCGGAAGGGTGAGTTTCCCAAACTCCTTCATGAAACTCTTTGCCACAGTCTTTGCACGACACGAATGTTTATCATAATTCCTCCCTCGCTGTTTATGTGCCTGGCAAATCACTGTTTCTTTACAAGGGCTGCAAACATTTATTTTTCTTCCCTAAATTTCATAAAGGCGCTTGAGTTATTTGTGAAGCCACAATAAAAATGTCCCCATGAAAGAAACGGATGATAGCTATGAATATTTTAATTTAAAAGCTGAATTTTGTATTAATATTGAGCAATTTATAAAAATGCCCACTATGGAAAGCATGTTGTGAGTGATTAGTTTATTTTTTTTTTTAATCTCTCCAGGAATCTGCTGGGGATTTGATGATAAGAAATATTCAGCTGTATCATTCTGGGAAATATGTGTGCATGGTGCAAACTTCTTTAGACAGTCAATCTGCAACAGCAGATATAATTGTGAGAGGTATGTCTGTAGGGGAGACACACTTATCTTCTAGAGGAGTTAGGAATTCTTAACATCAGCTATTATTTAAATAGCTCCTAAGAGGTCAATTCCACATCTCAATAGTGAAATATTCTCTTTCTTTTACTCTTGGCCCCAGAATTGTGGCCAGCATGGTCCTGGTGTTCAGCCAATCCAGGAGAAGCTCTGCAGTTCTGCCCTGGTATCTTTGGCAAAAATTTTGGGCTATGTAGATGGGAGGGAAATCCTCCAATCTCAGCTGTGTTGTTATTTCCTTCAGGCATCTCTGGGTCACTGTGCAGGCTGGGAAAATCAAAATACCTCATTCCTTTCCCCTATTTGGAGATAATATAAAATAATATTTTCTAACTCAGCTTTTTACTGCCAGCAGTGAGGAAATGCTGTCATGGGAGCAGGTCTGTAAACCCTAGGAGAAATCAGAAACCTGTGTAGTGCACCATCCTGCATTCCTTCTGAACCTCAGTTTTGATTGAATTCAGGAGGAATTCTCAGACTGTTCAATGGTTCAACAAAAGACAACACTGGGTGCCTTTTTTTGTCAGACACAAAGAAGAAATCATTCCTTTGTTTGTAGTTTTCATGTTAGCGACATCAAGACATTAATTTTCCTGACTCATAAAAATGTAATCCAGGCATGGAGCCATCATTTAGGGATTGTGCAGCTTTTATGACACTGCAGCTTCATGAATAATTCCTCTGAGTTGAGAAAGTAAGAGTTGCCCAACGCATTCCAGCGGTGAATCTTCTCTTCCCAATACCTTCCTCTTAAAATGCTGATCGTGTCAGGCCCTCCAGGTCCACCAGAAGATGTTAAAGTTGAACATGTTTCTAGCACAACTGCTGGGTTATCCTGGAAGCCTGGAGCAGATAACAACAGCCCAGTGCAGATCTACAGTGTCCAGACCAGGACTCCCTTCTCAGTGGGATGGCAGGCGGTCGCCACAGGTGAGCAATTTGGGATTTGCCTTGGATTTTTATTTAGTATGTACCATTGATTACCTCAAAAACCCATTGTTGGTGTCGTGTTTGCCCTCAGCTCCTGAGGTCATTAATGGCAGGACTCACAAGGCCACCGTGGTGGATTTAAGCCCCTGGGTTGAGTATGAGTTCCGCGTGGTCGCCAGCAACAGCGTTGGGATCGGGGAGCCCAGCAGGCCTTCAGCTCTCCTGAAAACCAAAGCAGCAGGTGAGGCCCTGCTTCCTGCCAGGCTTTTCCAGCTCCCAGCTGTGAGAATTTCACTGCAGCAGAGCCACTCATTCCTACAGGGTAATTTACCCAGTTCCACGGGTGGGCATCCAACGTGTTCTATGAGAATGCATTACTGGATGGGACTTGGAGGAACCTGGGATTGATGCCTCAGGTTTAGCTTTTATATTTTCACATTCTGTGCTGCTTTATTGTGTGGGTCTGGGCTTCAAGTAGGGGATGGTGAACTCTGTGCCCAGAGCAGGGAGACAAAACAATTCCTGCTCCAGCTGGGCACCAAGGACAAATGACCCAAATCTCAGCCCAGGAGCACAAACACCGTGGGCTGGAGAGAGAAAAACAAGCAGGGTGGGACTGCATGGGCTAAAACTGGAATTGGACAATTAAGTCCAATATGCAAATGGAGCAGAAGTTATAAAAGTTGAGACTGGTTGTGACTGGTTGTCCATTTTGGGGCCATTTGGGTTCATCTTGGGTGCAGCCCTGGCTGGGCTCTTGTGCTGCCCAAGGTGCATCCATGGAGGAGATCCTTTAGATAAATCCCTGCTTTATTCTGTAGCTGCATCCAGCCTCTGCTCTGGGGCACCCTGCACAGGGCATCAGGATAGTGGAAGGTGGTGGAACTGCATGGGTTTTAAGGTCCCTTCCAACCCAAACCATCCTGGCATTCCACAATAAAAGCTGGAGTTATCCTATGTTCCTCCCTTTGATGTCTCCCAACCAACTATTCACTCAAGCAATTGGGGAGAACAATTTTTGTTCTCCCAATTAAATCCATGTTTTTACCCTGCTCAGGGACTTGGACATGAAGTGATAACTCCGCTCTCTGAATGTCCCTTGTCTGCAGAGGTTTGATACCTGAGCATCAGGAAGAGCAGGATAATTTTAACTCTGGATGAAATAAATGACAGCCCAGTGAAACCAACAGCTTCTGCTGACTCCAGAGTGGAATCCTTTCTGTCTGTCTGTTTGACCTTTACTCATTTATCTTCAGGGACTCGGCACCTCAGGGGAAGCTGCCTCATTCTTGGGTGACCAGCACTGTCAGTCCTTTGACCTGCTCAGTTTGGTACAATTTATTTGCAGCCCAAACCTTTGGTTTGTTTTATGTTCCTCCCTGCTTATCAAGTGTCTCCCACCTATAAAATCAGTGTTTATGGGATGGAAAGCAGTAAAATGGAAGCAGCTTTTACAATCCCCTTTCTCTTCTCTGTTTATCTCATTTGCCAAGCTCTGAAGTTTGGCAAGCTGTATTTCAGGACAGAACTCAAAATACAGTATTGTACATTATACAGAAGAAAATATATTTCTTCTAGAATGTGGAATCCATTTATTCCTGGGAATAAAATCCCAGAATGGTTTGGATTGGTAGGGACCTAAAAGACCATCTAGTTCCAACCCCAGCACCTTCCAGAGGAGGTCAAGTTTTTTAAATTTCCCAGCAGAGTATCTCAAATGAATATTCTCCATTACATGATTGATCACAAAGACCAAATTAATCTTGAGAAGGTTTTTGTGGCTGTTACCACTGTGGGGCTTTGTAAAGTGGGATATTCAAAACTAGACAGGCAGTGAAAGCTTTCATCTTTTAAAGCTTTTATTTATTTATTTCTTAGAGGGATTCACAAGACTGGGGCAACAAGGAGAAAGAAACAATAAAATTATTGTTATTTATCATGGAAATGACACAAGGAAGATTATTTCTGTGCAGTGTAGCTCTGTCTGAAGTTTAACAAAAGAGACAGAAAGACTCACTTCAGGTTTTAGCTGCTTAACCCTTCACTGCTGTAAACCCCTGTCTCAAAATGTTGCAGTGGGACAAGATCAGCTTTTATTAATTTTTTAGTCAGAACAGGAACCTGAAATCAGCAGGGCAGTGTGGACAGCAAATACCTGGCCAGGAAAGGGTGAATTGGAGATGTTGTAATAACTATTTTGCCAGCTAAAATCTGAGCATTAGTAGATTTGTGAATGCAAATGAGCCACTGTTCATTTCATTAAAATGGAGCTGAGAATTAATTGAGCCTCTGTTGGTGCACTCAGCTGTAAATTTTCATCTGTTTCTCAACTCTGACCCAGTTGAGGCTCTGCTGAGCTGCAGCACAAAATTCTCCCCTTGCAAATGTGGCAAGTACCAAACACATTTAGCACATGAGCTAATTGAGCATCACTTGGTTCATGAAACAGTGAAACACCAGGCCTGAAAGTTTGTTTTGCTGTTTCCATGCAGTTCTTGTCAGTCTGAGATTGTTTGCCTCTGATGTGCCCAAAGACATTGATTGTGAGTGACAAAAATGAACAGCGCTGTGAAACCCTCCAGGAGAGCCCAGGCTGTTTGCTCTCAGACTCACTCTTATGGCTTCACAGCAAAATTATTCTGAAATTCCTCCCATTGCTAGAGGATGAAATCAGATATTTATTTATACATGGACTAGAATCTGGAAATTATATATAATTCATTTATTTAATTATATATAATATAAATTATATTATGGGCTGGCATCAGTTTCTGTGAACTTTAAGCATTGTTGCTTTTATTGCCACCTTTGAAGTTTGGTTAATGCTTTTGTCAAGGGAAGGACAAGATTTGGCAAAACTTGCCCAAAATCTCTGAAAAAAAGGCTTCTGAGATGCAAACATCCCTCCTATTTCTCATCCTACACATCAGCTTTTCAGACACTGAGAGCTGAATGAAGACAATGGCAAAACAATCTTGAAATTTCTGAAGATAGGGTTTGGAGATGGTACCACCAAATGTCCTGTAGAGGGTTCCTGTCTCTGCCTGTTCCAGAGATGTCCTCCTCTCTTACACTTCTCCAGCAGCTGAAAAAGAACATGATATCATGAAACCATAGAATGGGTTGGGTTGGAAGGGACCTTAAAGAATAAATATAAAGCAAGAGGCAGGAAATGCTGATATTGTCTTTGCCTCTCCCCCATGAATCCCCTTCAACCTCAACAAAGTTCCCTGATCTCAGTCCTCCACCTCTGGTGCCACACACCTGTGGAATGCTGGAGAAATCCAACTCCCATCAACCAACTTCTGGACACTTACAGTCTTGGGAGAAGGAGAAAAGCAATTTGTGAGTTTTGAATTCACTAAGATAAGCATACAACCAATTAAAAAAATTAATATATTGCTCCAACAACATGTTTACTGAACAAATGCATAATTAGTAAATCAGTAGTGTTGCAGCTACAGTCTGAATGGAACATCATTTTGCCAATTAGTTGATGAGGCATAATAATGTCAGATACTTGATGCTCCCAGTTCTTTAATTAATTTTTTGAACCAGGGTACTCATGTATCAAATTCATCTATGGCTTCAGCCTTAGAAAACATGTAAACATCATTTCAGTTCATTTTAAATGGGCTGCTGTGCAATGTAATCCCTGTTCCACTGTTGAGAGGCTGCAGGTGAGGTAGGAAATGATTGGATCAACCCCTCGGAAAGACCTCCCGGATCTCTGAGTCCAACATTTGTCTGAGCACAGCTTTGTCCAGAGCTGGACACAGCACTGGAGGTGTGGCCTCAGCAGAGGGACAATCACTGCCCTGCTCCTGTGGCCACAGCATTGCTGATCCAGGCCAGGTGACCTTGGCCTTCCTCCCCACCTGGGCACACCTGGCCTCATCTTCAGCTGGTGTCACCAGCACCCCCAGGTCCTTTTTTGCTGGGCCACTTTCCAGCCACTCTTCCCTCGTCTTGGAGTGCTCCATGGGGCTGTTGTCAATGGTTTATGTGGTTTATGGTTTATGACCCAAGAGCAGGACCTTGCACTTCACCTTGTTGAGCCTCACACCACTGGATCCAGCCTGCCCAGATCCACACTCCCACCCAAATTAGTGCCAGCTGTGAACTTCTGAGGCCCAGATCAGCCATAAGGACACTAAACAGGGCTGTCCCCAGGGCTGAGCCTTGGGGAAGCTGCAAACTCCAACCTCTTTTCTCCCCCAGTTCCTGTGGTGGCACCCACGAACATTGGCGGAGGAGGAGGGAGCCACTCCGAGCTGGTCATCACATGGGAGGTAATTCTGAGCTCATTAAACCTCGGATGTCCAACAGGGATAAATCTGTGGGTGAAACCACAGCCCTGCTGAAATCCAAAGGCTTTTGGTCACCAGCTTTGGTCGAGCCTGGATTTCACCCTGGATGTGGAAAGCAAACAGCCTGTAAGATATACAGCAAGTTTTCTGTGTTACAGGGAACAATTTGTGAAAATAAACAGTTTAAGAGGCATGTTGTAAAGATGTTTAGAAGTCTGCATAACCCTCTTATCTCCATTGTACAGGAGGTGCTTAACACACTAATCTGCTTGGCCATTTTCTGCATTTACATTTTTCCTACTTTTGTTTACATGTTTTCCATTCTGGAACACTGTGCTGACAAGACATATCCTATTATGCGTTAAAGGAGATGAGCCCTTTAATTCTGCAGCACTCCAGCGAGAGCAGAGAATACACATTTCCAGAGCAGTTAATGCCAGACAAGTTGCAAAGGGTGAGTGCAGGTCATTTCAGAGAGTAGGAAATGAGTGCTGTGGGAAGGAGCCTCCTTTTCCAGCCTCCCAGCAGCTTCCTGCAGGCACTGGGATGAAGGCAGGCAGCCTCTGGCAAAGCCTGGGAAGTGATGGGGTAGCTGCTTGGTCAAAAAAGTGAAAAATCAGATCAAAAGAAATTTTAAAAAATCCCCACTAGATAAATAACACTGCTGATGTTTTCCCCTCCCTGTGCTGCAAACAGAGTGAAATTCCACTCTCCCTGAACTAAGTTTTCCTCCATCTGCACCTTTCACTCTTTTGTTTCATTTTCTCCTCTTTGGGAGCAGAAGAACATGAAAATCGAAAACAACCTGAGAGATCTCAATCAAATTACCCTGTTGGACTCTGTAGTGTGTCCCGAAAAACAATCCGAAGAAATCCTAATTATGGCCAGCAAACAACACTGAACACAACTCTGCAGCTTTCTGTGATGAACTCACTAAATGTCTTGATTAAATCTGAGGTCGCAGAAGCCTCAAAAACAAATTAAATGCTCTAGAAAGTAGCTTGAACTCCTATAAATCCCCAGTGAGGCATCATCCCTCACATTTAACTCTCTCAGGGCTGGAAAAGAGATGGAAAAGGGGATATTGGGTCTTGGTAAAACACTGAAGGAAAGACACGTTATAAATGCAGGGCAGGCTTATTATCAGTATTTTTATTATTAGAATTAGAAGGAATTTATGATAAAAATAATATAAGTGCCCTGAAGTGTTCTGAAGTGCTTCCAGATTTCCCCTCATCATCTCACACTGTTGGTGCTCCCAAGAATTTGCAGAAGGAGATGTTGGTGCCAGGACTCAGGTCCTGACTCTTTTTCTGTCTTTTTGCACCATTTTCCATGCCTGCTCTTCCATGCCCCTTCCTTTGATGCAAGCCTCTGAAATAAATGCACTTTTACTGAGAAACACTTCCTTTCTCCATTTAATCCTGATTTTATTTCATAAATGTCTTTTGCTTTGAGAATGTGGAAGTATTTTTATCCCATGAAAAACCAAACTTCATGCTGGACACGGTGTTGCTGTAATTGCCTTTTCAGTTTGAGCCTTTCGTACGTATCTTGACATGAGATTTTATTAATAGAAACATTAATTTTGCCATGTTGACTTGCAGGAACATTTCTGTTCTGAGAACTTAAATAAGAATATGTTCATGCACTCGAGGCTTTCTCCTTGCTGAAAAAAATACATCAGTACTGTACTCAGAGGCAGGCAATTATACAACTGACACACATTTCTTTGTATACATTTGTTCCTTCCCAGCTCTTTTTTTCCTTTAAAATCATTTATTTAAAATTAGCATTCCTATGCCCCTTTGGGGAAAGGAAAAAATCTACAAGCTACAACTTGTACTGAGTGAAATGCTTTTAATTTTGCAAACTTCATGCCTGAAAGAGACAACTTTAATGGAGCTGATCAGATCTTTTGTTTCTAAATTGATTGCCCCGATAGATTTATTATTTTGATTTTTATTTCAATATTACATTGATGGATGGGGCAAACATTATTATCTTCTCCAAGGCACAGCCAACTAAATCAATAGCACTAAAATACAGTCAGGGACTGAAGATTCAATTAAAACTGTGGATACATGCAAACCTTTATTGACTGCCTTGTCACCACAGCCAGTGTCAGAAGAGCTCCAGAACGGGGAAGGTTTTGGCTACGTGGTCATGTTCCGTCCCCTTGGCTCAACAACCTGGACCAAAGCTGTGGTGGCCTCGGTGGAATCCAGCAAATACATTTATAGGAACGAGAGCATCACACCCCTGTCTCCTTTCGAGGTCAAAGTTGGTGTCTACAACAACGAGGGAGAAGGGACCCTGAGCTCCATTTCCATCATCTACTCAGGAGAGGATGGTAACACGAGTTACTCTTAGTGGGAATGGGTGTGTAGCGGCAAGAGGTGACAGATATGATCAGGCAGATCTCACAGGGTTTTTAAGGGCCCTGCTCAAACCTGCTCAGTGGATGGTTGTAACAGACCTGAGGTAGCAGATGGGAATCTGAACTAAAAATAGCAAGGGGCAAATTTTCAGAATGATTTTCAGTAGAGGGCTTGTTTTGACTAATTTGTCCCCAAGGTGCTCCTGCTGGGTGTGTTGGGAAAACTGGGAGACACTCAAAGGTGTTGCTCTCAGAGGGTTTGGCTCCTCAGACCACTCAGTGTGACTGATCCCTGAAAATCTGCTCCAGCGGATGGGGAACGGACAGTTCTGAGAACAGGTTTTGCTGACATCCCACCATAACTGGAGAGCAAACTCATGGTTACACCTGGGGCTCTTCCTGCTGTTTCCCCTCCCCTTGCATTGTCCCTGTGGTCACAGCATGTCCCAGCAGCTCTGTTCTCCTGTCCCAGAGCCACAGATGGCCCCGGCGGGTGCCTCGGCGCTGAGCGTGTCGGCGGCGGCGGTGGAGGTGTCCTGGCTGCCCATCCCCTGGAACCGGCACACGGGCAGGGTGCTGGGCTATGAGGTGAGGGACTGGGCCACGAGGTGAGGGACTGGGCCATGGGCAGGGTGCTGGGCTATGAGGTGAGGGACTGGGCTACGAGGTGAGGGACTGGTCCATGAGGTGAGGGACTGGGCCATGGGCAGGGTGCTGGGCTATGAGGTGAGGGACTGGGCTACGAGGTGAGGGACTGGTCCATGGGCAGGGTGCTAGACCGTGAGATGAGGGACTGGGCTACGAGGTGAGGGACTGGTCCATGGGTAGGGTGCTGGGCTGTGAGATGAGGGGCTGAGCCATGGGCAGGGTGCTGGGCTGTGAGATGAGGGACTGGTCCATGGGCAGGGTGCTAGGCTACGAGGTGAGGGGCTGGGCCACACGGTGACAGGCTCCTATACTTTGAAGTTGTCCCTTTCCTGTCCAGAATCCATTTGGCCTTCTGGTTCCTCCTCCCAGTTAACAAACTGCTGCTTCCAAGACCGTGGAGCTCTTCCCCTGGCTCTCATTAGCAGCAAGCCACCTGAGATAATCAGGAGGATTTGCAGCCCAGAACTGCAGCTGTCACAGATTTTCTGTGCTTAGATCTGGGGACAGGCACATGAGACACTGCTGACAGAGCAGGGCAGGATAAATGTCCTCCAGCACAACCCAGAGCCTGTGCTGTGGTGCACTGAAAGGCTTTTAACTTCTCCCTCCTCTTAATAAAATCATTTAGGCTGGAAAAGACCTTTAAGACATCAGGTCCAACCATTAATTCAAACATTTGAAGAGGGCAGTGGAGGAGTCCCCATCCCTGCAGGGATCTAAAAGCTGTGTGGATGTGGCACTTGGGGATGTGGGTTAGTGCTGGCCTTGGCATTGCTGAGTTAATGGTTGGACTTAAAGATATTTTCCAACCTGAATGATTCTGTGATTTTAGGATTAAGTAAAGTCAGATATCATTCCTGGTCATTTTACCTGCATAGTGAAGCAATTTTTTTTTTTTTTTTAATTTGTAGATAAGACAAAAACAAGTCAAAAACACTTTAAATTCTGTGCTATCACTGCAATATATAAATGAAGGTAATAAGAGTCATGTACAATCCACAAACCTTCTTAAATCAATTACTGACTGAAAAAAATAGCAGGTCTAAATAGGTGTCACTGAATCAAAACTAGAGCCAAGATACAAAATAATTAAAAACCTTTTAGATTATTAAGTGCTCGTTTGTATCTCTTAAGGTTTTCTTTCATTGTGTTCAACAATAAAACCAACAAAGCTTTTATCATTCCTTACCTTATCAAAGGTTTCCTTCTGGACATCTGTAAATTTAAGGATTTCATTTAGTTCCTTAATTGGGATTCAGTCTCAGAAATGTTATTGCTTCTCTATAAATATTCATGCCTGGGTTTACATCCTGCTAGATTGGAGTACAAAAAAATCCTGTATTCCTCGAAATCTTCCTTGTCAGCATGTCTGCTTCCCAGCCAAGCCTTTAATTGCTGGAACACAATGAATTGCCTGTTCTTTGTTGTCGCTTTTTAGGTTTTATATTGGATAGATGATCCCAAGGAGAGCACAGCTGGGAAGGTCAGAGTCAGTGGGAATGTGACAGCCAAAAACATCACGGGCCTGAGAGCTAACACGGTGTATTTTGCAGCAGTCCGAGCCTACAACACTGCGGGGACAGGGCCCTCCAGCACCCCCGTGAATGTCACCACCAAAAAATCCCGTGAGTACTGGATTTGGCACAACAAGGGTGTCACTTTTGTGCCAAGAATGACACAGGAACAGGTGGGAGGCAGGATTGTAGGAAGAGCAAAGAAGGTTTTATTCAAGAGAACCGCGCGGTTTTATAGAGTGATACAATAGATTCTATTTGATTGGTTGGTTAACAAAAACACCTTCTTCATACAGTTCCAGGGAATTGTATGAATTGAGAAGAACAGAAAGACAAAGTAGAAAAACACCACCTGCAAATTGTTTATACTTTACAAGTTATCACACCTTTACAACTCCTTCAAAGTTCTCACAAGCTGCTGTGAGAAACGCTCACCGTTTCTCTCTCTCTGTCCCATGGCATCCACACAAGGGTCCCAAATTCCCAGCTGGGACAGGCACATTGCAGGTCCCCATCACCCATCCCTGCCAAAGGCTTAACAGCAAGGAAAACTGAATCCCAAATTTCTGCATAAGTCAGACAATGAAATCTGTGACTGAGAAACTTCCTCTGGTCCTAAATCTGTCCCCACAAGGGAGGATTTCTGTTTGCCTTGGAACAGCAGCCCCCTTGCTCTCAGGGGATTCCAGAGATGCAGAGCCAATAAAGGAGGGAAGTCCCACAGGTCGGACAAGAGATTCTGGGCTGGGGCTGTGTTGGTTTGGGGGTTTAAAAGGAAGCTGCTGAAGGCACCAAATACAGAGGGGTTTTGAGACCTCTGAACTTTGCACCACAGAGCTCAGCATAAGGGATACGTTGATATAAACACAATTTAGTAATTCTTTTAAATTTTATGCTAAAAGTAAATCCCTCTGCTGTTTTGTTTTCCTTAGAATCTATTTTCCCAGTAAATTATTGATCAGCCCTTCCTTTAGCATAAAAGGGAAATATTTCTCCTGAGTTTCACCAATTTTCCTCTTTTCTATATGCTGTTCCATGCCATTGCTCCAAGTGCAAGATAGGAACAACTTGTAGAATGAGTTAATTGATTTTTTTAATTGCCACAAAACCAATATTTATTGTAAATAAAGTAATCAAAAATAAAGCCAGAGAAGATATTTCTGAAGGGCTCAAACAGGACCCATCCCTGGAATTGTCCAAGACCAGGTTGGACGAGGCTTGGAAAAACCTGGGATGGTGGAAGGTGTCTGTGACCATGGCAGGGGGTGGAATGAAATGAAATTTAAGTACTATTCCAACCAAGCCATTCTGTGATTCCTTGACTTTCATCACAGTCCATTTTTCAACAGAAAATAGATTCATCTCTGGGAATTCTTCCCTCTATTCCTATGTGAATCTCTATGAAAGACAAGTTAAAGACATGGCAGTCAAATGACAAAACAGAGAAGGAATAAATTTGCTTTTGTTTTACATCTACTTTATCTTCTGTCAAATTCAGGATTGCGCTAATGGTTCATTTAAAAATTAAAGTCAAAATAACCTTTTTAATATTTAAATATATAGATTAAAATTTCAAGCTCTGTCTGTGGAAGATGCAAGCACTTGCAATAAGAGAAGAGATAATATGTCAAGAGAATATAAACAATGTGCATGTGGAGCAGGAGATGGAGCTCCAAAGTAATAGCTCTGTCTTCCTGCTCAGCATCCAGCATTCCTGCAGCCTTCTGCTCATGCCATTATTGCAGGGACTCAGCAGAGCTGAAATGATCCTTCTGCCAGAGAGGTGCAATTCTGATTGAAGTGTTCCTCTCGAAGATCGATGTAAGGTCTAAGGTGACATCCTGGTTTCAGTTAAAAGTACTTAGGGAGGTGGAATTGTGGTCCTCAAACCATGGACATGGCTCCATAAAGAGCAGTACTCTTCTGGTTCTTTAGTTATATGGCATGGATTGCAGAAATTCCTCTTTCCTCTTCCCTTCCTTTTCCTTCCCTCTTCCTTTTCCATTCAGCTTCCATTTCCTCTTCTTTTCCTTCTTCTCCTTCTCCTCTTCCCTTTATTTTTTCATCTTCCTCTTCTTTTTCCCTTACAAATAGATACATATACACCCAAAATATATCAATATTACATATTGATACTGGAAATAGTTGCACTTACAAACCTTAGCTCAGTGCAGCAACAAAGCCAAGTGTTACCTGAACCATGACAATAACATCAGCACCTCAATAAACTTAAGCACGTATTTGGGATTTCTGTTGTTCTTGACAGCACTGATTACAAGGAATAAATTGAGGAAATAATCTGCCAATCTTGGACCTGGAACTGCTTGGTTTTTCTAGCAGATATTCCTATGGATTTGGGAAGGTGCTCTTACCACATAGTCTGGTTTCTGGATGGAAAAAAACCCAGATAATTTTGTTTTGTGAATCTTCCTGTGGTGCTTTTTCAGCCCCAAGATCATGAATTAAGATAGCTTTAAGTTTCTATGTCAAAAAGCTTTGGTCAAAGCTGTAATTCACCCATTTTTGAGTGATTTCAAGCCTCTTCAGAGTGCACAGCCAATGAAGTATTTGACATCCTTCGCCTCTTGTGACTACTTTGTTATCCAATTCCATATATAAAATGTTTCCTGAAAGCAACAAAGAGCTTTCAAGCCATATTTAAATAAATTTGCAGTTTGATGTATGTGAGAGTAGATAAATGTCTTCAGAAAGAAATTAATCTTTCCCAGCACTGACAGTGTGGCTGATGGAAGGACACCCCTGGGTATTCAGCTGGGAGCTCCACCAACACCTCATTCCCTACCAGAGGGATGGATTAAACTTCTCCAAAGTCACAAGGCAGATGGATATGAAACAGCAGCACCCATCCATTTGTTTTATCTCTGTGGGAAATGAAAGAAATTATCACCAAATCAACTGTTCCTTCCAAGTGGCATCCATCACTCACCAACACACAGCAGGGAAGAGAAGGATCCCAGATTAAACAATTTAGAATCAGGGCTGGAATGTGTTTCTCCAGCTCTCTCCTCATTTTTCCCCTCTTTCAATTGTCCTTTCCTGTGCCACCAGCCAGCAGGCCTGGGAGGGTGTGCCATGGAACAGGAGAGAACGTGTTGGCCTAAATCCGAGCTCAGTTCAAAGGCTCAGCTCCACCCTCACATGTTCACACAGGATTCAATTCCAGTCACTTGTAGGCAAATTTTCAAAGTCCTCGCACTTAGGCATAAAAAGCCTTTGAAAAAGCTGCTCTCAGCCTATTGTGCTGAGAATTTCTAAAATCCTACAGTGTTTCATGGTGGATCACATGGAGACTTTCATGTGCAGCTCTTTGTAACCTGTCCTGGCTGATGGAAATCTTGGCTTCTGTAGTTTGCTCTCAGTTTTAGCTTTTTCTGAGATCTAGACAGCAAAACAACCTCTAGGACATGGAAATACAGAGAGGAACAACATTTTCCTTCCACAAAATCTCTAAATGTAACTTGAACTGTCAGACACTGTCAGGCTGTGCCTAATTTTGCAAATGAAGTCTCACAGTAAGAGGTTCTGTGCTATGAATAGATCTTTATTCTGACTAATACCAGAGCAATGATGGACTGGAAAATGGTTTTTTGCTCTTTTAGGTTGGAATCACCCAAGCATTTTCTACTCCCATATCAGCAGCTCATTCAGGTTCACTATGAAAATTAATACTCAGTTTATCTTGTTATTATCATAATCCTTTTTATTTCTTTTAAAGCACCAAGTCAACCTCCAGCGAACATCGCCTGGAAGCTGACAAATTCCAAAATCTGCCTCAACTGGGAGCATGTGAAAACAATGGAGAATGAGTCTGAGGTGTTGGGCTACAAAGTAAGTGATTAGCTCACTAATCAGATATTTTGGTTACAATACAGGTATAGAGATTTGGTGGAAAGTGAGTGCACATTACCTGCAACACTGATTTTTCTGGATTTATTGGGATGGTTGGCTGATATTTATACAAATATTCATTCAGAGTAGGACTTTATCCCAACAGAAGAATTTTCTGTCCCCAATCCTGTATTTCTCTTGTCCCCTTGTAATCTTATTTACTTAAAGTTTCTTGCTTTTGTATCTCCAGGGAAGGAGTTGCACAAATGTACAAGAAATAGAGAACAGTCTTTGAAGCATTAAAGGCAGTCATAAACCACATCTAAACATTCTCAGTCTCTGGCAGTTCATAAATGTACCTTTAAAAAAGAGACTGAAAGATACACAAAGATCTCTGTATGAACCAAAAAGCCTTCCCATAAATCTGCTTTTAAAGAAAATACAAATTTATCTTAAAGTTTGGTTTTAGTGCAGAATTCTTTGATTATCCTCAGGTTCTCAAAAACCACCTGCTGTGGTACCCACCCCAAAATCCTGCAGAATTTACTCCCCTGTTTAAATTGCTTTTAAAACCCTGCAGGATACTGAGAGTGCTCAGAATACTTTGGGGCACGGCAGACGAATCTCTCATTACCCCCCCCAAAAAAACCCATTAAAACAAAATGAAATAACTCTTGTTTTCCAATCCCTTTCTGCTTAGATTCTATACAGACAGAACAGGCAGAGCAAAGCCCATATCCTGGAGACAAACAACACTTCAGCTGAACTTCTGGTCCCGTTTGAAGAAGATTATCTCATCGAGATAAGAACCGTCAGCGATGGTGGCGATGGCAGCAGCAGTGAGGAAATTAGGATTCCAAAAATATCGAGTAAGTGAGAGAATTTTTTTTTCCCCCCTCTGAATGCTGTTGCATAAGAAGAAATCTGTGCCTCTAAGCACAACAGATTCCCAGATTGTCCCTTGCCATAGGTGTCCTCCCTCCTGGTGCTTTTTGGTGCTGGCTCCTATAAATTTGTCTCTGATATTCTGACATTCATTAGAGGAGAAAGTGTTTTGCTCCACACCTTATTTTTAGTGCAGGTCTCCACTGCCCTGGCATTTAGAGCTCGGGGAAGGACACAGGAATAAGATTTCTTGGGGAAGTCAAAGTTCTCCTACATAATGTGGCTCTAAATCTGCCCTGGACAGAGATCTCAGCGCTGTCCCATGGCTTGTGCTGAGGTTGGCCAGGGTGCAGCCTCTGCTCTCATAAACAACTTATTATTCATGGAAAAGGGAGGATTTTTATATTTATATTCATAGTTTGTTTTGCACCAAAATAGTCAAAACCCTCTTGAAGAAGATGCTCATGGGAAAGGTGAGATGTTGATCCAAAACCCTACTCCACAAAATGGCCACTACAGCTTAATAAACAAATAGAAATAACATTTGTGGATAATGTTTCATCTTGAAAAGAGAACAGAGATTACTGTTAAGCTAAAATGTTAAGAAAAACTTATTTCTGACACAGATTTACCTCTGTTTATTTTTTTACAGGTTTAAGCTCTGGAGCAATGAAGTTATCCCAAAGGATAAACCATTCATTGGCATCTGGGATCCTGCTGCTGAGTTCTGTTCTTCTAAACCCTTTTCCCTGCTGGTTCCAGCAATGCTCTGCCATGGACTTCTAAAAATAAAAAGTGTAGATTTTATCTTAATTCTTCACCATAACCAACATTCCTGAGAAAAATCAGCACTGGGGAGGGGGAGGGAGGAGGAAGTGGTCTGTCATTAAGAAAATATTAGGCATCAATATTCCATGAATTTTTAAAAATAGGCTTGGAAATGAAGGGGTAAATCAACATGCATTAATTAAACGGAGTGATGCCAAACCTAATTTGGGATTGACATGTGGGTGGTCTCAAATTTTCTCCAAGCAGTTGTTATTGGAACAGCACTTTAATGGAATGTCAACCTGTGCAAGCTGATGCCACAGAGGGGAGCAGGGATTTAAAACTCTTGTGATGTGGATATTATTTATCTCATGTTCTTCGATGCATCCTGTTAAAAAAAAAACACTTTCAATTAAATAAAAACTATTTGTTTACTTTTTGCACTTGTCTGTATTAGAGGAGGTGTCATAAAACACATTATTTGAAGTACCCTGTGCTGTTTTCTGCAGAAAAGGGGAACTTAAATAAAATAAAAGGAGACTCCTATCCCAAATCCCAGTGAACTCCACAGAAAAACTTCCAATGGCATCAGCAGGCCTTGAAGCCGAGCTGAAATAGCAGCACCTTTTATACCATCAGACATTTCACATATTCTCAAATCCATTTTAAAGGACTTTTCTATGCAAAGACTGTTCTGATCAACAGAACTTCCAGAGACACTGAATATTTACTGAGGGAGAACTGAAGTCTGGCTGTCATTAAGCAGGATCAGTTGCTCTCTCCTGATTTTGTTATTCTTTGCTGTGGCTTGAAAGTGTAGATTCAGCTTTGAGTTGGGTGTGAAGGTAAATGAGAAGAACATTGATTTTCATCATCTTGAAATATAAATAAAAGCAGCTAATTAAGCCCTTCAATCTCCTGAGTCCCCAGAATGACAAATTAAACACCAGAGCTTGGCTTTCAACTCAGGAGATGCAGCTCAACACTTGAAGCCACTCTCCTGCCAGCTTGAACTACATCTGATAAAAGGTGTTCTTTGCCTGATATCATTACTGGGAAATCTTTTCTTCCTTCTCACTTTCCTCTGAAGTTTATTTTCTTTTCCTCACTGTCAGATCCACGTTGTGTCATCTTTGTAAACATTTATAACTACAAGGTAACCAAATACCCCAAATATTTTTTAAAAGGGGTCTGTTGGAATGGGGGTGAGGATGTGTCAGCGCATGAATGAGTGAAAGAAGTTCAGCTGAGCATGGAAATCCTTCAAAGAACACATTAAACCACGTTGGTTATCCATGGGCACGGCAATGGGAATTCACAGAGGAAGCTCCAAAACTTTGGTACCTCCTCAAGGTCCCTGCCAAGCCAAACCTTTCTCTGATTCTCTGATTCCCCACAGAGCCCATGGGCTGGTCTGGCAGAAATAAACTCAAAAATGATAAAATCATTGCAGAACCACATGGTAGAGATTGATGTCCAAGCAAATAACTCTTCACAGGATCATGGAATGGTTTGGGTTGAAAGGGACATTAAAGATCTCTTCCAGCTGGTGATATTTAATAACCCCCAGACTGCATTCAATAAAACATTTTCTAGAGGTCAGTCCTATTTGGTTTTGAGAGAGCTTTTTGCAGCATCCCTTCCCAGCATGAGTCTAGCAGGACCTCTGCTTTCTCCCAGACCTTCTGTGCCCATTAAACAACAGGTTCCTTTTATTTCCCTTCATTAAACTGAATCTGAAATTCTTATACTTCATAACGTAAATGTAATTCTCTGCTAACTTTACCCAAAACATCATTTTATTCAAGTGAAAAGAGATTTTCTGCAGAGCAGTTACAGCTCAATAGAATGTCTGAGCGATGCTTAATTACAGGGAGGCTCTGGAAATAAAATGTCACTTTTAGAAGTCTGTCCTCTGGGATTTCTACAAAGTTCCTAATCACAGGAGTTATTAGGAAGAGGTTTAACACAGCTTTCAAAAGAGGAGAATGGTTTAGAAAGAAATGAATGTGCTATAGAAAATCCTGATAATACCTTAATGAAGCAAAAACATATTTCCTTGCGGTGGAAGTAAACAATGAAACACTTCTTCAGATTTCTTCTCCCTTTTGTGCACCAATGATGTTCTTTTCTGGCTGTAGAAGATCCAAATCAGACTCTTTAGCCTCAGCATTTCCCCACTTTGTCACTCCCATGGGAGCAGCCCTTTTTATAAAGGGACAACTGCAGAATCCCAGGAATATGAGTGAATGTTCCCTTGCTGAATTCCCTTGGAGCTGGAGCTTCCAGGGCGAATATTCTGCCTCAGGAGCAGAGCTAAACAGTCTTGAGAAAAAACTTTAAATCCAGCTCCTCCCACCCTCCCTAAATCACTGCAGAGCTTGTGCAGGTTCATTTTCTCCTCTCCAGCTCCCCACTCCTTTTGTTGGTGTTTCACCAGGACAAATTGAGCCTGAGCTGCCCAAAGCACTGAAAGTCCAGCTCTTTTTATGTGAAAGTGTTATTAAAGCAGCTGATGCTGAAATGGAAAGAGCTCACATGGCTGGCAGCTTTCATTAAAAAGAAAAGAGAAAGGGTCAAAAAGAATTTTGTCACTTAGAGTTGCAGGAAAAACTTTGGAAATAGGAACAGCACAAATCCCCTAAAACCAGAAGTTGAAAGGAAAACAACAGAAAAACTCTGCAGTGCTCCTGATTTTTAACAGCCAAGAACCTGAATTAAAAACTCCATTTAAAGGTGCCCAGTAAAGGGAATTTTGGGCCCAGACTTAGCAGATTTTAGAGAAAATCACAGACCAGCCAAAGTTTTCAGACAGCTGGAAAAATAATACCTATTTTCTTCTGATAACCTAAGCAAAGTACCAAAAACATGAAAGAGACTCACAGGCAGGGATTTTCATTTTGAATTTAACACATCAACAAAATATTTCTCCATGAAAAAAGCAATTTTGAGCCTCTCCAAATGTTTCCATTCACTCGGAGCACAATGTTTCTTTGTGATTTACGAGCATTTAAACTTTATTTAACACCTTCTCCCTTCTTTATAGGGCAATTTTTGAATAGGAATGCCAAGAAACGAAATAAAACAGCCCATGTGTGTTATTGCACCAGCCCCTAAATCAACATTATCTCAGGGTGCAGAAACTCCCTGCTTTCTGTGGGTCGCTGGAATGCAGCCCTGGTGACGCCTTGACACCGAGTGCTAATGACACCCGTGAACAAATGCGTTGTGAATGTGCAAAAAAAGGTTTTATTAATATCAGCCTGTGCCTCAGTGGTGGAGAATTCCCTGCAGGGATTTGCAGGGCCCGTGGAGGAGGGGATTCATCTGCTCACAGGGGTTTGGGGGCTCTCTGGGGTGCTCTGGGGGGTGCCAGGGGATCCTGGATCCCTCCGTGCTCCGCTCCGTGGATTTTTGTCTGCTCAGGGAGCGCAAGAGATGTGAGAACTTGAATAAACCAATGGTTTTGGTTTCCCTGCTCGAAAGATGTCAGAGCTTGAGTAAACCAATGTGGTTTATTGTGAGGATAGAGGTGGAAAACTGCTCTTATCAGAGCCTTGCATTCTTCTGTCCATCTCTGCGAGCCTTTGTGAGCACAGCAAGTTACAGTTTGTGGCATTGTGAGGTCCTCAGGATGAGGTGAGAGATGAGAATTTGACTCCATGTTCTCAGAAGGCTGATATATTATATTATATTATATTATATTATATTATATTATATTATATTATATTATATTATATTATATTATATTATATTATATTATATTATATTATATTATATTATATATATTATTATATTATATTATATTATATTATATTATATTATATTATATTATATTATATTATATTATATATATTATATTATATTATATTATATTATATCATATTATCATCATATCATATCATATCATATCATATCATATCATATCATATCATATCATATCATATCATATCATATCATATCATATCATATCATATCATATTATATTCTAAAACTATACTAAAGAAATAGAAAGGGTACATCAGAAGGCTACAAAATAAATGAATAATAAAAGCTTGTGACAGACCAGAGTCCCAACACAGCTGGACTGGGATTCATCATTAAGTCAACACAATTCACCAATGGAACCAATCAAAGGTGCACCTGTTGGTCAGCAGCCTCCAGACCACATTCCAAAGCAATCAGATAAATATTTTTAATTGTTTACATTTATTTTCTGAGACTTCTCAGCTTCTCAGGAGAAAAATCCTGGGCAAAGAAGATTTTTCAGAAAATAGCATGGTGACAGGAGTTAAACAAGTTAAAACAGCACACTTCATCTAAATCCAGAATTAATTTCTACTCTAAATTAATTTCTATCCTCCCACGTCTGATTTATTCCCCTCCAGCACTGATATTTCCAAGACACCATCCCCCAAATTGCCCTGGATGTGCCCAAGGGTTGCTGCATCTCAGTGCTGCCAAAAACGAGATTTCAGGTGTCTGTCTTGGTGCAGCCACAATGCCATGGAAGCACAGAATCCCAGAATGGTTTGGGTTGGGATTAAATCCCACCCAGTGCCACGCCTGCCATGGCAGAGACACCGCCCACTGTCCCAGGTGCTCCAAGCCCTGTCCAGCCTGGCCTTGGGCACTGCCAGGGTGTGCTGGCTGTGGGAATGAGAGGGTTGGGGTCTGGGGGCAGTCTCAGAGTCATCCCCACAGGGATGCTGAGCTCTCCCAGGTACAGCCACAGCAGGACTCCCCCACCAGCTGTGCATCATTCCTGCCAAGGAGCGGCCCAGCCTCCCTCCACTGAGCTGAGCTGCTTTCCACAGGCTCCCTCTGCTCCTGACTGAATTTATGGGAGGGACAACACCTCCAGGACTGCCCCGAACTGAAAATATAAAATAATGGCAAATGATGCATTCAGAAATATCCACCTAAAAATTTAAATAAGGTTCCACAGACTTCACACAGAATGCCCCTGGCCAAATCCAGAGTCTGGGTAAGGATGTGACATTTCTCTCACTCTGAGCATTATCTAATCTAAAAACTGAAGGAGAGGGTGGGCAATCAGCACTATTAAAATAGCCTGTATGAAATCTTCCCTGGAAAAATTTACCATCAGGAAAAGGTCAGTTGGACATTTTGACAGCACGGTACAATGAGGGCCTCTAAATAGCTTCAATCATTCAGGCTTTTTTATTCGGAACGTCTTTTGTCAGTTCCTAGCACTAAATACTTGAAAATACATCTGAAATAGCAATTAAAATGTCATATTAATCATACTGGTGTGCATTGTTTCTTTGCTTAACCTATTTTATAGACACCAATATATTTCAGTATGAAAAGCAGCTGCAAATATTTGTCATCTTTATGGAATGAACTGGAATAATTCTGAAATGCTAAGGGATCCCAGAAGAGCAGAAGTTTTTTGTAAAGTGCTCTACTGGGTTGGCTGTATGATGCTTGTATCCCAAATAACTATATATATATATATATATATATATAAAAGATAGGAATCTTAATATTCCAATAAGATAAATGGAATTGTTGCATTTGAGTCATCACCTCCTAACAATTCTTTCTTTACAAATTGCCTTCAGTGAAATGTCCAGCACAAACTTTCCTCATTCATGTCCTTGTTTCTCCTTGTGTTGCTTTTCCAGCCACATTCCCAGTCACATCCCTCTGCTCCAACCACTCTTCTGCATCTCCTCAGGTAAAATCCAATTTTTCCCTTAGAAACCATCCATGGGCTCTGCCAGTAGCCTTGCATTGGGTCACTGTTATGGTAAGAAATAAAATAAAAACTGAGGTGCTCGAATGCAGGGTTTCATAAAGAATGGAGGTGTCTGGAGAGGCCAAACCTCCTACAGCTTTTGGGGCTGCCAAATATCCAGGTGGAGGAGCAGCACCTTCCCTTCTCTGTGCACCTCTGGCTGTTCTTAGAGTCACAGAAACAGGAAAAATGGAAATCTTAGAATGGTTGGGTGGAAAGGGACCTTAAATCCCACCCAGAGTGGCAGGGACACCTCCCACTGTCCCAGGTGCTCCAACCTGCTCTGGGCACCCTGCCCATCCTATTCCCCCTGAAATCCCCTTTTCCAGGCAAATTTGAGCGCAGGGATCTTTCCCGGAGCTCTCACTGCAGTGGTCTGTGGGAGCACTGCTACCATGATTTAATTACATTTTTCTGCAGCCCTGCTGTCCCAGAGATTTTAAAGAGAAGCAGCACAAATCTTCCCTGGGTCCCAGTGCCCTCAGCAGATTCAAAGCCTGTGCAGTTTGAGTGGGTTTGGAATTTATTTGAAAGCCTTCTTACACCAGTACAATTTATCCACAGAGATCAGCAGTTTACATCCTATTGATTAATGCAGTTATTGATTTATTCTGCAATTGTACTGGCCAGGTTTATACAGCACTGGAAAGTGCTATTTTCCAGGAGTGATTGACTTCTTTCTTTATTGACTAAAATGAGCTGATAAAAATCATCCACTGGCTGAGCCAGAAGTACTTTTTTTGTATTCCTGCTTCCAGCAGAGAAAAGTGGGAGACAAACCCTGCTGCAGAGCGGAGGGAAGGAGTTCCAAGCTTAACCCCTCTGTTATTACCCTGCCCAGGCTAAGCCCAGCCCCAGCCTCAGCCAGGTAAGAGGCTGGAAGGCTGGGATGGGAAAAGGGCAGGCAGGAATTGGGATCTGGGGGAGGAGCATTAACCCGCTCCTCCTCATCCTCACCTAATGCCTGAACGTGGATTTTGGAGCTTTGTGCTGCTCCTAAATGTCACTGTCCCCTTGCCCAGGTGTGGGAGCCTCAGGTGGGCTCCTGGGAAGGGCTCAAGGATGGAATGGGGCTCATCCTGCTGGTTTAGGGAAGGTGCTCCCTGAAATTGGGGCATTTTGTATCACCTTGTGGCTTTTTCTGTCTAATTACATAATATAACAGTTTATTAATATAATAGTAAATATATAAGATATTATCTAATTCTAATATTATATAATAAATATATTATATTATATTATATTATATTATATTATATTATATTATATTATATTATATTATATTATATTATATTATATTATATTATATTATATTATATTATATTATATTATATTATATTATATTATATTATATTATATTATATTATATTATATTATATTATATTATATTATATTATATTATATTATATTATATTATATTATATTATATTATACTATACTATACTATACTATACTATATTATACTATATTATACTATATTATACTATATTATACTATATTATACTATATTATATATTGTATTATATATATAATTATAATTATATATGTATTATATATAATATAATGCTATATATAATGTACTGTATATTATACAATATTAAATATATAATAATTTCTCTATTAATAATTGATCTAATTCAGCTCTGGCGCCGGATTCCTCAGCAGCAGCTCCCAATCATTCCTCTGCATTAGGAGATGAGTGTTCCTTCCTCCAGCCACTGCAAGGTTTCCTCCATAAACCCATCCTGCTATAAATACAGCCCTGCCTCCCCACTTACTGGCTGTTGGAGGAAATAAAATAACAACATTGCACTTTAAAACCTTGTTTATGAAACATCTTCATAAACCCACTCAAAGAAACATCTGAAATAAAATCATGGCCCTTGCTCCCCATCATGCCAGCCCTACAAATTGATTATTTTCTTTAAATTAAAGCCATCAACTCCAACAGGGCTGCTTTGTGGCACTTGACAACTTTCAGTAAAATAAGGCTGCCAGCATTTATTGATTCATGGGCACTCTGGGCTGTGCTGGTGCCTTCCTGGGCCTTTCAGAAAATTCAAGAGCCCATCCCAAACGATGCCTTTGGGCTTTAATCCCTGTGATATCCACTGGCTGCCAAGGCTTTCAGCGCCACTCAAGGTGGAAGGATGCTGACTGTGTATCCATTGATATTCTTTAGCTGGATACTAAAACACAAAGGGTTTTTTCTCCAACAAAACCACAATTTCTTCTGTTTTTCCCCTGTAGTACATCTATTTTTGCAGAGAACAGGGGCTGCCGGATCCTTCTAACCAGATTTGCCCAGATCTGTGTTTTGCAGAGCTGCTTAAGCCAAAAGAGGCACCAAAATGCCCTTGGTTGTGCTTTGTCCCTCAGGAATTTTGGGCTTTTCCCCTCAGGATGGGAAGGATCCAGGAATAACCTTCCCCAATACACCCCCTGTTCTGGGAGCCCAAATTTGGCTGATTGCCCTGAGCTGTTGTTTCCTCCCTCTACACAACAACTGTTGAGTGGAAAAAATCTGAAAGTAGAGAATGAAATGAGTTCACAAAATACCCACAAATATCTGCTACATAATTTTTTAATTCTTTAAAGATTAATGGATGAGGAGAAGTGATTAATTCAAGCTTTGCTTTGCAGATGATCTCTCAGGCCTCACAGCGTACGTGCACAGTCAATATTTTGCAAATGTTTTGATTAATAAATCTTTATATAGCCCACTGCAACTTTGTAGATTTAAATTGATGCTTGCACTCTGCATACTGATTTTCCCCACATGGTTTCCTGACTCAGGCTTGTTAGTCCAAAGGAAAGAAAACAAAATAAACGCTGCTGAGCCCAAAATATTTCACTTTCACCACATAAGGTACAGAACCCTTTGGAAGCCACTGTGTGTGGGGGTGTTCACAGGGGTCTGAGGACGGGGGAAGAGACGAGGATCTGACTCCATGTTTCAGAAGGCTGGTTTATTATTTTATGATATATATTACATTAAAACTATACTAAAAGAATAGAAGAAAGGATTTCATCAGAAGGTTAGCTAAGAACTGAAAAGGAAGGAATGATAACAAAGGTTTGTGGCTGGGACAGAGAGTCTGAGCCAGCTGGGCTGTGATTGGCCATTAATTAGAAACATCCAACATGGGCCAATCCCAGATGCACCTGTTGCATTCCACAGCAGCAGATAACCATTGTTTACATTTTGTTCCTGAGGCCTCTCAGCTTCTCAGGAGAAAAAATCCTAAGGAAAGGATTTTTCATAAAATGTGTCTATAATAATTGTGTTCTAGGCAGACCGTGCCACCACTGCACCAGGCTGTCCCCACCTCCAACCCAGTCTCCCCAGCACCATCCCTGGATTTTTCATGGGCTGTCAGTTGCTCCCACAGCAAAAAAAAATGAAAGAAGATGGGGATCAAGGAACAGAACAGGAGGAAATGGCCCCAGGCTGCACCAGGGGAGGCTCAGGTTGGACACCAGGAGGAATTTCCCCATGGAAAGGGTGGTCAGGGGCTGTCCAGGGAGGATTGGAGTGCCCATCCCTGGAGGTGTCCCAGGAATGCCTCGAGGATGGGGCACAGGTTGGACTCAGTGGTGCTGGAGGGGCTTTTCCAGCCTCACTGATCCTGGGGGGCTTTTCCAGCCTCACTGATGCTGGGATTCTCTGCACTCTCAGGTTCAAGCAGCTCGCCCTCAGTGCTGCAGCAGAGCTTTGCTCCTGATTCTCTTCACTTCCTTTCCTGATCACATCTTCATCCCCTCGTGGACTTCTCTGCTTGTCACCTCTTGTCCTGGCACTCCTGCAAACATTCCTGCAGCTCCATAATTAACTCTCAGTCCATAATTAACTCTCAGTCCATAATTAAACCCTCAGTCCATAATGCAAGGAACTGGTGGGACAGGGAAGGTGGGTGCTGTCACTGAGCTGTGTGGGGGCTTTGCTGTGGACCCCTGTTCTTTCCAATTTTGCTGAGTAAAAGAAGTGTTGAGCAACTCCTTTTCTTTCTCCAGACTGAACTTTGGAGCTGCATCCAGAGACTTTTCCAAAGTTTTATCTTGTCCTGACATTGGGTTATGGAAATCCAACAGGCACCTTAATTCTACATTTAAAATATATCCAAAAGATCAAAGCACACTCAGGCTAAGCTCATCCTGCAAAAGGAACCATTTCTTATAAAGAAACCCCCATAAAAGCACTCAAGTGCCAGAGAGGATGCTCAATATCATTTTTTTAATAGTAATGGAGAAGATTAATAAGAAAAAATTTGGACCCCAGCATTATAACTCTTGCAGCAGATATTATCATTACGTGCATTTCACATTATCACTAATTTTGTATTCAGCATGCCAGGACCATTAATTCAGACCCAGTCTGCAGCTGAATGAGGCAGATTGCTTAAGAAAATAAACGTCTCTATTACTTTTTATAGTGTTGAAATTAATTTACAGTTCCAGTTTGCGAGAACTAAAATTGAGAATTAAAACTATATTTGGTACCTGAGATTTCTCAGAGATTAGCATTCACGAGGCAGTAAAAATATTAACTACTTTAAATAATGCTTGCAATATTTCCAGGGTTATGAAGCATCTTCTCTTAGCTCATTTTAATTTATTTAGCATCCATCTCTCTAAGCGTATTCACACCACTGGAAGATTAGAACGAGATCATTGCATTAAGAGAAATACTATTTACAATGATGTGTAGTATCTATTTCCAGGGGCTTTGGAAGGCATGAAAATAAAGATTTTGATCATGTCTTTAAGGGCTCTCCTGCTGCCTTTGTGCTGCAAGAAAAGTCAAAGTTGAGGAGAATTTCTGAGGCAAAGTGGCATCGAGTCAGGAGTGGAGTAAATAAAACCTTTATGGGAAAAGGGAACTGATAAAACGTACAAAGAGATGTTAGTTCTGGGTTTGTCTCTGAAAATCCAAAGTGTAGAAAAGAGAAATGGGGGAACCAGAGTCTTCAAGCTATCGACACTGTAAAATTTTGGGATTGTGGCATTTTTTGGGTTGGGAAGGGACCTTAAATCCCACCCAGTGCCACCCCTGCCATGGCAGGGACACCTCCCACTGTCCCAGGCTGCTCCAGCCCCAATGTCCAGTCTGGCCTTGGGCACTGCCAGGGATCCAGGGGCAGCCCCAGCTGCTCTGGGCACCTGTGCCAGGGCCTTAGGGAAGTATTCTTTCCCAAAATCTCATCTAAACCCACTCCCTGTTAGTTTGAAGCCATTCCCCCTTGTCCCATCACTCCATCCCGTGTCAATTGTCTCTCTCCAGGTTTCCTGTGTCCCCTTCAGGCCCTGCAGGGCCACCCTGAGCTCAGCCCAAAGCCTCTCCTGTGCAGGTGAGCAATGCCAGCTGTGCCAGCCTTTCCTCCCAGCAGAGCTGCTCCATCATGATTTCTGGTTATTTTTTCAGTCTCCTCCAAGAATTAACTCCGGTCTTTGCTGTGCTCCTCCTCAGCCCCATCCAGCACTGCACTGTCACTGAACACACCCTTTAGTTCTGGGTGAAAGCATTAAAAAATCACAATTACCACTCAAAACAGGCAATAATTTTGATGTTTGGACATATGGGGCTTTTTAAACCTTCAGTGTGAACCCCAGCCCTCAATCCTGCCTGTCAGAAATCTCCTTGAAATGGATGAAAGGCTGAGCTCCTTAAACAAGTGGTTGGTACAAGCAGCTGAAGCTTAAAGAAAACCATCAAATTTCATAAGAAAATTGGATGAGTTGGCCACAGTGTCATTGTGGGATTAGGATCTCAGTCAATAACATCTGTTCTAGTGTGTCCCTTGCAGAAGGAAGAAAATAGGATTTAAATTTAAATCCATAGATTGAACAAGAGGCAGAGTGGCAGATGCAGAGCTATCAAGGTGCAGTACTTGCTGTGAGGCTTTGGTAAATTCTGGTTGGATTTGGATATTTAATGATAAAATGAACTCTCAGCTTGATTGTATCTGTCTGCAGAAAGCTCTGAGCAGCTGATCCCACCTTTTCCTGGATCCTTAAACTTTGAGTTTGATCTGAGAGGCACAGTTGGAATAACTGGAAGGATATTTTGGAGAAAGAGCTGCTACAAAAACCTCCAAGCACTGTTAGGACCACGTGTGATGGGGAATTGTCTTGCAGATCTCCTGCAGTCCTGCAATTTAAAAAAAAGAATCATTGCTTGACCATTCTTCCATATAAACATCATTTCCTTTGGGTACCATTGCAGAAGAGATGATGTTCCCAAAGACTTTTTCTGTTGCTTACATTGAGAGTAATTTTTATTATTTCAAATAGGAGAGATTTTTTCAATTGGAGGGATTTTAGGATGAAAGCACCTCAAGCTGTGAGATTTTAACAGGCTCTGAAGCACAGAAATGGCACTGCCTCAAGTTTTCATTTAAAAAAAAAAAAAAAGAAAAGAAAATATACTATTCTTAATTCTAAAGGCTAACCCCCAAATGCCTGAGTGTCGTTTTATGAAAATCTCCCTTCCACGAGCAGCGAGTCTCCAGTGTTCCATGGCAGTGCCTTTGCAATAATGGTTTCAAATGGAAACATTTATTTTTCCCTGGTTTTTAGTAGCTACGGGAGAAGCAGGGGGCTAATTACCAATGCTGAGCTGCAAGGGTCAGATGGAGAGGAAAAAATAAAACTAAATGTTTCTGAAAATAGGTGAAGGATCCTGCTGTGGCAAATTTGAATGATGTAGCCTGGTGCTGGGGGGGTTTTACCCTGTAGTCTATAAGTTAGAGCAGACTTGGTGTTCTTTTGAGTTGGAACTGGCAACAGTTTGTAAAGAGACACAATCAGAGCTGGGAAAAACAAGTTATTAAAGCACTGAAGGGCGATTTTCCCATTAAAGACAATGCATATTTAAGTTTAAATATACATAATATCAGCAGCTGAGAGTGCAGAGGTCTCTTCACCACAGAAATCAGCAATTCAGCAGCAGTGAGACACCTCCAATGCCCTCCTTGCAGGCGGGTTGGCTGCTGCAGGAGGAGTATCCAAAATAGGTCATTGAGAGAAGAAAAGACCGAGTTTAAAACTATTTTCTTACTCAGTTCTGCTTCCATGTCATCCTAAGATCCTGGCAGGGGAAGCTTTGTGGGACTTCTCCCCGTGTTTTGAAGGTGGCCTTGTTGTCACACCATTGTCATGCAAAAAGGGCGGAATGAAAAGAAGAAAGCTGTAATTCGTGGGTGACTCAGAGTGAGCCCTTGGCCCTGCAAACCAGAGGTAGAACATTGCTGGGAAGGAATGTGGGATGCTGCAGATGATTTACAAACCCAGGCCTGGCCTGGTCTGCCTCCCTGAGGGCACTGGCACTGCTGCCAGAGGGAGATCTGACAGAAAACCCCAACCTGCCCGGCCAGGTGGGGTCTGAGAGAACCCAGAGCAGCAGCAGAGCCCAGCACAGTCCCTGCAGGACATCCCAGAGGCAGGTGATCCCTTCCTGGTCCCTTCAGGAGAGCAGGAGCAGGGGCCTTTGGCTCCAGCTCGCCCTGGGAGCCCTTCCCGTGCCAGGGAGAGCGGCCAACACTGCACACAAACCTGCCAGCCGTTTGTGCATGGTTCACTTCAGCATCTTGCAGAAAGCTTTAGGAGCCTTCCAAACTCGCAAATGAAAGAGCTCAGCCCCTGCAGGAGCACCCTGTGTGCTCCCAAGCAGAGATCTGCTCTTTTCCATGGGTGTCACACCAAGATCCATCTCATCAGACACCAGAAAGCCACAGGCAATCACTGAGCAGAGCGCTGGTGGCATAAATGAGATTAAACACCCACCCACATGTACCAGGCTAAAGCAAATGGGAAAGTGGAGGAAATCAGCCCTCAGGGCACTCTGGAATACAGATTATTTTTTTGTTCTTCCTTTCTGGAAAGCACTGAGTAAAAGGTCTCCTTCGTTCTGATCAGTTCGGATGGAGCCTCTCGCTGCAGCCACAGAAAGGCAGGCACTAAGAAGTTCTCAGAAGAAATAAAGAAGTTGAGAAAATCATTTTATTGCCTGACAGAAGGAGAGGCTGCCTTAATTTTGTTGTCACTGGGAGTCTAAATGTATAAGGACAGCTGCTGTGCTCAAGCAACAATGCAATCAGTTAATGCTTTCAGCAGGGAGACATTAGCTGCTTCTGCCTCCTGCCAGGCAGGGAGAAACAAAGTTTACCAAAAAAAGGGAAAAAAGGAAACTTTGATGCATTTTTTTTCCTATTTTTTCCCCTGCTTTTTGGGCAAAGGGAGAGCGAGGCCCACAGCAGAACAGGGAGGGCTTTGCAGGAGGTTCCCCTTGCCCCATCTTGGGGGTTGGAGTTCTGAATGTGCCTTGTCCATCAGATTTTCTGCAGCAAAGCCACATAATTGCAAATATTAAACAGCACATGATAAGGAACAGAGGGAGGATCACAACAGCTACTCTTGTTACTGACCAAAAAAAGATCAAACAGCAGAATGTTGGCTGAGATTTCAAATGAAGCCACAAACCCAGGAAGAATTTGCCCTACATAGAGCAGAAATTGGCATGAACAAAATGAAGACATTTGCTGGTTTTACATCCCCAAATGGAAGTGAAGGTAAAGGAGGAGCTAAAACTCTCTGTAAACTCAAGGATGTGTTTGTGCCCCGGGGCTGGAATGAGGAAGGCTCCTGCTGGAGAACAATCCACACTCCCACCTGGGAAACGTTCTGAGGTGATAAAAAGGAGAATCAAAGGAGTTTTATCTTGGAATAATGGTGTGTTCAGGCAGTTCATGAGAAACAGGAAAAAGGGGGAAAAGGGGAAAAAAGGGAAGGGGGAAGGGAAGGGAAGGGAAGGGAAGGGAAGGGAAGGGAAGGAAGGAAGGGGAAGGGAAGGAAGGGGAAGGAAGGGAAGGAAGGGAAGGGAAGGAAGGGAAGGGAAGGGAAGGGAAGGGAAGGAAGGAAGGAAGGGAAGGGAAGGGAAGGGAAGGGAAGGGAAGGGAAGGGAAGGGAAGGGAAGGGAAGGGAAGGGAAGGGAAGGGAAGGGAAGGGAAGGGAAGGGAAGGGAAGCACTGGGATTTTGAGGACCTCAGTTCCGTTCTCTGTGACAGAATTTTCTGTGCCCTTTCACAATCCAGGTAGAACTTGACTCAGGAACCTAAAGACCTCAGGTCGACCCTAAACCCAGAAAACTCAGATAAAAAAATGTTAAAGAATCAGGTTTTATAGGCAAGTCAAGCAGGTGGAATTTGGCTTTTTCAGTCAGCAAGTCTGAAACATAATGAACATAATGAAACAACACAGAAATAAGAGAGGCAGGGACAATATTGCCTTAAAGGAAACAGGAGAATGTGGATTTTGTAACCTGAATGCTCTCAGGCCATCACTAGCTGAAATGAAAGAATTTACCTTAGGTAGCTCTAAGATCCAGTCTTGATCTGATTTGTAATTATTACATGTTGAAAGTTTAAATATTTCATATGGAAGAGATTAAAAGATTGCAAGAGAAACTGAATAATCTCCACAGACTTCAGAAAGCATGAAGGCCAAACCCAACTTGAAATGAAAACTAAACCTCCATTGTTAATTAAATCCTTTATTTATCACATTTGTCTTAATTTCAAATATTTATAGATAAAGGATTTAAATAAGAAATGACAGATTAATCCTTTCTTTGGGACCAGTGATTATTTGAAGGTGCAATGAAAGCAGCAGAGAGAATGCCAGGCAGGCTGGCCAGAAAGCACAGCTCAGTTTAGATATTAATCTGCAAAAGTGGATTAGAAAAGTCAGGGTTAGACATTTTCACCAGGGTTTTATTCAGTCTGGGGAACAGCCTGGACAAAGGATCCACTGATGTCGAATAGCTGAGAAATCACCAGGGAAGGAGATGGAAAACAAACCTGAAATCATTTGAAAAGATTAAACAGTGCCATGAAGTCATTTAATTAGTTGTACTTTTTGTTGTTTTGGGGACATCTTCAGAGCTGTTTTATCCTTGCCCTGCTTTGCTCCCTGGCCCCCACGGAAAGGGCTCAGAGATGTGGCTGTGGGAGCCCCAGGAAAGGCACCACCACATCAAATAAAGCCACAGCCAGACTCATCTCTAAACTCTCTTGTTAATTAAAAGGCAAACATCAGAGCCTGGCCATGCTTCCAGTCAGGGGAAAAAAAAAAGAGAAAAAAAAGAAAAGTTTTGCTGTGTTTTCAATGACAACCAGATCAGGTTTCTCATAATATTGATCAAATCTCAAGTGCAAGAGGCTGAGATGGCTCAGGAAAGCAATGGGTGAGGACTCCAAGCAAAACCACTCCTTGGGTGTTGCTCTGATGATAAAATTCAGTAAAATGATCTTTGAAAAATGGAATTCTTAGATAGCATTTATGATCGTCATCATCAATTAACACAAAATTTTTGTCAAAGGTGCTTAATAACCTAATCCAAAGAGGGTCTGGCTCGATCCAGGCTGCTGGACCAGAGGAACCTGATGTGCAGGCTGGAGAAGATTGCCTTAGAGTGGTCTGAAATGAGCTGTCAAAGCCTTGCCTTGAGTGTTCTGGAGAGGATTCTGAAGTCACTGAGCCCTAAATACGTTGGGGAAAAATGTGGAGCTGAGTGAAGACACAAATAAATGAAATTGAGAGACTGACTTAGCTTTATAGGTAACAGAATAACCAAAATATTTCCATGGCAATCAAGAAAACATGGCCAAGACTGAAAAAAACTGACTATGATCAAGCAGAAAATACAAATATGCTTAGTGTGGGCAGCAGATGTTAGATCTGATGGAAAAATCATCTCTAGAATTCCTCTTTCTCAGGAATGAAGCTGACAGACCATTTTGGCTGATAATCCACCTTCCCATGATGCCACTGTGTTCTCAGTGAGATAACAGCATCCCTCCCCCCCTCTGAAATGATTGTGTCCTGTTGTGAGCAGTTCAGGAGGTGCCACAGATGAGGGAACTGTAAACACACCCGTGGTAAATGAAAGGCAATCAATTAATTTTAATTAACTTAAGCTTTTTCTTATTTTTTGTGAGTATAATGTGATTTACCAACTTAAGATGATGTTCCAAGCAGAGATTATCAGCAAGGCTGTTTATGAAGTCTCTTGCCGTCGCTGCAGGTGAATTAAAAACACATTTTTCAGGAACTTTTGTGCAATGTTTGTTTCTAAACAGAGCCCTGAAGAGAAGCAACCTCTCAGACAGGGTCTGCTCCAAAGGTCAAGTGATTCCTGGGGAAATGGACTGCAGGATTGCAGGATGCTCTTTCCCACTTCTTCTGTTCCAGAAGTGTTACCTGTACGTTAAAAAAGAAAATTGCCAGCAGAAATAATCCTCCAGTTCTAGAAAATCTCCCAGATGTTATCAGGCATTCCCATCACCTTCAAAAATAAAAATAAAAATAAATTTGAGGGGAAATAATAAGGAGTGTTGTAAACACAGATGGGGATGAACAGTAAAAACTGCTGAGAAAATTAAAAATATTTTACTTTTGCACTGTTTTCCATAAACATTTCAGCCTTGTTTGATGCTTCCCCAAGAGATTTTATTCCAGTGCCTCTCCTTGAATTGCATCTTTAATAGAGATGATGAGGCTGCAGAGGTTCAACCATTGCATTCTTCCTTTAACCTCTGCTTACAATTCCATTTGGGTGGGATCTACATCCAGATGATAGGGGAAAAACATCTTCTTTTCTTCCAAGCTGATTTATTTTGTTGGCAATTTCAGTTCTTCTGTCTCTACAAAACAAGGAGACTTTTCCTTCCTTCAAATCAGAGCTAAGGAATACACAAATGAGAAGATGTGCCAGCTTCAGCTTCTCTCCTCTGAGCTCCTTTGAAATCGCTTCCCTTGAACTTCCATCTTTAAAAACAGCAGATGACTTTAAACAACCCTCAGAACTCTCCTGAGGCATCTGTAAAATGTTTTCCCCCAGGAAATCAAAGGCAGGAGACCTTTGTTTCTCAAATCCTATGATAAATAAGGAACTCTGACTTA
Organism: Emberiza elegans; assembly: GCA_024865655.1. NCBI lineage: Eukaryota > Metazoa > Chordata > Aves > Passeriformes > Fringillidae > Emberiza > Emberiza elegans. Next base: position 2,338,326 of record JALJVW010000260.1, on the reverse strand, counting down.
AAAAATATATATATATAAACATAGGAATCATGTTAAAACCTTGTCATGCTGCAGAAAGTTGCACTTGCAGTTCGGAGAGGATTTCAGGGTGTGCTTCAAAGCCTGTTTATTTTCCCAGACTTGCCAGAAAAAAGGCTCTGAGGGGAGGTTTTGTGTTCAGGAGAGCAGCATCTCCCAGGGTGGTGTGAGTGGGGATGCTGAGATGCTGGTCTGACCCCCTGTCCCTGGTAACTGCTCTGGGTTAATCACCCCTAGCCAGGAAATGGATCTTCCACTGGGAGTTAAGTGCCAGGGCCAAAGCAAAGCTAAATCTTGGTCTTGGGTTGAAAATGTCTGGGGAATTCTCAGCCTCAGCTAGAGCTCGTTGGTGGTGCTGAAGAGCTGACCTCAAAATAAATTAAAATTAAAATTAAAATCAAAATCAAAATTAAAATTATAATTAAAATTAAAATTAAAATTAAAATTAAAATTAAAATTAAAATTAAAATTAAAATTAAAATTAAAATTAAAATTAAAATTAAAATTAAAATTAAAATTAAAATTAAAATTAAAATTGAAATAATAAAAATAAAAATTAAAATTCAGTTTTAGCAAAGAATTTGAGGGGGGGGTGAATCCCAGCACATTTGAGAAAAATGGTAGAGAAAGAAAGAACAAGAAATTCAGGATTCCCAAAAGAGCATCAGCCAGACCATAAAGGGAACACTCAGCACTCTGCTCCACCTTCACAGATAAATTCAAATCACCCACAAAGTTTATGCTGATTTGTTTCTGCCTCACCCTTGGTAAGAATCCTTGTCCTGCATGAAAAACTAAATGAATGCTACTTAAAGTTTTGCCTTCTTGATTTGCATTTTCTATGAGACAGTAAATTAAATTTATGCTAATCTGATACATATATTCTTCCCTGAACCATTAAAGGGGAGGTGGGGCTACACAGTGCAATAGTTTAAATGATTATGGCTGTCACTCACAATTATTCAATCTGTTGTATATTAAAAACCAAGTTGCAACTAGAAATTATCCTCCAGTTCCAGAAAATCTCACAGATGTTGTTGTGCTGATCAAAGTTCTGAAAATGTTGGATATAAGATGCGAGTTCCCAAGGAATGGAATATTAGAAGAAGCTAAAAGTGGAATCTTTAAGTTTTAAATGGTTGGCTTTGTTTTCATACTTTCCCAATAAAGTGCAGCATGGAACTAGAAATGACAGAATATTGTTGGGAGTTATTTAATGCTCTTATAAACAAGATCTCATAGAATCCTACATTAACATCCAGGAAAACTTTGGGAAATAACAACACCCAGGTGACAAAGCTGCTCTGCCACTTCTTCCAGGCTTTGCTGCACACATTTTATAGAGATATTTTATATTTATTTATATATTAAATCAAGTGACCTCCAACTGACATATTCTGCAGCGTATCACTGGACTGGAGAGCATCTTGTTCACCTCCATTTTCACTCCAATTCAGTTTAAAAAATCAATAACTTTTGGTGTGAATAGAATCCTGTCTCTGGTATAGGTGGCATTATCACTAAAAACATGTGGCTCTTTGAGTGATGTGACAGATCCTTTGAAATGCAAAGGTAAAACCAAGTTATTAAAGCTCATTTTTTTTCTCCTCAAGGATTTTTGAGCTGCTCTTGCCTTTGATTTCCAGCACTGAGGTAGCAATATGGGCATCACAATAGAGGTCACGGGCAAGAGCAGACAACAATCAGGTCTGAAAGTGAACCCAGGCAGATCCTCTGGCTCCCAATCCATCAATCCCAAAACTCTGGAGAATGCCAGGCAGAGATCCCTGCAGATCCTCTGGCTCCTAATCCATCAATCCCAAAACTCTGGACAGTGCCAGGCAGAGATCCCTGCAGATCCTCTGGTTCCTAATCCATCAATCCCAAACTGTGACCTCTGGAGAGTCCCAGGAGGATCCTCTGGTTTCCAAACGATCAATCCCAAACAGGATTGAGGTTCCCATCAATGCCAAATAGTGATCTCTGGAGAGTCCCAGGAAGATCCTCTGGTTCCCAATCCATCAGTCCCAAAACTCTGGAGAATGCCAGGCAGAGATCTCTGGCTCCCAATCCATCAATCCCAAACAATGACCTCTGGAGAGTGCCAGGAAGACCCTCTGGTTCCCAAACAGTCAATCCCAAAGAGGATTGACGTTCCCATCAATCCCAAACAGAGACCACTGAAAGTACCAGGCAGAGATCTCTGGTTCTCAGTCCATCAATCCCAAAGCTCTGGACAGTGCCAGGCAGAGATCTCTGCAGATCCTCTGCTTCCCAATCCATCAATTCCAAACAGGATTGAGGTTCCCATCAATCCCAAATAGTGACCTCTGGAGAGTGCCAGGAAGATCCTCTGGTCCCCAGTCCATCAATCCCAAACCCAAAGCTCTAAACAGTGCCAGGCAGATATCTCAGAAGGTCCTCTCATTCCCAATCCATCAATCCCAAACAGTGACCTCTGGAGAGTGCCAGGCAGAGATCTCTGGTTCCCAATCCATCAATCCCAAAGCACTGGAGAATGCCAGGCAGAGATCCCTGCAGATCCTCTGACTCCCAATCCATCAATCCCAAACAGAGACCTCTGGACAATGCCAGGCAGAGATCGCTGGTTCCCAATCCATCAATCCCAAACAGAAACCTCTAAACAATGCCAGGCAGAGATCGCTGGTTCCCAATCCATCAATCCCAAAAATCTGGAGGGTTCCAGGCAGAGATCCCTGCAGATCCTCTGGTTCCCAATCCATCAATCCCAGTGACCTCTGAGAGTGCCAGGAAGACCCTCTGGTTCCCAATCCCTGCACCCCCTTCTCTGCAGGGAGGATGGCTCACTCTGGTGACAATTGCTTGTGTAAGTAAGGCTCAGCTCAGCTCTCAAACTCTGGTGTGCTGAAGGCAAGTCAGAGGATGGATTTTTGCAGTGCTTTGCAGCATTATGGTGATGCATGAATTTTAAAAAATGGCAGGGGATGGGGAATGGAGATGGGGCTGATGCCAGCACAGAATTCCCAGGCCTGAGGTGCTTCCAGCTCCTGCTCGAGCTGCTCTAATGCTGGTCTGGGTAGCCAAAAGCAGCTGGGAGCCAAACTTTTAGTCTGAATCCACTGGGAGGAATGGGCTAATGGGAAAGGAGACAATATCCTGAAATGGATGAGAGTGGATGCACTTCCAGCTGCTGGGGGAGGCTGAGCAAGAGCTGCAGAACTCCACTGAGCCCTGCCCTGGGTGATGCTGAGCTGCAAAGAGATCTCAAGATGGATTCAAGCTTTCAAAGATGGATTGAAGCTTTGGAGGGGAATGAGGAAGCAATGAGGTATCTGGGTGTAATATTGCAGATTTTGTTGGGATTTAAACAAGCCCCTGCACTCCACAATGGGCACGTTTTGCATGTCAGCTCTCAAAATTCGCTGCTAAATCTCTGTTCTGTGACATTTAGCATCACTCTGCTTCAGCAAAGGTTGTTGCTTTTTTTCCAGTGCCTTCCTGACCTGTCTTGAAAGTCAGCACTGCCATCAGTCTGGGCTGACACGCAGAAAATAGTGACATATCGACTTTTACAAGGGGTGCCACAACATGAATAGATGGGAACTCGGCGCTTGGATTTTCCATATGAAAGGAAGTGTCAACAAAACAGAGGAAAGTCCCCACACCTCACCCAGTTAATGAATCCCCCTTGTCCATGGGCATGCATAATTCAGTGCTCCGTGGAATGCATCTCCTGAGAGAAAAGAGGTGAACTGAATTAAAACTTTTAACCCAAAATTTCAATTTATTTTTTTTTTAACATGAAAGCTCATTTCTTAAAATTCTGAAGGAATTGAGTTAATTGGTTTGAGCTGTGTGCTGCTCTGGAAGGGGAGACTTGAGATGAATCACAACAATTTGCATTTTCTTGAAGAGTCAACGCAATGTTTCTTCTCAGAGCTTCTTGGAGTTTTAAACATCATGAATTGTCCTTCTTTTGCCACTTTCTGGGGAGCACAGAATAAGTGAGACTGGATGAAGCCTCAGGAGGACTCAAATCCAACCCTGAGCTCAAAAAAGCTCAGCCAAGAGCTCTGCTTTATCCTGCACTTGTCTGCCCAGCATTTTCTTCTTACAAAAAGGAGGGATTTCTTGCCCTTATTACACATTATCCGTAATTTTGGAGTCCCTTCGTGTTCCCCACTGAACACAAACAACCCTGGGTGCAACTGCTGGCCCCACAAAAATCCTGTTGAGGCAAAGGTGTGGCTCCCCACCCTCGCCTGCTGGGTTTTCCCTCATCCAGGAGGTTCCTCTGATGAAAATCTCCAGGTGATCATTCCTAGGACAAACCAACTGCCCTGTCCTGCTGGCCAGAAGCTTTGGAATTCTGAATAAAATGGCTCATTGGGACTGGCTCAAACTTAAAACTTGAAAAGAGTTTACAAACTTGAGCCAAAATTTGTGCAGAATCGTCCTCAGTTTGGCGTGCAGAACCAAGGAATTTCTGTAAAAATCTCCTTCCCCTTTCTCAGCTGTTTCTCAGTCCCACAGAGCCACTCAGGGCTGTCATACCCCGAACAAATCCAGAGCGAGAGCACTAATTGACTTTGGCTGATTAACAACTGACAAGTGCTCAGTGGTGCACTGAGCAGAGCTCAGAATTGCAAATGCTCAGATCCACCAGAGCTGTCACCAGCTGGAATTTTTCTCCGGCAGTCCCGACGCAGGGAGGTCAGAGAGGGGAGCAGCACAGCAGCGTGAGGAGCAGCTCACTTCTGCTGCACAGCTGCTTCCACATTTCCTGCAGTGCCGCATCTCCCTGCCAGCGCACCCCATCGCTGATCCCAGCCACACCATGGGCAGGTGTGCTTCCTTTCAAGAGTTATCATGCACGGAATTATTTATTACCGTGTGGAAGTGTTCTGATGGAATAATGGTTGTCTCAGTTGCCCTAAAGCTGTGGGGTCATTCAAATGCAAGTGTCAGATGAAAAGAAAAGCCACAGGGCTGCTTGTAAAACTGCAGGACTTGTTGGATTAACATTTCAGCCCTCTAAAGTAAGTAGATTTGAGAAATGAATCCAATATAGAAAATTGGATGTTGAGAACAGCACAGTTGAGTATTTATGAAATGTCACTTCCCCCTCAGAAATACAGACAAGTGGAGCTGAATATTTGCTTTCTTCTCCCATTTCTGAGGATGGGTTTGACACCAAGAGGAGCAGAACTGCTGCAGCTCAGTGGGAAAATAAAGCTGGGGGGCATTTCTGTGCTGTGCCAGCCCTGCAGCTACAGAATCACAGAACCACAGGGGCATCAGGGTTGGATAAGGGCCCAAGATCATGAAACCCAAGATTTGGCCAATACCCCAGTGCCCACTAAGCCATATTTGGAAATGCCATGATTTTTGAACATCCCCAGGGATGGTGGCCCTGGCATGACCTGAGGCCATTTATTCCCATCCCACCCTGGTTCCCTGGGAGCAGAGCCTGACCCCATCCTGGCAGGGGCTGTGCAGAGCCAGAAGGGCCCCCCTGAGCCTCTTTTTCTGCAAACGGAGCCCATTTCCAGCTCCCTCAGCCTCTCCTGCCTCTCCAGACCCTTCCCCAGCTCCATTGCTCTTCTCTGGAGAGCCAATAGGCCACTGGAGATCCACCAGTTTTAATTCAGGAAGAAAAAAAATAATTGTTCCTAGGTGTGAGAAGTTGGAAAAATGCTGATAGAGGTTGAAAAATGAGTTTGTAACAACCAGCTCTTAAGTCAGGAGCAATGCTGCAGGGGGCTAAAGGTGGAGGCACTAAACATAGTCCAAAACCTTGGAAATATTACCATGTCCTCAGTTTTCTTTTTTCTGGTAACCCCAAGCAGTGACTGCCAGGAACAAACCATGATTTAGCCTGCCATTAAAAAAAAAAATATATATATATATATTTATACATACATACATATATATAAATATATATATATATTATAAGAAAAGTTATACAGATATGTACTATCTATAATATATAAGAAAAAATATATAGATATGTAATATTTTTTTCTCTTGTGGGTTTTTTTGGGGTTTCTTTTGGGTTTTTTTTGGGTTTCTTTTCGGTGTTTTTTTTTGGTTTTTTGGGTGGGGGCTTTTGTTTCCATTGCATGAGCACAAATCCACCTGAAAATTCCTGGTGATCCCTCAGCATCCCAGCTCCAGGGGAACCTGGCTGGTAACTACTTGCAAGCTTCATTTCCATACAACAGCAAACTGGGAGCAGCAGTCAGTGGTTTCCTGTTAATAAACAAACACACAAGACAAGATCAATTAGGCAAAATGATGTGACTCATTTGTCATTTACAGACGAGCTCAACCACACGAGGATTGTGCTTGTCATCCAAGGATTTGGCCTTGTTCTGCTCACAGCTCTTGAAAAAAGACGTTTGAAATCAAAAAGTCAATGATCTGTGCACCCACAGAGCCCTGATAGAAAGAATCAAGGGTTTGGCTGCTGGCTGTCTATGGGATGTATTTTCCTTCATCAGAAATAGCTGCATTACTCATCCCCACATTGTCCACGTCCCTGAGAGAAATTCCAAATCATCCCTCAGCAATTCTCCTCTCTCTGGTCTCTCTGGCACCTCTAGAAAAGGAAAAGCAATAAAATGAAAACCGTGAAGCGGTGGGTGAAGCACTAAAGTGCATCCCCACCTTCAGGATCCACCACAGGTTGGTCTGATTAAACCATGGCAATCACCAAGATCTCCCTTTGGGTTGTTTTACTGATATCTGCAAATCTGGGATTCCAGGGGCTTCAGCCAGCAGTATCCTAACAGGTTTTGCCAAAAAAAAAAAGGTTTAAACATATGAATGAGTCTGGAAAAGAGCAGGGTCAGGAGCCTGGTCAGGTGGGTGAACAAACTGAAATGAAATAAATTCATTTGTTGGGACGTGGGGCAGCACAGGCACAGATTTGACCTTGGAATACTGTCCTTGATGTCCTCCTCACCCATGGAATAGAAAATAAGGGGCAACCACAGGGTCCCACCCATAGTATTTATGCTGGCTTGAATATTATTATTAGTATTAGTATTAGTATTAGTATTAGTATTATTCCTGAGGAAATAACCCCCTTTTTTTTTTCAATCCTGCCAACACATAGATCCCAAACACATCGATTTTCACTTTCTCCTCAGAGAAATAGAACAGAAATTTCATTTGCCAAAAGCCAGAATTTTACCCACTGGAAAACCTGACACATTTTCCAGGAAATCTTGGTGACTGCTAAATCCTAAACCTTTAGGAAACATGAAATGCACAGAATCCTCCTGTAGGGGCTTTAGTGCTGTGGGATGCCATTAAACCAGGGAATCCCAGGACAGCGTGCTCAGGAGCCTCAGAGTCTGGCAAAGAATTCCCTCCGAGCTGAGAGCTCCCTGCTAATGGAGAGAGCGGAATTGCAAATGCAGGGAGGGTCAAGGGAAGGCTGGGAGCCTCCTTGGATTCCTCCTCAGGCTCCTCCAAAGTTCTCAGGGCAGCCAGGAGACAAAGGCACAAATTGCAAGGCCAAGAGTTTTCCGTCCTGTGTGTTCCTCCATAAATTGCAGCCAAGAAGGGGCTGGGCAGGGCTGTGGGAAGGCGTTTGGAGGGGTGGCACCACCTCTGCTCCCCATTCCTGAACCACCTGTAGGGATGGTCTGAGATTCCTAAGGAACTCCAAGGATTCCAAGAGCCATGGACAGTCCCATCCCGAGCAGGAGTGTTTAATCTGCCCAGCTGATCCCCCTTGGAAATCAAATCAAAGTCCTGTTAATGTGGAGGAGTGTAGAGAAAATCTCCTGTTGGTGTTTACAGACTAAAGAGCAGAACTTAATTATAGACGACAGCCTGACTAAGGGCATTATATAATGAGGGAAAGACATTTATAGAGCCCATCTTAGAACTCCAACAGTAAGAACTTGATGATAGAGAAAATTTAAAAGCCAGAAAATGCTTTAGGGAGAAGGGAAAAACAAGTGAAAAATCAATACACTGAGATGTCCTCTGTTCCACTTCCTTCGTGCTCCCAAACAACAGGAACAAAGTTCTCTCACTGTCAGGGTGAGAGAAACAAGGCAGAAATTTCTAGAGCAGGGTGACAGCAAACAAGGCAGAAATTTCACTTCACGACCCACCTTGAACTATACAACTATTAAAAAATATCATTTTATCTCCTTAGCAACGCTTGCCAACCACATTGAGCCATTAATGGCATAATTGTTCAACCACCACAACACACTTTGTTGGCTTTGAGATATCAAAGGAAGAACAGGAACCCCTGCTAACAGCATCATCTAGCAGTGGATTAATTAAACAGAAATGCACAGAGAAAAACCCAGCTGAACCCACAGAGAAAGCAGCTGGGATATGGTATTTATTGTGATTATTCCCATTCCCTTTTTACTGGGGATTCCAGTGCCAATACCTTTCAGAGAAATCCCTGACCTTATCCAACCACATTCTCACCCCTTCCCTGAAAACACAGAGCTCTTTCCTATGGCCAAATTGTGAATTAAAGAAAAGTGATCAAACAGCAATTAGGGCAGGATTATTCATTCTGGCAGTGGGTGACATGAAAATGTAAAAGAAAACCCCACACCAGCTGTGGTATAATGAAGACAATTAGGGTATTATCCATGGTATTCATATCTTTGCATCCCATTAATGCAATGAAACAGCTGGATTCAGGTTTGGGAGAGCTCTGCTGGCTGCAGGAAGGGTTGGCTTTGTCATTAAGTCAACAGATGTAGAAAGAAGTTCAATTCTTGGTCTTGTTAGAGGGTTCATTTGTGAGCCTGGGCTGATCCCTGCAGAATGGACCCTGTCAGCAGTTCCTGCCTCCCTCCTGCCACCAGGAGAATTACCCCAAAGAGCCTAATTTATAACTGTATTTTGGAATAAGCCAGTGTGGAGATAAACCACACTGGCTTGAATTTGCCCAAAAATGTGTGAGCTCCCACTGTCATTGGGGTCTTCCTGTAGGATCTCTGTTCTTTCTTGAGGTGCTTTAGTCCACTTCAGCTTCTCACCTCTCTTGGATATTTGGTCTTTCAGGGAGGTGAGTTTTTCCAGGCCAGGCTTTGTTTCCATCTCTCTGTTTCCACCTCTCCTCTCTGGATCTCCAGCCTCTTTTATCCCATTATCCCAGCCCCTCCACGGCTGTAGTAACAGTGCTGGGAATCCGAGGACCATCTGTCCAAGTGTAACTCATTCCCTGCCCACTCAGCTCCACAGTCTGTCAAAAACACCCAGCCTGGGGAAAAAAAATAAAACCAGAAACCTCCACTATTAACAGTGCCTGAATTAGCTGGATCTCCTTGACAGAATTGGGTTGAGGAATGGCTGCACTGGGAAGGTCTGGAGGGGCAGAAATTTCTGCTGTGGCAACAGGGATGGACACTTGGGATGGTCTGGAAGGAGGGAAGGCTCTTCCCTGCTGTTGGAGCACCATCCCAACATTCCTGGGACCTGGGATGACAACATGCCCTAGGTGGAGAGCTGGGATGGTGAAAACTCTGCCCAATCCTTCCATTTTCATGTTTCTCCATAGGGTAAAAAAAGAAAACATTTGGGCTTCTGGATGCAGATGGAAAATTGTCCAAGCATTCTTACTTTGAGGTTCCGAGTCAAAAGAGATAAAACATTAAAAAGTTCCCTCCCCACAATATTTTAAGGGATAATAACTGTTAAGAGGAAAACAAAGCAGGGAAACAGGCAGATGCATCAACAGGGAGCCCAGATCAGAGCTTTGAGCCAGCTCATTTTTCTATTTTTGAGAACAAATATTCAGGACTTTCAATACTTTCTGTTATAATGGGTATTCTCTTCATGTTTTTTGGGGTTTTTTTTTTCCTTGCTAGGGACATACGGCTTTCTTGCAGCTTTCATTTCCAATTTTATTAAAAAATAATTTATTTTTCCATTTTCTGTTCAACAATGTCAATCAGGTTCTGCAGTTCTGCTCCCTTGCTCTCATAATACACCCAGCAGCAGGAATTCCAGAAGTGCCCAAGCCCCACTGGCAGCTCCCAGTGGTAATGTTTGATCCGTTTCAGGTGGACTGAAAACTCATTTATAATCAAAAAACCAAGAGACACCTGGAATGGAAACTTATTCATTGCTTTGAAACAATCCTCCAGTGGGTTTATAATCAAAACCATGACAACATGCCCTAGGTGGAGAGCTGGGATGGAAAACTCTGCCCAATCCTTCCATTTTCATGTTTTCCATAGGGTAAAAAAGAAAACATTTGGGGCTTCTGGTTGTCCAAGCATTCTTCCTTTGAGGTTCCGAGTCAAAAGAGATAAAACATTAAAAAGTTCCTCCCACAATATTTGAAGGGATAATAACTGTTAAGAGGAAAACAAAGCAGAAACAGGCAGATGCATCAACAGGGAGCCCAGATCAGAGCTTTGAGCCAGCTCATTTTTCTATTTTTTGAGAACAAATATTCAGGACTTTCAATACTTTCTGTTATAATGGGTATTCTCTTCATGTTTTTTGGGTTTCTTTTTTTTTTTTTCCTTGCTAGGGACATACGGCTTTCTTGCAGCTTTCATTTCCAATTTTATTAAAAAATAATTTATTTTTCCATTTTCTGTTCAACAATGTCAATCAGGTTCTGCAGTTCTGCTCCCTTGCTCTCACATACACCCAGCAGCAGGGAATTCCAGAAGTGCCCAAGCCCCACTGGCAGCTCCCAGTGGTAATGTTTGATCCGTTTCAGGTGGACTGAAAACTCATTTATAATCAAAAAACCAAGAGACACCTGGAATGGAAACTTATTCATTCGGAGCGCTTTGAAACAATCCTCCAGTGGGTTTGAATAGACTGGAAGCAGAGGATTCTGCGACATCCAAAGCTGTTTTCCATTTCCTGAGAGCCCCACGACAGGATTAGCTGGAAAGTCCTTTTTCCTAGGGCAAATCCTGCTGCTCGGTGCCCACAGCTCCTTCACTGCTGCAGTGCTGGCAGAGGTTCCCCACCTCACCCATGCCTTGCTCCCCCAAATTCCCGGTGGTTTCTGCTTCCACAGGGGTGGAATTTTGACCCCAAAACTCATTGCCTGTGGCTGTGCTGGAAGGTTCAGCTGCAAACAAAAAGCCCACGTTGCATTTAGGAATTGCAGAAAGGTTTGCCTTGGGAAGGAACTTAAAATTCATTTATTTCCAACCCCTATCATGGACAATTTCCACTATCCCAGATTGCTCAGATCTCGAAGAGAAAGACTCAGTCTGGACTTTGAGAAGTTTTGCTCTTTGATTTTATCTAAACCCACCCACAGGAAAAAAAAATAAATCTCACATCTTTAATATCTATGTCCTACTGCCTGAGTTTCAGATGGGGTTTGGGTGGAATCTCACTGGGCACACACACAGCTGTGGGCAGCAGGGCATTTTCTCAGGCTGGATTCTCAGAATTAATTCCTGCTCCTTCCTCCTTCCCCCCTCTCTTGGTTCCTCACTCTCACTGTAACTCCAGGCCTGCGCTGCAAATTGGATCAGCGAATGATCCCAGTTTAAAAAAATGGAACCTGAAGGTTTGCTGTGCTCTGAGTTCCTTAATCCGGATAATTGCATCTGCCCTGCTCTCAGCAAAGCCCCAGACTCGGGGATCTGCACCTGGGGGCTGCAGCAGGAGGGGACGCAGGGCAGGAGCCCAGGGGAAGGCTTGGGGCAGCTCTGCTGATGGCAGAAACGTTTGTGCAGCTTCTTGGAGAGCCATTAAAGCCCCCTGATCAATGCAATCCTTAATTATTTGCACTTCTGTGCTTCATGCAGATAAACTCATCAGCTCTTGAGACGCTCCTGTCATCTGCTCACTTGGAAATTGGGGATTTGTGACACTGGAGCTGGCTCTCACACTGAACCCAGTGACTTGTGAACAAGATTGAGGCTCCTCCTGAGGAAACCAGCTGCTGCTGGCTTTGGGTGCTCCTGCAAGTTGGGTTTGGCTGCTTACCGGGGTCAGTTTGGGTGCCCATGGGGAGCTTTGCTTTATTTCCATCCCTGGCAGTGCCCAAGGCCAGGGCTTGGAGCACCTGGGACAGGGGAAGGTGTCCCTGCCATGGCAGGGGTGGCACCAGGTGATCTTCAAGGTCCTTTTCAACCCAACCCATCCTGAGATTCTCTGAATACATGCAGGAATGAAAAATAGCATTCCTTAGCAGTCCATGCTGTTTCATCAGTAAAATAAATTCTAATTAGGACTTTGCAAAAGGCGAAAGGTCTCCCAAGATGCCGCAGCCCAGTTTTCATCCACACACAAGGATATCAACCGAAGTCATCCTTCCCCACAGAAGTTTATCACACAAAACCAGAGGTAATTAAATTATTCCTGTCATCCTGCTCTACACTGTGGTATCTCAGGTCACAGATGGCATTTCCCCTTTTTCCTCTTTAAATCAGCCCAAAATCATCTCTGCTCTGAGCCTTTGGCCACTGCTGGGAATTCCCACGTGGCACCGGAGGGATGGACCTGCTGAGGAAGCAGCTCACAGCGTAAAAATAGCTCCAAACCACGTGAAAATGGATTTTTGGGGCTCATGCTGATAGGAGGGCCTGAAATCTTGCAAGAATTCTGCCTCCCCTGTAGGTTAAATCTGAGACCATCAAGATCACTTTTTGTGCCAACCCAGCCAAACAAAAGCTCTCCTGTTATCACACAGGAAGAGCCTGGTCAGGAATCATCACTGGAATTCTCTTTTCTGCCTAACTGTGTTTATCTCAGGGTGATCCTCCACTATTGACCTGTTGTAATGCACCCTTGCTTTGTGTCAGGACAATTATTTGCAATTACAAATGAAAGAAAAATATTTAAAAAAAAATAAAAACGCGATACCCATCCTGTACTGTGCTTGCCTCTCTCGTTTAACTTGTAATTGCTTTTATTGACAATTTCTTCTGCCTTCCCTGGAGTAGTGAGGTCATTAAGCAAATCTGCCTTTTTTCTGTACAAAATGATAATTTAACTGATTAAACCACTCACACTGTCAATACACTTCCATGAGAGATTCCCATCCCACACACCACCCTGGGATTTTGCTTTCATCTGAAGACATTTCAGAGTGTTTAATGACAAATGGGACACTATTGGCTTTCTCCCTGGCTCAGGTTTTGTATCCATCTCTTTAGGAAATTACTCTTCTTGCCATTAAAATTGCAACACAGCTCTGCCAGTCACTTTTCTGAGCAGGTTTTTATCAGTTTTACACTGGCACTTGCACGTGGCACAAACAGGACTGCAGGGAGTTGTGCCAGGGAAGGTTTACATTGGATATCAGGGGAAATTCTTCATGGAAAAGAACTGAAACATTTCATTTCATTGTCTTAGAGATGTTTTCTGCCCTGAAATGGGACAGAGGCAGCTGGGGGTGCTCGGGGCAGGTACAAACCTCGGTTTCCTTCCCATTTTCTGCTTTCCAGCAGGCAGTAAAGGAGCAGCAAGCCTCTGACAGTGTTTTAGCAGGGGCTGGGGAAAGAGGGAGTTTCCAAGCAATCCTGTCGTCACCTTGCCACAGCGAGCCCAGAATACTCTGGGGATGCCCAAAGAGGAGCAGCCTCACGCAGTGTCATCCTGCAGCCGCCTTTCACTCATCCTGCGCTGCGCTCACAACCGAGCAATGAGCTGAGATGGAAGGAGTTTGGGGTGAATTGGGGGAAATCCCACGATATTCCATCATATCCCAGAGCAACAGCCACCACAGAGCTGCCCTCCACCCTGTCCCTGCCACCCCACCCCAGCACACCCTTTATTACCCTTTATTACCCTTTATTTCCCTTTATTACCCTTTATTACCCTTTATTTTTATGTCCCATTCCATTTGACCTTCAGCACCTGGAGCCTGGAAGAGACATTTTGGAAACATCTGCTCAGAAAGCTCGTTTATTCCTGCAGCTGGGAAGTTCTCCTCAACTCTGCCTCCTTTTTTCTTAACCTCAAATCTTTATTTCTGTAGCTCCTAAAGAATAGATTGTATGACTCAAGTTTCCTTTTCTTTTTTTTTTTTTTTTCACTTCTATTTATATTCTTTTTTTCAAAAAAAGAAATTACTCTTCCATTTTCGCACAAAGTGTTTAATGGAAGAGTGAAGTGAGCTCCTGTTCACTACTCCAGGAGTTCTGGCAAAGCTCTCAAACAAGAGGGAAGCTTATTAGATGCTAAATGAGTTTCATTTCAAATTGAAAACATTTTCTGTCTTGTTGTTTTAATTCAAGTCATTAGCTGTACCTGAGTCTAAATTAGCTACATTTTCATGAAGTTCTGAAGTATTTTTAAACTCCCTTTCAAATTCCTTGATCTGAGTGTATCTCGTGTCCCATTTGTAATGGTCTGCTGTATTCATTAGATACTGGGAACCATCTGCTAGAAATTTGCCCAGAATAAACCCAGTTTGTGCAAGATAAGGAGGCATAACTCTGACTTTCTCTGAGCTAATAGCTCAGATTTTGGTGAAAGGCTTGGAATCAGCTGCACTTGAGATTTTTTTTTTGAGAAGACAGCAATGGTGGTTAATTAAAATAAGAAGATATTTCTTTAGTCTCCAAAGAATATTTGTAAATCACAGATGAAATTGGAAGTAATTTATCACTGATGCTCTATGAAATTCAGCTGTAGATCCATCTGGCCATGGTGCTTTAGGAGGCAATATTGCTTGCAGGGCACTTTTTATTGCTTATCTCTCCTGGGGGTTATCTAAGTATTGCCTTGATAATGCTGGCAGCTCTATTTCAGCCACAAAATAATGAATGGCTCCTATTTCTACTGTATGTAATACAGAATAAGGAAAAAAAATCTTTATTAATTTGTCTCCTTTAACTTTTTGCATATAACCTCTTCCAAGCTGGGTTTGTTGTCCTTTAGGAGGCCGTGGAGGATGTGGGCTCTGGGACATTCACCTGCCTTTTGTGCAGAGCCCAAATTAAATAGCAGCAGAGTGGAGCTCATTTGAGGAATGAACCAGACAAATTTTTGGTCTGATACAACCTTGAGCTGCATTTCTTAAGCTTGGAGTTGAATGGAAGGATTGATTGTGGATATATTGATTTTAGCACATTGAAATACATTCAGGAATAGAGGCCATGCTTAGTGCTGTCGATGAACACAAGTAAATGACCCAGAAACATTTAGGTTTGTGTTTTTTGAACTGAGACAAGTCTCATCAGCTGAGTTTGAAGTCCAATTAGGGGTTGCACAGAGGTGGGAGCTTGGAAAAATACAAGTTTTCAAATTAGACATTGCTTAGATGCCAAACAAGTCTGGATCACAGGATCCCAAAATGGTTTGGGTTGGAAGGGACCTTAAATCCCACCCAGTGCCACCCCTGCCATGGCAGGGACACCTCCCACTGTCCCAGGTGCTCCAGCCCCAGTGTCCAGCCTGGCCTTGGGCACTGCCAGGGATCCAGGGGCAGCCCCAGCTGCTCTGGGCACCTGTGCCAGGCCTGCCCACCCTGCCAGGGAACAATTCCCCATTCCCAACATCCCATCTGAAGTGACATTCTTACAGTTCAAAGCCATCCCTTGAAGGGTCCCTCTGCAGCTCTCCTGTGCCCAAACCAGTGAAGACCTGACCAGGAGGGCTCTGCCAGGAGCTGCCAGCACCCAGTTTTACCCAACATCCTCTCCCCGCCCTTTCCTCCTGTTCTGCCCTGACAGGAAATGTAGAAAAGGCAGAATTTCACAGTAAAAGGAGCATTTTGATACAGGATACCAAGTTTTGATAGCAGAGGAACACTGCTGAGGTGAGTGCTCGGGTAGATTTAAGCCGAGCTCATCTCAGGGCCCAGTGGGAGCCTCCGTGACCCTGTGCTGGCCCCTGGCTCCAGGTGCCCTCTGCCCTGGGCTCAGCTATGCCAGGATGTGGTCCTGGTGCTCACCTGGACCTGGTTTCCATAGAGAACCTGCTCTGCAATGCAGCTCAGGTGGAGATTCCCCCCTGCCCGCAGTTCAGGGGCAGGAATTGTTCCCAGAGGTCCTGAGGGCTGTTTACTGTTTTTCCTGCTTTTCCATTAGCTGGATCTGACAACTCCTGTTGCCAGGGCTTCATCCCACTCGGAGCCAGACACCAGGGTTACTCGCTGGGGTGTAAAACACATTTTCAGGGCCAGCCTCTGACCCACTGCTGTCAATGAGATCTTCCAATAAAACCCTCAGAAAAATCCAAGCCCTCAGTTTCAAGGGGAGTTATTTGATTTTTAATTTTTAGCTCTTTTCAGATATTACTAAAACAATCACTCATCTGCTTCCCCAGCCCTCCCCAACAAACCCCAGCCAAATCTGGTTTTTTCAAGTATTAATGCAGTGTAACTGTGTTGAAATCCCAGAGCAAGCCCAGGAGGGAATATCAGGAGACCCGAGGTCAGATTTGCTCCTTCCCAGGCTGTTCACTTCAGATGAAAAATAGAGGTGTGCTTTGTGTGCTCAGCTCCAAATAAACACAGGGATGGGCTGGAATGTGAAACTCCAGAGGCCAGGGCAGGGGCCCTGACAGGGATCCAGAGCGGAGCAGCTCAGGAATGAGGGCTGGGGGCACTGGGGATGTCTGGGACTGCTGGTGGGAGCTCCCCCTCTCATCCTGGTGTGCTGCCTGCTGATAAAGTGCCATTCCTGAGGAAAAGTCATGGAACAGCAAATCAGAGAATGAGAGGAACTCACTTGGGACTCGGTCTCTCCTCTGGATGCACATGAGCTCACATATGCAGTAACTAATTTTACAAGGGGTGTTACACACTGGAGAAGCCTCAAGTAGCTCTTGGATTGCTGCAAAGCAATTCTGAATATGCTGCTTTGAATTCCAGAGACCAATTTGGGTTTGGTTCTATTCCAGTCCTTTAATCTTTCAATATTCATTATTATTTTCATGAATAATTTTTTGTACATCACTGAGATATGGGTGCTCTTCCTTCATCTGTCTCGACTTCCATGCAAGCAAAGATATTTCCTATTTTTTAGTTATTTTCTATATTGCCTGTCATGAAACAAAAACAACCCATGTCACTCAGATGACCAATTCCTCACTGTAAATAGAAAATATTCAATATTTTCAGGACACTGCCACAAACAGCTGTGTGCAGGGAGAGGTCCTGCCTGGTAATTAACATCTTATTAACAGCTATTAATAATAAATACACCTGCAGCAATCCTGAGCAGATCACAGAAATCAGAAGCAGAAAAATCACTCAGTTATTTCAATAATTTATTTCCAAAGATTCAAGCCATGAGTTCAGCTCACTGTTTATTATTTAGATAAGAGGAGGGGGGGAAAAGATGTTTGGGGTTCAAATGGATCTTGCAAATGGGTTGAAACACCATTTTATTAAAAGATTTCTGTGAATGTGAAAATACTTTAATGTTACCATAGCTTTAATGATTTCAAGTGATTTTGCCTTTGCAGTTTTTGCAGTTGGAACCACTGAGTTTTCAACATTAAGTCTCAGTTTTGAACTAAAGAAAAACAACTGTTTTCCTATCCCCCCGATATAGAAAAGAAAAATTGCTGTGTAAAGCAGGAGAAATCGAATCTGGAAAAGCAGAAAGCAAATCAAAATAATCACAAATGTATTCTTTCTCAAAAATGAGATTTATTAGCCAATCTCTCGGTGTTATTAAGCTGGATGGAGAGCAGCAGCATTATTATTTTTTGCAGTACTGTTCAGGAGAGCTGGAAATCTACAGCTATGCAGAAATGGAAAAGCACAGGGGGGAATCACCACCTGAAATAATTCAGTGGGGTGGGAAGGGCTGGGGTGCAAAGGGGTTTCATGGTGGCAGCATTTGTGGGAAGGGTTGGTGTTCCTGCACAGGGAGCCGGGAAAGGCTTGGGCTGGGTGTTTGTTGAGATTTCCAGATGTCCCTGATTGATGTCTGTCCAGATGTCTGTCCTGGGTGGTTTGGGTGGAAGCAGAGACACCAAAGTGTCCCTGGGTTCCAGGGTGAGGTGATGGACTCTGCTCCTCTGGTGGCACCTGTGGAATTCCACCTGCTGCAGCAGCAGGGTCAGATAACAGGGCTGTAATGGAGATTCAACAAGAAACATCGCAGGGGGAAAGGTTCTCCTCCAAACGTTTGGTGTGGAGAAGTGCTGAGATGTGTTATTTGGGCTCCTGAAAACCCCATTACATTTATTAATGCAGTCTTGCTATGATGGGAGAAAATAAAAAAAAATCAACTTCTATTAAGTTCTTCTCTAGAAAATTAAAAATCCAGCTGGGTAAGAGCTGGTGTAGTTAGTATAGGCTTTAAAATGGAACAGGCACCAGGACAAGAAGAAACGGCCTCAAGCTGCACCAAGGGAAGATGAAGCTGGATATCAGGAAAAATTTCTTCACCAAAGTGTTGGAAAATATTTTCCAAGGAAGCGTTGGAGCCACCAGCCCTGCGGGTGTTGAAATGATTAAAGGACCTAATGACCTTAAAGGTCTTTTCCAAGCTGAAGGATTCCTGCTAATGTCAGTGCTAATGACCCTGCCCCTCTCTAACTCCTGGGGCTTTTGTACTTCCCCCAGAACAATCTCAGTGTCCTCAGAGGCTTGGTTTGAATGTTTTAGGGACGGATTTCCCTGCCTGTAACAATGGTGAAGATAAAATTGTCTGTCTCAGAGAGAGAGGTGGCAGATCTCCAGGAGACAGGTCCCATTCCAGTGTCCATGTGACAGTCGATGCCATATCAATATGATGTCATAGGTCAATATCAATATGTTTGATCTCCAGGAGGGGAATTTGGCAGCTGGAAAGGATGGGCCATCAAACCCAACTGCACTGGAGAGACCCCTGGGAATGGCCAAAAATCCACTGATTAGGATTTATAGGGTGGTGTGTAGGACTCCAAGTCCACGGGGCAGATTTCTGAATGTGGAAATGTGGGGTTGCTCCAACACAACCCCCAGAGGAGTAAGCAGGGCTCTGGGCAGAGGCACAGATGGATTAAAACTGGAATATTTCCATGGTTAAAGAATTCCAAAAGGCAGCC
Organism: Emberiza elegans; assembly: GCA_024865655.1. Taxonomy (NCBI): domain Eukaryota; kingdom Metazoa; phylum Chordata; class Aves; order Passeriformes; family Fringillidae; genus Emberiza; species Emberiza elegans. The sequence goes on along the minus strand of JALJVW010000260.1, from coordinate 2,319,360 downwards.
AGGAGAGAAATGCTGCCCAGCTGAACACAGGGGATGTGAAGGTGCCAATGGATGGATGGATGGATGGATGGATGGATGGATGGATGGATGGATGGATGGATGATGGATGGATGAATGGATGGATGGATGGATGGATGGATGGATGGATGGATGGATGGATGGATGGATGGATGATGGAGGGATGGATGGATGGATGGATGGATGGATTGATGGAGGGATGGATGGATGATGGATGGATGGATGGATGGCTGGATGGATGGATGGATGGATGGATGATGGATGGATGGATGATGGATGATGGATAGATGGATGGATGGATAATGGATGGATGGATGGATGGATGATGGATGGATGGATGGATGGATGGATGGATGGATGGATGGATGGATGATGGATGAATGGATAATGGATGGATGGATGGATGGATGGATGGATGGATGGATGGATGGATGGATGGATGGATGGATGGATGGATGGATGGATGGATGGATGGATGGATGATGGATGGATGGATAATGGATGGATGGATTGATGGATGGATGGATGGATGGATGGATGGATGGATGGATGGATGGATGATGGATGATGGATGGATGGATGGATGGATGATGGATGGATGAGGGATGGATGGATGATGGATGGATGATGGATGGATGGATGGATGGATAATGGATGGATGGATGGATGGATGGATGGATGGACGGATGGATGGATGGATGATGGATGGATGGATGGATGGATGGATGGATGGATGGATGGATGATGGATGGATGGATGATGGATGGATGGATGGATGGATGGATGGATGGATGGATGGATGGATGGATGGATGGATGGATGGATGGATGGATGGATGGATGGATGGATGGATGGATGGATGGTGGGAGGAGTTGGCCAGGGGAGCAGAGCTGCCAAAGGCAGCTTTCCCTCAGCTCAGCCCTCGTTCCCCAGGGTGCAGCACTAAATGGATGGATGTAGGGATTTCTTGACACAAACTCATCCAGAAATGCCGGCTACTGGAGCCTGGAATTAAAAATAAATAAGGAAAATAATTGTGCTTGGGGCTCCTCACCAGGGCAGAGAACGGTGAGAATGTCCTTGCTGTCTGGAGAAGGGTGGGAATGGGGAGAAAGAATCCACCTCCAATTCCAATTTTCTCCATGGACTTGGATGGATGGATGGATGGATGGATGGATGGATGATGGAGGGATGGATGGATGGATGGATGGATGGATGGATTGAATGGATGGATGGATGGATGATGGATGGATGGATGGATGGATGGATGGATGGATGGATGGATGGATGATGGATGGATGGATGGATGGATGGATGGATAGATGGATGGATGGATGGATGGATGGATGGAATGGGATGGATGGATGGATGGATGATGGGATGGATGGATGGATGGATGGATGGATGGATGGATGGATGGATGATGGATGATGGATGGATAATGGATGGATGGATGGATGGATGGATGGATGGATGGATGGATGGATGATGGATGGATGGATGGATGGATGGATGGATGGATGGATGGATGATGATGGATGATGGATGGATGGATGATGGATGGATGGATGGATGGATGGATGGATGGATGGATGGATGGATGGATGGATGGATGATGGATGATGGATGATGGATGGATGGATGGATGGATGATGGATGGATGAGGATGGATGGATGGATGGATGGATGGATGATGGATAGATGGATGGATGGATAATGGATGGATGGATGGATGGATGATGGATGGATGGATGGATGGATGGATGGATGGATGGATGGATGATGGATGAATGGATAATGGATGGATGGATGGATGGATGGATGGATGGATGGATGGATGGATGATGGATGGATGGATGGATGGATGGATGGATGGATGGATGGATGGATGGATGATGGATGGATGGATAATGGATGGATGGATTGATGGATGGATGGATGGATGGATGGATGGATGGATGGATGGATGATGGATGATGGATGGATGGATGGATGGATGATGGATGGATGAGGATGGATGGATGATGGATGGATGATGGATGGATGGATGGATGGATAATGGATGGATGGATGGATGGATGGATGGATGGCTGGATGGATGGATGGATGGATGGATGGATGGATGATGGATGGATGGATGGATGGATGGATGGATGGATGGATGGATGGATGGATGGATGGATGGATGGATGGATGGATGGATGGATGGATGGATGGATGGATGGATGGATGGATGGTGGGATGGGTTGGCCAGGGGCAGAGCTGCCAAGGCAGCTTTCCTCAACTCAGCCCTCGTTCCCCAGGGTGCAACACTAAATGGATGGAAATTTCTTGACACAAACTCATCCAGCTACTGGAGCCTGGAATTAAAAAATAAATAAGGAAAATAATTGTGCTTGGGGCTCCTCACCAGGGCAGAGAACGGTGAGAATGTCCTTGCTGTCTGGAGAAGGGTGGGAATGGGGAGAAAGAATCCACCTCCAATTCCAATTTTCTCCATGGACTAAATCACTCAGCCCTTGGAGCGAGGCAGAAATCCCAGAGGAGCTCCAAGCAGGATTTCGGGAAGCAGTTTTCTTCCAGCCCTTGCCACGTGCGGCCCTTTCCTGCCTTCAAGGTCCCAGAGGTGTGAGCAGTGTGATTTGCACACCTCTCACAGACATCCCTCATCTCATCTCAATGAGATGCAAAAGCAGAGCCCTAAACTGCAAATGGGAAATTTAATTAAAATGTTCCCCTTTCTAAGATCAATAATCGAGGCAAAATAGTTTCACTTCCCATTGATATATCTGCTTTTCCCCTCATTTGAAACAAACTGTGAATTACGCTTTCTAACATATTGCTTGCAAAAATGCTCCAAAAGCAAATTAAACCTTCTGGAAGGCTTTGATTCATTTTATATATTACATAGAATAACTTAACAGACATATTAGAATACAGCACAAAATAACATAATTAGGCACAGTTTCATGCCTCGAGTTTGAAGAGTGTGGAAGAAACTTTTTAAGCATTTAACTCATTTAGTAAAACTCAAGTGCTACAGAGCAAATTGTGAGTATTTTGATCTATATAGAGCTTGATTCCAAACTCTCAGCTCTCAGTAGAGCTCGTTGTATAAAGTGACTTCTAATTTATATTCTGTGTTAATGTCAAGAAACTAAATCTGAAATCTAGAAGCAATTATGCATAATAAGGTGGAAACAATGGAATAAAGTCTGTCAGGTAATTTCAATCAAAATCCATAACACTGGTGCTATCTGAGCACTCCTCTCTGCACAGAGAACTTACAGCAGTCATGCATTTTATTTATTTAAATTTTAATAATACCAGATCTCATGGGAGGTTTTTAAATCTCAGAATTAGTACAAGACCTTTAATTTAATTTTGTGGTTGTGGGTCTTAACTAGGAATGTTTTAATTTCTGTGGGATTGTGCAAGTCCAGAGGTGGACTAGAACCCCTCTGGCATTTAATTCCCATAAATAAGATCCTGGCTTTAGGAAAGTTCATAATGAAAATTTGTCAATTTACCTATACATAAAGATTCAATCTACAGGAATTCTGCTGAGAATTTTTCAATATTTGGGGCATTTCATTATGAAAAATAAGTGTTGCATGCTTAATGCATGAGAGTATTTCTCATTCTGAGAGCAAAGAAAGGAGCTGGGAATACTGTTTATCCTACAGGACTGTCTCAGTGTTCCCACACTGATTACTTTCTCTGTATTTGCCTTTGAGAAGTGTGAAGGGAGGGTTTGGGTGTCCCCAGGGTAGGAGAAAGTGTTTATTCTCCTCTGAATTGTGAATCAAGGAGTGTTTGGGCTTCACCATGCTTGAACTGGAGGGGCAGGACACTGGGAATGGCTTCCCACTGCCAGAGGGGCAGGAGATGGGATATTGGGATATTGGGAAATTTGGGATATTGGGATGGAATCCTTCCCAATGAGAGTGGGAAGGGACTGGGATGGAATTGCCAGAGCAGCTGGGGCTGCCCCTGGATCCCTGGCAGTGCCCAGGGCCAGGCTGGACACTGGGGCTGGGAGCACCTGGGGCAGTGGGAGGTGTCCCTGCCAAGGGCATGGATGATTTTTAGGTTTCCTTCCAACCCAAACCTTTTTTATTCCATTCATTTGAACCTGCAGCTCAGTTTTACCCTCTGCCACAGGATGTTTAGTTCAGTTTACACCTTGGGGCTCATCATTTTTCCTCTGCTTTGCAGACCTGTTCTCTTCTCCTGAGTCCTGCACCAACCAAGTCACATTTTTTCCAGAGGCAGGAGCCATCCAGAGGTGCTGAAGGGATCCAGAAGTCTTTACAAAAATCTGTAATCACGTTTCCCTTCACTACAGAGTGGATGCAGTTTGCCTCATTTCTCTAAAACCATGATGCATGAAAATAAAAAAAAATAAAAAAAAAAAAAGCAAGGTGAAGAGCACAACAATCAACCATGGCAAGTCTCCACGTTGTTACTTCAGTGATGCACAATCTGTTTGCTATCTGAGCACTGTAAACAGACTAATATTTCCCGAAGTATGGGATAAATCAGCCATTTAGAAGCAGCGAAGAGAAAATGATGAAGCTCCAAGTGAGTTGTGAAGCAGTGAATAGGGATGTATTACACCACGGGAAACCATCAATATTTGTTTATTGTGTCAGTGTGAGGAATAAATCTGTGGGCTAATTTGTATTCTCTTCAGTTAATCCCACTGTTCCTGATGCCTTTTTGGGCTACCTAAAAACAGAGGCCAGACAGAATTAAGGCAATAAAAAGCTGTTCTATTTATTGAAGGGCTTCAGGTACATTTAGGGCAGACAAAGCCCCTCAGGGGCTACACCCAAAAACGGATGATGGGTCAGGTTTGCACACTTTTATAAGTTTGGTCCATTTGCATATTGGGGGTGAATCTGCCAATTCCAGCTTCAGGTAATGAAGTCATTGACCCCAAGTTTGCTCCCCCAACTCCCTTTTGTTCCCATCTCAGGCCCTGAGGCAGTGAGGTGTCCTTGATGGGCCTGGAGAGGAATTGTTGTGTCTGCCCCAAATGGGGGAAGCAGCAGCTCACACTTACACACTAAAGAACTTACAAATAGATGGAAAATAGAAAAGTTTGAAATCCTGAGGCATTGGGGACCCAGGCATACCAAAGGCCCTTCTGGAGCTGTCACTGCCAACTCAGCACCTCTTTGTCTCCCCTAAGCAGGGATTTATCTGATAACACTGAGATTCTGGTTCCCCCCAGAATGGGCTGGGTTCAGGTTGGGTTGGGTTGGGTTGGAAGAGACCTTGAGGATTGTCTCTTCCAACCCCTGCCCAGTCCAAAATTAACGAAATTGCCATTGCCAAATTGGCTCACTGAGTGTCTAATTTCCCTTGAGCTGCTTGTTCAGCTGCAGTTCTGACTCCTGCTGGGAGGGCAGGTGACGATGATGATCTCCAGACAGACCAAATCCCACCCATCCTCCACGGAGATCTTGGAGGTTCAGCACCACTAAAACTGCCAGGCCTGCCACTGAGGTTGCTCTTTGGTCCTTTTATTTTCCCCTCTGTATATTTTTCCCCAAATTTTTGAGCTACAGAGTTGATCTGAACAAATCTGTTGGCTCACATTCCATTCTGGATGTCTGAGGGTTTGGTTCACCATTGATCATCTAAAGGCAACCAGCATGGTCAAATGGATGGGTACAAATGGATGGAAAATATCAAAGCTGAAATCCTGAGGCATCATGGGGACCCAGGCATCACCAAAGGGGCCCTTCTGGAGCTGTCACTGCCACACTCAGCACCTCTTTGTCTGCCTAAGCAGGGATTTATCTGATAACACTGAGATTCTGGTGTTATCACCGCACCCCAGAATGGTCTGGGTTGGGTTTGGTTTGGGTTGGGTTGGGTTGGGTTGGAAGAGACCTTGAGGATTGTCTCCTTCCAACCCCTGCCATGGACCAACCTCCTCCCAAAATTAGCGAAATTGCCATTGCCAAATTGGCTCACTGAGTGTCTAATTGCCCTCGCTGAGCTGCTCCTTTCCCTGAGCTGCAGTTCTGACTCCTGCTGGGAGTTTTTAAAGCTTGGTCAGGTGATGATGAGCTGATCTCCAGACAGACCAAATCCCACCCATCCTCCACGGAGATCTTGGAGGTTCAGCACCACTAAAACTGACCTTTGCAGGGTGACCACTCTGCCACTGAGTTCTTGTTGCTCTTTGGTCCTTTTATTTTTCCCCTCTGTATTATTTTTCCCCCATTGGTGAGATTTTCAGTTCCATTTTTGAGCTACAGAGTTGATCTGAACAAATCTGTTGGCTCACATTCCAGTGGCTTTTGGAAGTCAAAATCTGGATGTCTGAGGGTTTGAAAAGAGAAAAGGTAGAATGTTGGAATTGAAAAGATTTGCAGCTCTAATGAGTCGAAAAGGAAAAGATCTTAGAAGTTTTCATGCAACCAGCATGAGAACAGAATTAATTTTTCTTTGGTTATTTGAGTGAATTGACCATTTTATGAAAACTGGGTGAGGAATCAGAGATAGCCCATTCAGTTTTCTACTTCTCTCCAATTCTTCTGCCAACAAATATTGTCTGAATTGTTTGTTCATGAAAGGTTTTTATCAAGGTCTTTTTCAAAAACTCATTTCAATATCCCGTTGTAAAGGGCTGCAAAGGTTAGGAGGGTTTGCTTCGAATCCCACTATTATTTCTTCATTAATCATCCAATTTTTGGCATTTAATAAATGTCTGTTTGCAGGAAAAAAATAAAAAGATGGGCTGGTTCTAATCAAATTGGGCTAAAGGTATTTCAGGAAAGTAAAGAAAGCAAACAATGGTGGGGCTTGAAATAAACATGGAAGCAAAACTGATCTATATCAAATATGTTATAGGAATCCTTGGAATAAATGGGGGAAAAAGAAAATAAAATGTTTTCACTGTATTAGTAGTTTCCTAAATTGCAAATTTCTTGATTAGTGACATTCAGCTGTGGCTAAAGGCTTTCAATTCATAGCCAAAATCCTTTGAGCTCCAAACTGCAAAATATTCCTCGTTCAATGCACGTGCAGGTAATTAAGCCTAGTGTGGAAAAGTGGAGAACTATGAGTAAATTTAATTAATTAATGGGTAGGTGGTTTTACACTTCAAGGAGACAATTCAGAATAAAGCCACTGCCTCCAAACAAATATTGATGAACGCTGAAGTTTGGTTTTTAACCATAAATGATGCTCGTTTCTGAGAAGGCAGCAAACAAGAAATGCTTCAAGATGGAGCTGCCTCCAAGGAAACCTTTGAATATGAAAAGCTAACCCCAAAGAACAATTAGCAATAAATAATGTGTTATTTAGTACTTCTTTTCTTTATGACCCATGTGTCAAAGAAGTGGGTTTTTCAATTGTTTCATTAATTGCAACTGTTTAATTAATGGATCTTACCAAAAAAATAACACCCACATGGTCTGTGCATTGTAAATGATTCAGTACAGATAATTTTTTACCTCATTTTCACAATTCACCACTTGAACTTACTGATAATACTGTCTTAATTTCATAGCTTTTTTGTCTCCCTTGAAGAGGAATGTTTTAAAGCAATGAAATTTTGTTTCTCAGTGAAAAGGGCTGAGACATTGTTTTTCATTACTACTTGAGCATTGTAAAATCAAGCCCATTAGGAGCTCAATACTGTAAAGTCTAAATTCTCCTTCTAAAGAACTCCTGATGTTGTTGAAACATCTTCCAGCAATGTCTGCATTTTACAATAATTTTGTTTTGGTGGCAAATGCCAAATTTAGCCCTTCACACCTTCCACTGTCCCAGGCTGCTCCAGCCCCAGTGTCCAACCAGGCACTGCCAGGGATCCAGGGGCAGCCCCAGCTGCTCTGGGCACCTGTGCCAGCAATGCCCACGCTCACAGGGAGGAATTTTTTCTCTAAATCTCTCCTGTTTTAGTTTAAAACACTTTCCCCTTCTCCTATCACCACTTGCCTGAGTAATAAGCTGCTTTTCCTCCTTTTGAGGGCTTGAAGTCAATTTTCAGAGCCTGTTTTGTTGAGTGTTTCCCAAAACCACAAAGAATACTCCCAGCTTTTGGTTCCCTTGTTGCAGTTGCCCAGAGATTTGAAACAACCCAAAACTTTCTTTCTGAGCCGTTTGGTGTGGTGGTGTTCACAGGGGTCTTGGGATGAGGGAAGAGACGAGGATCTGACTCCATGTTTCAGAAGGCTTGATTTATTATTTTATGATATATATTACATTAAAACTGTACTAAAAGAATAGAAGAAAGGATTTAATCAGAAGGTTAGCTAAGAATAAAATAACAAAGAATGATAACAAAGGCTTGTGGCACAGGCTCTCTGTCTGAGCCAGTTGACTGTGATTGGCCATTAATTACAAACAAACCAACATGGACCAATCCCAGATGCAGCTGTTGCATCCCACAGCAGCAGATAACCATTGTTTGCATTTTGTTCCTGAGGCTTCTCAGCTTCTCAGGAGGAAAAATCCTGAGGAAAGGATTTTTCATGAAAAGATGTCTGCGACAGTTTGGAAATCCTTCATTTCAGAAAAGCTCAGTGAAATGCAGTGCCTGGGAGCATCCATCTTTTTCCAGTGAGCCCTGCCCTGCCCAGCAAGGTGTGGAGCATCCACGCTTGGCACAGGAGCTGCCAGCAGCGCCTCTCACCCTCTGCCCTTCCACCTCCAGGCACAGCCAAGGATGCTTCCCTCAAAATTGCCTGGAGACCCCGAGGAGCAGAGCAAGAAGCGCTCCCAGGGTTTCTTGGCCAGCAGTTTTTGATTTCCAGCTCAGCAGGGAGGAGCAGCAGCGCTGTCACAAGGATTGCTCGCCCTTCCTGGAGTGTTGGATGTGCTGAACTGAGCTCGTTCACACCCGGGCTGGACAAAGAACAGGAGCAGGCTCCTGCACTCCCCTCATTTCCATATTGCACCGAGGCAATGCAGCACTTAAAATGACAAAGACCTCTTTGTTTTAATTGAATTTCTCCATGAAAGTAAAAAAAAACCCCTCCCATATTCAGCCCTTCAGACCTCAGAATATCCTTGACCTCTAGATACCTTTCCAAATAAAATCATTTCAAATTTCCTTGCTTGTTTTCAGATAATCAAGTGCATTATGTGTTCATTGGTTCATTCAAACCTCTGCACATTGCACGGAGTCACTTTAATGCCAGTTGATTTAGCAGCAGTTAAATGTCACATAAAGGGAGGGAGACAAGGACAGCTCTGTTTGCTCTACCTGCACAATAAATGTACAGAACCTATGGAGGAGTTTGACAATAACTCAGAATTACATCTAAACAGACAAAAGAAAATTCTCAAGGTCTTATCCTCTGCTTGAGGAAATCTCTAAAGGACTTGCTAAGAAATATAAACCAGAAGATAACAAGGAGTAAACAATGAAACACAAGGCAAATAATGAAGTGGGAAGAGGGAGCTGCCAGCACAGCACAGCCTGGGAAGTGGGATTAGAGCATGGATGAGACAGTGGGAGATTTTTGTCAAATATCCTTCAGTGACACACAGATCTGTTGGGTACAAAACCTCGTGTACAGGACGAGAAAATAAATCACTCCCAAATTCAACTGGTTTGAATAAAATATTCAAATGATGCTGTCTCATCATCTATTAATCAGGTGCCACTGCTAACAAGGGGTGAGGAAAAGTGGCTACAAATACTCTTTACCCTCTCTTTCCTTTGGGACATATTAATGTAATCCTTTTAGGGTGGATGGAATACAAAGAACTAAAAAGTGCTCCCTCTTCCCCAGGTGCAGGAAAGTCCATGGTAATGGATCAGGGAGTTATTCTTTATGGACAGCAGATGGACCAGGATATTCCCAACTGAACTTGAAATGGAATTTAACAGAGATCTGCAGACCCCTCCTGTCCCTCAGAGAAGCGTTTGGTACCAGAGACATTGATTGGAGACCTGTCTGTAAACTTGTGTTTGGGAAAATAAAAACTCCATTAAAAGTAATCAGTTATCTTGGGTTTTTCTCAACACACAGCTTCAGGAAAACTTCACCAGCAATGTTTTGAAGGAACATTAACATTGCTTGCAAAAGAAACTTCTGTGAAACTTTGGTGAAGCACTATTTCCCCTTTATCTGATTGATGTCATCAAGACACAGACTCCATATTTTGAGACTTTTTGGGAAAATCAATGTGATTTGGCACCCACAAAAATAAAATATAGATTTTTTTTATATTTGTGATGGACAAACAGTCCTGAGGAGTCTCATCCAGGCCTTTATTCATGGGAGTACAGGTCCAGGTTCACAGGTAGGGACACCCAAGCTGGAAAAGGAGGTCACTGGGTTTTAGCCTCTGGAGCAGAGCCCTGCAGAGCCAAAGCTGTTCTGGGCCTGAGGAGCTGCTCCATGGATTCACTCCCTGAGCCTGATCTGACTCCTGCCTGCGGGCAAACCTTGAGTAAAGAGAGATGTGGGAGGAAGGGCAGCAAATATTAAAGAACTGTTTGCAGCAGTTCCATAATCCTTCAACATTAATCGTTGAGGGACACATGAGACACAGGAGAAGGCTCCCAGGTAAAATTCACTCTTGAAAGGACCCTATTGATGAGTTAATTAGGCCATTCTCTGGCATCTGCTAGAGAAAGTGTGTGCCTGCAGTCTTCCTCACCAGGCAGATACTGTTTCTACCTTCAGTCCACTTTAATTAACACCAGCAAATCATTCCTTCCTTTTCCGAGTGGGCATGGAAGCTCATCCTGAGATAATCAAACAAATAAACTGTGAACAAAGCACTGGAGTTTGATGGGCAGAGAGGGGAGAGTTTACAAACATTAAAAGCAATATATTTCTAAGGAACCACCAGTGAGAGGAGTGGGTTCTTGGTTTCTCTTTAAGCAGGGACAATATTTATTGAAAAATTTGAAAACCCAAACAATTTTTTTTCTCACACTGCAACACCCTGTGTATCCAAAGCTTTATTGGCAGTGAGCAGCTTTTATGTGATCCCACATGAAAATCACCCTTGAGGAGCAGTGAGCCATAGTATTTAATCAAGAACCCCTGCACCTAAAAATCTGCAAAGCTCTTGTGTGCTTCTATCTGTTTTTATGTATTTTATTAAATATGTCTGAGTGCTGCTCAGTAACCACTGGGCCCTCACATTGAGATGCCTTTTTAGCAGCAACAGCAGAGAAAAACTAATGTGGACACGTCATATTTGCCTGAATAAATATAATTATGTTTCCTTGCAGTTGCTCGATGTGGTGACTTACAATTTACCACTTAGCTGGAGAGCTTGCTTTAAAACCCAAGAATAAAGGCTTGTCTGCCTCAAACTGATGCTCACTTCTGTCTGAACACATCCATTCTCTTCCCATCTTTGTGCAACAAATGCTTTCCTCCTCTCCATGATAACAGCTACAATTATGTGGATTTTAGTCTCATGATAAACTTGTGCAGAGGTGATAACAGCTGCACTGAGGGAGCGGAGCAGCTTTTTCTGGCACTGGAAGAGTTTTCTCCTGGGGAGGTTTGTCTCCTGGGGTTGGTAGTTGGAGTGTGATGGCAGAAGATCCTTTGTGTTCGCTTTCACACAATGAAGTATTTCTTGTCTATGCACAGTTAACCATTTTTCTAAACATTAACTGCATCTCCAGTCTCTCTGAAGGTCAAATTTTGATGCCATTGTGTTGGGGGAATTGAGTTTTATTTTGTTTTATACAATTCAGCCGGACAGGAAGATGAGAAAATGGACAGAATAATCTTTGGGACTCCAACTGCAAACTCTTTCTTGTTGATGTTTATATTGAAAGCAACCGAAAAACACATTTTGTTTTTAATCAATTTTCATCCATCTTATTTCAACCTCACTGAGTCCTGAAGCTGTCTCACTTTCTTTTACTTTCTGTCCTTTGTTCACAGCAGAAACATTGTGAAATCTCACTCGGGGTAGGTCATGTTGCACAGAGACAAATATCTTGTCTTCCCTGTAGTGAAGCTGAGAATATCTTAAGCTTTTTATTTTTTATGAAACAGAAGTTCAGAAGTTCATCTTGCATAGGCTTCAGCCCTGGTGAGGAAGAAAGGGAAAAATCCTCAAGACATAAGTGGTGTAACAATGAGAAATTCAGTCAGCCTTGTCTAGGGGATGGTTCCTTCTAATTGAGCCACAATTGAAGCTTTGCTTCTCTCTCTCTTTGGGGGTGTGGTTGTGCCAGCTTTTAGAGTAATCTTAAAAAAATGGCAGTGGAGAGGACCTGACAACAGCTAATGACTAACTCTTTTTTTTCCCCGTCGAGAACATCAGAATTCCTTTTTCCCCTGAAAACCCACAATTTTCACACAAGCACATCAGTAATCAGAAGGGATTGTGACACCAGCCTCAGTGCTGGGCCACTCAGTTCCAGTTTTGGAGCCTTCTGTAATTATAGTAATTAGCTTCCCTCATTTTCCTCTCAGCAGATATCATTGCTTGGCATTTCTTGTCCTTCATGTATCTCCTGTTGTCATTACTTTTGTCCAAAGCAAGTTGTGCCAAATTTCTTCCTCAGTCACATCCTTCTGGTTTTGTTCCATCATGGCTTAAATCGAGTGGTGCTACTATAGAGGAAAAGAATCCAATCCCAAATTATGGGTCTTTTCCTGGCCAAATATGACAATATGTAAATATCTGAGGGCAATGGAGCAAGTGAGGAGAAAGAAAATTATAAAAACTAGTGGATTTTGGAGGGAAATGGAAATCTGTGCAGGAAATAGGGGGAGGAAAGAAAGATCTGTTTGTAGGGAAAGAGGATTTGTTTTTCTTCTCTTGACCTAACTTAAAGGAATCTTTTGTAGACACTGTTTGTGCTGTAGATCTTTCTTATCTCACTCTACTCAGTTTTGTTTGTCTAATATCTGCTCAGCAAGTGCCTGACTTTATTTGTCTTCATTCCCCTCTATAGTCTCTGCAATAATCCTCTGCTATTATATATCTTTGTTTGACTTACATTTCCTTAGGAGTTTTCCTGTGACATTGTTCATCTTCATTCCCTGAATATCCCCTAAGCAGCAGCTGCCTGACTTTGCTCAGCCTGGATCTCCTCTCTCAGAATCAGCAGCAGTTCCCTGCACTTGTCCTTCTTCATTTGCCACCTCCAAAAGCCACCTGCATTATGGTGATTAGAAACCATCACCCAACAGAGCTCAATTCTTTTTCTCTTCCCAGGACACCCAGCAGTCAGCACCACTGGCTCCAGGCCTCAGGACTGTTTGTTTTTACCCTGGACCATTCCACAGATGCTCATGCACGGCTGTGCCACCACGCTGGGGAAATTCCTGCTCGGGATGGGCAACCTTGGGTTTCATCACCACAACATCCCTGAATGGTTTGGGTAGGAAGGGACCTTAAAGATTGTCTGATTCCACCCCCTGTCACAACAGGGACAGCTCCCACTGTCCCAGGTGCTCCCAGCCCTGTCCAGCCTGGCCCTGGGCACTGCCAGGGATCCAGGGGCAGCCCCAGCTGCTCTGGGCACCTGTGCCAGGGCCTGCCCACCCTGCCAGAGAAGAATCCCTTCCCATTATCCCATCTAACCCTGCCCTTGTCCTGTCCCTCCATCCCTTGTCAATTATCTCTCTCTGTGACCGTGTTCACAGGGGTCTGAGGATGAGGGAAGAGATGAGGATCTGACTCCATGTTTCAGAAGGCTGATTTATTATTTTAAGATATATATTCCATTAAAACTACACTAAAAGAATAGAAGAAAAGGTTCTCCTCAGAAGGCTAACTAAGCTAAGAATAGAAAGGAATGAATAACAAAGGTCTGTGGCTTGGACAGAGAGTCTGAGCCAGCTGGGCTGTGATTGGCCATTAATCAGAAACAACCCCATGAGCCCAATCCCAGATGCACCTGTTGCATCCCACAGCAGCAGATAACCATTGTTTGCATTTTGTTCCTGAGGCCTCCCAGCTTCTCAGGAGGAAAAATCCTAAGGACAGGATTTTCATGAAAAGACGTCTGCAACATCTCTCCATTTTTCCTGTCCTCTCCTTCAGGCACTGCAAGGCCACAGTGAGGCCACCCCAAAACTTCTCCTCTCCAGGCTGGACAATCCCAGCTGTCCTGAATTTTCTGTTGTGAAACCTGCAGGCCTAAATCTGTTAGAGGGGTGAATTGTTCCTGTTAAAAACCCTACATGTGGAATAAGGAATCAGACTGCTCAAAATGAAATTAATTCAACTGGTAACCATCGTTCTCCAACAGCTCAGTGGAATATCTGAGAAAAGTCTTGAAGAGACTTTGGGTCTTTGTTGTGTTTCTCACATAGAACAGAAGGGAAAGGAAAATGGGTGCAAACCTTCCCAAACTCAAAAAAGTTGTTGCAAATTCTTCTGTAATATTTCATGATGGGGTTTATGTCCACAGTTTTATGAAATAATATAGGAAAAATAGCCTTTAAACCAGGTAGCTCATAATTATAAGCAGGAAAATGTTATATTTTCTTTCCCACATACCGTGAGAAATTGGAAATATTTAATCTGCAGAAAGGATTTTTTTAAGATAAGAAACCAAATTGAAAGCTTTTCTGAATTCTTTGATTTAAACATCAAGAATGAACAGTTATTTACAAATTAAACTTTTCATTTAACCAAAGTGTTTTGGAGAGGTATCATAAACAGATGTGCAGTTAACAAGATCCAGCATCATCAGTTTTAAATATTCAGTCTGTTGTTTTTTATGGATTTTCATTGCTCTCTTGAACTCAGACTAAGAAAATACATTAGATTAAAAATCTGAATTGCTCTTGAAGTGTAACTGAGCTCTGCAATTTCAGCAGTCATATGTTCATTAGGATAAAGAAACAGCATTTTGGAATTCACGGCACTAGAAATGAAATAATATTTTAATGGGAAAAAAGAGCCCCTCTGAAAAACAGCTGTTATCTTTTTGTTTTATCCAGCCAGGAGCAATATTTCCTGTCCGAGCCTCTGGTGGCTCTGTTTGGATGAACATGACTAAAATGCATCTTTTTGAAACTTTTAAATGTTATATCCTATTGTAGCCGAGAGCCCAATTTCACACATTGAACTTGTCCAAGTCAAAAACCTGCTTTCCTTTTTATTTCTTCTTCTGCTTTCAGCCCAACACATTGTTTCTAAATTAAACACGAGCTGGGGGAAAAGAGCTTTATTGGGAGCTCACAAAAGGTGAACTGGAGAATTTCTGAGGTTTTCTGGGAAATTCCTGATATTGTGGAGGTGACAAACTGCCCAGGGGTCGCCCTGGGAGGAGGAGAGGAGCAGAGTTCATGGATCTGTGCCCAGGTTATTCCCAGCTCGAGGACATTCAGCTCCCCACACTCAGTTCTGCATGGATCAGGGACCGGGAAGGAGAAATTGTCTTTATTAAATCACTGGAAATGTACTGCACTGAAAGGCTGCAAATGTCCACGTTCATGGCAGGAGGCATCACGAGAAATTGCCTTTTTTTCCCTTTTTATACATTTTTTATTCTTCTCTTTTATTCATTTTTTAATGAGAACTGTGATAACAATCAACACAATCTAAGCTACACTCAATCTTAAAGACTATTAAATCAGTGAGATGACAACTGGGCTTGAAATTATTTTGATATTTTGGAGATGGAAATACCATAAACAAACAAACAAACAAACAAACAAATAAATAAACAAATATTAACAGCTCCACCTGAAAATGGATCCTGAACTGAAAATTTCTAAGCAAATTGGGGTTTGGGGAGGATGCTTAAGCTCAAATCAAACTTTGGATCCAGGGTTCATAAATATTCTGCTTTTTAGATGGTAAAAGTGTATTGGGTTTAATATGTTTAGTGCCTACCAGGCTGCATTTCCCCCACTACCAAGGTCCTGAATTGTCAATAACTTTAGAATTAGGCATCACTGGGATTGCTCCTGAAGCAATGCCACTTCGAGGGATGTTTTATTCTCTATTTTATTTTCTGTTACATTCTCTATTCTCATGGTCTTTATTTCCATTTGAAAAAATAACCTCATATATGTTTATCATAATTTATCCTTAGTCAGGGTCAGCCTTTAGCTGGCAGAAACCACAAGAAATACATTAGAATTTTTTTCCAATTAAGTTTATAAATAGGTAAATAAATAATAAAGAAGTAAATAAACAATAATTTGTGCGTGTTTGCAATGTTTTTGTCACTGAAATCTGCTCAAATGGATGCTTTCCCACCAGCACAAATAAATATTTCTGCCATTTTACAATGGCAAAATAAAACTCAGCATTTCAGCACTGGTTTGGTGAATGCAGGATCTCTGTCCCACTGTGCTCTTATCAACTTGTACTTGATATTTGTAAATATCAAACTAGAAATCCATATGTACATATTGGCTGAGCTCTTTGCTTTAGGGTGCTCCAGCACAGTAGGGCTGCATTTATGGCAGCCAAAAATAAAAGGGGCCTTTCTGCAGGAATCTCCCCTGGAGAAGATTTGGAGTTTTATTGTCTTCTACTACGCCACAACCACGTGTATTTAAATATATTTTATAAAAACTAGTGAGATTTCCTGTAGGTTTTATGTTCTGCATAAATCCAGCATGAGCAGCATCTCCAGTCCATCAGCTGTTTTTGTGTGAGCGGGAAAACAAGCAGGGAAGTTGTAGGAAGTATCACCATCATACTTTCTGAAAAATCTCCTTGCCCAGGGTTCTTCTCCTGGGAAGATGAGAAGCCTCAGAGAGAAATTAAAACAATAATTGTCTGATTGCTTCTCCTGTGTTTTGCCACTTTGGAATGTGTTTGGGGATTGTTTACCCACAGGTGATTGCATTGGTTCCTGGTGTGAGTTGTTTTGACTTATTGGCCAATTGAGGCCAAGCTGTGTTGGACTCTGAGGAGAGAGTCAAAAGTTTTCATTATTATCTTTTTAGCCTCCTGTAAGTATCCTTTCTGTATTCTTTAGTATAGTTAGGTTTAGTATTCTTTAATATATTCTAGTATCATAAAATAACAAATTGGCCTTCTGAGAACATGGAGTCAGATTCATCATTCCTTCCAACGACGGGGGTCCCAAAAAATACAACAGGCAAGAACCAGGAGACTTCCAGCCCTGCCAAGGAGCTGAGGAGCTAAAAGTAGCTGGTGGCAGATGGAGAATGAGGGCGAGTCCGTGCCCTGCTCCATCTGCTTCCAGTCATCCCCGGGACAACGCGGTGAAGCCACCGGCAGCTGGCAGCATGGGAGAGGAGGGGATGGGGAAAGGAACATTGTGGAGCTGCTCTAGAGAGCAAAACCTGGGGTCTGCAGGAAGGATGGAGGCAGAGCGGTGTGGAATTTGTTGGGTTTGGCTGTGTCCAGCTGGGAATGAAGTCCCAGGTGGAGCTGTACCTTGGTGGTGTCCTGGAAATGCATGTGCCATCAAGAGACAGCAAACAGCTGCTCACAGCTGTCCTGCCAAGGTCACATCCCTCAGGGATGGGGTTGGAATTCTCCTGGGCAAGGAAGGATCCACAGGGGTCAGGGTTGTGTCACTCACTGAGCCCCCAGACTTTGTGAATCCCTTGGGGATGGGGTTGGAATTCTCCTGGGCAAGGAAGGATCCACAGGGCTCAGGGCTGTGTCTCTCGCTGAGCTCCCCAGCCCAGCCAGAGGTGATGTTTGGCTTCACTCCCAGCAGATTTTACACAAAAGCAGCTTTCAGCCGCAAAGGAAAGAGCTCTGAGGACCAGGGCCAGAACAAGAGGAAAACAAAAGGATCTGGATGGAGCCCTAAAAGCCTGGATGTGAAGAGCTGCTCTGCAGCCAATGTCTCCATGAAATTTTTCCCTGGCTGTGCTCTGGGATGAGCTTGGAGCAGTCTGGGATGCACTCACCATGAAATCCTGCCCTGGCTGTGGTTTGGGATGAGTTTGGGCAGTCTGGGATACACTCACCATGAAATCCTGCCCTGGCTGTGCTCTGGGATGAGATTGGGCAGTCTGGGATAAACTCACAATGAAATCCTGCCCTGGCTGTGCTCTGGGATGAGATTGGAGCAGTCTGGGATACACTCACCATGAAATTCCTGCCCTGGTTGTGCTTTGGGATGAGATTGGAGCAGTCTGGAATAAACTCACCATGAAATCCTGCCCTGGCTGTGTTCTGGGATGAGTTTGGAGCAGTCTGGGATACACTCACCATGAAATCCTGCCCTGGCTGTGCTCTGGGATGAGTTTGGAGCAGTCTGGGATACACTCACCATGAAATCCTGCCTTGGTTGTGTTCTGGGATGAGCTTGGGCAGTCTGGAATACAGTCACTATGAAATTTTTCCCTGGCTGTGCTCTGGGATGAGCTTAGGGCAGTCTGGGATACACTCACCATGAAATCCTGCCCTGGCTGTGCTCTGGGATGAGCCTGGGATGAGCTGCCAGAGCTGTTTGGCCCTGCAGGTTGTTCAGTAGCTCAGACCAAGGGCTGTGGGCTCATTTCTCCTCTTCCCATTCCTGAGGTTGCCTCCCACGCTGGCCACGTGTCCGTGCCATGGGTGAAGCCAAGGAGCACAGCACATCCAGCAGGAAAATCTGCCTCTGTCCATCCAGTGATTCCCAGTTTCCCTGGAAGTACACAAGACATGATCACTCATTTACTTCAATTGAAGTCCCAAAATAAATTCCCCTTTATTTTCTGGTGTTTGTATACCCATCAAAGAGGGAAAGGCACAGAGTCTGAGCTGGACAGAGCAGGCACAAAGGAGCTCAGGTCAAGAAGGAGGAAGCAATATTCTTGGAATGCTCCATTTCATTTATCCACATGCATTTCCTACCAGTTCCTGCTTCCCAAGGACTTTTCTGGCAAGTTTTATTTTGCAGGCTTGGCTTTATTTTATTTCTCTTAAGAAAAAGCCAGGCTAAGAGGTCACCCACTAGGATCTTTTGAACTGCTGCTTCCCCAGCTGTGAGTGCCTTGAAAATGATTCTCCAAATATTTTCTGCAGTTCTTTGTACCAAGAAAAAATATTAATGCTGGAAATATTTGAAACATAAATAAGAATTTTTTTTTTTAGATACAGACAAATTTCTGCTTTTTTCAGGGGTCTGCTGTATTATGATAAATATTCTTTAGTCCTTCTTCAAGGAGTGCATCATCATCTGAAGTTTTCTGTGTTCCCATCTGTGAATTCCAGCATCTAAAGGCACTTTCTAGCATGCAGAAGGCACATTGCTAGTTCTTGCATTCTGTTGACCTCCTCTGGGTGGTGATTTAATGGCTGGAATTCCATTTCCCTCTGGCTGTCCTTCCCTTTCCCACCTGCCCTGTGGCCCAGCTGAGCCACATCCGTGCTGGTCCATAAAATCCTTGAATCCCAGAATGTTGGGCGGATGAAACAGGAAAGCCTTATCAATATGATTGCCTGGCAAAAGATTTTGAGAATATAGAAACCATAAGCGAGATTGAAATGAAAGTAGCCTTTGAGATCCCTTAGTTACAATTCTCTTAAGTAAATATAGTTTCAGGTTGTACAAGATGCTGCAGTGAGATAGCAGCCACAGGACACCTAAATCTTCCAGAGGAAAAGAATTTATTCCCCTCTTATCAGAAGAAACAAACTTCTTCCCGCCTGGAAGACGCCGTCAGGACTTGGGGAAAAATTGACACTGACCAGACAGATTCCTGTATTTGAATGGAATTTATGCATCATGTATGGAGTGTATGAATATGCAACAGGCTGTTGCTTTTAAGGGTTAATCCTTTGTTAACAGGGGTCCTTTTTCAGGCTCGTAATGCCAGAGAAGGGTACCCGGACATCCGTAACTCTTTCTACTCTCGTAGCTCTTGCCCCTCAGCTCTTACTCTCACCCTCTCATCCTCCCTACCTCTCTCTCTTCTCTGGGGCCTGCTCTGAGCTGTGTTTGGCAGCTCCCAGCAGGGCCCTGCACCCAGGCCCTCTGCAATAAACCACAATTCCACGACCTGGCTGCAGAGATCCCTCATCTCCATCCGTCCTGACCATGCTGACCCCCTTCGCTCCTACACCGGAAAGGTTTGGAAGGTTTAGAGCCCATCTCAGCCCCACCTCAGCCACAGCCAGGGACATCTTCCACCAAACCAAGCCGCTTCAGCCCCTGGCCTTTAGGAGTTCTTATCCCATTGCTCTCCAGCAGTGCCATGAAAAATGATGGGAATCTTCATTCCCTGAATTCCCCATTTCCACCCCGGAGCCCGGTGCTCACCTCCCCGCTTCGTGCTGTGTTTATTCCTGAGAAAATCTTCTCCTCCCCACCAAATATTTCCCCCATATGTCTGGAAATCGCTGCTGAAGGCTGGGATCTAATAAAGGATCCCTGACTGCCAGCCACAGTGTGAGGCTTTTGGGAATTTTGGTATGGAACAGATTGAGAACTCGCCAACACTGTTTTAAAAAAAAAATAAAAAATAGAAGTGCCAATTCATCAAAAAAATCTCTGTAGGACACAAAAAAACAACCACAGAAAATCTTCCTGTTCCAGAAAAAAAAAAGAGTTTGAAGTTGTTACTTCATCCCACTTCACACTCTGAGTAAAATGTTTCATTTTTTAAAATTTAATTTGAATTTTAAATTGTCTTTTCTGTTGAGATTTGAGGAGACCAGATGAGTAAAGAAAATTTCAAATTAAAGACTGTCACATGCTTGACATGATCCAATTTTATTCCAGGTCATTATTTAATTAAAATCTGGTTTTCCACAATACATTAAAACCATAATCAAATCACTGTTTTCCGTACAGCTCTGAGGATGTGTAGGACAAATCCTGATCACAGCACACGTTTCATCAGAATCCAATAAATTTGGAATTTGGTATCCAAAAAATTCCAAAAAACTTGGAATTTGGTGTCCAAAAAATTCCAATAAACTTGGAATTTGGTATCCAAAAAATTCCAAAAAATTTGGAATTTGATATCCAAAAAAATCCAATAAACTGCAAAAAATTCCAATAAATTTGGAATTTGGCATTCCAAATTTATGGCAAATTCTACAAGTGCAATTAAAGAGGAAATTCGCTGATCTTTTTAGAAGTTTGTGGCTATATTTTGAGGTTTTTAGAGGATTTCTCTCTCCCTCTGCACATCCCTGGTCTGAAGGCAGCCGCTGCCCGTGCCCAGCTGAGAGGAGAGCTCTGGAAAATGGCAGCTGCCTCAGGTGCTCCTGACTTTGCTTTCCCCCTCGCACGAGCTCCCAGGATAAGCCTTTCCTAACGTCTTTATGAAAACCTGAACATTTGGTCCTTGCAACCCCCAGGGCAATTCATGCTTTTGAAGAATTTGCAAAACCTGCTGAAGCCTGACCTTTCTTTTCTGAAATCTTGTTGACTGTATTTAATTCTGTAGAATTTCCCTTGCTTTTTTTTTTTTTTTTTCCTTCCCTGTGTGATCTTCAAATAACTTTTGGCGACTTTCTCTCTAAAATGATGCAAAGTTTTTTGATCTTTTTTTAGCACACACCTAAGATGGATTTTTATTTTTTTTTTTTTTAAATAATGGGGTCAGGCAGCTCCTTTCCAGTCTGCAGGGAGTTATTTATTTTGTGAATTTATATATTTGTCAACCTACATTTTGTTATTATTTAGTGGGTTTTTTAGCTTTCCCTTTTAGGTTATTTGTTTTTACAGAAGTTTCTGGCCGGATCCTGAGCTTTGAGCATTTCCCCATCCCTGGAGGTGCCCAAGGAAGGACTGAACGTGGCACTCAGTGCTCTGGGCTGGGTGACAAGGTGAGGATTGGCACAGCTTGGATTTGATGACCTTGGAAAGCTTTCCCAACCTCAATAATTTTGGGATTCTGTGATTCCATGGCTTTAGACACCCTTATGAGAAGTATCTCATTGTTCTCTGCTTGTGGTTTTGTATAATTTCATTAAAACAAAACAAAACCAAAAAAAACCCCAAAAAAGTCCCCACCAAACTAAAAAGCCAAACCACAATGGGAAACAATATTTTTAAACTCTGATAAATGAGTGCCAATAATGTGAATCTTCCAGGAGTGGGGGGAAAAGGTGCTTTAAGAGATATTCCATTATATTCCATTTCAAATCGCAGAAATCTCCCCATCCACCTGTTCTTCTGCTCCTCAACACTTCATGGCTGGTACAAGAATAATCCAGCCCTTCATTCAGATGGTCTGGGAACTGAGCCTTGGTTCCTTTCAGCATTTTAAAACCCCACCTGTTTCTGTCTTTTTCAGACATTTTGAGCACTGAAATTGTTCCCAGGAACAAACACCTTTTCTGAAATCATTCCATTATATTTTGTAAGTGTCAAAATCACTGAAATCCTCCCCAGCATTTCAGATTTTTTCCAATGCTGCATCTGTTTCCTCAGCTTGTCCCAAAGGTCTGTCAGAGCTCCCAGTCCAAAACCAGGAGTTTACACTGATTTGTTTCCCACCTTTCCTTCTTTTCCCACCATATCCTGAATATAAAATTGCTTTGCTTCCTTTTAACTCTGTCTAGACTATTTTACTGGATTGGGGGACATTGATATGATGGGCTCTTCATTGCTTCTGAGAAGATATTTTTATTAAGTTCTCATCTCTTCTGCCTCTTGCACATCCTTCTAAATTTGCATTTTGTGTTTGACAAGAGCAGAATACATCAGAAATTGTGCTGCTGGGCACAGGCATGCCAATAGCATATATTTTACTTTTTATTATTTTTCTGCCTCTATACTTCTACCTTTCCACAGAGTTTCTGGAATGGAGGAAACGAATGCTCAAAGGTGCTGATTAACTTCTGCCCAGGGAGGAAAGAGAAAGAGGAGGGAAATTGGAAAGAATAATTGAAAAATGAATGAAAAATCGCAGTGCCTTGCTTCCACTCGCTGAGTTTTTCCCCTGTCCTTCCTTTTGACTCTCCCAGTTTACACCTGAACCTGCCCAGGCAGGACCTGCTGCTGATTTAGGGTGGAGAAAACTGATTTAGATGAGACTCCACAGCACCTACGAAATCCAAGTTAACTCCAATAATGATGTATTTAATGTGATCAGACAACTTCCATGTGTCCAGAGGTGTCTGTCAGCCTCCCTCAAACATATTCACACCACAAATGGCCTCAGCTGGAGTGAGATCAAACGTGGTAAGAGAGGATGGGCTGCTGAGGAAGAAGGTGACCTCTGCACACCTGTATTTCATGGCTCTCCCTGCCAGGCTGCTCTGAGAGTGGCACATTCCCAGCTCCCCAAGGCATAGGAACAAATAATGGAGGAGAGGAGCAGGACAGAGGGCTCAGGGGAGGAGAGGAGCAGGACAGAGGGCTCAGGGATGCTCACTGAGAGGAGAAGAGCAGGACAGAGAGCTCAGAGGATGCTCATTGGGAGGAGCAGGACAGAGAGCTCAGGGGATGCTCACTGGAGGAGAGGAGCAGGGCAGAGAGCTCAGGGGATGCTCACTATGAGAAGCAGGACAGAGGGCTCAGGAGATGCTCACTGTGAGGAGCAGGACAGAGAGCTCAGGGGATGCTCACTGGGAAGAGGGGAGCAGGACAGAGAGCTCAGGGGATGCTCACTGGAGGAGAGGAGCAGGACAGAGGGCTCAGGGGATGCTCACTGCGAGGAGAGCAGCGCGAGTGTGTCCGTGGGAGGCTGACACAGCAGCAGGAGCTGCAGGTGGGGAGGAGATGAGCCACTCCAGCCCCTGGATGGGGGCTGTCCCAGCACCCTCAGCAGCGTGGGAGCATTGGATGGTCAGGAATAAACCGGGATTCCAGCAGGGGAGGAGGCTGTGGTGCAGCGGCTCCCACGGCAGGATCAGTCCCACCCCACTGAGCAGCCCCTCGTTAAAGGAGTGTGGGAAAGCCCTGGAAATGCTTTGCATTTGTGGTTTGAATCTTTTTTTCCCCTGAACAGGGTATTTTTTGTTTGCTCCTTAAAGCTCTGTGAATTCTCATGAACAAAGCAGAGCTGGCACAGGGTATTGCTGGACAAAACAGGAGGGGAAGAGAGCTCTGCCAGTGGGGACTGTGCCCTTGGACACATTCAATTCACCTGCTCCTGAAGCTCCAGCCCTCCCTCTTCCACAGGACTGTGATAATGGCACGAAACTGGGCTGTGAAACCTGGTATTTTCATTTTACAGACATTTATATCCAGCCTTTCACAAGGCAAAACCCACCTTGAAACTCAGAACATGGCATTCACAGCCCCACATTGTGCTGACCACAGCTGAAGCTCTAAGTTGCCCCATCCCTTCCCGTGCGGATTTGGCAAACACGAGGATTTTACATCGTTCTTGCACAGCATAAATAATTTTGCTGCCATGAGTGATGAGCATTTTCCTTTCTCCCTCTCCCACCTGCCTGCTGCTGGGTGGTGCTGTGGGGAGCTCCCCACCTGGACGTGGTGGCCCTTCCTGGAATGACAACCGGAATTTCAGAGGCACCATGGCGGCCTTGGCCATCAGAGGTGATGGACACGGTGGCCACCATGCAGGAGGTGGCCCTGGGGAACAGCTCCTGCTCAGCAGCTGCTCCACAGGAGGGAGCAGTTCCCATGAATTTCTCCACAATTTCCATGAATTTTAAAGCATTGAATCCTTTCAGCCCGGAGCAGCAGCTGTCTGTGTTTGAATGCAGGAAGGGAGAGTCAGGAATTCAAAAGGGTTTCATGGAGATTGAATTTGGGGCTGATTTTTTTTGTCTGAGCTCACTAATATATTTGGGTAATTGGGGAGAAGCCTAAAAGGTTCATAAACAGAAAAGATACAAATACTTCTTTTCTCAGTGCTCCAAGAACTTCTCTGTTTTGTCTGATCCCAGAGTTAAAGAGGATGTCTTCCTCAGAAAACCAGGACCCACCAGTTTCCTTTTCTGCTTAACCTTCCCTTTCTTTCTGAGCATCCCTCCAGGCTCCCAGAATTTAAGGCAGGACAGTAATCACTGATACCTTTGCACGGCTATGGTGAAATTCAGCTCCCTCAGCTCTCAGCCCCTGCAGAGGGCTCAGACAAAAGCAGCAATATCCACAATTCCCTTACACTTTTGTTCTCCCCAAAGTGAGTTTATTCCCCACAAAACCTGCGTTATTCCCAGGTAGCCAGGTGGGTGCTGTCCCAGCTGGACTCCAAAGCCAGCATGAGGTTGGACATGTAAATATTCAGGTCATTGTAAGCCAGACTTCAAAAATCAATCTGGGATTCCTCAGTGATGCGTGGCCTGATTTCCCAAATTGTCCTGTCATGCTGGAGCTCAAGTAGGATTTATTGGCATGATGAAGAAATTGCTGGTGCAGTTCTGCAACTTGTGTGTCTCACAAATCCCAACCAAGTAACCCAACCAGCCCAAAATCCATCAGAGGGGAATCCTGCAGGATTTGAGATGTCTGGATCCCGAACTTCTCAAGATCATTACTATTCCTCACCCTCCTCCTTTTTGCTGGAAGGATGAAAATTCCAATGCCAGCAGAGAAGCCAGAACATCCCTGGATTTCAGCAGGGAGAGCCATGGTTTGTGTGGCACCTCAGCAGTTCTGGCAGGTCCTGTGTCACCTGTGGTCACAGCCCACACCTGACAAAACCAGGGCTCCAGCCTCAATTCTTATCATCACTGCACGTTTCCCTCATTAATCGTCATCTCCCACTCCCTGTGCCTTTTCCATCTGCCTGGGGGCCAGGTGTGGGACCCAACAGCTCCAGAACCTCCTTTTCCAAGGTGGCTGATAGGTTCCTTGGTGAGTCTTTATTAGCTGTGTTAATTGTTTGACAGCTCGTTACTGACTGTCATCCCATTGCCAATAAAAGGCAAACTGTGGCTCGCTGTCTTTTTGTGGCATCCTGATGGCTCTTAGACTTTAAAGGGAAAAAACTCACATTTTCATTGTATTTGTGATCGGTCAGGAGCAAATGAGATAAATGATTGAATTCTAGTTTTGGTTTTAATTGAATTTTCTAGTAGAAGGTAGCACTGCCCATGGCAGGGGGCTGGAACTAAATGATTTTTGAAGTCCCTTCCCACCCAAACCATTCCATGATTCTATGAATTATGCAGGAAGATGGGAGCTGTGGCTATAGGTCTGAATCCTTCAGACATCTGTAGATCTTTTTTTTCCTGTGAAAAAAGTATCAAGTGATATTAAAAAAAGCAATGAGGATCAATCCATACTCTGAGGAATGTATCATGAATGTTTTCTTTTTTTCTTTTTTTTTTTTTTTTGGCTGAACAGAATTTTTTTCAATGTGAATTTCTGTGAGTTTCTGTGAGAATTTGATTTTCCATGGAGATGTTTGGGATGCCAGCACTCATCCTGCAGCTGCTGAAACCAAACCAGAGCATTGCTTTGTGTGATCCCAAGCTGTCATCCCTGTCCCCAGGTGAGGCGGGTGAAGCTCTTCTCCTCCTTTCTTTGGGAAGATCCATGATGAGACTGCCCTTTTAAACCAACAGAGATTTTCTGTTCCTGCTCACCTGCACTCCAGAGGTGCCACCAGGGCCAGTTCTTTTCAATTTGCTCAAGCACCTGGAGTGCCACTTCACACCCCCACCTTCCCCACCAGTTTTTGTCATGGTTTTGCTTCTCAGCAGCGAGATTATGACTAAGCCTGATAAATGTGTGGAAACTTCGTAATTCTCCACCCACTTCCTCCAACTCTCCTGCTCTGAGTCATTCTCTGCTGAGCTTTTGACATTTATTTTGAGTTTCTTCATTGTCGTGTGGCTCCCATAACACCACACAGAGCTGAGGCACCAGAATCACCCAGGTACCACACGGGGGATGGAACTGGATGAGTTTTAAGGTTTCTTCCAACCCAAACCATTTTATGAAGTGGAAAAAGGGCATCCCTTGGGAGAGGGGAGGCAGGTTTAGATTTCAGCCAGAAAAATAACAATTTCTGTGCATTGCTGTGCCTGTACATTCCTCTTTAGGACCAATTGGGCCTGAGAGGTGGTTTTGGTGTAGGAACTCTGACAGCTTCTGGGAGTGAGATTGTCACTTAAAGAATGTCCACAGAGGTGGCCAGGAGCTGGCCAAAAAGACAGATTTATTCTCCAAATTTACCTGGAAACATAATGGACAGAAAGCAGAAAATCAGGACCAAAGAATCGTGGAATATCCTGAGCTGGAAGGGATCCCTGAGGATCATCAAGTCCAAATCGTGGCCCTATGCAGACATCCCAACATTCCCACCCTGTGCCACCAGGAGTAGGATTTGCTGTAAACCAGGAGAAAACCTCTGCCAGCCCATGGCTCTCATCAGGGAGATGAGGTCCTAAATATGGGACATTTCTCTCTACCTTCTTGCTTGAACATGATGCCAAAAAAAGGATTTGTGGCTGTGAGGATCCATCACTGGATAAGCAGTGGAAAATAGGGTACATTCCCAATATTTATGGATTATGGGAAGAGACCTGTGCACATGGAGACCCAGGGCAGCAGCCACTTGGTCCATGAAATGACTCCCAGGTGTTACCAAGCAGCCAAGATAGCCACGCTGCAGGGATAGCATCACCTGGAGAGGATGGAGTGGGGAAGACGCTGAACCATTCCCAAAACTGGCTCCTCAGCAGGCTCAGGATAATGGCTGAAAGCAGAGCTCCTGCTGCTCCGTGGCTCTGCTCGTTGTCCATCAGGCTCAGAAATCCCCTGAGGTTGTGTTTGCTCCTCTCAGCTCACACCAGCTCCTGAATTCCGTGCTCTGTGTCAATGGCACCTTCCATTCTGGGTGCTCCTGTGGCAATTGCCTTAGCTGTGGCCTGCATTTTCTTTCATTCAGTGCATTACCCATCATGAATCCAGTTATTGGACAGTGTTTTTCCATGGACCTGGTGCCCTGTATCACAGGATTATGTGCTCTGACTCAGGTTTTTTGCTATTGCTATTTTGATTTCTTTTCACCTTCAAAAATACAAGCACTTAACTCTGCTGTACAAAGACCACTGAAGGGTGAGGGCAATTGTTGAGAATGCAAAAGAAGACAACTTAAAATAGCAGCAGTACTGTGGGGAACTTACCCACCTTTTTTTTTTTTTTTTTTCCCCTGAGATTTAAAATTCAAAGAAAGATGATGGTATTAACATATACTGAACTGCTGAGGAGGGAGGCTGCTGTAAGGAGGCTGCTGTAGCACAAATGCATCACATGGAACACTTTTATTCCTACATTTTACAGTGATTTTCATGACTGGCAAGGTATTGTTTAAAATGCAGTTTGATTAAATTCAGTCAGAGGAGAAGCACTATATTAAATCTTTCAGAAAGCACTTTGTATCACACTGAGTTGCATCAGTAACATTTCCGTATGACTGCAACAAAAGCCAAGACTCAAATTGTTTAATTTTAGATGGTATATGTTTACAGTCTATAATAAGATATCAAATGTTCTCTCTCCAAACAGTTGTCTTTATCACAAAAAATAAAAAATCCTTCCAGACCGTACATGAATCTCTGTGCTTTTCCTTTTCCACCTCAGATCTTGAAAACACAAGGAGTGCACTTAGTCATTAATCAGTGACAGGGACGATTCGACCAATGCAATTAACTGCACTTGTTCTATTAATAATCAAGCACACCACAAATGCTGCTGCACTCAGGTGTTAATCAGGACAGCGTGTAGCTGTGTGTTACCTCCCTCCAAGTGCGAGAGGAAATGCAGATTAATGGAAAATCAATGTGAGATATGGAAGTGTGACACGCACTTGTCAGTAAAATTCTGCTTTCTGGAAAAGACATGAAGATAATGCAGCTGTACAAAAGGCAACTCAATTTATCAGACACTGTTACAGACCTGACTGGTTAATGAACCCAGAAATCCTTTAATATCAGGAACTGGAGAAATAATCGTGGCTGCTGCCTTGTGTTTCACAGTTATGTGCAGAAATGTATCTGGGTGATGAAGTAGCATCCAACTCCTCCAACATCTCACTTTTAATTCTCTCCATGTTCAGTGCTGGCAAGGTTCAGAGGCAGGTTCAGTGTGTGCTGTGTGTCCAGGGCTGTCCCACCATGCATCCCCTCTCTCCCATGCCGTGCCCAGCTGGGGAAGGATGGGAGCAGGGCACAGAGGGCTCTGCAGCAAATTAAGATCCCATGCACTAATGAGCCTGTGCCTGCTCCACTGAACAGGTTCTCCTGATTTGCCCTGATGAAAGTGGCAGCATTTTAATATCTGCTGAGGAGCCAGGCCTTTGGATCCTCTCATGGCAGACTCATTGGAAGTGCATTTCCCAGTTGCACACCAACTTTTTTTTCTGTTTTCAGTGAAACAACCATCCAAACTCTCCCAGAGCTCTTTTCAAGTGGCAGATGTGTAACAACAAAGCAATGAGGAAGCTGAGCCCTGGAGCTCTGTGCTCCTGCACAGTGTGTCATCTTTTCCTTTTCCACCTCAGATCTTGAAAACACAAGGAGTGCACTTAGTCATTAATCAGTGACAGGGACGATTCGACCAATGCAATT
Source organism: Emberiza elegans (assembly GCA_024865655.1). Lineage (NCBI taxonomy): Eukaryota > Metazoa > Chordata > Aves > Passeriformes > Fringillidae > Emberiza > Emberiza elegans. The sequence goes on along the minus strand of JALJVW010000260.1, from coordinate 2,289,999 downwards.
AACTGCACTTGTTCTATTAATAATCAAGCACACCACAAATGCTGCTGCACTCAGGTGTTAATCAGGACAGCGTGTAGCTGTGTGTTACCTCCCTCCAAGTGCGAGAGGAAATGCAGATTAATGGAAAATCAATGTGAGATATGGAAGTGTGACACGCACTTGTCAGTAAAATTCTGCTTTCTGGAAAAGACATGAAGATAATGCAGCTGTACAAAAGGCAACTCAATTTATCAGACACTGTTACAGACCTGACTGGTTAATGAACCCAGAAATCCTTTAATATCAGGAACTGGAGAAATAATCGTGGCTGCTGCCTTGTGTTTCACAGTTATGTGCAGAAATGTATCTGGGTGATGAAGTAGCATCCAACTCCTCCAACATCTCACTTTTAATTCTCTCCATGTTCAGTGCTGGCAAGGTTCAGAGGCAGGTTCAGTGTGTGCTGTGTGTCCAGGGCTGTCCCACCATGCATCCCCTCTCTCCCATGCCGTGCCCAGCTGGGGAAGGATGGGAGCAGGGCACAGAGGGCTCTGCAGCAAATTAAGATCCCATGCACTAATGAGCCTGTGCCTGCTCCACTGAACAGGTTCTCCTGATTTGCCCTGATGAAAGTGGCAGCATTTTAATATCTGCTGAGGAGCCAGGCCTTTGGATCCTCTCATGGCAGACTCATTGGAAGTGCATTTCCCAGTTGCACACCAACTTTTTTTTCTGTTTTCAGTGAAACAACCATCCAAACTCTCCCAGAGCTCTTTTCAAGTGGCAGATGTGTAACAACAAAGCAATGAGGAAGCTGAGCCCTGGAGCTCTGTGCTCCTGCACAGTGTGTCATTCCCACCATGGAGGGGACAGAAAGGGACAAGGGTTTGGCCTGGTGTCTGCCAGGCTGGCAGCTTGATTTTGGCATCTCTCAAAAGGAGGAGGGACCTTCAATCATTCAGGATCAGGCATGATTTACTGGGTCATTTCAGGGTTTCATGGAAGCAAGTGTCTAGCAAAGTATGTACCCCAATGCTATCATCCATTAATTGGAATCCTCCTCTTCTCCCTCCCCAAATTAACCCACTAATTTCAGTGTTAATTAAACTATCAGTCAAAGCAGATAACAACTGTCTTCCACAGAGGCAGTTCAACATCTACCTCCCTATTTATTTATTTATCTTGCTGCAGGAAATGTGCTGGGACATCTCTGGCAATTCTGGTTGCAGCCCATGGGATCTGAGTCCTTATCAGGATCAAGGAGTTTAATTTCTGGAGGTGCTCATCCCCCTGTTCCTGTGTGCTGTCATATTTATGAGAGTGATTCGTGTTTGCAGGCTCATGATACACAAAAGTGTTTGTTCAGGTGGCAGAGGGCAGGGTTAGATTAAATCTGGGGCAGGAATTGCTCCTGGCAGGGTGGGCAGCCCTGGCACAGGTGCCCAGAGCAGCTGCCCCTGGATCCCTGGCAGTGCCCAAGGCCAGGTTGGACACTGGGGCTGGAGCAGCCTGGGACAGTGGGAGGTGTCCCTGCCATGGCAGGGGTGGCACTGGGTGGGCTTTGAGGTCCCAAGCCACTCCGCCATTCTGCGAGCCTATAGAAAGTCCCAATTCCAAAGCCTTGTGCCATTTAAAGTCGATCACTCACAGGACACAGGAAGCTTCTCTCCAGGCAGCTTCAGGGCTGTGACCCAGCAGCAGAGAGCAGCTACAGCACAGTGTGACATGGGAAAAGCAGCATTCAATTTAAAGTTGCACAAGGGTCTTGGCCACCGCTGAATGACACAGATTTGGCACTGGTGGCTCACCCAGCCCATGGCCCTGTGGGGGTTATTCACACAACTGAACAGCAGAGCAGGAAGGTCACAAGGCAGGACCTGACCTTTACAAAGCCACCTCGTTCTACATTGCACTTGTCCTGAGCTGAGATCATGAAGTGCCAATTTGTACCACAGCATCATTCGTTCATTCATTCCTGCCCCTGACGGACTTTGTTCCATTTACTGTATTTTCTCCATTTTCCCCTAACACTTTTACTGTCTTGGAACTATTTATCCAGAGAGAAAAAGATTAATTCAGCCTTTTAGATCAAATTTAACTAACTTTTACTTTGGTAATCTATTTTAGATGTTTGCATTAAAAAAAAAAACAAACAAAAACCAAACCAATCCAAAAAAACAAAGCACATTTCCTCCTTTATAGCCCATTATAGTCTAATGATTTCAGGGAAATATCAAATTAAAAAGCTGACAAAAACATATATAGAACCTGGCAATCCCCTCTGGAGTTTTAAAGCTTATGATCACATGGAGCTTGCCAGAGAAGTTTTTATCTCCCCCAAATCACTGAGCCATTACAAAGCATCCTGTGATTATGTAATTAGGTGATACATCATCTGTATTAAAAATGCTTCTGAAAATTTGTGTTACCTGTGAGCTGCATATGAACGGGGGCCTGTTTTCAGCTGTGACATTGAGGCTGCTTTAGTGAGCAATGTAATTTCTTCTACTCATGTATATATATTTATTTCTCTCTTCATTCTCTCACTTTCGCTGTCCATGGTCATAAACACAGAGGGAAAAAAATATGATCTATGTTATAAAATGTAAATTTGCTCTGAGGCCAAACAATGGAGAAATGTTTCACAGTCCTTGAATCTTGAATCAAATAAAATAAAAGGATAGAAGGAAATTGATATTGGGTTTCTCGGTTTCCAGCACATTTCATTCCCCCTGGGAAATCTGTAGGGAAGCAAACCATGACCATGAACTTTGGCAGGTGGGTGACCCAGACTGGCAGCCAGGAAACCTAAAACCAGTTCACAACATCCAGTTGACCCCAGAACTGGGGACAGGGGGGCTAAAGGGGAAAGGGAGGACAGAGGGAGGGATTGAGGGATGTGAGGCCCTTTTTACCCTGATAAGCACCCACCCTGCCAGTCCTGTTGGGTTTGATGGACGAGGAATTCCATGCATGGGACAGTGGGGTCTCCTCCGTGGTCACCCCTTCCCTGCTCCACCTTCTCCCCCTGATCCAACAAACCATTTCCTACCTGCTGTTTGAGCCAAATCGGCTCAGATCGGCCAAAATTCGTTTTGGAGAGCACATGGAAGTATTTTAGCCAGGACATGAAGGAACAAAGCCCTCTGGCCAAAATACTCCCATGCATGCTGGAGCTCAGCCTCCATCCTGGAGGAGTTTTGCCAAACAAGCAGCATTTTCAAGCAAAAAAGAAGCAAGACAGACGTAGCTATAAATGCTGTTTTGTTTCCTTGGAGGCAACCTTTGGACTGCATTGATTTTCCTCTCATTTAATACTCAGGCAGCTTCCTACTTTTCTGCACAGCAGTATTCCCTGGTTATTCCAGTGCCCCTTCCCCACAGAGGCACTAAACTGGAGATGTGGCACACACACACACCTGCACTTCAGGCCTAACAGCAAGCCCACTAATTCTGCACATTTTGCTTCCTTCCATTTTTCACTTGCTCCATAGGAAAGTGGCAAGATTGCTGGATTTATAATATACTGTCATCCAGAATCAGAGGGAAAAAAAAATCATGTAAAGAAAAAACCATTCTGCTGGGCAATCTTGCCCTGAAATAAGGGTGGGGAGAAGGGAAAGAGACAATTAAAAACAAGTGTCCTCCTTTTATCTGACCCCTGCTGTTCTTTTTAGAGCCAAGCAACCAGCAAAGCTACCTCTGATGCTTTTAAAGAAGCCAGGAAAAGTAATGGGTCTTAAGGAAATCCAGTTTTTCCTTTGAGTCCTCTTTGTTCCCTCCTCAAAACAAGGCAGGGAAGGGGGCAGAAGTTCCTGGTGGGGTCAGGGGAAGGTGATGCCACAGCAAGGCGTGTTGGTCCTTCAATTCTGTGGCATCAGGATTTGTATCCTAAACACCGGAAATTTTTTGTCTTGTAGGATACCCTCGTGGAGGGGTATCCATAAAAAATGGGGAAGGTTTTGCCCCAAAATAGCTTTGGGTTCACACTCAGAACCAGCCTGAGAGCTCCTGCTGACCCCTCACAGCCAGGGCTCAAACTGGGGATGTTTGTCATGCCTGGCCTCAAGGAAAGAGTGGTCTGTGGCTTCTTGAAACCTCCGTTTGACCCAGGTGTCAAATCAACCCCTTGCACTATTGAATGTGAATAATAAATGCTCAAAGGAATCCTAACAGTGGAGAGGAAAAAGCAGTACCCAAGCTGAAGCTGGCTTGAATGAAATATTCATTGAAGAACAACGAGTAGCAAGCAGATTAATAAACCAAGCCAAAAAGAATTTTAAAAATGAATTTGTTTTATTTTTGGACACTTTTCAGGCTATTAAAAGGGAAAAATTTTCTAAAGGAAATGGGTTGTCTAGGCTCTCCAGCCAAAGCAGGGAGGTCCTGTAGCAATGTTTTTATATTCCTTTTCAAGAAACTTTACAACACTTGTGTGCTCCTATTGCTGCAGCTCACCACAGCTACTCTCAAGGAGCAAAGAGTGAGATCTTCTCACTGTTATTGAGCAATGATTCCTCACAGCTGGTGGAAAACAGCTCCTGGCTGTGTATGGTGTAGCTTACACCCTCCTGCCCTTCAAATCTATTTAGTGCAATAACTTTAATTAATAGGAAAACATCACCAGGTTGGATAACTCAGCTTCACCTTTTTACCCCTGTGAGCAGGAGCTGGTAACACAGAACCACAGCCTTTCTCTTGAGCGTTGCAGATGATTTTTTTTTGTCACAAATGACTCAAAGAAAGTTTGTGGCTCACTTTGCATCTGGCAATTTCCTGCCTGGCACATGTGGGAGGTAAAACCATGTGAGCATCACATCACAGGGAAAGAGAAGGTGAATCTGGCTTTATAAAGGTGCTATTCCACACCTCCACAGTCATCTGTCGTGCATTTTATTTAATTTTCTGTTATTTTTGCCTGCCCACCCAGATCCAGGACCCCGAACTTGTGGAAGTGCTTTGAACGGGAAACAGAAGACCTCTATTTCACATCCAAAGCGAGCTTCCCGTGGGAAATAAAGATCTTGTCTGCTTTTCTTTCAGCTACATCAGCTGATCTAATAAAAAGTAGTGTCTTTGCTGAACTTGCTGTGCTTCTGTCCTCAGAGCATTCCAGCTGCTGATAGCACAGTGATTGCCCCAATAAAACATGACACTGATGATGAAGCAGCCGAGCTAACCCACTCTGCAGCCGCACACTGAGCAGGGCCTCGTGTGGGCCTACACACCAGTGGGGTCAGGGCTGTGAGACCCAGGCACGTCCCCTGGCCATTCCTGGCCACAGGATCACAGAATCACTGAGCTTGGAGAAGCTCTGCAGGGTCAAGTCCAAGCTGTGCCTGATGCCCACCTTGTCCCCAGCCCAGAGCTCTGAGTGTCACATCCAGGAATTCCTTGGACGCCTCCAGGGATGGGCACTGCAAACCTCCCTGGGCAGTGCCAAGGCCTGAGCACCCTTTCCATGGAGGAATTCCTGCTGTGCCCACCCTGAGCTCCCCTGGCCCAGCCCGAGGCCATTCTCTCTCCTCCTGTCCCTGTTCCCGGCTGTCCCTTTGTGCCAGGAGTTGTGCAGAGCCACAAGGTCCTCCCTGAGCTCCTTTTCTCCAGGCTGAGCCTCTTCCCAGTCTCCTTATCACTCATCCCCAGCTGCAGGCATGGCTGTCCATGAGGAATGACCCCTCTGGGCAGCGCTGGACGGGACAATGCCACCAGGAGCTGGTGACAGCCACACAGGAGCCTTCAGCCCGTGGGGCCAAACCAGAGAAGGCACAAACCCAAACCTCCAAGGCTTGTGCAGGGCAGACATCAGGCTCTCCCCTTCCCGTTTCACCCCGCAGTGGCACAGGCAGGTCGGAGCTCTGGGGTTCCAGCCCAAACCAGCCCAGCCGCAGAGCCCCGTGGTTTGTGCACTTAGAGCAAGGCCAAGGCCCTCAGCTCCATCCACCAACTGACCTCCCATCTCACCATGGCGCCGAGTCCGGGCTGCAGCTGCTCCCTCGGCGCGTCCCTCCTTGTTTGGAGTGCCTCAGGAGAGCTCTCCAGGCCCAGGTGATCTCCCATACCAGCTGCACCAGGCCATGACGGGCTCCCATCCAGCACCAGCGTTCCCGGGTCTCAGGGAAGTGGAGGCAAAGAAAAAGCACACCCTGAGAAGGATGATGAGCCTCCTGCCCTTGAGGAGAATTGTTTTACTCGAGCCTTTATGTTTCAGCAGAGCTCTTTTTGTTCTGATGTTAAAGTTATAGATTAATCTCTCTGATTTAGGCAGAAAATAAGCCATTCGTTTAGCCAGCTCTAACAAATGTCTCTAATGGAAGCATTTTCAAATATACTCTCATTTCCCACATTTTTCCACTTATCAGGGCTATAAAAGTTAGTTTGTGTATGGCATTGCTGAAGCACATTTAGACAAAAAACATAAAGACGGATTTTATTTTCAGCATAAAGGATTTAGCTATGGTTCAGTTGTCAAAATTGCTCGACTGAAACAAATTTAAAAAGGGAAACTGTATTTTTGATTAATCAGAGATTTCCACAAAGAACATCTGCTTTCTGTAGGAAATGTTGACATGGCAAAGAAAAAAAATTCCAGGAGCACAGTCCAGCCCAAACATAAACATATTTTAAGCTCCTAAATTTCAGAATCTTTCAGTTTTGCATCTTTTAGTTGGAATGAAATTCTCAAAACAATTCTGCCTCTGTCAAAGTTCATTAAAGGGAATTAGGAATTACCTGAGCAGTGCTGAGTGTCCTGAAAGAAACTTGTGGAGTTCCTCTCTTGTAGGATCCTCTTGGTCCCTCCCCAGCTCCCAGCAGTGGGCAGGGAAGGAGAAAGGGAAGAAGAAGGAGAAGGAGAAGGAGAAGGAGAAGGAGAAGGAGAAGGAAGGAGAAGGAGAAGGAGAAGAGAAGGAGAAGGAGAAGGAGAAGGAGAAGGAGAAGGAGAAGGAGAAGGAGAAGGAGAAGGAGAAGGAGAAGGAGAAGGAGAAGGAGAAGGAGAAGGAGAAGGAGAAGGAGAAGGAGAAGGAGAAGGAGAAGGAGAAGGAGAAGGAGAAGGAGAAGAGAAGGAGAAGGAGAAGGAGAAGGAGAAGGAGAAGGAGAAGGAGAAGGAGAAGGAGAAGGAGAAGGAGAAGAGAAGGAGAAGGAGAAGGAGAAGGAGAAGGAGAAGGAGAAGGAGAAGGAGAAGGAGAAGGAGAAGGAGAAGGAGAAGGAGAAGGAGAAGGAGAAGGAGAAGGAGAAGGAGAAGGAGAAGGAGAAGGAGGCTGCTCCAATCTGCAGTTTTCCAGACACACATAAAAGAATGTGGAGCTGCTTGTAGGAGGTGGATCAATAATCTGATTTATTGTTCCCTAGATCTGAGGAGTCCCCACAGAAGTGGTGAAATGTAAACCTCACCCTGGGGAAAAAAATCAGGTGTTCTTCTGCTTTTGTGTCTGAGACTCTGTTTGCTGTTAAAAAAAGAAAATATCACTAATAAGGATTTTTTTGCCCACTTTATCTGATACAAACTGTCCATAAAAGATGGTAGGAGTAACACCACATTCTTTTGTAAGCCACGTGTTAGAGATTCACCATCTGAGCACTCCTTCTGCTTCTATTCTCATTTATTTTGTTCCAAGCTTCCAGAGAACCATGTGGGCTGAGACATTATGGCTTTTCAATAGCTCACAAAACATATTTAGAATGCTTAATTGAAGCTTAACCTTTACTTTGTTCAATAAATGTATTCTCCATCTAACAGCTCCAAACAAGAAAATAACTTTGTTGAGGTTTCACATTTTGTCAGCATTGTTTCCCTCTAAAGATAGAGAAAATGAAGCCTCTCCAATAAATTGATGGAACAGGGAACCAACAGAAGAAAAAATAATTTCGATGATTTCTTCTTTGCACTGCAATTATATCCAGTACACTTGACAATGAAATAAACAAATAGTACAAATGAAGCCATTAATTTCCTTTCTATCCACACAATTTTAATTAGAATCATTTAATTAGTCTTGGCTACATTTTCTCAAGAAGATTGCACAACACACATTTAAGCTACTCTCCTGCACAAAGATGTATTTATCATTGTTTATTAAGTACAACAAACAGATACAACAGTTCTAGGTAGGCCATGATAAATGCTGTTGTCAAAAACAATTCTTTATCACCAAATTTATTTGAAAGCAAAGTTCTCTCAATGTTCATTAGTTATTAAGCTTTTGCTATTTTAATTGTTATAATAAATATAATGACATATTTAATATATTAACTAACTTTTTATGAGGTGTCATTTTTTGTAGCTGGCAATAAATGTCCCTGAGCCTTGAAATAATTTTTCCTTGTTTGGTTTGCCAGGGCTTTTGTTCTAGAAAAACAACCTGAATATGAAATCACAGATGATTGCTCTGAAGGGACTTTGGGTTCATCTTCAGAGGTCTCCCGATTTATCCCTTCTCCTTCCTCCCCACTCTGGTGGTGTTTGGTGTAGAATTGGTTCTAAGATCCTCCAGCTCCCAAGGTTTCAAAGGCTCCATGGGTTCCTCCATTGGTTCACTCATTTCACCCTGAGAAAAATTTCCCTTGTCTTACCCAAATATTCCTTCCAGATGAAGTTAATGATTCCACGTGGCAGATCTGGAGGAGGCATCCATCCTTCCCTAACACCGACCCTGTTTCTGTGTCTCCTTTTGGTCCTCTCCAAACTCCCCTGAGTGTTCCATTTTTCAGCTCTTCCTCTCAAGGTGAGATGTGTCAGGTTTTGCAACTTCTTCAAAATGCAATAATTCTCAAGTGGAAATATCATTAGCAGAGGAAATCATAACTCTGGCAGGAATAATAAACCACAAAATTATTTCAACATATCAGCAGTGTTGGGTTAATGCTTGATCACCTGAGAGCGCTTTTCCAACCTTAATGATTCTGTGATTTTATAACTGAGCCATTGTCACAACTCAGAAAATGTGGAAGGAATCAATTTTTTTTTCCTGTTGTCAGTTACAAGGAGAACTGGAAGAACAGTCACAACAAGGAGTTTGTCAGCTGAAATCCTGTCTTTCATTCTCCTCATGAACTGCCCAAAAAATGTGATGGTTTTCACGGCTGGGTTTTCTACTTAATCTGATTGACTGAAAACTTTTAGTTAATATCTCCTGGCTTCTACCTCACTTCCAGGCACTGTTCCCAAGTCCTCATTAGTCAGGTTTCTAACACCCTCACTGGATATCTGAGCCAAAGGAAGCCAGATCCTACAAATAAGCTGGTGAAGGTGTGAGCATCACCGTAACCCACGGAGAGCCACTCAGCCCTGAGAAGATGAGAGCAGAGCTGCACTCAGGGCTTGGAAGTTTACAAGAATTTTAACTGATGAATTGCATCCAAAAATTTTGGTTCTTGAAGTGATACTTTACTACAATCATGGACTGGCTTGGGTTGGAAGGGACCTTAAAACTCATCCAGTGCCACCCCTGCCATGGCAGGGACACCTCCCACTGTCCCAGGTGCTCCAGCCCCAGTGTCCAACCTGGCCTTGGGCACTGCCAGGGATCCAGGGGCAGCCCCCACCTGAGGCCAGGGCCTCATAGGGAGGAATTTTTTCCCAATATCTAAAGAAATAAAGAATTCTTTTTGAACACATTCTTCAATATTTTCTTTTTCTGCCCTATAGGTTTAATGCCATTACTGTAGGATAATCCTGATGGTGTGCAGTGCATGATGATCACATCAGATGGTCCAAATGGTTTTTTGAGTGAATCAACACTTGATGATTGTAGGTCCCAGAGAGACAAAAAAATTTGTACAGGGATGTGGGAAGAGAAAAATTTCAGAATGCCTAGTGAAAAATTGAAGTGACAAGTAGCATTTTTGAAGAAGTTGCTAAGCTGATTTGTTAACCAGGGGCAAAACGTGCCTTCTGTGGAAGGTATAAAATGAAATCAGATACTAAATGTGAAAAAAAACCTCAGTATATAAACAGGAATAAGTGGAAGGACTTTAGAAATACAGTAAGCTGAAAAGAAAGCTTAATTCTCAGGAAAAGTCCACTCATAACTGTTGAGGAAAATCAGACACAATTATAAGAGGGTTTTGTACAAAAGCAATCCCAGCAGAGTTCTGGGTTTATCTCTTCACAATAGTGGTGATAAGGTTGTTATAACAATGCAGGGAAAGGAGAACTGCTTCTTAAATATTCACATCTCCTACTTTCCAAAGAAATACAAGGATGGAGTATTTAGGAGTCAGCTATTAACTACTAAAAATGCATATAAATACAAACATTTTAAACTTGACAGCTCTGATGCCACCTACAGAGGGTGATCCCTGTAGCCAGGTGAGGTTATCCTAGGAGAATGTTGGTTTTTAATCCATGATTGATCCTAGAGAAATTCCAAGAGATTGTTGGAGCATTAATGCTGTGGCAGTGCTCCAGATGCACAGCCAGAACAACCTCGGCACCTCTACATGACTTCCCCTGACCTCAGTCCTGGGCAAATAATGGGATTAAAGCTGATACAAGATTCAAGTGGAATAAGTGAAGATGGGAACGTGATTGTCATTGTACATGATCCCATGAAAGGATCCTGTCAAACAAACAACCCCAATTTTATTTCACTGATAACATAACCAGCATGGCTTCTGTGCCACTCTGACTTTTGCAGGGTATCTGACTCAGCCTTGGGAATACTCTGATTAAAAATGAGAATCACTCAATAGCAATAAAACAGAGGTTAAATCTATTAAAAATGGGCAAGCTAATGGATCTGAAACGGAGTCATCGGAGGGGAATCATAATTAAGTGCAGAGCTGGGATTCTGCTGGTATCTGCTTACTGCTATTAATCATTTTCAGTAATGATTGGCTGGTAAAAGTTTCAGATGACACAAAGATTGATGTGCAGGTAAATAATCATGAAAGCAGAGAAATAATAAAGAGCATTCCGGATCCCTCACTCACCTCTTCCTCAGAAGGAGAATGTTTAATACACTCAGGTTCAAAGATGTATTCAGAAGACAAGAATGAGGCCATATCTGCTAAATTTAGGTTGGTACCTGGCAAAGTGTCCCAAGGAAAATGATTGAGATTTCCACACAGCAAAGGAACAACAGTGCTGATAGGATGCACCAGCAGAAAGGATCCATGTTCCTGACAGCAGAGGGGATGCAAATCCATGCTGGTTTCTCTGGGGATATTCTAGTACTGGTGGAAAGAATTTGGGGGAAAAAACCCACAAATTCCTCCAGGGAGGAAGATGATTCTCTGTGAGAAATCAAAGGGTTTGGTTTGGTTCCTATGAAAAGGGGGCTCCATTAAAAGGCACTGAAGCTCCTTCAGAACCCACCAGGAGCTGCTCCCCTTTTCAGGGCAGGCCCTTGCACCAGGACACCTCACAACGGAGAATTTGACTGGAGACTGAAAGATCCTGAATGGAAAAGGCATCAAAGTGGAAGTTGAACCAAGATATATTCAAACAAGAGACAAGACAAATATTTTTAAGAATGGAAGTTCTTTCTTTTTCAGGAAAAGCTGGGAAGCTTGTCCTTCACCATCTGCTGAGGCTTTCAGAGGCTTTTTGGAAATTATTCTTTGACCAGCAAGATGAACCACAAGGATTGTTTTAGGGGAACTTAGGGTGCAATATGAATATCTAGGAAGATGCCGAAACTTTCTGACATAAATCTTTATGAATCCACATTAATTACTGCAGTTGTGGTCTCACTGTAAACAGTTACAGCCCACAGTTCCAATGATATTGAAAGGCTCGTTGTGTTGACCCACATGCAAACAGATATGAAAAACTGGGACAATGATCCAAAAGCAACAGAATTTGGGCTTAAAACTCTCTAAAGATGCAGCCCTACCAATTGTGTTCCACTCTGAGGAAATTTTCCCATGGCTTTTTTCTAATTTTCTGCTTCTCATTATTCAATTTATGACTCTCAAATAATGATGTCTACTTTCTGTTCCCTATTCTGTAACTATCCATGTCTATATTGTCTATATTTGTCTATATTTCTCTATCTGCAATTCCACTTTTTGTCCTGAATCAGTGCATTTTAATGAGTTTATATTATATATATATATAAATATATAATATTTACATATACATCCTAAATGAAACCATGCCATGAAATTCTTCCTATCACTTCTGTGATGTTTCTCTATTTTCAGCCTTAGATTCTACAGCCATTTTTTACTACAAAAGCACATTTCTGCATTCCCATGTAATTGATTCTGGAGTTTTTTAGGTTGAAAATATCAGGCAATAAAATCAGATTCAATGAGTTGCTGGTGAAACTCATAAAACTCTTTGCAACTTAATATTTTTTTTTCATCATTGCATGTAATCAATCACCTTTTAGTCCACGGTGGAGGAGATAATATTTCTATCCAAAACAAGTGGAGTGAATGCCCAAAATACGATTTTTCATGGAAAAAATCAAGTGTTTTTCTAATACCAAAATGTGTCTTTCACACACTTATCTTTTATCTGACGTGCAAGTAAATATGAATACTAATAAAAAAATTCAAGCTCATCTGACAATCATCTGTATTCATCTGTCTCCTTCTCATTGTTCAGGTATTGATAATTAATTAGTTACAGCCTCATCTCATGTTCGTGCAGACTTTTAAGAACACTTGACATGAACTTACAACAGCAGAGCAGCCTTGAATTCATTTGTGGCTTTAAGAACAATGATAACAGAGCACGAGATCCCAGTCTCCACTCTCATTAATATGAGGAGTAGCTTTTCCTCACACGATCCAGCTGAAAAGCTTTGCTGGAACTCCTCACACGAGTGAAAATACACTTGAACAAGAGCCTGCAGCAGCTGCTTGAACTACTTAAATAAAAACAGCTTTTGTGGAGAGCAGGAGCGATTCAGCGTGAATTATGAATGACAGTGGACTTCAGAATCTGTTCTCTGCCTGAAAATACAAATATCACTTGTAGGACACACATTTTTTTCCCCCCTTAGCTACTGTAGCATCAAATAAGTGCTGCTATATGTCTTGATTTACCAACTAAAGTTAAGTGTCAGATTTTAGGCAAATAAAAATGATTAAAATATGACAGCTGGCAAATTATGCTAACACCTGGTAACAAATCATTCCTGACAGTTCAATACTGAACTTCTTAAAGCACAGCTATTAATATTATAAACAGTGCAATGCAAAAAATTGTAGGACTTGACTAACGTGCTCAGTTTATCTTAATGTGGAAAAATGTCATGCCTTGTTCCTTGGGATTGAAGAAAATTGGAGCTGAATAATTGCAAACATGCAAATACTTCTAAGTAACATCAGTGTAGTTGTTCAGAACCAGCTGAATACGAAATTTTCAATGTAGGATGATGTTCAGACAATTCCTGGTGCCATTAATTAAATTAATATTTTGTTTATGGGGGGAGATTTCCAAGTGTGTAAATATTTACATGGCTTTTGATATTGATGTCATCAAATTCTTTGTGATCTGGTATAAATCAGAATCATTTAGGTTGGGAAGACTTCTGAGATGGTGGAGTCCAACCTCTAAATGATCATCACCTTGCCAGTACCAAGGCTGGACAACTTGGATTATTTGGAATAAGAGTGACCCATCCCACCACACCAGGCTTTGGAAGATCACACTCATCATTCACATCCCAAGGGAGTCATTCCAGATGAGTCCATAATTTTTAATATAATTAATCACTTTTAAACCCATTAATTATCTCATTTGTTTGTCTGATAATAGCACAGCACTGGACCCTTTAAATGGATCTTCAAAGGATTTCAAACCATGGATTTTGTGATTTTTGGACAATTACTTAACAAGGCAATCTAAAGACAATGGAAATGTGTCTGCAGACATCCAGGTCCATCCTGCAGCTCACAAAGGACAGGAGGACAGGGAGAAACCAACTCTGCTTTCTGCTCATCCACCTTTCTCTCCAACCCATTTCCTGGACTCTTAAACTGAACTTCAGCTCAGCGTAAAATTCAGCAGAATCAACTCTGTCCCCAGTGCTATGAAGGATAGATGAGGTACCATCCCTGCATCCATCCCATCCCTTGACATATGAGGAGAATCTTCAGCTGAGTATTAAAATGTGAAAATATGTGAGCTAGAACACATAATCTCTCTGCATGACAGAGGAGACTGATTAATGTAACATTAATGTGCTTTCAAAGACGTCATCAGGCAGAAATCTCACAATTTCACAAGTGAATTTCATATTATTTTTTACTTTTCATGGTGCCTTTCTGGTTTTATTTCACCAAGTTGCAGTGGAATAATTATTGCTGTATTATACATGTGGCTGTGCACAGTTTGAGGAACTAAAAATAAACGATGGCTTTACTGATACATTCTTTGACTGATACATTTTTTGACTTTGTCATAGATAATTTATGGAATAATTTTACACTTCTGCAACACCCAGCTCACAATTCACATTCCAATCCATGAGGTGTCATTTGCAATTTGCGATGGATTCTTAATGAAATTCTTTGGATCTTACCTTCTAAATGTTTCATTTTATGCTTGGGCAGAAGAGAGAAAGTGTGTTCATATACATTTATACATTGTAAATGGAAATAAAGCTATGATCTGGCTCATCTTTCTAATCTATTTATCCTCCCAACTCCCCCAGTGCTACAAGGAATATTATCCTGTGCATGGCACGGGGAGGGACGGGAGAAACAAGGAGCTGAAGGGACTTGTTCAAGGTCACAACTTGGGTAGCAGGGAGCTGAATCCACATGGAATCATGGAATATCTTGGAAAAGGCCCACAAGGATCATCCCAACTCCCAGCCCTGCACAGACAGCCCAGCAATCCCACCCTGGGCATCCCTGAAGGGTTTTCCAAAGGCTCCTGGAGCTCTGGCAGCCCCCCATTCCCTGGGGAGCCTGGGCAGTGCCCAGCACCCTCTGGGAGAAGAACCTCTCCCGAAAATCCAGCCTAAAGTGCCCTGCAGACAGTTCATCCCATCATTCTGGAGGCTGCAAGGACAGATACAGCCCCATCATCCCCATCACCCCATCCCTGCTCCAGGAATTTCCCAGGTTTGAGCCTCGCACCCTCTCGGCTGTGCTGGTTCTTCATTTGCTCATCCTCCTTCTCCCTCCAGTTTAAATGAACTCATTAACTCAGAGGACTTAAATTAATGCTGAAGCTCAGTTAAATTCAGTATAAGTCACCTGGAGGAGCAGTCACCAACAAAAAAAAAAAAAACCCTGTTGTGATCACAACAGATAAGGGCTGTGGTCCCTTGGAGACGCCACAGCCAGAGCAGATTCTGGGTTCCTCAGATAAAGCAAAAGGAGGAATTTTAATTACTGACAGGCGATTCTGCTATTTCAGTGCTCTGTCCCTCTGTGTTGGCTACTGCCCAAGGAAGATGCTGATAAATTGGAATGGGATCAGATATGTACCAGTGAACGATGAAAGGATTGGAAACATGCCCTCGAGGGCAGAGACAGGGAGCTAATTGAGCTGTTGTGTTTTTTTCTTGGTAAAGCAAAGATCAAGGGCTAAACTTAGTCTGCAGAAGGGAAATTCTAAATAACACACTGCCAGTCTAGCCCAGAGTGCAACCAGGCAAAATAGCTGGAAGTTCAAGCTAAATATTCAGGATTTACAATTAATTTTTATGACAATTTTCAAGGGACTGTACTAGGTTCTCCATCCCTAGAAGTTTAGATATGTCAGATCTCAGTAACAACCTCTGACAAAGAGTTTTTCCCTCCAAAAGTCTCCCTTCATTTTGGAATGTGTAGTGTACAGAAGGCAACAAAGAAAATAAATTACAAAATTCGCCGTGTGTCAAAATTATGAATGCAAATTAATGGATTGGAATTTGTTCAATGTAATTACAGAACAATTTAATACTTTTCTTAACCCCACCTGGGGATGCAAAACCAACAATTAATATGGAAGTGAACATATTTTGCAGGTTTCCTGCCATCTGCATTACAGGTGTCTCCTCCAGCACACATCCAGCTCAAACAGCTGCTCCAGCAAATCCAGTGGGATGTTTCCCAGGCTTCTCCAGGGATTTACCTGTGCTCAGAGCACGGGGAGCTGTGGGGAGGGTTGGCAGGGAAGGGAACATTTGCACTCCTTATTGATTTGCAGCTCTCATTTGATCCGCACAGACCCTCTCTCCTTCCAGAGTTTGGTTGGTTTGGAATGATTTGATGGATTCAAACTCAAATAAAACAGGGTTAGGTGAGGTGCTGGGAAGGAATTCTCCTGTGAGGGTGGGCAGGCCCTGGCACAGGTGCCCAGAGCAGCTGGGGCTGCCCCTGGATCCCTGGCAGTGCCCAAGGCTGGGCTGGACACTGGGGCTGGGCAGCCTGGGACAGTGGGAGGTGTCCCTGCCATGGCAGGGGTGGCATTGGATGGGATTTAGGGTCTGATTTTGATGATTCTGTGATGATTCTATGATGATTCTGTGATGATTCTGTGATGATTCTATGATGATTCTGTGATCATTCTGTGATGATCCTGTTGGGTTTGGGTGATTTAGGCCCCTCTCTCCCCACGTGCAATGCCTTCCCCAGCACGCAGAGCTGAGCAGCACATTACCGAATGAAGCAGCTTTTACCATGAAATCCATCTCCATGTTGGGCTGATTAAACTTACATTTGTTGACCTGAGTGTTGACCTTGGTTCAAAGCTCAAGCAGATTCTAGCTCCCAGTTAGAGAGTCCTTCATTGTAAAGAGCTGTTGAAAGTCCAAGACTCCTCTGGGGGGTGATTTATGTCAATTAGTTATCTGAAATATGATGATTTATGAATCCCTCATATTGTGTTGCTGGATGGGGATGTTTAGCAAACTGCAAGTGAAAACAGTGCAGCCTCAATGGGAGCAAATGGATGGAGAAAATAATGCTCCTCTCAAAATGATCAAAATGGCAGAGAAAATTATCCCTGCTTCTAGATCGTGCATATACAGAGATATATATCTGTATCTCCCAGTGCACACCCTGCCTCCCCAAAAGCTAGGGAGAAAATTAAATATGGATTTTTAATGGGTGCATATTTACAGTCAAAGCCATTTTTCCCTTTCAAATGCATCAATGTGCAAATAAAATCAAAGCAAGTTGTAGAACTCTACATTTGAGAAGACTTCCATAATATTTTGCAATCCTCAACTTCATGTGTTTTTACTGTAATTCCTTTTCTCCCTCAGTTCTGAACATTCAAACATTCTGCAGTGCTTTGGTTCTCAAGTTTATAGTGACAACTTACAGTAAATTGTCTGAAGAAGACAATAAAATTGGGCCCTTTGGATTGCTGTGTGAGTGGATCAATGTTCTATTTTCCAGCGTTATGATAATGAGTTAATTTTAAAGATGTATTGAGTGGTTTGGCGTTAATTCTGCCATTAAAATTTACCTCATGCCTGGACAACAGTGCACTTTGCTACGGTGCTTGAGATAAAAAGTACAGGATTGTAAATGGGATTTCTGGAGTGGAGTTTAGCCTAAAAATTGGGAATTCCGAGCTGCTGACTCAGCTCTAAGCAGCTGAAAGCTGTTGGTGCTGGCAGGACTGATGTCCCCTGAGACAGGGGGGACACAGGGACAGGGAGGGGACTCACAGGGAGCATCACTCCAAAACCACCTCTGCTCTGTTCACCAGCTCCTCTGCTCGAGATCTGCGGAAGGAAAGAGGAATTGTACCTCTAGATGATGTCAGAAAAGGAAATACGGGGTGGGACAGTGAGGAAATGCTGCTGGAGGATGCTGAGGGCACCTGCGCCTCCCTCCCGCTGTCCCAGCCAGGTGGGGACAGGGCGGCACTGATCTCACCTGGGCTGTGGGTGCCACCCCTGCTTCTCCTCGGGTCTGCACCCCACAGAGGCTCCTCAGAAAAGAGAAAGTCACAGCATCTCACTTCAGAGCCCTTCCTGTGTGCATTTAAACAGGGCCTGTGTCCTCAGGCAAGAGCAAGGACGATTAAAGGCAATTGCAGGAATGCAGAAGGTGAATTTCCTGGCGGCGGTTTCTGTATTTCAGAGGATTTTTTCCAGGCACAGGAACTGAGTAAGGCACAGTGATTTTCAGCAGGTAGAAGGCGAGTGAGCTCTAATTGTTGGCACTGCTGTCACACCACAGTCAGGGAGAGGAACTGGGGGAACAGTTTGTCATGAGCTTTCTCACCCCGGCTCCTGCTAATTCCTTTCACACCATTTTGATGTCCTTAAATTGTCTCTTTTCACAGCATTTCAAGGTGCCTTTTTCTTTTCCTTTTCCTCTCCTCTTTTTGCAAGAACACTTTGCAATACACCTCCATCCAGAGCTGCTGCAGACAAAGCAATTATTTGTGTTGCATATTCAGGAGTGGTACGTGAATATAGATATCAGGATTTTGGGAAGGGCCATGGATACACATCCTGTGTAAGCACTGGTCATGGCAAGGAATCAAAAAGAGACATCAGCCAGCTCCATCCTACTTCTCCCAAGTAAAAAAAATGGCTGCTTTCACACAGAGGAGACCAAGAGGGGGAGACAAAAATTGAAAGTTATTCCTAAAAAACTTTGAGTTGTGCACAGTCCTTTCCTTCCACTGTGCAGGCAACCCCAAAAATTTGGGCTATAGGGTGGGAGAGGGTGACAGCAGGGCCTTGCCACCATTGTCATCGTGTTTTCCCCTCCCTGCCCTCCATACAAAGAGCTGCATGGGATTCCAAATCCATTCTGGGCAGCTGTGGCACTGAGAAAACATTTAAGTGGGAGGGTATTTTAAAGCAAACAGCCCAAGAGTTCATCCAAGCACTCCCAGCTCCTTTCTGTGCATATTCTGGCATGAAAGGTCATACAATAAAAAGCTTTAGGTTTCCAAACAAGCTCAGCCAAAGCAGGAAATCAGGTGAATTACATCCTGACATATCTACCTGACCCCTCCACCGCTAATTTTTCCCTTATTGCCCACGTTGAAAGCAAATGAAAGCACGGGTTGCAGTTTGCATGGAGTGTCTGTCCTGCCTTGAATGCCAGGCATGGATAATTCCCTCCTCCAGGAGAGGAAGGAGGACCAGGGATGGCAGAGACTGGTGTGGAGGACACTGACACTGATAAGCAGATGAGATAATGCACTATAAACATTCCCAGTGCTCCTCTCCATGAACCAGAACCCAGCACAGAGTCTGCACTGGCTCATTGCCCCTGTAGGGTTTCCCCATGGCCTTGGATCCCAGTGCCTAAGGCAATATCTGCAGGAATATTTCCTTTCCTCCTCTCTTTTTCTATTTTCCCCTGTTTTTCTGAGATCCTTTTAAAATAGAGGATTATATTTGACAGTATGCTTAAATCCCCTTCCTCAGTAAGGGTCAACAGAGGCAACAATTACACCTGAGGATCTATTCTAACTTTTGGACAAGCTGTTTTAATGATTATATTGCCATGTTAATACCCAGCTCTCTCAAGGTGTGGAGAAAATGATCATTAGATTCTGTGAAATAGCAGGCATTAGGAAAAGAGTGGCTTGATATAATTGGGTAATACTAACGTGGTTTGTGATTTATGCTGACTTTTCCATGCCACTGTGGCACACTCTGGTGCGGGGATTATGGACACCGGAGAGATTTTTAGTGTTCTGAGATTGTGCAGGATAATTTTACCCTCATTCCCATTGGAATTATTTAAAAGCCGAGATACTGAAATGCCTAATTGGATGCTGTGATTAGCCCAGGATGGAGTTTGATTTCCTGTTGATATAAATTTGAGGAAGCCCTCCTGATGTCCTCGGGAATAAACCACAGAAGAACAAAGAGAGAGCAGAACGAGACCCTTTTTATCCCTATCTGGTGAAACCCAAGAAAACCAGGAGCATGTTGGTTTCGCACTGGCTCCAAGGGCACTCAGGATTCCTGCAGGAAAGGTATTTCAGGGGAAGGCATCACTGTGATTCATCCCCTGCTCCTCTGCCCAAACTCCACAGGGCAGCTCCGTGCCCCTGGCTCCTGCCAGCCTCTCCCACCTGAGTCACTCCTTGGGGACGGTTCCAGGTCACACAGGAGGATTTTGTCCTCGGATTTAATTCTGCAACTGGTCTCCAATACTAATTGCAAAATGTATTCATTATTAACTAGGTATGAATTTTAAATAACTCTGTTGAACATCCCAATGCATAAAACCTGTATTTTTTATATATTCCTGCAGCCAGCTTGGCTGTTTATATCAATTTATTCAGCATTTTTGTGTGCTTTTCACCCACAAGAGAAGACGATAAGATCACATTCCACTTTACATATTTAGATGTATATGCATGGATAATTAAAAAGTAAAAACCTACTCAGTGTATTACTTATTGAATTATTTATTATGATTATTGTGATAATATTTTACCGTAACTATTAAACACCAAAATGTTCTCTTTAGAAAACCATAGGGTCTGGACTTGCTGGAGTAGAAGGAAAACTTTTAATTCCATGTATAATTCAGACTTATCTCTGCCCTTCCTATCAGCATTGCTCTAGAGAGTATATGGGAATTTGGTGCCAGTTTTAGGGATTTGTTGTGGTTTAACCCCAGCAATTCCCCAACCCCTCACTCACTCATTCCCCACCAGTGGGATCAGGGAGAGAAAGGGAAGGGTAAAAGCTGGAAAACGCATGGATCGGGGTGAAGAGAGTTTAACAGGGAAAGCAAAAGCTGTGCACACGAGCAAAGCAAAGCAAGGAATTCATTCCCTGCTTCCCGTGGGCAGGTGTTCAGCACCTCCAGGAGAGCAGGGCCTCATCCCATGGAATGGAGGCTTGGGAAGGCAAAAACCATCCCTCCAAATGTCCTCCTTCCTTCCTCCCACCACTTTACATCCTGAGCATGATGTCACAGGTATAAATATCCCTTGGGTCACCTGAGGTCACTGTGCTGGCTGTGCCTCCTCCCAAAACCCCAGGCATTCCCAGCTTCCTCCCCAGCACGAGGAGCAGGAAAAGCCCTGGCTCTGTGTGAACCCAGCCCTGACAGAACATCTCTGCCTCACCCACCCTGTGCCCAGCACAAAGCCCAACGCCCTCCCCAGCCCCTGGCAGGAGAATTCACTCCCTCCCAGTCAAACCCAGCCCAGCGCCCAGCCTGTGGGACCAAAGGTGTGTCCTGGCACTTTGCAGACAGCTGCCAGCTCGCCCTGGGGCATGCCTGGAGCCTGCCCAAATCCACATTTTGGCTGCCGTGGGGAGCCCCTGTGGGAGCAGCTCCATGGGCAGATGGCTCTGGTGGCACCAGCACGGGCACAGCCAGCAGCCCTGGCGGGCTCCCTGTCCCCAGCAGAGCTTCCAGGGAGGTGGCACCGCTCAAGGACCCTGCTCTGCTGGGTGACACCCCCTGCCAGCAGGGAGGGACAAATGTGGGCTGGGAACGAGGATGGGCAGCGCAGAAATGCCAGTTCTGAGCTCTGTGCTGCTCACAGGTGGCACTGCCAGCAGTGCTGGAGCCCATGGAATCTGTGAGCTGAGCAAAACACTGCCTGGGATGGCTGTGGAAATGGGAATGCTTCCAGGCTTCAAGTATGACACCACACTGAGGCTTTTTTCTTTATTTTATTTTATTTTATTTTATTTTATTTTATTTTATTTTATTTTTTGGATTTTATTTTTATTTTTTTGGTTTTATTTTTTTTTTTTTTTTTTAATTTTTTTTACCCTTCTCCCTCACCAAATAAGCAGAAAATATTTAAATATATCTCAGTGTCTTTTGTGGAGAAGCTGTTTGCTAAAGGTCTCTGTGGAAAGTCCTTATTGAGATCACAGAATCCCAGAACA
Source organism: Emberiza elegans (assembly GCA_024865655.1). Lineage (NCBI taxonomy): Eukaryota > Metazoa > Chordata > Aves > Passeriformes > Fringillidae > Emberiza > Emberiza elegans. The sequence continues at coordinate 2,268,283 of JALJVW010000260.1, read as the reverse complement.
TCCTGAGTTGGAAGGGATCCACAAGGATCAGCCAGTCCAGCTCCTTGTCCCTGCACAGACAGCCCAAATCCCACCTGGGCATCCCTGGGAGGGTTTTCCAAACCCCCCTGGAGCTCTGGGGCTGTGCCCATTCCCTGGGGAGCCTGGGCAGTGCCAGCACCCTCTGGGGGAAGAACCTTTCCCAAAAATCCAACCCAAACCCCCTTGGCCCTGACGGACAAGCTGATGGAGTAAATGCCGTGACCTTAAGCAGCAGCACAACAAAACAGCCACAGGTGGAGGGCAGAAGCTGGAGCATCATTTTGATAAATGAGATTAAAGGAGATTATCTAAAAAGATGAAAATAATCATCGAAGGAGCAGCAGAGCAGGAGCAAGCAGCAGCCACTGTGCCCATCGTTACCCACAGAGCAGAACGTGGGGCAGTGACAGCCAGGCACCCCCAGCAGAAGTCAGCTCTGCCTCTGCTCATGGCAAAAATGACAAAAATGCGATTATTATTGTGTTCTGACCCCCAGCAGTGGACCCAAAGGGGAACCAGAGATCCCTGCAGGGAATCAGAGCTGCTCTGGTGCAGGGCAGGTCTCTCTCCAGCCACAGCTCAGCGCAGGATTCAAGAGGCAGGAACTCCACGAGATGCAGTCCGTGAGGAAATCTGGGTAAAGTCATGACTAACATCCCTCAAAGTGCTGAAATGGCTTCTTTGGGTGTTTTTTATAACACTTTTTGGCAGAACTCACAGCAATTAATAATAGTAAAAGCCCACAGTCCACCTCACTCCCTCCCAGGCAGCAGATGCAGTGTGGCCAATGAGCTAATTAAGCAAATAACAGCAAAAAAAAAGAGGAAACCTCAACAAAACCCCAACATTCCTTAATAGCTTCAGATCAAGTATTAATCACTGTGTTGTCTTAAAATGAGAGGTCATGGAGAATTCCAGGGATGTGCAGGTTTTTAAAAGCTGCACATGGAATTGTGGAATCATTTAGCCTGGAAAACCCTCTGAGATCATCAAATCCAATAATTAACCCAGGCCCAACACTAATCCAGGGCCCCAAATAATTTAGGCTGGAAAAACCCTCTCAGATCATCAAGTCCAAGCATTCACCCAGCTCCAACATTAACCCATGGCCCCAGGCACCTCATCTTAATTTGGAGTATTTCCAGGAATGGTGATTCCATCACTTCCCAAGAAGCCTGTTCCAATTTCTTCACATTTTCAGCGAAGAAAATGGTCTTAATCTTCAACCAAAACTTCCTCTGCTGCAATTTGAGGCTGTTTCCCCTTGTCCCATTCCTTGTTACCGGGGGGAAGGCTCCAACCTCACCTGGTCCCGAGCTCCTATCAGGGAGTTGAAGAAAAGTCTGGTATTTCTCAGATATTCATCTGGCAATAAAGTCATTTTAAATGTAGCTTTTACAAAAGGTTTGGAGTGCGGCTTAATTTGGAATTGACATTTACTGAGTGCTTTCTTTTTATTTATCAGCAAAACGGGAATGAGCTTCTGTGAGCCCAGAGTCCAGCTGAGTTCAGGTCCTATCTGCAGAGCTGCAGAAAGCAGAGCCTGGGCACAGACACTGAGCAATCACAAATGAGATCATTTCAAGTAGATTCTCATATGGAGGCATTCTGCTTTGTTTTGCACTATCAAAAGTCCTAAAGGTTTGTGATTGCAGGTGGTATTTGCTATTAGAAACTTTCTGCTGCAGAGCTGCCCCACTTAGCTCCGTGTTAATTTAATTTTTGCACTGGAATGGAGGGAGTTGTAGAGCATGGAACCATCACAGAATCTCACACAATGGTTTGGGTGGGAAGATGAAAAATCATCTCATCCCACCCCTGCCATGGCAGGGACACCTCCCACTGTCCCAGGCTGCTCCAGCTCCATCCAGCCTGGCCCTGGGCACTGCCAGGGATCCAGGGGCAGCCCCAGCTGCTCTGGGAATCTTTGCCAGGACCTCATCACCTTCCCAGGGAACAATTCCTTCCCAATATCCCATCTAAACCGACTTCCATTCAGTTTGAAGCCATTTTCTTGTCCTATCCCCTTTCTCCCCAGGCTCCCCTCAAACCCTGCCCTCTGCCAGCCCAAAGCCATTCCCTGCTGTCCCATCTCCATAGAGCCCTGCCAAATGTCCCTCTCCAGCACTGGGGAACTTTGAAACCACGAAGTTCATTTTGCCCACGGATGTCCCTGCTCCAGGGGAGTCCCAGCAGCGCCAGGTCCCTGTGCTGGCTCCCACAAACGCAGGGAAAGCCCAGGGGATGGCAATAACGGAGCAAGGTGCGCTGCAAGACTGGGTCAGGGCACCTGAGTTTCATGGGAGCACCTGGTCCCAGTCTCCTCCTGTGAAATGCCATTTTATTTCTCAGTTTTGATCACCCTGCCTCACTCATCAGCAGCATTTCCTTTAGTGGCAGTCGTTCCTACATGTGTAGTACCTAATTAGTGCACGTAAATACCTGGAATTATTACCTCATCTCAGGGTCTTTTTGTTTGATCTTTAATGTTTTATTTCTTTTCTCCCTATGCACACTCTGACAAGTTCTTCTTGTTAGCCCAGGAGAGTTTCCCCAGCACACTCACGCTTTTTATGCTTTCATCTTTTCTGTTAATCTGGTTTATCTGTATTCCTCTTCCTTTAGCCTTGTTATTTATGTTTCACAGGCTGGATATTTACTTCAGGGATAAGTCATCCCTGTTTTGTTTTTTTTCCAGAAAACATACTTCTCTTTTATTAAAAAACCCATCCTGTCAAAGGTTGCAATACCATAACTCAGAGAAACCAAATTCCTTCCATTTCCTATAAAGCCTACATTTTAATTAGATGATGTTTTCTTTTTATATTGTCAGAGAATAAAGTTTAAGACAATATTCTTCAATACTTTATGCTTTCAATAAATAATTTATACCGAGGTATATCCTAAGCTACACTGGCTGCTTACTTTTCAAGGGCAAGGACTGCAAAAGGAGAACAGGATCCATAAATATTCTAAAAAAGAGATATTTAAAGGAAACAAATGCAAAGGAAGCTGCTACAAGCAGAAGTTTGGAAACCAGATTGCAAAAACTGTATGATAATTTTGATCACTATCAGACTTGAAGTGGATATCTGGGTCATGTTTACAACAGCATTTTCTCTCTGTAGACTTGAGAGTTTTAGGAAAGAAATATGTTTAAAAAATGGATTAAAATACCAAAAAAAAAAAAAAAAAAAAAAGCTGAGGAGTATAAATTTCTTTTGCAAGTTTTCCTTGGAGCTGCAAAGTGCATGGGGTGGCCTTGGTTGAAGAAATAGAGAACCCCAAACTCACCTGCACTGCTTTGAATATTCTAATTTCCATCTGCTTTGAAAAGGCTTTTCCAAACATAACCAGATATCCTGAACTTCCCAACCTGAACTGAAAGAGCAAAACTCTTTAAACCCAAAGTTGAGCTTAGGACCAGTGGAAACAATGATAAAACAATTAGGGAAAAATAATCAGCTGCAACAGAGTGATCTTCTGTGGCCATGGATTAACAATTCCCTTTCCTATTTAGAGATGCAATGTATTTAAACAAACATTTTGACCCAGTTTTTGCACTCTGCTTATGCAACCTCTGCTGTTGAATTAAAATCCTCGTGTTTGATGTTTAGTGAATGAGGTGGCATATCCTCTCCTTTACTAAGTGCATTTAATTGGAGGAAAATTCCCTTTATTTTCCATGCTGCTGTAAAAATCCAATAAGTAATTACATAGTAGAGCCATTCTTAATGCCACCTTGTATTTGCATTAATAAGTGATGTATTTTTATAAATTAATGCCTGGTTCCAGTATCTATAACCCACAGCCTTCCTAGAACACCTTCAACCTGTAATGTGCAACTCTTTGTGCACCCTTCTTCTAGTTTTTTTCCTTTTTGTCTCTTTTTTTTTTTTTTTTTTTTTTTTTTTGTAATTTTAAAGACATTTCTTTAAAGATTGTGCAGATTTCCTGACTTTCCACACGGGGTTTGGGGTGTGCTGGCGCCTGGTTTCAATTTCAGATGCAGTAGTTTGTCATACCCAGCTGCAATTAGAATAAATCCTTCAGCCTGGGGAAGGTGACAGAGTTAAGGAGCTGATTGCAGAGGATGGGTGACATTTGCCTCTGGTTTGTACTACAAATTAAAGGGTGACGTTAATAATCAGTCATTCAAGAAACAGCATTAAAATGAGAGTTTATCCCGGTCTTTTGCTATCCTGCATCATTAGGAATCTGCATAGTAAAATGATTAGCTCAAGTTGCACACTGCTTTTCATCCAGTCAGGAATTCACAGATAAATATAAGTCTGTGTGATTTTTGCAAGGGAACATCCCTCTTTATGGTAAAACATTGCTTTTATTGATGCATATTTGCTCCCTGACTTCACTGGGACACAGGTTTGAGGCATCACCTTCTAATAATGACAAAAATTAGGTGCTTTGGGAATGCTGTATTAGCTTTGATTCCTTGGGTCAACTGGTGAGCGTGAACCTCACACCTCCAGGAAGGACCCAGAGGAAATTTGTCCTCCCAGGGAGCAGAATCATTCTGTCTGCACTTAGATATCACTTCCCTAGGCATGCATGAGGTGATGAATGGGAATTTTCTTAGCTAAAACCAAATCTTCTCCAGTGAGGGGATGGTTTGAATACTGAAACTGTGATATATACACACTTAGACATCCCGTGAGTCTGCAATCCCATCTCCAGTTAAAATCACTCCCATCTAAAGCTCTGCAAGACCAATTCCAGCCTGAGCAAAATTTACACTACCCTCATTTTTTGACTCATTAAAAAGTAAGCCCAACACAACTTTACATACAGAAGAGTTAGCAGAAATAAATCACTGAAGTTTTGCCCATTGCTAAAAACCACGGCTCCATTTCACCAGCTCAATCACACGTTGAAACAGGATTTCACTGCAGTTTGTAGCATGATGTACAAAGTGATGAAGCCCCATAAAGCAGATGCTTGAGACTCAGGACACAAATATTAGAGAGAAGATGTTCCATTTTTATTTAAGTGCAGCTGGGTATGGCTAGCAGGGGGAAGGTTCTGAGTGCAAGGTAATGAATGATATGGCAAATGCACTGCAGTGCAAATAAACCATTAGGAGTTACACTTCATGTTCATCAGGCACTCAGCTCATATTCCCCTGCACTTTGGAGAGACCCAACAAATAAAAGCATGGCAGAGTGCTTTGCATGCAGTTCAGGCAGTGCTCAGCACACAGCTCAGCCCCCGTGGATTTTTATGGGAAGTGAATAAGCAGCCTGGAAACCACAGGATATTTATATTGATTGTCACTTGGAAGGGAGAATTTGAAAGTTGTTGCTCACTAGGAAGGGCTGGGGCAATGGGGGTGATGGCTGAAGCAGGGAGCTCACACAAGAGAAGGAACCCATGGATCTGTACCCTCACACACCATGGGTTGTTGGGGGGATATCAGAATAAATCACTTGAGACTCCATTTTCTTCATGGTGAAAAAGCCCATTCTTTATTCATATAACTCCTTTCTATACAGTTTTTTTACAGAATTCATGTGGGACTCCAATTGGTTAGCATCTTTCTTGCCAATTACTTTATTGGTTAGTAAAAGGTATTTTACTTGTCCATCAAATCTCTCTACTCTTCTCTTGTTTACATATTTTCTTCACTGGTTCTCATGAGATAGATTTAATGTTTATACAGGTGTAAGTTGCTTTTTACCCAGGAATAGACTGTTATGTTAATGAACTGCTCACACCAGGATTGCTTTCACATAGGAACTTGCAAAGAGCTACCCTGACAAGGCCAGCCACTGATTTAGGAGAGCAGGCTTGATTTTATGAGGCCTTTTAAAATAATTTTTCTACCTTACTGCCCTTTTGGATGCTGTCCTACCCCACAGCCCTCAAGGCCTTTCCTGTCCTTCCTGCTCCAAAGGGCTCTGTCACTGCAGACTCTCTGAAAAGTGAATTTATGCTGCTCTTCCAGACACCTTCTCCTTGGAGATGTCCCTGCCCATGGCAGGAGGCTGGAACTGGACAATCTTAATTTAATCCAGCCCAAACCATCCATTTCTCTATGATTCTTTGGTGACACCACCACATCTCACACCCACCGAGGTGGCTTTCAAAGCTCCATGTCCAGTCAAAACCAGCTTTTTGGGGGGGACAAAAGAAAAATCCTTGGGGGCAATTACATAGGAAGTAAACAAAAGGTGTTTTTTTGGTACAAAATTTTATTTTTCACAACAAAGTTCTGCTCTAAGCAGCTGTGTCCCAGTAATTTCCCCAGTCACTGCAGTCTGGGGGTCTGGTACACATTTTCAAGGAATCCCAGGCAGCAGCACTACATGTTCCATTTGTGGCTGTGGGACTCGTTCCACACATTTATTAATTGTACCTTCAGCAGCCACAGCTTTTGGGCTGATCTGGGCTGGAATGAGAGACTGAGAGAGCAGGAGATGCAAAATAGGCCCCATGCACCCTGAGCAGACAATGCATTCCCAGCCAGGTTCATGCAGCTGTAATATGATATTTGCATTTAACACTCGGGCATCTTAAATATCCATTGCTAACCCAGCGCTTGGGAGCCTCAGAGTCAGTGCTGAGCCTAATGCTGGCCCTTGGTGCAGTGGGTGGGAGGTGTTTGTAAACCATGAGTTAATCAAGACATCATCAACTGCTCATTTTGCCTCCATTGGAAGGCCGGGCTGTTGGAAAGAGATCAGATAAACACATTTCCCTGTCATTGTTCCATATCTGTGCGTATTGTAAGCATCTAATGCAATATACACCCATTGTATACCTATATAGGTAAATATATACATAATTATATCTGCATCTATTTATTTCCATCCCTTCAGGCAGCAGCTGCCCCTGCCCCTCACTGTGGCTGGGATTATCTCAATTAGCACATGATGCACTTTGCTTTGGGAGGGATCCAGAGCGAGCACAGGTGATTTGGAGCCCCCTCAATGCTGGCACACCCCACTGAACTGTGGGCTGGAACTTTGTGGATTTATTTAAGGCAAGTGCAGGTGGTGTTGGCTATCTAAGGAAGAGCAGCACTGGGTTGTGTCTGACCTGGGGGATACTTGAGTATAAGGTAGGCAGGAGTTTTATGAATTTTTTTGTGTGCCATAATTATTAGAGACTGGGAAGTAGAGTCTGTGTCGGATCCAGCCTTGCTGGAGAGCGAACGTTTGGGACTAATGTTTAAAATCCAGATATCATGTGTAAGAGGCAGGCAGTAGTGGAGGTGATGTTGTGTTTCGCTGATTTTCTGCTGTGACTGTGAAAGGCTGATGGAAGAGGCTGGACCAGAGAGCTCCACACATTTCCTCTCTTCTTTCTAAAGCCAAACCTACCAAGGGATAAACTCTGATTAATCAAGTATTTCACCTTTCACTGTGGCCCACAGTTTTAAGCTTAAGTTACAGGAACAGGGAGGATGTGCAGGAATTAGATGTCCAAGGAGAAGTCAAGAATGATTTCTTCTCCCAGGGCAGTGAAAAGAACTAATCAGTTGATCAAAGCAAAGGGCCTCCAGCAAATCAAAGACCCAAGAACTGGAACCAGTGAATTTCAATCAACTCTCAGTGGAAAAACAAAGCTGCTCCCTCCTTGGTCAATCAGGTGTCCAGAGCTCAAACCACTTAACTCTCTTGATCTAAAATGCTTTCTGTCTTACTTTACTGTCCCCTTAACATCTTCTGCTTTCTTTACTTGTGATCCCACCAATTTTCCATAATTTATTTACAAAAAGTCTGATTTTTCCCCAGCCTGGGGGTCAATAGCACCCTCCAGCAGTGAAGAAGTGCTGCTGTTTTAATCAGTGTTGAGGGTTGCCTGCCAATATTGCTGCAGGGATGGGAGTGGCTTCAGACTCCTTAGCCTGTTAATAAAACTTGATAAGAAGTAAATCAGAGAAACAAATTTGGTCTTGTAACAGCTTTATGGACATTTGTGTGTTGTGCTGTTTAACGCTTGCAAAAAGCCCTTTTGTAATTTAGTCCATGCTGTTGTTTTCAGCTGATAAAGCCACAACAGAGCCCTTTTATCACAGTAAGAAACTTCCCTTTCCCCTCAGATTTGGAGCAATAACAATTCTGGGGGTAATAATTATTCCAGATGCACCGTACCATGTAAATGAATCCGTAGCTTTGCTGGTGCTGATGGAGTATGCTCAGAATGAGCAAATTAATTAGGCAAACTGCGAAATCAAATAAATCTCACAGCAGTGACCTCTGTGTCACCGAACAAAGGAAGACATTAGGTTGACGTGTAGCTGCTTTTGTGGAACTAAAACCAGAACTTAAGAGCTAAATGTTCTCATTACTCTGCCTTCAAAGAGGCATCGAGGCTGGCAGGGAGGGAGGGATATTTGGTGTCCATTTAACTTTTTGGCTGGGTTTGTGCGAACAGCAAATGCCACATCCCAGGATGTTTCCCTGGGAAGCTGCACCAGGTATGAAAATCAAACCTTGCAGCTACCATCAGCCCTGGGCAATATCCGTGCCCTACACAGCTCACAGCATCCTGCAGCTCCTTTGGCTTCGGGAGCACTTGGGATTCTCAGCTGCTGACCCTGGCAATGCCCTTCAGGCTTTATCTCACCCTCTGCAGGGTGCGAGGGTTTCCAGAAGCTCTGAGGAGCATTTGGATAGCAGCATTGCCTTCTTCTCCTCCCTCTTTCTATAACCTGAAAAACAAAAGCTGATATTTGCAGCTCCGTTCAGGGCACAGAAAGGAAATTGGAGTGGAGTATCAGGCTGGTGCAGCAGCGTAGGCTCTGCAGGGTTGCAGATGTTATCAGCCTCGGTGTTATCAATATATGCTGATGGGACAGGAATTTAGTGATGTTTTGCAAGGAAATGATTGCAGATAACTCAGTCCTGTGAGGGTTTATGCTGTCATCTATCACGGAGGTACTGCAAGGTGAAGAAGTGTTTTTCACCCAAGGGAAAAAAGAATGCAGTTTTTACTGTGTTTATTTGGAAAAGGTCAGAGTGATGTGTAGAAAGGGTCGTAAGGATATTCAAAATGTGAGGTTTAGCAGTCAGCAGGTGTGTGTGATTTACTGCTGGGGTGTATGGAAGGGGTTAAGGGGCTTCTGAGTGGTGCACTGGGAGGAGAAGAGCCACTCAGTGGGAAATTTGTCTTGGGAAAGGAGCTTTTATGGGATTCAGTGCCACTGATCACCCAGCCAGCAATGCCCATCGGAGCCTATTGCCTTGTAATGCTTCAGTCTGCAAAGTCAATGAGTTATTGGAGGGTTTTTCCCTTTCTTGTGGAAACTTTCCATGTCCTAATGGTGACCCAAATCATTGGTGCTGCGAGGTTTCTGCCCTACAAACTGGGGAGCTGCAACTTCTCCATCCACTGATCCCTGGTCCCCCAAAACCACTTTAACATGTCTGACTCCCACCAGCTTCAGTGGAGAGTAGGATCACGGGTAGGAATTCATCCCCTAAAATTTGTGACGGTCTAAACTGTCTCAGGAATGCTTCATTCAGCTCTGGAGTTGCTGGTTCTGGGGGGTGGCACCATCAGGAGTCACTGCAGCGTCACCAAGGCACAATACCTGTGTGTGGCTGATGCTGACAGGTACAAGATAGACCTGCACGGGGTGGGAACTGCAGGATCCCTGTCCAGAGCACTCAGGGATAATTCCTTTGATCAGGAACTATCACAAGCTCAGTTCCCCAGGCTGGTATCTGCAGTATTGATGGTGACTGTATCTGTCAGTTAATTCTGTCTGCAAAATACAGAGATTTTTCTGAGGTGAGATGTGAAATCTCTGCATCTGCGCATCCCTAAGCCAGCAGGAAAGTATTTCCTAAAGGTAGTCACTAATATGAATATATTTTCATTTATTCATATATTAATTCATATGTTTTCATATATGAGTTCATAAATTCGTATGTATTCATATATCAGTTCATATATTCATTTGAGTGTTTTGGGGTTTTTTTTGCCATTAGGAGGGAATGTTTTTTGGATGTTTTTTCATTTTACAGCAGGTGATTAACACTGGAAATGCCCAAGGCCAGGTTGGACACTGGGGCTGGAGCAGCCTGGGACAGTGGGATGGAGGGGTGGCACTGGGTGGGCTTCAATGTCCCTCCAGCCCAAACCATTCTGGGATTAGAAGTAGCATTTTAAATATTATAAAATTCTGGGGTCTTTCCACAGTGAAGCCCCAGTACCAGGCCTGTTGTGTCCCACATTGGCACCAGGGTGCTCCAGGATTTGGATGAATAATGACCAAAAATGGAGCCATCAGGAGGGCAGTGCCTCATTCCATGTCCCATCAGGTTTGGAAGATGGAAACTTTCAGCTCTGCCATTAAAGGAACAATATTCCTTTCTAAGGAATCTATTGGGGATGATTTTCCACCAGAGACTTCATTTGCACCATGATTTCCCTAGAAAACAACAAACCAAGATTATCATGGAGCTTTATTTAATCCTCCTGCAGAGGAGGGGTCAGTTATGCTGGGAATGGGACAAATATCCAATATTTGTTAGATAAAGCAAATTTTCAGTTGTTTCCTACAGCTCTTCACTTTCATCCTTTAATTCCTGTTCCAAACCACTTCCCCACTTTTTGGTTTCAAATCTACCCACAAGACTCTTCACGAGAAAACAGCCTTGGGATTTTTCCTTCAGATAAATCTTGTAAGAGGACTTTATTGCAGCTAATAAATGATATTTCAGTAAGGTACATTTGATCCAACTCTTTTAATCATGCTGATGTAACTTCATGGAACAATTCCTGACATATCAGCATCACTGAAAGGAAAGCCAGGCTGGAAGGGTTCATCTGAAATGTATCTGATGGGAGCAGAGTGGAGTAAACTGGTTGGAAACTTGCACAGAAAAATTGATGTGGAAAATATGTGGGGAAATCCCCCAAAAGAATTCAGCCAATTATTTTATTTCAGTTATACTGAAACTGGAATTATTTGGAGTGTTATTTTGGTAAACCTTAGTCTTCCTGGGTTTGATTTATGTAATGTTTTACATACTAATACATTAGCCAAACTAATATTTTAATGTAAATTAATTGCAATAAATCACAACAAAAAAAAATTATGCTAAGGATATATTTTGACAATGCTAAACCACATTAGGAAATTGTGCAGTTCTTGCTTGAAAACCTTCTTTAAAATTCTCTTCTGCCACTGCTGCTAAGGTGGGTTTCAACTGAAATTCCTCAAAAACCTGTAACCAATTGCAATTTTACTATTTCCTATTCAGAATGAAAATATTTTCAAGTACCACTCTCAGATTAGATAAATATACTATTGTTTACAGTTATGATAACCTTAAGATCCTGAAAACGCCTTTATAAAAGCTAATTACATGCTTTTATTTGCTGCTAGTAAAAGCAGGAGAATAACAGCCCAGCTCATTTAATCCCTACTGTGATTTCCTCTGGGCTAATTAAAGTCTACTCAACTGGTGTCTCCATGCACAGCTCCAGGCAAGCAAAACGCTTAAAGGGACCAGTGCTGCCCTGCTCCACAGGGCTGGGGGTGAAATGATGGATCTGACGTGACAGATTTCCCGAGGAATTGTCCTGGAGAGGCTGTGCTGGCCCATCCTGTCCATGATCACATTGGAGATTCCCAATTTGTGGTGGGATGGACTGGGACAGAGGAGCTGGGGCTGCCCCTGGATCCCTGGAAGTGCCCAGGGACAGGTTGGACACTGGGGCGTGGAGCAGCCTGGGACAGTGGGAGGTGTCCCTGCCATGGCAGGGGTGGCACTGGATTGATACCTCAGGTTTAGCTTTTATATTTTCACATTCTGTGCTGCTTTAGTGTGTGGGTCTGGGATTCCTATCAGGGCATGGTGAGCTCTGCACAGAGCAGGGAGACAAAACAATTCCTGCTCCAGCTGGGCACCAAGGACAAATGACCCAAATCTCATCCCAGGAGCACAAACCCCGTGGGCTGCAGAGAGAAAAACAAGCAGGGTGGGACTGCAGGGGCTAAAGCTGGGATGGGACAATGAACTGCAAGGTGCCAATGGAGCAGAGCTGATCCCAGGGACAGACCCCGTGCCCATCGTGCATTTTGGGGCCATTTGGGTTCATCTTGGGTGCAGCCCTGGCTGGGCTCTGGTGCTGCCCAAGGTGGATCCATGGAGGAGATCCTTTGGATAAATCCCTGCTTTATTCTGGGACTCTGCCCAGCCCCTGCTCTAGGGCAGCCTGCACAGGGCATCAGAGGAGCTTCAAGGTCTCTTCCACCCCAAACCATTCTCTGACTCCTGGCTACCCAACTTTCCCTGACAGAACAGGCCTTGTTCTGCCCCTAAAACAGCCTTAAAAACACCTCTATTCCAAGGTCAAAGTAGGTTTCACACACAAATACATTTTGGAGGAAATGGAGATGCCACTGAGGTCAAAAATCTCTCTTTTATTCAAAACTTCCCGGTCTGTGCCTGGGTGCAGACAGACTTTCATGGCTGGATGCAGGCTGTGGAATGTGTGGCTAATGCTCTGTGTGCTGATGAAAGGATGAGCTCTTAAGAAAAGCTTTTTCTTTCCGAGCAGCTGCCTTGACTTTCCGGCGCTGACATTTGCATTCCTAAGTGGCTCGAACGTCCCATTCTTCACCTTTAAATGCCCACTCCTGGCTGCCCCACTCCTGGCTGCTCCAGCTCGCTGATGAGTCTTTAATGCCACCATTCCGCCTGTATTAATTTTTACAGCTGTTGGAGAGATGCTAGAAAGGGAAATACCGAGTGACCAGCCCTTCCCTATCAGAATAAACCACGGAGCTCCGAGGCAATAAATAATGGTGATTCATCCAGACGATCTAAACCTCTCCATTAAAACACTCAGTAGGGCAAGGGGACCATCACTGGTCTCCCGTGGTTTTTGTTTTCTTGAAATGTTAATATTTAGCTCAGCCTGTTTTCCATCCACCCCAAGCAGCTGTGTTCTCTCCTGAGGTGGAAATGGGGATGTCTCGCTTTTTTTTGGGCATTCAGCCCACGGGGGATGCCTGGAGCCATTAGCAGGAATGGGTTTGTTTGCTTTTATGGCAGGAATACTAATTGTGGCCTCACTTCTGATGTGGCTTTTTATTTTTCTTTAGAATTGAATCTTTCTCCTTCAGTGTGCATTTGTATTTTTCCTCAAGATTTTTGTCCCTTCCACTAACGTTGCAGCATAGAATATGAAATCCCAAGAGAGCTTTTTTTATCTCTTCCAGTTCCTTGTAATCCTATGGATTAGCTATTTTCCCTTCTATATCTTTAAAATACATTCCATTATTCTTGTTAGGCCAAACAAGAAATGGAAAGACTTCTTAAAACTCTCCTTGTTTTGTTTCAGGCTGTGACCTGAAATTGCTGGGGAAAGCAAATGGTCCCATTTTGTGAGTGAAGCTTTCTGTACTAGTGAGATTTAAATAGTGTATACACAAGATGTGATCCAACATTTAAGTGCTTAACCTGAAACAGTTCAATTTCATCATCACCCAAAGTGTGTACAACAGCTTTATTCATGCATTAAGTGAAAATAATTCCTCCTGTCTTCACCAGAAACCCCACTCAGTGCTCAGAATGTCAGTCAAGGTGACCAAGAGCAGAGTGAGGAGTCCCAGGGCTGTGGGGTGGAGTGAAATCCTTCCTGGAAGGGCATTTTTCCCCTTAAAACCCTAATTGTGGGGGGTTGGGGATGTTATTTCTTACACTGAATATAAGAATTCATCTCCAGTGAAGCCGACAGAACTTCATTAAGCATCAAGGATTGTATCGGAATTGGCCTCAGAGCTGACCTGGTTTGTGTTTTACGAGTTTGTCCTTGAGCAGCTCAGAATTTCTGCAGTCGTTTGCCCCCTCCTTGAACTCTGCACGTCCTTGAACTCTCCAGGTTTAGGCAGAGAGGGAGAAATGCTGTTAATAGGGGAAATGATCACCCCCAGGTCCCTTTCTGGGCGGTGACAGGAGCGGCCAAGGTAACCCAGCATTCCCAAGGGAACGCATCAGGTGTTCAACAAGGAGAAAAACCATGAGATCCATAACAAAAGAGGGCTGGGAGGTGGAAAAAAGCTAAAAAACCTGTCCTTGGCACGAGTGCTGTGTCTGCTGTGCTCTCTCCAGTTAGCTGAGTGCTGAGCTGGAGGGATGCCTTCTCAAGGACAAGTGCAATATTCTTAGAATAGCAGGCACAGGGCTGACCCAGAAAGAGAATTGAGGATTTAAAATCCTAGAACACAAAATTTGCCAGGAGACTGGGCAAAATAAGTAGTGACAATGCTGATAAGGGATTATACAGGATGAAAAAATGATCATGCTTTGACAGAGCAGAGTAATTTTGATAGAATGTCAGGGCAGCCAAGGTACAAGTGACTTTTGTTTTCTGGTGTTTCACTTTGGATAAAAATGTTTCACCCAAAATACTCCAGAAAAACCCGCAGGAACACCTTTATGATCAATCTCTGTGATTAAATACATTTGGAGAAAGTAACTTTTTAAGGTTAAGCAGGCATTCAGAGAGACACAAGGTGAAATCCTTACCCTCCTTTGGTGAAGGTTTCCTTGACACAGGAAGGACAAATCTTCTCATCATCCTCCTGAACCTGAGCTGAAATTGTGCTCAACATATTTATGAGCAATTCAGCTCCTCGTTTATAAAACTAAAAGCATATTCATGCATGCAACACTCTGTTTTCATAGCACAACTTGTATTTTCAAAGCTGATATTAAAACTCTCTTCATATTCTCCAGGCTGAGTGAAAACACAGAAATAAAAAAATAAGAGAACCATTCCCTTAGGTCCATATCAGCCAGCTTGGTAAGAATATTTCAGCTATAAACAAGTCACAACAACCTCTGCAGAAATGTTGTTTGCTTTTTTTATCCCAGGGAGTTTGGGTTTTTTATCCCAGAATTGACATTTTTTAATCACTGTGCAAGTGTTGGATGGGTCAGTGGATGGGTGTGAGTTGAGCTCCTGGGTTCTTTGAGAAGGCAAACAAAGAATGATGAAGCTGTCAGCAAACCCGTGTTACATTCTGGGAGTTAATGGAGCTGCACTGGTTTTTACTGGGCTGTGGAAGAGGTCACAAAGGCCTCCAGCTCCTGGAGTGATCAAGGGCTGCATTTCAAGTTTGCATTTCAGCACCTGCTGCAAAGCCAAGGCTGCAGGGGCGGATTTACACATTTTAGTGACTCAGCCTTGCTGTAAGACCCTGCTAGAGGAGGAAACCCAACCTGAGCCACCTCAGAGCCCAGGCCAGCAGCATCTCTTGGCATTTGCCATCAGTTTTTGTGCCGATGCTCTGAAAAATCCCTTCACCTCCCTGAAGGGTTGGGAATGTCTGTGACGGTGTCCCAGGGGTCTGAGGATGAGGGAAGAGATGAGGATCTGACTCCATGGTTCAGAAGGCTGATTTATTATTTTATGGTATATGTTACATTAAAACTATACTAAAAGAATAGAAGAAAAGGTTTCATCTCAGAAGGCTGGCTGAGAATAGAATAGAAAAAAGAGAATGAATAACAAAGTTTTGGGGCTCGGACCCTGTGTCTGAGCCAGCTGGGCTGTGATTGGCCATTAATCAGAAACAACCACATGAGCCCAATCCCAGATGCTCCTGTTGCATCCCACAGCAGCAGATAACCATTGTTTGCATTTTGTTCCTGAGGCCTCTCAGCTTCTCAGGAGGAAAAATCCTAAGGAAAGGATTTTCCATAAAAGATGTCTGCGGCAAATATCCAGCTGAAGTTTGGCAGAAATGGACTAAGAATTGGGAAATAAGTATAAACCCTGTAGATTATTTACATTCTAACGCATGTTCTGAGGTGTTTAACGCAGTAAAATGCACAGCCCTTTATCACAAACTGCTGAAGGTTCTTTTGCTGTCCCACAGCCCTGCTGGAGGGGAAAAAAACTCATTAATTTGTGTAGCCATCATCAGATCTTCTCTTTGGGCCTGTTTTCCCTGATAAAGGGCAAAACCAAAATTCCAAAAGTGAGGTCCCAGCACATCCCTGGGATGGCTCTGCCCTGCAGGTGATGCCTCCAGGGGTTCCCCTCCTGTGGAATGGAATTGTACCCACTTCCATTTTGCATTTTGGGTTTTAAACAGATCCATCTTCTCTGAGAATGTGATAAACTGAGCCACTCTTAGAAGGTATTTGAAGGCATCAGGAATTATGCCTTTATTGAAAGTAAATATGAGTGATTTGTCCCTGCTGAATCCAGGATACAACCTGCTACAGCATTTCTAGAAGCTTGTAATTATTATTATTTCCATTCCATATGGATCTTAATTGTAAATCTGCCAATGAATTTACTTTAGCACCACACTCGCCCGCCTGGATGAGTTTGGAATTTATGATTTCAATTTTATTCCCTCCACTTTTTTTTTTTTTTGTAGGAAATATTTGGTGTTCTTTAGTGAAAGAGCTCATGGTGAATTTACAGCCCTTCCTTCATCAGTAAATTCAGAAAAATCAAATTATTGTTAGGCATAAAAACCCCAAATACTATATTATTAAAGTACATTTTGAGACAAGGCATCATCTTGGTTTATGAGGAGTTGTTCAATGCTAGACTGGTGTTAGAGCTTGTCTGAGACACTTGGAGTGATTATTTTTATTTGAAAGATTGAGAAGGGACAAGAGTAAGTACCGGTGAATATTTTTACTAGAACAACTTGATACTGCTTGTGTTATTTTCATGTTTAAATGTGGAGTCACCCTGAAATTACCGAAATTGAGGCATTTTGCATAAAATCTTATAATCTCTGTATGACAAATGAACAGCAGGGTGGAAATCCAGGGTAGGCTCAACAATCACCCTTTGGTTTGGAACTTGTGGTTGCCAGATCCGTCCTAAAGCTCCCCAAGATAAACCTGTGGCTTCAAATGCAGCTGAATTTTAGGCATAGACTAAAACTAATGTGATGGAAAAGGTTTTCCAGAAAAAATAAATTTATTCATTTAATCGTGATGAGAACCACAGTGGTGGGGAATCCATTTCCTAAACGACTCCACAAAAGCTCAGTGGACTTAGAATTGTCAATAATCAAGAAGAAAACCAAATTTGAGGTTAAAAAATAATTTAAAAATTATTTGGAAAATGAAGGAAGGATTTGTTAATTTGAGCCCTTCTGAATTTCCATCTATACAGGAAACTCTGCAAAAGACTCAAGTCCAATATCAATCCTAAGGAGATTAAATACTTAAGCATTATACTGTCCTCTAAATTAAGGAAGTTGTATAAGCTTAATTTCCAGAGGATTCTAAATGTGATTAAACAGGATATGCCGTGATTAAATATCTTGCTGCTATCCATTTCTGGGTGGATTAACTCTGTTAAAATGAACTCTTCCACAATATTTGTTTCAGAAAACTCCCCGGGTGATTTGTGTGTGTGTGTATTTTAGAAGCTTGCCTATATTTCGGTGGTTTTGCATGGAAAACAAAGAGTCTAAGAGCAGAGATATTGCAGGAATTCCCTGGAAGCTCAGGAGCTCTCCTCAGATTTGTGCTCCAGCCCTCTGGAAGCTGCAGTAGGTTAAGGGGGGAGCTGAAGTTCCACCTTTTGAGGTTGCTAACACTGGATTTTGCAAGACCTGTTTAGAAAAAAACCTTCCAAAACTCTCCACCCATCGCTCCCAGCTCTCACAGAACGGATTTCATTTCTTTGTGTCTGGCTCTGATAGCTCTAAATGGGCAAAACAGTATTTTTGTAAGAATTAAGAGATAATTTCACCTTGCACCCAGGGCCAAAAGATTTCTTGGTGGTTTCTTTGGGTATTTCCCTGCACTCAACAAAGGTATTGAACCTTAATTTACTCTGGGAACTGGTAACTACTGGAAATGTTAATTTCATGTAATTTATTGTCAGGAGATTGTGAGGGATTAACTGAGGTCTCCAGTTCCTAATATTCCATAAATAAGTGCATTTCATGAAAGTTTTCATTGGACACAATGAAGATTTCAGGAGCACTGCCTCCTTCCAGAACTGCAAGAGATTGCAGAGTGAAAAAATCCCTTTTAAATAATATTTTAAATAATATTTTTAGTTTTTAACTGTTACCCAAAAGAGGCACAAGGAGTGCAGCCCTTGTGGGATTGGTTCCAACCGGCTGTGGAACTTCCCACTCCAGTCTTGCAGGCTGATCTGAGCACTCAATTTCACATCTGTGAACTCTTCCTTCAGCTGCAGGTCTTTCCTCCCTTTTTGTTCCTCTCAGATCAGACCTGGGATTTTTCTGGATGTAAAAGGGAGGTGAAAGTTCCTTCCTCTGCAGCTGGCAGCAGCTAGGAGGAGCATTTGCAGGAGGATGGAGGCAAACCTGGCGTATACCACACACAGACTTTCAAAAAAACCCCCTCAAATCTGCATTTTGAGAGGGAGCAGCATTCCCCCCACCAAGGATGGAGGATCCAACTCACGTCTCATTTACCACAAAAACTCAGGAAGTCTCCTGCTGTGCATCAATAAGGGATGGTGCTGGCTTTTTTTCTACCTATCCTGTCCCACTGCTCCGAGTCTGAGACTTGCAGGAACCAAGGAACCATTTACCAGTTTCTTTAACCTGCAAATATATTAATGCCTGCCATTTTTATACCCTCATTATCCATTTATTGCGAGGTGAACCACTCCAAGTTCATTAGGATAAGCTGTCTAAACTATTTCTGAGCTTCTGCTGATGCTTTAATGGCTTTTGTTGAGTTCATCCATTATCCTTTGTGCTTTATAAACATCAGTTCCCTCTGTGAAACTCTCTCCTGCTCTCTCTCCCCTGCCCTGATGTCTCTGTGTGTGTATTTGGCTGATTTGCCAGCTCTGCTTTCAGCTGGCCTAATGGCTAAATCAGACACAGAACCAAGGGGTGGAAGCCACAGTTTTGTTCTTCCATTTAAAGCCAGTTCAAGTCAAATAAACATCAAATCTACCTGACTGCATCTGCTTGTCAAGTAGGTGCATGTCTAAAATCCGGTATGAACTGCTGAGATTCAAAATCAGCAATTTGGGCAACAGCCTCTAAAAAACTCCCTTGACACAAGGTCTGCACAACAGAACTGTGGAAAACAGGGGGGAAAAAAATTAACAATTGCCAAGAATGAGATGCTCTCACACTTTGTAGTGCCCTTCACTCCCCCAGTGCTCAGGCAGCAGCAGCAGATTGCTCACAGAAATGCCATCTCATCAGAGTGAGAGTAAATAATGCTCTCCTCTCCGAGTTCCTTACCCCAAATGCCAGGGATAGGTCAGCAGCAGCAAAGTGCCCCCAGCACCTGCTGCCAGTGAATGAAAGCTCTGTCAAGAGCCGAGTTAGCACCGCTGCTGATCTGATTTGGGGGGAGGCACCAGCCCTAGCCCCGAGCTGCAGGACCCAGTTTAATGTCACCACTCCAGCTCAGTCCAGTGCTACAAGTGTCTCAGTACAGTACAGAACAAGCCCTGCAGAAAGGCAGTGGCAGCAGCAATCTGTCAGCTATTTACTGAGCCTTTCCCTAATTCCCTCCCTCGCTGCTGTCCCTGGCATCTGTCTGTGGAATATGGATTTGGGCTCTGCTGTGCCCACTTACAGGGTTTCCGCCCTTTTCCATCCTATAGAATTTCTCAGCTCCTTGGCTTTCCTTGCATGCTGAGCACCCCCTGATCTCCAAAAGAAATATTGAGATCAAGCTGGGGAAAAAAAAATCACTAAACTGTGTTTATTTCTGTTTCTGTGTACAAAAAGCTGCTTTTGTGAGCTGGCTTTGCGGACTTGGATGTGCAATCTGGCTCACCTGAGCACCTCGTTGCTGACATCTTCTGTGGCAGAATCAGGAAGCACATCCTCAAAATGGACATTTCATGGTGATTCAATTGAAGTTAGGAGCTGAAAGTGTTGTTTTTATGTGGAATATGCAGAGTCCTAAATAACCAAAAGGGAGATGGGGCTGATCTGAGTAAACATGATTTTTCAGCCCTTACCTAAGACAGCTGTCAAATGGCAAAAGGATCTATTGGCAATATGGCCACTGTTGAGTTAGCTACAATATTCCTCTCTCCCTATAATTTTCCTTTTCACCTGCCAAACCTACCCATTTATATGCTTATATCCTGTTATTATATAAAATCCAGATGACAAATTGTGTGTCTGCAGCCCTCTTTGTTCCCATTCTCCAGCCCAGTGAACATTCCTGGTGTACATCAGTTTTATGTGAATGCAGGATGTTTGGGGTTTGTGAAAAATGTTGCTCTGCATGATTCATTTTACTGCAGCTAATGCCAGGGAAAAAAAAAAAAAAATATACACACAACACCTCTATTGAAAATAATGGCCTGCTTCTTGGACTTTGCACATATATTTCTTTTGTCTGCTTGTTCTTTTGTTTAAGCCACTATCCAGGTGGAATAATCAGGTCTGTGCAAGCAGGAACCTATCAGCTCTGGCTTTATAGACCATGGTTCCCAAGCATCAGTCACTGGTGTCAGCCCTGCTTTATGTCCAGGTTTCCAAAGCTGTGCCCATCCAGGGGCTGCTTTGGAGTGCAGAGGGGGCACAGGTGTTGGAACCATGGTCACTGAAAATTTCAGACTTTCTGTGCTGCCAGGCACTGACCCCCAGGAGAACACTGCAGCGACCTGAGGCCATGGAGAAGCTTCCAAAATGGAACTATAGAACAGGGGTTGTGGGTGTGGAAATTGGATCAGGAATGTGTAATATCACAGGGTGGAAAACTTAGAGTTTAAGGGTTTAGAATACAGTAATAGATATAAAGAAAGATGGAGGTTTTAGGGTGGAGGCTGGTCCTTCTTCACCTTCTTTTTCTCCTTCACCTTCTTCTCCTCCTTCTTCACTTCACCTTCTCCACCACCTTCTTCTCCTTCTTCTCCATGGGTTTGGGTTGTTTTGTGTAATTGGATTAAAAAGTCCCCATTGAGGCACGGATGTTTGGTTATTGGGTTAAAAGTAAAAATAATGGAGGTATTCATTTCTCAATTGGACAGTTTATCCTTATCTCATTGGAGAGAGAGATGGGGCTCCATTTTTAGTTTGTTGGAGTGAAGTGCTGCAGAACTCGGGGTTTGTGAGACTGTAATATAGATGAGAACTAATAAACATCTGAGTCCCAACAAAAAATTCCGTCTCACGCATTTAATCCCCACCTTGGAAGAAAATAGAAGCAGAGGATCAGCACACAGGGTGGGCTCTGAGCAGACAGAGCAGGGTCCTTGCAGCTCACCCCTCTCAGTGCCAGGGAGGTGCTGGTGCCCTCAGCCTGAGCTCAGGCACAGCAGAAGCTGTAAAAAAGCAGAGATGGAGCCTTGGTTCCTCTCGCATCAGGCGTAAAACTCTCATCGGCTCCAGCGGGGCCAGGATTTTATTCCTGATATGAATTTTCTCTGTCAGACAATTTAAAGATGCTTTTACGAGGAAAGGAATCTCGCCATCTAAAATAGCATGTTTGCAATTCTGGAAATGTCTGACATATGTTTTAGGAGTGTGTCATATTTCCTACCAGGAGACTTTACGATCCCATCGCTTTGTTGGGAGATACCTGCACAGGGGCTGTGATAAAGCAGCTGAGATATTCTGTGATGCTGCTGGAGGTCATTTTAAAGTTACAGGTTTTTGGTTTTTTTTAACCAACTTCCTAAACCTCACTGTGGTGGTAAAGTACCAAAAAAAAAAAAAACCAACAATGAAAAAAATTGTTGGTGTTTTACTTTGGGCGTATTTGTCAGATTTGGTGCTGAGAGAAGCTGTACTTGGCTTTTTCATTTTCATAGAGTTCCAGAATTGTTTGGATTGGAAAGGGAATGAAAGGTCTTGTTTTAACCCTTTGCCATGGACAGGGACACCTTCCACTATCCCAGGCTGCTCCCAGCCTGGCCTTGGGCACTTCCAGGGATCCAGAGGCAGCCACAGCTGCTCTGGAATTCTTTGCCAGGACCTCACTTCCCTCCCAGGGAAAAATTCCCTCCCAATATCCCATCTAAACCTACTTCCATTCCATTCAGTTTGAAGCCATTTACCCTTGTCCTATCACTACAATGCCTGCTGATTTTTGTGAACTTCTTTATTTTTACTTTATGACTTCAATAACACACCAAAGATCAGATCCAAAATCCTTTCAAAGCAGTACATGGATTTTCCTTTGCTTTCAGAGGAGTCTGAATCATTAACATGAAGAATAAATGCTTTTTTTTATTTTTGTTTGCAAGTACCACAAATATCCACGTGCTCCTACATCTTTGTCTATAATTGAAAAGAACCCACTTTACATCAGCTTTGCTTCTTTGCTGAAGTTCCCCAGTCGTGTTCCAAGTGTGCAGTTATCAGCAGAATCCCATGCAGGATTTGGTGGGAACACAGTGCCTATCTCGTGTCACTGCTCTCAGTGAGTTTAGCACAAAATATAACCCTATTAAAATTACAATGCATTTATCACCTCGCTCAGTTCAAAGAACTCACGAGCTGCAAAGAATTTAATTAAAACATGATGATTTAATAGGCAGGCTCCATCTATTGTTTACTCAGGAGGTTGAGATTCTGTTTAAAATTAGGTCCCAAATTTAATTTAGGCTTCCACCAACCTTGTCATAGAAATGAGGGAGAAGTTGCAGACAGTGAGAGGGTTACACAGAATGGTTTGGAAACTTGAAGAAGATGGGGTCTCTATTTCTTTCCTATGAGGATCATGAGGAAAAAAGAAGGCTCTGAGGAGCAAAGTGCTTTTTTTATAGGATCATGGAATGTGCAGGAAGGGAACTTAAATCTCCTTTCATTCCCCTGCCACTTTCCACTTTCCCAGGTTGCTCCAAGCCCTATCCAACCCACCCCTCTTGCACCCAAGGGTCCACAAAGATATTTTCTCACCTGCTCATCATCACCAGGTTGGTACAACCCTGTCCACAGTCCCATTTCCCTAATTTCACTTCTCAATATTGCGAAGCAGCCAGGCCTGTAGGATGGCACAGGGATTGGGGGCAGCACGTTTCCCACTCTCCTCTTCCCAAGGCAAATCTGTCCTGATCCAGATGGATCTTGGTGTGACTCAGGCAAGATCTTGTACAAGATTTCTATAAAGAGAGAAAAAGTGCAAATCCTGCCACAAAATGCATGATTTAATGTATATATAAGAAAAGGCACGGTGCCAGATTCTCAGTTTCTGTCACAGTTTTAATGAAAAGTGATTTCAGCATTTGAAAAACCTCAAAAGCTGTCCCAGCCAAATGCCATGTTTCTATATATTCTGAGCTATACATCTGAAATTGAGTAGGATAGTCCTTACATCAATTGATAAAAGCAGCATTTAATAACTCCTCACTACGAAATTAATTCTTGTTTATTATAGCCACAGCTACACAACCAAACATTTTAGGGAAATTTCCTCTGCGTAACAAAATGATCCATGGGAAAAAGATCTTAATTCAGTTTCTTTGCACAAACCTATCGTGCGCTCCCTGCTAATGCGCTGCAGTCTTAATTCAGTGCATCCAGCAATCTGCTTGGGTAGTCAGGACATGTGTTTGCTCATCAGAGAGCCTGGCTTTACCAGCCATACCTTGACTCTGAGCAGAAAATTGCAGCTGCAATGCCTGCTGTGTTTCGCATACCGGTAACCCAGATTATTCAAATTCCCAGCTCTGCAGCCACCCATGCCCATCTGGCTTTGGAACATTGAGGGTTCTGGTCTGGCACACCCGGGCTGGGGATGCTCCTGGGGGCTGTGCACAGCCCTGGCTGGCGCTGTGGAGGTGCCCAAATTCGGGGCTATCTTTGGGGTAAAAGACTCTTTTCCCATGTTCAAAAAGCACCACTCCCATTTGTTATCCGTGATCTTGGCTGGTGACCCCAGAGCCACCGAGCAGCTGCTCCTGAGCACCACCAGGTACTTTCCACACCCCCAGATCTCAAATTTCCTGTCACCAGCAGGCTTTACCACTGGCTGTAGGGTTTGATTGTGAGTTTAGCAGAGCTTGGCCGGGTCCTGCTGCCTCAGCCTTGCTGGGCCCTGCTCTGCTGAGAACTGCAGCCTGTTCCTGCTGAGCAGAGCCATAAATTATTGATGTTGCCTTCATATAGCAACTTATTGACTACAGCATTGTAAAGTACCCTATTAATGTTTTAAGCATTTCACTTTATTTTAATACAAGTAAATTATTTAGGAAATGTTAAAATGCTTTATGCTTTGACTAATGAGAGTGAAAAGTGTACACAGCATCTCATTTTAATTGGATGTTTACCCTATCCTGTAGAAATCAGGCATTTATTATTTCATCCTTAATTAACTGTGCGTGCAATCCCTGATGGATACGCGTTCAGTTTCTTCCACATGATCGAGTAATTAAGAGGCATAAATGTGCAGATTATTTTTATTGGGAAATATGAAATAATTCTGCTTTTCAGCTTCCTTGGTTGCCCTGTAAAGAAGCAGTTACTCCACATAGGGATGTGTTGGTTGCCTAAATTAATGCAAGCACAGTACATGAAATTTGGGATAATGTAAATTGATTTGAGAGGTGCAGAACCCAGCCAGCCTGAAATGAGGGATGTCTTTGAGCCTCTCTTTTATCTTTGTTAGCACAGCAATAGTCTGCAAGATCATTTCTGTTGTGTCATAGTGCATTAGAGTCATTTTTAGGAATATTGCAGAGTTGTGTGTGGAAGGAACGTTCATGGTGCTTCTAAATTCTCCTGATTGCCTTTTGGATGAGGATGTGGAACAGCCACTTTTGTTCTAAACGATGTCCTTGCATGACAAGCAGGGCATTCAGAGGTGGGATAAAGGGCCTAGCAGTATACTCAATTTTGGTTTATCCCCCACTGTTGCCCTGATTTTTTAAATTTTTCTAAGCCTTCTGATGTTTATGTTCTTGTAGCAAACTTTTTCACAGACTTTCTGTAAATAACTTATTGTTTTGCATTCTTTTATGGAAGAAGAAAAATTTAAAAGACTGTTGGTTTGTCCAGTGTCATTGGAGAGGTGGCACTGTCACCCTCCCATCCACAGTCACTTTTGGAAATCTATAAATGTTGGAGTCAGAAATTACAAGTGCTCTTTTTACCTTGGAAGAGCTGCATGGGCACATTGTATTATTTCGTATCCTATAGACACACCCTACCTCACCACTGGAGGTTTTCTTTAGAGAAATCAGACTTAAATCTGGGAAAAAACAGCAGAATCACTAAAAAAATTACCCCATACCCTACTCTGAGGATAGTGCAGCCCGTGGCTTGAGGCAAAACTCACTTTTAGCTTGATTTTGTTGTTATTTCTCTTCCCCCCGTTTCTATTTTGTGTCATAGCTCCGAGAAGTCCTGACGAGCAGAGATTTAAGCTGGTGCCTGATCCTGAGCCAGTTTGGAGTGCTGGGAGTGTTTGAGGCCAGGCCTGTGACAGACAAGCCCTGTAATGTGCTGTAATGTTGTACCACAGCAAAGGAGCCTTGGCTGATGACTCCAGGAAAAACAGAGCTATAAAAGAGCAGGCAGCAGATCCCTCCTTATGTATATTTGATCAGCCAGCTGTTGGGGCTGGGCTTTCTTACAATGGCCGTGGTTTCTTCTAAAATAAAGCACTTCAGCTGCAGCAGAGGCTGATCAGCAAGAGCAGGTGGGAAAGGAAGGGAAAGGGGAGAGGAAAGAGGAAAAGAAGGGGAAAAGGAGGGGAAAGAGGAAAGGAAGGGGGAGAGGAAAGAGGAAAGGAAGGGAAAAAGGAGGGGAAAGAGGAAAGGAAAGGAAAAAGGAAAGGAAAGAGGAAAGGAAGGGGAAAAGGAGAGGAAATAGGAAAGGAAAGGAAAAAGGAGAGGAAAGGGTCGATGGGGCAGAACTGCTGAGGAAGCATCCATGGGTTGTGAGGATGAGGATGGCAGAAAACTTCCACAGAAAATCAGTGATGGTCCATGCAATGGGGATGCTGTGGATTTGTATTTGAATAGAATTGTAGTCGATTTCCAGGCTGCTTTGGGCTGAAAGGGACCTTAAAGCTCATCCCATCCCACCCTTGCCATGGGCAGGGGCACCTTCCACTGTCCCAGGCTGCTCCAGCTGCTCTGGGCACCCTGTGCCAGGGCCTCCTCACCTTCACAGGGAACAATTCCTAATTCCCAATATCCCATCTAAACCTATTCTTTCCCAGTGGGAGCCATTCCCTGTGTCCCGTCCCTCCATCCCTTGTCCCCAGTCCTTCTCCAGCTCTCCTGGAGCCCCATCAGGCCCTGCCAGGGACTCTGAGCTCTGCCTGGAGCCCTCTCCTCTCCAGGTGAACATTCCCACCTCTCCCAGCCTGGCTCCGGAGCAGAGGGGCTCCTGTCTGAACATCAAATCCAGCAGGGGTGAAGCAGAGGGATTTTCTCTGGTTTTCCAGCCATCCCCATCAGATCACTCCATGCCAGGCCCTGCTCAGATGAAGGGGAGGTCAAGGCAGTGACAGGAATTCCACAATGTTGGGTTACAGAAATGAAAACAAATGAGTTTTCCCCGGCCTGCAATACCGCAGAAATCTTCTTCACACCATCCTTTTAAGAAGTTATCACAGAGGCTCCATGAAACAATTACAGGAGTGCAAACAAACCCCATCACTGATGAGCCAATTCCCCTCCAAGCTCCTGATCTTTTGGGTTGATTTTGTGGTACAAAATTGAGGCTTGGGAGCGATTACTGATGCACCTGCACCTTTTATTTGTGTGCAAACTGTAAATTCACCACTTGTCTGTCTGTAACCAACTCCATCCCTGTGGTAGCTGAGTTTTAGAAGTTTCCCAGATATTTCCAAATATTCTGCTTTTTCTTTCCTGTGGAAAAGCACGTTTCTCCTTGTGAGCAGTTATGAAATATGCTATTAGCCCAGATAGCATTGTTGGCAATAAGGCCTCCTGCTGAGCTTTCAGCACGAGTTTGATAGGAAGAAATGCATCCCTGTGATAAAGACTAAAATAAAAAGCTACATGGAGTGTTTAGCTCAGAAAGAGAGGACGGATATTTCAGTGCTAGCGACCTGTTTATTCCAGAGGTAAAGCTGGAAAAATCCTGCACTAAACACTGCTGCTGTGGGATAAACCTGGCTGCTCATTTTGTGCCTTTCAGCGGGAGAAAAGGGGGATTTTGAGAGGCCTGTGTTAGGAGAGGTTGATATAAGAATGTTTTCAGTTAAATACTAGACTGAAAGTGTCACCAGCCAGGGTCTGTGTACAAATCACAAACAGGACAGGGCTGCTGGGAACATGCCTTGAGCTGTTGGATTTTCCAGCATCAGCCTCATTCCATGGGTATGGCAATGGGAAGATGCCACCAGCTCACGTCCCAGGCAGCAGACACAGAACTCAATGTCACAACTCACTTTAGGAGTTTTTTGGCCAATCCCACAAAGCAGAAGCACATTGACAGTATTTATATCTGTACAGTATATATTCTATATTGACAGTAGTTCCATCCAAGCACTGTAAGCACAGGTACCTTTGGTTAAACAATGCTTGCTTATTTCCAATACAACACCTGCTTGTGAGCCTTCAAACACAATGCACAGAGCTCCATTATTAAGCTGAGAACTTCCCAATATCTCACTGATAAACTTTTCTGTAGCTTAGGGAGTTATTCTAGACAAGCATTAATACACAGACCATTGTTCTATTTGTCCTTGCTTTTCTACAGTTTAAATAGTTTTTCTGCTGACCAATCTCATGGCTGCTGCTTGGCTCTAACCACAGTTCTGCTGTATCTGAGGCCTGCCCTTTGCAGCTTTCCCAAAACCCTCTGACTTTGTGGATTCCCACAGAAAGAGGGGAGATTTAGGTTGGATGTTAGGAAGGAATCGTTCCTTGGGAGGATGGAATTCCCAGAGCAGCTTTCCCTGGATCACTGGCAGTGCCCAAGGTCAGGTTGAACATTGGGGCTGGGAGGACCCTGGGACAGTGGGAGGTGTCCCTGCCATGGCAGGGGATGATCTCTAGGATCCACCCCACACCAGTCTGAGATTCTACAGCATTTCTGCTTATTTAGTTTGAATTTCAGGACTTTTGGTCCCTCTCGTGCCTCTGGATCCATTGCTTCCCTGCCTGTGCACATTCCCTGGGTAAATCAGCCTGAAAATGCATTAATTGTGCATGAACCCTTCCTGTGGCCCTCTCCCACCCTGCTGTTTTCCTGTTGTGCACGAGGCAGGGAGACATCCAGCTTTCAGTGGCGTTCCTAACTCATTTTTACACCCCTGTAAAGCTGCTGCAGGATGAAGAATCACAGCTCTGTTCTGCTGCATTAGCCCTTTGCAGGCAGCTCCTCCTGCTATAGATACCATGGAAAAGGTGCCAAGAGGAAAGCTGTTCCTCTTTACAGATGGAAATAAAAGCCATGCTCAGCTGGCACGAGCTCATCTCTCCTGTTCTCCTTTGTTGGGGTTTTTCCCCCCAAAATGTAGGATTATTGTTAGAACTCTGTTCCGGACCTGAGCTCCTTTCCTCCCAATTCACAAAATTACATTCCAGGAGTTCTGTGTGGCCAAAACTTTTTCTGATCTCACCCAGGCAACTTCTCAAAGAGTTTTCCTGCTTGTTTTCAGAAGCACTGAAAAATGGAGACACAAAGAAAAGAACATATTAGCTATTTTTATCACTTAAGCCATTTCAGTCCAAACTGACTTTTTGGAGATGAAAACCCAGCTATTGAGATACAGATGGATAAGGAAAATAAAAAACCCTATCTCCCAGCAATTCTTTATGTACTGAGATGTCAACAGGTTTATCATCCCTGCTGGGGATGGAGTGCCCTGAAAAAAAGAAGGGAAACGGGTTCCCCCAAAGAGTCACAGAATTATGGCTGAGATACTTCATCAAGATCACTGCAACTGCAGGAAATGCAGGCAGAGGGGTCTCAAAAAGCCATTTATTTCATATCCCAGAGATATTCTAATTCCTCTCCTTAGAAATTTCCACTGGTAGAGAGACCACAGCTTGAGAATGGAAATGTTGTATTGTTTAATGGGTTTCCCTGTTAAAATATCTTTTTTTTCTTTTCCTTTTGTTCATCCTTCATCTTTCTCCCAGATATTTCTGTGGCAGAGTGATGAAGAATTTGTCTTTTAAGCCTGCCAGTGCCTTAAGTCTGTTCTTCCTTATTTACACCCCAACAAGACCAGGTTTCTAGTTAGAAATGCCATTTTAGATTGATAAAATTGGTAAAATCCTCCATTGTGGATTGCGTTTTTTCCGTTTTCTTATAGGTACTTTATATATAAACCAAAAAAAAAAAATGAAGGGGACATACACATATATTTATAGCAACATATATACACAAAGGTTTAATTATTTATAATGGTGAAGACACCCAATTCTGTTCATTATAATGTCATTTTCAGGAGCTATTTTTTACATCAGCCATATGGAGCTGTGAGGGATGGCTGAGCTGGCTGCCTTGTTCACAGTTTACCGTGGAAGTGCTGCAGATTCTGGATTTTATAGGAGAAAAGATCCCTCTGGGTGGAGGCAGGGCAGAGCTGCTGGCTGGTGCCCTCCTGGATGCCCCTTTGGGCAGGACACAGAGGGGAGGAGAGCATGGATGGAGGAGACAGAGGGAAAAACCCCCTGGGAAGGGCTCAGGGTGTGCTGGCAGGAGGGAGGAGGCTGGTGCAGATGTGACAGAAGCAGGGTGGGGTTTGCAGGGCCTGGGATGGGTCCTGGGGCTGGCTGGAGCCAGAAGCTGCTGGATGGCAAGGCCGGGATGCAGGGAGCCTGCAGGGCCTCACTCAGCACTCTGGGTTTGCCTTGAGGCCTCAGGTTTTAGCTTTTCTATTTGTCAGATTCTGTGCTGATAGCTCAGGTTTTAGCTTTTCTATTTTTCACATTCTGTGCTGCTTTAGTGTGTGGGTCTGGGATTCCTATCAGGGCATGGTGAGCTCTGTGCACAGAGCAGGGAGACAAAACAATTCCTGCTCCAGCTGGGCACCAAGGACAAATGACCCAAATCTCAGCCCAGGAGCACAAACCCCGTGGGCTGCAGAGAGAAAAACAAGCAGGGTGGGACTGCAGGGGCTAAAGCTGGGATGGGACAATGAACTGCAAGGTGCCAATGGAGCAGAGCTGATCCCAGGGACAGACCCCGTGCCCATCGTGCATTTTGGGGCCATTTGGGTTCATCTTGGGTGCAGCCCTGGCTGGGCTCTGGTGCTGCCCAAGGTGGATCCATGGAGGAGATGCTTTGGATAAATCCCTATTTTGTTATTTAACTCAATCCAGCCTCTGCTCCAGGGCAGCCTGCACAAGGCATCATTCTCAGCTCCAGAACTCCTCGCTGCTCTCTGGAAAATAACCCACTCAGAATTTCTGTGCCCCTCAGCACCCTGAGCATCTATCAGGAGTCTCTCCGGGGCTGTTCCCCCCTGAACACCTGATAAATTATCACCATTATCCCCTCGTGCCCCCTCCCTGTGCCCCCACCAATCACGGTGCCATGAGCCAGCCCAGCGCCCTGGCCCTGCTCACCCCGGGGCTCGGCAGCTCAGGATGAGGGATTGGGGATCGCATGCAAAGGAAACCCTAATCCAGCATCCCCAAATTACTGCGGGGTGATGGATGGGAGCTGGGAGGGAAATGCTGCCTGGTGTGTCCTCGGAGCTGTTTGCTCCTCTCTGAGATGGCCAGTAGCAGCAGGGACACAAAAGGGACAATCCTTTGGCTTTGAAAAATGGAGCAGCAAGGAAAGCTCTCAGGCAGAATTTAGGGTGTGGGGATGTGCAGCATCTCCTTTCCCTCTCAGCTCTCAGGCAGAATTTGGGGTGTGGGGATGTGCAGCATCTCCTTTCCCTCTCAGCTGCCCTGCCTATATCAAGAGCTCTCTTCATTTATTGTGATAAAGAAAGGGTTTTTTTGCTTTTCTTTTCAAACAAAGCATTTCACATAAACCTAAAGATTGTGTAACTTTTGTGATTCTGTATCATTGCATAAGATTTCATGGTTAAATCACAGAATCGACAGAATATCCTGAGTTGGGAGGGACCCACAGGGATCATCCCAGCTCCTGGCCCTGCACAGGCGCCCCAACAATCCCACCCTGTCCCCAGCAGTGCTGTACAATGCTCTGACAGCCTCAGGGCTGTGCCCATTCCCTGGGGAGCCTGGGCAGTGCCAGCACCCCCTGCAGATGAACCCTTCCCTAAAATCCAACCCAAACCTGCCCTGTCACAGCTGCAGCTGCTCCCTCTGTCCTGTCCCTGGTCACCACAGAGCAGAAATCCGTGCCAGTGCCTCCTCTTGCCCTCAGGAGAAGCTGGAAGTGCAGTGCATCTCCCCTCCAGTCTCCTTTTCTCCAGCTGGGCACACCAAGTGCCCTCAGACCACACCACAGGCAGGTTTTTCCACCTCCCAAGCTTTTCCCAGGAAGAAGCATCACTCCACAGCCCGCTCACCTTGCCCAACACTGTCTGTTTTAGTGTGGAAAAGGTGGCTCTGGCTGCCCAGGCGAGACGAGACCGACCCCAGCGGGATCCTCCCAAACCACAGACCTTGGTGGTGAAGTTCCCTCCTTCCCTTTCTCCTTGCCCTCGGCTCCAGGGCTGGAGCTGCTGCCCAGGGTGGGACACACCAGGGCCAAGCCCTGCCTGGGGCTGCCACGCCACACCTTCCCCGCTTTGGGAACCCTGAGCTGATTCCAGCACTGTCTGTGCATCCCCTTTGAAGGGGAAAACGCCTCAGAGCATGTTTTACACAGCGAGCAGAGCCCGGCACAGACACAGCTCCAGACGAAGGAAATGAGTGCTTTGTTTATGACAGATTTCTGTTTTTATTCCCAAGGTTCAGGAGTAAATTACTACAAAAATGCAGACAGAACCTGCAATGTTTGGCTCGGCATTATTCATCCAGCAATCTGGGAGCTGCAGATCAGTGTGTGAGAGACAGCAGCTAAAATATGGGGCTGCTCCAGCCTCTTCTGCACTGGTGTAAATCAAGAGTAACTCTCAGCGAAACCAATGGAGCATAAAATTGGTGTAAGTGAGAATCAGTACTATCTCCTGTACCTATACGTCAGGGAATCTATTTGTTTAAAGTGTTTATAGACCCCGCTAGCATAAATAGCTTATTTTCTTACACATTAAAAAGATCAAAGGTAGCCAGAGTAATTTTCTAGCACGAGTAAAACAAACATGTATATTTATTGCCACATAACTTGCAGGAGTCGCACTCTCGTTGAGTCTGAAGCCAAAAATAGTGATTGATTTTTATTTTTTTTTTCCCTGGGTTTAATAAAAGGCATGGTGGTGCTCTATGAAAACATGCATTCATTTCATTTGATTGGCACCTTCAATTTTGGATGTATATCCTGACTAATGGAATGAATATTGCAGTGCACGAATCAATTATATTTGTTCAGTTGTCAGGTTTGTAAAGTGAGAAGTGTTTAAATTATATATCATCCAGCTGTCTATACATTAGGCTGTCTTTACAGACAATACTATCATCAATACATTTGCTTTAATGAGGATCTTATCAGCATCCCCAACTCATCTCTCAGCCACTGCTATTTAGGGAAGCAATGGAGTTTTAGCCTCAAAATTAAACATTTCTCACTTCAACACCAGCAGAATACAGCTGATGAAGAAAGATTTGCTGCTGTAATTAACATCACTTATCATTACTGAAATCACTGGTTTACAGCCCTTACTATTTATAATATTTTCACAGAGTATTTTGCTGTGGATTTTAAGCAATAGTCTCAAAATACTCAAGTCTTAATGCTGGTTAATCCCTGAAATTATTTTAGTATGGACTTTAAACACCCAAGCCATCATTTTGGAACTGTAATTCAGCAAAGGAATGGCCCTGTGAGGAATCAGGACAAGGAACAATATTGCAGACTTCTATTTGCTACAATTTTCCCCTTTCTTGACCTTTTCTATAATTTGGTAATTTGGTATTTATTAAGTTTTTAGAAAGAATTATCTGGTGGAACAAGGATTGGCTGCAAAACTCGTTAGACAAACAAAGAATCCATGTTTCCTTATGAAAGGGGAAAGGATGCATCAAGTGGGATTTTGTAGGAGTAGTATTCAATATTTTTATTAATTATCTAAATGGTTGAATACAAAACTTCCAAATTTGTGCATTTGGAAGAACTGGGACTACTTTGAAGGATAAAAGTTGAATTTCAGGTTACCTTGATTTCATACTCACCAGTGCAGCCTTAATTTTCTGAAATTGTAGTATGGCCTGTAAGTATTTAATAAATTTCCATATTTCTTTTTGCAGATTACATTAACCATTTCTGTTATGCAAAGAATGAACATGGCAAAAATATTACAAATCAGCCCAATAAATGTTTTCAAGAAACTGGGTAAGTTCTCAGTTCTGTAATTAGAGTTACTTGATTTGCAGAGGATTTAAAGAACTGAATTTGGTAGAAAAAGGGTGAATTTTTTGTTGGGAAAGAGTTTGAAAAGTCTGCCGGAAGTTGGAACTGGATGGCCTTTAAGGTCCCTTCCACCTTTATCACACAGCACTTATAATTTACAGATCAGAGAGCACTGATTGCTCCTAAAAGATCAGGAAACAAGAAAGGAAATTAACCTTCTCTTGGTGCTCAGGCTGAAGCCGTGCCCACTTTCTCAGAGGGATCTCTGTCCCTGTCACTAAATCAGCCCTGAACGTTCAGTCAAGGTTCTGACAGCGGGGCTGAAATAGGAAAATTCCTGGAGAATGAACTTTCCTGCCTCTAATTCCAGCAGAAAGAAGGGATATTCCCTTGGGAGCATGTTCTCCTGTCAGCCGGAGACCCTGGTGGTGCATTTTGCCAGGTTTTGGTCGGGTCTCGGCCACAGAGAGGACAGGATGTCGCCCTGTTCTTCTAAGCTCTTCTAAGCCTTCTGATGTTTACATTTTTGAGGATCTCATCGCACTTTTCATGTAAATAATGATTGTTCTGCATTCCTTTCTGGAGGAGGAGAAATTTGATGAACTGTTGGTTTGACCGGTGTAGCTAAAAAAGCAGAAATTTCGTCCTCCAATCCATGGTCACTTTTGAAAATCTATAAATATTAGAGTCAAAAAACAAACTGCTCCCATTTTACCTTAGACATCCCAGCTTCTGCATGGCTTTCATTTCATGTCCTATTGCAACAAGGGGCAGATTTTTGGCCACTTGGCCGATCCTGTGCTCTGAACAGGACCCAGAGCCCTTTCTCCAGCTGGGAATGGCTGCACTGTGGGGTCAGGATCCCTGGCAGCACCCAGGTGTGGGAGATGGGTCTGTGGAGAATTCTCAAAGCCTGGCAGAAGGCTCACACAGGGAGAATCTGCGTGCAAACCTGGAGATGAGAAATGCTGACTTAGAAATGCCATGGGACGGGATGGACGTTATTGAGAAAGAAACAGAACTGGAAGTAAGTTTCAAAGGATGGCCTTGCAAATAGCACTGGATACTTTGGGGAAATAGAACTGTGAAAGATGCATTGTAGTGGGATCCATGATTGGCTTTAAGGCATCTACAGCATGGTGTGGCTAAAGCTGATAGGCCAAGAAACACTTAGAGAGTTTTGTAATTAGAGAATAGTTGGCTTCTGATTGTGATGGTGTGAATTATAACATCTGTATTGTCTCACCCTTGTCATGAGACTGAAAACGGAATTAAAATTTTTAAAACACCTCTCAGTTACCCCATCTCTGGGTCAGAAAAGGGCTTAATCCAATGCCCAAAGGGGACAGCGTGGGGACCCAGCCCTGCTCCCTGGCACTGGATTCGTGCAGCACCATAAACACAGCATCAAATGGGACCTGTGCTCTCTATTCCCCTCGGATCAGCTGTTTCCAGGGAGCTCAGGGCAGAGTGTCCGTGGTGCTGGGCCACCAGGCACTCGTTTTAACTCTGCTGGAAGTCTGAGGAAATGTTCTTTTCTCACACACACTGCTGGTGTCTGAGCTCAGCCTGCTCCGTGGCTGGGAATGTTAATTCACACGTGAGGGACTTCTGTGACTGATTCAAAGCCTTTCCTAAACCTGCAGGTGCCCAAGAGAACTGAAGTGATGTTTGTGGAGGAGAAAATATGCAGGAATTATGCTGGAAATGCCTCATTTTCTAACACAGACACTTTTTCACTTTGGGAACTCACAAATGGAAGAGGAATGTTCATCTGTCTTGAGGTTGAGGGGTTTTTTTCATTTGTGTGATGGTCCTGACAGTATTCTCAGGGTACTAATTTGTTATTTTTAATGATAATTCTCTGTCCATATGAGAACAGGCACAGATCACACCCAGCCACACACATGCACTGCACTCGCCTGCATCAAATATTTATGCATCATTATTGGCATTAGGGATATCTGAAACCCAAATTTGTAGGAGGCAATTTTGTAGAAAATGAAATGATGGAATATTTATTCACCCAGTAAGCTGCCCTGAGCCCGTGTCTCCTGCAGAATTAGGGAGTTATTTATTTATGAGCTGCTCTCCTGCTCTCTCCCTCAAAGAGAGCCCAGGTTGAGCAGGATGTTTGTTTACAAATTGGCCAGAGAGAGAGCATTGTTCTCAGCTTGATTTGTAATGACTAATGAGCAGCATTATTTTTAATCACAGCTTTTCCAGCCTGCCACGCTGACAGGCACGTCCTGCCCATGCTCCACTCTCCTTGGCACAGCACAGGCAGCCTGGGGATGCCAACCAGGGAACAAAAAA
The DNA here is from genome assembly GCA_024865655.1 of Emberiza elegans. Classification (NCBI taxonomy): domain Eukaryota; kingdom Metazoa; phylum Chordata; class Aves; order Passeriformes; family Fringillidae; genus Emberiza; species Emberiza elegans. The sequence goes on along the minus strand of JALJVW010000260.1, from coordinate 2,232,660 downwards.
CACCGTGAGAAAGATGATAGGAGTGTGCCCCTTGTTGATGGAGTGACAAAAAAACAGGGAACAAAAAGCACTGGGAAATAGATTATAGGAGTGTGCCCCTTGTTGATGGAGCGACAAAACTATCCTTTGTCCCCTCAAAAAGGAAAGAAGCCCAGAAGTTTCTCTTCTCAATTGGGTAAAAAGACACCTCATGGGACCTGGGGGACTTCACCTCAAACTTGAGGATACCCAATTGGACAGAAGCCAAAAAGTCCCACCTAAGCAATTCACTACAAAAAGAAGAAAACAAAGAAACTAATGTCTTTTGTGAGGTGTTTTACCAGGGGCAAGGACCTCCTGCACCTGGCTCGGTTTTTCTCTGTTTGTTATTTTGCCTTTTATTAAAGCTTTCTGTTTCCAACACTGCAACAGAAGCCATCCTGCTGATTTTTATGCCTCCAAAAGATCAGTGTGCCAGGAGAGAAAAAGACTTTTCCAGCGAGCATTTTTCATTGCAGGGTTTTCAAGGATGTGTTTTTAGCCTCTGTGTGCAGCGAATGTGGGTCCTCAGGTCGGGCTGCAAAGGAAATCAGTTTGTCTGTGCTAATGAATCAAAGCCTGGCAGTCACCAGGGGTAAATAGAGCATGAGATCTGGGCATGGGGAGTTCTGCAGGACAGCTCTGGAGACGCCCCTGCCTCTCCAACGGGCAAGGCTGGAAGCAAATTGACGTTGACAAAGCTTTTAAGATTCCTCTCCCCCAGGGCTGGTAGCTCGACACGACAGATGCTCATTGGTTCTGCCACCTTCTGCACAGAGAGCCTGGCTGTGACCCCTTCCCCTGCATCCCAGGGGATCCCAGGGAGAGGCTCCTGGAACAGAGAATGGGCAGAGTGTCCTGGTTTAGGGCAAATCCTAAACTTTGGTAGAGAATTCTCTCTTGGTAGAGAATTTCCAAAGGAGGGTCCTTCCCCCTGACCAATTCGGGAAGAATTCCTCGGAGAGAAGTGGAAAGAACCTGTTTATTCCACAGGCACAGCACCCCCCAGCACACGGAACCTGTTTATTCCACAGGCACAGCACCCCCCAGCACACAAAATGAACAATACTGGATGACCCCACTCTGGAAAAAGATGACAAATCCAGAAAGTCTCTCTTGGGGGGTGGTCGCTCTGTTCTCAGTCCCTCCTGTGCTGGGGCAGCTGCTGCAGCTACAAGGTGCAAACTCTCGGTGTTCCCAGGTCCCAGTCCGGAGCAGGTTTCAGATGGTTGAAAAAAAAAGAGGGGAAACAGTCCAGGAAAGAAATTTGGACTGTTTAGCTAAAGAGCAGAAGCAAAAAGCAAGCAGAAGCAAAGCAAGCAAGAAGCGAGAGCGGGCAAAACCAAAAGCAAAAGCAGCAAAAGCAAAAGCAGCAGTGCCCCTGTATCCCGCCAGGCTGATAAGAAAAACCAAAACAAAACTTTCCCTCTCAGATCCAGTTCTTAAAGGTACAGAACATAATATCCAACATTAACAGAACACATGGATGGGGATACAAGCATCATAACGCCACCCTAGGGCACAGAGTTAAAGAATAAAGCAGGGATTTATTGAAAGGACTTCAAAGGATTCACCTTGGGCAGTGCAAGAGCCCGGCCTTGGCTACACCTAAGATGGACCCAAGATGAACCCCAAGTCACAAGTTCTCACACTTTGATAAGTTTTGGTCAATTTCCATTTTGGTTAATTGTCCAATTAAGCATTTGGTCCGTTTCCAATTGGTTCATTGTCCAATCCCAGCTCCAGGTGATGCAGTCCCACCCTCCCAGTTTGCTCCCCTCCATTCCCTGTTGTTTGCACTTTTTGGGCTGAAGCTGCAGTGCTGTCCTTGGTTCTGGGGCTGGAAAAGGATTGTTCTGTGGGACTGAGCTGTGAGGAGAACTGCTGACATTTTGTCTGGAGTTCAGAGTCACAGAATGCAGTGCAGAGTCTGGAAAACATGAAAGCTGAAACCTCAGGCATCCCCAGGAGCTCCCCTGCCCAAGGATGGCTCTGATTTTCACAGCATTCCCAAACCCAAAGCCACCTCAAGGAGCTTTGCAACCTCCCGTTTCCTTCCCTGGAATTTGGAAAGAGCAAAACTGACTTCAGCTCCCAAGTCCAAAAACGGATTTTTGAAGGTGAAAAATGGGATAGGGATAGGGATGGGGCAGAACAAGGGGGTCAAAACACATCCTCGGCAGGTCTGAGTGCCACATTGGGCCTGTCCCCTGCCTGTGAGTGTGTCCCTGTGTCCCCTGCCTGGCTGTGCAGGCTCAGGGCTCCCCTCATGTGACCCTCCAAGCGTTGTTATTCCCCTAATAACAATATCCAGATATATACACACCATTGTTCCTTGATAAAGCCGTGTCTGAGTGATCATTAAGGTGGTTTCTCTAACACCCAGATAACAAAGCCTTTCCAAACGAGCTGTTTTGGCTTGAAAGTGCTTTTTTATCCACTTTTTTCCTGCTAACAAAGAGCCTCTTTAAAGTGGAGATGACTCTGATAGCACCGGAGATATTAACACATGTTGTTGCCTCAACCCCTTTAACACTTCCAGGAATTTAATTTTAATTAATTACTTTGTAGTGAGAAGGGAGAAAGTGAGAAACAGATCACCTGCTTTTCTGGGGAAGAAAAGCAAAGTTCGAGGCTTCTCGAAAGACTTAGTGAAAGGGAAAACAAGACTGCTACATTTTCTGCGTCTGATTTAAGGCTGGAAGATCCTTTGCATCACATTATCAGCTCATTTTTGCATTTTAATCTCCATAAATCCCAGCGGCATGTGCCAAGTGCTGCGAGGAACGTGCTCCTCTGCTGCCACTTCTCTGACCATGGATTACAGGAAAGTCTCCCAGCTATGGCAGCAAACCAGGAATATGGAATAATGACACAGGATTTAGCCAGGAGCCCTCAGAAGGCAAAATTAAAGGTGTGCCAGCTAAAAACGTGGGGTTTAAAGGGGCTGGGTGTCCTCATTTTGGGCAGCTTTCATGGAGGAGGAGTGTGATGGTTTTTGACACGTGTTAATGGTGTGTGTCACCTTCTTTATCTGTTCATGAGGACATGGCTAATTTCTGATGGCATGTGTCACATTGCATATGTTGGGGAAATATAGGTCACAAGCTAAAAATATGCACAATATTAACAAAATCTATATGATAACAACTGCGTGGATGTCCCTTATCGCAGCAGCCACAGCTGATCAGGAATCTGACTCTGGGAAAATGCTTTTTAAGCTCTGTCCTGGGAGATGTTGTTGGAGAATGAGGCTTTGGTGGAGCTGCTGCTGAGGAGAAGGAGGAATTCTGTCTGTCTGGAGACATTCCTGGAGATGGTGGAGGGAAGCTGAGAAATGCTGATCTGTGCGTGTGGCAGTGGCTGATTGATGTGGTGTGGCAAGGGCTGGGAGCAGCTCCCGGGGGAAGGGAGATGGCAGAGCCCTGTTTGAGGCTATCCCTGGATAAAGGACATTATCCTGCCCTGCTGCCACCCCCAGGGCCCACGGACACCTTCCTCTTCTGCAGGGAGGAGCGCCAGTGTGAGCACCCGCTCGGCAGCTCCTGCAGTGCTGTGACACAGCCAGAGCTGCTGCAGAGGCTGCAGGTCACCACCCCCGGGCTTGTTGTCCCCTTGATTAATTAATTTTTGTGATTAATTAATTTTTGCTTTCCTGATCAATTAATTTTTGCTTTTCTGACGGTGGCCAAGTACCTTCAAATGAGTCTTACAGCCCAGATTCTTCCAACATTCCATTTTCATGCATTGCCTCAACAGCCCAATCTGACAGCACATCTTGATCTTGAGGCGTTTTCCTTTGAAAAAAAAATTGACAGAAGCAATAAATGAACCTTAAATAGTCATCAGACAGAAGGAAATTAAGTTATGGGCAGGATGATGGCCACATGTCTTTTAATAAGACATTATCTGATGTTCTCATTAGAGAAAGCTCACGTTTGCTTTTCTTTTGCCAGCTCCAAAACAAGGTTGTGCTGCTTTTCCAGCATTGGAATGCTGCTCTGGTCTTCCACAACCGCTTTTATTGTAATCAAATCAAACTTCTCCGGGTCAAGCTGTGGGGCTGGTGTGAGCTGAGTGATGCTGTCAGTGTGGGTGGGATGGAAATGGGAGCACAGCTTGTTTTTCCTGGCTAAGGAGAATTAGATACCCTAATGGACTCACAAGTGTTACCGAGAAATGAATATGAAAAATAGATAAAGTCAGCTCTAAAAGCCAGGTGATGGAGACCTACAGACAGAATATGTGCATGGCCAGTGCAGCCAAGCTTTGAGTGAAGGAAATATGAGAAGGGATTGGAAGGAAAACCATTTCATCCCAGTCAGAGCCCATCTAATCCCACTTTAATTTGATGGTCAACAATTGGAAATGAAACGGGGGCCTTGCAAACAGCTGAGCTTTCCAAGGGCTTCTACAATTTCACCTTGATTCCATCAGAAATGAGGCATCAGGGAAGGAAAGAAAGTTCATCTCAGCCAAGACACTCCCTGAACTTGGCTATTTTACTCCAAAAAAATTTTTAAGTTATAATTAAATTACAGTCCTCCTCATGTCTGAGGGGCTTCTGCCTGTGCCTGCACCACCCCAGCTCTGGCCATCACCTCCTGGTTTGCTCCTGCTGATAATTCTTCTGGGCATTATAATTTATATTGTAAATTATATTATTATTATATTTATATTATAAATAATTATAATTATGATGAAATATTATTGTATATTTTTTCTAAAATAATTTGATATAATTATTCTATAATGAATTTATTAAATTATACATTATAATAATGTGATATTTTATAATATTATAAGTATTATTATGATATAAATTATTCTATTTTTTCAGATATTAAGCTTTGCTCCCCCACCCACCAGAGATGCTCCAGCCTTCCCTCCCTGCTCCATCCCCCTCTGCCCATTTTTCCAGGAGTGTTTGCCAGCCTTTGAGAGGAGAATTGCTGGCTGAGGGTTGCTGCACCAAAGGCAATGAGAATCTGAGGCATTTGCATGAAGCAGGCTCCATAATCCTCCCTAAAATGAAGATGTCACTAAGAACAGCCCGTGAGGATGCTGAGCCACAGGAAGCATGACAATGGATAATTCCAAATCCAGCCGAGCTCGAAGGAGGGCTGTTCTCTGTGGGAGCTCAGCACATCGCTTCAGATGCTGAGGCACCGAGAGAACCCTTGGGGGGCTCGGGGGTCCTGGAATGTTGCTAAAAGCGCCTGGTGGCTTGATTTTGATCCTTCTAGGGATGTGCCACCTGTGTGTGGAGGATCTGGGAATCTCTAAAGTTTAAATGGTGCAGGGATGACACATTTACAGGGTGAAATGCAGCTTTTAGGATTTTGGTACAGGGGGGTTTATGGAGGCAGGATGGAGGATTCAAGGCCGGCCTCGTGGTTCTTTTCTCCTTCTTCTTGCCATCCATCTTCTGTGTGATGTGGGCACTTTGGATTGGTTCATGGTGAAGGTGCACTGTCTAACAAGGGTGAAAGGCATTGGGGATAAAAAGTAAATATGTTGTACGTAGTTGTCACTATAAGAAGACGCAGCCGCCCCGTGGGCGGTCAGAGTGCTTGTGCCTGCCTTGCTGGCCAGATCCCGGCTGGGCAGAGAGAAAGCTTTGTAGAAAAGAGATAATAAATCCAAAGATGGAACAACTGAAGAGTCCAGTTTCATCCTTTGGAGCGCGGGCTGCCCACGAACCATCCTACGCGTGTCCGGCAGAGACAGACAGCCGAGCGGACAGTTCTCCACCTTCCCTGAAGTTCAGAAGAAAAGAGCTGGAAAATCTCCTCACCTGAGCAAACAACCCTCACCTCACTCTGGGCTAGCCTCAGCTTTTTACACCGCTTATGAGAGAACGTTTTGTTCAGATTGAGAGACAACAATTGTTAACCAGCTAATAATGAAGAGAGAGAAACAACCTGCACTCTGCACAGACAAAACGTGTCCTCTTCAGTCCTGTTTCTACAGGAATAATGTCCCAGTGCCACCACAGGAAGAAAAACAATCAATCACTGCTGAGAAATCACAGACACATCCTCTAAATTATTTCATTGATACCGTGGAATTCTGTTTTAGCTGAAGGTACTGATAGATTTTCCCCTTAAAGGCCAGGTGATTTCAAGAGGAAAATGCTGAAGACATTGGGTTTAAATATTTTCCTGACTTTTGTAAGGTTCGGATGAGTGACATGAAGGATGTTTTGTTTCTGCTACATAAAGTTATCCATGATCAAGACAAAGAATTCAGGAGTTTGTTTCCTATTCCTCTGCAATATTTTGGACATGATTGATGCACATTTTGCATCAATCCCACAAATCATATTTTGCCTGTGAAGCAGAATGAGGGAAAGGAGATTCCTGTGACGATGTTGCTATGGGGGTTATTTGTGGGGCTTTATTTGTGTAAGGAGAAGCTGCTAAAACCTGGATGGGGTGGTTGGGAGGGTAAAAGAGGAGCACAGGCCATGGTAGGGAGGTGTCAAACCCAGGCAGGAAAAGCAGGGGCTGGGCTGTCCCTGCCTGTGTCCCTTTGTGACACACCTGGGACATCCCTGCTGTCCTGCCTTGCTCCTTCTTCACCTGTGGATGAGGCTGAAGGACGCCCCAGGACTAATTCTGGAGCTTTTGTGCAGGTTTTATGTCAGATAATCTCTGCCTTATGTCAATAATGTTGAAGTAGAGAACATTGACTTAAGGAGGAAAAAAAAAATCCAACCCCACAAGAAAAAATAATAAAAAAAAAATGCGATGTAGACTATAAAAAGCCTGGAAAACATGAGGTTTCATTTTACTAGGGAGCCATCAACACAAACAAAAGAAACAAATTATTTCTAAAAGTTCCGATATTGAACTCAGGAAGAAAATCAAAACTGGTCTCCCTGCTGATCTCTTCAATATTCACTTCATGTTTGATTTGGAAGTTAGCGTCATCTCCAGTCTGAGATGTGCTCCACTTTTATCTGAAGTATTGCAGTTTCCAAAGGAACAAAGATGTTTTTTATCAGCATCTTCCTCCTGCACTTCCTGATGCATTTGGGTTCCAGCTATTAACCTGGAGCTCTGTGCTCACAATCACTTTGTGGTTTCCCAGACCCTCCAGGTTTAGGGGAGTCTGTGGATGTTCTTATAAAGATTATGGCTTTGTTTTGTGCTCAGCAAATGATTTTTGCTTGCCAGTGTCCCCTTGGCCGTGGTTGGAGCCCACCAGGAGATCAGTGAGTCAAACCCCAGCACTTCGTGTTCTGCTTGCAGCTCTGGTTGTGCTCAGTGAACCCTCCAAATGCAGAGTTTTGGTCATTTTAAAGCACAGATATCACTGCGTTGTCCTCGCATCAACGGAGATAGTCACAAGGAGTTACTAAAGCATTCTAGTGAACTTAAAATCATAAAATCATTAAAGCTGGAAAAGAGCTGTAGGATTGCTGAGTCCAAGCCTTAACCCCTGTAATTGCAAATAATTGCCAGGATTCTCCCAAATCCTTCTAAAAACTGATTTAGAAGTAAAACCTCTCTTTGAAGATTCTGCTGTCATCTCTGGAAACTGCTGGAATTTGGGGTGCCATGTGAGGGTGTGGGTGGGAGCAGGGTCAGAGCCCAGCCAAACACCTCAGGAAGGAAAATTGGGGTTGTAGGAAGAGCTGGATTTGGGGACCATAAATCCTGGGGCCAGCTTCAGGATTCCTCTGCTCTCCACAACATCCCCTTCAGTTAAACCTAGAATATTTCAAGTAAAAGTTAATAAAGGCTGCTTTTCTGTCACAAGCTAATTCACATCTTGTTTCAAACCATTTGCAAAGTTTATGATGAACTTTCAGATCACATTGCAGTGCTTTCCTTGAGCTGGTAAATCACCAGTTTAATGGAATGGTGGTCCTTTGCTTTTTTTCAATCCCTCAACTCAAACATCCGTGGACTAAAGAAACTTGGTGCCGTAAAAGTTAATTTATCTATTAGCACACTCACAGACCAAACACATTTGTGCTTTGAGGGAGTCTCTATTCCTTGGTGCATGGGTTTAGATTAAATTGCTGATTTAAACTCTGTAATCTTGGCAAATCATTCAGTAAACTTTAGAATATGAAAATTGGGCAACAAGTACCCCCAGCCTCACTTTGGAGTGCATCCATTGGAACTGGCACAATTCCAATCAGCTTATTAGTTTTATAGGTTTGAATTCTCCAGGTACAGTATCAGAAATACCATAAAGTTTCACACCTAGCAGCATTTCTGCCTAGATATAGTCAATCAAATCATCATTTGCATTTAAAACTGGTATAAAATTCCACATTTTCTTCTTCCAAATCCCTGCCTCTGTGCATTAGTGCCTTTTATGCATAACTTGCATGAACTCTCTGTGCACAATCATGGGAAGATTATGTTTAAATCAATGAGGAAAATACGTGAAACATCTGGAAGCATTCGCATTCCCACAAAAATCCTTTATCTGCACAGCCCATTATGTTGAAACCACGGGAAAAGTAATTTACCTCTCCAGCTATGAAGCCTGTACAGTTCTAAAATCTTATCAAAAGAAAAAGTCCATTTTCTTATCTACAGAAATTCTGTAAGCAGCCCATAATTATTTACCATAATTTGCTGTTATTTCCATTTGCAATAGAAAAATAAAGAATATTCTGGGTTAATTATGTTACGTCTAATTTTCTGTTGCTAAATACAGGCTGGCCTGCAGTGAATGCTGGGCTGTGGGAAGCTGAGATGAAGAAAGGAGAATTCTTTCAGCACATCTGATTTCTGCTGCTCTCGGCACCACGTGGAGGGCCCTGGGTGGCTGCACACACCTTGTCCTTAGGTTTATAACCAGAAGTGGGAAAAGAAACTTCCCTCTGCCCATCATTCCCCTGACACCTCCTGGGTTTCTCTGTGCTGGACTGTGGCTGTGGGATTTGGGGTTTTGTGACTATTGGGGAAAATTTCCTCATGGAAAAGAGGGTCAGGCACTGGTGTCGGAACTCAGCCCATCCCTCCGGGTGTCCAGAGCTGCTGAGGACCCTGCCGGGGGCTCAGAGACCCTGGCACACAGCCCAGAACACCTGGGGATTGGATTTTGACCCTTGGAGCAAGTTACCAGCTTTGTATGAGGACGTGAAAGTCACACAGGTTTGAATGGTGTAATAACAAAATGATCACAGGGTGAAAATGTAGATTTTAGGATTTTTGGTATGGGGGTTATGGGGACAAGATGGAGGAATCAGGATGTGTCCAGCCTTTCTTCTTCTTCTTCTTGTTCTCCATTTTCTGCTGTGATGTTGGCACTTTGGGATTGGTTTAGAGTAGAAGCTCACTGTCTAACACAGGTGATAGGTATTGGGAATTAAGTGTGAATGTGTTATACGTAGTTTGTAGTATAAAAGGACAACACAGAGTGCCTGTGGCTGCCCTGCTGAGCAGATCTCGGCTGGCCAGAAAGAAAATTTTATAGATAAGAATTAATAAACAGCCTCAAGACTGAAAAGTGAAGAGTCCAGACTCGTTCTTCAGCCACGCGGGCCGAAGCAGAGGCACCCTGCACATCTCGGGGCAGAGAACATCAACAGCAACCCGAGACACTGGCACAGGGGATCCCCATCCCTGGAAGTGCCCAAAAGGGGCTGGATTTGGCGCTGGGATAGGGATTAGGGATGAACATTAAAGGCTGGGCTCAATCTCAGAGCTCTTTTCCTCCCTTGGTGGTTCCAGGGCTCTGTAACCCTTCAGGAGCAGCTCAGCAGGTCCAGCTCTGAAAACTCCTCTCACAGACCTTCTCCCCCTTCTGCACTCGCAGATTTGGGGCAAAACCCCCCTGTTTAATTAATAACTTAATAATTATTTCCCTGATGGGAATTAATGGCCCATTAACACCCCACGTGTTTCAGTCCTTTACTAATTATTGCTTTTCTTTCCCAGGGGCAGTGGCAGATGAAGAATTCCCCGTGCTGGGACATGAGCAAAAAGGACCCAGCTACAGGAAAATGCATCTTTGACCAAAAATCTTCTTTCTAGACCCAGCCAGCAGGCAGATCCTGACTGGAAGCACAGGGAAGGGTACAGGTAAGCTGAGCAGCAGCACAGCACATGGGATGCCTGGTCTGAGCCTGTTTTCTCTGTTTTTCTGGAGTGCAGCCCACAAACCAACCTGGAGATCCTCAACAGTCCTAAACAAAGCACCCCAACAGACAGCAAAACACTCAGTTAATCCTGCCCTCCCCAGGGGGTTCTGAGAGAGCATTTCTCCCTCTGTTTGGTGCCTTTCTCTTATATTTTTATTCTCTGTGTTTATTTTCCCAGGTGTGTGGTTCCTCACAGCAATTCCATTCACACACAAAATCCCTTTCCTGACAGCGTGGGAGCATCAGCAGGAGCAAACTGGAAACTCGAGTTTGTGCTCAATTCCTGTGAGGAGAAACACTTGAAGCGAGGCCAACATTTGTTCCCCAACATTTTCAGGTGGGAAGAAATCTTCTTTCACCTGTTGGAACAGAAAAATCCCCCCAAATCCTCCCGGCTGGCTCCTGTGCCTGGTTGGGAACGACTGCAGCAGCTGCACTGCTGAAAATGCTCTCAGTGTGCTGCTGGAAGATTAGTGGCCACTTTACCCAGCCTGTGAACTCCAGATAAATCCCAGAGCAGCAGCAGGAAGAAAGCAACAGAAGCTGCAGCAGAAGGTCTCTGTTTATTGGAAATCCGCGCTCCGCGCCCGCCCCAGCGGCTCCAGGGTGACAAACTGCTCCACCTGCCCTGGCAAACCTGCAGCATCACCAAAGCAGCTGCTGCCCTCACCTCTCTGCACTGCATTTGTGCTGCTCTGCTGCTCTGGAGTTAGTTGTGCCCCAATTATCCCGCTGCATTCATTATTCCTCTTTAATCCCGCTGCTCGCGCGTGGTTTTGGATGCGCTGTGTCTGGACATGGGGATCCTGTCAGTTCTCACTGTTCACATATTCCCATCAAAGCAAGCTGGAATTTCTGGTTGTAGCAGCTCCACAGGTCCTATCACCCAGCTGGGACCTGCTGCTGGTGTCACTGATGTCCACATCCAGCCCAAAGGCAACCCAGACCTTCCCAAGAGCCCCTGTGGAATTTTTGGCACAGCCTGGGCATGGGGAATTTGGGTATTCCCAACCCCCTGTGCAATTTTTGGCACAGTCTGGGCATGTGGAATTTGTTGTTCCAGGGTTCTGTGTTCCCAGGAGTCCCTATGGAATTTTTGGCACAGCCTGGCCATGGAGAATTTTGGTATTCCCAACATTTTCCATGGAATTCTTGTCACAGCCTGGGCATATGGAATTTTGGTCTTCCCAACAGCCCCTGTGGAATTTTTGGCAGAGCCTGGGCACGTGGCAGAAGCTCTGAAGGTGTGATCTCTGGATGGTTTGGGTTGGAAGGGAGCTTAGAAATCATCCCTTTCCACGGGCAGGGACAACTTCCAATATCCCAGGTTGCTCCAAGCCTCATCCAACCTGGCCTTGGACACTTCCGGGGATGGGACAGCCACAATTTCTCTATCCTAAGGAAACAAATGCCATGGAAAATCCCCATGAAGCATGAATTCAGCTCTCTAGCTGGTGACAGAAGCAAGAGCCAGAGGAATCCCTGTGGTTAAAACAACACCCACCTCCCTGTGATTAACCCTAATAACCCTGACATCTGACAATTTCTGATCTCCGCGGATTCAGCTGACTTTTGACCACACACCAAGCTCCAAACCACACTCACTGAAAATAACAACCCCACCAGCATGGACCAGCCTGGAATTTTGGCATCCCCCTGGCTGTGGAGGGCTTTATTCAATCTCCTTCATCCCTGCCCTGTGCCAGAGCCCTGTGCCAGCTGCTCCTGGGGGCTGCAGGCAGGGCCAGGCTGGGGGGCTGGAGCTTGGTGGGGCATTTCCAGAGTTTGGGGAGGGATCCATGAAGGAAAGAACATTCCAGAACAGTGCCCGGGTTTGGAGCTCAGCAGCTGCCCAGGTATTGAGGGATTTTCTTCAGGAAAACTGCACTGCAGTGGCTGCATTTGGGATTTTGGGGATAGAGATGACTCCAGCCTCACTCTCTTTATGGCTCTGAGCACAGGATATTAAAATATCCTCTCTGAGACTTCCCTCTTCTGGGAATTCAATCTATTCCCACATAAGTCAAAGAGCTGCATTGCCCTCCTTCTCCTTCTCCTTCTCCTTCTCCTTCTCCTTCTCCTTCTCCTTCTCCTTCTCCTTCTCCTTCTCCTTCTCCTTCTCCTTCTCCTTCTCCTTCTCCTTCTCCTTCTCCTTCTCCTTCTCCTTCTCCTTCTCCTTCTCCTTCTCCTTCTCCTCCTCCTTCTCCTCCTCCTCCTCCTTCTCCTCCTACTCCTCCTACTCCTTCTTCTCCCTTCTTCTTCCTTCTTCTTCCTTCTTCTTTCTTCTTTACTATTAATTATTATTAATTTTATTTTTATTTTTCAGCCAGGCTAGGAGGGACTGGAAGGACCAGGGAGTTGTGGGTTCAGGGAGCTGCCAGTGTGGTTCTGATGTTCAGAGTTGGGAGGGACTGTCCCCTCCTCCACAGCCTGATCACTTTGGGGACATTTCTGGGCTGCAGAATTCAGCTGAATTTCCAAGAAATTTGGGCTGCAAAGGAATTTTTTATCCGTGCTTTATCACTTCCTTCTGATTCTGATACAGGTACAGCCCTGAAAAGAGATAATGCCTTAACACTGCCCAATACCTGGAAAAACTTTCCACCAAATCTTTAGAGATCAGAGCCTGAGCCCTGTCCCTGGCCAGATTTTATTTGATTTTAAGCCTCTTTCCTGACACACAGCCCATCAAAGGCCCCCACTCAGGATACACCTAAATTCCTTCAGTTCAAAGCTGTATTTTCAGGAGACCTTTACAAGGTCCCTCATGTCCTGGCCAAAAATTCCCCACCCCTGCCCTGCTGCTCTGTGTGAATGGCCATGAGAGTGTGCTCTGCCCATCTCCTAAATCTTAAAGTTCATGGACTCCTAAATGCTAAAATTGCATGATTTAACACAACCCAGTTCCACTATCAAGAAAACACATATTCTTTACACAGATAGAGTTTTTAAATATTAATGTGCACCTCTGCAATTTTCTTCATTTTATATTTTGAATATTTTTATTTTTCTTGTTTTCCTCGTGTTTTGATTTTTTTTTTAATTTTTCTTTGTAGCAATTCTACTCTGGTTATAAAGATTGTTTCTTAGGAAGATGAATGATATCTGTGAAGACCCTGCACCCTACATTCATTAGGATTTCTTATTTTAAATTCATCTTGAAAACAAAATGCTTTAAGCAACCAGTGGCAGAAAACTGGATGTTTTTTACCAGGTTAGAGTGCCTTCCTTTACTAAAAATTGCTGTAAAAAAAGGTCTTCACTCTTTGTATAAATGATACAGCTGCTGACATGAGAGACCTGTGCACAGTCTCAAATTAAATGCTGTAAAATTGAAGTAATCAAAATAAGACATCAATCACATTAAGATGTTAATTAGCAGACCTTGATATTTTCAACCTTACATTTAGATGGCTTACAGAGGGTAAAAGGATCAGCTAACACATATTAAATAATGCAGTGCCTGAAATGTGGATTCTGGGTGATTTATATTTTTGTCACATTTAAGAAACTTCAGGAATGATCCATCCATTACAAGCACTGTGAGTGTGACTCAATTTAAAGGGAACAAGTGCAGAGAAATCTGAAAGTGGCTCCTTGTTCTCAGAAACCCTTGTTTGGAAAGGATTTGTAGCAATCCTTTCCAAAACCACACATTAATGTGGGTCTGTCCTATTTGTCTGTGCTATCAGGGCATTTCTTTTTCCCTTTGGCTTATCAGCTTCCACAGGGTTGTTTTAGATTTCTGATTTTACAAGACAACTGATGTAAGAGATAAACATCTCCTGTGTCTTTACCTAACATATAATTAGACCAGCAAGGGTCTGAGCCTTACAACAAAGCCTTAAAAATGATAACTTGCTTCCCAGTATGTGACTGAGAGATTTAAATCTTCTCTTGAGGGAGAGTGGAAAGTACCAGTCCAGATATTTGAAGATGAACAGCATGAAAATACGTCAAATTCACTCAGGTGAGGTACAGGGATTGTGCTGTTATTAATTTTCAAACCTGCAATGGGACTTCTACAACGATAAATTCAGGACAAAGGAGGCCAGCTATCAAACTTTCACAGGTTAGCAAAGCTCTCTTTGGGAGGCAGTGGGAGGATTAGAAATGTGTGTGGAAAAAAAAAAAATAAAAAGAGCTGAAGGCTCCGAAGGCTTGGAAACATAATTTTATTTTTATTATTTCCCCCTTGCTATTCTTTTTCCTGCTGCTTTTTCCTTATTTATTGATAAGCTCAGATTCTTGTGCAAAAGAATTGAAGCTTTTTTTTCCTCAGTCCTTCTAAAACTTTCTTGTCCAGATAGGAGGAAGGAGGGGAGGTAAATCCTACAGGGAATGTAGGAATTCGCAATGAGAGCAGAGACAAAAGTGGGATGGATCCTGAGCTCACATTGCCTGAATCCGCTCCTGGGACTACACTGGGAAGGAATTTATTTGTGCCACTGAAAAGCTGGACCCCACATCTGTGAACACATCAGGGATCAGATTCCGCAGCTGGGATCCTGCCCTGGCCCTCCATGGCTGGCTCTGGCCCCGTTTCTTTGTGGGGTTACAAATTCCGCTGGGACCGAGCCAGGAACTGCAGCAATTCCCAGACACACCAGTAAATGTCCCTGCTGCTACCCCAGCACCAGGGAATCCTCCGAGTGCAGTAAAAATGATTCCAGCAATTGGCTAACGATGGATTTGCTGCTGTTGGACCAGGCCACTCCACAGGAGCTGCCAGGTCAGCGATTTCCACACCAGTTCTGTTCCAGTTGGGGTTTTAGGTGCTGCTGCATGAGCCTGATGATTTTTGGTCTCTCTTACAAAGCAGAACCAGCCCCATGCACCTTTCAGAGACAGCTCAGAACCCAGAGCTGACCAGCAGCTGAGGCAGAGTCGGAAATCACGTGTGAAATGTCTGCTCTGCACTTCCCTCTGCTCCTGGTTGGCACAGAAAGTTCATGAATCACTTGTGTGTCATGCCAGGCGTCTCATCCTGCCCATGACAGCCTCTTCTTCCCCACCTGACTCAGGGTGTTCGTCCCACTCCATTCACTATTCAGCCCCAAAATCTGACACACGGCAGAGGTGTGCTTCAGGAGGAATTCACTCCATTGTGACAAAGTGCCTGGGAAACATCCCAAAGTAAATATAAATATACAATTACATATAAGTATAGATATATAAACAAACATACATTACAAAATATATAAATATAAAAATAGATATATAAACAAATATACATTACAAAATATATAAATATAAAAATAGATATGTAGACAAATATACATGATATAAATATATACATATAAAAATATATAGGTAGAGATGTAAGTATAGATAAATATAAATATAATTGTAAATATACATGTAAATATATATGTAAATATAAATATTGCAAATATGAATATGTTTATAAAATGTAAATATAGATTAATTTATGTATGTAAATAAATATGAATATGAGTACATAAATTATAAAAATATAAAGATATAGTAAGATTACAAGTGTAAATATAAATATATACAAATATATAAATCTATAAGTATAAATATAAATAGAATTAAAAGTCTAAATCCAAATAGATAGATATACATATATACACGTATATATACATCTATATTTGCAATCTCTGAGCTTTAGCAATGCTTTTATATTGCCAAAAACACCTGAAAAATCAAAGTTTCTGTTGGTTATGATGGCACAAAGGAGGACATTCCCTCCCTTCATCTTTCCATGTAGGAATTCAGGTAGACAATAAACAGCAGCAACATAAATTTTCCTTGGTATTTTAAATATTTCTATGTGTTTATATAAAAAATCAACTTTTCCAGTTATCATCTTAGTTTGAAGACATTGAAAACAGGAGCTGGAGGCTGAGCTTTTATCTGTTCTTCTGAGATCTCTGGATTGACTCTTGAACTCCTGCTCCCTTCTGCTCAGACAAGGGCCAAGATTTCTGCTGCCTGCCATGGGAACAGGACTGGGCAGTGGATGTGTGTTTGACACAGCAAAGCACACTAATTGAAGTCAAAATGGTTGGAGAGGTCTGCTTGGGTTGATTTTAATGAGGATTTTTAAAGCTGTCATCCTTCTCATGTGGTTTTTTTTGGGTTTTTTTTTCATTCTGGGAGTTTTTTCCTTAGCAGCAATGTGAGTTATAAAGTGTTTAACCAGCCTTTTGTGTTTCCCCAATGCCACAGAATCTGTGCAGCTCACCAATTCTAAAAATAAATACGAATGAAAGCCAAACCCTTTCTCTTTCCCTTCCTTTAATCACATCCCTCCATGAGCAGGGAGTGCACTTTGCCCAGCTGAATTTCCCTTCCCTCCAAACCCCATGAAAAGCAAACAGTGGTGGAGATGCCTCTCCATGGCACACAGAACTCACTTTGAAATTCAAGTGACTGCACACAAGATTATTTTTTTTTTTTCAGATCTCTTTTGCAGCAGTGAGGCAGCTTTTAAATGGCACCAGTGGCAACTGCTCAATAACCCAAATTACAACGGCCAAATTCCATTCTGATAATTGCAAAATTAACTTGTGTCACTGTTTCAAGAGGGTGTTTCCCCCTGGGAAGAGGGCTGAGCCAGGTATGGGCATCCAGACCACCTTTCATTTAGCAGAATATATCAGTTTGATTAAAGTTAATAAAGCAAGGAGAGATTTAGCAAATGGAACTAATGTTCAGAGATAATTTCAGCTGGAATAAATGAACAAGAGATGGGGAGAAGTAATTACAGGAATTTGCTGAAGACCTCTAGGGTGAGATGCACATGGCCACAGCACAACTGTGTGAAGGAACAGAACAAAAACTAAGCACAGAAATGGGATCCTTTCCAGGAGGAAATTGGGAATAGCCCGTGGCGATGCTGCCACTGGGATTGGCACAATGCAGAGAATTTCAGAGAACCTGAGGGTGAGGTCTGGGGGGAAATCCAGGAGCTGAGTTCTTGCCACGGTCACTCTGCTCCTCACGCACAGCTGCAGCAGCTAATGTGGTTTTCTGAGGGAGAGATCAGCCAACACCAGCACTGACCCAGCCACAGAATGGATCCCAGAGCCCTTAAGGTGGGAAAACTCCCCCAAAACCATCGAGCCCAACCTTTGGCCCATCAGCACCTCCTCAGCCAGAGCAGAGCACTGAAACCGTGAGCAGAAATGGACAACTTGCTGCACCTCTTATGGTTTTATTTCATTTCCTGGAATACTGAATTAATTTGCTTCTAGATTCGTTTTTAGAAAGAAAAAAATAATGATACACAGAAGGGGTTTATGCCATAAAGCAATTTTTAAACTTTTCCTCCTCTTTGGCTGCTCTGGGTTGCAGCACAGTGGCACTTGTTTACTCTGATGAACTCTGACTTTGAAAGACTCTGACAGGACTTAGCTGCACTCTTTTAATCTAAGAGCATAACCTGTAATCAATAAGCGAGGCTTTTAAAACCATCAATAATTTATTCAAAATTATTCCGTTCTCCAGCCTTCCAGGAACACCGCTCGCGCCCCAACGTCATTTCAGCATAAATAACACGTTAATTTCACCCTTTCCCCAACGCCAACGTGGCTGCAGCAATATGAATTAATCCTGAAAAGCCACAATTCATTGTGCTGGATGAAATATTCAGAGCCTGCTGGATGCCAAGTGGTGCTCGGGGCACTTTGGGAGCATCTGGGGCAGCTCTGACCCAGCATCTCTCAGCACAGCCCCTGCAGGAAGGGGCTCCCTGCAGATTTTGCAGCTCCTGAGCTCTGGGAAATGCTGCTCTCACCTGGAGAGGGGCTGTGGGAAGTCGTGGGCATTGAGGTTTGTGGGAGCCTGGACAGACGTGCTCAATTTGCAGTTCAGGGTTGTTCCCTCCACAGCCACACTCAGCAAATTCAGCCTCAAATCAGTGCTTCAGGCTCATTCCTTCCATCCTCATTTCAGTCCTGCATTTCATTGCCTTACCTAAATGAATACACACTCAGATGTATTTTTATACCTTAAAAAAAAAAAAAATCTCTGTGTTTCCAGCAAGAGTTGCTGTGGCTAATTTGCAAAGCAGGATCCAGCTGCAAGGAATCACTGCAAATTTCCTGTGTGCAGGGAATTTCTGTAGATCCAGCATTATTTTAGCAAGGTTCATTTGTCTGGCTGACATTTTAAAATAGATGTATAAGCAGATATCATGGGCTACTCTTGTAACAAGCATTAAAAAATCTATTCTGTATTTAGTAGAAACTTGATAAAAAATAGAAGGGAATAAACCCAGGGGACCGGAGAACTGCTGTGTGAACACACATGGAAGGTGATGTCCTCAATGGAGATGGTGAGCACTAAAAGCACAAAATTCCTTAATTTTTTGCTCTGGATGTTGGTGTGATAAACCCTGGGCACAAGAGCAGTACCTGAGTGAGAAGCACAGGTGGCTGCCTCTGTTTCCAGCCCCAGGACCGGCCTGGTTTGACACCATTCGGTTGCATTCTCACCCCACTCTTCAGCCAGGATAAAAACACACGGCTGGGTCAGAGCCTTTTGGGGCAAACCCAAGCTCAGTGCTCTGCAGGACGTCACCAAAGCTCAGCCACCCTCCAGGCTCAGCAAGGACTGAAATCCATTTCCTCTGCTGGGGCTGGGGCTGCTCTGCCCATCCTGCTGGGTATTAGGTGTTGGGAAGGGTGAAAGTTTGACAAGAAAGTCTCACAGATATGGATGCTTAGCAGAAAGATTTTTGAATGTAGAGACTGATGAAGGAATAGAGATGGAAGCAAGTTTTGATATAGAAGAAAAGAATTGCTGAGCCAGTCTCACTGGATAACCAAGGATAAAGGGTGTGTGAGTTAGAAGGGGTTTGTATGGCTTAGAGCAAAGGATAAACCCACCCCAAACAAGAAGATGTTTTTACCAAGCAGGAAGACAGCACAGGCAAACAAGGCAGCAAAGTTGCAAGTAGAAAAAAGGTCTCAGAATTTCCATTGCAAGAAAACTGAAAAACAACTTCCAGCTCAAACTGTAATGTACTGACTGTTAGTGATTCAGAGAACAGTAACATGGATATGGTAATTACAGTAGTTATGATAGGCTATAGGTAACAGTTAAGGTATAGATTGGTTCTGCTGTATGAAGATGCTCAGTAAAGAAAAGTACATAATGCATTGTAACCAAAAGTATAGAATGCATTGTAACCTAAAGAAAAGTCTATAATGCACTGTAACCAAACCCAAAGGGTCTCCAGGCCTGCCTGCAGCTGGAGCTGACAGCTGTGGGCACAGCTCTGTCACCACTGACCTTGGATTGCTGGAACACCTTGCATACAATGAACTGCATTTTGTACACAATGAACTGCATTTTGGATACAATAAACTGCATTTTGGATACAATGAACTGCATTTTGGAGAGCCCCTGGAGTCCCACATCCCTCATTTCGGCTCTTACAATTAGGGATTGAGCCTCGGGGCTGTTCCTGCTGTGCTGTTGATGGGGGATTGACACATGTGAACCCTCTGATGCTGCTGCCAGGGCTGGAGCTCCCTGAGCACCTCAAACCCAGCTGGGAAAGCAGCTTAGCCAGGGATCCTCCCTGCACGGCCACATCTGCTCCTGTGCCACCAAACCCTCCCTGCACGGCCACATCTGCTCCTGTGCCACCAAACCCTCCCTGCACGGCCACATCTGCTCCTGTGCCACCAAACCCTCCCTGTGCCTCTCCTCCCTGCACGGCCACATCTGCTCCTGTGCCACCAAATCCTGCCAAGGACAGGGGGCAGGAGCCTTCAGTCCCAAAATGACAGACACAAGTGAGCTCGCAGAAACAATCTCAGCAAGTTTTCCTTCCCCGGGGGCTGCAGTGGGAACGATGATCCGTGTAAAAGGGAATTTGGGGGGGTTTAGCTCACTATTGTCTTCTTGTTTTGCTTTAACCTGCAAAACTCTTCTCCATTCTCCTTTCTCTTGTGAGGATTACACAATTAAGTGACAAAGGCATGTTTTTGACATCTGTCTGATTTCCATGACAACAGATTATGAAACCAGGTGTAGTGAGCATGCGAGACGAAACCTGAGAAAAATGATGAAGCCAAATGAAGATTTAATCAATGTGAAGAACAGCAACAAAAGGGGAGGGGGGGGGGAGGAAAGACACAACAAAGGCTTTTTTTTTTATGGAAGATGTATTTTTCTATCTCCTTTACAAAATAAATGCATTTTTTAATCTCCTTTCTGCTATCCAAACATTATAGGATAAAGGAATATCCTGTACTCATTAGAGAAAGGCAGCTGGAGCAGATTTTGGAAGGAAAGGATCAATTTGTGGCCTTTGCTGAGCAGGTCTGCGTCCTTCCTGCAGGAAGGGAGGATGGTGCCCATGTGCCAACCACCAAAAGTTTTCCTTCTTCCTCTTCCTCTGATGAAAAACAGGAGAGATGGAAAGAACCAGGAGCTGTTTTGTCAGGACGAGTTTCAAAATGCTAAAAAGGTCATTTCTGGGAAGAGGTTAGGCTGCTTTCCTGCCTGCCTGCTGTGGGCTGGACAAAGCAGCCATGAATCCAACTGCAATGGGAGACATTTATGTTTTTGAGGAAAAGGTATCTCTGTATTTTGGAAAGGTGATTGTTGGGAAAAAAGGTGCGAAGGGAATCTGTGGGCTCTCCACAACAGCAGAGAAGAACAGGTCAGAGAAGCATTTCAGACCCTGTCCAGCCTGCTCCCCCTGGGGATGGGAAGGATTCCATGGATTCCCCAAATCTCTCCAAGCCTGGTTTTCTGCCCTGTTCAGCCCACAAGCTCTGAAACCCCCTCAGTGGCTGAGCCCCTGATTTCAGCTCCAGCAGCTTGCTTGTAGCACTGGCTTAAGTTCATAAACCATGTCACAACAGGCTAAGCTGGACATCTTGAAGGACTGCCAAAAAAAGGGCAAGCAAAGAAAATAACTGTAATCCACAGCCTTTTGAAAAGAAGAGGCATAAATAAGTTTTAAAGCCATGAGCACACAGAGGAAGAAATCATGGGAAGAGCCCTGAGTGCCTGAGCAAAGAATTGGTATTTAGGCTCCGTGTTGGTATTCCAGAGGCAGACAGTGAATAATAAGGGAGAGACTGATGCTGCCTGATTTTCAAGGATAACTCACATCCATTTCAGTGCACACACCTGGATTTCCTGCTGCAATTCTGTTTCTGCAGGGGAGGGGGTGGCTTGGCAGGGCTGGAAGCAGCTCTGGGAAGTGTAATTCACTGGCTTGACTTGCAGTGGGGACTGGGAGAGCGGTCAGGGAGAAATCCATGTGAATTTTGGAGCATTTGTCAACAGTGTTAGGAGTTCAATTTGGCACAGGCAGGGGCATAATAACACTGGAGTTACTTTGGGGCCCTCGCAGGTTGCAGCATAAATCTTCCAGGAGCTCGATTTGTGTTCATTTTATGTGTGAAACATTAATAGATTTTTAACATACTGGCACAAGATAAAATGAACTTCAGCGACATCAAAAAGAAAAATCGACTTTGCACAATGCACAGGGAAATACCCTGGTGTGTTTTACACTGTGCTGGGAAGTTGAGTGAGGGTCAGGGTGGGGGAAACACAGCTTACACAGCCAAGGAGGTTTGTTAGCTGTGGTAAAGGGTTGTTTAGAGGAGCAGACACCAAGAAATGCAGGTTTGTGTGCAGCTGAAACGCTGCAGGGCTTCCAAAGCACCTTAAAACCTTAAAACATTCATTCTGTCGCCAGCATTTAATCCAAATTAATTCTAAACCTCCCGTTTTCTAGGCTGGGGTATTGTTGCAGCTGACTGGGAAGTTAAAGCCACCAGCTGAGTCACTCAGCTTGATTTTTAAGGGTCTGAAATCCCTCTCAATGTTGGAGATGGAGAAGGACCTCCAGGAACCTGCTGTAACCATTGTCCATCAATGGGGAATCGACAGAGGGGAAGATTTCCTCCACAGGGAGAGGTTTGCCTATGGACTGTGAAAATCAACAGGATCTGTGAACAAAATTAAAGTTAAAAATTGGATATTGGAGCACTGGATTTGGGCACTTTCCATCAGCTGGAAAGTCAGGTGAGTTCCAGATTTGTCTGGATAAATAAAAGAGGGGTTTCTCCATGTTTCTCCCCTATCACTGCCACCACTTGGTTTATAAATATTTCACTTTTTTTGTCTGCAAGCTCCGCTCTCTTGGTTTCTATGTTACTCTCCATCCCGAGGGTTGGTGCTGAAATGTGAAAATGCTGAAGTTCTCTGCTCTGCCCCGTGCCCAGGAGCTGCTCCCACCTCTGGCAGAGCAGGAGCAGCAGGGCCGTGGCACGGGGTTAACTCCCAGCCTCAGCATTATTTTGGCGCTTCGCATGCAAACGGCATCGCAAATGTTACATGGAGTTATAAAGTTAATATAAAAAGCAGATGGAGAGAAATTAAAAGAGATAGTCAGGGGAGAAGAGATGAGATATAAAAATAGATGGAACTGGTGAAGCATGGAAGTTGCAGAAAAGCTGTTCCAGATGCCAGGAGCTACTCCAGAGAGGTCTCATCCCAGAGACAGGAGTGGCAGGGAAGTACACTGATAAAGGGAAGAATATGCAAAAGTCCTTTCACTTTTGCCTCAAAAAACTGCCAAATACTGCTTTGAATTCTCATGTCTTGCAAATTATCTCACGAACTTGAAAGAAGCAACAATGCTCACCCTCAATATCAGCAGTTAGACTAAGTTTCACACCTTATTTATTAGTATTTTATCTGGAAAATATAGAAAGATATTTGTCATTTAAAGCCAGCAAGCAAAAAGTGTACATACTTTATTCTGCAGCCACAGAAACTCTTTAAATTTGCTTAATTTGTTAAAGGTCTTAGCACATACCCGAATTTATCTCAGAATCCATTTATTTGGGCAACTCTGGGATTAAATAGTGTGGTTCCTGCAGAACTTCTGGATGGAAAAATAAGGCTCTGTGCCTTGATACAAATATTAATTATCACAGTTTTTGTCCAAATTTCCAATCCTCTCTGACCAAAGTGGTTAATAAGGGTGGGACAGCAGAATGTGTCGTTCTGCTCTGAGCTGGCTGGTGACACTGATGAGCACAGCTTTATTAGGGGAGCAGATGTTGTGGTGCACCCTGGAGCTGTCTCTGATAAGGAGTGCTGCCATTCTGAATTTGCTGACAAATGTTATCCAATATTCCAGCCTCAGCACCAGCCTGGAGTTGTGTCTCTCTCAGACCACGAGTCTCTGTGATCTCAGCTCCGTCCTTGGCGCAGCAGAGCCACCTCAGCCTCGCCAGCCCCACAAACCCTTCTGGGGTTGGTTTCTCCTTCAAGGCCTTGCAGCACGAGGTGGAAACAGGGAATGGGTTGGGTTGGAGGGACCCTAAAGCTCATCCAAGCCATGGCAGGGACACCTCCCACTGTCCCAGGCTGCTCCAGCCCCAGTTTCCAGCCTGGCCTTGGGCACTGCCAGGGATGCAGGGGCAGCCCCAGCTGCTCTGGGCACCTGTGCCAGTTTATATCTGTATTTATTTATATTGGCTCTCCCAAGGTTTTACACAGTGGCACAGGTAGAGAAGGGATTCTTCCCAGGAACGTTAATTTGGCTTGATTTCAACCATCTTCAGAATTTAATGGTAAAGTTAAAAAAGACAGATTTGGTCACTGGGTCACTTGGGTAGAAAGGGTTGTGGGAAGAATCAGGGAATCACAGAATCAGAATGGTTTGGGTTGGAAGGGTCCCTAAGTATTATTTATTTCCAACCCCAACCACCTTCCACTGTCCCAGGGTGCTCCTGTTCTGTCCAGCCTGGCCTTGGGCACTGCCAGGGATCCAGGGCTGCTCTGGGCAACCTCAGGGCCTCCCCACCCTCTCCCAGGGAACAATTCCATCCCAATATCCCATCTAAATCTCCCCTTTTCCATCTTACAGCCATCCCCCCGTGTTCCATCACTGCACACCCTTGTGCAAAGCCCCTCTCCATCCTCCCTGCAGTCCCCTTTCCCTACTGGAAGGCAGATCTCCTGCCTGGAATGCTTCCTTTCCAGGCTGAATGTGGTACATTCCTTGGGAGCCAAATGGCTTCCCAGAAGATTTTTTAGGCTGGAGAGGCTCTCTGGAGCAGTCTCCCCATCAATACCAGCTCAGACAAAGTAAGAATGTAGCAATTAGATGACATTTGTGGCCATTACCATCAAAGAACAGTATATTAATGATGTTCTACACAACCATTTCCCAGTATTTCCTTAGAAACTCTTGTTGGGTCTACCCATAAATGTCTCATAAAAGCTATAAATATTCAAGAAAGGAAGTCAGTTACATATAAAGACCTCTAATAGGCACTATGAATGAGTTCTGAACCGTATAATAGCCAGGCACCTGTGAAAAATGGCAAGAGGATGTGATCTATACATTATATATGAGGCACTTTGCTACAGCTGCGAAGATTTCGAGTTATTCAGCGGAGCTAGAAAATTAAAACAAGAGAATAGAACAAGAAAGGCATTTGAATTAAGTCTTGTGTGGTGCTGCTTCTTACTCAGCCATCATTATAATAATTTGTTTTGCGCAAAATAGATTTATAAAAGCTCATAAATTCTGGTTAAATGCAAATCCACGTTGCTGGTATTTATTTAACTTTCTACAAGTTGCTCACAATGGGTTTGTGACCAGAGTGGTGAATCACTCCAATCAAACTCAACAGGCAGAGCTGGACACTGAGATGTCACTGAGCCATATTTTGGTTATGTCGTGTGCATTTTCAATACACAACCAATAAAATCACTGCAAAAATGATATTTAACATGATACTGAACTTCTAAGGTTTTACTCTCTCTCCTCCCTTCATTCTTTTCCTTTTAATCAGCAGCAGCAGCCAGACTTGCTGCAGCTCCTGGGCTTCCATGGACAGCAATGATGATTTGTCACAAGAACTGAGGAGAGCAATTCCTGGCTGCAAAAGGCAGAGGAAAGGTCTGGGTTTGGGGGGAGCTGCCTGACATCACCTGCAGATTTACAGGACACTGGGGCACAGAGCCTGAACCTCCAGAGCCTGTTGGGGCTCATGGACCCACAGAAAATGACCCTGACTGAAAATGGGGCTCCCGAGCAAGAGGTCTGCTCAGGGGTGACACAAGAATTGCACCTGAGGGACCTCCTGGAGCAGCTCCTGGCTGGAGCTCGAGGCTCAGGGCCTCCAGGAATGGCGCTGCACAGGCAGAGGGGTGATCCTGACAGGATGCTGCAGATTTGGGATGCTGTGACAATCCAGGGATCAGCCGCCCCCTGCGCCAGCTGGGCATGGACATGGAGCAATCCCTGCTGGTGAAGCTCTGTGCTTCAGCCTGCAAAACGTGTGAAATGGGGGCTGCATTCTCCTCCTTTCTCTCACAGATCTGCCTCAGGTAGGCTGAGAAGATTCCTGGTGGCTGGGAAAAGCAGCTGGGAGAAAGTCTGTTCTCTGCTGCACAGCAGCACTCCAGTGCTGGGAGTGACATTTCACAGTCCAATCAGAGAAGCAGCTGGAGATTCCACATTTCTCTGTTCATTTCTCTAAAAGCCTGATGTGTCCTCTCTCTAAGGGGCTCCAGCCCCTCTGTGACTGGGTGGGCCCAAGGCGCTGAGGTGTCCCCGTGTTCAAACAGTGACCGGACAAGGGAGGCTCCTTGTCCTGCAGCAGGTCCCAGCTGTGTGCCACAAACCCCTCCTGCTCTCCTGGTGCCTCTCTTTTTGGGGGATCCCTGGGATTTCTGTTGGAGGAATCCTTGTGCCGCTCTTCCTACACTCGAGCGCTGATTGAGTGGGAGAAAAGCTCTGAGCACCCTCAGAATTCACTTCAGCATCAATGAGAATTCCAGCACTCACTACAGAGCCTTCCACTTCCTCAAAAGAGCTGGTTTTGGTTTGATTCACTGGTGTTTTCAGCCCTTCTCACCTGGCAGTGTGGGATTTTCCAGAGATGAGTTGGATATCACATTGATATGCTCTGGAGGTACAAGGAAAGCGTGTAGCAGCACTGGGAAACAAGTGCCACAAGCAGAGGTCACAGCCATCAGGGTGTGTTTGAATCCTGCCTAATGAGTGACTCCCCTTGCTAAATAAATCATTAATGCATGCATTTATTGAAGGCAAACGCTGTCGTGGTCTTCAGGCACCGAAGCTGGAAAAGCTACACAAGAGGATGAGAGCAGAGCATTGTTAGAAATGTTCTTTCAGGTGTTTGTGCACTGATGCAACAGCTGCATGCAAACAGTGCTGGGCTTTTTGGTGGTGAAGAGACTTCCCAAAACTTCAGCTTCTTTTTCACCATTTGGGAATGAAAGATTTTCTTTTATTAATGCAGCAGTCTGTGGGTCTGCATGGTCACAAGTTACCCACAGAAACTGCCAGTGACCAGGAAAAATGTTTTCACTTCCAGTGCACCTGAACGATGTCCACAGTTTGGCTTTTCTGGATGCCTCAGTGACTCGGAGAGGCCCCTTGGCTGTTCTTGTTCTCTTCTTTCTCAATGGGTTATTCATCTGCCTTCCAACCTAAGCAGAAGCAGCCCGAGCTGCTCCACCAGACCCTTCTCCAGCTGCAGCCACACAGCATCCCCCAGGGACCATCCCCTCTGGAGAAAGGCGGAAAAACCTGTAGGGGGATGGAATAGAAGAAAATAAAGATAGTGTAGAAAGCAATCTCACCCCCAAGGAGTTGCAGCTAGGCCAATTATCAAAGATTAAGAACAGGGCCTGACTTTAACAGGCCATAGCTGTACCCAATGAGAAGAAGAGTGCTATAAAGAGTGGAGAAGGGAACTGGAGTCCCTTGGATGCTCTGTGAATGAGAAAAAGTCAGTGCTGTGAGGAGCTGCCCATGAGAAACACCAAAAAGGTATGAAACTTTTGTGATAAGGAGACAACAGTATGGAACCCTTGCAATGACAACAAAAACTCACCACAAAATACAAATATTTATCATATTTCCATCTCTCCTTCTATTGCTGAAGTAAAAAGGGGCCAAGAATTCCCTTTTGCCAATGGGGAGAAAATGCCACCAGCACAGCACTTGTGGAAGTCCTGGGTTCACCCCAAGGTGCAGTGCTGAGGAAACCCCCTATGTTTTTTTGGGTGGCACCTGGGGTCACTCCCCACCTTGAGGTGAGTCCAAGGACCAGGATAAAGCCTTGGCTGGTGTAAATCGGCTCAAATGCCCAGATTTGAGTCCCTGTGGCTGAGAATCCAGCTCAGTGTGCCAGCCTGGCCTTGGAAAGGCTCCTCAGGCTGTGGAGATGCTCTCTCCACGCTTTGGAGAGAAGTAATGAGCGCTGAGGGAGGAATGGAAGGAGAACTGAGTTCGTTTTCAGATTTGTGGGAGTCCTTTATCATCCAAACTCCGATGGAAATGATCTCCCTGAAGAGTGTAACACTCAGACAGAAGCCAGCCATGGCCTGGCTCTTAATCGCTCTCCAAATTGATATAAAATACAGAGCAGGAGCCACAATATTAAAAATAAAAAGCTTCATAAGAAGATCATTCTTAAGCATTTTCGGCTTTGATGTAAGGAAGATATTTTATGTGTCAGAAAAGTCTCCAGTGCTGGCTCTTGGCAGCAGGCTTGAGGGAAGGGATTATTCCATGGCTGTGGCTGTACATCACCTGCTGAAGGGAAGACCAGAGCTATAATTAGGGCTCTCCCAGTGCCATCATGTTGGGTATCTTTGGATAATTGTTGCAGCCCACGAGCCTGTCCATATGTTTTTCTGTGAGGGATGATTAATTCTCCTCTCCTTCAATACAATGTGCGGTTTATGCAGGGAATGGATCTTTACGAGCGGAAGAACTCCTGTGTAAGAGGAAAATAAAGCTCCTAATCCTGCCATTGCCCCGGGGGAAATCCAGCCCGGCAAATGGCATCGGGGTTCTTCATTCTCAGGAGTTGTTTATGGCGAGTGAGAGGAGCACCCCAGGTCAGGCAGGGCTGCTCAAACTCTGCCGTCTGGCCAGGCAGCAGAGCCCGGGGCTCGGGAAGTGTTGAACGGGCATTGTTTTCACAGCCTGGATTTCCCCATGTGCATTTATACCTTTTGGGGAGGGAGAGCAGCCCCTAACTGCGGCGGGCACTGCGCTCAGAGCCTGGCACAGCACAGCCAGGAGCACCTGAGAATGCGGGACTGGGCAGGTGGGGAAAGAATTCCCGGTTTTCCTGAACTGGGTGAGAACACGAGCAGCCTCCAGCTCATTCTATTGAGCCCTCCAAAGCTGTGTTTGCTCCTGAGGGATGCACAAAACGCTTGTGTAAAACCTCAGCCCGTTCTTCCTGAGGTGGCAATTCTGCGCACTCCCTGACCAGCCCACACCTCCACCTGCCCCGATGTTTCTCCAGCAGGGAAAACAGCTAAAAATTACAGTTATTAGTCACTATTCTCCCCTTCTTCTGAGTCATTAACATCAATTACTAACCACTGCATTGTCAATTAAGACTATCACTTGCTGCTATTCACTGCTAATGTGCTAATTGTCATCAATTTACTGCCTCAATTATGTGGTCATACACTTGCCTCGAGGTATAGAGATGTGATATAAGGATTGGGAGGAGGAACAAGCTCTGCCTGGTTTTAATGCAGGGAAAGAAACCTGGAGTGAGTCTGAACATGGATGGAGTTTCAGAATTCTAGAGTAAAATTATTCTAACACACAGATGATAGTAAAGGAAACAAAAACCACAATTAAAGCCAAGTGTTTTCCAAGACCCTTTTTTATTCCTGACCCTTCCACTGAAAATGTGATGTTATTTCCCCTGCAATGGATTTGTGGATCGTGCTCACTCTGTAATCATGTATATATTTTTGCCTAATTATATCTGATTGCTTACTGCATGTTGTACTTTCTAATGAGCACTGAATTATTAATCTGCTGCCGAGCCTTTCTCAGCATACAAAAGGGAGAGATGTCTGGTGTCATTGAACACAGCCTATTGTGTTCCCTTCAAGCAGCAGCAAACTTTAGGATTCAGCAGTGTGCCAGATTCTCACTACAGACACAGCCGAGTTCTCTTTGACAGGTTTTAAATAATATGTTTTTGGTATGCTTTATCTGACACTAAGCTGCCCTGAAAATAGTAGAGGAAGTCTGCTAGAGAGAATAAAATCAGACAAACTCCTAAAAAAAAAATATAAAATCCTTCCTGCCTCTATTTTTCAGTCCTTAGGCAAATAACCTTGTAGGTTGTATGGAAGGGTTTGATTTCTTTCATGCAGTTGCTCAGCAATCCAAGGAAATAAAGCAGAGATGCTTATCCAGAGCAAGGGTCCGGGGAAAATGATGGATCTTTTTCCCAGCAAAGGAATTGGGATTTTCTGCCTAAAATTGTGATGGGAACTTGATTTTCACATGCAATGTTTATCTGTGATGGGGTGAAATCCTATTTCAAGTCATCCTGAGCATTCCCAGAGCAGCTGTGGCTGCCCCTGGACCCCTGGAAGTGCCCAAGGCCAGGCTGGACAGGGCTTGGAGCAGCCTGGGACAGTAGAAGGGGGGGAAAGATGAAGTTTAAGCTCCCATCCCACCCAAGCCATTCCCTAATTCCAGGCTGGATCTATAATTTGGTTCCAATAAAACCTCTCTTTGCAGGTGCTGTGCTGTTGAAAGCAAGGACAAATAGAACAATGGTCTGTGTATTAATGCTGGTCTAGAATAACTCCCTAAGCTACAGAAAAGTTTATCAGTGAGATATTGGGAAGTTCTAAGCTTAATAATGGAGCTCTGTGCAGTTGTGTTTGAAGGCTCACAAGCAGGTGTTGTATTTGAAATAATCAAGCATTGTTTAACCAAAGGTACCTGTGCTTACAGTGGTTGGATGGAACTACTGTCAATATAGAATATATACTGTACAGATATAAATACTGTCAATGTGCTTCTGCTTTGTGGGATTGGCCAAAAAACTCCTAAAGTGAGTTGTGACATTGAGTTCTGTGTCTGCTGCCTGGGATGTGAGCTGCTGACATCTTCCCATTGTCATACCCATGGAATGAGGCTGATGCTGGAAAATCCAACAGCTTGAGGGGCATCCCCAGCAGTCCTGTCCCGTTTGTGATCTGTACACAGACCCCTGGGCAGCAATGTGAGAGGAGGGCTTTGCTTTTCAAGTTTGAAGTCTTTTATTTGCTCCCTAAATCTCTGAACCCCCTGCTTGTGCTGGACAGTGGAAATGGCAGCCTTGGCTGTTGGCATCATTGCTTTGTGGTGATTGTTCCTATCTGATGCTAAAGCTGATTTTCATCTCTGAAGATATCCCAGGCTCAGTGTCCTAACTTAGATTTTGACAAAAAGGAATGAAACCAAGAGATTAATATTTGTGCTGATTTGTTTAGAAGTTTTTTTGATCAGCTTGAGGAAAATATGGGGAAGAGAGATGAGGTTCAAGTGTTTTATAATTGTGGGGTGAAACATTTCTTTGGCTCCATCTGACTGAAATATCAGCTTCATTTGAACTTAGTGGCATCAATTTGGGGTATTTTTCCATACCTAGATTTTTCTTTTAGTTTTGCTTGTTTGTTCTCTTATCTCTGCTCCCTGACAAAAATTTCTGGAGAAGAACAACCTAACGGAGGCTGCAGCTTCCACACATTTTAACTGTAGCTTGTTGAAATTAGTTTAATATAATAATTACTTCTTTTCCCAAATACGCCTTTTATGTGGAGTGATTCAGGAATGCAGTTGTCAAAGGGGAGGTGGGGAGGAGGAGGAGGGAATCACTGAATAACGAGGTGGGAATGAGTCAGTGTGTGAGGGCAGCACTCCCCGATCCCCCCTGTGCCCCCCAGTGCCACAGTGCTGCTCATCCCAGAGTATCCCTGTCCCAGCTGGGGTGGTGGTGATGGAACGGGACACCGGGGCAGGCTCTGACCTTGAAAATGCCGCTTAGAAAGCCAAAGCCAGGGGAACATCCTGGGTCTTTAACAGGAACGTAAAGACTTTGTTGGTGTATAAGCATCTCCCAGACTCCCAAACTGACTGTGTAAAATTTCATGGCTGGGGTCTAAATTCTGTCTTTGGCACTGGGGAGAATCCCAGAATGGTTTGAGTTGGGAAGGAACCTTGAATCCCACCCAGTGCCACCCTTGCCATGGTAGGGACAGCTCCCACTGTCCCAGGCTGCTCCAGCCCCAGTGTCCAACCTGGCCTTGGGCACTGCCAGGGATCCAGGGGCAGCCCAGCTGCTCTGGGCACCTGTGCCAGGGCTGCCCACCTCACAGGGAACAATTCCTTCCTGATACTTTCAAGTCCTTGATGCCCGGATGCAGGGAGCCGCAGCCAGCTGAGGTGCTTGGGTGTGTTTTAGAGAGACAAATCTCCAGACTGACGTTCTCCCTCTGATTTTGTTCTCCCCAGCCGTAAAGTCCTGCTCCAGGTGTAAGAGAGCTCCTCCTTTCCACCCCTCCCCGAGTCCCACTGATGTTGATTTATTTGAAGTGTGACAGTAAAAGTGGTGGCCCTCCTTTATTAATGCCGGGGAAGGGGAGAGATTAAACAGCCCATAAATTACATCAGCTGCTCAGAGGGGAACTTTGGCTGGATCTCGAAGGACAGAGACAGAGGGAAAATCAGCTGCTGTGGTTAGAAAGGAACTGGGAATTGTTGGTTAATTCAGACACATAAATAATAAAAAGTTGCCCAAGTCCAAGTTAGTTTTTTGAAGGGTTTTTAGGAAAGAGAGAGCTTTTCTTCCTCAAACCACCTGCTCTAGACCTAGAAAAGATTTCAAGAAGTTGAATACATCTCTTTTTCCTCTTGAAAACTTCCATCCAGTTTTATTATTTGGGTAGGTAATACCACAAATACAGATGGCATTTACCCTTGCCTTGTCTCCTCCCAATCTGTTCTCTTTTCTGGGTTAATACCTTCTCCCACTCTGCTCTTCTATTTCAATGTAGTGTTTAAAAATAAAATGGCAGATTTCTCCTTGCTTTTCCTCTCTATTTCTTCACATTTATATTTTGACTTTGTTACCTTTGGCTCACCTCATCTGCCTACATAGAAAGCTTTTTTTGTTTGTTTGTCAGAGTCTTCTACATAACTTTTCCTAGAACTCAGAGTAAGCCCTGCTTAAAGAACAACTTTCATGCCTTTCAACCCAATTCATTTTCTCTTAGTACATTTTATTTGTTATAATTTCAAGATTTATGATTTACAAACAGCACAGAAGTGAGGAGTTATGGGAGACAAAAACAGGAGGGTGGGGGGAAAAATAAAATCCGTATTTTAGTTTGGGTTTCTGCCTAAAAGGATGACACTAGGTCCATTTTTTCTCCAGTACAATGGAAGGTATTGAATTTGGAGATTCATGCATGAAGTAAAAATTGGCAGGAAAAAAAATCAGTTTAGTGAAATTCAAAGCAAGTTCCTACAATGAAACTGTGTGGGGAGTGGGGGTGTCAGATTGAACTTTAATAGAAATTTTTCCCTTAAATTTTTTTTCTGACAGTATTTTATTAAAAACCTCACAAACATTTGAAGAAGCAAAAATTGTTCACAGTGTAAAAGTTCCAACGTAGCACTTTGAAAACAGGAGTGAAACTCTTCTGTCTCCTTCCACACATCATTCTTCACTTTGGAAGTGCTCCAAAAGAAATCATCTAAGCCTTTCAAACCAACTTGTTCCACTTTCTTGCTCTAAAGGCATTCTTTAAGCCACACTCTATTTTGAACACCTTCACTCTCCCTAATAATCATCTCCTTGATGGCTCTACCACAACTGGAGGGAAAAATTCCAATTCTCCCGCTGCAATTGTGATGCTTCCCTGTCCCAAGAACATAAAGGAAGGTTCCTGCCAGCCCGTGCTGTCATTTGCAAACTCTTTGTCACATTTTGTCACAGCAGGGATCAATATTTGCCACGGTGCCAAGGCGGCAGCTCCATATGCCGCCTCTTTTCGTGGAGGGCATGCCAAAAATAACACTGTGGTGCAGCTCCTGGGGGAGGTGGTGCTGTGGACATGGACAAATGGATCTGATCTTCTCTTAAAGCATCCGTGGTCACCCCTCTGTTGCTCCAAAAGGCAAGCAGAGCTCTGCCAGGGGCGATTTGGGCTGCGAGGACGCGCCGCGGATCTCAGCGGGAGCTGGGTGGGTGTTTGGGTGCTTAACACCACTCCAGCATTTCTGCAGGCTGATTAATCCACGGAAAGCTTGTAATTATCCCAGTGTTTCCCTCTGGACTCCTTAGCATGTGTTGGTGTCTGGCTGTCTCTTTGTAGCATATGTTCTCCCTCTCCTGGGCCCATCCTGGAGCGCATCCGCGGGGTCGGGGCCACGCGGCCACTGCAGCCCTGCAGGGTGACCCTGCCCAGCCCGGTGCTCGCTGAGGTTTGGGGTGGCAGTGCCATGGCAACAGGAGGCTGTGCACGCACTGATTACCAAGCAACATTTGCTAATTAAAGACAGCTCGAGGCTCAGCTCTCGCTGCGTTCGCGGCACAAGGCGAGAGGCAGCGGTAGGGGTTTGTCACTGAGGTGTGGCAGCACACGCTCTGTGCTCCTGCTGCTCCTTGCCCCTGCTGTCAGAGCCATCCCCCATGAACTCGCCCTTCTGAGAACCCAAAAGGAGGCCCAAGTGCTCCCCTTGACCTAAGGAACCTCAGGTACCTGTATATCTCTAATGAACGCACAGTTGTGACCAGAGAGGAATTTAATTCACTCACCAGTTGGCACAAGGTATTTTCTGTTGGTGCTGCTTTGATTTCCACCCATTAATTCAAATTAATATAGAATTTCGAGCTGCATCTATTTTCTGGTATTGAAAGAATCTGAGGTGTTCGTGTTCTGGTGAAGTTTTGGGTTCTTTTTTCCTGACAAGAAATGAAGGACAGACATTTGGTGGATTCTTCTTTTCCTTAGACCACCTTGATGAACTTGTTCCTCTCACTTTTGGAAATTACCCCAGGCACTGCAAATCTATAAAATGTCTTTTCTTCCTCTCCTTTCCACACCCTGTGATTCTCGTAGTACATTTTATTCTATTTTATTCATAAGTTGTGGTCAGGCTTGGCTTCCCATGCAACCGCACACATCCAGCCACAGCATCCTCCAGGGAAGGACTTTTCTCCTTGGGTCCCTCATGGATCAGGATTTTCCTAGGAGCAGAGGACATGATTCAATAGGAATTCCACAGAAATGAGCTGAAAACTGTGGCTGGCAGGTTCTGAACAGAACCCATCCCTTCTTACTGCTGCAGCACCTCTCCTCTGTCACTCACAACTTCATTTTCCTCCTTAAAGAAGGTGCCAGATGTGCGCAGACAGAGCCAAGTGCTGAATTCCTCAAAACTCAAAATGCCTCAAAACTCCAGAACTCCTTTGTGGAGCAGGGTGTGCTGGGAGCTGTTCCTCCCCTGAGGAATGGGGTTTAGCTTTTCCCAGGCAAAGGAAAGAATTGGTGGTGACTCTCATAGTGAGGGCAGGATCTCACCGAGTCACCATTTTCCCTCCGTATTTTTGTGGTTCCAACCTTTAGCTTTCTCAGTCTTTTCCCTTATAAAGTGTTTTTCACCTTATATTGTTTTATACCCCAAATAGAGTTGGTTTTCTCCCTAATTGCTTGCCAGCTTTCCACAAAGCAGTGCTCTGGGCATCTCTGACCTCTGGAAATCCCTTCAGGGGAGATTATTCTGCAATAGTAAGCTGGGACCCAGAGCCAAACCTCTCTGCGCACGCAGGGAGCTGCATCATCTCTGATGTATTAATGTGATTTGATGCCATCATTTCAGCAACTGGAGATGCAGATGTGGAAGGATATGTGCAGACAGAAAATTAAATTGTATAGATCATGAGCATCTCAGGGTTGATTAAATGAAATGAGAGTGCATTTCCTCTTTCATACGGAAAGAGGCTTAACATCAAAAAAAACCTAATCTTTTCTAAGATAAAGTTCATTAACACAATGATTATTCATTTGGCTTTTATAATGATACTGCTGCTTAATCACCAGAACATTGCTTCCTGTGCTCTAGGAGAACCAGCAGGAAGCATTTGAAGAGACAGAGCTGGTGCTAATGCAGCAGCAGCCAGGATGGAATCTCAGTGCCTTTCATTTTTAAAAGTGAATTCCTGCTCAGGTTCCTAAAACCCCACCCATCAAACAGCAGGAGCTTTAAACCCAACATTAAATTTATACAGCAATGAAGCCTCAGGTTTCCTGTTTCTACACAGTTAACATCTAAGTTTCCTCCTGGGTCCATTTCCATTATTTATTATATTATTTGCCTAGAGTAGCACCCCAGAGGAGCATTGTAATCAGGAACTGAGCTTGTGTTGGGAGAAATACAGTGCAGTCACTCCAGAGCTGGCCTGGCCTCTTGAGTTTATAATCCTAATAAACAAGGCAAACAGTAATAGAGATAGATAAACAAATGCTGGAGGAAGCTGGCTGCTTAATGACTTCCTCTCCTGCAGTTTCCATCCCCACCTCGTGCTCCTGCACGGCTCCAACCCCTTCTCCACACTCAGTCTGAAACTCAGGGCCCCTTCCTCCCCTGCTGCAGGGCTTTATTTCCCCTTTCCCTGTAAGAGCCGAAATGAGGGATGCGGGACTCCAGGGAACTCTCCAAAATGCAGTTTATTGTGTACAAAATGCAGTTTATTGTATCCAAAATGCAGTTTATTACATCCAAGACCTTCCAGCAGTCCAGGGTCAGTGGTGACAGAGCTGTGCCCACAGCTGCCAGCTCCAGCTGCGGGCAGGCCTGGAGACCCTTTGGTTTTGGTTACAATGCATTATGTACTTTTCTTTTGGTTACATTGCATTATAGACTTTTCATTTTGGTTACAATGCATTATGTATTTTTCTTTGCTGAGCACCTTCATACAGCAGAACCAATCTATACCTTAACTATTACCTATAGCCTATCATAACTACTGTAATTACCATATTCATGTCACTGTTCTCCAATCACTAACAGTCAGCACATTACAGTTTAAGCTAGAAGTTGTTTCTCAGTTTTCTTGCAGTGGAAAATTCTTTTCTCTGCTTGCCACATTTGCTGCCTTGTTGGCCTGTGCTCTCTTCCTGCTTGGTAAAAACATCTTCTTGTTTGGGGTGGGTTTATCCTTTGCTCTAAGCCATAAAAAACCCTTCTAACTCACACACCCTGTGCCTCCTTGGTTATCCAGTGAGACTGGCTCAGCAATTCTTCTCTTCTGTATCAAAACTTGCTTCTCTATTCCTTCATCAGTCTCTACATTCAAAAATCTTTCTGCCCAGCACACCTATCTGTGAGACCTTCTTGTCAAACTTTCACCCTTCCCAACCTTTCCCTTCACCTCTGCTCACCATTCCTGTCCTTTGTTGTTGTCTCCCTTCTCCTGTCCCAGCAGTGCTGGTGACCCCTCAGTCCGTGATGGTCCCTGTGGCAGCAGGGCCAGGCTGATCTCCTGATGCCACCTCAGGTGTCACCAAGCAGGGGCACTGCTGCTTCTCCTCCCTGGCAATATTTGAGGGCAGGAACCGGAATAATTTAACCCCTTTCTCTTTTCCTGGGGTGTTTTTTCTCTTGAGAAACAGGGTGGAGTGTGTGGAGGGATGGAGGAAGGAATTGGGAGATGCCTCCAAAGAAAGAGGGAATATTTGGAAGGCAATCACAGGAGGTTTTAGGACCTGTTGATGTTGTAAATGTAGGACAGTTTGATTTCTACCCTTTAATTTGAATGATTATTGAACTTTCAGCTGCAGCTATTTTCTTGTATTACATTCTTCTATATACCACATAGGAATCTGAGGTAAAAACATCATCTTGTTTGAGGTGGGTTTATCTTTTGCTCTAAGTCATAAAACCCCATCTAACCCCATGTTCTGGTGAAGTTCTTTGGGTTCTTTTTTCCTGGCAAGAAATGAAGGACAGACATTTGCTGGATTCTTCTTTTCCTTAGACCACTTTGGACTTTTCTCCTTGGGTCCCTCATGGATCAGGATTTTCCTAGGAGCAGAGGACATGATTCAATAGGAATTCCACAGAAATGAGCTGAAAACTGTGGCTGGCAGGTTCTGAACAGAACCCATCCCCTTCTTACTGCTGCAGCACCTCTCCTCTGTCACTCACAACTTCATTTTCCTCCTTAAAGAAGGTGCCAGATGTGCGCAGACAGAGCCAAGTGCTGAATTCCTCAAAACTCAAAATGCCTCAAAACTCCAGAACTCCTTTGTGGAGCAGGGTGTGCTGGGAGCTGTTCCTCCCCTGAGGAATGGGGTTTAGCTTTTCCCAGGCAAAGAAAAAAAGAATTGGTGGTGACTCTCATAGTGAGGGCAGGATCTCACCGAGTCACCATTTTCCCTCCGTATTTTTGTGGTTCCAACCTTTAGCTTTCTCAGTCTTTTCCCTTATAAAGTGTTTTTCACCTTATATTGTTTTATACCCCAAATAGAGTTGGTTTTCTCCCTAATTGCTTGCCAGCTTTCCACAAAGCAGTGCTCTGGGCATCTCTGACCTCTGGAAATCCCTTCAGGGGAGATTATTCTGCAATAGTAAGCTGGGACCCAGAGCCAAACCTCTCTGCGACGCGGGAGCTGCATCATCTCTGATGTATTAATGTGATTTGATGCCATCATTTAAGCAACTGGAGATGCAGATGTGGAAGGATATGTGCAGACAGAAAATTAAATTGTATAGATCATGAGCATCTCAGGGTTGATTAAATGAAATGAGAGTGCATTTCCTCTTTCATACGGAAAGAGGCTTAACATCAAAAAAACCTAATCTTTTCTAAGATAAAGTTCATTAACACAATGATTATTCATTTGGCTTTTTATAATGATACTGCTGCTTAATCACCAGAACATTGCTTCCTGTGCTCTAGGAGAACCAGCAGGAAGCATTTGAAGAGACAGAGCTGGTGCTAATGCAGCAGCAGCCAGGATGGAATCTCAGTGCCTTTCATTTTTAAAAGTGAATTCCTGCTCAGGTTCCTAAAACCCCACCCATCAAACAGCAGGAGCTTTAAACCCAACATTAAATTTATACAGCAATGAAGCCTCAGGTTTCCTGTTTCTACACAGTTAACATCTAAGTTTCCTCCTGGGTCCATTTCCATTATTTATTATATTATTTGCCTAGAGTAGCACCCCAGAGGAGCATTGTAATCAGGAACTGAGCTTGTGTTGGGAGAAATACAGTGCAGTCACTCCAGAGCTGGCCTGGCCTCTTGAGTTTATAATCCTAATAAACAAGGCAAACAGTAATAGAGATAGATAAACAAATGCTGGAGGAAGCTGGCTGTAATGACTTCCTCTCCTGCAGTTTCCATCCCCACCTCGTGCTCCTGCACGGCTCCAACCCCCCCTTCTCCACACCTCAGTCTGAAACTCAGGGCCCCTTCCTCCCCTGCTGCAGGGCTTTATTTCCCCTTTCCTGTAAGAGCCAAAATGAGGGATGCAGGACTCAGGGCTCTCCAAAACAGTTATCTCAAAATGCAGTTTATTGTATCCAAAATGTACAAAATGCAGTTTATTGTATCCAAAATGCAGTTTATTACATCCAAGACCTTCCAGCAGTCCAGGGTCAGTGGTGACAGAGCTGTGCCCCCAGCTGTCAGCTCCAGCTGCAGGCAGGCCTGGAGACCCTTAGTTTAGGTTACAATGCATTCTAGACTTTTCTTTTGGTTACATTGCATTATAGACTTTTCATTTTGGTTACAATGCATTATGTACTTTTCTTTGCTGAGCATCTTCATACAGCAGAACCAATCTATACCTTAACTGTTATCTACAGCCTATCATAACTACTGTAATTACCATATTCATGTTACTGCTCTCCAATCACTAACAGTCAGTACATTACAGTTTAAGCTAGAAGTTGTTTCTCAGTTTTCTTGCAGTGGAAAATTCTTTTCTCTACTTGCCACATTTGCTGCCTTGTTTGCCTGTGCTGTCTTCCTGCTTGGTAAAAACATCTTCTTGTTTGGGGTGGGTTTATCCTTTGCTCTAAGCCATAAAGCCCCTTCTAACTCACACACCCTGTGCCTCCTTGGTTATCCAGTGAGACTGGCTCAGCAATTCTTCTGTATCAAAACTTGCTTCTATCTCTATTCCTTCATCAGTCTCTACATTCAAAAATCTTTCTGCCCAGCACACCTATCTGTGAGACTTTCTTGTCAAACTTTCACCCTTCCCAGCCTTTCCCCTCACCTCTGCTCACCATTCCTGTCCTTTGTTGTTGTCTCCCTTCTCCTGTCCAGCAGGTCCTCAGTGCTGGTGACCCCTCAGTCCGTGATGGTCCCTGTGGCACCAGGGCCAGGCTGATCTCCTGATGCCACCTCAGGTGTCACCAAGCAGGGGCACTGCTTCTTCTCCTCCCTGGCAATATCTGAGGGCAGGAACCGGAATAATTTAACCCCTTTCTCTTTTCCTGGGGTGTTTTTTCTGTTGAGAAACAGGGTGGAGTGTGTGGAGGGATGGAGGAAGGAATTGGGAGATGCCTCCAAAGAAAGAGGGAATATTTGGAAGGCAATCACAGGAGGTTTTAGGACCTGTTGATGTTGTAAATGTAGGACAGTTTGATTTCTACCCATTAATTTGAATGATTATTGAACTTTCAGCTGCAGCTATTTTCTTGTATTACATTCTTCTATATTCCACATAGGAATCTGAGGTAAAAACATCATCTTGTTTGAGGTGGGTTTATCTTTTGCTCTAAGTCATAAAAACCCCATCTAACCCCATGTTCTGGTGAAGTTCTTTGGGTTCTTTTTCCTGGCAAGAAATGAAGGACAGACATATGCTGGATTCTTCCCTTCCTTAGACCACTTTGATGACCTTGTCCTTTTCACTTTTGGCCCTACATGCCTATATATATATTTTTTTTTTATATAATAATGTTTGCAGGCAGCCCTTTTCTCCACAATGAAAGCAAATGCCCCAGGAGTCAGCACAGGCTTCACTCACCAGCAGAAGGGTTCAGAAAATCCTCTGTTCCTCAGGCTGCTCCTCACAGGCATTTGTTCCCTTATTTTTACTTCTGCAATAAGAGAGGGAAGTCCTGGAAAGAGCATCCTTCCTGTTCACAAACCTAGGGATAGGGAGCCTGGGGCACACCTGAGCATCTGCACCTGGCTGGGAGGGCTGGACTCGAGGGGCTCAGCCTGAGGCCGGGAAGAGGAGCTACCTGGGCAGCCCTGCCCAGCCTGGCATGCTCTGGGCAGGGCTGCCCGGCTCCCTTCTGCTGCTGCATCTCCCCTTTGGCCAGCGAGGGCTCTCCAGCCTCCCCAGAGCCCTGGCCAGCGCTGAGTTTGCTCTGGGCTGTTCAGACACAGGCTGGGACGGACCAAACCAGCTCTCCTCGGTCTGGGACCCTTCTGCTGCTGTCTGTTGGATGGGACACGCACCACAGGGGGGTTTGGGAAGGGTTTGTTCTGCCTAAACATTCCTGAAGCAGCTCACGCTCTGCCATCCACCCCAAATTCCCTGGGGGTAATTTTGTTATCCCAGCAGGGGCGGCGAGTCCTTTCCTTTCTCCTGCCTGCTCGGTGCAGCAGAGGGAAAGCTGGACTAAAACAATCAGGGAAAAAATATAGCAACACTTGTGCTCTAGTAGGAGCTGTTATAATCCAAATTAGCTGATAAAAGCATTCTTGAGAGTGAAGTCCACAAAAAAAATGGTTAAAAGGTTATATCTGAGAACAGAACTTTTGAGAACAAATTGCTGCTGCAGGAATGCATCTGGGAAGATCAGGTTTAAGGATCTGCCTTGTTCTTCCCATTTCCATCTCAGATCCTTCAGTATCCATCCTTTAGGAGTGTCAAAGGAATGTGGCAGCATTTTTAAATTAAGCTCAGGTGTGCAAACAGCTCTGATCCTTCTGCCTCCACAGCCACATGCATAAAGAATTGAAAAAAAAATTTACTAAAGGTCATTGTTTCTGCATCTAATTTTGTATTTATTTGTTTGTTAAGACTCCCCAGTCAGGTGCTGTGGGCACTCCTGGCAATTAATTGCAAACTCAGTGTGCCATGCAATTAAGGGAAACAAAACAAAACTGAAAAGGTTCAGAAATAGATGGGAAAATAGGAAAATCACAACAGCAAATAGGAAAATCACCATGTCTGTCTACAAAAACTGCAGAAGTCACCAAACCCGTGCGTTGGCACAGGGGCTGAGCTGAGAGAGCAGGATGGGGCAGGGAGGACACGCTTTGCTCAGGGCAGGAGTGCCCAGCCCTTCCAGGAGCACCAAAGCACAAATGTTCTTCCAATCCAAACAATCCCCTCTCAACTTCAATGAGAATTTTGCTCACAGGCAACATTTGCTCCCAAGACATCTCTTCCATAGTTCTTACAGCATAAATAGCCCCTCATTGTTCAGCATTAAAGGAAATAAATGATGCTTTCAGCCCAGTCCTTTTCATTGCCTGTGACTGATATCAGCAAAGCACTGGTGCTGGTTATGTCTATGGAGATACAGCCTTGCAGTGCAGATGTGTTATTTAAATTACAATGCTGGGAATACATTTGTGTCAGTAGCTTTCCATCTCCTGCACCAAGCACTGAAGTTAGGAAGGGAAGAAAGCCCTGGTTTTTCCTGAGCACCGCTGTATTTTCCTCTTTTCACAAGTCAGTTTGTTACATCTGAAGAGCTTACTCATGCATCCCCATCCAGTTCATTTTTATTACAGCTCTGTGTTTGTTACAGATAAGCTCCAAGGATGCAGCTGAAAGCTGGGCTCTTTCCAGTTCCCATGTATTTTTTTTTTCCCAAGGTTTTAATGGTTATATAACATTGTGTTATGACACAGCCTCCCTCTCGCTGAAGGGAAATTGCTAAACTCGGTTTATCGAATGTTTCAAGGGTACAA
Organism: Emberiza elegans; assembly: GCA_024865655.1. NCBI lineage: Eukaryota > Metazoa > Chordata > Aves > Passeriformes > Fringillidae > Emberiza > Emberiza elegans. The sequence goes on along the minus strand of JALJVW010000260.1, from coordinate 2,190,762 downwards.
AGTTCAGATAAGAAAAGTTGAGATAGCAATCAAAAATGTCAGTGAGCATTATAAGTTTCTGGAAGTATAAAAGGGTGTTTCTTACATTTCTTTCCTCTTTTCCCCCTTTTTCCTTACACTATTCTGTTTTCCCAAACGCTCAATATTTGGGGAAATCTCTTTTTCATGGACTGTTCCTATTTTCCATCCCTTTGAAGGGAAAACCTGGCGGGTTCAGGCTCAGCAGAAGCAGCCAGTGGTCATTTTGGAGTGGCAATTTTTTGCACCTGGCCCTGGTGGCAGCTCCTGGGTGCCCCAATTTTGAGTTTCTTGCAGAAGAAAAGGGATGCTGGGCCCAGCAGCTGCTGCCTGCTGAGTGACACCAGAGAGCACCAAAGGCAGAGACCCAAAGGGAAGCCAAGAAAAGCCCCAGGGAAATGCTTGTGAAATATTAGGGGGAAAACAACCTCTGCAATGAGGATGTTGTGCGCTAGGACAGGCTGCCTTGAGGGGATGTGAGCATCCTGCAGCTGAAAATGATCAGAATTCAGCCCAAACTCAAGCTGGATCTTCTCTGGGGACGGACCAGATGACCCGAAGTCCCTTTCAACCAAAATTACCCCATGGATTTAATGCCTGGTGGGTTTCTCTCCAATTATTTAGCACCCACAGAACACAATATTAGTAATTTCAATCCCTTTTTTTCCCCTTTCTTTTCGCCTTTTTTTCATCTACACAGTCATTCTTCCAGATCAATCATGTCTTGCTGTCACGGGAGACAATCATTGTAATCATTTACAGAAAGAATCAGCATAACTCTGAATGTTTCACACCCTAAAAAAGGGGAGGATGACAAAGTTGTTCTTCTGTCCCAGAATTGAACTGCCACTCCTGCCAAATCCCACCCACGGGCAATTAGGGATTCATCAAACACTAACACTCACGTTCCTTTGGGGTTTGAAGGGAATCAGCAAAACGTGGATGTCATGGTGTCTGTCAAAGATGGGATGAGGGGTTGTGGTGAATGAAGGTTACCAAGGACCAATCCTTCAGCATTTCCCTCCTGCTGATTAACTGGATTGTCCCTGGTGCCACTTTTTGGGATTGAAATGGTCTCAGGATGCGTTGGAAGGAAAGCTCAGGTGTTCAGAAGGGCTGAAGGAAAGAGGGTTTTTGTGATACTGATCTCATCCACTGGGGGTTACAGGCAAAAAACATCCAAAAGGGCAGACAGCAAATGTCCTGTGTGCTGGAAATCCTCGTTTCTCTGCATGTGATGGGAGATTCCTGGCCAGTTCTCCAGGCTCAGACTCACTGATTGCATTTACTTGGCCTGCAGGGGTCAACCAGGTGACAGGAAAATAGGGATTAAAAACCCTTGCGCTGAGCAGTTGGAATAGAAATGCTGTGATTTCTTGGGCTGTTATTTTGTTATCCCAAGTAGCCAAGGAATGGTTGTGATTATTCCTAGATTTCTGATTTTTTACTGGGATCCCACTGCCCAGGCTCGTCCAGCAGGGAGGAGCGGTGGGTAAATTTGGTGACAGATTTTGAGGAATTCTCTGAATGTGGCCCCCTGGGTATTTCAGCCCTCCCAGTCTGACTTCTGTAGTGTAACAGGGCCCAGTGAAAGGCCAAGAAATGGAGACATCAATATTTTCTTATTGTCATGCTCATTTTAGCCAGGAGAACACTGAATTTTGGCTTTCTTCCTCTCATTCCAGCTTCTGCTGTGTTATATTCCTTTTCCTCTTCTTTCTTTTCTTTATTGAGTCTAAGAGGAGGAATAAAAGATATATCAGAAGAAGGAAAAGGAGAATTATCCAGAATATTCTGAGACTGTGAATTTTGTTTCCTATTCACACCCATTGTAATCTGCAGTCCAGTGGTTGGAACCCAGCTGAAAAAAGAAATTCAAGGAGAACCTGAGATTATTCCTGTTCTTCTTCTATTATTCATGAATTCTTCAGTGGTAAATTGACTGAAAAAATGGGTAAAACAAATTTGATAATTATAAGTTAATAAAACCTCCACGCTGCTTACCCAGAAGTCAGTAACCATAGATCTGCTCTGTTTAAGCAGTTTAAATACATAAAACTGTTAATTACTAATGCAAATTCATAGTGGGGGAAATGATGGTGCACTTACACCGAGAGAATAAATGTTACATTTTCCCTGCAAACAATTTTTAGTTCCCTAATTTTAAGAAAATCCAATATTGAGCGGAAAAATCATTACCGGGCCTTTTGTATGTAGAGTTGAGAATTGAAAACCAGTTATGCAAAGATTTTTTTGGACTGGCAAGGAGGATTAATTAGAGCCTTAATAAGGCACAGAGTGAGAATTTTGACAAATTACCTGAAAAATTTTACTGAGCCCTGGGGCAGAGGCTAAAGAAGGCTCAAGACACGTATATTCTTTAAATATATATTTAAATTTTCATATATACTTAATATTTTAATATATATTATATTTTATATATTCTTTATATTTATATATATTTATATACATTTTAATATATATTATATATAAAAATATATAAAATATAAAATATATAATATATATTTATAGATATATATAAATATATAAATATAAACACACACAGAGACATATATATACAAATATAAAAATATAAAAATATAAAAATATAAAAATAAATAAATAAATAAATAAATAAATAAATAAATAAAATATATATATATATATATATATGGTTTTTCCAGGTGACTTGGAGGCCTGGATTTGCAATATCTTGGTGGTTGAGCATCCCAGGCAAGCATTGGCTCTGTCATAAAGAGTGGGGCTGGAATCTCTGCAGACAGGAGAACAAATCCCTGCAGCTGCTGAGTTCTCCCCTAAGCTTGCTCAGATTTCAGGGTGATATCACAAATCTGCCTCACTGCATTTCACTGAGTTTACACACAGCCAAAATTAAAATGTTACAAGAGGATGAAAGAAACAAAGTGAACTTCAAGGCCTGAATATTTGATATCCTAATATTCATTAAGAGGCAGTAATTATCTGATTGCATCTATTAATTCTGGCACATTACATTGCTTCAGTCTTTAAACTCTACATAAATTTTACGCCAGTTAATTAAAATAAAAGGAAATGGGTTTTATACACCTTCTTTATTCTTAATCCTTTCTTCCTCCTCCTACCTGAGTGTGTGTTCCTTTCAGGCAGGGGCTTGGGAATTATTGGGAATTATTGGGAATTATTTGGAATCATTGGGAATTATTGGGAATCAGGCACCTCCCAAGTGGGATGAACTCCTGGGAAATGAGACACAAAAAAAAAACAGAAAAGGAAAATATTACATGTCTCACTTTCATCTTCAGATATTGATAAGTGAGCTCCTAAAAAGAAACACCTGCATCCTGAAATTAAGGATTTGGGGCATCTCTGATAATCCAGTTCACCTGTGGAGGATGTGGAAAGGAAAAAGCATCTTGGAAATTATATTGGAGGGCCTTGAGGTTGAGGAGGGATTTCCTCAGTTCATGATTAGTTGTCTTTGAACCAGGAGAATCCAAAGAAAAGCAAATTAAAAGTCAGGGTTTCCCAGGGAAACCACTGCAAACTGGATTCAGCAGTGTGCAAAACCAACATGAAACATTTAAACCAAAATATTGATAATAATTATACGTACGCATGTGGATGTCTATAAATCCCTGCACATTATGATCCATTCAGACTAATTAGTTCACATAGGAAGATCTGAGCTTTTTGGTCTGAGTTCCCACATGGATTAAATGGGGATAATAATTCTTTTGTGCTAATTGTAATGAGCATTGGAGGAGAGCCATGGAATTGTGAGTTATTATTTTTTCTAGCAATCTTGGCCATCCCTGAAGTGCAGCCACCAAAGGGGTGGAAATGTGGTGGAAAACCATTTTTTGTCTTCATCCCTACCTGACAAAACATCTCAGATAAGGGCAAGGAATCCAAAAACCACCCTCATTCTCCTGTTAAACCTCAGGGAAAAAATAGATAAGAAAATTGTCAGGTCTGTGTTTATCAAGGGCTAAATGTGATTGCTGTCCTTACATATGATTTGTTCCTTTATGTCACAACCTGCTGGACAAATATATAATTTCAGTTCACATTATCATTGTCAGAAATATTAAATAGGTCTCGATAATTTAGCATTTTTGCAAGGTCTCTGTATATTTTTATCTATATATGTATATTTATATTTTTATTTATATGTTTTATTTATGTATTTATATATTACCATGTCAGAAATTATAGCAATGGCTCAGTAAAAAATCTCTAAAAGGAGAGACATAATCTGTGCTCTAATACTTGTATCAAATTCAGGATTCAGCTTCCCTTTCAAAAAATACTTTGGATATCTTTGTGAGCACAGGTGAAGTGATAATCAGTGAATTTTCTGTCCAAGATCTGTGAGCTTCAGTGAGCTGAATCCCAATTGTGTCCGTGTGTACAGTCCCTGGGTTGGGCTCCAATTTGGATTTCCTGGCAGCAGCCCATTTTTAATTCATTTGCCCTTTGTTCTGACTGAGAATCCTCACAAATATTCCTATTTACAGTGGTATTTAGGGCTCACAGTGAAGGAATAATACCAGCTCTGCTTGCCAGCCAATGGAACCCCATGGAAGGAAATCCTGCCACATCCGAGCTTTTCTTTTTTCTTTTTCCTTGTTCTCTCAGCTCCAAACTTGCTGTGGAGTCCTTCCAGTGGAAAAGCAGGAAATAACCATATATTAATATATATAACCATAATAATAACCATATAACCATAACCATAATAATAACCATATAACCATGTATATATATATGAAATATTATATAGTAACATTATATGACATTCCATATATATATGGTTATATGGTTGTTATTATGGTTATATATATTCATATATATAATATATATAACCAATATAATATATAATATATATAACCAATATAATATATAATATATATAACCAATATAATAACCATATATATATATATGGAATGTTTTTAGGAGTTGCCCATCAGAAAGATGGAGCCAAGGGCACCTGGGTTATTGCAAACCTCCCCTGGGCCTTCAACCCAAACAGAGCCGTGGTTGAGTCGGTCAATAACACTTGGGAAGAAGGAGAGGGAACCTCCCTGGCAGCAGCATCAGTCCCCCTGGAACTGACCCTCTTTTGCCATTTATTTTTCATTTTGGAGATTAAACACGAGAACCCAAATAGGTGAAATTGAGACAAAGACAACAGGGAGGAAAAGAGAGCGGGAAAGAGAGGCAGGGGTGTGAGGGGAGCATCACGTAGCTCATTCCCTCTTTGTTTGCACAAGTCAATTCTTTCCCTTTCCAACAGCACACAAAAGGAGTCTCAGGAGCCTTAAATTACATTCCCAGTCTTTACAGAGCACTTCTCCAAAAGCAAAATTAATGGGGTCTGCTGGGCAGCCAAAAGGAAAACCCATCTCAACACATTTTGTACTGCTCAGGACAAAATCCCTGATCCCAACTCAGCCCTGGGTGTTGTGCTCTGCTCTGGCAGGAGATGCAGGGCTGAGAGGGAGAGCTGGGCAGCTCCTGGGGAACCAGGCCAGGCTGGGGTTTGGCTCCATGGGAAATGGGATTCTGGCCTCAGCTGCTGGGATCCGCACCCCGGAGCAGCCCAGGGTGCTGAGGTCGATGGATTTGCTCCCAACTCGTGCTGGGCAGTCACAAGGGGAAAAACAATTGGTCCAAGCAGAGAGGGATGGGCTGGGAGAGCAACGGTGGAGTCCTGTAAGCTCTGCCTTTTCCTTTTTGATTAGAAACCATCCTGTCCTAGCAGCTCAGTTTAGAGCATTGCATAAACAGTCTGACTTGTATTAATGGTTTTGAGTCTTAAACTGAACCAACCAAAAAAACCAGTCCCCAAAACCCAACAAAAATCCCCACTCCAAACAGCACATTTCTGAATGGATGGACCAGATTCCCAATACGTTTTATAGGACTTTTTTCAACTTTCTTAAAAGGCCAAACAAAGTCAGCTGTAGCACCTGTGGGTTTCACATATGGGGAACCACAACAAGAAGTCCAAATAATCACTGGTATAGCAACTCAGAAGTCACCCAAAACCCGGGCTTCTGTGACCTCAAATACACCCACATCCAAAAAGTCCTCTGAGAGACAGTGACAAAGGTGCCACTTTAAAATTTAAAACCAGTCTATGATTTTCTGATTCTCAAATCAAAAGACAAGTGACCTCATTGCCGCTGACTTTTCCCCTAAGGGTGAAACCACCTCTAAATGGTTTCTAGAGGTGTGGCTGGAAGCTCAGGGAGGTCAGCTGCCAGGTCAGGAAAGCACAATTTACCTTAGAAAATGAAAATTTTGTTGAGTACTGCTGTGCAGTGAGAAGGACAGGTCCGTACAACTGAAAGTAGTGCAGTGAGACATTCCAGGCAGAACTCAATGAAATAAAGATGAGCTGAGCTGCAGTTACTCATTTTTACTGGAGGCTTCAGAAATAGGACCTCATCTAGAGAACAAATCAACTTTCTGCATGAATTTTAGATTAAATTTTATCAATTAATGGCATTTCTTTTTTTTTTTTTCCTTATTTTTGCCAAGGACCAACTGAGCGGAATTTTCCAGGAGTCCCCAAGCTACCTTTTTAATCCTGTAGAAATAGAGAAAACCAGGAGACGCAGGCTTCTTTTAATTGTTAACTAGCACTTTTAAAGGCACAGAAGTGGCTGCACGGGAGGTATTTCATCTCTCCCAAAGCCAGCGTGTAATTCCTTATCCTAAGGCTCAGTATCCTTGGACTGGTCAGCTCAGAGCAGCCAGGGGAGGCAGTGCTGTTCCAATAATTGCTTTTTGAGGGAAGCTGGTGGCTGGGAATCTTGAACTTGCCATTTAGAGCACAGATGGAACCATTCCTGCACAGCTCCCCTCTCTAATCTGCTGCACTTTGGTTTCAGAGGTGAACGTTTGAACTGGGGTGTTAGAGGGACAGAAAGTGCCCCAAACTGGGCTGTGAGAGGGAGAGAAAGCACCCCAAACTGGGGTGGGAGAGGGACAGAAAGCACCCCAAAACTGGGTGTGAGAGGGAGAGAAAGCACCCCAGAACTGGGTGTGAGAGGGACAGAAAGCGCCCCAAAACTGGGTGTGAGAGGGACAGAAAGCGCCCCAAAACTGGGTGTGAGAGGGACAGAAAGTGCTCCAGAACTGGGTGTGAGAGGGACAGAAAGCGCCCCAAAACTGGGTGTGAGAGGGACAGAAAGTGCTCCAGAACTGGGTGTGAGAGGGACAGAAAGCGCCCCAAAACTGGGTGTGAGAGGGACAGAAAGCGCCCCAAAACTGGGGTGTGAGAGGGACAGAAAGCGCTCCAGAACTGGGGTGTGAGAGGGACAGAAAGCGCTCCAGAACTGGGTGTGAGAGGGACAGAAAACACCCCAAAACTGGGGTGTGAGAGGGAGAGAAAGCGCTCCAGAACTGGGGTGTGAGAGGGACAGAAAGTGCTCCAGAACTGGGTGTGAGAGGGAGAGAAAGCGCCCCAAAACTGGGTGTGAGAGGGACAGAAAGCGCCCCAAAACTGGGTGGGAGAGGGACAGAAAGCGCCCCAAAACTCAGTCCCACAGAACAATCCTTTTCCAGCCTCAGAACCAAGGAGAGCAGTGCAGCTTCAGCCAAAAAGTCTAAGAAACAGTGAATTGAGGGGTGCAGCCTGAGAGGGTGGGACTGCATCACCTGGAGCTGGGATTGGACACTGAACCCCAATGTGGAAATGGACCCAAACTGATAAAAGTGTGAGAACTCCTGACCCAGGGTCCATCTGGGGTGGAGCCTCAGCTGGGCTCTTGCACTGCTCAAGGTGCATCCTGTGAAGGCCTTTTAATAAATCCCTATTTTATTCCTTTCGCTCTGCCCAGCCTCTGTTCCAGGCAGCCTCTCCAGGCATCAGTTGTGACTGTCATTCCCACCTGCAAAAGTTTTATTGAGTTTCATGAGAGTTTTTCCCCCCTAAAGGTAACAATTTGTGGTCTACTTGCCTAGCTCAGGTGTGACACTGCACCAAAATACCCCAGGATTTCAAGGGAAAAAGTAATCAGTAATATTCCAATTACCAATTCACCAATTACCAAGCACAGGGATCTGGTTTTGTGACTTTTCATAATTATTTCTGGTTGATCAAAAGTTTTGTTATTGGCAATTATCAATTTACCAATTATCAATTTACCAATTATCAATTTACTAATTACCAATTTGCCAATTACCAAGCACAGGGATCTGGTTTTGTGACTTTTCATAATTATTTCTGGTTGGCCAGAGGTTTGGTTATTTTCAATTACCAATTTACCAATTACCAATTACCACACACAGGGATCTGGTTTTGTGGCTTTTCTTTTCATAACTACTTCTGGTTGACCAGAAGTTTGGTTATTGGCAATTGTCACTGCACAGGAAAGTAATTTCCCACATATTTTTAATAGGAAACCTGTTCTAAGTTGCAGGGATGTTTGATATTTTAGAAAATTCAGTGTTTTGGATCTTTGCTTTCCATCTCACAGGGAACATGTGAAAATGTGTCCAAATGACACATTTGGAGTGTACAGTGTAAATATTTTAACTCTTGTTTAAAGTGGAAGGTTCTCAGGATGGGACAGCTTCTACTCCTCATGGGGAAAATCGAGAATACATTGGGATTTACGTTATTTGGTAGCAATATGTGGGTTTAGAGTAGATTTTAAAGAAATCCTTCCCTGTGAGGGTGCCCAGAGCAGCTGGGGCTGCCCCTGGATCCCTGGCAGTGCCCAAGGCCAGGTTGGAGCACCCTGGGACAGTGGCAGGGGTGGAATTGAATGAGTTTTAAGGTCCCTTCCAACCAAAAACATTCTGCAATTTTATATTGTGTAAAGACGAGGCATACATAGGATGGAAACTGATTTTCTCTCTGACTTGACTCTACATTTAAGGTTTACCTCCTAGAAAAATTAGTTTATTCAGTGCCTGGCATAGCGAATCCCCAGTTTGATGTAAAAGCTCTCAGGCTCTACATTGCTACAAATAATCTGTCACAAACAACTGAACAATCTTTTTGCTATAGGGATAGAACTGAATGCAAACAAAAGAATGTAGATAGCAAAAAAAAAATCAAAGTGAAAAATCGAACCTAAATGGTGTGTGTGGCTTTTGTGGCTGTTTTAACACATAGATTAATATTTCTCAATATTGTCATTTCTCTGGATGTCACCAATGTCCACATAGCACAAAAAGGTCGACCAAAATTAAGGCAGGGATCATCCTTGCTGTATTTCCAGCTCATGGGGAATATGAAGCACTGTGAGTGTGAGAGCTTAATCAAAAGTGACTTTTCTGAGTGATTTTTGGAGGTCTTGAGGAGCTTTGCAAGTTCCCAGCTCCTGAGAGCTCCGTGAGTGCATCTTCACTCCCCACCCACCCGCAGCAGCTCGCGGTGATGACAGTTTGCTGCAGGATCCTGAGACAAGGCAGCAAAAGGATTTGTGCTCCACGGGCTGGGAATCCAGGGAGAGCCACACATGGCAAACAGATTTCATTCCTTCTGCCAGGAGCCGGGGTCAGGTTCAGCCCGGAGCCTTTCAGAACCTGACAAAAAAGGCAAACTTGATTCTTGAACCTGCTGAAAAAGTCCTAAACTGTTTAGATGGTGGGGATCATCAGGCTGCTGCTCAGCAGGGAGCTCTGATTCATCAGCATCAGGGTTTCCCCTCAGCTTTCTGCCTACATCTTCTACTTAGCTTGGCAGGGACATTGTCAGAGAATAAAAGGCTTCTTCCTCGTGTCAAAGGGCTGGCATTCATCAAAATGATAATACTTTTTACCTAGAGCACCTTTTAGATGAGGTTCATGAAGCCTGTAAAGATGATGATAAAGAGAAAAATGTTGCAGGATTTTTTATTATATTTTTGGCACTAAAACTGCTGCTACATGAAATGGGAGATTTTTCTTTTGTAAGTTTCCTTTGGCTTTAACTTTATAAATATTTCTTGGTTAAGTCAGTGGACTGCTTTTCACACAAAGCCTAATCCAAAGCTTGCTAAGGTCAACAGAAAGCTGCTTATTAATTTCAGCAGACTTTTGAATCAAGCTCCAAGTGCAAAACTTGCTCCCCGAATCAAACAAAAAAGTTTTTGGAACACAAAAGAAAAAATTCACACCTTCTAGGATCAAGCACTTCATTATGAGGATAGTTTAAATTCCAGTAAATCTGGGGATTTTTTCCTGTTGATTTTTGGAAAGGTGATGTGTCCAGTCTGAAATATTGAGGGTGTTCTCTGACCAGTGCTGGGCTCTTTCACCTTCAGGGAAAATGGGAAATGTGTGGTACCCTAAAAATGGGAATTCCCAGCCCTCTATGCTGGAGTGAGTAACTGTAGGAAGAACAGAGAGTGAAGTTTAGGCACAGCTGATTTTTTTTCCACTGTCTGGAAGCAGCCACCAGAGAGGGCAGAAGAAATTTTGGGTGGTGGGGGTGGCAGCAGGACCCAGCAGTGCTCACACCAAGCTGCTGCCTGTTCTGGAGATTGTGATCCTTGTTATGTTTGCCCAATTATCCCATCATAAAAAAAAAAAAAACCCAAACAATATTTGAGATAGCAGCAATTTTAATTGAATAGTTTAGAAAATATATATTGACAATATGATTTGATTAAAAATAAGGGATAATTTGGTTCCAATAATAGCGCATAAGCAAAAGATAACCGCGGGGTACGGAGTGCAGGGCTCTTGGACCCGTGCCACCTCACGTACCAGCTTGCCAAGTGAAGATTCCCCCCTTATATACCACGTGTCAATGCCATCTCCTCCCGTTTTTGATCCATCACACTTCTACCTCCGCCCTCATCACAGCCTTTACTGCGCATGTGCCACCGCTCGTTTTGGTGGTCGCACAAATCTTTGGGGTCGTCACTGATGAAGGCCTCTCCTCTTCCTCGGTGTCCTTTAATTCACCTTTGGGTTTCACACACGCACCAAGCCAGTACAATGTAAGCCAAAACTAACATATTACTACATCTGAGCACCAAAGCAATAAATCTCTTATAGCTGGCATTTTCCTGGGACCCAACCAGATTTTCCCTTCTTTCTGTTAATTTTTAGTAACTGTTATCTCTTGATTTTTCCTGTCCTTGAACATCTGCAGGGAGGGGGGTTTGGAGCCCCTCCTCTCCCTTTCTTTTTGGCATTACAACTCTTTACTGTTTTATTATTTCCAAATATTAATTACTGTATCAATATTGATTACTGTTTCAATTTTATCAGCACGAATCATACCCATTTACCACATCCTGAATTCCCAAACGGAGCAAGGAATTCAGGATCAGTTGGTGGAAAGTTGCCCCAGAAGGTGCCAAAGGCAGGAGATGGAGGGTGGGAGGGGCTGGAGCTGCACCCCAGCTCAAGGATTTGGGGTCAGCTGTCTGAGAAGAGGATAGGAGATTTTCCTGCAATGTCCTGGCCAGGTGCATTCCAGGCTGATTTGGGGAAAAGCTGGAGAGCCTCTGGTTGGGCTCAGTTATTCACATTTTTCAGTGGCAAGCATGTAAACGTTGCTCCAGAAAAGCCCAGTCTAAAAAATCATAGATTTATAGGAAAGCTTTGAGAAAGGGGGAAAAGTACAGGAAAGATGAATTCTTCCAGTATTTTTCACTGGTAAAGGAGTTCATTTTTCAGGGAGAGAGCTCACGGAATATCTCTGCCTCTTGGCTAGCACCAAACTGGACAGGGCTGGTTGAGTGCTCTCCATTGGCCAGGAGCAGCAACAGAAAGAGAAATTAGGGGCTTTCAGTGATTTCTCCCCCACCTGTGCTCCCAGATCAGCTATTCCTGCTGCAATCCAACACATCCCCTCTTCCATCCACTCCTCCTCCTCCTTGCATGGCCAAGATAATGAGGATTTGGACTTTCTAAACCAGCTGAGATTTCAATGAGGGTTTAGAGGGCAGCCAAACCTTTCATGGGCAAATGTCTCATTTGCATTTCCTAAGCTCACCTCAGAACCTTGGATATCTGCTCTCTGCAGGCCAAAGCCACAAAGGAGAGCAGGGGGTCGCTGGGTGCCAGAATGCACAGAATTGTCAATTTTCCAGCTGTGACTCACAAGTTTGGTGTCCACACAAGCCCTTGAATCACTCTCCCTGGGCTCACTGTAAATGTAATTCCCCATGAAGCTGGTGGCTCAGTTTGGAAGCCCCAGGGAGGCTGGAATGAGATGATCTTTAAGGTCCCTTACAACCCAAACCATTCTCCGATTCCATGATCCCACAGTTACAGGATTCAGTCCTGGCCCACTCCATTCTAAACAGCACAGTCCTACAGGGACAATGTTGGGAAACCTGATTTAAACACCCATCAGCTTAACCTTCCTTAAATACGGAGCTGTTTGCTTTTAATTAGCTCTCTGAGTGCCTGCCCGCATTTGCAAAGACACAGAGGGCAGTGTCTGCTGAGGGTTTTGAGAAATGGCATGAAAATAAAGAGTAAAAGACACAATTAGTCCCACTAAAGATGGATCTGTACCCCAGCTCCTGCCTGAGAGCTCTCCCAGGCTGTGTGGGGAAGGGACGTGCTCTGAAAGGGAGGATTTCCAGGGAATTTCCAGCAGAAGGAACAAGTTCATCCTTCCCAAAGACAGAGGAATTGCTCCTCAGCAGAAGGTGGAGGACACCAAAGGAATGTTAATAAATAACAGCAAAGGAGCCACAGTTGGAGTGTGCAGAGCTCTCTCCCTTGAAAAACACCTGTGGAATTCAGGGGTGAATGGGCATAAAGCTGGTCCGAAGTTTATCCTGGAGCTTATCCCCCAAACCTTGTCCTCCAGAGGGGAAAACCTGGGATGGAATTACCTGGATGAGCTCCTTGATCTTTCTGGGCTTCCTTGTGAACCTTGGCTAAGGCTGCCAAGGGAACAGCATAAGAGAGAGCTCAGCTTCTCTAAGGGGATGGATATCTGCATTTTCCTCACTTCTAAATCACTCAGGAAAGTCAAATTATCCACTCTGTCACCTACCCCCCACTCGCCATGAGGAGATATTCACACAAAAGTATTTTAAAATACAATTTTTCAGTCAATTTTTTAATACAGCTTAGTACTACAAATATTTATTGCTTCGCTCCCTCCACTCCATGTCTGACATTTCTCCTGCAGTTTTGTTTTTGTGACTTTCCTGCTCCTCCCAGCCCAGCCTGTCACTGGGCACCCAGTGAAAATCATGGGATAAAGTGAAATAAAGTGAAATAAAGTGAGATGCAGTGCTGGTGTCTGGGGAAGGAAGCCTAAAAGCTTTCCCAAGCTTGCAGCCCCGTGCCTCAGCGGATCAACACTGGCATTTGGCACTTTGTAATGGGTTAGGAGCCTCGAAATTTATTGTAAACTTAATGCTGCTTTACAGCCCATCTTCAAAACATTTACACAGACAGTAAAAGATGATGGATATTTTCAGAGCATCCCTCTTCCCCTGCAGTTCCTGTTGCTGTAAGCCCGCACGGGCAGCAGTGGTCTGAAATTTGTTATTGATGTATCTTTGAAGATTTGCTATCTGATCCCTCATGTTTATTGCTGTGATGCAGCTGGCTCCTAAGTGTCCTCTTCTCGAGGCAGGGGTGAGAGATAGGATCAGGGTGATTGTTATTTGTGTTCTGGGTGTTGTGGTGGGAGAGGCAGCAGCCCAGCAGGGCTCCATTGATTGAGATCCCAGACAAAGGCTCGGGATAACAGAGTAGCTGCTCTTTGCATTTCACTTTTTAAATGAAACAGGGAAACAAGAGCAGAAAGAAAGCGATACAGGAGATAAACAAGCAGCAGAGAATGAGGTTGGGGAGAGATAGATGTGTGTCTGCACCTGTACAGATAATGAGAGCCAGACTTTGCATTTAATGGCAGCCTCTCAATTGACTCCTCGGTGATGGAAGGGTGGAGAGGTGAATGCAGAGCCATAATTAGACACCAGTGCAGAAATCCAGCTTGGGAAGGTGCAGAGGTACAGGAAGGTCGACTCCTTTATGACTATTGGATCCTGGATGTTTTGCTACTCCACACCTTCAATCTGGTTTCACCCAAAATGCGTTTTATGGATTAGGTGGCTCAGGCATCTGCCTGCACGCTCTGGCCTTATTTATTGTCCTAAAGCCAAGAGCTGGATCAAAGCCCCAGTGCAAAGCACGGTGGATTCGCTGTTAGTGCTGGTTCTAGCAGAGCCCCAGGGTGATTCCCCAGCCCAAAGTGAGCAGGTGCCACCTCGGCAGGGACCACCGTGGAGCTAAGGGACAGCAGAGTGTGAATGGGACAGGATCCTTGTCACTATAGGACACGAAATTACACCACACACACACACACACACAGCTCTCCTATGGTAAAAAAAGAGAATTTTTAATTTCTGACTCCAACATTTACAGATTTCCCAAAGTGACAGTGGATTGGAGGGCGACAGTGCCACCTCTCCAATGACACTGGACAAACCAACAGTTCCATCAAATTTCTCTTCCTCCATAAAAGAAAACAATAAATTATTTACAAAAAGTGTGTGAGAAAGTTCGTTCCAAGAAGGCAAACATCAGAAGGTTCAGAAAAACTTCAAAAAACAGGGCAACAGATCCTCTAACCGCAGAGCGAGCTGGCAAAAGCAGTGAGAAGGAGAACCCCTGAAACGTTCAGAGAGAGCAGCCAGAGCAGAGCCTGCTGCCTTTGCATGGGGGAAACACTAAACCTGTGCCAGGGCTGCCCACCCTGCCAGGGAACAATTCCTGCCCAAAATCCCATCTGAACCCACTCTCTGTCAATGTGAGCCCCTTCCCCCTCTTCCTATCGCTCCGGGTTTGATGAAGACTCTTCTCCAGCTTCCTTGGAGCTCCCTTCCAAATCTTGGACTGCTGCCATTCCTTCCTTTATTACATTTTGTCATTCCTTCTTTTATACGTTCACACCTTTAGCACCAATACCAAGCATCTCCAGCCTCTGGGCACTTTGATTCTATTTACCCCCAAGAGGTGACATTTGAATTTTGGTTTTAATTGTGGCCCCTTCTCCTCTCAGAGCTGCCAGGGCTCATGGCTGAGCTGCACAGGCCACCACGCTCCTCCAACACCCCAGAGCTGTCAGGGCACACTTGGATTCTACAGAAAATCACTTTTCAGGCAGAGCAATTACATCCTCAAGCTTTGGGATACTTGGAATTTAATTCAGGAAGGGCCACAACCACGTGCCTAATAAATATATTTCTGCTGGAGATTACTACCACAAGGTGATACATTAAAATAATCATCACACAAGAAATTAAAATTCAGCCTGGTTCTGTACATTTGCAGGGTGGAATCCATAAGCTTGTATGCAGATCTGTTTGTGCATAAATTCTGTCCCAAATTAGATCTGATTTTCAGCATGTCTTTACCATTCCTCTGCTATTTTTAGCTCTCTGGGTGTTGTAGTAATAGGGATGCATTTAAAATATGATGTTAAAAACTGCAATTATGCCTTAGCCACCATCTAAGTTCATAATTTTTTTTCTAATTGCTTTGAATTTTAGAAAAATATTTAATGTTCAGTGGTGGAGCAGATGGAGCTGTGAACACTTTGCTTCACAATAATACACTTTGGTTCTGGCTGATGCTGGTGCTTTGTTTCTTTGTTATCTCATTAAATAAACCTCAGGCTGCAAAAACAAGAACTTTACTATTTTCCAAGAATTTCAGGCTCTGAGGCAGACTAAGCACTATTCAGGGACAGGTGTAGAGGAATTATTGACAATCTGGGATTATTCTGCAGATCTGTTTTAAGGAGTAACACCTGACATGAACAATGGGTTTGAAATTTAATGTCACCTAAAAAAGTAGATTTTTCCTTTTGGTCCCATTTTTCTTGTTGGTGAGTATAGAGAGTTGTGCTAATTTTGTATTAAATCTGGAAATTTTTATTAAGAAAAGACATTTAAGTTCAATTAACTTGATTTTTCTTTCAAATAACAAAGGCTGTGGTTACCTTAATGTGATGACCGGGGCATTTTTTAGCCTCTTTTGCAAGTCTGGTGATTCCTATGGTACCTACTGGGTTTGAATACATGAAATTAAAATAAAAAATATTCATAGGATGCCATAAAATACACCCAAACACCGTTTCTCATGAGCCACTGATCTATGGCAGAGAACTTTGTGTGTTTATTTCAAACTCCTCCACATTTAGGAATTTCTGCCACAAATTCCTGCCAGGAGCTCTGTGGAGACAATGAGACAGAGCTTTTCATCCACCAACTGGAGGAGTTTCTTCATCCCATTGCAGAGATTTCAGAAATAAGGGAAACATTTCCAAGTGTGAGGTTGAGTTTTAGGGATAAAAGCATTGATGGCCCACCAGATGGGCACTGGTTTGGTTTTACATCGGGAAGAAAACCTGAGGATAAATTTGCTTTTGTTTCTCCCAGTAGAAACTTTGGGCTGTTTAATTAAAGGCCTCATTGCCCCATCATTAAATTCAAAGAAGCAGATCTAATGCAAGCACTTAAATGTAATGTCACTTATTAGTCTTTAATGACAAGAAACATCCTTTCTCCAAAGAACAGCTGTAGGAATAGTGCCCATGTCACCCACAAAATTACAGATTATGGAGAGCATTAGTGTGCATTTAATGGCTGTGAAAATATTCCTGTCTGGAAAGGGCCGTGCTCCTCCTTGTTCAGCTCCGCTCGTGAGGGAGGTTAATTAAAGCCAGAACATCACAAATGCTGTAGCACTGCCGGTCATTCATCTGTACCAAAGTGGAACAGAGTTCTGCAAAATCTCCCTGACAGGGATGACATAAAACTGTCTGCTCCACTGCCTGGGAGGGATCCCTGGGCTGGGAGCTCTGCAGCCACCAAATCCCCATTAAACACAAGATTCAGCAAACCTTTTACAGATTATTCTTTGTAAATGTATCTATATATGCAGATGGAGATATAAAAGGTGTTTCTGTGGTGCTGGGGGGGAAATAAGAACTGTGAGAAGGCCAAGTAACCAGAATTTGGAGATTTTTGGGACCCCCCAAGGGGGTGGCAAAACTCCCCAAAGGTCAGAGAACCAAGGGGGAGAGCTGGGCTGGCCAAGGGATGGGGGAAACCAAGGGAAATACAGCAACTTTCATTTCTGGGTTATTTTTTGAATCAAATATGGCCACAAATTCAAAGCAATTTGTCACTCATGGTGCCTTGTGAAGAGCTTTGAGGTTTATGAATGGAAAATATTAAATAAAGCTAAATAATACATATTTTAATATGGATATATACTTAGACAATATGGAAATGAGGTGGGAGAGTAGAAAATGTGACAGCTGAGTAGATAAACACGGAGTTGTGTTTTCATTTCCAAAGACCTCTGGTATATAAATGCTAATTTTTGCCTGCCTTATGAGGCTGTGAATTCCAAAGAGAGATTCCAGCAGTCTGATGGATTATCCAAGTGCCTGTTGCTGAGCCCAGCCCTTAATGGGCTGTGTCAAGTGATTCCACAGACAGGGGCACATCCCAGAGCTGCCCAGCTCACCTGAGGTGCCAAGGGGCACCAATCAGGGCACTCCAGGCAGCCCTGGGCACACTCCCAGCACACCATGACCTGACGAGCCAGGAGCTTTTTATCTCAGGTGAGCAAATCTGCTTCCTCCACGACGTCTCCATCAAAATCCAGGATTGAAACCATTCTTATTTTATTTACCTCCATAAAAGCTTCCCTGAAGTGGACTTGCTGTAAAGGCTGGAGGGTTTCCTAAAGCAGCTGTTCCCTGCTAAAGAAGCACATCAAGGTGCTTGCAGCTCCTTGTAGCTCATTCCTTTCTGTTCTTTTCTTACCTGCAGCTTTCCTTAAATCACTGCTGGGCAAGAAAGGCCCTGGGATAAAAGGTTTAGGGATGGATGGATGGATGGATGGATGGATGGATGGATGGATGGATGGATGGATGGATGGATGGATGGATGGATGGATGGATGGATGGATGGATGGATGGATGGATGGATGGATGGATGGATGGATGGATGGATGGATGGATGGATGGATGGATGGATGGATGGATGGATGGATGGATGGATGGATGGATGGATGGATGGATGGATGGATGGATGGATGGATGGATGGATGGATGGACGGATGGATGGATGGATGATGGATGGATGATGGATGGATGGATGGATGGATGGATGGATGGATGGATGGATGGATGGATGGATGGATGGATGGATGGATGGATGGATGGATGGATGGATGGATGGATGATGGATGAATGGATGGATGGATGGATGATGGATGGATGGATGGATGGATGGATGGATGGATGGATGGATGGATGGATGGATGGATGGATGGATGGATGGATGGATGGATGGATGGATGGATGGATGGATGGATGGATGGATGATGGATGGATGGATGGATGGACGGACGGATGGATGGATGGATGGATGGATGGATGGATGGATGGATGGATGGATGGATGGATGGATGGATGATGGATGGATGATGGATGGATGGATAATGGATGGATGGATGGATGGATGGATGGATGGATGGATGGATGGATGGATGGATGGATGGATGGATGGATGGATGGATGGATGATGGATGGATGGATGGATGGATGGATGGATGGATGGATGGATGGATGGATGGATGGATGGATGGATGGATGGATGGATGATGGATGGATGGATGGATGGATGGATGGATGGATGGATGAGGGATGGATGGATGGATGGATGGATGGATGGATCGATGGATGGATGGATGGATGATGGATGGATGGATGGATGGATGGATGGATGGATGGATGGATGGATGGATGGATGGATGGATGGATGGAGCAGGGCTGTAACATTTTCTCCCCCCTTGATTGTGTTTGGATCCCACTCTCCTCATCCTCCCCTTCTCAGGCACAACCTCTCACACACAAGGACAGAGTGCAGCATATTTAGAGGGGACATTTATGCCTCACACCAAATGTGACAGAAGAATTGCAGCTCTTTGTCAATGGAAGATCTTGTTCTCCATTTTTCCCCATCACTAAATTTCCCCCATCTCTTTTATTTAAATTTGATTTTACTTACATCTTTGTGTGTCTTGTATCTTAAATGAGCAATGAAAGCACAAAGTTGTCAGGCAGGGTTTGAGGTACTGAAATAAAGGGTTTTCTTAGGAAAAACCCCACTGTGCAAAGCCAGTGTCCCTGGAATTCCTCCTTCCTTAGGCAGCTGTGAGGGATGAAAAGGAATGGATGTCGGTCCTTATTTGCCTTTTGAATATTGAAGTGGAGCAGGAAGAGCAGGGGTTTGCTCCTGAATGAAGGAAATCCCCACTTTTCTGGGTGTTTTCTCACAGTTTGTGCAGCTGCCCCAGCCCTGCAGAGCTCTGCCCAGGGATCCCTGCCCGGAAATGCCAGGGGGTGATGACATTGTGAACTGGAACAAATCCCGTTGTTCCAAAGTGGATTTGGCTGCACCCAAACCCCTCTCAGTGATGCTGATCAGACCCAAAACTCTCCCTCTGCCCTGCAGACTCAGCCCTCGGGCTCTGGGAAGAACCTCAGTGGCTGCAATAATGCCACTGATCACCCTTCCCTTTTCAGGGGTTTCAGTTCTGTGGGTTTCTTGTGATGTAAAATTAAAAGGAGCTTTTCAACATCTGCTCATAAAAAGCCCACTGGGTCTGTTCTGGCTTCTGAAGGAGTGTGACTGAAGGCTTATTTTCCCACTCTGTTATATCTCTGCCTCTCTAAAACCTCTTCCCCCCAATTTCTCATTTTTGTCTCATCCTTACTCTGCTTTACTCATCTTTAAAATTCATTTTGTATAAGCCTTCCTGCCAGTCCCTACTCTGGATTTTTGCCTTGTGCCTGATCCCTCAATAACTTCTTGGGTTATGAGAGTTTTCTTTGCTCATCTGTTGGCTTTTAATTGTGGATTCAGAGAGAGCAATAATGAGGTGCTGCCTCTGAACTACCCACGGTGAGTTCATCAGCTGCTTTCCTGATGTCCTGGAGGGTGTTTGCATTCCGCATTTTCCACGTTGTAAAACTCAGCCCTGGTTAATAGGAAAATTGTGTCTTGAGTTGTAGAGCTGCTAATGGAAATGGCATCGCTTGCCACGAGATATTCTAATTTATGACTCTCTTTAAAGAACATACTTGCCAATTAGTGTCTTTATTAGAATACTTACTTTTATCATTTGAAAATATGGCTCTTAATTGGGACCAGCTTTGCCTAAGGGAGAAACAATTGTTAATAAATAAATGAATAAACCAACCCTCTCCATCAGTACCCGTGGAGGGAACCAGCTCATCCCATACAGGCACATTTATAGATCACATTACTGATTATTCCTAAACTCCTTCAATTATTGAGAAAGACGATTCTATCTAACTTTATATTGTCTTCCTGGGAAAAATATAGGCAGGGTATTGGAATCTGCTTGTTTATTAAAGCAAGTAGCTCATTAGGCATAATTAAGACCGAAGAAACAAGAGCATTAAATTTTTATACCACACCATCAGCCCAATAGCTCTAGGAAAGGCAAAAGCATCAGAGCTGCTCCATGAGTAAATTGATCAGGTCAGTGTAATTAAGGTGCCAATTTTGTTAGAATCTGAGCAGAAGATGAGGACTCTTAAGTTGGTTTTCACTTCAAAAATGTGGTAAAGAAACTGTTTAAGAAATAGAATTTAACAGGACTGAAAACCCCACTACTGAGTGAAGGGACAGATCTGAACCAGAACGTGGCTGAGGATGGTAAAGTGGGGACATGAGTGTCCTGTGCTCGTCACATCTCTGTCTCTGGGACTCCTTCTCCAGTGGATGGTGACAAGCCAGAGCAGGGAGTTAACAGCAAAATAAAGACAATAAAGTGAGGAGTTCTCCTGATCTGTGCTGGACTCACCTCGAGGCCTGGGAGCAGCTCTGCGCACCCCAATAAAAGATCTGAAGCTGAGGGACAGTGTCCAGAGGAGGGACACGGTGTTTAACCACAAACACTGTTTGCCTGACACCCAAAGCGTGGCTGTTTTAAATAAAGAAATCAATAAAAGCAGGCAAATTCAGTTAGCAGCCAGTGACCAAATCAGCAGAGCTGCTTTCCAGCGCATTGTGCCTCCCAAATGATCTCCCAGTCCCACCTGCTCTCAGATCTCCCCAGCCCCGCCATCCTCTCTCCCTGATGGCTCCACAGAAAGGAAACAGATGGGGCTGAGGAAAATCCAGAGGAATAAATGGGGTAGAAAGTGCCTCCAGCCTTTTTGAGCAGCATCAGGGCAGCGTTTCTCCTTTCAAGGATTTTCCTTTTTCCCCCATTTGAAAAATAAACCTGCTGGAACATGGGCTGTGAGCAGGTTTCATTCCCAGCTCCAGGAAAACACAAATATGCTTCAGCTGCTTTGGGCAGGGGCTCAGCTCCCTTCCATGGGCTTTGCTGCCATTTTTAATCTGTTAATTGCCCGATCAATATGGTTATTTGAAACTTATATGAAAATGTGGGGAACTTTCTCCACACTGGGAATGTCTGGCTCCCTTTGCTGTGCTGCAGGACTCCAGCAGCAGTAATTTCAGTAATTAGGCTGCTTTTCAAATAAAGGCCAGTTCCATGGATACAGGACTAAGATAAATTATGCCCAGGATAAGCTTATATTTTGCTGCCTGCACTTGCCCTTTCTGTGCTCAGGGAAGGAAAGCCTGAATAAACATCTTTTCTCCTCCTCCTCCTCCCACCCCATGCCACATCTGTGTCCTCTCTAAAGCTCTTCCCTTCCCTCAGCACTCCATCCCCTCCACCAGAGGTGACCTTACTTCTGTCCTTTGGAAATTATTCTTTTCTTGTCAATGTTTTTTTTTCATTTGTGGATTAGTTTACGGACTGAAATTAGGCAAAAAGAGCAGAGGGAAAAAATCATGATTTTCCAGTGAATGTAATCCCCCAAAAAGCAAGATATGAATAAAAGCAAGCAATATCAAGAAAAGAATGCCCTTGAATTTATCTTTTTTAGCCTTTTCAGTTATTTTAGATCATCTTATTAGAGCTTATTCTAATAATTTCTTGTCAATGTCAAGAAAGAGAATACAGAAAAATGAAGGATTTATTTATGATATAATTACGCGGCTATCTCAAAAAAGCCCCATCACTGCCAGAGATATGCAGCTCATCAGCAGCAATTTGAGCAGAGAAATTGAATATTTTCATATTTTTTGTGGACTTGGGTGCCAGCAGAGCACACATCATTGACTTTAGGCTTGCCAATGCCATGGCTGAACTTGGGCAACAAAATCTGGGTCAGCCCAAGCATGGAAAGCTGTCCCAGGATGAGGATGTCAAGGAGGGGCAGGAGAGGAACTCATCTTTGCCCCTCATCTGGCTGCTGCTGGGTCAGGGAGGAAATCCCAGAGATGCTGTGGAGGATGAGGCACAAAATCCTGGTGTTGGTGTTGGGAGAGCCCCTGTGGGCAAAGGGACAGGGCTGGGAGCAGCCAGGGATTTATCTGGGACAGTGGAAGGTGGCACTGGATGGTCCTGAAGGTCCTCCCCAGCCCAGCCCATCCTCTGAATGTGTGGCTTTTTCCTGAGTGAGGTTTTCACAGGATCCTGGGGTTGGAAGTTGTGCTCACACGGAGAGGTTTGGCTCCGTCTGCTCCCAAGCTGAGCCTCAGGGTGCAAAAACCCCAAATTCCCCCTGATTGTCCCCAAATTGTCATCACAAAGAGTCAGCTGTGCTGGGAAAGCAGAGCTCAGAAAGCAGGGGGATGCTCACCTGGAGGTTCAGCTGAATATTCAGCAGCAATCAGCGCTGCTGACAAAATTACAAAATTCCAGATGCAGATCTGCCCAGAGAGAAAAAAAAAAAATTAAAAAATCCCAATTTCCTGGGAATTGGGTGGATCCCAGCCCTGTCTCTGTCCCTGCTGCTGCTTTGCATTTACTGTCACACATTCCACCCCTTCTGCTGACCCAAACATTCCAGAGCTAAGGCAGCTGAACTTTTCAGTTCAGTTTGTTCCAATGCTCACGTGCTTTTTTTTTCATAAATATAATTTAATTCAAACCACATATATACACACATAATTTAATATATACAAACCACATTCACACATATAATTTAATACAAAACACATCCATAAATATAATTCAGCACAAACCACAAAAAATCCTTGATAGAGACACTTGTGGACTTTGTTTTAAAATTCTGCTTCCTACACTTGCTCATAATCCTTGTTGCTTTATATTTTCCATAAAATATCAAATTTCAGTGAGAGAAAACAGTGGTTATGAGGGTGTCTGACCGCTGTGTGTGACCAGAGATTCAGTGCAGATGAGTGCATAAGGGTCTCAGCCTTATGAGCCACAGCTCCCAAAATCCCATTAATTTCAAAATATGCCAAATATTTCCTTTTATTGGAGATCTTCATATCCGAATTTTTTTGTTGTTGTTTTCTATTTTAACCCCATGACTTTATGGAATGAGTTTGTTGGAAATAGACCCCAGGAAAATGAGTGAAAGCTAAAAGTGACAAATGATGTTGATCCCTTTCAACTTTAAAGCATTTGAATCAGAAGCTGCCACACAGCTCTGCTCAAGGTCCAGCTGTATTTTTGATAGGAAATGTGTTTTGATTTGGGAATTATTTGTAGGCTTCATTAAAATGTAAATTGCTCCATGAAGAAATCTGAAAGAGATGGAGTCCAAAGATATGTAAATATCCAAATGTAATTGGGGTTCAAGCCCTACATCTCTATTTCTGCCTGAACAGCTCAGAGAAGAAGGTTTTCCATCCTTCTCCTTGAAATCCAGCAAATTTCTCACAGAATCCTTGAATGGTTTGGGTTGGAAGGGACCTTAAACATCATCCAGTCCCAGCCCCTCTGGGTTTGCTTCCAAAAGCAGTCCTGAGGCATGAAATTCAATAAATAACCCTAAATTAGCAGGCTTGGAGGACTGGAAGAGGAGGGGTAGGAGGAATGGGTCAGTGAAATCGAGATGTAAACCAAGATGTGCTTTGGATGGAGCCATCCCCAGGGCTGCTGGGTTAAAGGGACATTTGTGGGGTTCCTTCTCTTCTCTGTGCCCATCCCACAGAGCAGCCCTGTCACCCTGGCCCCAGATCCCCCCGTGCCACCCCTGGGCTCAGGTCCCACCCCACAGCAGGGAACGGAGCCTCTGGGAGCCCCTCCTGCCTCCCTCCCTGCCCCCTCTGCCAGCTGAAGCTTGGCAAATTATTTCAAATGCTCGCATTGAATTCCCCGTCTGTGAACTGGGCAGAAACACTCCTTGCAGGGATGGATGAAAAGCAGAGTCTGTTCATGAGTGGGGTGAGTTTGGACTCGTTCATGGCAGCAGGAATGGCCCGGTGGAAGATGTTTCCCCTTCTAAATTGATTTTGTGACTTCTGGGTGTGAAATCCCAGCCCCTGCCTGCAGGAGCTCCCAGGGCCAGCCCAGCGTGGATGGGCACAGAAAAACTCGCTGTTATCCTTGAAAATCTGCTCCAGATTTCTGTCACAAAGTGACACACCCTCTGTGCAGTAGTTTCTGAATTATTTTCAGCTGTTTGCAGTCCTGTGGATCAGTAATTTCCTGTAATTAACGTGTGATGAATCCAGTGCTGGAAGGTGAAATCCACACAATCCAAACATGAGCTGCTTCATCCTGCACAGAGCTGTCACTTCTATAATGTAAAAATATCTGTGTAATTATAAAATATAAATTAATATTTCTACAATATAAAAATGTTCAATACGCAACATAAAAATATCTGTGTAATTATAAAACACAAATTAATATAATGACAGGTCTTGCTTACAGCCAAGGTACTATTGAGGAACTTCAATAATCACTTTTTACACAGTGCTTTCCCCAGAAATATTTTATGAGCTGAATCAGGGCAGGCAGTGAAAAGCTCACCTTCAATCTATTCAATCTATTATGGAAATATGAAAGATCCATAGAAGGGGCTGTTGTTTGAGCTCCCCATCACCCCCTGAGCCTTCCAGATGAGCAGCACCCCCCTCCTGAGGTGCAGGAAATCAACACTTCAGGGGGAGCCTAAAAACAGAGCTGTGCTGGGAGAACAGCCTGCCCTCTAAGAGCAGGGAGCTGCTGCTGAAATAAAATTTTTAAAAAAATTTAAAATAATAAGATAAAATAAAATTATAAAATAAATAAAATTAAAATATAAAATAAATAAAATAAAAATAAAATAAAATAAAATAAAAATAAAAAAAATAAAAATATGAAATAAATAGAATTTTAAAAATATAAAATAAATAAAATTTTAAAATATAGAAAATAAAATAATAAAATAATAAAATAAAATCATAAAATAAAATCATAAAATAAAATTAAATAAAAATAAAATAATAAAATAAAATAATAAAAATAAAATTAATAATGTTTAAAAATATAGAAAATAAATAAAATAAAAATAATAAAAAAAATTAAAATAAAGTAAAATAAAATAAAATAAAATAAAATAAAATAAAATAAAATAAAATAAAATAAAATAAAATATAAAGACAGTGCTGTGACACCTCTTGCAGTGCCTGGAGAGTGGGGAATGAGTTGTCCAGGCTGCTGTCAGTGCCAGGGCTGCTGTTCTGATGGAGCCATTGCTGGGTCTGTGTGATGCTCCAACCCCCCCATGGCAGCCAAGGTCACTCAGCCCTTTGGTTTTGTGCTGAGGAAGTGCTGGTCGAGCAAACAGAAGGAGTTGGGAGCAGATTCACCAGATGCACCCCATTCATCTTGGAGTTCTGCACCTCCCCTCCCTGAGCGCGGCGTTTCTGGGGCACCTTGGGGCAGGAGGAATTCCCAGCGAGGCAGGTGCAAGGGAGGGATGCCTGGGGGGGGAAGGACCCTGGCAGAGGAAATTCAGAGATAAAACTGTGTTCAGAGAGCTAAAATAAGGCTGGACACGCACAGCTGGGAGGGGTGGGGCTGCTTTCCCTAAAAACCCCAAGCAGGGACGTTCTTGAGACCGAGAATTATCTGAGTCTGGATTTGTCAGCACGGAAATCACGCTGGGATTAGAAGGCACCCAAGCTCTGTAGGAATGAGGTTCTGGGGCAATCAGGGATGAGATCCAACTGGTTTGCAGGTGGGGTTGGGTGCCCTGAGGAAAACCATGGTGTGAGGTGGTTCCTGGGGCCGTCAGAGCTGAGGAAGAGCAGGGGCAGCTTCCAAGGCTCCTTCCTGCCCCAGAGCTCAAGGGGAACCACAGAAAGGCAGAGCCTGTCGCAGACATCTTTTATGGAAAACTTTTTCTCAGGATTTTTCCTCCTGAGAAGCTGAGAGGCCTCAGGAACAAAATCCAAACAATGGTTATCTGCTGCTGTGGGATGCAACAGGCGCATCTGGGATTGGTCTCATGTGGTTGTTTGGAATTAGAGACCAGTCATGGCAGAGCTGGCTCTCTCTCTCTGCCTGAGCCACAGACCTTTGTTTTCATTCCTGTTCTTTCTATTCTTAGCCTAGCTAGCCTTCTGAGATGAAACCTGTTCTTCTATTCTTTTTAGTATAGTTTTAATGTAGTATGTATCATAAAATAATAAATCAGCCTTCTGAAACATGGAGTTGGCATTCTCGTCTCTTCCCTCACCTGAGGACCCCTGTGAACGCTGTCACAAGAGCCACATGGAGAAGTTTAACCAGAAGCCAACGCAGTGGCTTTCCCAACAAATATGAAATAGAATTTGAGGATTTGGTAGCCAAAGGGAACAGGATTTTGATGGTGGGGAGGAAAAAGCAAAGGCTGATGTGGAAAATTCAGGGAAATTCAATAGTCCACTTCCATTTCTGGTAGCTGGAGCTGTTGCAAAGTTTGCAGAGTCCCTGTAGGGTGAAAAAGGGCAAAATACTCTCTAAAAGTGCTTTCAGAGTGGCTTGGACCATCCAGGCCATTCTAAACTTCTCTGTCCATTTTTCAGAAAGCTCTCCCTAATTCCATTACGAGGTATTCATAGGGACATTAAAAATAGATACGAGGAAGGAGATTCTTCAGGTGAGGTCTCTCTGTCTCCAAATCAGCCGATCATTCTTTATCACCTCACTTTAAATTTTAAATTGAAAACATTTAAAATCGTTTTAAAACACCTGCACCACACCCAGCCTGCCCAGGACAGTGCAGGCAACAATTTCAGCCCTTGGGGCTGCCTGAGGAGAACACCCCAAGGAAAAAAAGGATAATGAGGTCTGAAACAAAGTGCAGGCAGTTCCCCGTTAATGGCAGCTAATTTTAGGGGCATTGTTTGGATGATGATCCCAGGCTGTAACTCTGCCGTGTTTAACTGATGTGTCAGCCCTCCAGAGCTGCATTATTTTATTAATCACCACCAATAAACCAAACTTCTGTGGGATTTAATTACTGGAGCCATTTGTTTTCTTTACTCGTGTTTGGGGGGCACGGTTTTTGAGGAGGATGAGAGTTATTTGTTACTCATAGCATATGTTTTTCTTTAAAATCTGAATTGGGCAAATTTCATTAGAGTATTGTTGCAGTATTCACGTCAATCAAGTCTCCACTCAGACTGAATTAAATTGTCATTGTGTGGGTCTTTGGGTTTTATAAAGAAATTGGGTAAAATTCACTAATTTGATGGAATTTTAAGGAGACAGTGGGGAGAGGAGCAAGAAATTCTACACAAAATGCAAGGGAGAATCAAAACAAAAGCTTGGCTATGTGTCTTTGATATGTTGACAATTCCCACAGCTCAAGGTAACCTTTCTCTGCAACACTCCAGGGTTTCCCTTTATTACTGTCTTTTTAATACAAGACCAGTTTTATGCTTCAAGTGCCTTTTCTGGTGAGCAAAAACACAAAGAGCAAAAGAAAGGAAGGAATATAATGAGCTGGGGGAGGACAGGCAGCAAAAAGCAGATTCCCCCACCAGGATGGAGGCCCAAGGAAGGTGACAGCAGCACTGGAGCCCTGCCTGGGTTATTCAGGCTGGCATTCCAAGGTGGGAGATGGACAGGGAGGGATCTGCTCTTTCCCAGCATTGTATTCTCAAGGTTTCTCTGCAGATACTTGGGCTGCCATTTTGGTGGTTTTGTCTCTGCATTCCCTTGCATTGCTTGGCCTGAAAACCAAATGTGTATTTTTACACCCAAAAATGTCCATGCTAATCCATTCTGGATGCACCAAACAAATCAGCTGGAAGGCCTAGGGGATTTAATTTGGTATTATTTTTGAGGTTTGATATTATTATTGATATTTGGATTTTGAGATAAGTCTGCCCATATCTCAAAATAAATACTGTTCATCTTTAGCTAGGCAGTGTCCAAGGAGAAGCTGGCCAGGCTGGAAGTACCCTGGGACAGTGGAAGCTGTCCCTGCCATGGCACTGGATGGCTTTAGGGTCCTTCCCAACCCAAACCATTCCATGATTCTATAAAGAACCACCAGAAGCACCAAGAGGAGGTTTCAACCTTGGAACAATGCCCTGAGCCCTCTGTTTCCCACATTTCTGGACTCCCTGCACTCCATGGAGTGCTTGATTGTTCTGATTTTTAGCTGGTTTATTTTTACAGCCAGAGCCTCCCACACACTTTTGAGAGGCATTTTGCAGGCAGACCAAGGAGCCTGTGCATGCTCTCAGTACAATGAACTGCTCCCAGGTACTCTGGACACAATCGACTTCTGACAAAGACGGATTGGTTTCTTGGATTTTAGGAGGCAGGGGGATTTTTGTTCCGGTGCAGAGCAAAAGCAGGTCTGGAAAGGTTTGCCAGGCAGGAGTGTTGCCAGCTGAACTCCTAAAGAGGTTTTGTTTCAACTGCAGGGGCTTTGTGAGGCTTGGCCATACAAACCCAGCTACAGGTGATGGGCAGGTGAGCATGGAAACAACGCCTGCTGGCCTTGCAGTTCTGGTTTTGTGCTATCTCTGGGTTGTTGCCTTTTAATAAGGTAAAAAAAAACCCAAAACCAATAGATGTTACCAATAAAAACAGCAGCAGCTGAAAAGGGAAATATCCTTGCCCAAGTTTTGAGCTCTGACTTTTCCAGAATTCCTGTGCCCATGCCAATCCAGGGAAAGAATTTTGGAAGTGTTGTTCCCAGAGTGTTGTGGTTGTTTGGATTGTCTGTGGTACAGATGATCCAAAACCCAACAGTCTCCCCTGCAGTAATGGCAGGGTTTGCTGTGCTCACTGACCCTCACCATTTCTTGTTTCTGGCTGATGGTGTCACCGTGGGAAGTGGGTCCAGTGAGCTGAAGAGCTGGGAAGGTACTAATTCAGGACCCTAAAAGGTGTCCTAGAAAATGTAAAATCAACAGAAAATAATTCCCAAAGGAATGCAGCCTTCCTGTTTCCCTTATATCTCTTCCCTTTACTGCTGTATGTTCTGCTCAAAGCAGAAAGCAGAGCAAACATATGTTGAGAGATGCTGCCTATTTATAAAGTAAACACTGACAACAAGCAGAAAACAAAAGATAAATGAAGAACATGTTTTGCACACTAATCAAGTTGTCTTAGTTGAGAAAATGGTGAATATACAGCAGCACAAAGTTTGTAAAGCTCCAGCTGAGGCGTGGGAAGGAGATTCTGTCCCTGTGCCCCCACAGGTGAGACCCCACCTGCAGAGCTGCCCCAGCCCCGGAGCTGCTCAGAGAGCCCAGGGGAGGCTCCAGGGTGATCCCAGGGATGGAGCAGCTCTGCTGGGAGGAAAGGCTGGCACAGCTGGCATTGCTCACCTGCACAGGAGAGGCTTTGGGCTGAGCTCAGGGTGGCCCTGCAGGGCCTGAAAGAAAGATGGAGAGAGAGTATTTACAAGGGATGGAGTGATGGGACACAGGGAATGGCTTCAAACTGACAGAGAGTGGGTTTAGATGGGATATTGGGAAAAATTCTTGGCTGTGAGGATGGGCAGGCCCTGGCACAGGGTGCCCAGAGCAGCTGGGGCTGCCCCTGGATCCCTGGCAGTGCCCAAGGCCAGGCTGGACACTGGGGCTGGAGCACCTGAGACAGTGGGAGGTGTCCCTGCCATGGCAAGGGTGGCATTGGATGGGATTTAAGGTCCCTTCCAACCCAGACAATTCTGCGAGTCCATGATTCAATTGCTCCCCACATTTCAAATACCTCAGTATAATTGCTCTCCAGATGCATCTTGGGGGGGGGGAACTGGCACAGTTTTTGGTGTTGGTGACTGAACTGAAAAACAAGACATCACTGGAGAACAGAAAAGGCATTAGAACCTTTCCAGAAAATCGAGTTTAGACTTGAAATAAGTCTTTAATAAAACAAAGTGAGCAGTGTCCATGCATATTGCTGGGGACACTTTAAGCCGGCCCAGAGATTGAGAGCAGCTTGAGCAAAACTCTCATTGCTGGAGGTCACCCCAGGCTGAGCTGACGTGTCAGGGAGGTTAGAGATGAAAAGTTTCCTTCATCTGCTTTCTTCACTCCAATTACAAATATCAGCAGAGCCGGAGTTCACCTTTGGCTGCACACCTCCTGCTGCCTCACCAGCGTGGCAGGAGGGTTCACAGGCAGTGTCACCACCGTGCATGTGTGTCATCAGAAATGAAAGGCCCTGAAATGCAGCCCTGGCTGAGGTGCTTATTTCAGCGAGAGATCCTTCTTCAAATACGGCTCTCAATAAAAATATTACAGATAGTAGTTTAAATTCCACTGCTATTTGGAGTGTGTGCTGGGCAAAATGACAGGAGAGATCCAAGCTGTTCTGATCTGATTGTGAATATCAGGCTGTAAAAGTCGGGAGATATGAGAGAGTGACATGGTTTTCTTATTTTATTTTGCCTTCACTGAGACAGCTTCACTTTCACTTGTGGGAGGTTATTGTTGAGGCACAACAGCAGATTCCAAGTGAGAGAAATCAGACTTTCCTGAGGATTATTGCTGCTTATGAATTCCTGGGGAATCCGTGTGGGGAGGAAGAGGGGAGATGACCCCGAGCAGCTTTGCTGACCTCTCTCTGTGAGCAGTGAGCAGAGCTGGAGCTCTGCACGCCCAGCTGTGAGCCCAGGCCAGGCAGCTCTGTGTGCTGCTGGGGCTGCTGGCAGGGGCAGCAGCTGTGGGGACACTGCCCCCCTCATTCCCTGTCCCCTCCTTCCCTGTCCCCTCTCACTCCCTGTCCCCCTCACTCCCTGTCCCACTCATTCCCTGTCCCCCTCATTCCCTGTCCCCCCTCTCATTCCCCCCCTCATTCCCTGTCCCCCTCCTTCTCTCTGTGTCCCCCTCATTCCCTGTCCCCCTCATTCCCTGTCCCCTCTCATCCCCATCCCCTCTCATTCCTTGTCCCCCCTCATTCTGTGTCTCCCTCATTCCCTGTCCCCTCTCCTTCTCTGTCCCCTTCATTCCCTGTCCCCTCTCACTCCCTGTCCCCCTCATTCCCTGTCCCCCTCATTCATTGTCCCTCTCATTCCCATCCCCCCATCCCTGTCCCCCCTCATTCCCTGTCCCCCCTCATTTCCCCCTCATTCCCTGTCCCCTCTCACATCCCCATCCCCTCTCATTCCCTGTCCTCTCATTCCCTATCTCCCTCATTCCCCATCCCCTCTCACTCCCTGTCTCCCCTCATTCCCTGTCCCCTGTCACTCCCTGTCCCCTCTGCTGGGACAGGCTGGTCCCTCCAGGCCGTGAGCAGTGTCCCTGCTGTCCCTGCTGTCCCTGCTGTCCCTTCCAGGTGGCTCACAGCGCCCTCTGTGCCCATTTAACCCCTGCAGCTCTGTCCTGCCTGCATGGCATGGGCTGTGTCCCCCTGTCCAGCCTGGGACAGCCCTCCCTGCCCACCTGGGCAGGAGAATCTCCCAGCCCAGGAAGGGATGAGCTCCCAGGGCTGGAAAACCTCCCAGGGCAGGAAAGGATGAGCTCCCAGGGCAGGAAAGGATGCTCTCCCAGCCCAGGAAAGGATGCTCTCCCAGGGCTGGGAAATCTCTGCAGCTCGGGATGAGGGGGTGGAAGTGAAGATGTACAATATGCTGTCAGGGAGTGGTGTTATTTTTTTCTCCCAGCCCCTCCTGTCCTGCTCTGGTTTATAAATCCACAGTGCTTAAAAATACCAGGGTGAGTGTCTGTGTCTGCACACTCAGAGCTGTCCTGGGTTAAGTGGAGCAGAGCTGAGCTGGGGCTGCACTGACTCACTTCAATTCCATTTAAACACAGCTGCTTTGGGTTATTTTATTTCATTTAATATAATTTTTATCTACTGTTTACCACCCATAAGGGCTCAGTTGTTCATAAGTGTTGTATTTCTACAGAATTATAAATGACAAAATAGTTTGGGTTGGAAAAGACCTTAAAGCTTAAGGTCTCTTAAAGCTCATCCAAGCTATGGCAGGGACACCTCCCACTGTCCCAGGTGCTCCAGCCCCAGTGTCCAGCCTGGCCTTGGGCACTGCCAGGGATCCAGGGGCAGCCCCAGCTGCTCTGGGCACCCTGTGCCAGTTTATATCTGTATTTATTTATATTGGCTCCCCCAAGGTTTTACACAGTGGCACAGGTAGAGAAGGGATTCTTCCCAGGAATGTTAATTTGGCTTTATTTTAACCATCTTCAGAATTTAATGGTAAAGTTGAAAAAGACAGATTTGGTCGCTGGGTTTATCTGGGGATTTCAGGTTGGCTGTGGGAAGAATCAGGGAATCACAGAATCAGAATGGTTTGGGTTGGAAGGGTCCCTAAAGATCATTTATTTCCAGCCCCATCCATGAGCAGGGACACCTCCCACTGTCCCAGGTTGTTCCAGTTCTGTCCAGCCTGGCCTTGGGCACTGCCAGGGATCCAGGGGCAGCCCCAGCTGCTCTGGGCACCTGTGCCAGGGCTGCCCACCCTGCCAGGGAGGAATTCCTTCCCAAAATCCCACCTAAAGCTGCCCTTTAGCAATTTAAAGCCAGCTTGGAGACATTTCACTGATCCAACTCCCCAGCCTAAAGCTCAAAGCAGGGCAAAAATAGGATGTGGTCCTTCCTTGGCTTTTTGACTCGGAATGAATGTTTTCCATGGGATGCCATGTGTGGTTTTTACTCATTTATGGTGTCTGCCTCTCTCCATGTGAAACAAAGCCTCTGTGATGTGCTTACAGCACAGGTACATTATTAAAGCCCATGTAAGTTGTAGTTGGGGAAGAGTGTAAACAGGTTTTGACACTGATTTCCAACAGATTAACATGCAGGAATAAAAAGGGAAGGGAGAGAGGGAGGAAGGAGAGCCAGGCTGATGTGACAGCCGTGACTGAGCCATAATTGCCTGGAAAATCAGAAGGGACTTGAGTTTCAAGACGAATGTCATGAATATTACCAAAGCATTAAAAAAATATCCAGCTGCTGGCCTTGTCTGCAGCCTGACTGTGCTCAGGTGCCCCTGGGCTCCGTGTGCTGGCTCTCAGGTGGATGCTCCATGGGAACATCCAGAACTTGGGAGACTCGTGGGAAGCTCTGGAGGATGGGATTGTTCAACATGAGAAAAATGATCCCTGTGTCAAATAGCACTGGACTCTTATTCATGTATAATTCTTAATTCTACATTATTATTTTACTTGGTGCCTGCCCCTGGATCCCTGGCAGTGCCCAAGGCCAGGCTGGGCAGGGCTTGGAGCAGCCTGGGACAGTGGGATGTGTCCCTGCCATGGCAGGGGTGGCACTGGGTGGGTTTTGCCCTCCCAACCCAAAGCAGTGTGTGATTCTATGGCAGCAAATGAATTATCAATGAATTTATCCACATGGATACCACAGAGCAGCAAATAATTATTAAAGAGAGCCCTGGCTGCAGTTGGGGCTGCAGGCAGCACTGTGCCTGTGTGTGAAAATAAAAATGAAGCCTGCCCAGGTTACCCAAACAAAGGATGGAGCACCAGACCAGGGCTGGGTCTGTGGCACAGGGCAAGCCCTGCAGGAGCTCGGCCTCCAGCAAGACAGAAAGACAACCTGAGAATGCCTGGTAAAGAACAGCCCCAGTTAGGCACAGCTAATTGCTGAGCATTCCTCAGATCTAAAAATAATGCAGAGAGGAAGATGCCAGAGAGACAAACCACACTGAGCTGCACAGAAGGCACAGCAAAGGAACCTGCAGCAGGCATCAAACGTTCCTACAAGGCTGGATCAGCTGGGTGGCTCTGCAGGAGAGGAAAGGCTGGGATCCTTTGTTCTTGCAGCCTTCTTTCTCTCTTCTTTCTCTCTATTCATCATCTGTAATTTTAAACCAAGACAAGGAGCAGGTATCCCAAGAGGAGTAAAGGATTCCTCACCCTGTTTGCCTTCTGGCCACAGCACAGGGATCGGTTCTGTGTCACACTGAGGCACATGCCGGGACAGGGATGTTTCAGAAGGGAAAGCTCCTCTCTGATAAGGATGCCTTGGATCAGCTCTTTTGTGCCATCTTTTGTCTCCCTGCAGGGGCTCTGCTGAAGGTGCAGAGAACAGGAAACCCTGCTTTGTTCAGGCAGGATTTAACTGGTGTAAAACCCAGCCAGGACCTTTCTCCTGGCACTGCTTGAGCTCTGAGTCCCACAGGCAGTGAGTTTCAGAATCAGAAGGGTCCTCACCAGCCCCTTGGCCATGTCCTTTTTGTCCCCTGGGCTGGGCTGAGCCGGGGTGGCACAGCCTGAGCCCTGGCACACTCCCAGCCCCTCGGGAATCCCTCCCTGAACACTTGGGATGTCCCCTGTGCCCTTCCAAGGGGTTGTGAGCAATTTTCCTCCTGAGGACCAGCTGCTCTAAACCTCTCCAGATGCAGCACAAAAGGGCTTTACCAACAGTGCAACCCCTCTGTTTGTCCCGGGCAGTGCTGTCCGTCCTCCCTCACCCCTGGCAATCATTTCCATGGGCTGGAGCTCCCACCTGGGGCTTAAAGCCTCTCCTTTGGTGCTGCTGCCTCCTCCTCAGTGGGTTTGATGCTCCATAAATCCCATTTCTATGGCTGCAGCGGGGCTCACCCTCCTGGCTCAGCACCGAGGTGCTTTCCTGTTTTCCACACTCATATTGGTGTGCTTGAATTATTCACTCCTATTTCTCAGAAGCAGGCATTAAGAATGTAATCTTCTGTTCATAAATCCATTGGAAGACTCTTAATAATGTAAGCCTTAGTGGAACCTCCCAGCCCTGCAAAGGGAGGAGAGAGCTTTTCCTCAGGGTTTCCAATGGTTCCCTCACCTCCCCTGTGGCAGAGAACAATCCCTTCCCTGGACAGAAAACAACTCTGAGCTTTTGAAAGATTTCAAATATTCTCTCCTTCTTCCTTTTAATGAATGATCAGCCCCTCTGTCGCTGCAGGAAGGTCCATGAAACTTGCAGAAGGCACAAAAGCCAAATTCAGGACCATTTATGCTCATGAGTTAACACTAATGCATGGCCTGGTCCCCATGCCAAGAGGTTTTCCTTCACCAGAAACATTCAGGAACTCTCTGGACAGCACAGGGGTTAATTTTGAAGAGATATGTGATTACAAAACTACTTATTTTTGCAACAACAAAAAATTTTATAAACTACTAGAATTCCAGCAAAATAAAATAAATATTATATAAATTAAAATAAATTAAATATATAAATTCAAATAAATGGCAACATTTCAGGTGGTATCTCTCCACCATCAGGCAGAGAAGACATCAATGCTTTACTCTAATTTGGGCTGATACAGCAGCTCCACAACTCCTTTAAATATAGCCCCACAAGTGATGGTGTTTTCCCACAAGTGGAGGAATTGCAGTGTCCTTTGCAAGTTTGGGAGGTGTGCAGATGTAGATCAGTAAAATAAACCTTGGACCCCTGGGATGTCTCATGGACTCGGTGGTCCAGCACTTTGAACTCTCTACAAGCTGTTTACACTGATCTGAATTCTTCTGGCCTCATCACATATCCAAAACCTCTCCTGTGTTTATATAAATATCATAAATACATTTGGGCCCGAGCTGTTTGGGTTTGTTTTCTCCCCCAGGATGGATCCAATTCAGGATATTATTCTCAGATAATGACTCAAACGGAAATATTCGTGTTCCTCCACTGTAACATGACTTCCATAATAACTTGATCCCTTTTAGAAATTATGTATGCACAATCAGTGCCTTGGTGACTGCTGTGTAAAGCTAAAACTCCAAAAGTGACAGTTAATAACTTATCTGTCCAATGTACCCAACTGTCCTCCAGAAAAAAATAATTGTTTCAATTAAAAAAAAGGAAAAAATAAAAAAGTCAGCTTTGTTTTATTCTTCTAACAGCCATGAAAGTATTTGTCTTTATCTTTATTATTGGCAGGCTACTATTCTTCAAATCCAAACGTACCCTATCATTACTGGAATAAACTTTATCTGTTATTCATAAGCTGCAGAGAGATGTTTTCCCTCACTCTTTTTTTTTTTTGCCACTCTCTGCTGTTTTTAATGGATTTCTATAGAAATCTTTCAAATAGAAATTTGTATGACTTTCTCCTTCCTCGGCACAAATATATTTTCCGTGCTGAAATTAATCCAGTTCTATTTTTGGCCTTCCTTATCTGTACATTAACAATAGGCCGTGCCTTGCTCAGAATTGTCTCCTCTTTAAGGCTCCCGTTCTGGTGGAAGCCTTAAAGCCTTTCCTGTTCTCGTTCCCGGGAAGAGCAGTTCCTGTTTGGAAGGGGTTTCCATGAGCTCCCAGTGGCTTTGATGCAGCCCCAGCCCCACGGGTGGTGTGTGCAGGGATGGCACCAAGCCCACGCCAGTGGGAGCCTCTGCTGTGCGTGTGTTTGTGGCACAGGAAAGCACCAAAGTGCCACTGCAGCTCCTGAGTTTGGGAGCAGTAACAGAGCAGACGTTTGCACAAAGCTCCCTCTGGGCAGTTGTGCCCAAAAGTTCTCCCGTTCCTCGGTGCCATCGCGGCGCTGCTGGCAGTTGGGTTCATCGCTGGCACCAAAGGGCCAAACCTCACACTTTTGGATTTCCACCTTCCCCGTGTCCCAGAGGAAGGAGACATTCCTCACTCCTTTCCCTGGAATAAGTCCTGACAACCATGATTTCAGGCAAGATGTTGGATGAGACAGGCCAGGGTTTGACTTGATAACTCTTGTCTCGTGACATTAACTCCTGAGTGCCTCAAGTTGATTTTCTCTGGATGCTCAGGAGTTTATCTGGCTTGGAGAGCCTGTCTCCCTCCACAGGCTCCCCTGGCAGGGAGAGCTGTCCCTTTTTCCCAGATCACATCTCATGGAGGATCCTGAAGAGGTTTCCTGGGATCTGTGGGGCTGACTGAAGCTAGAGAGGCTTCATTATAAAATCACAGAATCCTGGGATGGTTTGGGTGGGAAGAGACCCTAAAGGTTGTCCCATTCCACCCCTGCCATGGCAGGAACACCTCCCACTGTCCCAGGCTGATATCCAGCCTGGCCTTGAGCACATCCAGGGATCCAGGGGCAGCCCCAGCTGCGCTGGGCACCTGTGCCAGGGCCTCAGAACCCTCACAGGGAACAATTCCTAATTCCCAATATCCCATCCAAACCTACTCCCACTCTTGAAGCTTAGAGTGCAGATTCCTTCCCCAAAAACCAAAGTTTTGAGTGGAATATTTACGACACAGAACACCTGGGAGTGCTTGGGAATCCTGGGTACTTTTGGAAGAGGATTCAGCCCCACAGCTGATTTGAGTTGGTTGAGGCTCCTTCATCCAAAACCCATCGTGGTCTTTAGGAAGATCCTGCCTGAACACAACCAAAATTATTGTTATTAAGTCCTACCTAAGGGATCTGAGGGAATGCTGGAGTTATCAGCACCAAGTGCCATCCTTTGAAGGACTCCAAAAGGGAACAGAGAGGGCATTTTATTCCATGTTTATCAGGTGATGGATGATTAATAGGTCTGAGCACACAATGAATGTGTATCTCCCTTCACATGCTAATCACATGGCATTTATAAATGTCACCACCTTATCGTGGAGACACACTCAGAATTCTGGGGGCTTTCAAACTATTTATTCTTACCATTTTTAATGTGGGCATTATTAAGGTTGTGTCATTGGAAACGTCCCTTTGGCCGTGCTTGAGGAATATGGGGAGATTTTATTTGGATTTTGGAGGTAATTGAATTATCACATTTTAAAGCTACTCTCAAAAAAAAAATTCACTGCAGATAATGAAGCTTATCTTGTGTTTCTTTAACTACTAAAATGTAGCAGTGCCTGTCACCTTGGAATTTTAATAACCAAAAAAATAATTTACAATTATTAGACTGAGAAGCTTCAGGGTTCTCCCATTCTGCTTTTTCTTTGCTTTGCAACCTAAGGCCTTAATTTAGAGTTATAAATTAGTGCTTTACCATTGGAGAATTGCATCATTTTCATTTAAAAAATTCCAAATTCCACAATTTGGTCATAAAAAATGTGCATTATTATTGACTTTTATTAGGAAGTTTGAGCCCTAAGGAAATTCCATAAAGGTTCAGGGAGAGTTTGGGTACAGAAACTCCGACGAAAAACATGGAAAGATTCTGGACTCAGTGTCTACTCAAGCTGAGCTTTTTAAACTGTGAAAGCCTCTCCCAGCTATAACATTTGGGTCCTTTGCTGCGCTCCTTGGCTCAGACAGAGCTGCTGTTGTCTTCCAGAGACTTTATAGACCAGAAGAATTTGGAATTAAACCAAAGAAATTCAGATTCCTTTAGGAATCTGTGCCTTGAAAGTTGTTTTTTGTGCGTGGACAGTGAAGTTGTTGAAGCTACAGCTGAAGGCACGAAGTTTGCAGGTTTAGATCTTTGGTTCTCAACTATTTGTCAGTGCTAAACATCCATGTTTTCAAAATACCCCGTTAAAATTGGCAATAGCTGGAATTTTTGGCCAAAGATTGAGGAGCAAACGTGGGATGTGGGTCTGTGAAAGAGTCACTGAGTTATGCTGGCCCAACACAGAGGGTTTGCTTCGGTTTCTCCCCTGCTCCCAACCAGGACATGAGCCTGCAGGGCCATTCATCCACCACCTTTCCACTCCAACCTTGTGGAAAGGATTTATTCCCCTACAAATCCCCACCTGTGGTGTCACAGAGCTGTGGACTCAGGAATATTTACAGATCCCACCCATGAATAATTCCCAACCAGTTGCTGATCACACTTTTCTTACTGCATCACATTAAAAATTATCAAATTGATGCATTGTCCTATAATGAAACTCATGCAATGCAAGCTGGTGATGATAAAAAAGGGCAGATTTCTCCAAAATTCCTTGTGAGCTGCATTGCTCCCTGAGATATCAGCGAGACACAAGCAGGACTTGGACAAAACCTCAGAGGGCTTTACAAATAGCCATCACCATGTAAAGGGAGCCTTGGTATTTTAATTAAAGGTCAGACAGAACCCCAGGGTAAACCCTGGGGATGTTTTGCAGCAGTCGTTTGAAGCAGAATCACTTACCAAACTCTCACTGTATCAGTAAAACCGTGCCCAAACCTTTCCTGAGATTTACACAAACTGCAGCCTAAACACAGGAGCCTCTGCCAAGTTCAGGCTGCGAGTTCAGCACCCATAAATCACAGCCTGGGCCTGCTCCACCTCTACTCCTGGTTGTAGCAGCGCCGCAGGGCTGTGCAGGGCAGTGTTTGCTCCTCTGTGCAGGCACACACGGGGGTCAGCCTGGGGGATGCCTTTTTGGGATTGCCTAAAAACCGAGGCCAGACAGCATTAAGGGAATAAAACACTGTTCTATTTATTGAAGGGCTTCAGGTACATTTAGGGCAGACAAAGCC
Organism: Emberiza elegans; assembly: GCA_024865655.1. NCBI lineage: Eukaryota > Metazoa > Chordata > Aves > Passeriformes > Fringillidae > Emberiza > Emberiza elegans. Next base: position 2,151,155 of record JALJVW010000260.1, on the reverse strand, counting down.
CCCCAGGGGCTACACCCAAAAATGGATGATGGGTCAGGGTTTTCACGCTTTTATAAGTTTTGTGTATTTACATATTGGGGGTGAATCTGCCAATTCCAGCTTCAGGTAATGAAGTCATTGACCCCGAGTTTGCTGCCCCCAACTCCCTTTTGTTCCCATCTCAGGCCCTGAGGCAGTGAGGTGTCCATGACTGCCAGGCCTGGAGAGGAATTGTTGTGTCTGCCCCAAATGGGGAAGCAGCAGCTCACACTGAGTGTGGGGTTTGGAGTTACACACTAAAGAACTGCAGGGGTACAAACAGATGGAAAATAGAAAAGCTGAAATCCTGAGGCAGCATGGGGACCCTCCTTTGGTGTCCCAGGGCAGGACCTGGGGCCAGCTCTGCCTCCTGCGCGGCTCTGTGCGCACACACACACATACAAACACACACACACACACGCACGCACACACACACACACACATGGGCAGTTCAGAGTGGTTTGCTGGGGTTTGTTGGTAGCTCATTAACAGCAGCGTGCTCCATGTCCCGGCGCTGCTCTGGCGGGGATCTCCCGCTGTCAGTCACAGCACAGGAGCTTCTCAAGGTCGGGCTGTAAGGCTTGATTCAAAGTGTCAGCTCTGCTGCTGCAACCCAGCTCAAAACCCCGCCAGGCGCTTTTCCTTGCCACATTTATGAAGTATTTGAGACTATTTGTGCAAGGAGAATATGTCTGAATTTTCAACGGGAGGCGTTGATTGCTGACTCTTCCACCTTTGGCCTTATTTGTGGATTTGTTGGGGATAAAAAATCAAAAAGGCGGTGACCTGGTTTGCTTGTTCATTCAAGGGTGAGGTAAAGGTGTGCAGGGGAGGTGGCACAACCAAAAGGCTTTCCAGGGAAGCCATCTGTCTGCTCCCCCCAGCTCCCTGCCTTCGCCTTTCAGCTCTCATTTGCTGTGGTTGCCACCCAGGCGAGGGTGGGAGATGTTTCTCCGAGGATGCTGCACGCTCAGCTGGGTTATGATGATGATGATGATGATGATGATGCATTCAATGCATGTTCCCTCTGAAAAATTCAGCAGCGTTTCCAGCGCTGATTTCCCTCCAGAGTCATTACACCCCTCCCAGATTGGCAGAGCCCTGCCACGGTGCCAGGATTTATGGGGTGACCTTGGAGACACAGGCTCTCCCAAATTGAAAACACTTGGTGCTCAACTTGATTTTGGATTGCTGAGCAGGCTCCCCTCCTGTATAAATCAGGATGAGATTACACAAATAATACACAACATTTATATAACATTTCAAAGCACAGGGGGATTCTTGCATGCGTGGCTCGAGTGCAGCACTCCTGCCTCCTCTAGACTCTGATTCACTCTTGGGCCCAGCCCTGAATGCTCAGCAGGACCCAGCAAAGGCAGCCCCAGCCCCTGCTGCTCTCTCCAGGAGCAGCGAGCTCTGTGTGGGCCATCCTCCTGCATCCACCTGATGATCTTGGAGGTCCTTTCCATCCATGATTCCATGATGAAGGAGCTGAGCATCCCCAGACACCAGAGGTCCTTAGGGAGTGCCCAGGACTGGGCCAGCCACAGCTGGTCCATCAGCCTGGAGATGCTCCAGGGCGCTGTGGCTGCTCCATGAAGAGCTCACAACAGCCTGGACCTGCAGAGCTGAGCCCTGTGCGGGGCTCAGCCCCACTCTTGAGCTGCCCAAAGAGGCTCTGGTAGGTGGGGATGAAGCACCTGAGAGCAGGCAGGCTGAGGAGGAACCTGTGAGCAGCAGTAAACGCCAGCCCAGCCTGCACTACTGTTAATTGTCATTCTGTTTCTATCGACGCGCAGTTTATTAAACCATAAAGCAAGGCAGCAAGCACAGAGAGCAACTCCAGAGATAATTAAACATAATAAGGGTTTCACTTAATCCCTCAAAACCCAGGGGAGGCACAGTTAAGGCTGAATACCCTCTTTGCACTGCAAGGCTTTTTTTTTTTTGCACAAGCATTGAAGAGCACTTCCCAGGACAGGATTTTGGGACAGGGGGAGAGGTAGGTCACACATTCACTTCTGAATACTTTTGTTTTCCCTTTTTTTTTATTGTGCCTTTGCATTATGCTGCTTACTAAGCCTGAACTCCTGACTTTCAAAGCAGTTTGTGGCTCATCGTTTGCATTGCAGCAGCAAGCAGAGACCCTGATGAGGGATCCTGGGGAAGGTTTGGGAGCATCCCTGGGCACAGGGACGGCCAGCAGAGCTTGGGAGCAGCCGGGTTGGCACCGGGTGCGCTGTGCTCGGGCTCCTCATCTCTCCCTCGGGTTCCTCATCTCCCTGCACGACACACGCAGTTCTTGGACGAGCAGGAACGGGAAGGGGATGAGAGGAGACGGTGGATGCAAAGGGCTGAGCGAGAGGCTGGCGGGTGAGGAGAGGCTCGCTTTAAAGAGCGAGATAATTACGGCAAATCTGCGATTAAAACCGGAGGGCAACGCGCCGAGGGGGAAATAAAAAATAAAATAAAATAGATTAAAAAAAAAAAAAAAAAAAGAAAAAAGCGGTAATTTGGGCTTCTGTGGTCTCCCTTAGTGGGACCGGGGCTGGTCGGGGATGGGGAAAAGCGGGGAGCGCGCCGGGATCGGGCTCGGGGCTGGTCGGGGATGGGGAAAAGCGGGGAGCGCGACGGGAACGGGCTCGGAGCCGCACCTGGGCTGCAGCACAGCCGGCCGGGGGCAGGGCAGGGGATGCTGCCCGCGGGGCCGGCACCGAGCGCTGCCGGGCGGGCTCCGGGCGGGCTGCGGGCGGGCTGCGGGCGGCGGGGCAGGAAGGGTTAACGCGGGCCCGCCCGCCCCCCGCGCACGGCGGCTCGGGGGTGGGTGGGCTCAGCGCGGAGCCCGCCCGGCCCCGCCGCTGCCGCTCAATGCTGCGGCCGCGGGACCGCGCGGGAGCGCCCGCACCGCGGAGCCGCGCCGGGCATGAACCCCCGCCCCGGGCAGGTAAGCGCGGCTCGGCTCGGCTCGGCTCGGCTCGGCTCGGCTCGGCTCGGCTCGGCTCGGCTCGGCTCGGCTCGGCTCGGCTCGGCTCGGCACGGCTCGGAGGGAGGGAGGCGGATTTAAAACAGGATTTAAGGAGAAAAAGAAATAGGGGGTAAATAAGGAATTTTCAAGCAAGGCTGCGGCGCGGGGGAAGAGAGCGCGGGCGCGCTGCGGAGCCGGCGGAGCGGAGGCGCGGCCGGAGGGGCGCGGGGACCGCAGGGACCCCCGGTGCCACCGGAGCTGCCGCGGGGTCATGCGGAGCCTCCGGGCGGGGGTGGCTCGGTCCCCGGACAGGAGCGGGAGCGTCCCCGGGTGGGAGCGGGGATGATCCCTGAGTGCGAGTGGGAATGATGCCTGGGTGAGAGCGGGGATGATCCCTGAGTGAGAGTGGGAATGATCCTGGGTGAGAGCGGGGATGATCCCTGAGTGAGAGCAGGAGCATCTCCGGGTGAATGCGAGCGCATTCCCGAGTGAGAGCGGGGATGATCCCTGAATGAGAGCGGGAATGATCCTTGAGTGAGAGCAGGAGCATCTCCGGGTGAGAGCAGCAGCATCCCCGAGTGAGTGCGAGCGCATCCCCGGGTGAGAGCAGGAGCATCCCCGAGTGAGAGCGGGGATGATCCCTGAATAAGAGCAGCAGCATCCCTGAGTGAGAGCGGGGATGATCCCTCAGTGAGAGCAGGAGGAGCATCCCGGGATGCGGACGCGGGGATGCTCCCCTCAGGCTGCTCCAGGCGCACGCAGAACTTTTTGCCGGCTCCAGCCGCGTTCCCGGCTGGAGTTGAAGCTCCTTTTGCTTTCCCCAGGCTGCTGCTGCTCCCGTGTCGTGAGCGACATACCGCAGCGTGTTGTTTTATTTATCCCAGACAGGAGCGGCTTGCTCTCGAAACTACAAATTAAAGGATGCTGCTTGCATAACAAGTGGCAATAGTTTGTATCTTACATACTAATTACCCGTCACCTTAATTTGGACTAAGCCAAAGAAGGTGTTTTTCCCCCGAGGAGGGCTCGTTCGATAGAGCAGTCCGATGTCTTGCAGCCACGTACTCCTCTCCCCTGGCTGGATTAATGCGGGCAGAGGGTTGAGAGCCGGCACGTTGGTGAGGCACCCGGAGGTGCGGGGAAGCAGGGCACGTTTGGCTGGAGGCAGAAAGCAGTTCTTGTGGCTGTGCTCGCCCATCCTCCGGTTCCCATGGCTCGGTTCAGGACCCGCATCCCAGCGGGTAAATCACCGGGGCGGGAGCAGGGGCTGGCCGCAGCTCCTCTCGTGATGGTCGCGATAGTCCGGAGCTCCTTTCCAGCACGCAGCAGCCCGTGCCCCGCAGTGGGTGGGCGGCTGGCAGTGCCCCGTGCTGGCAGGGGGCCCGGGGGGTGCCGTGACCCATCCCCGTGGCCGTGGGAGCCCCTTCCCTGCTGCCCGTGCCCAGGTGTGCAGGTGATGCTGCAGCCGGGCTCCACAGCCAGCCCCGAGCCTGGGAGCAGCGTGCTGGGGACCTGCACTTAAGGGGGCCCCAGAAGCTTTTCCTTGCTGCTTTCCTGGCCGGGAAACTGAATTTTTTCTTCTTTTCTGGACCTGAGGGAGCTGCATTTTTGCCCCGCGTTTGTAAGTCCCTGAAAACTGCTTAAATGGCTCTTGAATAATCCTTCAAAGTCACCTCCCCTCTTTAATCTAATACCAAAAGGACTTACTTTACATGGCTAATCCCTCTTTTCCGTGCTGTACAGCCTCATTTAGAGGTGTGCACACTGCTAATTTCCCCTTGGCAGCCTGCTGGAGACAATGGCTTCCACCGGCGAGCAGCAACCTCTCCCTCCCGTGCTGAACTCCGGGCGCAGCTGAACCCCCTGGCAAAATTTTGGGGGATTTCAGGAATCGTCGCTTTGCACCCCAAACTCCGGCTGTGTTTCTAACCAGCCGGAGTTTGGGGTGCAAAGGGACATTTGGGGGGCTCTGAGGGTCTCCTGCCCCAAAATCCCGCAGCTGTTGGGCGGTGGGAGCGCAGGGAAGCAGGGTGTGCCTGCAGGTAGCTGGAGTTGAATGATCCTGGCAAAACTCTGCCATCGGAAGGATTTTTCCCATCCTTCCGCAGAGGAGCTGAGCTCTCTCCCAGCCCGTCTGGCGCTCCCGGAATTTTAAGCTGGTTCTGCTCTGCACAGTGACAAAAGGTGTGTTGGGAATGTGAATGACAGCAGAGGAGCGGCTCACCTGTGCATCAGCCTCCGGAGCTCCGTGGGTTACCTGGGCTGTGTGGGGCTGCCAGCCCCTCACCTGGGCTCGCCAGGGATGCTGAGGAGGGTTGAGGGTGAGGTGTCCTCTGCCCTGGCCACAAGGACACCTCGGCCCTCCTCCTCCAGGGGATCCTGCCTTGATTTTCCAGCGTTAGTCCCTCCAGTGCTGATTGCCAGCCCATGGCTGAGGAGCTTTCATTCCAGAGGGAAGGACAGAAGCAGTGGCAGCTGCTGGGAGCCCAGCTTGGTTGCCAAACTTGGGCACGCAGGAAAGTCTTGCTTGTTGCTAGCCAGGTCTTTGTTTACTGGAATTAACATTTCCTTGGTTTCAAACTCACTCCTGTGTTACCCCATCAGGGACAGCTGGAAATCAGGGGTGAGCTCACATAAAATTTCTCCCATAGATGAAAAACTTTGGAGTGATTTTGTAAATATTCTTGTGCCATGTGATTTATTTACCTTGGCTTCAGGAGTTGGCTTTGTCTGACAGTTCTGTGGAGTTAACTTGATTTAAAAAAAGAATATTTGAAATTTGGGGGGTAAAGATGAGGCAGAGTGAGGGAAGGACAATACCCACGAGACAGATAGATCACTGCCTTTTTATTTGCTCCTGTGGTCTTGTTTAATTCTGCTTGGTGAGCATTCTGGAGGGGCTGGATCCCATCAGGGCAGGGTGGACAGAGCCCTGGCGCCAAGGGATGCAGACGGAGCAGAAGCTGCTGCTGCTGCTGCTTATAAAAATCCTCGGCTGCCTTTGAAAGTTCATAAATCATCACGGGTCTATTTTTAGCCCCGTTGGAATAGAGCGAGTCTGGGGTTTCTTCCCACACCTGCCCTGTGTGGCCTGGGATGACCCGGTGCAGTGTCTGCAGGAGCAGCGCTCTCTGCTTCGATGTGGGGCTGGCCCCACTGCCACAAAGGGGATCCAGCTCCCTCTGAAGAGCCTTTGGTGCAACAGTTGGGAATTCACCTTCCCACTGGGAGCCTGTGCTGCTTGCTGGGTGAGTGATGTGCCGCCCCTGGCAGGGCGGTGATCACAAACACAGCCAAGTGTTGGTGATTTCCTCCCAGATCACCCCAAATCCACAATGTCAGCGGGGGCTGAGCCCTGCTCACATCCTCACCGTGCTTACTCCAGTGCAGACATGGGTATCATGACAGGAGTGATTCATTCTTTTTATTATTAGCAAAGCAAATCCATAGTGATGACACCCTGCTGATTTACTGTTTCACGCCAGTGCACAGCTCTTCCCTGCCTCCCCCTCCTCCCGGCAGCCGCCAGATCTGGGGATGCTCGGAGGAAATGTGTCAAATCTGTGTCAAATCTGTGTCAAATCTGTGTCAGATCTGTGTCAGATCTGCTTCTCATCCTCACACACATGAGCTTCTCACTCCCTGTGAACCAAGGGAGCAGTGCTTGGTGCACCAAGCAGGGTTCTGAAGGTGGGGATGTTGGGAAATAACTCCCTGCTTTGCTATTCCCTGGGTGCAGGCATTTTATCTCAATCTGCAGGGTAAAATCTATCCCAACGTGACACCGAGTAAAAGAACGAGTTGTTGGGGTGTTTTTATTTGCTGGGTTAAATCAGTGAAGGTCAAGGCTCAGGACCATCAGGGTCAGAGCATTTTTAAACAATCTGGTGCCTGGCAGGTGCAGAGTTCAGCTGCAGGAAGGTGCAGCACAAGGGGGAAGTTTTGCCTCTGTGACAAAAATCGGGATTTTTGCTTAGGGTCATAATCACAGCGCAGATGTGTCAGCATGTGGCCTCCAGTGAGGTAAGTGATGCACTCATTGCACTTCAGCAGGACTCAACAAAAATCATCTGCAGTCATATTTCCAAAATGGCAGGGATTTATTTTAAAAATTGTGCTTAAGGTTTCAAAAATGAGGTTCTGCCATGTTTGTTGCTTCTATTAATTCTTCCTCAAGCTCCCAGTTGTTCAGCTGCTGATGCTGCATTCCTTGGGGACTTGCTGGAGATGTCTCAGATCTGGCCAGAGACCCTTATTCAAGATCTGATCCAGCCAGTACCCGGTTCTGCTGAGATAAGTCATAATAAAGGTAAAAGCAGAGCACCAGGATGGTTCCTCCCCACCTTTTCTCCTCCTTGGGTTTTGGATTCAGCGAGACTCGACCCTCCCGTGTGATATTTCCCCAATTCTTGTTGAGAGCAAGATGTGCTTGAAAGACCCACCAGCAAATCTTGGTTTTCTGCAGATTTCCAGGAGAGCTGAGCTGAGCAGCCCCTGGCTCCAGACTGATTTGCTTTGCCAGGAGTTCTGACAGTGCTGTATCTTTGTTGGCCTCGGGCGAAATCTGTGTTTATCATTTATTGATATAAATGTTTAGCCGAGGAAGAGATGTGGTGTTTAAGGCCAATTTGCATAAGGCTCAGCAGGTCACAGCATTTGATTAGAGCTGGAGAAGGGAACAAAGGACAGCCCGGGTGATTGTGGTGGGCAAACCTCTGCTGTGAGGGTGATTTAATGCCAGTGGTGCTGGACACCTGTGTGAGTTGAGCCCGTCTGTGAGTGCTTTGTTCATTAAACCCCTTTTATTCAGATCACAGGGCGCTATTCGGGAACGCTTCCACACAGCAAAACCCATTGGCATCTCTGCGCTGCCAGTGATGGGAGTGTGGAGACCCAAAAAAAGCCATTGGGGCTGCTCAGGGCACAGCTTTCCCTTGTAACAGCTCCTGTTAATGATCCCCATTGCTCCTTTTTGCTCATTTTTGCACCTTTGTAGCTGGAGCAGAGAGATCTTTGTCCAGTTTGGTCCATGGCCGTGGTTTGGGTGATCTCTGCACAGCACAGGGGGTTCTTCACCTCACACAAGCAGCACTGAGGAGCTTTCATCAAATGAGATGTTTTACCTTGCTCAGTGCTCAAAACTCTCTCCTCTTGTCATGAATGAATGGATGAATCTTTTTGGGCTTTGTCTCCCAGTCTTTAAACAAATAAATAAATAAATCCCCCTCTGAACAGCACTCAACTCGCAGCTTTCTAAAAGAGTTACTTAGCATAAGAGCAGAACATTTGCCTGAGAGGGTTTCAGTCCAAGAACGACTTTTCATATTTAATTGATCTGTATTGTTCAATTAGGGAGATGTATCGTGCCCTCTGTTGTGCATGTATAGCTGGAAGCAGAAATGAATGAAATATGAAGCACAGCACAGGAGCGATTCCAGGCTGAATTTCAGTGCTGTTGGTGATGCACAGAGCAGGATTTCCACCCAGGCCTGGATCTCTGTAAGTAAACAGGGATTGTGTAAATTCATCAGTTACCTCTGCCTTACAAATGAGCCTGGATTGTAACATCTGTTCTTATTCTGCTCAGAACTCGGTAACCTCTTTGTTCTAAATCCTATTTATACACATCCCCAGCTCCTGAATCGGCTGTCAGGATTCTCCCGGAGCGCTGTGCTCGTCTGGGAACGGCTGGATTGCTCCTCTGAGCCCCGCCAGCCTCCCAAACTCAGGTGTGCGCTGGGCATCCCGGCAGTGCCAGGCTCACACGGGAGCCACACGGGTCCCACAGGGTGGCAGCACTCAGCCCACAGCGCTGGAACCTCGGAGCATCCCGGGGCACGGGAGCTGCTCAGTGGGCTGGGGTATGGCAGAGCCCAGGGAATGCCCTGCTCCGTGGGCTGGGGTAAGGCAGGACCCAGGGAATGCCCTGCTCCGTGGGCTGGGGTATGGCAGGACCCAGGGAATGAATGCCCTGCTCCATGGGCTGGGGTGAGGCAGGGCAGGGAACACCCTGCTCCATCTCCTGGGGTAAGGGAGGGCATAGGGAACACCCTGCTCCATGGGCTGGGGTATGGCAGGGCATAGGGAACACCCTGCTCCATCCCCTGGGGTGAGGGAGGACATGGGGAACACCCTGCTCCATCCCCTGGAATAAGGGAGGACATAGGGAACACCCTGCTCCATGGGCTGGGGTATGGCAGGGCATAGGGAACACCCTGCTCCATCCCCTGGGGTAAGGGAGGACATAGAGAACACCCTGCTCCATGGGCTGGGGATGGTGAATAGGGAATGCCAGCTCCATCCCCTCAGGGAGGACATAGAGAACACCCTGCTCCATGGGCTGGGGTATGGCAGGACCCAGGGAATGCCCTGCTCCATGGGCTGGGGTAAGGGAGGGCATGGGGAACACCCTGCTCCATGGGCTGGGGTAAGAGAGGGCATAGAGAACACCCTGCTCCATCCCCTGGGGTAAGGGAGGACATAGGGAACACCCTGCTCTGTGGGCTGGGGTAAGGCAGTGCCCGGGGAATGCCCTGCTCCATGGGCTGGGGAAAGGCAGGAATCAGGGAACACCCTGCTCCATGGCCTAGGATAAGGCTTTAGCTGGGATGGGGATTTAACTCCTGTAACCTCAATTACTACTCTGTAATTTCCTCAGCATCCCCAAATCCGAGGAATTGGCACAAAAAGGCATGAAGTTTCTCCTTGGCCTATCCTGTCACTGCCAGGGCGCTGTGCTCAGCGTCCCCCTTGCTCTCCCTGCTGCTGTTTTCCCTCTCTCCCTGCCCAGCAGCTCCTCCCAGGTTTGGCTGCCAGGTACGGGGCTTGGCTGGCCTCAGCACCACCCTCTGCCTGCTCCTCCCCAGCTCCTCTGGTTTCCTCACAAAATGGTCAGGAGATCCAGAGGATTCCTGTGCTGATTCCAGCGCGTTCCAGGTCACTGGCAGCAAGTGCTGCGGAATGACTTTAACCCTTGCAGGGCTGGGTGTCCATGAGCAGAGTGTGCACAGCCTGTCCAGGGAAGCTGTCCTGGCAGTTCTTGGCCCAAGGGGTCACTGCCCTGTGCCACTCCCCTGCTTGGGGACATGCAAAGGCTTCCTAGGGATGTACACTTGTCTTACAAGGAGAGCTTGGTGTTGGTCCAGTTCCTAAATCCACTGAGTTTCCATGGGATCAGGCAGGGGCTGTGGGCAGGGAGGATGGAAGGAACTTCCTTCCATGAGCATCCTTCCCTCTCTGCCCTGGGGTCCTCAGCACAGAAAAGCCAGGGAGCAAATCCAGAGGAGGTCATGGAGCTGCTCCAGGGAGAGCTCGGAGCTGCAGAGGGACTGGGACAAGGATGGAGGGACAGGAGCCAGGGAATGGCTCCCACTGCCAGAGGGCAGGGATGGATGGGAGGTTGGGAATGAATTCCTGGCTGGGAGGGTGGGGAGGGGCTGGAATTCCCAGAGAAGCTGTGGCTGCCCCTGGAAGTGTCCCAGGCCAGGCTTGGAACAAGCTGGGACAGCGGAAGGTGTCCCTGCCCAGGGCAGGGGTGGGATGGGGTGAGATTTAATGCCCCTTTCAACCCAAACACTTCCATGATTCTGTGATGGTCTCTGCTGCCACAACAACATTTCCATGTTGTTCCCACCCCTTCCCATGGAATATGAAAGGATCAGATCCCACATTTATCCCCCATGGGAAAAGCAGCACCAGGAGTGAGGCTGGGAGAGCACCAGGAATGTGCTGGATGAGCCAGAGAATTCCTCGGGTGAATTCAGTGTTTAATGGGTCCCTTCTAATTGCAGATTTAGGAAAGAAACACTGGTCAAACACATCTGAGAAGGGAGAGTGCAGAGCATGGCTTGACTCAATATTTTCTCTAGTCAAGTGGAAAAAAGGAAGCCTCATATGAAAAAGCTGGAAAGGTCAAACTAATTTGTACTTGTGTGATAATGGGTAATACCTCTATTGTTTATGGAGCCTGCAGAATCCTTCCTGTGCTAAGCACTGTCATCTATCTGATGGTGATTTGGAGAAATTAAAAATGAAGTAGCGATTGTTCCACCCTCTGCGTGCCTTAATCTGCTTTGGGCGAGGATTCCTTTGAACAGTTCTGTGCTCTTTATAAATGAGTTGAGGTGGAATTTGCTCACTTCTCTTGACTGCTGTGGCTGAAGGAAGGAGATGGTTTAAAACAAAGAAAAAAAAAAAAAAAAAAAAAAAAAAAAAAAAAGATTAATACTGAGGTTGAGAAGAGCCAGACTGAAACCCAGCCTGTGTCTTGCTGCTTAAGCATTCTGCCTGTGTTCCCCTGGTTCTTTATTTTGCTGCAGTCTCTGCTGTTTATTTACTAGGGTAAGTGGGGATTTTATATGCATGTCCAGCTCATGCTATTAGCACTGGGATTGGTGAGCTCCTAGTGCCCCACAGTGCTGCCTCACTGATCCAGGTGGATTTGCAGCTCCTTTCAGCAGCCACTGGAAGTTGTGTGAGTTTTCCTGGGATTCTGGTTCCTTCCCAGGGATGATTCCCATGGCATAATTTCCCAGGGAACAATGGGGAGCTGTGTGGGGAGTCCCTCCTGCCCTGCTCAGCACCAGCTCCAGAGGAATTCGTTTGCCAGGCTTATTGCTGAGACATTTAATATCTGGAATGATTTAGGAGACCAAATTCTGGAGTTCTGGGCTGGCTGTAGCTGCATCTGTCATTGTTGCAGAACCTTGACAGCGAACAAAAGGTGCTGCAGGGAACCATAACTCACCCAGCAAATTAATGGGTTCCAGCCTTGCTTGCTCAGCTGAATGGAGCCTGTGTGGTCTCACTGGCCAAGGGCTTTCCACAGGAATTGTGTGGGTTTGCAGTGGGCATTCCCAGAGGGATGGACAGAGCCCAGCTGGCTGGGGCTGCTGCTTTCCACTCCTGCTGGAAGTGGGGATAAAACCCCTGTGGGCTCTCCTGGGAACATCATGCAATTGTTCCAATCATTTGTATTTTTTTTTAGTGGGGGTCCACAAAAAAAGGAGTTGATTGAGAAAGTTCCATCAGATTTGACAATGTCACACTGTGAGGGACACTCACAGGTCACCAGCCACCACTGGCCATTTTTGCCACTGGCAAGGAAGGTGCATGGTGAGGAGATGCTTGATCACCTTCCAATTAGCAGGGAGTGCTGGAACATCCCTGGAGGGATTTAAAGGCTGTGTGGCTGTGGCACTTGGGGACGTGGCACTGGTGGCCTTGGCAGTGCTGGGAAATTGTTGGATTTTGTGGTTTTAGGGGATTTTTCCAACTGGAATTCCGTGGCAGGTCATCTCCGTGGCCATGATTCTGCTCTCACTCTTTTTTCCTGATTCTGCCTCTCTTGCTGGAGGATGATCCCAGCTCCTGAGAAGGTCCCAGTCCTCTCTGAGTTGCCAAATTCCTTGGCCTGGTGGTGGGCAGGGTGTAGCTGAGGCATTTGGGATGGGGAGAGATGATGCTCTGACCTCTGGGCAGTGCCAGGGTGACCTTGTTTGCCAGCAGCTCCTGGAACTTGGATTTTGGGAACTACCAAGCCCTTCATGGTGTAATTAGTACATTTGGTAATTGGCTTCATCACCCTGCAGGGCTTGGAAGTTACAGGGGGGGGTTGGAGCTGTGGGAAAGGCACCAAAGGGGCCCCAGAAAATGAGCAGTGTGACCGTGCTCACAGGGGTTCTTGGATTGGGGAAGGGACGAGGATCTGACTCCATGGTTCAGAAGGATGATTTATTATTTTATGATATACATTACATTAAAACTATACTAAAAGAATAGAAGAAATGGTTTCATTAGAAGGCTGGCTAAGCTAAGAATAGAATAGCAAAGAATGATAACAAAGGCTCTGTCTCAGACTCTCTGTCTGAGCCAGTTGGACTGTGATTGGCCATTAATTATGGAAACATCCAACATGAGCCCAATCCCAGATGCACCTGTTGCATCCCACAGCAGCAGATAACCATTGTTTGCATTTTGTTCCTGAGGCCTCCCAGCTTCTCAGGAGGAAAAATCCTAAGGAAAGGATTTTTCATAAAAGGATTTTTCATTTTTCTCTGCGACAGAGCAGAGTGGGGACCTGCTCAGCACCACCAAACCCTGCAGGGTCTGGCCACATCAGCAGCTCTGTGAGCCCTGAATTCACATTTCTGGGGGTTAAAATGGCTCTGCAGCCCTTGGCAAATCCAGGCCAGAGAAGTCAGGAAGTTCAGAGGTTTCTGCTGTAAATCTGTAGGTTAGTGGCCCAGCCAGTGCTCCCAGTCATTCCCAGTTTATCCCAGACTGTTCCCACAGCCCGCCTGCCATCAGCACTCACTCTATCTCAGAGCCATTTCATTATTAGGATTATTATTGTATTTTTGAACCATTACTAAAATACGGAACCACTGCCCCTGGAAAAGTGGATTATCCTTTCCTCGATAACTAATTTTATTTCACTCAGGAAAATTTGATTCAGATTTCTGAAACATTGCCACTAAGCAGCTTTCTAAGCAGAGTTGCAGTGCATGACCAAATTAAATCCGTGTAGGGAGAAGGGAAATGTTGTTGTTGCAAGTGTCCAAAGGGGTTGGAATGAAAATAATCTTATAGATCAAACTTAAATTGAGTTCAGATATTATGGAGGGAGCTCAGCTCTGTACCTGGAAAATCCCATCTGCCAAAAATGAACTTTGGGGTCACATTTGAAAATGGCATTTCTAGTCCCGCACCATCCAGCTGCTCTCCCTGTGTGTGGCACTGAGCTTGCAAAGGAGTTTCAGCTGGGTGAATCTGCTCCATAAAAACAAACAAAACAATTTAAAAAGAAGGTGGGGGGATGCTCTTGGAGGATTTATAAAACCCTCCCTGAGCTGCAGCAGCCTGAGGTGGCACACCCTGTCTCTGAGTGAGTTTTGAGTAAGTTTGGCCTGGATTCTGTCCCAACCCAGCATCTCCAGGAGAAAATACCTTGGGAATTCTGCAGTTTGAGGCAGCAGCAGCTGGAGCCAAACTGGAGGATGGTCTGACCCTTCTTCCTGGAGGCTCTGGATGGCCTTAGAGTTCCAGGTGTTGAATGACCCTTGGGGAGCTCTCCTGAGCTGGTTCTGTGCTGTTCTGCTGCAGATGAAGAACTGAGGTGCACAAGATGCTCAGAGATACTGAGATATTGAAGTGCTGGAATTTCTAGAAAGTTCTACCCAAATTCTTTGAATTTTGAGGTACTGAGCAATTGGAAGAAATCAGTTTTTATGGCAGAGGAGGAATTTCAGCACTGACTTCTCTCCTTTTCCCCTGTGGATTGCATCATAACTCTGATGCTTAAAAGATTTAATTATTTTTGCACCTGTGGTTTTGCTTTAGATCAGTCTCTCCCAGCTCATGGGATTCAGGGTCTCACTGAATTCTTCCTTTCGAATAACAAATATCTGGGACTGAAAGTGTTTTTTTAAATGCAATCAAATATGATTTAGCTGACTAAAACATTGTGAATAGACCCAAGCATTCACACAGAAATACTTGACAATATCTATATGGAGGTAATGTCATCCATTAGCGTGGTGTGAAATATAAAATATCACCCAATATTTAAATCCAACTGCAGTGAATCCTCTGTAACTTTACTGACAGAACCTAAATTTAGGAACTAATTAAATTCCATGGAACAGAAGAATGCATTTCTCCCCTTCTTGTAAGGACAAAGATTTGGAGTGTTAGCTATACTTCTATTTTTATATCATTGAGTAGACTTTTATATAGATATAACTATATACCTGGGGTTTTATTTGAAATTTCGACATCTGGATTTCAGGATCTCTGCTGAGAAGGCCCCAAAGTCCAGCTCAGACCCCTCTGAGGGAGCTCTGATGGAGATGCTTGAGCTCAGGGTGTGGAAGGGAAAATTCCCTGCCCAGCTCTGGATCCACCCCCACCATCTGCTCAGAGCATCCAAAACAACTCATTTCACCCCAAAAGTCAACCCAGGCCTTTTCTTTCCCAGCCATTTCCCTGTCCCAGCCTCTGGCTGTGGAAGATTCCAGCTTTGAGGCTGTGGTGAAATTAAGTGTGGAGCCAGGATCGGGGCCAAATGCTTTAAATAATTGATGGACAGCTTGATTTCTTTAGCCTTGCTCAAGTAAACCGAGTTTCAGATGAACAGGAGCTGAGTAGGTGTTTAGTTGGGGGGAAAAAAGCCCTTTGAATTCCACTGATTTCCCACAGGATTAACTCAGCAGGCGGAGAAATAACTCGAGAGGATCTCGAAGAATGGTTTGTGCTGAAATGGACCTTGAAGATCATCTGATTTCAGGGATGGGGCCATGGCAGGGACACCTCCCATTGTCCCAGGTGCTCCCAATCAGCCCCAGTGTCCAGCCTGGCCTTGGGCACTGCCAGGGATCCAGGGGCACCCCAGCTGCTCTGGGAATTCCATCCCAGTCCCTTCCCACTCTCATTGGGAAGGATCCCATCCCAATATCCCAATTTCCCAATATCCCAATATCCCACCTCCTGCTGCCCTCTGGCAGTGGGAAACCATTCCCCCTTGTCCTGCCAATCCCTGCCCTTTTTATTCTGTTCAGCCTCTTTGGATTCTTTTGTAGGCAAAAAAAAAAGGAATCACTCTCAAATGAAATTCAGAATCTGAAAAGGAGAAAGCAGGAAAGTTGTTGTTGCCATTTTTCCTTACAATCCAAGCCCTTTTTATTCTGTTCAGCCTCTTTGGATTAAAAAAAAAAAAAAAAAAAAGGAATCACTTTCAAATGAAATTCAGGATCTGAAAAGGAGAAAGCAGGAAAGTTGTCATTGCTGTTTGTGAGCTGAAGGTGGCCAAGTATCCCAAGGCTGTTTTGAGTTTTCGTGTAATTTTATAAATTTTTATAAATAACAGAACTGGAATAGCTGCACTTCCCATAACACCAGACAGAGGCTAAGAATTCCAAGTTCCCCACCCAAATATTGTGTAAGTTAGGAAGTAAAGGCAAACAGGGACCAAAGAGCAGCAGGAGCCGCAGCTAATGAGCATCCATGGTTTGATTGCTTAATGGGGCTGTGGTCTGAGGCTGGGCTGGAGGAAGGATGTCCTTGGGACAGGCAGGATGTGCAGGGAAGGGGAATTAGTGCTGCAGGAGGAGCAGGAAATCAGGAAATGTGTCTGAGCTGGAGGCTCCTCGTATTCCACTGCTGCAAATGGCTCCATCTATTAGCGGGAAACAGCAGACAGGGTTAGGCTGGGCTTAGCAGGGAGGAGCCTGAGGAGGGGCAGGGATGTGCTGGGGTTCGGAGGAACTTTCAGCTTTCTGGAAATGTCCTGTGGAGCAGTTCCTTTGGCTGGTGGAATATCACTGAAACAGGACACTCCTGAGAACTCACTTATGGGACTGTTTGTTTTCACTAATGACACAAGATACCAAATTCTTCAAAATTCTCAGAGCTCCAGAAGTGGTCAGAGCAGCAAATATGCTTTGATCCCAAATGCCTTTTTTCCCTTCTCTCTTTTTTTATAATCCTTTTGCTCTTTGGGTCATATTACACATTTAAACACTCCCTTGTCCTTTTCTGAAGCTGAACTTGTTTTGAAATCATGGAACTGCCTTTGAGGTGGCTCTGATGGCTTTGGAATCCAAAATCATCCATTACAAATTCCCAGCTTCTCTATGGGGGGAAAAAGGGCTGAAAAGGGCTCATCTGGAGTAGCCTTTTCCAGGGTGATGCTGGGCTGGGTCCGGGGCAGCATTTCCAGCTCCCAAACCCGATGTCAAATCAGCACGGCCCCTTGGAATCCTAGAAACCCCTCCACGCGTTCCCAAGGCTGCTAACACAAACACAAAAGCACTCAGAGGGTTTTTTCAAGCCCACTATTGCTGGAAATGAACTGCTGCTGTTGTCACCTCATCCATTATCCTCTCCGTGAAGGAACAGGTGATGCAGCTCCTGCTGCAAGGTCCCCCCTGTGCTCATCTCCTTAGCCACTGTCACTCATCCCTTCATTGCTGAACCTTATCATTCTGCATTCCAGCTGTTGGGTTTGATCCATCCATCATCTGTCAGGAACTTGTCACAGACCCTGGACACTTCCAGATGCATTTTCTGTGCAGGTCCTGCCAGAGCAGAGGAATATTAAGCAGGGAGGATTGGGCAAGTCACCCACTTGCTCTGTTTTTGCTGTACTTCACTTTCAGGTTAGCTTTTTTCAGCACTTTTCCCCCCAAAGAGAAGCTGGGAATTTGTAATGGATGATTTTGGATCTGGGAGGAGTTTGTGGGTTTATTCCTATGGATTGACAACTCCTGTCTCACACGTTTAAAAGAACACATCAGGGAGAGCTCTGCCCCCATCATCCAAATAAAAGAGGGTAAAACTTTCCCCACTTTATTTCTTCAGTTAAACTTGGTGATTGAGCTCAGACAGAGCTTTCCATGGTGCACAGTTTCCTTTTTCCAAGGAAAACTGTTTCCCTTTGTGCAATTGCTGCTATTGTGTTTAATGGTCACTGCTGTGCAGGTTTAACAGTCGCTCCCCACACCTTGCAGCTTGTGAATGAATTTGCATCTTTTAAATCAACATTAGCAGGGAAAAATCCAGTATTTGCCCAGGGCTGTTGATTTTTTTCATTTTTTAATACTGAAATGCAGGTTATGCTGCAGGATCTGCTCTATTCTAGAAGTCAGCTGTGTTATTTGATAACTTGGGTATTGATTCCTTACATCACCTGCTCCTTATCCACTGATTATATTTCATTTCTGTTCCTTCTTCTTTTGTAGAAGTACAAAATGAAAACCTGGTAGCAGCTTCTGCCTTTATTCGTTTTCCTTTTCCCTGGTGGAGCCTCATGGAGCACATTCCTTGTCCGTTTACCAAGAACTTTTTCTCTGCCTTTCTTCTTGAACAGGAAGATTCTTGGAAACACTGAGCTTTTAGTAGGGATTATTTAATAATTTAATAATATATAGGGCCATACTTGTAGCTGAGCTTGGTCCAGAGGATGCTCCCCCCCTGGAAGTGCCCAATTCCTTCTTGCATTGTTTCATTTCAGCCCCGTGCTGAAATCCTCCTCTCCTCTTCCATCTGAAGTAATTAATTAGTCCAATTTCCATTTTTAAATTTAACTCCAGCTCGGGGAAAAAAAAAAAAAGCCAGCCCTGCCAAAGTGCTGACATGTATTTTATCAGAGATTTCTTAGGGAAGTCTTTACAAGTAATTCCCAGATAAAAGTCAAGTGCAGCGAACGAAATGCTCGAAAAAATCTGAAGTGGCCCTGAATATTTTATTTGTGTGTCAATGAATAATGGAGAAGGTGTTCTGGAGGGAAACAGGATGCAGGTTTGTTATTGTTAATAATAATAATAATAATAATAATAATAATAATAATAATAATAATAATAATAATAATAATAATAATAATAATAATAATAATAATAATAATTTTCCTTAAACCTCTTGGGTTTGGCCTTGCTGCAGGAGATGCTTAGCATCTCTCGGAGCAGTGAGGTCTGGAGGTGAGATTTTGTGGAATGCCATTAAACACCTCAGCTCCTGTGGCCTCGCACCTTTGCTGAGCTGGCACCTCGGGGGCTGCCACCCCTGCAGAGGGCCCAGGTCACTGACCATGGGCTTGTCCAGCTCCACCACCACTTGCTGTGGCTAAATAAGGAAGAAGTGTGAGAAATCGGGGGGGAAATGACATTCCCAAGCTCTGTGTTTAATCCCCAGGCGGTTCCACCCCGAGTCCTTCCAGGCTGCCCTCGTTAGAGCTGTCCCTTTAAATGACTGTCACCATGCCCTGACAACACTCACACCATTACCTCGTTAAATATTGCCTGCTTAAAACACATCTCAGCGTGATGTGACAAATGGCTTTCCTCAGTTTAATGTGGAAGAGGAGCTAAATGAGTTAGGAAATGTTAATGTGGCCATGTTCTTCCCAGATAACCAGTTGCCCTTGGGACAGTATCAATAAGTGGCATTTATATGATATTATGAATGTGTTAATTATGCGTAGACAAAGTAACAAGTAAGCAAAGGTCAAGGACAAACGCAGCTCCCCCAGAAACACCCATCAAAGAGCTTCTAATATTTGAGTCATTTCCATTATTGAATATTCAGTGTCATTTAAATTATGTGCATCTTTTTCGCTGCTTATTTTTCAGGCCGCAAACTGAGCAACTTCAAGGGCTGTGCAAATGTTTGGTGCCAAAACTCAGCATAAACTCCAGCAGTAGCTGGGCTGCTTTTCTCCATACCCTGGTGAACTGCCAGGTGGAATTTGGGATTGATTTCCTCCTGGAGATGGAACCTTGTGATGCTTTTTGCTCGAACCTCGAAATGAAGGAAATGAGAACGTGGCCGTGCTGGCTGTTAAACTGCTGAACCCTGAAACTCGATGCAAATCAAAACAAAATGCTCTGGAGACTGAAAATACCCAACTTTGCCCCAGTTCACTGCTCTGCTCCTCATCAATGTGCCTTGAAAAAGAATGGGCTGCAGAGTTCAGCCTTTGCTTTTCACCCCCAGCCATGGGGATAAAGCAATTTTTGGCAGGGAATCTTCTGAAACCCAGCGGTTTTTGTGACGTGAGGCAAGACAGAACTTAGCTGATCGATACAGCCATTAATTACAATTAAAGGCTCAGCCATGATTTTTACTTTTGCGTATTGACATCTGGCAAAACCGTTAAAGAGTCAATAAGGGTCTAAAAGTTGCTCTCAGGTTAGGAAGAGCAGTGAAGCCTCCTCCATCTCCCACAGGTGGCTGGAGAAACCTCCCTCCCAAACAAGATGCTGTTCATGGATGAAATATTCATGTTCTGACATCAAACCATGCTGCACATTATTTCGGTGCAGGAGGCCAAAATTAGATTCACATTTTATTTTGCTTATAAATGCCTGTCAGAGTTGCTAAATCAGTTTGTCTTTGCTGTCTTGAAATGGTGTCAGTTTGAATTTCCTTCACGCTGCATATTGTTTTGGGCAAAGGCACATTCCTCCTCCATCTGAGATGGAGAGCCTTGTGCTCTTGAAACAAAGCTGGAAAGGCCCAATAATTAAGATTATTTTTAAAAACCCTCTCTGGGCTGGCAGCTTGGCCTTTTTTAAGGTGATAGAGAAGCTGCCAAATGCTGATGCATTGTGATATTTGATTTTCACCATGTGCAAGTAGCACTTTCTGGGTTATTTAATGGTTGTAGGGTATTTAACAGGGCATCCTGGACTCTTGCACTGCTGGAAGTAGAGAAAAGCTTTGAGCAGCAGATTCTGAGTTCCTCAATGCAGCTGAGGAAGAATCAGATGATTCAGTGGCTGTAACTACCCTGGTCCAGGGGGGATCTGCATCCTTCAGGCTGGACCAGTGGGGCTGAGGAGGAATTAGGGCAGGAAGGAGGAATTAGGGGTTTGTCTGGGCTGTCTTAAGGCACAAACCCCAATGAGCAGCCCTCAGCTGGGACCTCATCCTCTAACTCAGCAGGCAGGGGAATTCATTCACTCTTAGCTTTTTTGGGGCTGTGATATCTCATTCATGCATAAATAATCTCATTTTAGTCATCCTGATGCTAAAAAAGTTTGTGAAAAGCCGCAGTCCCCGGTCTGTCAGATATTTACATTAGAAACATCCCATCAGAGGAGCTGCAAACATGCATTATCCCCCGCCTCTCCCCTGGGCTCCTGTCTCCAGCCTGCGCCTGCGGCTCCATCCCTGCAGGCATCGCTCCCAGCCGTGCCCCACGCTGCTCCAGCCCCAGGCTCTGCATGGAGACAGCGCTGATCTCCTCACCAGACACTTGGCTGGATATTTACACATTTTCCATTATTTAAAACCAGCTTTTGAAACTTCACCCTTCCTCCTTTTCTGCTCCACCCCAAGTGTGCTGCGGAAGGTTTCCATGCAAAGGCACCGCTGCCTTGTGATTTTTTGAT
This sequence comes from Emberiza elegans, assembly GCA_024865655.1. Taxonomy (NCBI): domain Eukaryota; kingdom Metazoa; phylum Chordata; class Aves; order Passeriformes; family Fringillidae; genus Emberiza; species Emberiza elegans. Next base: position 2,130,284 of record JALJVW010000260.1, on the reverse strand, counting down.
TTCCCTGGATTCCCCTTGGTCTTTTAGCATAATTCTTGTGAGTTGATACCAGCGGATTTGGTGAAGCAGAGGTGTAAATAGTTTGTGTAAAGTGAAGGTGTATTGTTTGTGTAAATAGGGGTGCGTGGTTTGCTGAGGTTGATGTTTTCATATCTTGAATATCATCACTATAAACCATAATATAGCAGTATCAGTAATTTCATGGAATATGATCCAAACCAATGTAGGGGTACAAATCCTGGGGTGACCCTCAGCAGAGGCTGGGGATGTCCTGCAGCCCCAGCACGGAGCAGAGGCTGCATCAGCCCAGCCCAGCCCTGCTCCACACTGGGAACTGCTGAGGAGCTGCAAGTCCTGCAGCCCTGCTCAGCCCAGCCCAGCTCTCACCCTCTGCCTCCTTTGGAGGTGCCTCCAGTGCCCCTGCGCCTCCTTGAGGTGCTCCCAGTTGTTTTCCAGGAGCTGCTTTTAAGCTAAAATCCCTCTGCAAAGCTCCCCCGGCCAAACCCCTGCAGCTCCTCCTGAAAAGCGAGGCCCTGGTGATGAGCTCCTGCATTTTCCATTAGCAGAAACCTTCCAAAAAGACTTCTTTTCCAAATGATTTCTTGATAGCTGGCAATCTCCTGAATCATTTCTTACACAGAAATGGTTCTTGGAGGTGTTTTGCTCTGGTAACAGCGGCCCGGAGCAGGTTTGTCACCATTTCCAGCCTGAGGGCCGGTGTTGGGTTCCTCGCTCAGGTCACCTCATTTTTTGTGTGCCTCTGTATTTTCCTGCCCGCCTTTGTGGGTTTTTTTTTTTTTTTTGGTCTATTCCTTTGGGGTCCGAGAGTCTTTGAGCTTGAACAATGTGACTGATCTGAGCTGTGTTCGAATCCAATGATAAATAGTTAATTTAGGAGGTTTAAGTTGACAGCAAAGCCACCTTGGAGCGTCAGGCTGCGAGACTTTGGTTTCCTTCTCTGATCAGATAAGGAGCAGATATTTCCTGTAAATCCTCCCCCAGTGTTCCAGTCCTCCCATTAGAGCATTAAGTCAGATACATGACACCCAATTTCACAGTCATTCCTGAGGAAAAAAAGCATGTTATATTTTTTTAATGGGCTTCCCAGGACTTAACTTTGTTTCTTCCTGATGAATATGAATTCCAGCGAGTTTGTCTGAATTCTGACCTTCAGATACCCGAAGGTCTGGGGGTTCTCAGGCAAGAATGGTCTTTAAAATTATGTGTTCCTCACATGAATGCTGTCTTCTGTTCCCATGAAATCCCCGTGGAGTGCAGGGATAAAACTGCTTTCGGTGCTCCCAAATTCATCCGTGTGTTCATTACGAACCACTTGCACCTTGCAGAAATATTATTTGTGTCGCCATGACCTGTGCCAGCCTTTTCCTCTCCAAATGCCTTTGTTTGGATTGTGTGCTGCCTGTAGGATCATCGCTTCCCTTCATCTCCCTTTCTTCTGATTGCCAGGCAGATCCCAGAAACTTCTCCTCATGTGCTGTTCCAGGCCTTCCCAAGCAGCCTGGCTGAATAAATATCCATTGAACAACTGGAGAATGCATTCAGATTCTTTTTATTTTGATTTATGTTCTATCTTCCTACCTGTGCATCTCCCAGAGTAATTGCCAGTTTTCACCTCCTACAGAGAGATATAATAGAGCTGAAGAATGAGGAAAATGTGCTCTGTTTCTCCCTCTCTCTCCCTTTTGTAGGGGAGCCTTTATATTCTCACGCTCATAATTTGCAAACTGAAAATCAGCTCCTCGTTCCCAGCCGGCCTTGCTGGAAGGAGCTGTTTGGCTGCTCCCTGTGTCCCCTGTCCTTGTGCCAGCACAGGGACACCTGGACGTGCAGCTCGCTCCCCTGGGTGACATCAGGGTGTCCCAAGTGAACAGGGGAGCTGGGAGCCAGTGTGCTCCCTGTCCCAGAGATCACGCCCCTTGTTCCAGAGCTGTCCCAGAGATCATGTTCCCTGTCCCAAAGCTGGTGTCCCCTGTCCCAGAACTGCTGTCCCCTATCCCAGAGCTCCTGTCCCCTATCCCAGAGCTCCTGTCCCCTGTTCCACCCCTGTCCCAGAGCTCCTGTCCCCTATCCCAGAGCTGTCTCAGGACTCCTGTCCCCTAACCCAGAGCTGGTGTCCCAGAGCTGTCCCAGAGCTCCGGTCCCCTGTCCCAGAGCTCCTGTCCCCTGTCCCAGAGCTCCTGTCCCCTGTCCCACCCCTGTCCCAGAGCTCCTATCCCCTATCTCACAGCTCCTGTCCCCTATCCCAGAGCTAATATCCCCAGAGCTCCTGTTCCCTATCCCAGAGCTCCGGTCCCCTGTCCCACCCCTGTCCCAGAGCTCCTGTCCCCTGTCCCAGAGCTCCTGTCCCCTATCTCACAGCTCCTGTCCCCTATCCCAGAGCTGTCCCAGAGCTCCTGTCCCCTATCCCAGAGCTCCTGTCCCCTGTCCCAGAGCTCCTGTCCCCTGTCCCAGAGCCCCTGTCCCTATCCCAGAGCTCCTGTCCCCTGTCCCAAAGCTCCTGTCCCCTGTCCCACCCCTGTCCCAGAGCTCCTGTCCCCTATCCCAGAGCTCCTGTCCCCTATCCCAAAGCTCCTGTCCCCTGTCCCACCCCTGTCCCAGAGCTCCTGTCCCCTGTCCCAGAGCTGGTGTCCCCTGTCCCAGAACTGCTGTCCCCTATCCCAGAGCTAATATCCCCAGAGCTCCTGTCCCCTATCTCACAGCTCCTGTCCCCCATCCCAGAGGGTGTTGCCATGCTGTGCCAGCCACCCTGGTCCCTGCCAGCCCTCATCTCTCCCGATCACCGTGCTGTGTCCCCGGGGTGGGTGGCAGGGTCCCCTCTGTCACTGGCAGGGGGTGCAGGATGCTGGCTGCAGTGTGGGACCCCTCATTGTGCTGGGAAGGGCTGTGTGAGATCTGAGAGGCTCCTGAAGCGCTGCTGTGGCTGCTCTGCAGGGACCTTTGCTTAATCCCAGCAATAATAATGTCACGGGGCGCAGCGGGAGCTCTCCATCAATTAGTGCAGTCATGCCTCTAACGAGGCACGGCTAATCACACGTGGTTAACCCCCAGGTGACACAGCTGCGTGACCTGCGGGTCCTAGACACGATCCTGTTGTATTTTGTAAGCAAAAAATGTAATATTAATAGAGATTTCCAGTTGAGTGGCCCTGTCTGCTGCACTCGGGTTCCTCCCTGGATTTAACAGACTGCACAAGGACAGCACTGTGGGACAGCAATGTCTGGGTTGGAGGGGACCCTAAAGCCACTCCAGTGCCACCCCTGCCATGGGCAGGGACACCTTCCACTGGCCCAGGGTGCTCCAAGCCCTGGCTCTCATCTTCCAGGTGATCCCTCTGATGCCTCAGGTTTGGCTTTTCTATTTTTCACATTCTGTGCTGCTTTAGTGTGTGGGTCTGAGCTTCATAGTAGGGGATGCTGAGCTCTGTGCCCAGAGCAGGGAGACAAAACAATTCCTGCTCCAGCTGGGCACCAAGGACAAATGATCCAAATCTCAGCCCAGGAGCACAAACCCCGTGGGCTGCAGAGAGAAAAACAAGCAGGGTGGGACTGCCTGGGCTAAAGCTGGGATGGGACAATGAACTGCAAGGGGCAAATGGAGCAGAGCTGATCCCAGGGACAGACCCCGTGCCCATCGTGCATTTTGGGGCCATTTGGGTTCATCTTGGGTGCAGCCCTGGCTGGGCTCTGGTGCTGCCCAAGGTGGATCCGTGGAGGAGATGCTTTGGATAAATCCCTGCTTTATTCTGTGACTCTGCCCAGCCTCTGCTCTAGGGCAGCCTGCACCTCAAGGAAATTAAACCTTTTCTTGTGATCCTTCCCTTCCCTCATGGAGCAGATCTGAAGCTCCAGGTGAGCTGATGTGCTGCTCACTGGGGGGGTTCCTCAGCTCCCTCCTTGCCTGTGGTGATGAACGTGGGCTGGGGACTGTCACTGCTGTGTCTGTGACCCCTCTCTCTGTCTGCTGGGTTAGGTCTGGCTTAGTTTAGACTTTGAATTTAATCTCAGTTCAGTTCTCTGCAGCATCCATACCCAGCCTGACCTGTGCACCTCTGATGACTCTTCCAGCTCAGGATATTCTGTGAAGGTCCCCCGGGCTTTGGCTGGGAGGAGTGTGGTGGCAAAGCACAGGAAAAAACACATAAATGGCATATAAATACACAGGGAAAAACATTCCCATGCCAGAAAAGATTTTTAAAGCCACTGGATTGTTTGGTTTGGATTTATAAATTACTGACAAAAAAAAAAAAAAAAGTAATACAGTTATAAGTTTGAAATAACAACTTTTCTCCTGCCAAAATGGCATGTTATGTGAGCCCACGATAATCCTGCATCATTGTGGCTCCCAGCAGGAAAAAAATACTCATAAAATTACCATTCTGCTTGAAATTCACTGTCTGAACACCCTGAAAATCCTCCAGATCTCATGTAGGGATGCATTCAGTGCTTCATGAGAGAGATTCCTCAAGGTTGTCCAGTCCTTGAGCGCTTTCCATTGGATCTGTTCGTGTGTCATTATGGGGTGTAAAAACCTCAGAAACAATTAAGACCTCACTTCCTAATAACCCTTCTGGCACCATTTATACCTTTATCAAGGAAATAATAAAAAATTAGCCATTTAGGCTACCAAATTGGCCTCTTTTTGCACGGTGCAGTTGTAGTTTTAATCAGTACATGTCTTTACAACCCTAGGAGGAATTCATTATTTCTGTAGGCACAGCATGGTGTCCTTTCTCCTTCCACTTACACTACATTTCTTGCCGTTTGCAGGATAAAGTTTGAAAAGTTTAATTATAAAATGAAAAAAAAAGGGTCATAAAGCAGAAAGCAAAAAAAAAACCAACAACCCTCAAGTCTTGCAGATTTATGTTATAAATTCCTGAGGCTTGCCATGATGTTCTGAGGGATTATATGAAAGGATAGGTTGCTGCTTTCTTCCTGCATTGTAGTGCTCCATAACTGCCTAATTTGGCATTAATAAAGTGTTAATTAATCTGCAGGAGTTTTGGCTTTTAGGTTCAGGTGCATTTAAGCTGGAAAAAGAGTAATTTATACATATATTAAACACAAAAAAAAAAAAGAAGGGATTTTGGCAAATCCTATACTTATTATATTTCCCGTTCTTTTTCTCTAATTTACCCTGAAAATAATCAGTGGTGACAGCAGGGCTAAAACCAAGCGCTAAAACCAAGCCTTGAGTCAGGATCAGTGACCACAAAGCCGAGCCTAGGAACTGCTCCACGTCATCATCCCAAATGAGCCCAAGAGCCCCAGAATGAGTAACAAAACCCATCCTCACTGCGAGAAGAAATAAACATCATTACAAGGTCAGCGCTGCTAAATTGCTGTCCTCGCTGCATTATCAGAAAGTAATGAGAAACACCTTCAGCCTCCAAGAGGAGTCAATAGAAAATCAGCGCGCAGCCACTGCAGACATCCTTTTATTCCAGGGCAGCCAGGGATGAGCTCAGGGACCACACAAACCCCCTGGACACGCACAGCCTCAGAGGAAAGGACAAACCCATCCCAGCAATCAGCCAAGCCCCCCACTGCTGGTATGGTGTCAATGGATGGTAGGTTTGCCTTCTGCATGTTGGCAAAATAATGAAAAAATCCTAGAATTTGGAAGGTGTAAAATTGCCAACAATTTCTGTTTGCAGCTGAGTTTATACGCGGCACTAGTGCCGGGGCAGTGGACACAGCTCCGAGGAGAGGGAATCAGGGATGCCAGAGGACAGAAGGGTGAGGAAATTTTCCTCTCCAGAGCTAACCTATTGCCAGCAGCGGAGAGAGCGTTCCAGGCTGGGAATTAGGGGATAATTATGTTGGGAATCACAGCAAAGTGATGCTGACTCAGAGCACTGTCACCTCCTGCCGGCCTCTGTCACCTGTTGTAAATTCAGGCAACCCCGAGGAGGGGAGAGAACGATGCAGCTGATTCCGTGTTCTCAGAAGGCTAATTTGTTACTTTATTATACTATTTCATATTAAAGAATACTATACTATACTATACTAGGGAATACAGAAAAGTTACTGAATGCTAAAAAGATAATAATGGAAACTTGTGACTCCTTCCACAGTCCCAGCACAGCTTGGCCCTCATTTCAAAACAAGAGGACACAGTCTCAAGCTACGTCAGGGAAGGAATAGGTTGGATATTAGGGAAAAAAAAAAAAATTCACTGAGAGAATAATAAAGTACTGGAATGTTCTTCCCAGGGAGGTGGTGGAATCACCATCTCTGGGTGTGTTTAAAAAAAGGCTGGACATGGCACTTGGTGTTATAGTCTGGTTGAGGTGTGAGGGCATAGGTTGGACTTGATGATCTTAGAGGTCTCTTCCAACCTCGTTATTCTGTGATTCTGTAATTAGCCAATGAGCGGAAACAACTCAAACCAGAATCCAATGAAACAATCACCTTGGATAAACAATCCCCAGACACATTTTACACGAGCACAACACAGGAGAAGCAAATGAGCTAAGAATTGTTTTCCTTTTCTCTGAGGCCTCTCAGCTTCCCAGGAGGAAAACCCTGGGTGAAGAAATCATGTTCAGGGAAGGTGAATGCCACAGTCACCCAGTGCCACCTGCAACACATCCTTTTACCCATCGATGGAGGGAAACTCGGGGATTAACTCTCGGCCAACAGAGCAGTCCAAGTGTAATCGCTCTAATTTGCAATTGTAAAGCTCCCGTTATCAATTAATTTACGTTGTACAAAGAACTATCTGATTATCTTTGTGGCGCTGTATTTACGCTGGGGTTTGATTGAGTAATTAGCACGTAATTGCAGAGGGTTATTTATAGCCAAGAAAGGGGTACATTTATGCGCAGTTAAAATAATTGCAGTCTTTTGAGAGCGAATCTTTTGACTTTTCCTCCTTTTGGATGCGTGCAACAAACACATTTTGTCTGGCCAGAATTGTAGTCTGGGCAAAGCTGGGGCTGCTTGGGCTCGGTTTGCTTAACTTTCCTTTTCCATTTGAAAACATTTCCTCTGCCTCCCAGCCATACCCTTCTTTAAAAAGGGGATTTGTCACAGGGCTGGGTGTGTGGAGGATAAATCCTGGCGAGCTGGTGACCTCCGTGCCTGGCATGGATGGATGCTCCCCGTGTAGCACAAAGTGTGACCCTGTTAGAGTAATTCCTGCTCAGGGTGTGCTTTATGAATGCCATCAAGGGCAATGGGGGCTTTCATGTCCAGTGCTAGTGATGATGATTTTATTCCCCTTGCTGCCATCCTCCATCACCCTCTCAGCCTCCACTTCACAGCCACAGCCGCTTGTCCTGCTAAAGAAATTCTGTGTTTTCTGAGCTAGCATTGCAGAGGATCTCTGATTTCCAGCTGAGGGGTTCTGTACTTGCTGAGAAGGGCTGGGATGGAGATGATGCCTTAGGATTTTACTTTCTCTATTTTCCATGTATTCATAATCCTGCAGTTCTTTAGTGTGTAACTCCAAACCCCACACTCAATGGGAGCTGCTGCTCCCCCATTTGGGGCAGACACAACAATTCCTCTCCAGGCCTGGCAGTCAAGGACACCTCACTGCCTCAGGGCCTGAGATGGGAACAAAAGGGAGTTGGGGGAGCAAACTTGGGCTCAATGACTTCATTACCTGAAGCTGGAATTGGCAGATGCACCCCCAATATGCAAATGGACCAAACTTATAAAAGCGTGAAGACCCTGACCCATCATCCATTTTTGGGTACAGCCCCTGGGCTGCCCTAAATGTACCTGAAGGCCCTTCAATAAATATTACAGCATTTTATTCCCTTAATGCTGTCTGGCCTCTGTTTTTAGGTAGTCCCAGAAAAAGCCATCAGAAGAGGGGGATGCCCCAGACTCTTGCTTGGTCAAGGTCACTTCGTTGGCATTTGGGGCTCTCTGATGGGAAGATCTGGGAGGATATTTGGGGTTCTGAGTGGCACCAAGGAGCTCTCCTGGGATAGTCCCTGTCTCCTGGGGACTGGGTTAGGAGGGACTTTGCTTTGCTTCAGCTGAGACCCCCAAGTTTAAGAGGATTTCCTCTTTGATCTGACAAGAGATTTTCACTGCTCACTGTTGCCCTGTGTGCCCCCAGGCACTGCCAGCTTTGTGCAGATCTGTGATGCTGTGGGACCATCTCCTTGGAGCTGAGGGAGCAGCTCTGGGCGCTCTCCTGTCCCACCCGAGCCACCAGTGGGAATCAAAGCCACATTTCCACTCATTTTCCTCCTGGTGGAGCATTCCCCCGTGCCAGTATTCCCAGCCAGGTGCTGTGGGGTGTGGATGGTGCAGTGGGCAGGGCTGGGGGGGCTGGCACCCACCTGGGGCAGGGCAGGGGCTGCAGGAGCTCCATATGGGAGGTGCTGGTGGAGAGCCCCAAACTCTGCTGGGCTGAGCCCTGGCGTGGAGCAGGAAGATTCCCAGGATCTGCCCCAGCCTTGGTGAGTCAGGGGGAGCTCTCAGGAGGTGCTGAGGGAGAGTTTTGCTTGAAGGGAGCATCTTTGTGAGGATTAGGGCTGGGTAATTGTTCAGAGGGTCAGGCTCTGTGTTTTTATTTGTGCCTCTGGTGAGCTCTGTTTCACAGAACTTTATTTCCCCTACCCTGATACTTGCTGTGCTTTGCCTCCCTTGGTAAAACTGATGTTATTATTTAGATAATACTTTGGTTTCTTGGAAGTGAGGCTCTTGTGGAACGTCTTTGTGTGCTGCTGACCCCAGAGAGGTGTCTCTAATATCTGCTGGTTTACTCGTGGTTGGAAATAAAAAGGATTATTTTGTATTGAGAACCATCTTAAACTGGATCTGGCTAAGTGGGAACTGCTTTAGGATTTATTTGCAAACCTTGAGCAGCCCATGGTGGTCAGCTGAGTTTTAAAGCTGGTCAGAACCTTGGAGGACATTTTAGTGAACTCCTGATCAAACTACACAAGCGCAATGAGGAGTTTTCCATTGCTGGGCTGTAGAAGCTGTACATAAAGAAGATTTACCCTGTGCTATGCAGTTTTAGTGTTTTTCACCGAAGCTTTTGCTTTGTGTGTTGTTCCTGTCTCTCCCTTCTGTGGCGTTTACTGGTTAATTCCTTCCATTCTATTCCGCGTTTTTATATTTATATACATTTTATTAAGCCTGTGTGAAAAGAACACTGAAAAGAAAAAGGAGCAGTTTATCTTTCTTAAACAACAACTTCTCTTAGACACTGGGGCCATTTCCCTGTGGCTTGATGTATTGCTCAGAGCTCTGGGGCTGATGAGCCAGGAGCTTTTTCCCCCAAAAGAATTTCCTCATTCTCCTACTTGGAGATGGCCCAACCCAAGCCATGAGCTTGAGCAGCATCCTTAACTTGGTGCAGAAGTGATCAAATCCTTTGGGGATTGAGCAGCATCCTTAATTTGGTGCAGAAGTGATCAAATCCTTTGGGGATTGAGCAACATCCTTAACTTGGTGCAGAAATGATCAAATCCTTTGGGGATTGAGCAGCATCCTTAACTTTGCAGAAGTGATCAAATTTGAATTACCAGTGCTTTTCCACAGATGTGTGAATACTCAAAATTTGGGGTTTGCTCATCAGGACAGGCACAGAATAGTCACAAATGGACATCCTGGGCAGCCTAAGGCAGTGCTGGCTGCATTGAGAACCATCTTAAACTGGATCTTTGGGGCTTTAGGATTTATTTGCAATCCTTGAGCAGCCCATGGTGGTCAGCTGAGTTTTAAAGCTGGTCAGAATGAGGACACATTTTAGTGAACTCCTGATCAAACTACACAAGCACAATGATTTTCCATTGCTGGGCTGTAGAAGCTGTACATAAAGAAGATTTACCCTGTGCTATGCAGTTTTAGTGGTTTTCACTGAAGCTTTTGCTTTGTGTGTTGTTCCTGTCTCTCCCTTCTGTGGCGTTTACTGGTTAATTCCTTCCATTCTATTCTGCGTTTTTATATTTATATACATTTTATTAAGCCTGTGAAAAGAACACTGAAAAGAAAAAGAAACAGTTTATCTTTCTTAAACAGCAACTTCTCTTAGACACTGGGGCCATTTCCCTGTGGCTTGATCTATTGCTCAGAGCTCTGGGGCTGATGAGCCAGGAGCTTTTTCCCCCAAAAGAATTTCCTCATTCTCCTACTTGGAGATGGCCCAACCCAAGCCATGACCTTGAGCAGCATCCTTAACTTGGTGCAGAAGTGATCAAATCCTTTGGGGATTGAGCAACATCCTTAACTTGGTGCAGAAATGATCAAATCCTTTGGGGATTGAGCAGCATCCTTAACTTGGTGCAGAAGTGATCAAATTTGAATTGCCAGTGCTTTTCCACAGATGTGTGAATACTCTGCGGGGGAAAATTTGGGGTTTGCTCATCAGGACAGGCACAGAATGGTCACAAATGGAGTTTGGTGTGGCCGAATCCCTGGGCAGCCTCATGCCAGGCAGTGCTGGCTCAGGCTGAGCTCCCTTGCTCTTGGGGACTTTATGACCTGGAGAAAAGCCTCAAGTCAAACAGCTGCCTGCTCAATAATTCAGCACATTGATAGGCTGGTGCCTGTGGGGATGGGGATGTTGGGTTTAACCCTTTCAGGAGGGGCAGGGATCTGCTGCACTTGGCTGCAGCTGGGTCCTGGCAGGAGCCCTGCTGCTCCAGGCACCCCTGAGCAGGAGCATCGAGTAGAACTAAAAGGGATAAAACAGATTTGACACTGATGGGAATTTCAAATTAAATGTATTTTTTAGTAGAACTGGCTAGAAGACCCCAAAACCCCAGGAAAAAAAAAAAAAAAAGGGTTTGCTTGCCATATCCTCTAACATTCTAGTTTTGAAAAGGAAAAACCAAAACCAGCTTCTCAGGAAAAGCAAAAACACTTGAAAAATCAAAACTTCTATCAATCTTCATTATCCTGATGGCATTTGTAGAAATATATTGAGCTGCCCTCTTTTTTTTTTTCCTCTTGAACACTTTTTAGCCAGCTTGGTTACAGCAATAGAGACTTCAGACCTAAAGCCAGTCTGATTTATTTAGATGTAACTAAACTGTTGGATGACTTTCTGCTTTACCTCTAAGCTTCAATTGACCCCAGGCTTTAGTTAAATATGTTATTTAAAAGATAAATGGCACAAAGGGGGGAAAAAACCCTTCAATTTTTGCAAGTTTCCAGTGTCTGTTTGTCTTGAAGGAGCTGAATGTCTCAGCTTGTTTCGTGTGGGATATTATATTATATATTTATTTGTATATTTATAAAGATGCACACAATATATTTGTACTTTTGAAACGTAAAAAACCAGATTTCTACCATCTCACACAGCCCTCATTGCTTTATGAAACAACTTACTTGCTTAAATGCATTCTTGGATAAGTCTATGCTTTCTGTAGACCCCTTGAACAGCAAAATTCCTATTTTTTTTTAACTAAGAAATAAATTGCAACTTTGTGCTAAAACAGAAGTAGCTTTGAAGTTTGGTTGTTTTAATTTGGGTTTTTTTTAAACTGTTTTCCCATATTTTGAGATCCCTGGTGTTTTGCCAGTGTTGCCAGCTCTGTGAGGGGATTTCTCCAGCCCGCTTGGATGCCCTGGATATCAGTGGGGTCAGGATGGGGCTCTGGGACCCCTGCTCCATGGCAGGGGCTTGGAGGGAGCTGATCCTGAAGGTCCCTCCCAGCCCAGCTCATTTTGTGCTCCTGGGCTCAGGTTTCTCCTGGAGGAGCTGCTGCCCACACAATTGGCTTGCCTGAGTCTTTTATCCTCATTTTTGGATCTCAGTTGCCAAGTTCCCATTCTGACCTTCCTGAGCAGGATTTTGGCTGCTCTTGAGGGGTTTTTTTGTGATCCTCAAACAAGTCTGTGTGTGATTCCCAGCCCTGCTCCTTCCCTGTGATCTCGGGGAAGCTGCAGAGAGCATCACCCCACTAAAGGAAGCTGCTGAGAGCCTTGGCACAGTCTGGCACCCTCATTGTGCTCTTCCTGCTGGAACTGTGGAGTTTCAGCACCGGGTACCAAAGCAGCAAGGCAGGAGTGCCAGGCACTGGGAGCAGAAAAGAGCTGAGCAGCAAAAAAACCCAAAAATCCTGGGCTTCTAAAATGGCTTTAAATGGTGTTGGTACTAAAACAGTCTGAGAACTTGGAACTGGGGAAATCCTGAGGTGGAAGGGACCATGAGGATCATCAAGTCCAACTCCTGGGCCTGCAGAACCCCAGGAATGTCCCAGGCTGGTCCCTCTGCAGCAGCTTTAAAGCACACCTGGGCCCCTTTGGAACCCAAATCATCTCCGTCCCCATGGCCAAACCCAAGGGGAAGTCATTGACCTGATCTCTCTGCAGCTGTGGAACACAATGAAAGAGAAAAAAAGAGTCATTTATACATATATTAAACAAAAAAAGAGGGGATTTTGGCAAATCCTGTGGTTATTATATTCCCCTTTCTTTTTCTATAATTTTCCCTGAAAATAAATCCTGCTTGTTCATGCTGCTGCTGCAATAACTGAACTCCTGGAGGGAGGGAGAGGAGGGGGAAAAGCTCCCCATATAAATGACTGCTGGAGACCTGGTCTGTTTGCAGAGATGTCTGGGAAGGGCTCAGCATCACTGGGGTGCAGGCTGATGCCTTGCTCTGCCTCTCCGTGTGGACACATTACATCCCAACCCAGATTTTTCTCATTTTTTTCCTTTCCCCACTTATAACCTATTGACTCTGAGGGAATAAATAGAGAAAATAGTCCCTGGTTCTTTTGCAGGAGTGGGAATTGAAGGGAGGGAACTTCCTGCAGGACGAAAAGTCCTCGTGGTATTTCAGTGTTTCTGTGGAAATTCAGGAGGACAATATGAGTTAAATTAGGAAAAAATCTGAAGGGAGCAACTGAAGCTCCTCTGATTTTACAATTTATAATATATAATACTCTAAATATTAACTGTAAATTAATATTCAGTGCATGTTGGTAGTGGGTGATAAATGGCCTTCACTAAAATCTCTTGGCTTTAGTGGGTGTTTTGAAAGTGTTTTAGACTCATTGTTCAGGGTTTGTCTATTTTTTGTAAAATTATGTGATTTAGGCATTAAATAGATGGTGCTAAACAAAAGATTTTTTTTTGTGTTGATGTGCTGCTTGCACTTGTCACACGTGGGGGACAGTCCCATCTTCCACCTTCACGGTTTATTTCAGATGGGCTGGTGGAAACAACAGAGAAAAAAAATCTTCTTTTCTGGGTTAGTTCCTCTTTGTAGGGCTTGAAGTCACCTTTAGTTGCTGTCTGTCGCTCCTAAAAAATGAGATTTTTGGATGTATCAACGACTTCATTTATAAACCATAATTCAGAAGGAACTTACCTTAGGAAAGGTTGTATTTTATTGCCACTTTTTTCAATATTTTGGGGTGTTTTATGAATCCTCTGGAAGAAGCATTTGACAGAGACACAATTTCCTAGCATGGATTGCTGATTAGTGATGGAATTGCTGTGCCCAAGGAGTCCTGGATGCTTTTTGCAGGGAAGGGAGGTTTATTGTACCCCGGTCACTATTGACATTCTCCTGCTTTGGGGAAGGTTTTTGGGAGGCTTTTGCTGATGCCATGTCAATTTTATAACTCCTACTTGCTTTCCTTTGTGCTCACTGCTACAAGCAGCTGAATAAGGGGAAAATATTGATATTTTTGGTGGTTCATGTATGATTTTCCTGCTCTCAAAATCCTGGGTTTTATCACCTTTTCCAGCTGGCTCTTGATGCCAAAGTGGCTTTTTTCCAGGTTTCCTTAGTGGCATCCAGGACTTGCTAAAATAATTGTCTTAAAAATTGGTAATGCTACAGTTCTGTTTGGTTGTACTTCAGATTTTTTTAGAAAATAAGAGTTTTTCTCCAGTTGGAGTGGAGGTTTTCTTGGCTCTGCACTGCCTTTCCTCTCCTGGCTCCTGGTGTCCAGGGCTCTTGGTGAAACCCCACGAGCAGGAGCAGAGTTCATGTGGCTTTCAGGGCATTAATAAATAGGAACACATCAGTGAAACTTCAGTTCCACCCTTTTGTTCCCTGAGATGATGGGTTAAAAAATAAATAAAACTTTAATAAAGGAAAATGCTGCTTGTGTTGGGGTGAGCAGGCTCAGCTGGCCCCGTGCCTCCCACCCCAAACACCCCCAGGTTATTCTGAGAACCTGAAAATCTTTGGGACTTTCTCCCCAGCATTTCAAGCTTTGATTTTTCATTTTTTGGTGTTTTCATTGTCACACCTCTGTGTGGTGGGGCTCACAGGGGTCCCAGGATGAGGGAAGAGATGAGGATCTGACTCCGTGTTTCAGAAGGCTGATTTATTATTTTGTGATATATATTACATTAAAACTATGCTAGAAGAAAGGATTTAATCAGAAGGCTCGAACAGAAAGGAAGGAATGGAATGAAAACAAAAGCTCCTGAACTCTGAGAGTCTGAGCCAGCTGGGCTGTGATTGGCCATTAATTAGAAACATCCAACATGAGACCAATCCCAGATGCACCTGTTGCATCCCACAGCAGCAGATAACCATTGTTTGCATTTTGTTCCTGAGGCCTCTCAGCTTCTCAGGAGGAAAAATCCTAAGGAAAGGATTTTCCATAAAACATGTCTGTGACACCTCTGCTCATCCAGCTTCGATCCGTGCTGCTGGAACAGAACAACATAAACTTACATCTCTTACTCACCCTGTTGCTTTTTCCACATGAAAGAACGGGGGTGAGCACCTGGAAATGCCATTTTTGTGGCTGATGTGGCCACATGAAACCCCAAACTCCCCTGTAGCCTCCTGTGCCTCTGCACTGCCTGACCTACTTGTGCAACTTCTCAGCAATTCTTCAAAGGCAGCAGCTTGGAAGGCAGGAGCCCTTGTTTTTGTGGAGAGCATGGTGCTGAGGGAGGATGTGGGCGATCTGAAATGTCTTGGGGTTTGCAAGGACAAGGAACAAATTAAGAAGGAGCAAAACAAACAATTTAATGGTGATGGAGCTGAAGCTCCGGCGAGGAGAGGCTGTGGGCGTGCATCCATCTCATCTCCCTGCACAAGATGATTCCTCCCCACAGAAGGTCACAAAAGCCTCACTGCTGAGTGCTGGGAGATGGTTCTGCTCCAAGTTGGAAATGCTGGATTGGCAGTCAATATTTAGGGCCTTTGTTTGCAGCAATCAGGGGGCTGTGAGTGCACACCTCAGCTCGGCAAACAAGCACTGAGTTCTCACCTCAGATAAAAACCCACTGGTCAGACCTGGGAAATGAACTCTCAGGGATGCTGATTATGATGTGTGCTGCAGACATTCATTACTCAGTGCCTCATTTGGTTTTTTATCAGTGACCTTTGCTGTTTGGTGCTTTGTAATTGGGTGCAGGTAATTAGGGAGGTTTCTGATCACTCCCAACTTTTGCTTCTGGCACTGCAATCCCAGCAAGAAAACATTTAAAACAACGGAGTGATGGGAATGAGGAATGAAGGGGAGCTGGTGGTGCCCTGGCAGGTGTAGCTGGTTGAGTTGTGCTGAACTCTCGTGGCAGGATGTGACATTGGGCTCTCCTGCTCTGAAGACGGGCTTTGGCCCAGTAGAAAGTGCAGAAATCCAGAAGTTTTACAAGATCCCATCAGTTTTTGTCGAGCTGTGGTGGGATTGTCTCAAAGCATGAGCTTGGGGAGCTCACACAGCCTCAGCTCCTGAGGACAGGGAGTGAAGTTGGGTCTTGTCAGAGCTGCTCTTCTAACACCTCATTAAAATTAGGATTATTAACCTGCAGTTTATGGTGATGGTGACTGAAATGTGCTTGTTTCCTTAAGAGGAGCTGGTAAAACCCATCCCCTTGTGCTGTTTGGAGAGTGAAATGAAGATGTTTGATGTGGGTAGGGAAAAGCCACAAGCCCAAACCGTGCCTGTGTCAGAATTGTCCCTTTGTGTCACCAGAGCCTGGCAGGTTCAGCTGGGGCAGAATTGTCCCTCTGTGTCACCAGAGCCTGGCAGGTTCAGCTGTGTCAGAATTGTCCCTCTGTGTCACCAGAGCCTGGCAGGTTCAGCTGTGTCAGAATTGTCCCTCTGTGTCACCAGAGCCTGGCAGGTTCAGTGGTGTCAGAATTGTCCCTCTGTGTCACCAGAGCCTGGCAGGTTCCGCTGTGTCAGAATTGTCCCTCTGTGTCACCAGAGCCTGGCAGGTTCAGCTGGGGCAGAATTGTCCCTCTGTGTCACCAAAGCCTGGCAGGTTCAGTGATGTCAGAATTGTCCCTCTGTGTCACCAGAGCCTGGCAGGTTCAGTGGTGTCAGAATTGTCCCTCTGTGTCACCAGAGCCTGGCAGGTTCAGCTGTGGCAGAATTGTCCCTTTGTGTCACCAGAGCCTGGCAGGTTCAGCCATGTCAGAATTGTCCCTCTGTGTCACCAGAGCCTGGCAGGTTCTGCTGCAATAACCCCTGGGGAGTTGATGGGCCCCATGCAAATGAGAGGAGGATCTCTTAATCAGCACTTTGGAGAGACAGAGGCATCACTCAGACACGGAAAATCAATTTAATTTGTGTCATTACTTTGCGTTTCAAGTAGGAAGGTGATGAACACATCATCCCCTCCGAGTGCAGCTCCTGGAGTTCTCCTGGGCTTTTTCCTGATCCGTGGGCTCTCCACCAGAATCCCTGTGGGAAAACAGCTTTGGGAGAGCATCCTTCAAACAGGAGCTTCTGCTCTCTGCAGTCACTGAAAGTTTTTTTAAAGTCAGTAAAAGATTTTCATGGAGCAGGAAAACCCATTTTAAGTAGTAGAGAGAATTTTAAGGGTTATGAACCTTACAAGTTCAATTGAGGAATCAGCTGGTGGGTGAATCCCTTTGACCTGCATGGCTGCATATTGATAATAATCTCTGCAAACAATTGTAGTGCCTGTATTTATCATAGAAATCTCAGTGTTCTGTTCATTTGTGAAGCAAATGACAGACACCAAATGGAATTGCAAAGCCTGAAAATTCAATATAAATTTGTAACTCTCATCCCCACTTGATGAGAGCAAATAAGAGTTTGAAATATGTATTTGTTGCACGTTTTTTTTAGTTAGAATAAATCACATGAGCTCTGTATTCTGACAGCATTTTGCTGGGGAGTGAGAGCCCTCAGTCCCTGGGAGGGCTGGGCTGGGATTAGGCTGCTGGAGCTTTTCCTCCAGGAGATGGATGACGCTTGCAGAGTGATTTTGGCTGACTCACTAAACAGTGTTTAAATGCACAGGAAATGCCTCTGCACGTGGGATTTATATTTCAGCTCCAGCAAACTCTGTCTGCTCCTTCGAGCTCCCATAATCAATCCGGCACTGAAATGGGTGAGCGGGAGGAAGGGCTGGGGGTGATGCTGATCCAGGTGGTGAAAATTCAGAGTTCACGTCCTCTGGCTTTGTTTGGAGAAGCAGCACAGGCAGGATTGGGGCAGAGCTGGCTGGGCATGGATTTTATCCAGGGAATGTCCTCTTGAAGCAGGAATGGGGCGGAACAGAGCAGCTTTCCTCTTAAGGGCTGCTGGAAATGAAGAGAAACAAGAGCAGCTTCAGGTGCACTTGATTATTTATTAGCATTTATTAATGAGCCCTTAGTCCACAGGATTGTGGCTCCCATGTTCCTTTAGCCGAACTGAGGAATATTGTTTGGAAGGTCTGGAAGTTCATGTTGGAAAACAGGAGCAGGAAAAGATCTTTACAGTGTACAAGGGGCTTGAGATAAAGACAAATCTGCAGTCTGAGGGCTCCTGGAGTGTCTAGTTTGAGACTGGAGTGAAGCAGAGATGCAAAATCTCATGGTTTTATTTCATCTTGGCTTAAAACAGAGTTTGGAAGATGGGGCAAGTCTATGGGTTGGCAGGTGATGCAAAACAGTGCCAGAGGAGGCTGATTCCATAAACCTAAGCCCACAACAGAGCGAGGGACAGGAAAAAAATAGAATAAAATTAGTTATGTGCTTGCAGTGAGCAAGGGAGAATTTTGGGGTGAGGAATCCCAGCCTGGTGCTCAGTAATGTCCCAGTCCTGGGCCAGGCTTGATTTCCTCCCCCAAGGAAACCCCACCACCCTTCCTTCCCTGCAGCCTGGGCTCCAGCTGCTCTGAGGAAGGATGCGTCAGGTATGGCAGGATCTGCAGATGATGCTGAAAAACTCCCAGGTGGGAAAAGCCCCTCGGGTTTCTCTGCGAGTGCTGCTTTCAGCCCCCTCGGCGTGCGTTTGTGTCAATAGAAACTCAGTGTGATGTATGGATTTCTGCTGGCAGCAGCTGAGGGATCAGCACTTCTCCAGGCTCTCATCAGCGCTCCCTCTTGCCAGCTCCCAAAGAACTGCCTCCACAAAAAAAAGTGGAATTTTTCTGTGCAAATACACAGTATTACTGCGAAATGAATCCTCTCTATTTTTATTTTCTCTCCTTAAGTCGTTTTTTTTTCCCCTCTTGAAGGATGTGCTGTTCCTTTACATGAAATGAGGCTTGCACAAAACTGAGTTTCTTCTTAGGTTTTTTTGGAAGTTACAGCTCCAGGAACGACTGCAGTGGTGACTGGGGAGCTGCACTAAAAGAGTGCTGTTGCCTTTTCCTTTGGAGACAACTTCCTCTCCGTGTTCCGAAGGTTTTTTTTCAAAGCCTTCTGTTGACAAGGGATGCAGAAAATACTGAACCTGCTAAATTCCGATTTTAGTGTGCTGTCTTCCATAGTGTCACCTGAGGGAGGGAGCACAGTCTGTGCCCCCCGTTTCTGTTCCAGGTTGTTTTTCACCTGGGATGAAGGTGTGGGTTTGAATTCCTGGCCAAACCCTCCAGGCTAGGGGAGGTTTCTTTGTTATTTAGCAGAACTGCTTGGGCATTGCTAATGTTTGGGGGGAATATGATTGAAAAGCTGTAGGTTTTCCAGCCTGGAAGTTCAGGTTCAGTGCTGCTGGTGAGGATAATGTACAATTAATTTAATCACCATCTCCAACACAGAATTTTAGAGGTGGGAAAAGCCTTCTGAGAGGAGCTCAAACATCAATGCAGCACTGCCAGGTCACCACCTGAGCACCAAATCTGCAGGTTTTATCAAGACTGTCTTTCAATTCCTGCAGGATGAAATCCTGTGCTGAAAACAGAATATTCTGAATGTGCCTCCTCCCTGGTTTGAGTCAACATCTCTCTGCCAAGGCAGAGTGTTTCAAGAAATGGTCCATAGGAGTGTTCCTGTTGCTGGAACCTGCAGTTTCTGAGGGGTTTGGGTGGTTGTGTGCTGCTGGCTCGAGCTGCTACACAGACAGAATCAGAACGCAGAGGTTTTTCAACCAGTCGCCAGCCTAAAATGAAGCATCCAAAGTGCTGGATGGGCAGATGGGAAGGCGAGGTTTGTGCTCCACCCAACGTGAGCAGCTCCGGTAGGAGAAAGCAGTCATGAGCTGTGTAGTAACTGCACTTGCTGGGGGTGTGGGGGAAGAGAAAAACCAAGATTTCATCCAGCGTCTCCCACGTCGGCTCCAAAAAAAGCCACCCGAGCTTGGTTCTGCACACAGGCGTGAGAGGGATGGAGGAACAAAAGCCCAAAGCGTGGTGAGGTGCAGCTCTGGGGGCTGGCGTGCAGGTGTTCTGTGAGACACCTCTTGTGCCCACGGGCTTCAGGGGTGTCTGGGAGCCTGGTGGGCTCCCAATCTCGCTGTACTGGGCAGACCGGGCTTGGCTAAGCCAAAACTGCAGGGTTTTTGGGTTTTTTTTGCTTTGTTTTCAGCAGCCAGGGCTTTGTAGCGTCTAAAAATACACAGCGACGTTGGTGGTGGAGCGTTGCTTAACTTGCGCAAGTTGTTCTCCCAAACTTTGCCTGAGTGAAGTGATAAGTTGAACAGTTAGAGTAAACAGAGTAATATTTTGATTGGTACAAAACCTTTCGTTTCTTCTCCATGTCTAATTAGCAAAGCTCTGAATGTCAGATATTTCCCCGCTCTCCGCGGCGCTGTGCTCACTTCGGTGGGCTCCATCTGGCTCTGCCTGCCTCCAGCCTGTTCCTCATGGAAAAGCTTTCCCAGACCCAGGGCTGCAGCTGCATCCCACCTGTTCCCCTCCAGCTCTCCTGAGCTGGGATGGAGCTCTTCCCTCCAGGAAATCCAGTCCTGGGGCTTTAGCTGCTCAGATGTGTTAGAAATGTGTTAGAAAGTCTCTTTTCCCAGCCTGGCAGTCGAAGAAGGAGTCAGGGCTCTTCATTTCTGGGTCTCAAGGTTGTTTATTGTTTCTTATCTATAAAATTCTTTCTCCTGTCCAGTCGAGGTCTGCTCAGCAGGACAGACAGAGGCACTCTGCCTTCCCCAGGGCAGTGTTATCTTTTTATACTAAAACCTACGTGTTCCATATTTACAATTACTTTCCAATACCTATCACCTGTGTTAGACAGTGAGCTTCTACTCTAAACCAATCCAAAAGTGCCACCATCACAGCAGGAGATGGAGGAATCTGGGCGTGTCCAGCCTTTCTCCTTCTTCTTGGCCTCCATCTTCCCCCCGAACCCCCATTCTAAAAACTCCAGAAATCTATTTTTTCACCCCGTGACAAACTGATTATTATTCTACTTATATTTCTGTGGCTTGCAGATCCTCATATAAGGTTGGTAACTTGCTCTATGGGTCATAATCAAAGTCACAGGGGTCTTGGGCTCTGTGCCAGGGTCTCTGAGTCCCCTGGCAGGGGGTGGGCAGTCCAGGACAGCCAGAGGGATGAATCCAGGTGGAAAATCGAGCTGTGCCAGCTGCTGCTCCATGAGTGGAGCTCTCAAGCTGGGAGAGGTCAGGCCAGGTCCTTGTTGAAAGCTGATGGTGGGTGGGAGTGGTGCATCCATGGTAAATGAAGGCAAAATGTCCCTTTAGGCTGCCAGAGGTGCAATTCCCCAGTATAGAATGGGGTGTGGCAGCTTTTTAGATCCATGGAGTCCCGGACAGGTTTGGTTGGAAGGGATTTTAAATCCCACCCAGTGTCACACCTGCCATGGCAGGGACACCGTGGGCTCCAAGCCCCAGTGTCCACCCTGGCCTGGGACACCTCCAGGGATCCAGGGCAGCCCCAGCTGCTCTGGGAATTCCATCCCAGCCCCTGCCCACCCTCACAGGCAGGAATTCTCAATATCTAATTCTCAGGGACTTCAGTAGCAACCCCATTACAGGAGCAGGGCTCTCCTCTGGCTGTGACTTCCCCACATCAAATTGGAATTTAAGCTACAACCCAGGACATGGGTGCTTATCTTCAGGCGAAATGTCAGACTTCTTTTTCTGCCTCTCCTATCTGGGATGTGTTGATAGTGTAAAAGAAGCTCCTATTTCCTTACAATATATGATTTTTGCTGCATTTCTGGTGCCCACTGAATTCTAGTTTCATAAACATCATCTCCCTTTGCCATCTGTTCTCTGTGTGACCCGTACCTAGCTACCAAACATGTGAAGCTTTAGGTTTAAATCATGTGTTGGATACGTTTCCTGTTTTTTCTTTTTTTCTTTTTTTTTCAAATTTTATTAGCATGTGTTTTGGATGATCTAATGGGAAATGGCTCTGCTTCAGCCTTTTCTTTGGGATTTGGGGTGGTTTGTTGCCAGCTGAGTTATCAGTGGAAGAGTTTCAGCCTTTAGTGAAGTCAGAGGTGGAAAAATTCAGGTTTGAGTCGTCCCAGGCGGGGAGGTTGAACCCCAGGGCAGGGCTGGGGGTTTTGGAGAAGAGGCCTCATGGGCTGGGGGGAGCTGAATTCAAGCAGGGGAAAGGATCTGAGCAGGTTCCTGCTGTTGTCTCGTGGCACTTTGGAAAAAGCAAATAAAAGTCATCCAAGACAGCCTCCCTGTCTGCAAAACAAATTGACAGCAACAAGAATTAATTTAGTGTCTTAAAATATCAGCATAACCAACATTCCATTTGATTTTCTTCTTTCAGGTATTGGGAATTTGACTGAAGGTTACATATCATGCACTGGAGAAGGTAAGAATTGTTTAATCCTAATTCTGATGTGTTGGTGTTAATTTCTCTTTATTCTTAACATCATTGCATTGAATGTCAGAATCTCCTTTGTGGTGTTTGTGCTTTAAAGAATTTGTCCTGGAGTTTCTCTGTGTCCTTGCAGGGGGTTTAGATTTCCC
Organism: Emberiza elegans; assembly: GCA_024865655.1. NCBI lineage: Eukaryota > Metazoa > Chordata > Aves > Passeriformes > Fringillidae > Emberiza > Emberiza elegans. The sequence continues at coordinate 2,108,224 of JALJVW010000260.1, read as the reverse complement.
CTTTTAAAAGAATATATAAATCTGCATTTAAATGTATATGTTGCATTTATGTAATTCTGAATTGGAAGGTTTATAGAAAATGTGGAACAATTTGCTTTCAGCTATTGTAAATGGTAAATTGTAAATTATATATATTTAACAGGATGTATGGAAGCTATAGAGTGGCTGTTTTTCAAAGGGATATTGATATCTTGTTATCAATAATGTTTCAGGGGTTTTTTTTCTGGCTAGGCTCCTATTGTTCCTGTCAAGAGATTTTCAAAATTGGTGTTTAATTAATCATTGAATGATTGACTCTGCAATTGAATTAGTCAAAAAAACCTGTGGTGTTTCTGAAACTCAAATTTTCTTAATGGCCTCTTAGTTTGAATGTCAAAGGGAATCAATCTTGTTAGTGGAGAGGTGAGTTTTGTTCTACAGACCCTGAAATTATCTGGAGGGGGTTTTTTCCAACATGCTCTTGAGTCTGAATGATGTTGTTTCCAAAGGAGAACAAGATGTTTTCAGAGCTTACAATTATTTGAAAAATGAATGTTGTCTTAGTTTTAGATGTTATTACTGTATCTGTTCAGAAAGACTGCAGATGGTTTCTGACAAAAATATTTAATTTCTTAATTCTTGGGAGTTTCTCCTTAGTCCTGGGGGGTGTTCACAATGAAAACTGAAGATGGAGATCAAGTAAATATTCTCATTCAGCCTGGCTCTTTTGGAATGTGCTCTCTTGGTGTGAGGTTTTCAAAGACAGCATGATAAATCCTGTGATAGATCACTTTCTAGTCTTTCTAGTGGTCTGAAAGGAAAAGCCTATTTCTTAATATAAAAGATAACTTTGAATAATGGACTCCTCATCCCTTTGGACAGTACTCCTAAATTAGCCTCAGAGCTCCTTCTCAGGTGAAATCTCATTTTCAGGCTCCCCACAGTAAAAAGGAGACGCTGATCCCCATTTAATGTGGGAAGTGTTTCCAATCTGCTGATGAAAAGTACTTCTGAAGAGTTAGGCAACCTTGATTAATTGAGCCTGAATAAGAAGTGCAGGATCAAATCTCAGGATATTATTTTTAGGCTGCAGCCTTGTGTTCTGCATTCCAAATCCTTAAATGCCAGTTTGATAGGGAGTGTGGAGGACTGGAGCAGACAGTTCTGGGCGCGCTGGTAATGGTTTGCAAATGCTGACACCAGCCCGGCCAGGAGGATGGAAATTGCTTTCTGTTTACAGAGCCTTTAACTCTTGGGTAAACACTCCTCATTAGTGAGGATGTGACTGGAATTTGGGTTCAGTGCCTCCATTCTGGGGATGCCTCAGGATTTCAGCTTTTCTATTTTCCATCTATTTGTACCCCTGCAGTTCTTTAGTGTGTAACTCCAAACCCCACACTCAGTGTGAGCTGCTGCTTCCCCATTTGGGGCAGACACAACAATTCCTCTCCAGGCCTGGCAGTCAAGGACACCTCACTGCCTCAGGGCCTGAGATGGGAACAAAAGGGAGCTGGGGGAGCAAACTTGGGGTCAATGACTTCATTACCTGAAGCTGGAATTGGCAGATTCACCCCCAATATGCAAATGGACCAAACTTATAAAAGAGTGAAAACCCTGACCCATCATCCATTTTTGGGTGTCAGCCCAAAATTGGGCCCTTCGATAAATATTACAGTTTTTTATTGCCTTAAAAACAGAGGACAGATAGAATTAGGTAGCCCAAAAGGCATCAGTGGCATTGGGAGTGAGGGATATTTGAAATAAAAGCTGGTGTGGGGAAACCCTTGGTGAATGTGCCATTGGAAGGTCAGCAGTGCCATTGGAAGGTCAGCAGTGCCCTGTGGGTGTCTGGGTCTGGGAATGGCCCCACAAGGCAGAATTCGGTTTTTTATGGGGAATGGGAACAGCAGTGTCACCCAAGCTGCTGAGATAGCCCAAAAAGTGAATTTTGTGTGCCCACAGTCTGCCCCTGCCACAGTGGCAGAGAGCCTTGGGATCCAGGGCTGTGCCCTCAAGGAGCAAGCACAGCGTGGTGTTTAGGGAAAAGTGGTCACACACTCTGCTGTACTTGACAAAACGGCACATTTGGGGACTGCAGATTCAGCTTTTATACATATTTCATCGCCGGGGGAGGGCAGGAGTTTCTCTCCCACGCTCCTCAGCAGCACATGAGCCTTGCTGAGTCAAAGCCAGGCCCTGAGGATGGGGTTTGGGCTCAGTTTCTGGTCTTTTCAAAGCTGCCATATTTCATCGCCGGGGAGGGAAAGGAGTATAATTCAAAATTCTACTTGATTACCTGTCAAGCTAATTAAAACAAAGCCTTGCAGTCCTTTTATACATATTTCAAAGCCAGCCTTGCTGAGTCAAAGCCAGGCCCTGAGGATGCCAAGTTTGGGCTCTTGTTTCTGGTCTTGTGGCTCAAAGCTGCCTGTGCTTGACCAAAGTGACTCCAGGAGTAGGGATTTGAAAGGAAACATTTGTGCTTTGCAGTGGTATAATTACAAAATTCTACTTGATTACCTGTCAAGCTAATTAAAACAGTGACAGGCCAGCAGTCCTCTTAGAGTTTGTAGCATCTGTGCTTTGTATCCCACAACCAGGCTCAGAGTGTAAATTTAATTAGAATTATTACCAGCAGACAATGCACAGTTGTGCTGGAGAAATGTCCTAAAACTGAATGCTCTGAAAAAGGAGATTCTGGTGGGCAGAGTCTGGTTTTAGGGCATGGTTTGACAAGATTGGGACTGGTTGTGTCCCCTGGCAGCTGCCCCTTTGCCTGGTGTGTGACTGCTTGTGTCTGGCAGCTCTTGGCTCAGCTGGAAGTGCTGGGGGATTGCTTGGATGGGTACTGAACTGCCTCCAATGTGCAGTTCTTAGATCCCTCCTTCAAAGACAAGGGTTGTTTGTGATCTCCAGGCATCCTTCTGCTCCCCAGGATCCTGGATTGTCCTCCTGCCCTGGCTCCTCACTGTCACATGTGTCTGCCACCACGTCCTCCTACTCTTCCTAATCCTCTGAAAATCTGCTGTGTCCTTTCTTTTCCTCTTCATTATCTCCTGCTTCCAGCCTGGTTCCCTTCTCCGGCTCTTCACCTTCTGTGCCTCTCTGCCATCCCTTTCCTTGGCTGCCTCCTTCTCCCCTTATCACTTGGGCTCCTTGTGCCACCCAAAAACCTCCAAAAATTAAAACAGTCAGTTGTTCTGAGGTCATTTGATTAAACAGAATCACCAAAACTGCCACTTTAGGGTGGTTTAAGTTGTGTTTTTAGAGGATGGCCTGGGAGAGAGCATCCTGACTTTGCAGCATAGTGAAATGGCAGCTTTTTGATACAACCCTGATTGTAATCAATTATTGCAGAGTCTGCATCTTGCTTGAGATTTGGAGTATTTGGTTTTTGAGGTTTTTTTTTTTTTTTTTTTAACTTGAGTAATATTTAGGATGGAGTCCTCATGACTTGGCTTGCCACCCTAACATCACGATAAATACTTGGCCAATGGGATAAGTTTGAGTTCAGTCCCAGGTGCCTGCCTGGCCAGATCTTTCCCTTGCAAAGAGATCTTGGAAGCACAGGTAATTGCCAGGTGATGGCTCAAGGGATGTGCCTCATTGCAGTATTTCCTTTCAGAATGTGTGTGAGATGTGTTGTCTGTGCTCCCTGAGTGGGGATGTGGGGCTGAAATGGCACCAAGGAACGTCTGGGAAGGCAACAAGGCTGTTAAATCTGAAATCTGACACAAGGCATACTTTGGCACAAAGCAAGTCTGCCCTTCTGCACTTGTTTGATATTATAAAAGAGATTATTGTGGCCTTACAAGAAGGTTAAGATGTGGTGAAGTTTAATATACTCTGGAAATAGTCCTGCTAAAGCCACTGCAGCTGGTGATTGATGAGGCAGGTTATGATGGGAGCTCTCAATCTTGTGTTTGTGTGTGCAAATTGCCATTTCCCAGCCTTTTCAAGGTTGCTAACTTTATCTTGTGGTGCAGCCCATATTTAAGGATTTCATGTTGAATTAGCCTTTGATTAAGGGCAAAGGAGCTTTGATGATAAAATGCCACTACCAGTGGTCCTGTGGACTGGCTTGGAATAACTTATCAATCACTCCATGGCTGAGAACACATTGTGGACATGAGGGTCACCCTTTGAGGATTAATTTTTCTCAGATAAACAGCTCATGGCTGTTGGATGATTATGGTCAGAAGCAATTATGGTGGTTTTAAACTGCTCATTACTACTACAAAGAGCCACTGGACTGAGTTTTGAGCCTCTTCCTAAATAGCTGGGTCGGGATGGGTCAGCCTGGATTCCAAGGTGTTATTGAGTGATAGGAGCTGCTGGGAGTTCTGGCACAGCTGGGTCCTGCCAGTTTGTTTCCCCTATTTTTTTTTCTCCTATTAACTGAATTTCTTCACCTTTTAGGTGAGTAACTCAAACAGGCAGCTGGCAGGTCAGTGGAGTCCCCTGTAAACAGCAAACATGTATTTTCCAGGTATTCTGAAGAATGTTTCACAGCTGGTTTAGGTTCCAGGTGTCACTGCCTGTTTCTGATCCTCTGGGCTCCAGATTTCCATTTTTCTGTCTCCTTTTTTAATTCCTGCAAGGCTGTGCTCAGCTGAGAGACTGGATGAGCACAGTGTGAGTACTCATGATGCTCCTCATGGCTGGAAAAGTGGTGGAGCCTGAAAGCCAAAGCGTGTCTGAGATAAATTCCTATTTAATAGAAAAAAAAAAAAAGACCCCCAAACACCAGTGATATGGGCAACTGCTGTCATGAGCACTGCTTGAAAGGGATGAGAAACTGTCTTATGGAGGGATTAGTGTAGTGAGGAATAAACTGCTGAATCACTGGGAGCAAGGAGGAAATAGAGAGTGGAGAGGCTGTGTGGAGGAAAAAAAAATAAAATGGCTGCTGGAATTCAATTAAAATCACAGTGGGATTTGCTGCTGGAGATGGAGCATCAGTCATCCCCGAGCCGGTGGTGGCTGTGCCTCCAGGGGTGCTTAAGTGAGTGTAGAGCTCCTGGAAAGTGCTGGAGCGGCAGTGCTGCAGCAGGAGAGCCCCCATCCCCTCCCAGAGCGATGTGCTTTCCCAGCACAGCTCGCAGGCTGGATTGCTGCTCACTCCTCAGCCCCTGACACTTGTCCATAGATTATCCCAGGCCGGAGGTGGAGTTTGTGCTGCAGGCTGGGAGGGGAGCGCCCTGTGGGAATGCTGCTCGGGCTGTGGGGCTGCGAAAAGGCTGAGGGGGTTATGGTGGTTTTTTCTTTCAATTATTTGGATTGTTTAATCATTTTGGTTATTTAAGGATGTGCTTGTGAAGGGTTGAGCGGCTCGAGCAGCCTCTGTCGCAGACATCTTTTATGGAAAATACTTTCTGCAGGATTTTTCCTCCTGAGAAGCTGAGAGGCCTCAGGAACAAAATGCAAACAATGGTTATCTGCTGCTGTGGGATGCAACAGGTGCTTCTGGGATTAGCTCATGTTAGTTTGTTTGTAATTAATGGCCAATCACAGTCAACTGGCTCAGACTCTGTCCAAGACACAAGCCTTTATCAATTTTTTTCTATTCTTAACCAGCCTTCTGATGAGAACCTTTTCTTCTGTTCTTTTAGTATATTTGAATGTAATATATATCATAAAATAATTAATCAAGCCTTCTGAACCATGGAGTCAGATCCTCGTCTCTTCCCCAATCCAAGAACCCCTGTGAGCACCATCACAAGCTTCCACTTGTGTCTTAAGTGATGTCCACAGTGCAAATCCAAAAAAAACCCAAAACACCCCTAAAAGCAGCTCTGTTCTCAAGTGAAGGACACAGAATCCGGCTGGAGGTGGTTGGATTTCAGTCAGATGAAATTCCCCCATTTCACTGGGCTTGCAGTGAATGTTTCTTGCTGCAGGTAGGACAGGAGGGATGGCTGTGGCTCTGCCCATTACTGAAATGGCTCCTTTGCCATCAAATCTTGTGTTAATCATTTGAAATGCCTTCAATGTGCCCTCAGCGATTTGAAATAGCATCAATTAACATTTAGGAAATTAATTTCCGACTCCTGGAATATTAAACATTTACTTTACAGATGGAAATGAGGTGTACTGAATGTGCATCTCTCGTGCCCCTTTTAACCCACAGCCTCATAAGGCAAAAAAAGAAAAGCTAAATTGGCAAACACAAAGGTTTGGTTTAGTGCTGGAATTGTGGTCCATGGAATTATTGCTGCCAGGTTTGATACTCCACCAGTGGCTTTAAAGTCTTTGCTCAGGTTCCAGGCCAGGCTGGACAGGGCTTGGAGCAATCTGGGATAGTGGAAGTGCCAGGGATGGAACTGGATGAGCTTTAAGGTCCCTCCCAACCCAAACCAGTCTGGGATTCTGTGATACTGAGAAATGTGGCTAAAAATTAGGAAACCCTAAACTAAAGCAGAATCTGGATGAAACACCTGATGCTGCCAGCCCCTCATGGCTCACCATGGCACACTTTGATTTTACTCCTCCTTTTTGGAAGATTTGATACCTCAAAATAAACGACTCAAACAGAAACAAAGGTTCTTCAGGAAATGTATAATTCAGATTAATCTTTGTGGATTAAAATATTCAGTCTAATCTTTGCTAGAATTGATTTTGTCACCCTTTTAGTTACAATAAAAATATTATAGATGTGATTCTGCATAAAGGTGTTGGAGTGTGAGTCACTCAAGAAATGTTTCCCTGGTTTCTTTGTCTTTATGTTGAAAATTTGCATCGCTTGATCCCCTAGAAGTATTTGGCAAATGGATTCCTTGCTTCAAAGGATCCATCTGCCAGCTGAAGGGAGGAGAAAGAAATATTCCTTAGGGTCACTTTTGAACTTTTCTTTGAATTTGGATCTTAGTTTCTCAGGTTCACAGTTGTCCTTATTGAGAAGGAAAACAAGATGGTTTTGGTTTGTTTAATTCATTCAAATTTATCATTTTCCTGTTTATACCATTTTAAGAACAACATCTTTATCTCCTTACTTGCAAATACATATTTTGTTTGATTCCTTTTAATACTCTTTTAAATGATTGATCTGCCTGTACCATGTTGCAAATTCTGGTGGTTTTTGTTTGATTTGGAAGGGATCTGTAGAGGTGGTGCAGTGCAACTGCCCTGCCCAAAGTTTTCTAGTAAAAAGTTATTTTAGGATTTATTGAGTGGCAGCTGTCCTCAATACACCATGTGGCACAAAGGAGGAGCTGGAATCTGACTCACTTTTTGTCTCCAGTCTGTGATTCCTTCTGCTCTTTTCCCACCACTTCAGCTCCCTCACCCCTTGTAAATCCTTTAGGAGTTATCACTTCAGTCTCACAGGCACTATTTTCATTCCTCCTCACGCCAGAACCTCCTGGCCATCAGTTCTTCCCTGTGTGCCTGCTCCTGTGAGACCTGTGCCTCCCTTTGTGCTGCTGACTCACTGCCGAGCTCTGCTGCTGTCCCTGCCTGTGATCTGTGCATTTCCAGGGTCTAGCTGCCCACTATTGGAATTTCCAGAACGCGGAGCCATGCAGGCAGTAAACTGCATTTCATGCACTGCTGAAGTTAATGGGAATTTGGAGCAGCTTTTTGGTGCCCTACTTCAAAGCAGTTCAAAGATCTCTTATTTCCTCATTTTCCTCTTAATCTTCGTTCCTCTCATTCCACAAGAATTATCACAACTCTACTGTATCACCTGCTTTGATACAGGAGATCTTATCCTCAGCACAGTCCTTGAAGTCTTTTTTCTTCCATAGGAAGCAGACGGGGAAAAAATGTTTTTATGCTGAACAGATGTGTCCTGATTCTCTTTGTTTTTATTTAGGTTTTGCCACAGTCTGTTATCCTAGAATTAAAACACCTCATCAGAGGATGATGATTAGAGCTACCTCTGTTTTTTCCCCCCCTTAAAATGTCACTAGAGCATCTCTTTCACTTTTTCTTGGTAACTTCTTTGGCAGCCCTGAAGCTGCAGTGGGCTGTGCTGTGTTACACCCTGGAACTCGAGCCCCCACTATTGACAATCTCATATTGGTACTTCCTTTTGGTACAGCTACAGGAATATTCTGTTCATAATTTCTTTTTATGCATCAAGACCTTGCACTGTCTGATCTTCAGCTTTCCAGCATTGCAAATGCCTTGGGTGTGCTTGGGGCTGCCTCCCTCTGATGTCCGTGGGTGGAAGGTTGGTCAATTAGGGAGAAACTCTTCCCTGTGAGGATGGTGAGGCCCTGGCACAGAGGAAATGTGGCTTCTCCTGGATCCCTGGAAATGTCCAAGGCCAGGTTGGAGCAGCCTGGGACAGTGGGAGGTGTCCCTGCCATGGCAGGGCTGGCACTGGATGGGATTTAAGGTCCCTCCCAACCCAGACCTTTCTGCAGGTGTTGTACAAATGCTGGTACCTGATCACATTTCACCTGCTGGTTTTCAATTAATTGTTTTAGTCTGAGCTCTATTTCAAACCAAGGTGTAAGTGGTTTATTTCAGGAGGTCTGTGCCCATATTTGTGTTCTGAGTTGTGAACCTGGGCTCTCTCTGAGCTCCCAGCAGCTCGGGGCCATGAGGCAGCATCACCACCAAGCTCAGGCAGGAGCTGAGCTCTTTGTCTCTCTCAGAGAGCTCCCAGCCCTGGGCTTTGCTGTGGGTTTGAGCTGAGCTCAGCCTGGGCTCAGCCTGGCTCCCTGTGCTGTGCCCTGTGCAGTCCCAGCTCCTCATTGTGGGGCTCGCTGCCTTTGGGCTTTGCTCGGGAATCTGCCCAGGAGCTCCTCTCATCTCTGCTGCATTTCCACCTGTCTGTCTTCAGAGCTTCCCGCAACTTGCTGCAAGTCACCAATTGTCTCTGCTGGTTTCGCTGCCTCTGGCCAGGGTGCTGCACTTCGGGTTGGCTTTTGAGACCTCCCCCCCACTCCTCACACCCTCTGCTTACCATCTGCATTTTAGAGATGGTAATACATTCCAAGTATTTTTATAACCCTTTATACCGTTTTTTCAACTTGGTTAATTGCACTAAAGTTGGCTTTCTGCAATAACACAAAGTGCTTGCAGTCTTTTTTGTTCTGTTCCAGCCTGTAGCAGGAAAAATCACCACTTTCCAGATGACTTTCATTTTCCTTCCTAAGCCATTTTCGTGTAATTCCGCATTCCGACGCGCTCTCGGCACTAAAGCTCTTTATGCCGTGGTGTATTTTTAACTAATGATGTGTCACTGTACCAGCTTGGCTTTTCTTGTATCTATTCTGTAAACAACTAAAGTTCCTTTTGAGGGGGAGGAGGAGGAGAAGAAACAGTGCCAGAGAGTTGCAAGTCGTGCTCGTCTCCGTGCGAGCAGAAGAGATCAGACTGGCCTAGGACCAAATTAATTAAATGTTCCATTTAGTGGAAGATGTCAGTGAGGAATAGATAATTCTTCCCATCTGAAGTGCTTGGCTGGAGATGAGGAACATCTCTGTGTGAGCAAGAGGCCTCTGAATGTTACACAAATGTCAAAGCAGGCGGGCAAGTTCTGAGGCTGAAGAGAATTTTATCTCCTGGCTGGGTTTTCAGCTCCCACTTTGCCATCACGAGGGGCAGCAGCAGCAGCAGGGTTGGGCATTGCAGGAGCCAAAAGGAGCAGAGCATCAAAGGATGCTCAGAGGAGTTACTCCTGTTAGAGGATTGTGGTGCCAGGTCCAGGAGGCATGGAAGAACGTGTGGATTTAAAGGATGAATGGACAGAGTTGCTGGTACATTTATGTTTCGTGAGCTGCTAATTTGAGGGGAGAAGGGTAAATTACAGGGACTTGGTCAAAGTAAAACAATGCATTGACAAGAAGGTTTTTTATCCTTAGCAAAGTGTAGGAGGAGGCTGCAGTGCTCTCCTGTCTATAATTTTCTGTCATAATTGAATATAGCTGTAGTTTCAGAAACTTTATATATCCATAAAATCAGTTACCTGGAATATGTCTGTTCAATGGCAGCGCTGTAATCTCCCATGCTGTGGAGCAGGTAACTTTAATAACCATTTCCTGATGTAATACTGCCCTCTGCTTAAAGAATGCCAAACTTCATTGCAGAGTTGTACGCTTAAACCTGAACATACCTGAGCAAAAATATGCATGGTTTTTATCCAGGGTTTTGTGTAATTGGGGCTGCAAGGGATTCGTGGGATGCAAAATGTGAGCACTCACTGGAGCAACTCTATTGCAGGTGTATCATTTTACATCATTTCTGGTGGTATACATTCTCATTAGGGCTATAAAAATAACGTGATTTTTTGTTATTCTGCTGTAAAATGTTTATATGAATTTAACTTGTTATCAGAGTCTTGAATGGAGGTTGTTTGATAAAAGAGTTAAAATAATTTAGATACCCATGAAAATCAAAATGGCTCATTTTGATTAATCTGCCTGAAATAAATGTCTGAAAGGTGAAAAATGGTTTTCTTGTCATGTGAAGTGACTTGGTGCACTTCATCCTGCCACTGTACATCAGACATGGCTTTGCTCAGAGCCCCTGTAAGCGTGTTTCCTGTGGGACAGCAGTATCTTAAATTACTCTCCTCACAGAGGATGCAGGCAAGCAGTTCCCCATTTCACTTGATTTCTTTATCAGTTTATGGTCCACTTCCCAGACTGCTTTACACTGATCTTGGCTATCTACACAGCACTGCTTTCCGTCAATATTTTGGTTGAGATTTAACTGTGCAAACCTCAGTGCAGTTAAACCTTCCCAGGATCTGACCACCTTGATGTGGTCCCTGGTGCTTTCTGTGACTCTCTTGGCACCTGGGGCAGCCAAAACTTGACCAAATCAATCCATGGGAGACACCTCAAGTAGGTTACAAATGCGGAGAGTGGGTTTGAAGCAGAATCACCACAGCACAGAGATGTCTGGCACGGTTTCTGCTTCCCAACATGAGTGAGAAACATCCACAGCACAAACGTCATCAGCAGTTTTGGGTTGTTTTCTCTCAGTTCACCCCGTCACTCTCAGCTCCCTCGGTGCAGCCTCAGCTTGTGAGCACTCAGGCATGGCTCAGCCTTAGCCAAGCAATGAAACCAGCTGGGCTGGGAGAGAGCAAAATATTAACGAGAGAATGATCGAGATATTGAGTCCCTGACAGCTGTCTGATAGCAGGTTATCACCTCCCGCCCCCAGAGGGGAAGGGGCAGCTCTGGGCAGCAGGAGGGTGAGATCACAGAGCCTCATCATGTGGGGAGATTTAAATTGGATGTTGGGAAGGAATTCTTCCCTGTGAGAGTGGGCAGGCCCTGGCACAGGTGCCCAGAGCAGCTGGGGCTGCCCCTGCATCCCTGGCAGTGTCCAAAGCCAGGCTGGACAGGGCTTGGAGCGGCCTGGGATGGTGCAAGGTGTCCCTCCTGATTCAGAATTCCTTTCTCAAAGCCTGGAGTTGGTGACACAAACAGTCAAAGCTTGGCCTTCTATGTAAATATTAGATGTGATCTGTTCTGCTTTATTAAGGAAATGTGTTTGGCATTCTGGTACAGGGGAACTAATTGGGTCCATAGTGAGTGCATAAATTAAGGCTGCCTTATGCAGCACCACTAATTTATGCACATGGAGGCTTGAAAATGTTCTAGACATCTTGAGAAGAGTTGTGTGGTTTTGGTAAGTTAAAAAATGGCAAAATAACTAAAGAATGTGCATTTATCAGAATCTTCTTCCCAGAGGATTCCATGCAATTGCACTGTAAGTAAAATACTGAGAAATGTATGAGGTATTTAAGGTCAAGAGTGCTTCAAGCTCTCATCTATCAGACCTGACCAGACAATTCATAATTTGTAATTATTGAGCTAATTTAGCATGATTTCCTTATAATGGAACGTGTGAGGATTAATATCTGGTATTTTCAAAGGAAATTGGTGAACATTTGTCTCCATAAAGATACAAAAGAAAGCAGTGAGATGTGAAAAGGGGCCAGGGGCAAGTGTGGTGTCCTATCCTGTGGAATATGGAAAGGACAACATGGAATTTGAGTGTACCAAGTGTATGAGGATGACTGCTGATGGAGGCTGGGACCAAAAGATTGTTCCTTTCTTTATTTCCATTTAAGTAATATCAGCCAAGTAGGATGCCAATACTGCCAGCTTTGCAGTCTGGGTGGGATTTATTTGGGGTGCCCCAACTGCTCGTGTTTGAAGCAATTTTTTCTGTCTGGAAGCAGAGTTGTAGATGGATTTGGAGCTTCCACACCAAGTTTCAGTGACTGCCTCCAAGGCACGCTGTTCTCTAGACTGATCTGAACTGGGGAATTAATGCTTCCATCATCCACAAGCACTCTTTTCCCACAAAGATAGTTTAGGCTAACAGAGGTGTTCTCAATATATAATAATAGCGTGTCTAGAATACACCCTTTAATTAAAACAAAGCAGCTTGAGAAGAATGAAATAAATCCACCTCTAAAATGAGTAAGCGCTCACAAGGCTTCCATTTAATCAATAGCGGTGTCGGCCGTGATTGCGAAAACTCGAGCGCGGCGTTTTAATCAGGGATGTTTTTCCTGGCACGGGGGCGGAAAATACACCGATTAATTAATTTCTATTCCTGGAAGGAGCCAGCCTCCCAGCAGAACTAACCTGAGCAGCTTGGTGACAGGGCAGGACGCACTGAAAATGTGAAAATGTAAGAGGTGCCTGCGTTGATTCCGCCAGAGCCGGGGCAGAACCCGCGGCCGGAGCCGATTAATGAACCCAAAAGAACAAATGGCAAAACTTGGGTGCTGGGAGAACCTGGTGCTTCTTTTGATGTGGAGGGTTTGTTGAACTTTTTTTTTTTGCCTGACTGGGAGCTATTTTCCCACTTTTCCAAGGAGTGGTTTTGATGTTGGGGCTGCTTTAGACTGAGGAGTTTTGCTGTTTGATTTGTGGCTCCGCAGCCTGTCCTTGCTCAGCTCAGGATCCTGGTTTGCTGTGCCCACAGGAGATGGGAAAGGTAACCAGCTTCCTTCTAGGAGCTATTGATGCACTAGTTGCATATAATTAGGGATGTTAACAAGGGCATTATTGTGCTAATTATTATGCCTAATTACAGGGAAAAAACTAGAAAATTTCATGGCCACTTTCTGCTAGACAGAACTTAGAAGCTTTCCAGAGACTAAATGCATTAATTAATCTACTGTGCTTGTTTAAATAGAAGAATGTACTAAAATATTTTCTGTTTCTTGGGGGAAAAAAGGAGAAATAAGAGTAAGTGACCTTTCTGGAGAAGCAACCTATTTACATTTATTTAGTTTTATGTATTTAATCAGAGAAATGTTGTTTTTAATGATCCACTTGATGAAACAGCCCAACAAAAGCTGCTGTAGGAGAACAGGATATAAATTGGAATATGGGGAAGAAGAATGAAGAGGGGGAGAGGAGACAGAAGGATTTTGTATTGGCTTTGGTGGCAAAACTGGCTGATTGTGGAACTCTGGGGTGTACACGGGTGGGCTGGGAAGGACTCAGAAACCTCCCTGGGCCACTTGGACTATCCCATGGAGAAGTTCCCCTGGCATTTTGTGTTGAGAGATGGCCAATTCCAGAGTGCCAGGGCTGAAACCACTGGGCAGGAGTTGGGGTGAGGGGGATGATGCCTACGGAGCATCCCCCAGGGTCTGTGTGGGGTTAAAACCTGTTAGGAACCTCTGGAGTCTGATCCCAATTTTTCTGGGAATGGATGGACTGACACAAAGTCCCACTGCTGAAGACTGTGTGTCTGAAAACCCCTAACATCTCCTCAAACCAGTTGTTTTGTGGAACCAATAAAAACTCTCTGAGTTCGGTGCCGTCGCTTTACGTGCTGAGGATTTTGGGTGGTGCAGGAGCATAAATGCCTTTGTTGGACAGCTGCATTTCACCCTTTGGTCGTTAAAACCCAGGGATGGACGTTGTGATCCACTGAGAGGGACAGGAGCCTTGACGAGCTGCCACTGTGGGATCTGGTTATTGCCAACTGTACCTCAGCTCCCCTTAGTGCCGCTCCGGATGTCACCGGGCTCACGACTTTACCCTGCTGTGAATCAAGGCAGATTTAAGAGGACAAGAACTCCTTAATTTCTCTTTCTCCAGGTTTATTTGCACAAGAGGGTGAGAATTCCAGCCTGTCTGTATTATTTGAAGGAGTTAGAACAGTTGGATCATTTATTTGATGGGAACTTTGAGCTGTGTCATTGAAGTAAGAACAATTTGTACTTCAGAGAGCTCCTCTGGGTAGAACTTCACCCATTTCCACCCTTTTCAGCCCTGCCACAATTGCTGTTTTCCAAGAGATCAGTGCTGTGTATTGCAGGGAAATCATCGAGTCAAGAAGATCTTGTGCTCCAACCACCTCCAAAGCTGAGCACTCCAATCAGTTCGCTCAAATATTCATTAGGAGAGCAAACCCCTGCTGATTGTAATGAGAATTTTGTCTGCAGAAAGCTTTTGTGACTTGGTCTCGAGTGGTGCTTTAGACTTCTGAAGAGTCTTTCAGAATCTTGGGCTTTAAGATAATCTTTCCTAAAAATAATGCAAATTGCTCTAAAAGCCTCCTTCCAAATTGGTGGTATTTTTCCAGCAGGTCAAATGGACTTTGGACCAAGACAGGAAACTTTATTTTCTAAGGGTTTTTTTTAGGATAAATACATTTTTGTGTGCTTGCAGCTGTACTGCATAAATAGTCTTTGAATCATGCAGGATTAATTAGGACAGCCATGTCCTGACTAAATTAATTGGATCATCTAAAAATTTACCCCTTTTTCTTGAAAGCTGTTCCGAAAAAGTAGAGTTTGCAGAATATGTAATTCAGTCTGGAGGCAAAATGTTGCACAGAGAGAGGGAGGCTGCACCGAGCACTTTCTTGTTTGACTGCCTTAGAAAAGCTGTCACTTAAAAGGCCCAGAAGCTGCCAAGAAAAGTTTGTGCAATCTCCAGTCTCACTTTTTTGTCTCAAAAAGGGCTTTGAATAAACCTTAACTTTTTCTGACAGTGAAATTTGTGTGCCTGTGACATTTCCTGGGAGTTCTTCTGGAGTGAATCTCCCCTTCCCTGCTGTGTCAGCCCCAAGGGATGGCTGAGCACCCGGGGACAAGACCAAAGGCTGATGATGCAAATCATAATTAGAGCTAATTAGAGAGTGGGACTGCAGATGGAGGAAAGAAGGGAAGCTAAATTTTGGGGGTTGTGTGCAGCTCAAAATCCCAAAAAAGTGAAAGGTGTGGAAGGGGCAGGAGGGACCCCTGGGGCTCCCACCCCCGCATCTCCGTGGCACTGTGAGAAATGTTTCTAAAAATAATAATAAATGAATAATTGTTCTGGTTGTGATAAAAAGTGGGGGAATGGTGATCCTTGTCCATCCCAGCAATTTCCATTTTAGCTTGGAAAAAAAGACATTTGGCACTGCCAGGATGTTTGTGTCTTGCAAGGTTTTGAAATGAAGTGGAAGTGTTCAGTGCTGAACAGAAATGATAAGAATAATAAAAATTCTTACAGTGAGATGTGTTTTACCTATGGGGAATAGTGTTGGGCTCCCCAGGACTGGATATTTCCCCTGACTGATAATCTGGGGCTGTGTTTGTTCATGGACTGGAGCCTTGCTGAAAGAAGCAAAATTTCCAGCTGGCCTCACTGTAATATTTGGTTTGGAAGTTAAAATAGGACATTTTGAGTTTTATTTTGGCTTTGGAAAAGCTCAGCAACTGCTAAAACTCGTGGCATTAAGGGCCCGAAATGTTTCTTTGCTAATGTCTTTTAAGACTAATGCCTGGAAATGTCTGTAATTCCCTGATAAGTTTTAAGGGAAATGAAGGTATTAAAAAAAAGGGGGAAAGCAGTGTCCTTTACTTGTATAATGCAGAAGTGTCAATTAAAAAATGGCAGCTTCTGGAATGAGAACGACATTGCCAAGAATTTTTATAACTTACTGTATTAGTGAGGGCTCAGAAAGCATTTGTCTAAAAACGATGAGCCGTACATGAAAGCTTTCTGGGAAACGTGAGGCTTTTCCATTCTATTAAATACCTTTTAGAAGGGATGAGTGCCTCGAAATGTTTGTCCTCCCAGTGCTTAAAAGGCTCAGCACATGCCATAAGTTGCTGTGTTTTATGTTATTTGTGTGTGTGCATCCCTCTCTCTGCTTTTCCTGAAATTGTGTCTATTTGTGTCCATAAATCTCTGCTGCACTTGTGCTCTAATGAACAAAAAACTTCATGCAGTGCTCCGTGAGTTAGAAAATCCCCTTTTCAGTCAATTATCGTAGCAAGGGCTTGATGTGGGTTTTTTTTTTGTTTCTTTATTAGTTACAGAAATGCATTTGAAATGGCTTGAAAATAAAATATTAATCCATTTTCTTTTCAACATGTAGCCCTCTAGTCTGGTGCGGCCCAACGTTCATTAGAAATAATTTGGATATAAATGGGATTGTACCAGAATTCAGCTCAGAGCAGTAATTACAAATAAAAGCTCTGGTTACACTCAGTGTTGGAGCAGTTGTTAAAACCAGAGCGTTGCCAATCACCAGCATTAGCAGGGAGATTATTAAAGCACATTAAAGTTTATTTCAAGGAAGTTCTGGCTCGGGTTGAGACCAAGATCTGGAAACAGCAATGAAAAGGCTGAACTTGAATTATTCAGGATGAAGAACAGGGAGAGAAAACCTAATATTTGACAGGATTTTTCCAGAAGGGTTTGTTAAAAATGGGGCAAAAAGGACAAAATATTTTGGGATCAGTATGGGTTTGTAGTGTGTGTATATATATGTATGTATGTGTGTATTTTATATTTTTATATTCTTTTATCATTTTTATTATTAAATTTTCTATTTCTATATATGTTTAATTTTTATTCATTACTTATTAATTTTCATTTATTTCTATTTTTATTATTTTTCTATTATTTATTATTATATTTGTATTGTGTTATACTTATACTATTTTTATATTTTTTTCCTCTCTGTACTTAGAATTTTGCTTGGATAGCATGTTGGTTTGTAATCCAGCATGTGAGGAAGTGAAGAAAGGAAATAAACCAGTTTTTTGTGTATGTGTGTGCACACAGACCAAACACTGAACCATCCAAAGTAGTTTATTGACACAGCTGGAAAAAGCCAATAAATAGTTTAAATTTTGTGCCTATTTAGCAAAAAATCTGAGTCACTCTCTGGAAATACTTCATAAAAATGTGGACATAGAGACTGTCACTCCCATCAGTGCTTCCAGGCTTGTTCCAGTATGCTTTAATGTGTATTTTTCTTATTTAAAATAATTTCCTTGAACTCAAAACAGAGCCTCTTTTCCTATTTATCACCATTCCAGCCCAGGCAAGTCTTCATCCTGAATTTTGGTATTTATGGTGTTTGTTTTGGCAAGCAGCAGGGTTGTATTCCCAAAAGAATCTGCAAAGGAAATTTGGAGGAACCTTTATTCTTCCATTTTGGTGCATAAAAGTTCACAGAGGAGATAACACTGAGCCTGAACTCTGAATTCAGGGCTGCATTTTCACAGGGAAGGAAAATCTGTGTAAATAAGCACTAATTACCCCCCTGACAGGCAGCACCCCCCAAATCTGTATCCATTTAGGCTTTCTGTAAGCTGTTTTTTCTGAATAATCCATTTTACGCATTTATTAACCTATAAATACATTTTTATAAATCTCGATGACATTTGGGTATTTTATTAACCACAATAAATGCCAGGGAAAATTGAATTAAGAAAGCTTGTAATGTGCTTTACTACCAGTTTTCAAATTTTGCTGAGCTGTAAATGGTCCTGCTTTATATCCAGGATAAATCTGTTTGAGGACTGCAGGAATAATTCTTTCTCTTTGTTGCCAGAGGCCCTGACCTTTAGGTTGATGGGTGGTTTTTACCAGCTTCACCTCTGTCTTATTCTGTCTGATTCTGGAGTAATTTGATTATTATCTGCCTCGAGCAGTGTCCCAGCAGATGTGAAACCCTTTAGGTTGATGGTTCAGAATATCTCAGGGTGCTTGGAGGGTGTCGGACAGAGCTGGGACCACCACGATCCCACAAACACCTTGCAAAACACAGATTTTTTCCCTCGGATTTGTCCTGTTATTTCAATCACAGTCTCAAATTGTCCCCAAAACGTGGGGAGGAAACAATGTCTGATCCCAAAAGTTGAATTTCCTGCGGGTGGGAACCTTCCCCTTCATTTGCAGAATAAAGTTGGTCATTTGAACAATTTGCAGTGGATGCACAAAACCAAATTTTTCTGGGTGAAGTTCTTCTGCTTTGCTCTGTGCTTGCTGAAGATGCTGCTCCAGAAGTTTATTCTCTCCTATTTATTCTCCTTTTTTGCATCTCCTGCCCAACTCTGAGCTTGTACTCTCTGTTTACATGACCCCCATGCTCATGGCTGCCAGGGATGGTGTTCCCTTCCTTAAGTGTATTTTTTCCCCCCAAATATTTGCTTATCAGAAAGGCAAAGCTGGACTTAACCACAGCGTGGCTTTTCTTGTGAACCCAATTAATTTTTTCTCACTTAATGAAGTACAATAACCTCATTATTTCAGAAAGCCACTTCATTTTTTAGGGTAGCAAAACCAGTGCCTGAGTTATGATTAAAATTGTTGGAGCATCTTTCTTTGTGCAGGCACTGATTTAAGTAATTCTGGGATTGACTTTTGGTTCCATGATCACTCCTTGGGCTTAATTACACGGCTAAAGCACCTTTTTCCTCTGGGTTAGGCTGGTGGAGATGAGGAGCTGTGTGGAGCTGAGAGCAGAACTGGAAACTGTGTGTTCTAAAGGTGTTCCCTGGTGGTTCAGGGGTGCTTTCCTGGTGCTCCTGCTGCTTCCAGGTGCAGCTGGAGGATGCTCAGGCTCTGGGTCGCACTCAGAGACCAGATCGGCCCTAAGCATCAGCTCCACAGGAAGAGGAATAAAGTGTTCAGGTGGATCCATCATGTGGGGCCCAAAATGTAGAGTGGAAAGCACTTTAAAAGATTATTAGTGAAAAAAAATCCAGGTGTTTTTTTCTTTATTTTTTGCCCAGATCCCAGAGCACACCAGGAGGCTCTGCAGGGACTGGGGCACCACAAGCAGCAGCTCCAGTAAACCAGAACAACCCCATTGGTCTGCAAGTGTTCATGAATACAGACTGCAGGCAGGAGGATGGGAGAGGCAAGGGCTCAGAATAAAAACATCTGTATTCATTTATTTATATATTTACCTTTGTCTCTGAAGCACAGAAAGGCCACACCATTTGTTTGTATTGACTTAAAGGTCTCATCTGAGGAGGCACTGACCACCTCATTCATTTCTAAATCCTGCCTTATCTGTTATTTCCCATGGGTGGGGCAGAAATAATGCATTTAACAGCAAGATCAGTGAACATCCTGGGAGAGGGAGCTGTTCAAGGCTCCACTGCATTGTTTTGTTGGTTAGGAATAGTGCAAATGGAGTTTATTTGCATTAAATAATTGTCCTGCTATTTACTGAGCTGGAAGGTGGGCCAAGGGTTGGAAATAAGTTTTTGCTTTTTATTACATCAGAATTCAACTCTTGCAGAGGTGGCCCTGGCAGTTGGGGAACTGAGCTGGTAAAACCAGGCATGATTTGACCCATAAAATCATCTCGTGTGACATTTGGATGTGTCTGCAGAGAAATGTGCTGGAGAGGGGTTGGGTTTGGAATAAAGACCCTCCTTAGAACGTCCAGAGCTCTCAATATTGGTGCCTTTCTCCAGGGAATCTTCCCCACTTATTTAAAGTATTTGCATGGAAAAGCAGAGAATGAAAAGCCATTTCATAAAGGCAGCTCCAGGGTGATTTTAGGAGTGTTTTGCTTGTTTGAAGGACCAGGGTTATCTCCTCAAAGGTCTGAACAATGCGGGATGACAGCAAACAGCCCGGCTGTGTTTGCCGTGTGTTTGATTTCTGGCTGAGGAGGAGGCTGGCTGCAGACAGACACATCTGTCATCTCGGTTCTGGTGAGCACACATGAACTTCTTAGCCTAAAACGTGGTTTATCTTGTCTTATTTTATGAGCCTTCTCAGAAGTGTTGTAGGTGTGAGGAGCTTATTTTGGTTTAAGCACTTCTGCTGCTCTGCAGAGCAGCTCAGCAAAGAAATCACCTTCGTAGCTGGCACGTCCATCATTCAGCATTGCTGTGAGTAATGTCCTCCATGATTTAAAATGCTTTTATGGGCACATTTATCTCCAGGAAAGAGCAGCCATTGACCACTTGCATACTGCATTGCCCCAGAAACCAAACAACAGCTGAATGTTCTTGTCAGACTCTGTTTTATTGGTTTATTTTTTTTTTAGAGGAATGACTGACAAGACCCCCCTAACATTTCCCATTCCTTCTGTCTTTCTCCTGCCTCTGGTGCTGGTAACACTCAGCAGCCTCGTTCTGCTGAGCAGCAGCATCTCTTCAGAGCATTTTCATGTTCCAGGATTTATTCAGGGGATGAATAGAGCAGAGGCAGTGCGAGTGAAGCTTGCTTTATGGATGCACGTGCTAGCCTTGAAATGAGATTGCTCTGGGGGTTTTCAAAGAGTCCTTTTGGCTTTGAACCAGACACCCCTTGTGGGAGGAATCCCAGCACCTGCCTTGGATGGAGCCGTGCAGGAGGGAAATCCTCTAAATGCTGCTGCAGGCCAGTCTTCAGCACCATGGTATTTTCAACAGAAGATTTAAAGGGCTTAAGGAGGGAAAAAAAAAAAAGAAATCAGCTCCAATTGAAGGTCAGAACAACTGAAATGGAAGTACTTTGAGTGTGATAATCTCTGCTGGTATTTTATGAACTGTAGCTTTGTATCCCCGGGTCACTGTTTTCCAGCATTGATCACTGTAATCCGAAATCATTTCCCTTCTATTAAATGTGCTGCCTGTCTGCAGTGCTGATCCTGGCAGGGAGAGCAGAGGGAGGGACAGAGGAGCATCCCCAGCCCTCTCTGAGGGCAGAGATCCCTCCCTACCTGTGCCAGGTGTCCACCCTGCCCTGTCCCTCCCTGTGCTCACCAGCTGAGCCCATCAAATACTTCAGCTCCCATCAGATAACTTGTAAGACTTCTTCAAAAGAAAAATGCTTCTGGGCTAATCCAACGCACTTTGATTGGAAATAATTGCTTTCCTGGTAGTTTTTGTAACGTTCATCATGCTCTTATTCTATCTTCCTTACTCCCCCGGCCTATAATTATGTTTTGAAACAGAAAATTTGTACCAAGACGAGTACAAGTGTACAGCTGTTCCTTTAGTCCTGAAAGCTGTGGAACACCATTTATTGAGCTGCACCCTCATTAGCAGAGCTGCTGGTGTGAGTGCTGGGCCCAGTGCAGACTGGTTCAGCTCCTTCTCTTTGGTTTCTTTGGAGCAGTGAAAGCAGCAGGAAATGGTGACAGATTCCAGCAGCCACTTAAGGTTTGCAGAAATTATTGACTGAAGCACGGGAGATCTGTGAATGTTTGCAGCTGACTTTGCTTGGTTTCATTGACGTGCAGTGCTGATGTCCCTCCTTAAAATCACTTGGTGATTCTTATTTGGAAATCGCTTTGGTGGGTAAGGAGCTGCCCAGAGAAGCTGTGGCTGCTCTGGAAGTGTCCCAGGCCAGGGTGGAGCAATCTGGGATAGTGGAAGGTGTCCCTGCCCATGGCAGGGGGTGGAATGAGATGAGCTTTAAGGTCCTTTCCAACCCAAACCCTTCTGGGATTCTCAGATAACAAGCTAGAAATAAGGTGGTTGCAGGTTGAGCTGAAAATATCCGCAAAAATGTTGTGTAACTGTTATCACCACCCAAAGGGCTCCATGAAACCCATCCAGACCATGGGAGATGCTGAATTTCCTCCCTGTGGCCACTCCTGGCAGAGGGTTTGCACTGCAGTGATGTGGGAAAACTGGAAATGGGAGTAGAATTCTCAGAGTGAAACCAAGAAGCAGCCTTACTTCTGAAATTAAAGTCCGACTGGAATTCAGGAAAAACAGGGATTTCTCCTGCCTTCCCCTCTGTTCCCTCTTGCAGCTTGAAGGAGCCACAAGCAGTGCTTGAAGCCAGAGATAACTCAGGGTTTTGTTAATTATAAATTGTGGGTTTGATTTGAACCACTCTCGCCTTTCTCATCTGAAATCAGCTGCTTAACATTACTTTGAGTATTCAGTTTGTACAGACCAGGATGCTCTATCTAATGCATAATTGAAGTATTTGAACATTCTACAAGTTGCTGAGCCTCTGTGAGGTGCAAGTTCTGCTGTTCTGCTCCCTCACATGTCCCCTATTTACAATGCAGAAATTAATCTTTATGATTAAGAAATTGCATTAGTTAGGAAAAAAATCTGAAAAATCCAGGCAAAGAGAGAACCTTGGGAGTCAGTTGTTGGATTAATGTTTGTGTTTCAGCTTGGAATTGGGGTCCTGTCACAGTGAGTAGCTCAGGAGGCTCTGTGGGGAGGGCTGAGCCCAAGAGGAGTCTCAGTGCTGGCTTGGATGGCTGAAGTTTGCATGGCTTCTCCTCTTTCTGCTGCCTTGTAAAAGTCAGCTAAATGGCAAATCTCTGAGTAGTTTGGAGCATCTCTTCCCCCCAAAGATGCTGTGGTTTGACTCTGGCATTTACTTTGCTAATGAAGGACCGGAGTCCTCCCAGAAATCCGAGTCACCAGGACTTGGGATGAGTTTGAAGCTGTAGAAAGGCAGCTGGTTCATAAAAACTCCCCATTTTACCTGTGTCTGGAAGGGCTGTGCTGCCCAGCCAGGCTCTGGGGCTCTTGCCCTACCCATCTCCAGAGAACATCAGAGCTTTCTCCACCTGCCTCTGTCAGAGCTCCCAAAAATCACTGCTTTATTCACTGCTTTTTTACAAAGGGCTGATGAAATCACACTTATTGGCAATTTCACAGGAATGGAGCCTACAAATGGATTATTACAATTTTTATCCCAATGGCTAAATTATGAGCTGTTAAAAAACCCCTTTTTTGTGTCATCTTTAGTTTAATGCAGGCTGAAGTTGCAAATCTCGATGGAGAGAGCTGTTTACAAAGGCATGTAGAGACAGGACAAGTGGGGATGGCTTCCCACTGCCGGAGAGCAGGGTTAGATGGAATATTGGGATGAAATTCTTCTCCAGGAGGGAGGGCAGGATCCCTGGATCCCTGGAGTTGTCCAGGTTGGAGCAGCCTGGGACAGTGGGAGGTGTCCCTGCCCATGGCAGGGGTGGCACTGGATGAGATTTAAGGTCCTTTCCAACCCAAATCATTCTGGAATTCTGTGGGACCCCATTCTGGGGTTGTGGATTCTCAGTGTGGGGTATGACAAGCATTTATGTTTTTCATAAACAAACCCTAAAACCCCTTTATCTCTCCATCCCTACCAACCCACCAGAGCACACGTGGCCTCTGAAGCAGCGGTGGGGCGCGTTCTGCTGAGCCTGGGAGAATTCTGTGACGAGTTTAAAATGTTTGAGACATCAATTTGTCCTTTTAATGAAGGCAGAGCAAGATAAATAAGGCATGTATGCAGATGTCAGTGGCACTTAGGCATGTGCATGTCAGCGTTGATAAAGCACTGAACTTCCAGGGCTGGGGCTGGATTAGCGCCCGCCTCGTCAGCCCAGCGAGGGGCTCATTTAGCACAGCATCATCAATTTCTGTTAGGGCCACATATGGGCTTTTTTTTTCTCCTTTCTTGAAGCTGGTTGGGCTTGCGAATTCATCAAAATAGAAGTGCCCACAGCCCAGAGAAATTCAAGGTGTGTGTTTGTTCCGTGTGTGGCACTTGTACCTTGGGTGGGGAGGCAGGAGGCTTGTGTGAGCTGCAGGAATGCTTTGGGCTGAGGGAAAAAATTGCTTTTCTTTTCTTTTTTTTAAAGTGCCTTATAATGAAATGGACTCTTGTTGCATTTGATCACAAAAGCTCTTCTTAACATGATACTCAGGAACATCATTTTCTTCTCTTGGGCAGCCATAGTTCACAGTTGCTTTGGCAGCTACATTCTATTTAATCTGTCAATTTTTCTCACATGGTGTAGCTGCTGTGAGAGAAATTGGAGCTGTTATAGTCTGTGCTTTGATACAGTCTGGGAAACGCAAGGTGGGAGACAGCAAACCAAACACAGCACGCCAGTAATTCCCTGAAAATCGCTGCTGTTCCAGCACGGCCATTTCCCATCCTGGGGAGCTGTCACTGCTCCTCCTGCAGGAGATGCCATCGTTTGGATCCTTCTTTTTAATTTGTTGTGGTGCTGCCTGTTAAATATACTCTGCAGGGCTTGGAGCTTTTCCCCAGATTTTTTTTGTTGTTGTTGTTTTTAATGATTCTTTGTGATCTCCATATCCTGATTTTGAGCATTCCGGTGTGTGGAAGGTGTCCCTGTCCATGGTGGGGTGGAACTGGATGGGCTTTAAGGTCTTCTCCATTCTGGTTTGGATGAAACCACAAATCAAACTCCTCTGTGTGTACAGCCTCAAATCCAGCTGCCTTCATTGATCTTGGAGATATTCCTGATGTCTGGATAGAGCCCTTAAAATATTCCTGAGTTACAGCAAATTCTCTGTGGCAAGGAGCTGCCTCGTTCCATGATCCTGAAGGGATTTCATCCCACAGATGAGAATCTCTTCACAGAATCTTTATTTCCTGGTCTCTTTATCCAAAAAACAACTCAGTGAACCAAAAATGAAGTGACTTCATTAGGGAAGTGTGATGGCCACTTGTGGCCATGGGATTTCAAGGAGAAATAGGATTTTAAGATGGTATTTTGGGGGACTTGCTTATATTTTTAAGAAAATTCAGTGATGGAATAATAGAGGAATAGGTCTATATAATATAGTGGTTTATATTTGAGGAAACACTTGGTTGCTTTTTAGAATAATTAATAAAACTGTTTTACCTTAAACACATTTAGTTTTTCTTGTGCTTCTAAATCCAAATAAAAGTGACTTTTGCAACAACTTAGTAAAAATGCAGTAAAACCAAGGCAGCAGCAAGCAGTAAATCCTGTGCATTTATTCAGTGTACATGCCACAGAACTGGTGCCAAATTCAGCATCTCTGGTGGAGCCTGATGCAATTTCCCTGAAGTAAATGGAATTACCCAGGTCAGGATCTCACTCCTGCTCTCTCTCTGTGACCCCTTGCTTGTCTTTGCTCCAAAACTTCCCCACTGCTGTTTTCAGGTGACTTTGTGTGTCTGAAACTGGTGCGGATCCAGGGATTTTTGGGTCTTGCTGCTAACCTTCCCAGTGCACTTCTGTTGATGCCCCAAGTTTAGTGGTATGTTAATTTGATGCAAATTCTATTTTTAATTTTCAGTATTATTATCTGCTAGTGTCTTACTCCTCCTGTAGCACCTACTGGCATAAATCACACTGAAGCAATTAGCAGTAGGAATTCAGCTCTGCTCACACCACAGTCTTCTCAAATTGTCAATGCAGAAATTGGCACTTAATTTGCCCTTTTTGCAGGATATTCTGGGTGTTGTTTATATTAAAAAGGCATTAAACATCCCCACTGACTAGACAAGAACATGATCTACTGACTTGTCCTGCATGAATGGGAAATTTTCCCCCTGTTAAAGGATTACATGGACACAAAGAAGGGTCAGAATAACTTGGAAAGCTTTACAAAACCAGATAGGTGAGAGCTTTTGCCTGTTTAAGTTGCAGTATATTTGTGCCAGGTAAACCAGTCTGTAATTACGTATTTTCTATGGATTTGTCACTTTGGATATTCCTGCTGTGCAAGCTCTGCTGTGCTCATGTTCTTGCAAGGGTCGCTGCAGCAGGGTTTGGGGTTTGGGACCTTGCAGCAGCAGAATAAAGCAATGCCAGGTTCCACCATGTTTTATTTGTACCTGGGCTGGAGTGGGGAGAGAAGAGAGGGGAAGAAATGCCCTGAGCTCAGAGGGAAGGGTGAGGCTGAAGGCAGGAACCAGACCCCAGGGGATGCCAGCACAGCTCACCTCCCATCCCTGGGAGGGTCAGGAGGGGCTGCTCCTGGGGCTGGGATGCTGTTCTGGGCAGGACAGCTCCTCTGGAAGCTCCAGGGGCTGCTCCTGGGGCTGGGATGCTGTTCTGGGCAGGACAGCTCCTCTGGAAGCCCCCGTGGCTGCTCCTGGGGCTGGATGCTGTTCTGGGCAGCTCCAGTGGCTGTCAGGAGCAGAAGCCACGTGCAGGGATATCAGACTTTCTGTTCTGATCTCACATCAAGCTGTGATTATTGCAGCTGAGGGTCTGGAGCCGGGGAAGCTCTGGTGAGAGCAGCCCCAGGAGCGTTGGCTGAGCCCCAGCTCCGGGAGGAAGGGGCAGAGTGAGCACAGAAGCAAATGCAGAGTGTCTGAATGAGGCTGCTGCGATGCCTCCTTACCCTGAGGAGTTATTCAGCGTGGCTGGGGAGAGGCAAAGGGCTCTGCTGCTGTCCACTGCTCCTTTCAGCACTCCCCTCCAGATCCATGAGGGCTTTTCCATGGGTGGGTGTAGGAGGATGGCACGAGGCTGTCCCCAGGGACCACCTGAGCAGCTTCAGATTTCCAGGGAGCTCTGCTGAGAGTGGGGCTCTGGTCCCTGGCTTTGCACAGTGTGGATTAAAGGGATTAAAAGGAATGTTGGGATATGAGCTGCAGCTGCTGAAAGGGAAGTTGAAAGGCCCCATATGGAAATTTGGTGGTCCCAGTGTGACATGTAATCCTCCTACTCTCACACGTATTAAATTGTCGTTGGGCACGGATTGATCCCGGCTGCTGGGGGTTTAATCTTGGCATTTACATGGAATTCTTTATGCTGTTTATGCCATAATGTCCCCAGATCCTCACAGATTCCTCCATGGAATGCTGCTCATCATCTCCTGCCACCGTGGGAGCTTTTGTGCATTCTCACTTCTAACACAATGTTAAGGTCTTTATATTTGGGAAATATTGTCTGTTCTTCTTCTCCTAAGCCCTTTTTTCTAAAGGAGAGAAGTGATAGCACAGGGCTGCAGGATAAAGGAACTGGTCCTGATGAAATGAATTTTAATTTGTAGTTCCCCGATAATGATCTCAAGAAGAGCTACTGATACACTTCTGCTATAATATCTATAATAAAAGCTCCAAGAAAGAGCTCATATGATGCATATCCAGGCAGCCTTGTTACAATGCTCCAAGTCCCAGGATGTTTGAAATAAATAAATAAATAAACTCCAAGATGAATCTATTAAGTGAAATGAATTCAGCGCAGAAGGAGTTGCTGCACACCCTGGGCCTGCTCACTCTGTTACAGCTGTGACATGGCTTCCCAGATGGCACAATTATCCTCCTAAAATATTGTGGAAAACTTCCATTTGTCATTTGGATTAGTGCAGTGAGCTTTCCCTAAACACAGGCAGAGAGCTCTGCCTCTCTGTGTTCTTCATGGCAGTAATTAGCAATAATTCACTTGGAATCAGAAAAACACTTTACAGGGGCAGGGAACAAGCCAACTTCTTCCATTTCCATTTCTGAAATCACTGTCCTGCGTGGCTGTATCTCAAATCTTTGACATCCAACCAGACCTTAACACGGTTTTCTTTTCCTGAGGAGTATTTTATGTTCTCCTAATTGGGCTGTCGAGGGTTTCAGATGGTGGGCATGTTTTCAACGCGCACTGGGCTGCAATATTTGCACTAATCTAGGATGATAAAAATAAGGCTGTTTATTCTTTTATCCATCAGGAAGGTGTAGGAGATGATGTACCTTCAGCACAGCCAGCATCAGGGCCCGTTGGGATGGTATTGATGAAATTATAGAAATGTCTAGTCATGCCTGAAGTATAAATGATGTTCCAATCCTAAAACATTAAGCTGTTTACATGTTTTGAAGTGCTGAAAGTCAAGGTGTAGGGTTATAAAAAGATTCGTTTTAGGAAGATATTAAAAAAATCTATTTATTTGTTGTTTTACCAAATCTCCTTTTTTTTACATATTTATTTTTAAGACTTAATCTTTGCAAGCCTAAATTTGAGGAAAGAAAAGAAATCTATAATAATGAAGCATTGGATGTTAATCTGGCAAATGATCCTTAGGAGAAATTTGGGGTTTCCTTAAATTTGCTTGCTACCTGTTGAAAAATGCAAGCTGGTTTTTGTTACATGATTATTGTTGCTCGATGATCACATCCCCAATTAAAATATCTCCATAACTGTGGGAAGTGATGCTTTATCAGCAGTGATGTGCCAAAAAGAAATGTGGGAGAAAATAGGATATGAATTTAAGGTCTCTTATTTAGAGAGATTCTGGTTCTGCTTTCCTTCTGTATTTTTAGGAAAAAAAAAATGTTTCCCTGAAGCTACAGATGTCTGGATGGTGGGTTTACTATTGGAGGAAGTAAACACAAATAAGATAAAGCACTTGGAACTAAAAGCAAAGCAAAGCCACTTGAGTGCCACCAGTTGAGTGAAGGGAGCTCTGGGAAGGGAATGATCCCCTGCAGGAGAGAGGAGAGAGGGCAGAGCTCTGCAGGGAATTCCTGCCTCTCCAGAGGCTCTCCAAGTGCTTTTGAGTGCTGAGGAGTGGAGATTATGAAGCAGAAGCCTCTTGTCCAGATAGACACACTTGACATTTTGCTGAGTGAAATAGAGCTGGTAGGACAAAGTAGCACCCACTGTGTCAGAGTTATCCAATCCTTAAATTTGATTTTGAGTCTGGCAAGGAACTGAAGGCACTGAATTAGGTCGTTTTCTGTCTGTGGCGAGCCTGGAATCAGGAACAGGAGGAAAAACCTGACTGAATGTTGCATACAGGTAAAGGATATTATAAAATAAAAGCCTTATAACGTATAGTTTAAGCCCTACTACTCTAGCTAAACTAGCAGCTAGCTTGTAAGTTCCCATGTGAAAAATTACAAGAATAAAAAACAGCACAACAAATTATGGCGATTCTGGAGAAAATGACCTTCATTCACTGGCAGAAGGTTCCTGGATGAGAAGGTTGTCCCAAAGCAGGCTGGGTTTGTTTTTGGAGCCTGGGCTGTGTTGGTAGGGGTTGGGTTCCTTTTGGGACTGAGGCATTGACAGGACAGGAAAACCATTCCACATCTAAACTTATTTATATCCTTATTGTAGGAGGGCGATGACACCCTTGCAAAGACCTCTGAGTCAGATAGGTTGGTAGAATTTGTGAGGACTTTATTTTTCCTTATCCACAAGGCCATCCTTTATTCCTATCACTCTTTTTTTGCTGGATTTTTTTCTTTTTGATAATCTGATACAACTTCATTCTCCCTGCGAGTGGCTCCATCTCAATCAACCAGTGGAGCTCACGGGAGGAGGAGATGAAATGCTGTGCCAGGGCAGTTTTACCTTGGAGGGGGTCACTTCAGTGTCCAGGTGGTCACCTCAAGAACTCGTGTCATGAGCTGACCCCCTGCAGCTGCCACACGCAGTTCTCAGCTGCCAGTGCCCCATTCAGGAACAATAAACACAGGTTTTCATCCCCATAATGAGCTTCCTGCAGCAGAGTGCAAACTCCAGGGTTTCTTGTTATCAGCAGATAATCATATTCTGGCAGTGGTTCTTATCTCACACGATAGATAAATGTCCTGAGGATGTGATTATCTCCTGATACCTCTCCAGCCGCTCCGCTTTGTTGTTTCCCCACAGTTTGCAGTCCCTGAGGTTGATTTTATCGGGGCACTGAAGGAATAAAAGTGACCATTTACTTGTTGGTATCAGGCAGTCACATTAAAGCCCCAAACACCTCGAAGCAGGTATTGGAGAAAAGTGAGTGGATTTAAAAGCCTTCTCCTCCAGCATGTTATTTCAATGGCTCTCAGGGTGCAGGTGGAGTGAGGCAAAGCTAGCAGGAATTCTGGAAGCAAAAAGCCTTTTTTTGTATCCAAATATTCTCTCCTTGCCATTGAAAGCTTAGATTGGTTCTTTTAAACCTTTATGACACCACTGGATTTCCTGAAGGTGCCTGGAGTTTAAGGTGACAATAGAGTCTTAACAACATGAAAAGTTGTGTACTTGAGTAATTAATTGCATTTCTAGATTATCTTTGAGAAAATTTGGGTCTCACTAAGCTGGCTGTGACTAATGACAGTGTGTTAATTACTCTATGATGAACATATTTTTTTAAGATTCAAGGATTAAGCTCATTTTAAGGGTGGATGCACAGTGCTTGGCAAAGCACAAAAAAACAGTGGTCAGCAGTATGGAAATTTGGGGATATGCTGGAGAAAGCCCAAGTTATTTTTTTAGAGAAAAAGATAGGAAAAAAGTTGTGAAATTTTTGCAGCAGTTGGTGGTGACAGTAAATGAAATTCAGTATATATTCAAGCATATACATGTATATAGGAATAGAGTAGCACTGATGTGTTGACGCAATAAATAATACTTTTGCATATCCATAAATGTGCTAATGCTGCAGAGGAGTGCATGGAGGGTTAATAGGTTCATTTTTAGTGGGGTTAGAGAGGTTTTAGAGCAGGAAATTTAGGTTTGGAACACTCTTATATCTGTTTTGTGCACTGTATCAATATGAAGTGGGTAGAGGCAATGAGAAGTTTAACCTACAGCATGTATGAGATGTATTTTAATACAATACAAGCGCTGAAGTGATGAAATTTCAATCACTTAGAGAACTTTCTTTGAAGGAGAA
Organism: Emberiza elegans; assembly: GCA_024865655.1. NCBI lineage: Eukaryota > Metazoa > Chordata > Aves > Passeriformes > Fringillidae > Emberiza > Emberiza elegans. The sequence continues at coordinate 2,077,740 of JALJVW010000260.1, read as the reverse complement.
AAGTGCAGCAGTCATTTCATTTTCCTTATTACACTAAGCAGAATTTTTATTCATTCTATAGGAATGCTTCTATAAGAAGCATTCTGTGCCTATTTCCCTCAAAATATCAATTTTTTAATTGTTTGTTCTATTGTTCTCAACATGAGGTTTGATGTCCAGATCTAGGGACATAAAGGCCTAGCCACACTTTTGGAAAACAGAGGTTAACTCTTCTCTCCACTGTTTTTTTTGGGGTTTTTTTTTGGCTTCTCAGATGTTTTTGCTGAGGCAGCACATTCCCTGCTGAGTTGTTGAGATCTCTGATAAACACCTGGTCCTCGGGGCTTCCTTGAAGGTCAGCCCACATGTGGAATTTGTTGTGCAAGGAATCTGCTTGGTTGTGGGGTTGGAAAAGTCACCTGCTCCCTCTGGGACATTCCCCAGGGATGGGAATTGTTGCCTGGAAGACCCTGGAGCCCAAATGATGTTAGAGTGCTGCAGGAGGGGGAACCAGGTTTATGGGATGTAGCAGGCAAACCCATCCATGTGCTGTTTGGAAAGGAGCCCCTGTGCTGGTGTTGGGAGGGGTGGAAGTAAAGCACAGCCAGAAAAATTGAATTTTAGCTTGAAGATCCTCCTCACTGGAAGCCTTAATGATAAAAATAGCCAGTGGCCAGCAAGACCAAAGTCACCAGGCTTTGTCATCACTGAAAGAATTAGCTAATGAACCAGGTTTGATCAGGGATGGATGATCTTGGGAGATAACGCCTCCCCAGGATCAGCTCAAACCTTTTCCTTTTGACAAAAGACCCAGCTTTGAAAGTGAGATCAGACTCTGTGCACATACAAAACAGGGGAGAGAGCTCCATTAAATCTACCCAGGTACTCGGTGTGTAAAAAAAAAAATAAATAAAGAAGAAATCAATAGTTGGAGATGTCTCTCCTTTGGCAGACAGGGGTTCTTATTACCAGAGATGCTGTGGATCAGACGTCAGCTGGGGCAGGGAGGGGGATGAAGAAGATGCTCTGCTGTCAGAGGACACCTTGTGCTTTTAAGCTTCAATTCTATTATTGATTACAACATCTCTGTAATAAATCAGGTACAAGTTTGCATTTAATTTTCAAAGCCTGCAGATTCCGTTTGTTCTACAACTTCTGAGTGACAGAAATCTTTTAATGAATGTTAAAAGAATTGTTTCTTGGGTAGTAACCACTCATTCATAATTGTCCGAGGAATTCACTTGTGTTTAGAACATATCATGTGTTGGATTAATGGAAATTTCTCAGTTGTCAACATTTTTTTTTCCACGTGGATTTCTTTTTTTTTTTTTTTACCAAGATGTAGAAAAACTGATTCAAAGTTTTATTAAGTGCTTATTTGTCATAATGGACATTTTATCCTGGTGTTGTTTAATGGACTGGGGGGATTTATGGAACAGTCAGCCTGGATTTCCAAACTGTCTGGTCGAGAAGACTTCCCTACTTGCATTTATAAAAGAAAAAATGCCTGATTTTCTTCCTATCTCATTGTGCATTTGGATGGATTAGGATTGTATCCATTGGTGCATTTTGATTGGAGAAACCAAGTGATCAAAAGCAACGTGTCCCCCTGTCCTCTTCCCATAAAACTTTGGGGACAAATAAAACTTCCTAGGTAGTAAATTCTTGCAGGACACAGCCATGCCACGGCGCCTGTGGGATGGGTAACCTGGTGTTCAGATCCAGAGGGTTCAGCTGTGTGTGCAGAGGGACCAGGGACTGTTCCAGTGGTGGAAGACACAATTCCAGCTGTGTGGGTTGGGAAAGGAGCTCCCAGCCACCCTCACTCCTGCTCAGAGCTGTTGGTGGTGAAGTGGGAACATGTTGGGAACAAAGCTCAGCGTTTAAAATGAGATGTGCCTGAACATCCCAGGGGATCTCTAATTGCTCTTCCAATTATTCCTTACTCCGAGAAGGACTTGTTACCTTTAATAACTGAAAAAAAGAGATATCTTAATTTTTCACTGCTACTTTTCTTCTTCATCAGTTTTATCCTCTCTTTGGTGGAGCAGGAGGTATCACAAAGGTCTTTCAAAATATCTCATAATGGGTAAACAATGGAACTGGAGCTCTAGATTCCCTTTTCATGTGGAGCTGCTTGGCTCATGTGAAGTTAAATGTCCATGCTCTTTAATTAATGCCATCTTTGCCCCACAGTGATTGCTCCAACTGCACCTTGTTTGTCACTGAGAGAGTCTCGCGCTTGGGAAGTGCCTGATGATGTGATAGCAGAGCCTTTTTAATGAATGCCACTTAACGGGGTGAAGCAGTTTGGGCTAGGCATGATTAAGTTTGTGATCGAGAGCTTGACGAAGAATTTGATAGTTGATGTTGATTAAGAATATTGGATGGTAATTAATGCATAGCTCCTGTCTTTTACGTGTCTGGAGAATCAAAGCAGCTGAGAGCAGCGCGGGGAATCGCTGGCACTGCCAGCTCACATGGAGCTTTTAGCAATTTATCCCACTCCTAAATTGCCTGTGGACAGCAGCAGGAGAGGGCTCCGTTGGTTAAGTCCATCTCTGTTAATTATCACAGGGACCAGAAATCCCAGGAGAGTGAGGTGGCTCAAACGTCTCCAGGATTCAATTTATTTCTTAAATAAATATTATAATGCAACACTTCAACAACCTCTGCTCTGTAATTTCTAGCACTGGCAGAGCAAAAGTTTGGGATCACAATGTGTCTCTTGTCACTTCCAGCTGGCACTTGAGGTCTGTGGTGTAATTAAACTTGAGTTCCTTCAGCATCTTCATTTAATTTTAGAGAGAGAGGACCTTGCTCCATATCCCTGGTATGGGTGAAAACAGCCCTTGGAGTTCAGAGGGTTTGGATAAGCCATCTTTTGGGGTTTATTTTTGTTTGGTCTTTTTAATTTAAAACATATCCTGATCTTATTTCCACCACAGAAGAACAGGAGTAACAGGATAAGAGCTACAGAAATACTGAACAGACTTCAGGTGACTGTTTGCCCAAAGAGTGTAGGTTTAAAATGGTGTAAATTAAGTATTATTTGAAAAGGAAGCAGATTTCCATTGTAAGAGAAATTTTGGCAGTCCAAATTCTTGTTTCCAGCTAAATGAAACCAAATCTGAAATTACTGTTAACAGAGTTCTCCACATGGCTGCAGAACCTTCATATTTTTTTCCTCCAGATAAATTAAAAATACAAAGCCTTATTATGTGTTGCACTAAAGAGGAATGAAAACAATATTTTATGCAAATGTAAAGCTGACATAATTGAAGTGAAATAACTACAGACATTAATTTTACTCTGTTTTAATTTCACAGAAATCACACTTATCAAAACCATACATTTTGAAACAATGAACCTCTTCTATCAAATTAAAAATGAACAGCTTTTACATAGCACTGAGGCACTTGATTTGGCTCCAAGGCAAGAGTTCATAGCTGAAGAGAGGAGAAAACAATGTATTTTTAAAATCAGAAGCTTGTAGGGATCTTTGTGGAGAGGGGAATGATCCATAGTTGGGTTTTTGTGGAGAAGGGAATGAATCTATAGAGATCTGTTAAAGCACCCTATGAGCACAGTGCCTGCTGGCTTAGCCCATGCCCAAGTATCAGTTTGGTGAGGTGAGCTGGGGGGCAAATGATCCCAAATCTCCTCTAAAATAACACTGGAATGATGTAATTACTGAACCATGGAATGGTTTGGGTTGGAAGGGACCTGAAAGACCACCTTGTTCCACACCCATGGGTGAGGACACCTGAAGCAGACCAGGTAATGGGATCGTCCCTGGGGTTTGTTCCACAGCCAAGGAGGATGGTGCTGGTCTGCCAGGCATGAGGGCAACTCCATTCCCTGTGCCACACCCCCTCATTCCCGGCTGGAAATCAGCAGGATTGGGAGATGGATGCTTGGAGAGCTCACCCTCTCTCTGGGGAGCCCAAATCTGTCACCTCTGCCTCCAGCAGGGAAATGACAGAGAGGAGAGCGATGAGCAGTGAAAGGTGAAAACGAAGCTGTGGCCTGGCTGCTCCTGTGGGGCAGGGACATGGAGTGGCTCCCAGTGGCTCCCAGTGGCTCCCAGTGGTTCCCAGTTGTTATTCTGCTCTGCCAAGGCACAGCCAGGCTCTCCTGGCACGCAGCCTCCCAGTGCCCTGTCCTGGGTCCGTGCTGCTGCCTTCTCCCTGCTGCTGTTTGTGGGATGTTACAGCAGCGTGAGAATTGATGTGGCATCTTGAATGCATAAAGAGTTCTTGAGACACATCCAAAGATGATTTTCCTGAGCCTGCTCTGGGGCTGGCTTTGGCTGTTGGCACAGAAGATGTCCCCAGCATGACTCGTGTCGTGCTGTGCTTAGCGTGACTCGTGTGGAAGGGCAGGGAGGGATGTTTGACAAAGGGCCTGGAGTGACAGGATGCAGGGAATGGCTTCCCACTGACAGAGGGCAGGCACGGATGGGATTTTGGAAGGAATTGTTCCCTGTGGGGGTGATGAGGGGTTGGAATTCCCAGAGAAGTTGTGGTTGCCCCTAGAAGTGTCCAAGGCCACATTGGACGGGGCTTGAAGCACCCTGGGGTAGTGGAAGGTGTCCCTGCCCATGGTGGGGAAAATGGGATGGGCTTTAAGGTCCTCCCAACTCAAACCAGTCAGGAATCTTTAGAGAGAGATTTTCAGAGAAAATAAAAGCCAAAATGCCCTGGAGTTCTCCACTCGTGAGGTTTTGTACCTCTGCACCTTTGACATTGCAAAGAAAATTTCTCTTAAATCTTTGAGTCTCTAATTCTATGGGGTTTTTTCCCCTCTGGATGATAAGGACTGTAAAACTACCACGTAAAGTATATAAAATATCAGAGCAGAATTAGCACCCCTCAAGGGCAGCCTTGATGCTGATGGACCGTATGATCCTTGCCCTGATTTTCTCATATTTGTCTACATCCAGTTTACATATGGAGCCTTTGAAAGGAGATGAAGACCAAAAACATTGTGCAAGTTGATTGAGTAGAAGTTCAGCTTTCTGAGGCTTTCATATATTCCTGACGACTCTGAAACATCAAGTGTTGGAAGTACAAGATTGGAGCTTTTGTGGCCTAATCAACAGCTGTGTATTCCCCCTCCCCTTATTTTCCTCTCTCCCTTTAGACTTATGAATTAGTTTTCCCCTTCAGCAGATTGTTTTTTCTTTATCTTTCCTACTTAGATACTGTAAAAAGTAATTAAGATAATCTTATCAAAGGAACATGAAACAGAAATTTAACTGATTAAATTTCAGACCAATTAGTCATACAGACGCCTTTGTGTAGACCTTCTGTGGATTTTGCATCGCTTGTACTTTCCATTTCCTATTTTACAACTGCATGAAGTTAGGAAATTGCATTCCATGGAGATGGTAATTAACTTTGGTAATTAAAATACCACCTTCGTAGCAGATAACCAGTCAGCTTCAGGTCAATGACAATTTTTGATGTGACACATTTAATCTTACGGAAGATTGAAATGTAAGAAATTACAGGAGCAATTTTTTGGGGGAAGGAGAGGGGGTTGTTGTGCCTCTTCATGACAAAGTACCCTACATCTTCACCAAGATGGTGGAACAGGGGAAAGGGGAATTGAATTTCTGTCTGGGATTTAATATTAGATAGATCTAGAATATTGTCTTTTAGTCTGCCAAAAGCGGGGGGGTCAGGCTGTGCTCCCAGGGAACAGGGACAGGAGCAGAGGGAACGGCCTCAGGCTGGGCTGGGGAGGCTCAGGTTGGACATCAGCAGGAATTTCCCCATGGAAAGGGTGCTCAGGAACTGGAACTGCCCAGGGAATTTGGAGTGCCCATCCCTGGATTGTCCAAGGAAGGGCTGGAGGTGGCACTCAGTGCTCTGGGCTGGGGACAAGGTGGGGATCAAGCACAGCTTGGACTCGATGGTCTTGGAGATCTTTCCCAACCTAACAAGTTCCTGTTCCAACACCACAACTATTGCAGGTGAAAGAAATGCTTATACCATTATGGGGAAGTGATAAAAAAATCAGAGTGAAATAAAATGGCAAAAAAATCTGAAAAAAATCTTTCAACTGCATGATACAGAGGCTTTTTTGTCAGCAAGCACAGAGAAATGATGAGGAGGGGTGAAGGGTGTGCTGAACATTAAAATCATCATAGATCTGGAGTTATTTGGAAGTCAGACTAAAACTTTTCGTATAAAAATTGCAATTAAATATTTTCACAGATGTCATTATTTTCTACAGATGTCTGCTCACTCTCTAACTTTAGAGCCTCCTTTGAAATAAAAGAGAGATTAGTAATGAGATGAAAGTTGACTTTAAAATAAAAGGAAGATTAGTAATGAGATGAAAGTTGGCTTTAACTAAAAAGAAATTAGGCCCTTAAAAGGAGATTATTAATTACAGCTGTCTTCAAATAAGACAGAAACAAGCCTTGAGGAAGCAGATTATCAGTGTTTGTAATAACTGAGCCCAAGGTATGTGCACAAAGCATTCAAAGCCCTGAAAACCAAGTGTTAGAAGAGCAGGTGGGGGGGATGCAGCTGGAGAATAATCCTCTTAACCTCATCAATGCTCACCCTGGGCACAAATGAGGGCTGGGGGGAGAAAAGCCAGTGTTGCCAATGGCAATGGAACAAAAGGAGATCAAAGCCACTGGAGCTGGAAGTTGGCTGTGCCCAGTGTTAGCAGCTCTGCTCCCAGAATTTACTGAGAGATTCACTGGAATCTCTTGATCAGGGCAGAATAAGAAATGAGCAGATTATTCAATATTTTAAGGGACAAAATGTTTACACTGTGGTTCAAAGCTCTTTTATCAGAGCTAAATCAGCAGGGACTGGAAGTTCAGAGTGTGATTTGTCATCCAGGAGGGGCTGAATGGAATTCTGTCCCAGGAAAAGCATGGCTTGGAAAGAACCTGGATTTAGTCCCTGGTGGAGCAGTGTGTCCTCAGCAGAAGGACCCTTTGGGGCAGTGTGGGAAGAGCAGCTGGATGGTGCACAGCATCCTGGGGATCTGGGTTCTCATCCCAGGCCGTGTCCTGGCTGGATGCACCCCTGGATCTCTGCAGGCAGCACACCCTCATCCCACTCTGGATCCTGCAGGGCCATTCCAGTCAAACAAAGCACTTTTTTAAGCTGATGTCCCTAAATATAGAACACTGCTGGGCTTGTGCCAGTTTCTTCCCTCCAAGCCCAAATAATTTTTTTTCGTAATCTTTGCTAACAAATTACTTCACCTCCAGAAAGAAATACCATTTTCTGACTCCACTGGAGGAGAGCTGTCAATGACACTTATTCCCATCTGCTTTTCATCTCCCTTCAAACGCTCACGACCTGTTTAAGTGGGACATTTTAATCGGAGTAACTCCTCACTGGGTTTTTTTGAACCTTGGGTCCCTGCTGTGAGGAGCCCTCTCTGGAAGGGGGGTTACCTGCCCCCAGGTGTTTGGGGAAAGAAGCTTCAGTTTGAAACCCTGCCTGCTCTGGCAAAAGGAGTCAGACTTCAAAGGCAGCTGCTGCTTGATTTATGTTCAGAGCTGAGCTTTCCCTTGTTGATGACCCAGAGGAGTTCCTGGCCATCCCTAGAAGAATGGTAAAATCCCAAATTGGGAAAACCTGGAATGACACACTCCTAGCTCACCTTTCCCATTTTTAAAGATGCTTTCTTTGGAAGAAAGGCATGGGATTGCATGGACAGTGCTTTCATCCACTTCTCTGCCAAGTTTCTGCTCTGTACAAAAGTTATCTGTTATGAAAAATAGGGAAAAAAATTGCAATTAGTGACAAGATGAATGAGGGATTTGCCTCGTGCTTATTACCCAGACAGGGTTCAAGGTAAATGACGTAGCCCAAGACAAGGAGAAAAGTTAGGCTGAATACAAGTCATTGTGACAAAATCAAGAGGTTTTAGAAAATTATTAAACCTTTCTGCAAGTGGAAGTTCGGGGCTGTCACAGTGAATATTAATATCTCCCATAAAAGAGGTTTTTGTTCGTCAAGTCCAAGATCATACAATCAGCAGAAATTCAAAATTAATCTTTATAGTGTGATAAAGGACCAAGGGAAGATAAAAGAAGGGATGTATCTGAAGGGAAAAGTCAGCCAGGGAAATAGTGCTATCATATAGAAATATTCAAATATCTATGGCCTCTCCTGAAATCTGCTCTCTGTGTAAAGCCAAGTTTTACTTACCAGGACTGGGAGGGGGTTTATGATTTTTATTTGATGAATGGGAAATTTTTGGAATCCTTAATGATAATTTTCCTTTTTTTCTTTGCACGTGGCCTTGACCCACAGTAGAGAGTTTGCAAACCTCAAAAGTCATGCAGTGTGGTTTGGGGGTATCATACTGACAATAATGAAGTCATGGGGGATGACTTCAGAGTGAAACTGGAAGGTCCAGAGCCCAAATAAAACATTGAGTAACATCAGGAACCTCACAAAGATGTTCCCCTGGCCTGGTGCTCTCTCAACTATCACCAAGCCACCCTGGGTGCTTTTATAGTCCTTTGTGTGGGTCTTCTCTCTTCCTTTCTGGGTCCAAACCCCCCAGCTGACTTCGGATCTTTCTGGCTTTGTGCCTAGAAATGTCCATCCTGGTGCCGTTATGTGCCATCACAGCCTCCTGGTCTGTTTCGGTGTGGAAATTCCCATATCCCAGATGAGTTTCAGCATCCTCAGCAGAAAGCAGCAATGCCTCAATCTCAGAGTTTTATTTTTCCAAACCTATCCAAGCTCCTCTGATGGGAAGATGCCCAGAACAATTGGCACCAATAAATATCAGCATAGCAGGATGAGGTGGATCCTGATAATCAGCATCTCCTGCAAACAGCAAATATATTTGTTCTTAATTCTGCATTTGAGCTCTCAAGCTGGGTAACACCACAACAGATTAATTATTTGCAGTGCTGGGTGATCAATCCCTTCCAGCCTGGCCTGACAAGGAGGGGAGGGAGTTTGAGCAGTGGAGTAGAGCTCCCAGAAACAATCCGTTCTGTACCATTTAATTTGGTAATAACCAGTAATTTACAGCTGGGCTCTATTGCCTTAATAGGAATCCTAATGAAATGGAGGCTCTTCTGGCTGAATTTAGGAAGGTCACTGCTGAGAGTTTTGCTATCAAGTGCCTACTCTGTGTTTTTGGCGGGGATAAGATGATGCTAATAAACTTAGGATGGACTTTTTATTAGTCTGGTCTGAAGTTCAAACTAATGTAGGTTGTACTTCATATATTGCTTATAAAGCCTCTGGACAAACCCTTCTGTATAGATGTAGAATGTTTTGAATCATGTTGTGATGAAATGAGCCTGGATGAATCCTGGCAGCAGATTTCATGGCAATAAAGAACTGAATCTGGCCTTGTGGGTTTTTTTTCCTACTTGTTTGCACTGGCTGAAAATCCAGCCTGAATTAATTGATGTAACTGAGATTAGTAGTAAGAAACCTCCTTTCACACCATAATGTTTTCATATTTGAATTCCAGCAATTTATTTTCATACTTGGCAACCTGATCATTTTTAAAATGTAAACAGTTTTGCTTCTCCAACCACTTGATCTTAGGGTCTTCCAAAATTTAGTGGGGTGTTTTGAGGTTTTCAGGAGCAAATGGAGAGACTTTAGAAATACCTACTCACCCCAACAGCTATAGAGCTGAAAACATTAAAATACTAAAAGCAAAGTATTTTTCTTGATTTGTAAAGAAGTTTTTGTTGATAAAACATAAAAAATCAGGAAAAAACTCCAATTCTCTGGTGTTGTAGTGTTTCCAACCAAAAGCAACTGGGTAACTTAGAATAAAATTACTTTGCCCTCCTCCATCTTACTGTAAAGCATGAGTAAGTCTCTGAGGAGTCCCATCTGACTGAGAGAGCACTCTCCATGTGCTTCCAGAAAATCACTCGCGGGAGCCTTTGGTGGCCGCGGCCTCTGGGAGAAGGCCGGGAGTGAAGCAGCTGGATTGCTTCCAGAAGCATCCATTCCACAGCAGCTCCCAAGGGGAAGCCCTGGGGAGAAGCTGTTTGAGGAAGAGGAGAATGAGGAGAATGGCATTATCCTTGCCCAAGGGAGGCGAGAGAGCAAAGAGCTCAATGCCGCGTGCGAGGCCTCAGGGCCAGCGAGGCTGCGCAGGACAAGGCCGTGCTATTTCTCCTCAGAAAATCCCTCATATTTGGGTTTTTTGAAGTGACCATTAGGTGCAGGAAGGATTATTTACTGGAGCAGTGATGATCCAGCAGGATGTGTGTTTAATGAAGGGCATTTCTGTCTGTGGAGCTGGGCACTCGTGGGTTATTCAGCTCGTGTGGCAAAGGCCGCGTGTGGTACCGGGAATGAGCCGCGCATCTCTTGGGACAGAATGTTCAGCCAGCCTTTGCTTCTCCCTGGAAAAGTCTCTGGAGCAGACACATAATTGAGATGTGCACATCTCTAATGTAAGCAGTAAAACCACTTTTAGTGCAGCTCTGTCTTTGTGGAGATGAAAATCCCAGGCCCTGTACACAAACTGTGCACAGATGAGACCCAAGCCTGCTGCGAAGTGAGGATATCTGCATGGCCTTCCTTCTTTGGAGTTTTGTTCAGACCTCTTAAATCTAACATTTTACAATCAACCGTTTTTGTTAAATAATTTGTGAGAACCTGAGGTGCTGGTATGTCTAAGTGCCAGAGCTGATCTGGTAATGTGGTTGTTGGTCCTTCCTGAAAAATCCCCATGTGAAAATGATCACTGAAGGGTCAATGAATCAATAGGAGAATGATCACATGGGTTTTTTTTTTTTTTTTTTAAGACCTAGAGATCTCATGCCTCTTATATTCTGGCCAGACTTCCAGAAAAATTGTGTGCTGTGGGTGTAAGGAGAAAAAAAAATTTTTGTAGTGAAAATGCCAGGAAAATCTGGGATGTAAGAACTAAGTGCCCACCATGGCAAGACTGTCATGTAGGGCAGAGATAGGTGAAGTCCAGATGGTTTAGGATGTAACAAATCCAACATCAATTTCATGCTGCTTTCCACAGCAAAAATAGCCCAGCTGTTTCTCTTTAGATTTTGCACAGATTTCAGCCATAAACTCGGTTGAAATCCTTCTGAAAAATTAAACACAGGAATAGTCAGTGTGCTGGGAGTGATGGCTTTATGTCATTGTTGTTTATTAATATGAAAACAGTGCAGTAATGGTGCTAACAAGTCATACACCTGAGTTAGCTGCAGGGAGGCATTGGATGAGTGACGTGGGAGCAACTTGTGCAGCATCTGGAGAGAAATGTGTAACTTTTTATTTAGATTTTTATGAATTCCTGAGCGTCTTCCTCAGTGATGAGACCTGAGGGCTGTTGTCACCTCTCAGGACCGAGTCCTGTGTACCCATGAGTGAGCTCTTTTCAAGCAGATTAGTAAAAGTCTTGCAGCCCTGAATATCACGGGTCAGGAGCACAGCAGATGCTGTGATGTTCAGATATGTTCCAATATAGTCACTTCTAATGACATTTGAAAGAGATAAGTGGTCTGAGGACACGATGGGGTGACATATGGCACAGCAGATATGGGTTTACCTCCCACAGCTTGTCTTCGTCTTTGACCTGAGCAGAGGAGAAGGGAACCTGCCTGGGAGGAATATTTGAGTCTGGCTTTTTGCATTTTTATTTCATCTGGGGATAGTGTTTTCTTAGAGTGCTGATCCCTGCTGAAAATTAATCTTTTTTTTTAAATGTCATTGGAGCAACAGTGTGGGGAATAAACCTTGGGGTGTGAATAACTCAGTGTGTGAGAGGCTCAGCACCAGACCTTATCTGAAGGTTTGAATCCAAACTCTGCCCAGAACATGAGTGGATTTGAAGGCAAGAAGCACTGCCAGTGTTTCTGTTTTTATTTTTCTCCTACACGATAAAAAATGGAAGTTATGAAGAAATTTGATCTGGTATCTTTATTCATAGTAGAATCACAGAATCCCAAAATGGTTTCAGTTGGAAGAATCAGAGAATCCCGGATTGGTTTGGGTTGGAAGGGACCTTAATTCCCATCCTGTTCCACCCCCCTGCCATGGGCAGGGACACCTTCAACCATCCCAGGCTGCTCCAATCCCTGTCCAGCCTGGCCTTGAGCACTTCCAGGGATGGAACCTTTAAAGTTCAGCTAGCCCAACCTCCAGTATTAGTATAATTATCTAATTATGAACTCATTTTAATGAAGTAATGGAAATTGGAAACCGGAGGTGGTACCTTAGAGATCCTAATTGCACCTGAGTCATTTAAGGAATGTGTGCTGCTCTGTGTGTGGAAGGGGGATCATGAGGATTCTGGCTCCTGGCAAAAATGTCACGACTGAAGAATGGAATCCTGAAGAAGACATAAATTCTGGAGGCTTTTACTTTCTCAGTGATAACCTGTAAACACGTATGAAAACTGTGTCTGTGTATACATTTCCAAAATTGGCCTTTCCCCCCCCACATCTTTTTCCATTATAAAAAGCTGTAAAGAGCTGATGGAAAAGCCAGATGACAGCAAATAACCAATTCTCAATATCACTTTATGTTGCTGTAACACCCAGACGCCAAAGGAGCTGTATAAACACCTCAGAAAGCACAATCTGTCTTGAACAGCTTACAAGTAAAAGGGGATTTTTTTCAAAGACATAAAAGGTAAATTGGTGTTCTGCTCTTGCTGAAAATCACTGAGCGCCTCGATTGTCGAAAATCCCACCCAAAGCCCCTCTCGCTTCGTGTGAAACAACTGAAACATGCAGTAAAAGATCTGACAGCTCCCTTTTCCCAACTGTTTTCTTTATAAGTCACTAATCTGCCTTCTTAAAGATTATATGTGATACTGAAAACATATTAGTGGGTGGGTCACAGACCAGAGGACTCATAAAAAAAGAAGGAAAAGGGGAAAAGGCTGCGGCCGGCTGGTTTCCATCTCCTCCCTGGCTGAATGAAGAAAGATGTTTTTCTCCCCACTGCTCCTCTATCTCCCTCCTTTCCATTTTCTGCATTATGTTTCCTCCTCCAGACTGTGGCAGTGGAGCTGAATGCTGATGAGACCATCGACAGCCTGTCCCCAGACAGAACTTTTTAAGGTCATTTCTCCTGGTTCTCAATTGCTTGACCCGCTCATTTCTCTTCCCCAACCATGGGAGGCTGCCCAATTACACACTGTTATTTTTATGATACTTGCTTGTCCTTCCCAGCCTTAATCTTCCTTTATTGCCAGGAACACTCGCAGTCTCTGTAGTCAAGTTAGAGCTAAAGTTGGTAAGAGAGAGGTTTTAAATTGACAGTTTCAAATGAACAGTCAGGAGCTGGAGGAGGTTTTCTGTGGTGAAAGCCAGTGGGGAGCTGCTCCCCATGCAAGTGAGCACAGCTGGCACAGCTGGAGGATTCCTTGGGATGAGAGTGACCTTTGGAAGGGAAGGTTGCATGTACCTGCATGTAGCTGTCAGCCTGGGCAGGGTTGTGTTGGGTTTATAATGCTGCAACTGTGTGTACAAGGAATATTTCTAAGGCTCAGCCTCTTGTTTTCTTATTCTTCATTGCAGAAAAAGTCTGGTGTTTGCCAGTGTGAGTTGTTCATTTTATTCCAAATTCTGCAGCCCTTCTGGACACAGTCACTTGCTGAAGTTCATCAATTATTTATTGTCTGGCTGGTCACAGGGATTGTGCAGTGGTCACTTGGAAGAAGAGGTGGAGGCAGAGATGGCAGCTGGGAGCATTGAAACATGAGCTCAGTTATCCTCTGACGTGGGAGGTCCACACTCTGTGAAACAGCACCATAAACTGCTGAAATAAATTCCCTCAGATCAAATTCACTTCCTTGCTCCAGCAAGGACAAGCTCAACATCAATAAAAGGAAATTGCTCTGAGAGACAATCTGCAAGTTATCTGTGGGGATGTGTTAGTGTTCTGCAGGGTGAGATTGGATGTTAGGATGAAATTCCTCCCTGTGAGGGTGGAGAGGGGCTGGGATGGAATTCCCAGAGCAGCTGGGGCTGCCCTGGATCCCTGGCAGTGCCCAAGGCTGGGTTGGACAGGGCTTGGAGTGCCCTGGGGTAGCGGAAGGTGCCTGCCATGACAGGGGATGGCACTGGACGAGCTTTGAGGTCCCTTCCATCCCGAGCTATTTTGTCACTCTGTGAATTCCCCTCTGCTGGTGCAGCGGTGCCACTTCAGCCCCGTTTCCCATTTGCTCATCTCCCAATTAGCCCTTGCTGCGGCTCCTGCTGGATTTCACAGCCCTTCCAAAGTGCAGCCAAGCTCCAAATCCCCCCATGGCTCCGTGGAGGCAGAAGGGATGAAATTCCTCCAAGGCCTGGCTGGCCTGGTCCCAGCAGAGCTGCAGGACCGGTGGAGTTGGCCCCAGCTCTGCGTTTCGAAGCTTTCAGCAAACAGGAATGTGAATGAATCAGACTTTAAGTATTTACAATTCTCAAATGCCTGAGAAGCTTTTTAAAGGTCAATCTAATTAAGACAAAGTTTGTTTGTACCAATATAAAGTAGATACTATTATTGGAAATTCATTCCAAGGCAATATATGGCATTTTACTTACAGTTTAATTTTTAGTTTTCCATTCTTAATTTGGAAAGAGCAGAAATGATCTTTTGGTTCCATAATGTCTTACTTAAAATGACATTTTAATCTATAATGATTTTTTTTGCTACAATTAAAAAGAGATTCTTTCTTCCTGATGCAAAATAATTAATCAAAGTTTTTGCATAAGTAGGATTCTTTTGTATTGGAAATAAAATTGCCCAGACTCATAGCAGCCACATTTTTAGTGGGTCTGGTTTTGATTGCCATCTTATGGGAACAAAAGCTTTTCGTCTATAATTTAAGGATACATTTAAATTCAGTTTGAAAGACTGAATTTCATGATGTGTTGCCCTTAAAGGCTATAAAAACTGAGATCTATTTGTGTGTCTCCATAAGAATATCAAAGTGAGAAGTAAATCAGTTTTTCTTTGAGTTTCCTTTCATATTTGAGTAGTTCTGCCCTTGTGTCTCCTTCAGACAACCCTGCTGTCCCAAACTTTGTCCAAGTGAGGGAAACTTAGACCTTCCAGTCCTTAGCAGGCTAAACTTCATAATTTTTAGAAGATATGAAATGAAGGAAGGGGCCAGGCAGGAGATATAATCAGTATTATTCCATGGACTGCTTCCTTTTTAGTGGTTGTCTTGTAATCCAAAGGCTCAGAGCCAAGTGCTCAAAACATGAGTGGATTTTGTGCTCCGGTTTAGCGGGCAAGGGGGAAATTGGGGCAAAATATTTACAGTTTAAAAAACCAAACCCAACCCTCTGCAGTTGAGTGCTGTTGCCAGGATTTGTCACTTTTCCAGAGTGGGGAAATGCCTCACTCTGTCCTGCACAGGTGGAGCTGCTGTCTCCTCATACATCATAAAAAATCATGGAATGGCCCAGGATTGGTTGGAAGGCACATCCAAGGTCCTCCTGTTCCAGCCCCCAGCTGCCCATTTTTATGTGCTCTGCTCTAAGAACGCTGATGTATGGACTACATAAGTTCATTGCTATTTGCAAGCCCATATTCCGTGATTCCATAGATTTAAAAACAACAATAATAAAAAATTCTCCTTTAAAGTACCCTGAGACTAGGAGGAGATGTCAGATATTTTCCCGGCAGTGTTTCATCCCTGTGAGCTGCAGGCAGAGCTGAAGTGACTCAAATCGCCCAAGCAGCAGCAGAACTCTCAGATTCCAGATCTGCTCTATCCCACAGCGTTACAGAGCAGATAAAGATTACACAGAGCAGATAAAGATCCCCCTGATAGCTGCGTTATCTGATAGGCACCAAATGGGGCTGCTGCCCTTATCAGAGCATCGGGGACACCACACGTTGAGAGGAACACAAAGGACACTAATGGGATGCTGAGTGTCTGTTCAAAGCCATCCTGCTGTGTTTGTAGGGGTCTGAGGTGAGAGTTTTGCTCAAAATTCCACTCCAGGACCAGCTGGGATCCCGTGGAGCTCGGAGAAGGGGGAATTAAACCCACAGCACCTTGCTGAATGAATGAACACCCAGCGTAAGGAGCTGCAGGTAAATCTGGCTCCTGTGAATCATCAGATGCATAAAATAGGTCATAAATGATCATAGGGGAGCTCAGCACTATTGCCTTTGTTAGTTTCTGTAGCTTCTGAAGGAACGTAAGTGCTGGGTGGATTGTAGTGCAAGAGCAGAGGGGCTGTTGAAAGGCTCTTTGTCATTTGTAACTTTTTTGTTGTTAATTCACTTTGTTTCAACACAGCCAGATGTGAGGGAGGTTTGTGCAAGGAAATCCAATTTCTGTGTGTCTGCTGTCCTGGAGGGATCTTGGGCAGGGGTGGGGGTGGGAATAGCCCCAGTGCTGACATTTGCAGCAGCAGGTTTTGTCCACCTGCTGCTACCAAGCTTCCTCTTGTTCAGAGAGACTGACCATGGCACACAACCCAAAATCTCTTCCTGACATCCCAGATTTTATCTTCTGCAGTGGAAGGAAGTCTGGGAGCAGAATAGTGCTCCCTGCAATGGCTCTGGAGAGGACGAAGAGGCTGGAGAAGGCTCTGGGAAGACCTTGAGAGTATTTTCCAGGCAGGGCCTAAAGGGGCTCCAGGAGAGCTGGGGAGGGACTGGGGACAAGAGATGGAGGGACAGGACACAGGGAATGGCTCCCACTGCCAGAGGGCAGGGATGGATGGGAGATTGGGAATCAGGAATTCCCAGAGCAGCTGTGGCTGCCCCTGGATCCTTGGCAGTGTCCAAAGCCAGGTTGGACACTGGGGCTTGGAGCAGCCTGGAAGAGTGGAAGGTGTCCCTGCCATGGCAGGGGTGGAATGAGATGAGCTTTAAGGTCCCTTCCAACATTCTCTTCAGATAAACCATTCCTGTCTGAAGCATTTCCACATAACGATGCTAATTACCCAAACAAGAATATGAGTTGGAAACCCTTAATGTTCAAAAGAAGCGTCAGAGGATCTGTGCTAATTTCTGTCAGGATCCTGATTTTCTGATCAAGTGCACAGAAAGGAAGGAATTGTTTTCCTGTAGCAGGGCCCTGGTTTCCAAAACACTCTGCAGCAGAGACGATGACAGGAATTGCTTTTGAGTTGTTCTGGTAATAATGACTGGAGATCAAATTATAATAAGGTCAATCTCTCAACCATTTCACTTTAAAAAAATCAAAATGAAATCCACTTTTCTCTTTGGACATACGTTTCAGCTCTGTGGCATGGCATTTATGTGGAAAATGATACAAGGTAAGACATGGAGTGCTGTTTAGAGGAAACATTGAAGATTATAAATAGATTAAAGATTCATCTGACAGAGGAAATTTTCAGTGCACATTTCAAACTGGATGTGGCTCTTTGCCAGTCTGCCTAATGCTCTCTGAGCAATAGCAGGGTCAACTGACAGACAGCTCCACCTGGATTTTTAGAGTTTATACTCAAGATGTTACTGGAGGCTTCTTAGACTTGGAGCAAAGAAAAAACTGGAAGTTAGCAGCGACTTTTGAACAATTGTTACCCATGCAAAAATATCCAGACTTAGGAAGAAAAGTTGCAGCAGTGCAGCTGCCCCTCTGCCAGAGCCTGTAGCTGGAAAAGATGTGCCTCTTGTCATGTCCTTACTCTAAAAGAGATAAATTTTATTTCAGCTGGAGATTTTGGGGAATTTTGAGCAAGCTGGCCTCATGGAAGGTGTGTGTAGATGTTAATGGGCCTTATGGGTCTCCTCCTGTCATCTTCATTTTTCTGCACAATTCTGTTTTCTTAAGGAAAAGACAAAAACCACATTTAAATGGTTTGGGGAATGTCAGCTGTGTTTTGAAATTTACATATTTCTTTGTTTTTTGCATTCCCTCTTCTGACTTTGCTTTCACCTTCTTACTGAAAATGAATATTATTGCCCTGGTTTGCTGTGCTGATTTATTTAGCCAATACAAACAATTGTGTTAGAGCAAGGTTTTTATTAAGCTTAAATAATAATTCATTTGAAAATGATCAGAAATTTGTCACGACAGTTGCAGAAAGTACAAAACTCTATTTCCAGAAGTTTCTGATGGTCTTTTAAACTGCAGTTGTAATGGTGTGATTGATGGCAATACCTTTACGCTACTGAACTTGTTTTAGGGGACTGGTATTTACATGTGTTATATTTGTTATTTAGGATGTACTTTTTCATGCTGAGAGCTTTGCTTGTTTTTAGTGCTGGCTTTTAGGACTTTGGGATAAATTAAAATAACTGGATGACACCAGAAATGTTCAGAGGTGCTTCAGCACAGGGGAGGGTGCTGTCAAGTGATTTTTGGGCTGCTCAGGTGCTTCTTGGTAGCTCACTAAGAGCCCAACAGCTTTGGAAAAAGTGATTTTGTTATTGAAAGGTCTGTTCTGAACACTCAGACCGTGTGTCTGGCTCAGCTTGAGGAGAGGGCTCTTCTATGTGACTGGTGGGTTAAGAAATCGTGCACAGTCCAAGGCGCAGGGTGTCTGTAGAGGCTGATCAAACTGAAGGCTTAGAGAGGCTCTTAAACCACACACCTGCATCTTTGCAGTGATCTTTTCTGCATCTTTCACCCCAGGGAGTGGGGCCAAGTGCAGTTGCAAAGCTCCTAATCAGGGCTGCGTGAGAAGCGAGAGCGCGGCCGCCCTCGGCGTGCGCGGGGAGCGCTGGGTGCCGTGGAGGAACCTGCAGGAAAAACAGGGCGTAAACAAAACTGCCAGCAAAAAGAAACAGCCTTTGATACAGCTCTGCACAGAAATTCACCTCAGATTAGAGTGTTTGAGGCTCGGCTGGCTGGAGCTCAGTGAAGGAGGGGTTTCTGTGATGTCTCCGCGCTGAGGAGCGCGGCCGGTCCCCCGCTGCCGTTCCTCTCTATCAGAGCTCTCTCTCAATTAAACTGAGCTTTGAGCCTTTCCAGGAGACACCAACGAGGTCTCAGATTCCTCAGGAATAAACATAAACAGGGCTGATTTTCAAGCTGCTTTGTGGCCAATGAATACTCAGCCAGCAGCTCTCTGGAGTGGCTCTCTGGGGTGAGCAGAGCAGTCCCTCACTGGCCAAACACCATGTGGGGATTTCATTCAACAGCTTGATTTGAGCTCTCTGAAGTGCCCCAGGGTGCTGGATATTTCCATGAGCTGTAAGTTGTTGACTTCTCTTAGCATCAACAAGCAATTTCCATTTGAAATGTACCTTTTAGTGACAAATCAAATGGTTTACTATCAAAATAATAGCTCCAAGAGAGAACTCAAGTTCTTTGAATGAACTGCTCACAGTATGTCTCGCTGGTTTGTTTTTAACACAGAACAGTGTCTGTGTATGTTCACTTCTTCTCCTGCTCATTCCCACTTCCAGACTTTAACATTTGGAGTTTTCATGCCTGTTTTGCTGTTAAAATCATAAAATAATGTTGCTGGAGGGAATGTGGAAGTCATCTGCTCCATCGTCCTGTTCCAAGCAGGACAGGTTGCTCAGACACTTTTCCATTTTGAGTTTTGAGCATCTTCAAGGACTCCTCAACCTCTATGGACAGCCCACTGCAGGATTTTAGCATCCACTGTGGAAAATAAAAAAAAAAAAAAACAAAAGAAAAAATATTAATCAGTCTAGTGCAGTAATTAGTCAACCTTGGATAGGATTCAGAGATTGGGATGAGAAGAGAAGAAGAAGAGAAGTTTCAGTTAAGGGGTCAATTAATGCAGCTTTCCCAGGACTGTAAGGGAGGTGGCAAGAAACATGGAGAGAGACTTCACCAGGGCCTGGAGTGCCAGGACAAGGGGGAATGGCAGAGTTAGATGGGATATTGGGAATGAATTCTTCCTGTGAGGGTGGCAAGGGGCTGGGATGGAATTCCCAGAGCAGCTGGGGCTGCCCCTGGATCCCTGGCAGTGCCCAAGGCCAGGCTGGATGGAGCTGGAGCACCCTGGGGTAGTGGAAGGTGTCCCTGCCCATGATATGGGGTGGCCCTGGGGGGGATTTAAAGATCCCAGCTCGTTCCATGACACTCCCAATAATGTTCTCATGCTCTCATCTTCAGTGTAAAGTGGAGTTAATCAATATCAGGGTTAACACATGGAGCAGTTGCCTCTGGTAGATTCTCAGAGTTGTTTTCCAAAAGTAATTTTGGGGTATTTTGGATCATTTTGGTTTGCAGCAGAACAATCTGCTCTGGTACCTTTTAGCTGCTGTTTGCATTGAAGGAAACTTGTGGGTGTAAATATTTCTGTGTAACGTGGCCAACCATGGGCAGCTCCAAAATCCTGTATTATCTGCTTAAATAACTTCCTATCACGAGATATTGGAGCTCAAGTAAGATGTAATTAGATAGTGGTAATGAAAAAATGCTAGATTATAATTTGTGATATGGAATGAACAATTTTCAAAGTAACTTAGGTTTTTAGGAAGCTCAACTTCAATTTAAGACCTAATTATTTCCACAGTTATGAAAATTTTGCCCTTACGCATTTTCCTGAAAACCAAAGCAAATAAGTTTCTTTCTTCTTGGCACTATTTTAAAAAAATGGTTTATTCTTTAAAAAATTAAATGGTCTAGCTGCATTAATTAAGGTTTTCTGAGGTTTTTATTTGGGTTATGCAATAGCCAGGAATTCCACAGCCCCTCTGAGTATGGGCATCTCCTCAGCTGCTGTCTCAGGATGAAATGTTCTAAATAAAAAGTTGATTAAAGGCCACATTGGACTAAAAAACTTCTGAAAGCCCCTGGGTATTCCTGTATCTGTAGATTACTCCTCTGTTTCGGTTTTTTTGGGTTGTGTCCTTATCCTGTAGAACATTTTTAGGCCCTTTTGAAAACGTCAGCTTAGGTTGTGCTTGGTAAATTGAGAAATAAATAGTTTTCTGAATCATCTTTTGGGGATTTTTTTTTCCCCTGGAAGAAATAAAATAACAAAATTGGATTCCTTTACTGATCCTTGTCTTTAGGTGGATCTTGCTCTCTACATGGATCAATAAAAATGTCTTTAACAATGAAAGGATAAAGCTACAAGGGGCAGAAAAATGAGTCCATTCATCAAGGACAGCATGGAAGGAGGGCTGTTGTAAAGATGTTACAAATATTAATGTGTTGTGTTGCACTCCCAGGGCACTCAAGTCCCATTAGTGATAAATATTTCCAGTTTTAAATATCTCCAATTTTAGTAGCTGCGGAAGCTATTTTTATATCATAAAATGAATGTATGTTCAGAAATGTTCTCCATGTGCTTGTCTCCCAAGAAGCATTTTTATATCCTGCTCCATCCATCCTTTCTGAGTACAGAACAGTTTAATTTGCAACCTGAAGTGTTAAGTTTTAATTTTTTCCCTTTGCTCAGTCTCCTACTTAGTCATACATAAATCAGAGGAATTTGAAAGAACTGGTAAAAATGGCTGGATCCTTCTCGAGCTGTAATTTGGCTCCATGAATTATTAATTACCAGACCAGGATAGCTCCAGCTTTTTCAGAAGTCACTTTAAATGTACAAGGCTCACCTTATCAGCCAAGATCTAAGCAGTGGCAGTAATGCAATTCTTCCCATTTAGCACTTTGTGGTACGTTGAGAAGGAATTGGATATTAGATCATTTAAACTCTCTGAAATACAACACAAAGCAAGGAAGTGGATTGGTTTTTTCTCCTTTTTTTTTTTTTTTTTCTTCTTTTCCCCTGTGACAATTTCAAAGCAATGAATACACGTGGATTTCTCAGGGGCTTGGGCTGCTGGAGATGTTGAAGCTGCATCACTGCGAGGGAGACCAGCAGCTCAAAGAGCTTGAAAGGGAAGGGTTTTAACTGCTCGGGGTAGAAGAAGAGGAGGAATCTGTGGTGGCTTGAAATTGAACTCAAATGGATGCAAGGTAGCCTTGGCCAAATACAAAGGAAGCTGGGATTGTAAGTAAAATTTATTTCCTAAATAACAGAGCTCCCAGGTAATGATTGCAGCACCACGTCAACCAGGATTTCATTTATTTGACAACCCTCGTCTTGTCCCCTAATTTAGCTTCTCACTCCAAATAAACCCGGTATTTTTGTCCCTTGTCTTAAATGATTTCATGTTTGATGTAGTCCTAAAGGTTCTTTTCACAACTTTGCCCTTCTCTGATTTAATCTGCCTTTGGCAATTGCAGAGTCGAGGGCGGCAGCTGATTTAATTGAATCCCATCTTGCAGAATTTAAGGGTGTGTAATGGAAAGTTGAAATATTTCAGGACTTTGCTAATTCCGAAATTTCACTGGAACGATTTTAGTGTTTTGGCAATGCTGTTCTCCATCTCTGAAGAAAAGTTATTAAAATATGGAGTCTCTCTTGTAATATATCATCTATTTTTAAAGGTATTTTTAGACTTCTAAACAAATGAGGAGAGGGTGTGAAGGAAGTGATTAGATCTCGTTTTGTATGGAAGTTTTTAGGAACCATTACTGCAAAATTGATGTAAAGCAATATTTCAGGGAGAAATCCTAACGAGATTCTAATGTGAGCTGTACCTGAGATTGTTTCCCAGAACCGAGATAATCTTGCTGCTGTCACTGGGCTCTGATTTACAGAAGTCATTTTGCTCCCATCTGTTGATGTGCCAGACAAGGCAGGGTTAGGAACGAGCAGTTCAGTGACTCTGCTTGCAGGAAAGTAATTAGTCTAAAAAAAAAAGTCAGATTAAATGTGGCAATTTCCACCCTGGTTCTTTTTTGGTGCCCAAGGCAAGGAATTTGGTTGGTGACGCTGCAAAACAAAGTTGGAAACTTTCCCTTAATTTTCTTATTCCTTTTTGCTGTCGTTTAACCCTAATTTTTGGCACAATACGAATGCAAATCACCAATTTCGAGAAGGAAGTTATTAATTATCTTATCTCTGTGTGTTTGCATGAAGCCATAAATGCACTTGTGCATTGACAGATTTAACAACTTGGTTTGGAGAAGTGCTTGTGAGGCCAGGGCTGGTGTGGGGAGCTGTCCCAGCTTTCCTGTCCCTATTCCCTATTATTTGGGATAGTTAGTGAATTTTTAAAGCAATTTATTTTTAAAGAGGACTTGTGGGAAGGTCTGGACTGGGGGCTGTGGTGGGAATTGTGCTGCTCGTGGTGTCACCTCAGTGCCAGATGTAAAACAGGAGGGAGCAGAGCAGGGGGAGAGGCTGCCCAGTTTGTTTCATTTGGAATGGGAAATAGCTTTTCCTTCCTTCCTAACTGCATAATCATGCTCTGGTGATGCTTAACATGTGAAAATAATCATGGCACTTCCTTCATCTCTGCCCTGTGGGGAGAGGGGGAGTGCATGAATCCCCCAGCCCTTCCCAGGATCCACGCTCACACACAGCACCTTACCCAAGTTGTCACAAAAACCACTAAAATTTCTATTTCTGATGAACTTAAACACATTTCTTTACTCCTGTTTTGGCTGGGCTGTGCTAAACGGGATGAGAGCTCAGGGAGGTGGAGAGGGGCTGGTCCTGCACGGGTTTGGAGTGGTGGGGCTGGGCAAGAGCTGGCCCTGGCAGCACCTGGGGCAGCCACCCTGGCCTGGGCATCACCAGGGCTGGAGCCTCCAAAACCTGGAAAAGCCCTTTTGAGGCAAGGAGGGTAGGGAGGAGATTAAAGATGAAGTTCTTTATTGGGAAGCTGTAAAATATAGTGTGGCAAAACCGGCCCTAAATGTGCCAAAATGCAATGGAAATCTGCTCCTTGGGCCAACTCCGTGTGTCCCTGAGCCTTCTGCAGAGCAAGACCTGCCAATAAATAACACCAAAGTTTACAGGTTCTTAAAAGGATGAAAGCAAATTTGGGTGGATTTTTCTCATCAGTGCTTTTAGGGGGGCAGTTTTTTCTCCTTGAAAAGCTGTGGATTTGAGGGATGTCACACATTCCGCACATCCCGTGGGAGCTGCCCGGCTGTGGAGGAGAGGAGAGGGCCCTGCTGAGGGCTGGGCTTGGAGCTGCTGCTCTTCCAAGGCTTTTCTGGGGTGGGCTGGACAGACTCAGCAAGGGGAAACAGCCCCAAGTTGTGCCAGGGGAGGCTCAGGATAGATGTTGGGGAAAATTTCATCACAGAAAGAGTGGTCAGACATTGGGATGGGCTGCCCAGGGAAGTGGCGGCATCGCCATCCGTGGAAAACGAGTGGATGTGGCACTGCCCAATGTGGTTCAGTGGGCACGGGGGACTCAGAGGATGGATCTCATCATCTTGGAGGTCCTTTCCAACCTTACTGAGTTGGATTCTGCACATGGAGCTCAGCAGTGATGGAGCAAAGGCTCCTTTGATCAGCATGGTTGGGTAAAAGGTGGCAGCTTTTCATGAGCTTTATCACATCCAGTGTTTGGCTGGGTTTTGAAGCTTTCCTGTAAAATCTGGCATCTGAGGGGGTCTATAACCAAATCTGGGAGCTGGGGGTGGAGCAGGGCAGCGAGGAGGCAGGAATGGGTGCTTGGGGGGTCACCAAGTGCACCTGCAAACAAAAACATGACAAATAATTGTGCTTAGATGGATGTTCAACCCCACCAATTAAACATTTCGGGCAAGTCTTGCTATAGTCTCAGGTTTGCACAGTCTTAATTCTGCATTTGGAGCAAGAAGTTCATATTTCAAGCGGCACAAAACATGACAAAACACTTATTGCTGGGAGTGGAAGTACAACAGGAAATATATGGCCATTATCCAGCTGCAAGTTTCTCCATTTAAATGCAAACAAAACAGGAAAATGAAATGCAATTTTTAGTTTAATCAACTTTCATGAGTCTTCTGGGAAGCCCAGAAGGATCTGAAAGGAGCCTCTGGGACCTGTTGGCTTTAAATATGAATTTTGAAGGCTGCTCGGTAATAGGGGGGTTATGCTGGGCTTGGCTTAAAAATTAAACTTTGCCAGTGACAGCTGGGCCTTACTGGGGGCACAGCCAGTCAAATTAACTTTCATTTCAAAGAGGGATTAAGCCATTATTTTGCTAAAAATGTGTCTGATGTAACAGCTCTGTTCTACAAATAATAACAAATTTATCCACTGTAGTTGCACTCGTTCTCTTTATTTTACTACAGGAGAGATGATAAAAACACACAACTGGCTCCAGTACTGGAGAGTTCCCCCACAGGAGACCTGGCAAAAAGTTAAACCCCATGAAAATGCCTCTTGTTATTCTGCCCTTAAAAGTCATTAAAGTTGGGAGGGATTAATAATTATTTAAGTATTTGATATCACCACATCAAATACCTGAGAGAGCTGTTGCAGCCATAAGAAAATACAAAACGTGTGTGTTACAATAATTTTTAAAAATAAATGCAAGAACTGAGGGGTGCAAGAAGCTGAGTGAACTGGATTTTTTATTTTTTCCAGTCACTGGGGCGTTTCTGCATCGATGTCCTCAGTGTTAGGTTTCTCTGGAGACCAATTACAAAGGTTCACAAGGTTGTTTTTATTTTCCTTGCTCTTGATGTCTTTTTAATGAGGCCTCCTAGTAAACAGCAAGCATTATGCTTTCCTGTTGGATTCCTGTCTGCCGCCTCGAAACATTTATTACTAATACATGTGGGAAATGATGTATAAATTAAATATTAGGAAAATGTACTTTTAAAAAACAGAAGTACTTGGGGGGGGATGGCTTGTAATTGTCATTGGAGGAGTGGGAGAGGAAGTCGTGCCAATATTTTGCTAATGGAAGCAGAGTGAAAGGGACTGTTAAAGCATCCTTGTGGTTTTAGGTAATAAATAGAGCTGATAGATGCATGGAGCTCTCAGTGCTCGTCTCTGGGCTTGTGGGTTGGTGTGAGAGAATCTGAAGGATGGAAAAAAAATGTTAAAAAGGCTGTTCTGCTCTGCTCCAGCCCTGCCACATCCTGGTGCCCACAGCATCCCCTCGGCTCGTTCCTGCCGGCACCAGCTCCTGCCCTGCACCTCCCTCTGCTGCTTCACCTCGTCAGCCACTGGATCCTCCAGATTCAAAATACTCTCTAATCACCAACACCAGCTAATCAAGCTTAATAACCAAATTATTGTGAGTGACAGAGCCCTGTGTGAAGTCTGCAGCACGCTGAACGCTCTGGTGGGACTCTGCCTGCTGCAATATTGCTGCCTTAGAAACACCCAAGTCAAGTACAAATTCCATAATTGCTTAAAGATGTTGAATCTCTGAATTTTAGCTGGCTGCTTAGTTCCTATATTGGCAAAGGCTGCTTGCTTTAAATCCTGACTTTAAACCCTTGCTGGGAGACGAGGCTGTTTTCACCGGGGTTTGGAGAACGTGTCCTGCTCTTCCATGCTCTGGTGCCAGATTGGCAGCAAGGTTTGTGGGGAGCAGATGCAAATCTGGGTTTGGTTTGGGGTTTTTTGGTGTTTGGTTGGGTTTTTTGGAGGGGTGGGCTGTATTGGGTTTTTTTGGCAGAACTCCTGGCATTTTCTCTTCTCCAGGTGGGCTGCTGTGGGTGATGTCTGACGATACCCAGGGGCTGCATCTCTCCTTTCACATCTTTCACATCTCTGGTCGTTTTTGTGCAGGGAAATAGATGAGTACATTGGTAAAGCTCCTCTGTGTGTGTGTGGATATGTGCATCAATCCAAAATTTGTTGTAGTAAGTGGTACTTTTGTGGCAGGTTTGTGTTTGGGGCAGGTCTCTCACCATTTCTCTTTGTTTGCCCTGTTGGGGTGGAAATCTTGGAGAGGTCCTGGCCCTCTCCATGCCCTGGTGGCTCAGAGCAGTGTTGGAAGGTGGGCATGGGGAGAGGCAGCTCTTGAAGGAGTCATTTCAGTCCTGCCTTTGGGTTGCCCTGGGTCTGGAAGTTGGCTGTGGGTACTCCAAGGACAGGGGTGCAGAAGATGCTTTCTCAGCATGTTCCTCGATGTCTCATCAACAGATTTTTTTTTTTCTGCATTTCTTGAATTTGCATCTGTGATTGCAACCACTTCTGTGCGCTGCAGATGCAGCTCCCTCCTCCTGTTCCACCCTTGGAGTGTCTGCTGGATCCTGTGTGGGTGTGAGCTGGCACTGCCTCCCTGAGCCCTGGCACATCCCCGGAGGCACCCGGGGAATTCAGCTGTGAATTTGCTGTCTCTTGGCTACATCATCCCTCCAAAAAGCCTTTCCAGGTTTTTTCCTCCACTGGAGGAGAGGCTCACTTGTCCTTTCCTGCTGCCCTGGAAGGTGTTTACTTCCCGGGGATGTCAGGCTGGTGGCACTTCTCTAAAAGAAACGTTCTGAGAATATGAAACAGAACTTTGATGGCTTTCATCTTTTATCTTTTAAGTAGCTGATTTCATTCTCGCATGAAGGCAGTTGGCTTGGAGAGCTAATCAGGCTGCATAATGATGAAAAGGTCAAAATGAAATGGGGAGCTACCATGATTCACAGCAAAGGCTGCTTCAGCTCACAGAGCAGAGCAGACCATTGTCAGAGCACAAATTCTTCTCTACCTTTCAAAAAGAACCTTGGTTCCTGCTTTTTCCTGTCCTTTTTGCTGTGCAGTCATGTTCTTACCCAGGGATGTGTCCAGAGAAAAATAAGAAGAGTGAGTAGCTGCTCTCTCTTGTGAGGAAAAATTACCCTGAGAACAGAGAGGTCCCTAATTATACTGAAGTAAAGCTGCAAGGGGAATGTGCTCCAGAGCAGTTTTCCATTCTCCAGGCAAGGCTGGCAACAGCCTGGCCAGAATGCAAACTGTCTTCAGATTTCATCCTGTGAGGAGAGTGTGGTGTCACATCCATCTGAGCTCACCACCTCAGGCAGTGAAAATAGAAAATGAACCAAATTAATCCTTGCTGGATGGTTTGTTCTCTTCATTGTGACCCTCTTGAGCCACATTTGGAAGATCGTCTGTTGTATCTTCTCTGATCTCTGATCTCTGATCATGATGATGATGATGATGATGATGATGATGATGATGATGATGATGGATGTGGTGGCCCTGCTTGAAGCAGGGGGTTGGAACTTTGTGTTCTTTGAGGTCCCTTCTGACCTAAGTATTCTGTGATTTTCCAGACCCCTGTCCAAGGTGCTGAACTGGTGATGGGGAAGTTCAAGCAGGGATGGGCTGGTGAAGTGGATGCCCCTGTAAAAAGTCCAGTCTGTAACGAGGAGCGCCTTGGCTGAGCTGGATCTTCCCAAACTCTTCAGAGATGTGGGGCTGGCATCAGTCAGGTGCTCACTGGGACTCGTGGGAGAGTTTATTTGATGAGGCATTTATCTTTTGCTTCTGCTGGTGGGATTTATTTTTAGTGTAACTAATCAAATGAGTGCAGAAGGAACCTTTTCAAGAGCAGAAGTAGCTTGATTTATTAAGTGGGATTGTAATCCAACATGAAGCATTTGATTACTCCTCGCATGCACTAATCCTTTTTTTATGAGATCAATTTGCCCCAAATATCTGTACATGGTATTTTTTGGCAGCCTTTTTCCTTAAGACCTCAAAATGGTATAAATGATGAGCTCCAGCTGTTTCCCATTGTGTGGTTTATTTTCTGACACACAAGGTACTGGATTTTAAGCTTCTCAGATTTTTCCCCAGTAAGTATTATTTAATAGCTATTGCTGCATGAACATTGATTTTAATTTTACCAGAATAAGTGCATTAAAATGTTTACAAGTTGTTATTTATTACCAGCTGCTTCACGAACATTGGAGCTGGTGGTTTTATTTATTTCTGGCTACGGCATAATTAACTCCCTGTGCTTATCTGGAGACTTTCTTGTCAGTTATTCATAGCCTGACTACTTTGTCTGCAATCTTCAAACCATTTACTCTGTGATGTGAAATATTTCAGGGTGTTCTTGCTTTAAGATTTAAAATAATGCCTGGTGGTATTTATAGCAGCTGCTGCACCACCTTTTATCCTCAGCCTAGGGAAGATTGGCTTTATCCACCTTGGGGAATCAGTTTAACTCACCCCCCTGCCATGGTGGTCTTGTCAATACAACAAAAAGTTGTATAGCATGAATTATGGATTTATTGACATGAATTAAGAATGAATTTGCCCCTGTTTGTGGGTGTATCTGTGTGTGGGTATCTCCTCGGTGTGAGTGAGAACATGCTCCCTCTCCATGCTGAGGTTGGGTTACGACAATCCCTTCATATTTAGCTCAAAATTAAATAAAAATTATTAAAAGTCAGCAAAAGACTTTTTCCAATTTGGTCTTTACATTTGGTGCTTAAAGTTTTTAGTTGAGCATGTGGTAATTCCATAGTTTAATCCCTTTTCTGCAGATATCAAAACTTCAGATATTTTGGAGTTAATCAAAATTATTGTGTATCCACCTTAAAGTATTTCCAACAAGGGGAAAAAAGAAATACCACATTTCACAGCTGATTATTTTTTCTTATTTCCTTATTGCTGCCAGCACTTGTCATATATCAATCAGATGAAGAAATGAAACCTGAGGAAATCAGTTTCATTAGGACTGAAGATAATCTTTTTCAGGATCCATCCTTTCCTCCCAGGCCAGGTTCCTCCCCAGACTCACCCCAGCCCTGTGCAGCACAGGGATGGACAGATGTTTTTCTGTCTCATGCATTCCCAAACATCCCCAAGGAGTTTCATTCCCAAGATTCGAGGCCAGCAGGGTTTGAGCAGCCTGACCTGAGCCCAAGCAGGGCCCTCGGGGTTTGTCCATCACCAGCCATCACCAACTGCAGCTGCTGATCAAGGTAATGAGCTGGAGACCACCCAGGGCATCCCAAGCTCAGCTGGGAGGGAAGGCAAGGCCTGCAAGCCCTGCCTCAAAGGAAATTTGATTAATGAAATGGACAGACTTCAGAAAGGCTGAAAAGAACAAATCAAACCTTCTCCCTTCAGCTGTTTCAAGGAGGGAGAATATTTCCCTCTGCTGTGTCCACAACACCCCCATGGCAAACCCCACCTGTTAAATTGCAGTTGCTTTCCCTCTGCTTGAGGATTCCTTCCCAAATCCCAAACATGGGTCATTTTCTGTGTGTTTGGTTGGTGGTTTTTGCAATTAGAAGATGTTTTGGGATGTCACGGCAGTTTGAGTTGGTTTTTCATGTAGGAGTAATGAGAGGAAACTTGTTGGTGCATGTTTTGATCTGCTTTGCTTCCTCCCTAAAATGAAACTTGGCAATGTGGTATTTGGAGCTGGTGGGAAAGAAATTCCTTCTGGTTCTTCTAATCCATTGTGCAAAATGTGAGGCATTTCCTACCAGGATTCCCTCGTGCTTTTGATGTCATAACAGAGTAAAATGCTCCCTGAGAAAACTTTTCACCCCAAAATCTACCTCAGTGGTAAATATTATAAAAAATACATGAAAACTTTCAAGTGTTTTTTTAGAGGAATTCAGGGGCAGGGATCATCCAGGGAAGGAGGCTGTGGGATACCTGAAATGCCTTTGGAGAAGCCCTCCAGAAGGATTTGTCTCTTTGAGACCAATCCTGAAACTTGCATTGATCCTTCTCTCATGGAAAAGGGCACCACACCCGCACATCTGTAAGAATTCAGGAAATCATGTCCTAGAAAGTATATTCTGTCCCGAGTGCTGGGATTTGATGGGATTTTAGCAGGGGGTGAGCAGAACCTGGCTTCTCTCTCCTGTTCCAGAACTGGGGGCTGGATTTGGGTGGGCTCCCCATGGGATGCTGTCCCACCAAAGCAGTGCCTGTCTCTTCATGTACTTACTGAAGGAAAGGCATAAATGTGATTTTAGATCCTATTTCTGATGAAGCTGTGTGGTTAAGCAGTGGTTCCAGCTCACACAAGCATTCCCACTTGGAAGAATTTCCTGCCTGGCATTTCTTTCATAACTCTGTTCCAACACTGCTTTACTAAGAAGGTTATTCTGGTAATTTTTTTTTTTTTTTTTTTTTTTTTTTTTTTTTTTCTGCAAATAAAACTATTTTTGAAAAACAGCTCCTTCCTAAGGGCAGCCAAGTGTCAAAGGCAGAGTTATGGATGGTGTCAGCTGCGTGTGGAAACCCACGCTCCATTTACTCATTCCAGCTGTGGGAGCTTGGCTGTGCAAATGCTGAGTGCTGCTCGTGTACCTGTCACTGCAGAGATTTTAATGAACATTGATCATGTTCAGCCAGACCTTGATTTGAATCAAGTGGATGGAAAGTCATTTTTAAAAGCACACTGTGAAGTTTTTGCTTTGTAGTGGTGTAGAGTGTTTAGGATGAACCTGAAAAAAAAAATCATCCCAGCTTTGAAAAGTTCTTGCTGGGTGAGAGAGGATTTGCACATTCAGTTTGGTCATCTCAGAAGGTTTATTTATAATTTAAAGTAATTTTTCAGCACAGCGTGTATTTATATTTACTTTTACAGAGAGAATTATTAAGGTTGGAAAAGACCTCCAAGATCAAGACCAAGACTTTTAATTAGTTTTAAAAACCCAGTAGTTTAAAATTGCCTTTAAATATTCCCTTTGGGAAAACAGCTCTGGTTGTGTTTATGCAGAACTGGGTTACATAATTTGGGGAAATAACCTTTGTCTCTTTGCTCGGCTGAGCAGCCTGGCCCACCAGACTCCTTCTGCTGTTGCAGGTGATGGGAAATGTGAAATGCTGGAGTGCTGGGCTGCCAGATTCCTGCTGACAGGGATGGATCCTGGAGAGCTGTGCCCTGGGGCAGACAGATGGGACCCATTTGATGCCCGGCACGGTTCCCCCCATCGGGAGCTGCTCCCTCCTTTGTAGGGCACAGTTGGCTCCAGGTGTCCCTTGGGAAGGACAGAGTGACCCCAGGGTGTGACCACAGCGGAGCTTTTGGGAAACCCACAGCCAACAAATGGGTTTGGGAATCCCAGGGAGACGGAATTGTTGTGTGGTGTAAAACTGCCATGTTCATTTTGAGTCTCGTTTCATTAAATGTCCATTTCTGCCTGGGCTGTTTGGGTGAAAGTACCTGAAATAGAACTGGTTACAGTGGTTGCTTAAAAGCCTGATTTTATTGCAGCTCTGGAGGAAAAAAACCATAAATAAAATCTTTCTAAGCGAATTCAGTGCAAGTTTCCTAATTGAAAGAAACAACTTATTGCAGGAGGAAAATATTGAGTATTTTTATTGTAATAAAAACTTCACAACGTTTAGCTTAAAACAAAGACTCCAGTGAAGTCTGCAAGCAAATAAATTGATCTGCAGGCTCTGCATTTGTGGTGAGCAGAGTAAAAAGAAAGAAATCCATAGGTCATTCCTGCAAGAATAAAGCTAATATTAGCCCAGGAGTCACTCTTAAATGCTGTTTACATAATGATCTTGGAAGGTGCTGAGATTTACAATTTAATTGTGTATTTGAAGGTAGAATCCTTACAAAATAGATGGTTTCATTCCTTTAGGGACTAGGAATACAATGTAAGAGAGTCTAAGCTTGGGGTTTTTTTTCCCCCTTATTTTCCTTTTCAAATTCTTTTAACCATAACCCTCTGACTCTGGAATGTGTGGAAGACAGGGAATATCAAAGAAGAGCAATCAGGTGCTAATCCTACTTAACCAACCTTTGACTTGCAGCATCTGCTGTATTTTTAGTCTGAAAGGAGCAGAATTATCATTCCCAGTAATTTGATAAGTGTTGTCATTTTCCTTTGAAGAACTTATTTTAATATTTTTTTTTATCAGCACACCTGCTCCCTCGAGAGTAAACCAGCAAGTAATTTATGCAGTGAAAATCCTTGCCAGTTTTTAAGTGAGAATAAATATTTCTGAGATGCTCATGGTTATAAAACTTGATGGTTTGCCCACAGATCTTCTCCTCTTCTCACTGTTGTGCAGTGGTGTCAGTTTGAGATGTGATAGCCGGATCTTTGGGATTTTTCCAAAGAATCCTTAAAGAAAGTTCATCAAATTGAAGTTCAGCTCTTCCTTAGTTTTGAAGTGTTGCTGTGTGGTTTTTTGGGCTTCCATTGCTGATGGATGAAGCTGCCCTGGTGCTGGGCATGCCAGAGATCACTGGAGTGGGGAATCTCCCCAGTGGGGCTGGAGATGCCTTCTCATGGAATGTTGTGGGGATGTGTGGAAATCATGGCCTGCTCCAGAGCCTTTGGTTTCCACCTGGGGACTCAGCGCAGCAGTTTCTTGTCCTGATTTCCCTTTGTTTCATGATAATTCCTGAATGCCTTCAGCACCACCCCACACAAAAGTGAGGGGAAAAAGTTCCTTGAAAGTCTCTCCCAGCAGTGATTGTCCACTTCTGATCCCTGAGGATGATCAACCAAATCTCCAGCTTTGCAATTCTGACAAACAAAAACCACTTTATTTTTGTGCTTATTTCCCCATTGCTGATTTATGGAAAGAACTTTTTGGTGATGAGGACTAATGTGGTGTTTTTCCCTTTGGGGGCAGATTTATGAAAAGATCTTTTTGGTGATGCACATAGGACTAATGTGGTAAAGGAGAATTTTGTCCCTTTGGGGACAGATTTATGAAAAGATCTTTTTGGTGATGCACATAGGACTAATGTGGTAAAGGAGAGTTTTATCCCTTTGGGGACAGATTTATGAAGAGATCTTTTTGGTGACCCAGGTGGGACCAGTGTTGTAAAGGAGAATTTTACCCCTGGAACGTTTGGTGTTAGAAATCGACGTGGAGCTGTTTGTGTGGGGAGGGGCAGGATCTGAAATGATCTCTGAGAAGGCAATGGTTGCTCAGGGAGGCAGGGAATTGCAGGTTATCAGCCCGTGGGTTGGTCCCACAGTGAGGACTGAGAACATCAGGCTTGTGTTGGGCTGTGTGTGGAGCAAAACCCCTGATGCAGGCAGAGGTGTTTGCTCAAAGCATCCCCCAGTGCAGGCAGAACGGTGCTTGCTCAGGAATGTGAGGCTTTTGCTGCTCTTTTCCTCTTTTATTTTCTACTCCTTGTTCTCTTTACTCCTCTCCCCCATCCATGAGATCTGTTAATGCCATGATGGATTTTCTGTGTCTTTGGAGACGAGAAGCTGTGCCCACAACTTCCCTGAGATTCCCTACGAATCATAACCACGGCAGTCACTCCAGCCTCTCTCATCGTGGCATTTCCAAGTTGCGATGCTCTTTCAGAGCTGTTATTTAACGTGGAATTTGGCACTGCTCGAGGCAGGATGTCCCTGATGGGCAGCCAGGACAGCAGGAGCTTGGGTGGGCTCTGTCTCCTGCAGTGGTGGAGCTGATTAAGGGTTTTGTCATCGCCAGAGACCCCTGGGGCTCAGACTGACAGGGCCTGGGTTGTTCTGTGTTCTGCTCCTCTGCACTTGTGTGCTCCTTCCTCCCCTGGCTGTATTCAGTGAGAGAGGAGAATAGTAAACACCAATAAATGAGCTGGGTCACGTGTGTGGTGTTCAACATGCAGAGATTTTGAGAGAAAGCTTTGTTGTTACATGAAATAAAAGTAAATATTCTGTCCAGCTCTCCAGATTTCCCCAGAAGGTTGGAAGGGAGGCAGAGATCAATCATTGATAAAGATGGCCTGTGGCAGTGGGTAGATGACGCTGTCAAAGCAACTGAAAAGCAATAAAACACACAAAACTGCTGAAATATTGTCATTCTTAGAGATTTCTGCTTAAAAATCTTTGATTTCTGCACCCTCAGGCTCCCAGTTCTTCTGTAGCCCGGAGAGGTCTCAGACCCTGAGTGCATTTTTTAATGCCTGGTATTTTTTTTTGTAGAAAACAGGTTGGGGAAAGGGCCAGAAGAGGGAGAACCTTCCCTTTCTTCTTCCTTGACTTTCTGTGCTTGTTGCCAGAGGGGAAAGTGCTTTTAGGAACATCCTCTAGCAGGAGGTAAATGAAATTATCAATAAAGTGTACAGCAAAGCACACTCAAATATTTAATATTGGATTCATGAGCATTGGAGTCACATTTTCCTTCCAAAATTCTGCTCGGCTGTTGTGGCTGGAGTTGGCAGAATGCAGGTGTGCTCAGCTGGCCTGGACCTTAAAAAAGAGAAATTCTGTTTTCTTTTTCTTGCTGGGAATTTCAGGGGTCTCAGGGAGAGCTGGGGAGCAAATTGCCCAAATGATGTGTCCAGTGTAAGATATTCCATGTTTCATTCCTTACCTGACTCACAGAGAGCTGAGAGAGCCCTGAAATGTAAATAAGGTTTTGGGTGTCCTCCCAAGTCCCCAGATGTTCGTGGCTGCACCCCTGAAGTTCACAACGCAGGGTTTATTTTCTGTTTGATTTTCTTCCTAAATCCTAAAGGAATTAAAAGCTACCCCTCAGTTAAGCTGAAAGGGGAGTCACCAGTGCAGGCACCACCACGTGAAATACAATTTTTATTTACATGTTTTCCTCCAATGAGCTGCTGAAGCAATTTATTCGCCTAAGTTATAAAGCAGTAGAAATAGAAATGACAAACTAGTGGTACAGCACAGAGCAAATGTTATTTTGGAGTCCTCTCCACTTCCTAGAGTTGATTTATGGGCTCCTTTCTGGCTGCTGGGGTGGCCCATCCTAAAGACAGGAGGAAATGGTGCAAGAAATGGTTGGAATTGCAACAGGAGCCTGAGGTTTCTGTGATCCCCTGCTCCCAACCATCCATCCTCCTCTCCCCTCCACTGAGTTTTTGTAGCAGGGAAGGAATTTGGAGAGACAAAATTCAGAGCTAAATGATGATTTTACAAACTCCCTGTGTGATGCTTAAGTGGTGCTTCCTGTACTTAAAAGTGAAATGGTGCAGCAAGGAGTTGGCTTCAAGAGAAACAATAAATCAAAGTAAATAAAAAAAAAATTAAACTTCCTTATGCCTGGCTGTCAAAAGTTTTGAGTGAATAAACCAGTTTTAACATTGTTAAATGCAGTTCATGGCATCTTTCCTGTGAAGTGCTGCTTAAAACAAACAGTTTTTCACTGACGGCATAAAAATTGTTTCCCTAACATGCCCAGAGGTGAAATGACTGCCTGGAGGAAATAAAGCTGGCAGATTTTTTCTCTCCAACTGCAGAAAGTCTTGGGGCTGTAAAAGCTGTTGTGTGGTTTAACTAATTTCCTTTAAACTGACAGGAGCAGCAAAGCAGAGGATGTATTTTCCCTGGTGAGCTGATATTTGGGGTTGTTTATGAGCTCCTGCAAATTGTCACTTCAGGAAAGCAAAACAGGAGGAGGATATGCAGGGGGGCAGAGATGGGCTGGGTGTGCAAACTGCATTTTGTACAGGGCCTAAACATACTGGTAAGGCAGTGTGGGAAGTGGCATTTTGCTAGGGCTGAGTGAACCATCCCAGAACAAAAATGCCATCCTTGAGTCTTCCTCCCTCCTGCTCTTTGCTCCGTCCCTGGAGGGTTCTCCCTCCTCTCTGCAGCAGCACCAGGTGAGGCTCTCGTGGTGAGCAAGTGAGGGAGGGATTTTTATTTCCCCAGGTGCCTGCAGGGATTAGAATTGGAAATCAGGGAACAATAAGAGACCAGATTGCCCCGAAGTTTATGCTGGGTAAAACCATTCTCCATCCTCTCACCCAGTAAAAACCCAAATATCCCAAGATATTTGGGATAGATATTTGGGATAGATATTTGGGATAGATATTTGGGATAGATATTTGGGATAGATATTTGGGATATCTATCCCAAGAGCTGCCCCGTTCATCCCTGCTCTGTTTGAATGGACAGTGGCTGATGTTGAACTTGCATCCAGGAGTGTGATCCTGATTTAAAAATAAATGGGAATTATTAATTCTCAGCTGCAGCATCTGCCTGGGTAACATCCTGCTCCCTGAGCAGGATCAGGGGAGGAAGAGCAGAGCATTCCCATCCCTCTCATTCCTAACCCTGGTCTGAAATCTCTTTTTTCACTTCAGGCATAAGATCTGGGTATTTGGAGGTCATTAGGAGAGGTGGCACAACCTCAGAAGCCACCTTGATCTTTTTCTTGAGCTGCTGGTGAATGGTCTTGGACAGAAGAAAAAGGAATTTAAGGTCTGGTGGTCTTTATAGGGATTTAAGATGAGGATTGTGTATTCTCAAGGAATATTGAGGAGATAGAGGCTGGAGCTCCATGAACCAAACAGAATTTGGGAGGTTGGGGTGCTGTGGCAGCACTGAAATAATCAGTGAGCAGAATTAGCAGTGTTCTCTGAGAGAATATTCTGGGAGGATGTTTTAATCTCAGGAATGACCACTGAATCATTTATTCACCTGGTTTACAAATATTTTTATGGAAAACACTTGAGGTTTTAATCAGGCACTCCATAAACAATTTCTGTATCTCAGTGCTGAGAAGTTTAATGGAAATCTGGGCATTTGGGAATATTTTATTCACATTTAGGAACTATTTCCAGTCTTTGGGCACCTGCACAGCTGTTGAAAAGGAAAGTGGGGACCCCCCCTGCCTGATCCCTTTTTCTTCATGGAGAACTTGGATTAGATATTTAAAATTTTATTTAAATCACTGCTGAGATGCTGTGTATTTGTACATGGCACAATCTTAACGGAGTGTTTTGATATTACTTTGATTGCTCAAATGCATTTCCAAATGTTAAAGGATTTTAAATCCTTTCCAGAAGGTTTTAGAAGCAATGCAGATGATCCTGCCTGAGATTGTCCACTCGCTGCTTTTCCAAGTTTTCAGTCTTCCCAAAGAAACCAAAGTTTCAGTAAATCCCCAGTTTCCAAGGAACTGCTCCAAAGTTCTCTTTATCATTTGTTCTGCTGCTCCCAACACACCTTGGTAGGTGTTATATAAATGTACAATAATCCTTGCCAACACAGGAAAACAAAATCAGTTTGTTGGAATTTGTGGAGAAAAAAATATTTGGATAGAAATAAAGCACTATCCTCAGATAATTTTTCTGATTTTTTTTCTTTTCCCTTCCATAGCATCCATTTTTTTTTTCCTGCATGCAGGAGAATAATTGGGGTTTGAGTTGAGTTGTGCCTGTGTTGTTCCATTCTGGATTTTCATTTAGGTATCTCATAAAATCCCTGTCGGTTGTTGCAGTTCCTTGCCCTTTTCTATGCTAATAATAGGAGGGGGAAAATAAACAATTAAGACAAATGAATTAATTCCTGTCTCAATATTGTGTATTAGGAAAACAGTTCAGGGGAACAAATGGACATAGATTTGAAATTTTGAATAAATATTAATAATAGTTACAGCAACAATAAAGAAGAAACAGAGAGTAAGGGAATTAAAGTGACCTTGAATGCAGGTACATTATTACTGTATAGACATTGTTTGACTTTAATTTTTATTAATGTAGATAATGGCTTACATGGGCCTTATGGCTGCATTACCAGTGCTCTAAAATTTAATTAGATTTTTAGAGCAGCTGTTAATGTCTTCTCTAGGATTATATCATTCAGGGGCAGTGTCAGAAAACTTCAGCCATTTCATTAGACTCAGAAGAAACTGAAATGAGGTATTTTGTCCACAAAACTACCCTGAATTCCTGAGTCTTTCTCATAACAAGCCATTGAAATTGCATTTATTTTATCCTTGCACTGCAGGGGATGGATAACATACTAAACCACAGGGAGAAAAAGGCTGGCTGGGAAATATTAGACAAAGGTTTGTAGGATTTGGAGGTTTGTTTCTTGCTTTGCTAGACCCTAGATTCAGTCAGTGATATTAACTTGGAAGAAGCCCGTTTTTAAGTGAACACAAGGCAGGAATAAATGTCCTCACCATGGTGGAATATAAATGAAAGTGTTTTATTTTAATGACCAAAGAAAGGAGGAGTTGTGTTTTTTTATTGTCCTGTCCAGCAAAAATATAATTAAGACAGAAATGCAACAAATGCAGCAGGATCTGTATTTTTGTAGCTAATGTAAGAGAATTTTGTGAAGAAGCAGCCGTGGTGGTCCTGCAGAAAAGGTTTGAGAGCTGATCCAATTCCAGGCAGTGAAACAAACCTCAGTTCAAAAGCTGAGAGCTGCTATTTCAGCCTGCTGTAATTCAGGTGGAGCAGAGACACCCAACAGTGGTACCAGGGATGCTGGGTGTGCACGAGAGGGTGACCAGGAGGAGCTGTGAATGGAAATTTGCCATTCTGGCAGCATTTTCCGAGACATCTCTGTAAAAGATGTGGATTTTTAAATGGCTGGTGTGTGGTTTGAGGTGGGCATGATGCCTCAGGTTTTAGTTTTTATATTTTCACATTCTGTGCTGCTTTAGTGTGTGGGTCTGGGTTCACATCAGGGATGCTGAGCTCTGTGCCCAGAGCAGGGAGACAAAACAATTCCTGCTCCAGCTGGGCACCAAGGACAAATGACCCAAATCTCAGCCCAGGAGCACAAACCCCGTGGGCTGCAGAGAGAAAAACAAGCAGGGTGGGACTGCAGGGGCTAAAGCTGGGATGGGACAATGAACTGCAAGGTGCCAATGGAGCAGAGCTGATCCCAGGGACAGACCCCGTGCCCATCGTGCATTTTGGGGCCATTTGGGTTCATCTTGGGTGCAGCCCTGGCTGGGCTCTGGTGCTGCCCAAGGTGGATCCATGGAGGAGATCCTTTGGATAAATCCCTGCTTTATTCTGGGACTCTGCCCAGCCTCTGCTCTGGGGCAGCCTGCACAGGGCACCATGCAGAGGACCAGGGCTCAGCCTGGGGTGGGTTTGTGTCCTTGGCTGCACCCACTGGCCCTGGGGCTGGATCATCCTTCTCCCAGCCCTTGGAGATGCCAGGATGACAATCCATGCATGGAGAAGGCACAGGAAATCATTTTAAGGTGTTTTGTTCTATGTTTGGTCCTCACCTGCGCATGCAGCTTCTCCAGTAATGCTTTGCTGTCACCCAGGGAAGAGCTGGAAACCTTTGCTGCCTCCCCAGTTCCATCAGGCTTGGAATTATCCATCAGTGAACTTCTGAAGTCTTCCCCAAGACTGGATTTGGGGCTGTAAATTGTCCTTGTTTATGTGAGAAACTTCAGAGGTGGCTGCTTGGGCTCCTGGTTCTATCCAGGATCTCTTTTCCTTTCACTTTCCTTTGGTTATTTAGGAGCAGCTCTCAGAGCAGTTTTTCTGGAAGTGCTTGAGGGTTCTAAGGCAAGACATGATGCAGAATATCTTTAAAACATATTTAGGAGAAAAGTGCATAAAAAACTGGAATTATGTGATGTGTGGGAAAGAGGTGCCTCATCCAGGGTGAGGTTGTGTTGCAAAGCAAACCTCTCTCTGTAAAAGGAGAATTTTTGGAAGCTTTGCTGCTGTTGCCTATTAACATGTATTCCACCTGTTAATGAGGAGGATGAAGAAAGTGCATTTTTCTGGCTTGGTAAAGGTTGAATTTCAGTATTTAGCTTATCAAGGTGGCGGTGAGAGTGAGTGCTAATGGTGCAGGGTGGAGATGTGAATGGAGCAAAGGATGAGATGTGCTGGGTAAAGAAATTATAATGATGAATGACAGTGACCTAATTTATGAAACAATCCTCTGGTATTGAGCAATTCACTAATTTGTAATTATATGAGGAACTGGCCAAGAACAAAACCAATCCTGTCAGAATCCTCAAAAGCCATCAGGGATTCCTGTCAGAAATCAAAAGGCACCAGGAACTGCTGCAGGTTTGAGCAGCCCTGGTGCTGTGCAGCTCCTCCCAGTGCTCCACACAGGAATGCAGAGCTGGAAATGAGGATCCAAACCCAATTCCAGTCCTTAACGACAGAATTAACCAGAAGAGTTTCTGGCATGTCAGGAATTCTCTCCAAAGCCTGAAGGAGAAAGCTCCCAGGCTTGTTTGCTGAAGGGCTTCAGTGTGGAAAGGTGCCTGTGGAGCAGGGATGGGGTTCAGAGGGAGCAGACACCTGAGAGCCCCTGGGGCAGGCACTGGTGCTGCTCCTTGGTCTGCTCTCTGTGCCATGGACTCGGAGAAATGAAAAGAAATAGGGAAAAGTGGCTGTTTTAACGATTAGAAACTTTATTTTTGGTGAAATGCAGCTCTTAGGGAACCCACAAAGCCTGCAGTGAGTAACTCTGGGCTAATCTGGTGTTGCTGGAGTCCTGTGAAGCAGCTGGAGATGGGTTTGGGGTGGGTTTGGGGTGGGTTTGGGGTGGGTTTTGGGTGGGTTTTTGGATGGGTTTTTGGATGGGTTTTTGGGTGGGTTTTTGGGTGGGTTTTGGGTGGTTTTGGATGGTTTTTGGTGGTTTTTGTGGATCCTGAGGAGCAGTGGGCGCATCAGGGGCAGCCCCTGAGGGATGTGCTGGAGCAGGGAGCAGGAGCTGCAGCAGGACCTGCCCTGGGTGCTGCAGTGCCCCCAGAGCAGCAGCAGCCTTGCCTTTCACCCTGCTGAGTGCCAGGGTGGGATGGTGGCTCAGGAAACGACAGGGAAATGCTCATCAGCCAGGAAAAATCAGCATCCAGCCCAGCCTTTATTCGTTCATTGGTTGCTTTAACTGGAGGCCAGGCCTCTTGGTTCCCACATCATTCCACGTGAACCGTGACTCTGCCCAAGAATTTATCCTTTAAAAAAGTTGAATCAACACCTGAGATGCCCAAGGCATTGGGAGAGGTGGGAACAGAAACGTTGTGTTTATTTCCAGGTGAGTGCAGCAACGTGAGCTGCTCCTCCTCACTCAGGGTTTGACAGATTCATTGAATAATTCTTAAAAATTAATCTCCAGTGCTTGGAAAATGGGGGATTTCTTGGGTACCTCTGTCTTTAAGCACTCACTTTTTTAGGATTCTGTTTGCTGTGACCAGCCCCAGCTGAGCCTGAGGAGGTTTGGTGTAATTGGATTAAGGGATTTCTGTAGCTGCAGGGTGAGCTCTGTCCATAAATGGATCCAACACCTCTGGAAAGGATCCCTCGCCCCTGAGGGCCTTTCCTGCATTTCAAATGTAAATAAAAATCATTTCAAAATCAAAGAAATCTCTGTAGTTAGTAGAATTTCCAAAAAAACGGTTAATCCCAAAGAGCTTTTCTATTTGATGCTTAATAGAGCTGAGTTAATAATTCATAATTTAATGTATCTGATTAATTTTGCCTCTTTTTCTTAGAATGTCTTCAAAGCACATAACAATTATCTCAAATGTACTTATTCAGGATGACTTGGTGACCTCTCTTTCTAGATCACTTATTCCTGATTCAATTTCTCATAGCACTGCACAATTTCCATTGGCTATCGTTCGTTATTTCCCTGCTAATTGAGTAATCACAAATCCAGTTAAAAAAATAAATAAAGAACGACCCTCTGGCAAGAAGAAATACTAAAAATGGATTAAAAATTCCTTTTGTCCAAAGCCTTGCTGCCTTGCAAAAACCTTCCTCCAGCTGAGGAAGACCCAGTGCTCATTTAAGAAAAACAACTGATGAAATCCAGTTGTCCTGGGAATTTGCAGTGCTTTTTTTATCCAAGTGATGATCTAACTCTATAAATTGTATAAAGATAATTAACCTGTGCCATCAGATGCAAAGCTCTTAATATCAAGAAGTGGATTTGCATAATCTATTGCTAAGTGCATGTGTTTATTTCAGTAAAGTTCAGGAATTACACTGGAATTACACCAGGGCTGAGCTGCCCAGCAGCGCCTGTGGCTCATTAGGGGCAGATTTTCCCCTTTTATTTCAATGTACTTTTTATTTTTAAAATATAAAAAAGCCCCTTAGTGGTCAAATAGAGGCCTTAATGTGCTGGATTCATTAAAATTAAGGATTTTATTTGGCTGTTATGTTTCTTCCCCTCTCCCTGGCAGTCTGTGGTGTCATTTGAGGTGGCCATGCCAGCCCAGCAAAGCAGTTTGTTAATGAATTTCCCACAAATTAATTTTCTCCATTACCACAGCCTCGATAAACACAAGCAATTATTTTTATGGACCAGAAATAAAAGAGATAATAACAACAACTTACTGGACTTTCGCTTGTGGAATTAAAAGTACTTGTCTTTTGGCCTTTTTTCATTAGGGGCTCTTCGAAATGATTGCAAATAAAGGAGTGGGGAAAAGCAGGAATTGCTGGATACAGCAATTTTAGGAAATAAAGGAATGGGGAAAACCAGGAATTACTGGATACAGCAATTTTAGGTTTAGGCTGTTGATTTACCCTAATTTTGTTTCCACATAACGCTGAATTTTGTTGTCTTAAACCTATTGATACCTTTAGGTGGCTAATTTTTTTCCTCTGGTTATTTGTAGTCACATTTCAATATTTTTTTTCCTAAAAGAAGCTTTTTGTCTCCAAGTGAAGCAACTCAAAGGTATCAGCACCAAATCTGATAAATGGACACCCCATGGGTAAGGAAATTATATTGGCTTAATACCTCAGGCAAAGTGAGATGCAATCTCAGCAAAAGAATCCTCAAGGAGCAGGAGGAAAAAAGGGATTAACATTTGAGGAAAAAAGGGATTAACATTAACATTTGAGGAAAAAAGGGATTAACATATTATTTGAGGAAAAAAGGGATTAACACTTTCCTTGTAGCTCTGGGGGGAGAGAATTGTCTTTAATGCCTTTATGGAGGTTCAAAACCCAGCGTTAGGTGATTTGTAGTGTGCATTTCAGGAATATTTTTATAGAAATATTTTTATAGAAATTAATATATTTATAGAATATTTTAATAGAAATTAATGGAGTCAAGCTTTAATAGTTCATGTGGCTTTAAAGGGAAATTGGGATCATGGAATCACAGAATGCTTTGGGTTGGAAGGGAATTTAAAGATCAGAGACACTTCCCACTGTCCCAGGTGCTCCAGCCCCAGTGTCCAGCCTGGCCTTGGGCACTGCCAGAGGTCCAGGGGCAGCCCCAGCTGCTCTGGGCACCCTGTGCCAGTTTATATCTGTATTTATTTATATTGGCTCTCCCAAGGTTTTACACAGTGGCACTGGTAGAGAAGGGATTCTTCCCAGGAATGTTAATTTGGTTTTAATTTAACAATCTTCAGAATTTAATGGTAAAGTTGAAAAAGACAGGTTTGGTCGCTGGGTTTATTTGGGGATTTCAGGTTGGGTATAAATGGCTGTGGGAAGAATCAGGGAATCACAGAATCAGAATGGTTTGGGTTGGAAGGGTCCCTAAAGATCATTTATTGCCAGCCCCATCCATGGGCAGGGACACCTCCCACTGTCCCAGGGTGCTCCAGTTCTGTCCAGCCTGGCCTTGGGCACTGCCAGGGATGCAGGGGCAGCCCCAGCTGCTCTGGGCACCTGTGCCAGGCCTGCCCACCCCACCAGAGAACAATTCCTGCCCAAGATCCCACCCAGCCCTGCCCTGGCAGCGCTGAAGCATCGGGCAGGACAGCCCAGGCTGTCTGTGCCTGCCTTGCTCGGCTGCTGTGGATGTGGTGTCAGGAACCCACAGCCCCCATCCCTGTGCTCTCTGTGCGCCTGGGGCCCTGTCCCCACAGCCAGCCCTGTGCGCGACTTTGGGGTGTCCCTGCCCAGAGCAGAGAGCAGAGCCCTCTGCCGAGCCCCAGCCCTGCTCTCCTGCCTCTGCTGGACAAAGAATGCGGGGTTGGGGCACAGAATTTGGAATGTTAACCCCAAAATCAGGGCATGTAGATATGGAAATAATCCCCCTCCTTCTTCTGCGTGATTTTGAGGAATATAAGAAATCCATAAGGGATCATCAAGCTATTTTTACATAAAACCTGACTGCAATAACTGCAGGTGTAATTGGATCCTCTGCTGAAGGACTTCTCGGTGTTGTTTTTATTTATTTTAGGCTGCTTTCTTTAGGAAATGCTGTTCACAAAAGGCAGTGTCACGTAATGTTAAACAGAAAATAAATTTTCTGCGTTCACCTTGAGGGATTTTGGAAGTTCCAAATTATAAAAGCTGTAATAACTTCCATTTAGAAGGCTTTTGA
Source organism: Emberiza elegans (assembly GCA_024865655.1). Taxonomy (NCBI): domain Eukaryota; kingdom Metazoa; phylum Chordata; class Aves; order Passeriformes; family Fringillidae; genus Emberiza; species Emberiza elegans. The sequence goes on along the minus strand of JALJVW010000260.1, from coordinate 2,033,178 downwards.
CAGGAGGGAAATGAAAAACGAGGAGAGAATGTTTCCACAGAAAGTTATTCCAGCTCATTTTTATAAACAAAACACACCAACTGTGTAAAGCAGAAATAGCAACATTTTCTTTGACTGCTTTTTCTGAATGCCTGGCTTCAAACCCTCAGTCCTGAAGCTACTGAAGGACTTGTGGGGATGATATGCTCAAAGAAATTCCAGCAGCCCACACAGCTCCCATCTGCTTGGAACAGAAGCGCAGCCTGCATCAGACATTAATAACAATGTTTAGCTGGGGGGGAGAAGGGAGCATATTTTGGGTCAGTTTAGGCTGAAAGTGTGGCTTAATTTGGCACTGAGTGTGAATTTGGGTATTTGGAAAAGCTAAAAATTCTGGCTGGTGGAAAGTGAATTTTGCTTCAAGTGGGATTTTTTGGGGGTTTGGTTTGTTTCAGTTTGATTTTGGGGGTTTTTTTTTTGTTGTTGTTTTGTTTTGGGGCTTTTTGTTGTTTTCTGTTTGATTTTTTTTTTTTTTTTTTGGATGGGGAAGAAGTTGGGGGAGTTTTTTGGGTGCATTTAAAGAAATTATTTGTGATACTTTCCCTCGTTTCCAGTAGAGCCAGAGTGAATGGGATAGAAGGATTTAAAGCAAACAGTATAGATTTAAGAGGCTAATTACAATAATCCCACTGTAAACTTCCTAATGCTCTTTGGAGGGGGGAGTTTTCTGGCTTTTTTGCTGCAAACTTTTACCATTTGAGAGTGCCTCAGTCCATCAGCCCCGAGATTGTTGTGGGCAAGGTCAGGAGCATCAAGTGTGCAGGTAGTTTGTAACTGGCTGTCTGCAGCAAACAGCAGGGAATTCAATCTATTCCCTGCGCTTGGCTGAGCCAAACCCACGCTCCACAGAGCCACTGGAGCATGGAAAGGCTGCTAATCCATTCTCTGCAGTAATTATTGCAGGGGTGCCCCGCTCCTATCAGAGGGGACGCTCGGCACTTGATGAACTTCAGTGTTACTAATGGCTTTTTTCCCTATTGATAAACCATATTTGGATATTGTTGCTTTTATTGTAAAGACAAGAAGGTGGCCTGGCTCAGAAGAGCAGCACGGCGACCCCAAATTCTAGGGCCACTCGGGCCTATGACAGAAACGCAAACACTAACATGGCAGACGGTTAAAAGACGTTTATTTCTTGTTCAGAGGAGTTATAGAAGTCAGAAGACAGTGCTACGATAAGAAGAGTTTTACATTACTATCTATAGTCAAAAGAAGGTAGAAAACTAACGGAGTTAGTAGAATTCTTTGCTAGAACTAGAAAGAACTACATTCTTGAATGATCTTATCAAGAAAAAAGTTGAAGAAGAAGAGAATCTCGACTGTCTTCGCGTGACATCGCGAGATCTTCTGAGACGCTTTACTGTGTCTCACTACAGGACATTCAGAGACTTGGCTTTGCACTAGGGGAAGGATAGCTTGGAAAAATCTCAAAAAAAGTTATTCTGATTATCAGTGGTGTTCTTGGGAGCTGGGGATGATTCCAGCCAAGCTGCCTGAACTGTGCCAGTGTTTGTCCAGGGGAGTTGTGCTCTCACCATGTCAGTGGGAGAGGGGAATAAAGACATGGACAGCTGCAAAATCAGAGTCTGAAGGGGCTTGGAATTCATGTGGTTTGAGAGGAGGAGTCACTTTCTCTCTGGTGATAGAAAGTGATTGCTCCAGAGAAACTCAAATGCCAGAAAATTCAGATTTTGGTGCATGAGGAAGAGAGGCAAGCCAAGGCTCAGCATTGTCTCTTCTCTTTATGATTCATTTCTAACCTGCTAGCCATTATTTCCTGGGTGAAATCTCTTCCCTCAAACCATGGTTTCTATTTTTCAGAGTGGAAAGGTGGGAGAGGGGAATAAAGATGTGGAAAGCTGCAAATCCAGAGTTTGAAAGTGCTTGGAATTCATGTGGTTTGAGAGGAGTCGTCACTTTCACTCTGGTGATAGAAAGTGATTGCTCCAGAGAAACTCAAATGCCAGAGAATTCAGATTTTGGTGCATGAGGAAGAGAAAGAAGCCAAGGCACAGCATTGTCTCTTCTCTTTATGATTCATTTCTAACCTGCTAGCCATTATTTCCTGGGTGAAATCTCTTCCCTCAAACCATGGTTTTTATTTTTCAGAGTACTTTGCATTTGATACTCTTGTGCTGCCCCTCTCTCCTTCCTACAGATGACACCATCAATTCCATCAAGTTATATTGAATCATTGCAAATTCTCTCTATCCCAGGCATAAATTAGTGGCTGTATTTTCCTCATGTAATGGATCATGAAGAGCAAATCAGCTGTAATCTATTTATGTGATGTAACCTGTTCAGAGGTTCTTAGTGTTTTATTCTTATTTTTGGATAAACCAGTGGTAGCTGATGAACTGGAATTGCTGTCCTTAGATTGTCATGTTCACCAGTCAAGTTCACTACTTCTGAAAAATATTCAGTTCTGAAAAATAACTGGGACTTTGCATCTTTGAGTTCTTCTTTTAGGTGTAAAATAAGAGACCTTTATACCCATCAGCAAACAGGGACAGGGAGAGGTTTTGTGCTTTGTGTGAACACAGGGCTGTGTTTGGGTGGGATTTGTGTTGGTCCCTCAGTTTATCCAGGTTTAAATTGTGTGTTCCAGATGTTCCAAGGGCTGGCAGCCCCCTGGCTTTGTGCTCCCTGTCCACTGTTTTGTTAAGGCCTGAGATAGGCATGTTTCATTTATATATTTTCTAAAGCTATAGTTTCAAAGATCCTCACTACAAGCAATATTCTAAAATTATACTTCAAAAGGTTATTATTGCAAAATTCTTTAAGGCTTACCTACAAGCAGAAAGTTCTTGTCAAAAGCAACATCTTAAAACTTTAATTCAAATGCTCCCAAATCAAGTTAAGACTTATAAAAGTTAATTGTGAACAAAGGATAGATTCAAGGGTCTTCTTCCATGCTTTACTTTCCTCAGGTATTATTAGAATTTGTCTATGTAACTGTCCCATGGTTGGTTTCCGCATATATCACAATCAGAAATACACATGTGGCCTGTATGCACCTGCCACCAAACCCAGCTTTGTATTTCACAAAGGGACAAATCATTCCAATCCTCACATTTTGAGCTTTGCTGGCCTGCAGGAGCTGCTCCTGGGCACGCAGCCTTGGCTTTGCGCAGATTATTTATCCTCTGTTTGGAGATATTTGCAGACTGACAAACTGCACTGTTTGGTTTGCTGGAGTGATGAACCAGTTCTCTCAGCAGTTCAATATTTTGTGATCATCTCAGGAATGTTTTTTGTTGGGGTTTTAATGGCAGAGAAATACAGGCAGCATTAAGGGGATGAGCTGCACTGAGCGTCCCTGCTCTGCCTTTGATGACTCTGATCCATTTGGGAAGTCAACAAAGATGGAAGAGAGAATAAATCTGCCCTTCCATGGCCATCTTTATACAGGCTAAAATAACACATAGGGTAATTTTCCTTCTTTTTCTGAAGCTAAGTGCTTTTTTGTGGATCTCCAGCCTGAGTTTTTCACTCCTGCAGCACATACTTGGAGCTGATAGCTCTCATCTTTTATGGCAGAGATTGCTGAAGCTGAGTAATTAAAGTTATTCTTGACTTCTCTTATTTACTGGAAACGACTGAGCTGAATCATAAAAGACTGAGGATTGTACTTTGAATGGTTTCCTGGATACTTTGCTGCTAGCAAGTAATTCCTTAATGGCATATCAACAACAACAACAACAACAACAAATGTTCTGGAATGGAATCTGACACTTGTGCTCTTTATTCCCTGGAGTGATCCCTGGTGGATGCACACCATGGAAGTGCTGCTTTGCCAGGGTGCTGTCCAAACCTTTTCCATGGTTTTGGCTTTCTAAATATTATTTAACATTTAAAATATATTTAAAATATATTTTTAAAATTTTCTGATATTATTTAAATATTATTTAAAATCTGGAATTAAAAAAATAGAGTTTTGGCTTCTCTAACCACCTCATTTTCTTGTTTTTGTGCACTCCACAGCTTCACCTTCCATCTTTTGCAGGCTGGAACAGGTGCAGTGTGAGAGCATCACCTAACAGGCAGCACACTCATTCCCTGGGGTGGCATGGATGAAATGAAGTGAAATGAAATTCACCAATATGGGTGACTAAATTAAAAAAAAAAAATTAGGGTCCCTCCAAACTATTCCCCTCATTTTGGTTGTCCAACAAATAAAGGAGCTTGTTATTAAAAAAAAAAAAAGTTATTTTCTCTCCAAACAGTGAACTTTTTTGAAAAACCAGTTTTCTGTGAGCTCAGCCTGGAGGATATTAAGCCATTTAAAAAAGCACAACCACAGATTGTGAGATTGTGATGCTCTGTATAGTTTATTAATCACAGAAGGGGTTTTTTTATTCCTCGCCTTTTATTTTTCAGAGTCTCAGAAGGGTTTGGGTTGGAAGGGACCTTAAAGATCATTGAGTTCCAACTGGATATACACCAAGTCCCAAATTGGTGTCATTTATTAATCACAGGATCAGCTTTTCCTCACCTGGATTCCTTAATTATTTTTGTTTTAATTTCCTCACTCTCAGACTCTCCAGGAGTACAGGCTCCTTCAGGCAAGGACAGAAATGTCACTGCAAAGCTGATTTGCTCCCAACAGGAAAATCTACCCTTGATCACAGAGACAGAAACTGAAAAACAAGAATGTGGAAAAACACAGCAGTTCTAGCAAAGTTTGCTGGGTGTAAAGTTGCTTTTAGGGGAGGCTTTTACTTTTAGGAAAGGAATTGTTTTGCTTTATACAGGAGGTGTGTGGGAGGGAGCGCACGCAGGGTGATGCTGCCCAGAGAAGGAAGCGGCTCCTGGAGAGCTGTCCCCAATTTCGTGGTGTTTGTGTTAATATAAATAATTCCCGTCTCCCTCTCAGCCTCCCCAGGCATTGCCACGCTGCTCCAATATTGGGAACATCCATTGCTTTCCCCAGCCTTACAAAATAAGGGGTTCCAAACGTTGTTAGATGAGATTGCTGTGGTTTGTTCAGCGGCTTCAATGCTTCCTTTTGCATCCCTTAATGCAGTTTGGGTTTTTTTTCCTGATTTCTCCCTCCTCTCCTGTGCTGTCTATCACAGGATCCATCAGTTTCCATTTTGGTGATGGTTCTGGTACATATGGAATGGTTTGATGGTGAATCTCTGCTCTCTTTGCAATAACACCTCCTTTATTGCATCCATTCCACCTTAAAGGAATCATTGAGACATCACACCATTTAAAGTTACAAGTTTTTCCTGCCTTTGATGGGCTGTTTCCAGGGGATCCATCCCACCAGGGACCCACAGAGCTGGGAGGAATCCTGTTTGCTAATTACTGCCAGCATTTAGGAACAAATCACAGGGCACCACAGTGAGTCCAGCCCAAGGAACAATAGCATCTGAGTCTGTGCAATTGCTGAGGAAATGAAGACTGAATAGAACTTGAAGGCAATTAAAGCCTTTATTTCCATTTTACTATGGAATAAATACTCCAGGATATTTTGATTTGCTTCACTTTTTGTTTGCTCTGGGGTCTGCCTGTTAATGTGACTGGGATGTATGAGAACTCCTTAATTAACCTGTTTTTGTGGGCATCTCGTGGTTTCTATGAAATGTGTGTGCTGACAGCTCTGGAACAATAATCCAAATAGAAATGACAGATTTGTAAGCATTGGCCAACTAAGAACTGTTCAAGAAATGCAGTTTTTGAATTATTGGACCAGGCTTCTCTGCAAATTGGAATTCAATTCAGTTAATTGAATTCACAGGATCCGTGGCAATTTGCATAAAGTTATAATAAGAGCGTGGTTATCTTTGTAAAAGCTGCAGTTTCGGAATCTTGCATTAAAAATGGAATAATGTAATTTTTATTTTGTAATAGCCGAATGCAGAAATATCTAAATGGCATGGGAACAAAATTGAAATATGTATTTTGCTGTATATGACAAAGACGTTCATGTGCAGCAGCCCCTTGTGGAGGCTGTGTGGGTTGGATGGAGGTGGATGTTGCTCTGTGTGTCCATCACAGCCACTCCTGTCCTGTAGCTTTGCTTTTTTCCAGTTTATATTGCATAAAGTAAATAGAGCTTTTGCTTGAGGCCTGGAAGCAATTCCTTCAAACAGGAAATTCCCATTTCCCCCGTGCTGAGTCTGGGATCTGTGTCCTTGGGCATCCTCCGGCTTGGGATGAACTCTGCAGGTGTCCTGCAGGAATTTCCTGCAGCAAATCTCTTTCCAGAACTTTCCTTCCCTATTTCTCCTGTCTGATGTTTGGGCACATCCATGGGAGTAAATTCAGTCCCTGTGTCCCTCCTGGGGCTGTGCAGGGCTTTCACAAGGACCCTGGGGAAAGAATCCGTTTGCTTAAAGATAAAAGGGGCAATTAAATATTTGTTATGTTGGCCTTAGGAACGGGTGAATGTGATGCTTAAACCAAATATCTGTAAAGCAATAAACCTGCAGGCTGAGGGTGGGAAGGAAACAGTTGTGCAGCTTCCCTCACTGCAAGAAAATCCTGAGAAAATGTTTTCTGTTGGGGTGTTTGAAGTGGAAACTTCAAGAAGGGTTTGCTCCACAAAGTTTAAACAGAGATGAAGTAAAGGCTGAGGCAGAGGAAAGCAAGGTGGTGCTTCAGCTCCATCCCTGCTTCCAGCACAGGCAGCATCCTGATTAAACACAGGGGCTCACTGTGACAGCGTTCACAGGGGTTCCTGGATGAGGGAAGAGATGAGGACCTGACTCCATGTTTCTGAAGGCTGATTTATTATTTTATGATATATATTACATTAAAACTATACTAAAAGAATAGAAGAAAGGATTTCATCAGAAGGCTAGCTAAGAATAGAAAAAGAAGGAATGATAACAAAGGTTTGTGGCTTGGACAGAGAATCAGAGACACCCAGACTGTGATTGGCCATTAATTAGAAACAACCACATGAGACCAATCCCAGATGCTCCTGTTGCATCCCACAGCAGCAGATAACCATTGTTTGCATTTTGTTCCTGAGGCCTCTCAGCTTCTCAGGAGAAAAAATCCTAAGGAAAGGATTTTTCAGAAAATACCACAGCTACAGTTCTCCACTCACCTCCTGTGCAGACAGGCTGGAGGCTGTGAGCAGGGCTCATTCTGCATTTCACCTGTGAGGATGCTCCCCTTGGCAGGAGGTGCTGCTCCCTCCCTCCCTCCCTCCAGCACGGCTCAGCTGCTGCTGCTGCTCCCCAGGGATGCAGGGCAGGGAGAAGCCTCCTGCACACCCCAGCTGAGGGCAGAGCAGCAGGGATGAGGCAGGGATGAGGCAGGGATGTGCAGCTCCTGCTTCCCTGGTGCAGCCCAGAGGGTTCTGCTGCCTCACAGAGCATCCCTGCACACCCCAACTCTCCTCCCCTGGCTGCTCCTGGGCTCCTCTGCTCTCTTTGCTGCTGAGACAGAATCCTCTGCTCAGAGCTCAGCAGTTCTGGGCTTTTTGAGAGGCTCAGCATTGATTCTTTAAGGAAATTGCCCCTCCTCAGGACCAGAGATAGAAACAACCACATGAGACCAATCACAGATGCTCCTGTTGCATCCCACAGCAGCAGATAACCATTGTTTGCATTTTGTTCCTGAGGCCTCTCAGCTTCTCAGGAGGAAAAATCCCAAGGAAAGGATTTTTCAGGAAAATACCACAGCTACAGTTCTCCACTCACCTCCTGTGCAGACAGGCTGGAGGCTGTGAGCAGGGCTCATTCTGCATTTCACCTGTGAGGATGCTCCCCTTGGCAGGAGGTGCTGCTCCCTCCCTCCCCTCCCTCCAGCACGGCTCAGCTGCTGCTGCTGCTCCCCAGGGATGCAGGGCAGGAGAAGCCTCCTGCACACCCCAGCTGAGGGCAGAGCAGCAGGGATGAGGCAGGGATGAGGCAGGGATGTGCAGCTCCTGCTTCCCTGGTGCAGCCCAGAGGGTTCTGCTGCCTCACAGAGCATCCCTGCACACCCCAACTCTCCTCCCTGGCTGCTCCTGGGCTCCTCTCTGTCTTTGCTGCTGAGACAGAATCCTCTGCTCAGAGCTCAGCAGTTCTGGGCTTTTTTGAGAGGCTCAGCATTGATTCTTTTTGAAGTCCTTGCCCCTCCTCAGGACCAGAGAGCTTGTGCTACAGTACTGCAGTCACAGATGTCCCCTGTAACTATTAGCAGGATGGCATCTTAAACCTTAAACTTTCCACCCCAGAGCCCAGCAGCACTAAGGCTCTTCAGAGGAGCAGCAGCAGCTCAGCCAGGTACAGCAGGCACAAAAAGAGGAAAAACTCTCTGGCAAAAGTAGAATTTTTCTGGCTGTTGAATTCTCTGGTAGAGTATAGAAATTATTTGTGGAGAGAGCAGCTTTCATTGGGGCACAGGGGTGGGACAGTGCAATGCCTGGTGCCTTTCACATGTGCTTTCAAACTTCTGAGCTGTGTGGCTTTAATATTCATTTCTTTCATTTAAATGCTGAGGAGTGAGCGCAGAGAAGGATGTGCTTTGCCCAGGAAGACTTTTCCCATAGTTTCCTTGGAGTGTTATGGAAGCAGGAATCAGAGTTGTGGGATAAATGGTTGAAACCTCTGAGTATTTGACTTTTATTCTTAAAAATGCTTCAGAAATCGATGGCTGAGGGCTGCAGCACTCTCTTCTCCCTTGATCCATGTCCTGCAGCTTCCTGGATCCCTCTGGCCATGAGCAGCAGTCAATAGCTCTTAAACCAGCCTCACCTTTTGGGTCTTGCCCCATTTTGGGTTTTTGCAAGGCCTTGCAGCTCACGGTGACATTGGGGATTGATGACTGCGTGTCTTTGGGGAATGGATTTTGGGGACATTGAGTGGCCTTAGGAAATGCCACTCTGCGGTTCCATGTGCCTGTCACACCCCGGCTTTAATGCTCTGTCCCTGGGGTTTGGGCTCTCCTGGCTAAAGCTCGAAACCTCGGAGCTGGAATTGCTTTGATTTGAGGAGCAGGGGAGCTGCAGGAAATCCTGCAGGGGATCTTTCTGCAGACAGTTTTTGTGCTGGACAGGCTCCAGGTGAAAGCAGGGCAAAGCACAGCACGGAAATGTCCCAGGGTGTTCTCAAGGAACCCATTCAGCAGCTCCCTTACACAGCAAAGGGCTGCACCATTACCAACCCGGATCTGAGCATGGAAAAGTGGTGATTTAAACTCAGACAGAAGCATCAGGAGGTGACCAAAGGAATAAAGTGGCAAGATACCAAATGCAGCAGTGCCGATTTTTAAGGAGAGGGCAGGGTGAGTGTCCCAGGCAGTTGGCAAAGGGACTAAAAAAGCAAATTTGGGGCTTGCCAGAAGGAAAACCCTGTGTCAGGGGATGGAACTCGAGTGCTCTGCAAAGGAAATGTCAGTAAGGCAATCTGGGTGCACAGGAACAGCCTCGTGCTGACGGTGTGGATGTGCCCTGTGTGGGGAAATACCCAGTGTGAGGCCACTGGGAGGAATCTGGGAACAGCTGCCACATGCACTGCTGAGTGACTGTGCAAAGGATTATGAAACCTCCGTGGTTTACAGTGAGAAGAGGTGTTTAAGAGGAAATTAATTGCCCTTAGCTCGTTTTTTGTGTTTAAAAATATCTGTATAAGCTAAGAACTGGATTAAAAAGCAGATCCTGGTGGTGAGTGGCACCATTCAGAGGTGTGGGGGGTTTGCCTGTGGAAAAGGCAGAATCTTGGCTGTTTTCTGGGCAGGCTTTGGTGGATATTGGTGAGAAAAAATGATGTGCATGAAGTACACAGTGAATGTTATGGGGATTTTGGGAGGAATTTTGAATGAGTTAGAGACAGGACTTCTGAGTTTTTTAGGTGATGTGATTTACTGTTCTTATCTTCTACATGGACAGGAAGGGTGAGTTCAGCTCGTATCTTTGCAACATGGTTCAGAAGGTCACAAGACTTCTAGTTACAAGACCTTTTAAAAACTTACTGACCAATCAAACCCTGCCAACAAGGATATTTATGTTTTTGACCCAGTCCTTAAAGATTTTGTCTTACAGACCCATGTTACAGTGTCAGCTTTCTTAGCCAATCATGTTATGACACACAAACCTACAGTACTGCATTCTAAACTCCTTGTTTACCTCTGTAACTATTATTTTTTCTATATCTTAAACTCTAAACTTTCCTCTTCTCAACTTAACGTGTCTCTGCTTTAAACCATAAATCCACATTCTCACTTCTAGCACCTGAGTTTGGAAGCCTTTTCCAAGGTCTCAAATCAAATCTTGTGTTTAATTCTAAGCTTTGGCTTAGGAGCCCAAAGTTCTGAGAACTCCCTGAATTTCAGATTCCAACAAATGTAAGGGTCGTGTAGAATCCTTTTCGGGGACACCTTTTGGTGATTTGGGTGATGCTGTCACAGATTTCACCATCCCAGATTGGGGTAAATGTCCTTAGGGATGAGACCCTGTGCTTCAGCAGAGCTCAAATCCGCTCAGTGTGAGCTGCAGGCAGTGCAATGTGTGTAATGCCAGGTTCCTCCTGCCCCAGGTCCCTGCTCGGCTGCCCTGGCAGCTCTGCTGCTCCCCCAGAGCTTTGTGTCAGCTCTGGGGATGCAGGGCAGGCACCTGCTGGGCCCTCAGGGAAACACAGCCTGCTGTTGTTCCAAGCTTTTTCCAAAGAAAACACCTGCTGTGCCAAGCTCAGGGAGCAGCAAACCCCTCAAAATAAACACATATTGCAGGTGAAATCGTGCTAGCGAGGGGAAAAGCAAAGTGGTATTAAAGTAATGAAAACCCACACGAGCTACATCTCAACAAACAGCTCTGAGAGCACGTGTCATGTTGCATTTGTGCTAAGAGATGTTATAGAACTACTCCGGCCCTCCGCAGCTTTCATCTTTATGGATTACTGTGTGAGATCTGTGACAAAACTCAAGTCCCAGCGGAGGTTTCCCTCAGGAACTTGAGTACAGATATTGCTGTCCTGGGACTTGGGACAGAGCAGAGCTGGTGTCCTGCTAGGTAAAATCCCTAAATCCTCTGCCTGGTCAAGCCAAGCAGCTGCAGTTCACAGAAAGCTCTGGGTTGTGCCACAGCTGTGTGGCATTTTGTGCCACTTTGAGCTTTGGTGGCATTGCAGGGAGCAGGAGGGGACAGCAGCTGAGCTGGCAGGGGCAGCAGCACCTCCTGCCCTGCAGCTGCACATCCTGCAGGGCTCCCTGCAAAGAAAACCCAAGCCATAAACCAGGCTGGATTTGGCTACATAAATCCTTCATGTGTTAAAAAGCTGAGCTGAAATTACTGTGAACTGTGGGATTAAGGCAACGTGGGAATCAAAACTATGTTTTGTCACATGTTTATTTAAACACAATTGCATTTATCTTCCTAACGTGACAGGTGCACTGATTTGGGCAGGAAGGTTCTGTTTTTAGCCAAAAAATCAGGGGATGTGATGTGGCTTAGGGAATTGTTGTGATGTTTGTTATTTGTTACGTGCTAATTGTTGTGATGCTTTTGGTTGCTGAGTTTATTTGCTATAGCCCTTCAACTGTGAAGTTAATTTGTCCAGTCTTCCTGAGGGTTTCTAAATGGATTATTTGACATTTTTTAAAGCTGAGCTTTGAAAAAATTAATCTGTTAAAGAGCAAAGGGCTGCACACCGTGCTGGGGTTTGGCACAGGTTGGGTTCAGGTTCAGTTCCTGGGCACCCGTTTAAAATACAACTTGTTTAGAATTTCCTTCCTCTCTCAGGGCTTTCATAAATAATTCTGGAAGCATCTCTGAAGTTTTGCAAGTGGGGCATGAGAAGCTAATGAGGTTAGGTGGCTGATGAACCTCCCTGGCTATAAATGATGGATTTGAGGAGATTTGATGAAGTTGTGTGTCTGTCTGTCTGTGTGTGTGTGTGTGCTCACCATCTGCTCCCAGGAGAGGGAGGGTGCAGGGGCATTGAACCATAATGGGCTTTAGTGGGGTGGAAGCAGCAGAGACAGCTTGGTGACCACATCCCAGATGGAAGGAACAGGAAACAATTCAAACCCTCTGCAGGGCTGGGAGGGCTGAGCACAACAGCAAGCAGCTCCTAATGCAGGGACGGGCTGCAGCCTCAGAGGGAAACAGCTGAGGGCCCACAGAAATGAGGAATATTGGGGTGACACTGTAAAAGTTATTTCCCATTTGGCTCCTTCCAGCTTCCTCTGGATGAGCAAGAGAGGCAGGAAGGCCAGGGAGAAATCCCCAGCTGGTTTATGAGAGGGGATTGCAGCCTGAACTGTCTAACATGGAAATGCACAGTGTGGTTGGTTCTTAGCAGGTTAAAACGTCCTGATTGTACTGAATATCTCCTTCCCAGTATCAAATGGAGGCAGCATTTTCAAGCTAAAGACCGATACAAGGGGGTTAACAAGGTTTTTGCATTTTCCAGACATGCTAACACTGCCACAGCCTTAAATGTCAATTGATTTAGAATATCTTTTAACCTTATGTCAATACCGGGGTTTAGTGTAATTTTCCCACAAGAAATCTCCAGAGGGGATCTCTGTGCTTGCTGTCAGAGTTTCCTCTGAGCCTGTTACTGCCCTGAATGCTGGTTTTTGCCAGGCCCTGCTGGGTGTTACACGTGTAAAGCTGTGTAAGCACCGTCACTGTGGGTTTTCATCAGGAGCTGCTGTGCAGCATCGCTCTCAGAGCATCTGCCAGCACGTCAGGAAACATCTTCAAAGCCTTTTTCCACTGGCACTACAACCAAAACCTTGTCTTTCCTACCCTTCTACACCAAATTACTTGGACCTGTCCCCAGGCTGGGCTTGGTGATTACAGCTGAGTGTTGTGACGGCCTTGGTGGGCTGCTCTCGGCCATCCTATGGAAATGAACATTTTTGGGAAGTGTATGGAGGCAGACTCTCAGGATGGTTGTGTTCAGTTCCTTTCTGTTTGAGAGGTGTGTCTGGGGTCAGCTCTGGGCTGAGCACTGGAGGCACCTCCAGCTCTGGGACCCCAAAACATCAAAGCCATGGAGCTGCTGAAGGAGTCCAGGGGAGACCATGGAGATGCTCCAAGGGCTGGAGCCAGGCTGGGAGAGCTGGGAGGGCTCACCTGGAGAGGAGAGAAGCTCCAGGGACACCTCAGAGCCCTTCCAGGGCCTGAAGGGGCTCCAGGAGAGCTGGAGAGGGACTGGGGACAAGGATGGAGGGACAGGGCACAGGGAATGGCTCCCACTGCCAGAGGGCAGGGATGGATGGGACATTGGGAAGAAATGAGGGTGGGAATGGAATGGAATGGAATGGAATGGAATGGAATGGAATGGAATGGAATGGAATGGAATGGAATGGAATGGAATGGAATTCCCAGAGCAGCTGTGGCTGCTGTGGATCCCTGGCCGTGCCCAAGGCCAGGCTGGAGCACCCTGGGACAGTGGAAGGCGTTCTTGCCCATGGCTGGGGTGGCACTGGGTGAGCTTTAAGGTCTTTCCCAGCTCCCTCATCCCGAGGTGATTTCCCAGCAGCAGAGATGTGCCAGCTGCCCCCGGTCATGGGCAGAGAGCACCACAGCATCCCCCCTGCTCCTGAGGCACCTCAGGGCCACCAGGGGCCACCTCAGCCCAGAGCCCCAGCAGCTGCAGCTGCTCCCAGCACAAGATCTCGTGATGGAGCTCCTCCAGTACAGTCCAGATGTGGGTCAGGATTGGTGGAAGTTGCCTGAATTTTTAATTGCATTCAAATTAACCCCCGTGTGGGTTTTTTAAATGGTTTCTCTGAACTTCCTGGTCAGCTGGAGGAACATTTCTCTGAAGGAAAACATGGAAACAGCCAATGGCCACATCTTCATCAGAATCGTTTCACATCTGGGTTTAAAGGCAGACTGGGCCTTCTGAAAGTAATTGATCTTTATACAAAGTTTAATATCTTTACAGCCCCCAAGTCTGAGGGCTGCTGGGCTTGAGAACTTGGGCAGAAGGGAGCAGGCAGAAGGAACAGCCAGATTAACTGAGGGACATTTAAAAACCAGCAACTTTGTAGGCTGAAATTAAACATTTTTATATTTCCTGACTCAAAACAATTCAGTTTTCAGTGCCTGCTGTGCCTTTACTGGGATGTTCTCTCTTGGGCAGTGATTTAGAAAGAAAATTAAGAGGAAGAAATAATTCTCTTGATTAAACACTTATTTTTCCTTTTTTATCTGTAACTTCTTGCTTACTTTGGGTATTTTATGGAGCTCCCCTTGATAAAGTGGCAGTCATAAAATACAGGGGAATGTAATGATTGTGCTTTAATTAAAATAAAATTTAAAAAGGGCTTCTGGTTAAATGTTGGCTAAGGTTTATAATGTGTGTAGCTCTTTTTCAATGGGTATCCTATACTTAGAATTGATTTAACTGATAAATTAGATGATGCAGATATTGATAATTTATTTTTTTCTTCCATCTGGTGATATTTCTGTTATTTCCAGTATGGTCTTATCCAAAGCCCCTTGGAACTAATAGGGGCCATAAACTGGGTGATTTCTGCTCCCTGGTTGTAGCTCCCAGTCATTGCTTTAAGTGTGTGAGCAGCAGATAAATTAACACTCTGCTGCTGTAACTTCGGTTGTACAATTGGAGTTTTACTGCATGCAGTAAATCCTTATCTAGCCACCAAAAATTCCCTTTAATTCCGTGGCAGGGGGTGACTGTGACAGGCTGTGGGGCTGGTCCCCCTGATCCCAGCTGGAATCTCAGTCTCTGGTGCCTTTGGGGTCTCCTGGCAGCTGTAGGGTGGCTTCGCTCCAGTGCCTGCTCACGCTCCTCCCTCCCACTCCAAACTTCATTTGGACATTTTTTTTACTCATCCTTTTCTCTGCCTTAATGTTCTAATTCCATACTTTGTTTCCTGGTTTGGAACTCTGATTTTATCTTCAATTCAAGATGTTGCAATTTATTTATTTTTCAAAGAAATTGTCCCACAATCACTCAGACATCACGAAGAAATTTTGCCAAATATTGGGTGTGTTCAATTTGAGCTGACATCTCCATCTATGCTGAAGGAAAAGTGGAAAATACCAACTATGGCTGGAAATAAGTTGGCACCTAAAGTTAAGAGGCAGACAGAGGTTGAAATGTTGGCAATCAGCATTTTAAGGGGTATTAAAATGGGGTTGAACGGGCTGGTTTGACACAGCACCGGGATGTGTGGTTTTTACAGGGTCCAGCTGGTAGCTCTGCCCCTCTGCAGCCTGGACGGGGATGAATTCCCAAAATCACAGAATGGTTTGGGCGGGAAGGGACCTTAAAGCTCAGCTCCTTCCAGCTCAACCTGGTTGCTGCAAGCCCAATTTTGCCTTGGACATTCCCAGGGATGGAGCATCCAAAGCCTCTCTGGGCCCCCTGTGCCAGGCCCTCTGCCCCCCTGGAGTAAGGAATTCCTGCTGAGCCTTGGAGAGCAGGCTGAATTCAGTGTGAACTCCCCTCTTTATTCATCCAGGCTCAATCCATGCAAGGTGGGAGCAGAACCTGCTGCTCAAGGCAGGGCTCAAAGCAGGGCCAGGCTTTAAAATCCACAGGTGGCTTTGGTGCTGCTGTGCATGCAGACCCAGCCTCGGGTCCCTCCTGGCTCCTTTCCTCTCCTCCTGAGCCTTTTGAGGAGCTCCTGGAGGCCCTGCAGGGCCCAGGGCAGGCAGAGCCCCTTCCCAGAGGCAGCAGGAGCAGGTTCTGCTCATCCCACCCACGCCAGGCTCTGCTGCTTGCGGGGTGGAGGGACAGGCAGAGCCCCCAGCCAGGGACAACAGCAGCAAACATTGCTGCTCACACCCCTGGGAGCCCTCACACACAAATCAATGCTTGCAAACCTTGTTTCCTGTCATCTGCTGCCCATGACAAGCAAACCAAGGGCTTCATGGGATCTCCCAATAAATCCTGGTGCAGCCATTCCTGTGATGCCTGATGGAGCTGGGCTCGTTATCAGCTGTGG
Organism: Emberiza elegans; assembly: GCA_024865655.1. NCBI lineage: Eukaryota > Metazoa > Chordata > Aves > Passeriformes > Fringillidae > Emberiza > Emberiza elegans. The sequence continues at coordinate 2,017,266 of JALJVW010000260.1, read as the reverse complement.
AGATGATCCTTGTTTTGTCTGGCCAGGGGCTTGATTCCTTCAATAATTGATATTCCAGACTGAAAACAAAGCTGTGTGCAGCACCCTTCCCTGGCTACCTCTGCCAGCTGCTCAGCACAGTCCAGCCTGAGAGCCCCTGGCAATGAGGGACCTCACAGGGCCTTATTTATTTATTTATTTATTTATTTATTTATTATTTTTTCCTACACTTAGTGCAAGGATGTCTTTAAAAGTACACTCGTTCTATAAAAAAGATAGCAGAGGCAGGAAAGAGGCAGTAATTTCATGCATTCTGCATAGTCAGAGTGGGGAAAAAGTGTTTGCAGCCCTCTTCCTGGATTGTAAACAGGCAGTTTATGGTGCTCTGCTGGAAAACAGCTCCAATCAATTACACCCAGAGCAATTTCTTTGTTTTTCATTCTGAAGTTTTATTTCCCTTTTATGTTTAAATGAAATTAAATCAGAGCGGCAGGATGGTGCTGAGGGTCCCAAGCAGCAGCAGGGATTAGGGGAGGTGGGCACCAGAGTCACTTGGTTCTGCTGTCAGGTCAGGCACGGGGATGGGTCAGATTAAGGGACAGCCCGGAGCATTTAAAAACCTCCCACCTCTGGGGCTGAAATTAAACATTTTTATATTTCCTGACTCAAAACAATTCAGTTTTCAGTGCCTGCTGTGCCTTTACTGGGATGTTCTCTCTTGGGCAGTGATTTAGAAAGAAAATTAAGAGGAAGAAATAATTCTCTCGATTAAACACTTATTTTTCCTTTTTTATCTGTTACTTCTTGCTTACTTTGGGTATTTATGGAGCTCCCCTTGATAAAGTGGCAGTCATAAAATACAGGGGAATGTAATGATTGTGCTTTAATTAAAATAAAATTTAAAAAGGGCTTCTGGTTAAATGTTGGCTAAGGTTTATAATGTGTGTAGCTCTTTTTCAATGGGTATCCTATACTTAGAATTGATTTAACTGATAAATTAGATGATGCAGATATTGATAATTTATTTTTTTCTTCCATCTGGTGATATTTCTGTTATTTCCAGTATGGTCTTATCCAAAGCCCCTTGGAACTAATAGGGGCCATAAACTGGGTGATTTCTGCTCCCTGGTTGTAGCTCCCAGTCATTGCTTTAAGTGTGTGAACAGCAGATAAATTAACACTCTGCTGCTGTAACTTCAGTTGTACAATTGGAGTTTTACTGCATGCAGTAAATCCTTATCTAGCCACCAAAAATTCCCTTTAATTCCGTGGCAGGGGGTGACTGTGACAGGCTGTGGGGCTGTTCCCCCTGATCCCAGCTGGAATCTCAATCTCTGGTGCCTTTGGGGTCTCCTGGCAGCTGTAGGGTGGCTTTGCTCCAGTGCCTGCTCACGCTCTTCCCTCCCACCCCAAACTTCATTTGGACATTTTTTTACTCATCCTTTTCTCTGCCTTAATGTTCTAATTCCATACTCTGTTTCCTGGTTTGGAACTCTGATTTTATCTTCAATTCAAGATGTTGCAATTTATTTATTTTTCAAAGAAATTGTCCCACAATCACTCAGACATCATGAAGAAATTTTGCCAAATATTGGGTGTGTTCAATTTGAGCTGACAGCTCCATCTATGCAGAAGGAAAAGTGGAAAATACCAACTATGGCTGGAAATAAGTTGGCACCTAAAGTTAAGAGGCAGACAGAGGTTGAAATGTTGGCAATTACCATTTTAAGGGGTATTAAAATGGGGTTGAACGGGCTGGTTTGACACAGCACTGGGATGTGTGGTTTTTACAGGGTCCAGCTGGTAGCTCTGCCCCTCTGCAGCCTGGACGGGGATGAATTCCCAAAATCACAGAATGGTTTGGGCTGGAAGGGACCTTAAAGCTCAGCTCCTTCCAGCTCGACCTGGCTGCTCCAAGCCCAACTTGGCCTTGGACATTCCCAGGGATGGAGCATCCAAAGCCTCTCTGGGCCCCCTGTGCCAGGGCCCTCTGCCCCCCTGGAGTAAGGAATTCCTGCTGAGCCTTGGAGAGCAGGCTGAATTCGGTGTGAACTCCCCTCTTTATTCATCCAGGCTCAATCCATGCAAGGTGGGAGCAGAACCTGCTGCTCGGGGCAGGGCTCGAAGCAGGGCCAGGCTTTAAAACCCGCAGGTGGCTTTGGTGCTGCTGTGCATCCAGACCCAGCCTCGGGTCCCTCCTGGCTCCTTTCCTCTCCTCCTGAGCCTTTTGAGGAGCTCCTGGAGGCCCTGCAGGGCCCAGGGCAGGCAGAGCCCCTTCCCAGAGGCAGCAGGAGCAGGTTCTGCTCATCCCACCCACGCCAGGCTCCGCTGCTTGCAGGATGGAGGGACAGGCAGAGCCCCCAGCCAGGGACAACAGCAGCAAACATTGCTGCTCACACCCCTGGGAGCCCTCACACACAAATCAATGCTTGCAAACCTTGTTTCCTGTCATCTGCTGCCCATGACAAGCAAACCAAGGGCTTCATGGGATCTCCCAATAAATCCTGGTGTAGCTCTTCCTGAGATGCCTGATGGAGCTGGGCTCGTTATCAGCTGTGGAGATGATCCTTGTTCTGTCTGGCCAGGGGCTTGATTCCTTCAATAATTGATATTCCAGACTGAAAACAAAGCTGTGTGCAGCACCCCTTCCCTGGCTACCTCTGCCAGCTGCTCAGCACAGTCCAGCCTGAGAGCCCCTGGCAATGAGGGAGCTCACAGGAGCCTTATTTATTTATTTATTTATTTATTTATTTATTATTTTTCCTACACTTAGTGCAAGGATGTCTTTAAAAAAAGCCCACACTCCTTCTATAAAAGATAGCAGAGGCAGGAAGAGGCAGTAATTTCATGTAATCTGCATAGTCAGAGTGGGGAAATGGCAGTGTTTGCAGCCCTCTAATATGGATTGTAAACAGGCAGTTTATGGTGCTCTGCTGGAGAAACAGCTCCCATCAATTACACCCAGAGCAATTTCTTTGTTTTCATTCTGAAGTTTTATTTCCTTTTATGTTTCGTAATTAAATCAGAGCGGCAGGATGGTGCTGAGGGTCCCAAGCAGCAGCAGGGATTACAGGGAGGTGGCACCAGAGTCACTTGGTTCTGCTGTCAGGTCACAGCACGGGGATGGGTCACCCCCCAGGGACAGCCCGGAGCTCCTGCCCTGCTCCCACCTCTGGGGCTCCAGCCACAGCTTTTAAATCATTTCTCACAGGGGATTGTTGGCCCTGTCTCGGGTTGCTGTTGATGTTCTCTGCCCCGAGATGTGCAGGATGTCTCTGCTTCGGCCCACACAACTGAAGAACGAGTCTGGACTCTTCACTTTTCAGTCTTGAGGTTGTTTATTAATTCTGATCTATAAAATTTTCTTTCTGCCCAGCCGAGATCTGCTCAGCAGGGCAGCCACAGGCGCTCTGTGTTGTCCTTTTATACTACAAACTACGTATAACATATTTACTCTTAATTCCCAATACCCATCACCTGTGTTAGACAGTGCACTTCTACTCTATGTGGATTTTAGGATTTTTGGTATGGGGGTAATGAGGACAAGATGGAGGAATCTGGGCGTGTCTAGTCCTTCTTTCTTCTTGTTGTTCTCCATTTTCTGCAGTGATGTTGGCACTTTGGGATTGGTTTAGAGTAGAAGCGCACTGTCTAACACAGGTGATAGGTATTGGGAATTCAGACAGGGCTGGAGGCAGGCACCTTCCAACACACACAAAAAACTGATTTAATTGTAAAGAGGATGGCAGGCAAGGGGGAGGAGTGGCTGTGAGGGAGCCTGTGTGATTTGGGCTCTTCCTGGGCAACCTTTGTGCCACCTCCATCCTCAGCCCTCAGAGCTCCCTGGGATGGTTTGTGTCTCACAAATCACTTGGCAGCAGAGGCAGCCCTGGTGTGGTTCCAGAGCTCTCACAGAACTCTCTGGAACACATCCTTGGACTGGCACCATGTCCTGCCCAGCCTGGAGTGGGCAGCAGAGCAGCCCCAGCTCCAGCTCAGCCCCTCTGGGAAATACATTGCAGCTCCAGGACAGCCTGGGAGCTCTTAATATAAATTAAAATAAAAATTACAAAAATTAATTCCATATAAAATTAAAATTAATGGAATTAATAAAAATTAATTCCATATAAAATGGGCAAAGTGTAGAGGTGTTTTTCCTTTCTTGTGCTCTCAGATGTCCCCAGCCCCTGCTCCTCTCCTCACTCAGCATCCCCAGCTCCCTCAGTTCCAGGCAATCTTTAAAATAAACTTGGAAGGGGAAACAAAGCACTAAATAATCACGTAACAGGGATATCAAAATGATTGGTGAGGCTTATTTTTTTTTGCTTTCCCTAGATGATTTTTGGATTTAACAAAACAGTTAAAAAACATTTGAGGTCCAAGCATCTCAATTATCTGGGTTGGGAGCCTTCTGCCAGTAATAGGTGATGAGGGAATTGTTGTTTTGATAGCCTCTGTTGCCAGGAATACACAGAGAGCTGCCTTCTCACCAGCTTCTCATAGTTAATAAACGTGCTTGCTGTTTTTCTTCTCCAAGTTCCATTTTATGCTCCTAAGAAAGCTCCAATTTGTACCTCTGAAGGAAGGCAAAGCATTCTTCAGCAGGGCTGTGTGTGTGTCCACTGGACTGGAACCTCCCTGAGGAGAAAACTCTCCTTTTGCCTTTGAAATCAAAGGGATTATTCTGTAAGTGAAAAGTAAAATGTCATAAAGATGCTGATTTTGGAGATGGTGCAGAAATATCTTCAATATTTTCACATCTTTTTTTTTTTGTCTCCTGGACAAGATGTCACTGTCTGATAATGTGGATTTTGGGAACGGTCCTATCCAAAAGGGAATGATAACTTTGAATGTTGCTTATCTCAATTTGTTTGGAGAGTGAAACTGCCTTGATTGCTTATCTCAAAGCAGTGATTTAGGGATAACGGGAACTCCCTTGGCAGCAGAGTCCTGGGAGCCTGGTTCCTGTGGTGCAGCATTCTCCCAAACTGAGGCAGCCCTCAATTAAACCCTTCTTTCTGTAGGAAATGTTATTTCTGTAGGAAATTCCTGCTCCAAAGGCAGCTGCAGTTGGATATTCCAGTCTGACAACTTATTTCTGCATTTAGGGGTTTGCTCAGAGGCTGCTTGGAGGCCAGGAGGGGCTGGGCTGGCTGAGCTCTAATCCAGGGCTCTCACTGAGAGCTTTGCTGTCAGAAAAAAGCAAAATTGGGCATGTAATGGTCCTTACAGACCACTTCTGCTGATGACGGACTGGTGATGCAGTTAGGAGAGAAGAAGTGGACTTAGGGAATACCAACTCAAATATTTTTTGCTGCTTTGAGTTATTTTAGTCTCCCTAAAGCTGGCATCTTTTGAGGTTTATAATTTATTGCTTGGCTGCATGGGATAGCCCCTTGCTTTAATCTCCCAAAACACAGCACTGAAAATGTCACTTGGTGAAGGTGGAAATTGGCCTTAAATTGGTGAGTTTTAAGGTAACTGATCCAGACAATCTTTAGTAAAAGTCTCTCTAAAAGAGGATAAATTCTAATTTGTAGAAAATGCCAGGCTGGGAAGTTTCACTGCTTGTAGCTTTTTATTTATGATAATGTTGCTCCTTGCTGGAATTAAGCTCCTCAGAGTTTGTGGCTGTTTGTGTGTGGATGTTCTCTGAGAGCTGCTGCCACCTCAGGTGAGCATTTCCCCATCCATCCCTTGATGGAAAAGGTAGAACAATAAACAGTGAGCCCTAATTAACACCCCCAGCCTTAATTCAGGCTTGTCTCCAGGGGATGATTTATCCTTGCATTATCCAGGTTTTCCAGGGCCATTCTGAGTTTCCTGAGGGTGAGACGCAGAGTGAGGGGTGTGATGGTGCACTTAGTGGCTAGTGATTAAAAACATTTAATTACTTTTTTTTTTCCTGTGGAAAACTGTGCTGTGATTCAAAGAACTTGTGGCTCAGCTGGGAATATCCGTGTTTAGGGTGGATTTTTGCTTCCAAGGAGCTTTCAGTGGTGCCCCAGGTGTGCACGGTCACCTGTGATTGTTAGAGGTATAATCCAGTCCCTCTAAATCAGGTTTTAAGCTGTGGCTTTAGATTGTGCATAAACTGGGAATGTTGCTTCCAGACCCAGTCAGAAAGGGATGGTGCTGCTGAGAGGGATTTCCATCTGAAATTCCAGCAGCACAGAAGCCTCTCCCTGTCTGTCCCACTGCTGCAGAGCTGTCCCACAGCTGGGTTACTGGGAATATGTGGGATGAGCATGAATCAGGGAGCACTTGCACCAAAAATCTCCATGGAATAAACATATTTAAACTGCAGAGGTTGTAATTCGTGGCAGTGGGCGTTTCCTGAGTGATTCCAGCAGGAATCTCTGCTGGTGCTGCTGGAGTTGTGTGCATTGGATGGGATGGATGTGACAGCCAGGACGTGGCTGGGGCACAGCTCACCCAAGGCCTGACAAGTACAAATGGCTGGGCTGGGCTGGGAAATTCTGTCTGTGCAGCTGCTGTGGCTTCCCTGGCCCAGGGAAATGAGATCTCTGTCCAGGGAATGGGAATGAGAGCCCAGAGGGAGCACAGTGTGAAATCTGACATTGTTGTCTCAGACAATTCATTTTTGGGACTGGATTTTGCCTGGAATTCAGAATGAGGGGAAAGCTCAGATTGGATTTTGCCATTTGGAAAACACTCTGAGGGACAGGGTGTGAGTGCTGGGTCCTGGGTGATCCTTGTGGGTCCCTTCCAGCTGGGATATTCTGTGATTGCCATTTACAGGCACAGCGTGCTCTGTGTGTGTCACTGATTTATGGGCACAGTGTGGGAATTGTGTGTCAGCCCAGCTCCAGGAGGGTTAATTTCAGATCTGAGCAGGACCAGGGTGTGCCAGATGTGCTGTGAGAGTGAGGAGAGCTCAGTGGGAGCTGCCACAGGCGTGTGCCCACTGCCCTTCACCCTTCATCTCCCTCACCCTTCTTTTCAAATTCCCTTGGGTTTTTTTTCCTTAAACAAAAGGGAAAATTATTGTTTATCTAAGAACTTAAAACCACAAAAAAAAAAAAACACAAAAACCAAACAGCAACAACAACAAAAAAAAACCCAAAAGACTTTTTCTTTGAGTGCTGAAAAAAAAATCAATGTGTATATGTCAAAGAAGTACTGCTGTGAAATTTGCACTTTTGGGCACACTTCTTTCAGGCACCTTCTATTTTTGAGCTGGAGCTGCTGAGTTTTGCTGGAGCTGGGTCACACAAGGCTGAGTTTTGCAGCTGGGTCACTGAGTTTTGCTGGAGCTGTTGGAGACAGCCTGGGCTGGGTTGCAAGGCTGAGTTCTCCTGGACACACAGGCCTGGTTGCAAGGCACAGGGCTCTGAGCTGGAGCTGGGTTGGAAGGCTGAGTTTGGCTGGGGCTGGGTTGCAAAGCTGAGTTTTGCTGGATCTGGGTTGCAAAGCTGAGTTTTGCTGGAGCTGGGTTACAAGGCTGAGTTTTGCTGGAGCTGGGTTACAAGGCTGAGTTTTGCTGGAGCTGGGTTGCAAGGCTGAGTTTTGCTGGAGCTGGGTTGCAAGGCTGAGTTTTGCTGGAGCTGGGCCATGGCCGCTGTTCAGGAGGTGGGAGCTGCCTGTGCCCAGGTGCTGCTCCTCTGGAACAGCTCTGCTCAGTTCCTTTCACAGATAAAGCAATTTTCTGTCATTGTGCGAAAAGCCTCCTTTGCCTGCTCCGTGCAAAGGAACCTCTCTGGTTTTGCTCCCTGACCAAAACTGAGCAGCTCCTTTGTGAGAAATAGCTCCTCACTTGTCATAGTTTAGGAAGGTTTATTAAACCTTATCAAAAATACAACAGAAGACTGAATAAAGAAAAAAGGTTTCAGCACTGGGAGCAAAAGATTTTCCCTGCCATGTGCTCAGCCCCCTCACAATGGAGGTTTTTCCCTTTTTAACCCTTTAACCCCTCCCAAAGTTCTGTCCATCAACTCCTTCTTTGCTGTCTGGTGGTGGTGATCTCTTCCTCAAATCCTGACTGGAGCTCAGGTGTTCCATAGTGACAAGCTGGCCTCCCAGATGTCCCTTGATAATCACACAAGGGGGTACAACATAACTATAAATCTATAAAACATTTCTTAACCGATATCCATGATATTTGTCCATTCATTGTGAGAGTCAATCATGCATTACTCATCTATCACACCTTTAACTAGCATTTATAGAAGTTGGTTCTGTGCCCCAAATCAGCCTGAGTGACTTCAAGGCTGTCCTTATCCCAGTTTCTGGCTCAGAATTGGGGAATGAGCTCTCCTTGAACAGCAGCACCAGCACTGGGGAATCCCAGGGTTTGGAATTCTCTCCATCACCTTCTAAACATTGGTGCTTCTGGAACCAAACACTGCTGGTGCCCTCAAAATCTGGACTGAGATTCAGCTTGCAAATCCCCAAGGAAGATCAGGAATGGGTGTTTGCAGAGGGGAAATGGGGAACAGTGTTTGGGGCAGCTTTGCAGGGCTGGTTTGGGAACTTTATGGGGGTCAGCCTCTTCCCTCAGGCAGCAAGTGCCAGGGCAAGGGGAAATGGCCTGGAGCTTCACCTGGGGAGGTTCAGGTTGGACAGCAAGGAAAATTTATTCACAGAAAGAGTGGTGGAACATGGGAACAGGCTGCCAGGGAGGTGGTGGAGTCACCATCCCTGCAAGTGCTCAAGTAGATGTGGCACTTTGTGATATTTTGGGGGGCATGGTGATGTTTGGTCAGGGACTGGATTTGATGATCTCACGTGTCTTTCCTTAATTATTGTCTCTCCATGTCTTTCCTCATGTCCATTTCCTTTCTCCATGTCTCTCCATGTTTTTCCTTAATTATTCCATAGTTCTGCTGTGACTCCTGAAGCACCAGCCCCATCTGTGATGGGCAGAGACCTTTTCATAGGCGTGCATTAGAAAAAGTGTTCATTCTTTTTTTAAGAAAAAGAGGGGATTTTTGGAACCTCAGAAAACTTTCTGTGGCTTATTTTCAACTTCGGGGTTTTTGGTTTTGTTTTAGTTTTTTTTTTGTTGTTGTTTTTGGTTTTTGGGGTTTTTTGGTTGGTTGGTTTTTTGTTTGTTTCTGTTTGGGGTTTTGGGGGGTTTTTTGTGGTTTTTTTTGGTTTTTTGTGGGGTTTTTGGTGCAGAATAGTGGAATTTGAGCTTCTCTTGTATCTTGTTTTGCTGGCTGTGCTGTTTCTAGATTTGCCCTGCAATACCCACCCAGTGAAGGTGCTGTTTGGCTGCATTTTCCATTTCCTCTTTCCCTTGAGCAGCTCAAGGAGTGGCTGGACGTGGCACTCAGAGCTCTGCTCTGGGTGACAAAGTGGGGATTGCTCCCAGGTTGGGCTCCATCATCTCAGAGATCTTTTCCAACCCAAACAATTGTGTGATTTTGTGTCCAGCCCCACTCCAGGTGTAACCAGACAGCAGTGGGGACACCCCAAGCTCTGCTCTCCCTCCTGCAGCCATGCCTGAAGATTATTTTTAAGATTCTCCACTCCTGTTTCAAAAGCTGGATGCCACCGAGGAGGTTTTGGCAGCATGAATTAACGTCAGAGCGGAGGGAAGCAGTGAATTCCCTGCTCCTGCCCTGGGGTCACCCCTGTGGCAGCCCCAGGGCTGCATCACCTCCAGCCTAACGAGTGCCCCATTAGTGCTGAGGGCTTCGTGCTCCCCCCCAGCCCCTCCTGTGCCGAGGTGATTAAAAGAAGCCTGTTGCTGTCTGTCTGTGCAGCACGCTTCATTAGCAGTGATTTATCTGGGAGCTGAGCAGAGCTGGCACTGTGCAGCACACCGGTGGGCACAGCTAAATGGGAGCTGAGTGCTGAGGATGCTCCTGCTGCTGCTGCTCTTCGGGGTCCTGGTGCCTTTTTGGGATTACCTCAAACAGAGGCCAGGCAGAATTAAGGGAATAAAAAGCTTTTCTATTTATTGAACATTTATTGAACATGCTTTCAGGTACATTTAGGGCAGCCCCAGAGGCTACACCCAAAAATGGATGATGGGTCAGGGTTTTCACGCTTTTATAAATTTGGTCCATTTGCATATTGGGGATGAATCTGCCAATTCCAGCTCCAGCTAATGAAGTAATTCACCCCAGGTTTGTTCCCCCAACTCCCTTTTGTTCCCATCTCTGGGCCCTGAGGCAGTGAGGTGTCCTTGACTGCCAGGCCTGGAGAGGAATTGTTGTGTCTGCCCCAAATGGGGAAGCAGCAGCTCACACTGTACCAGAGTTTTACACTAAGGAATTGCAGGATTACAAATAGATGAAAAAATATAAAAAGCAGAACCCTAAGGCGTGAGGGATGACCTGGACAATGGCACCGAGCTGGCCCCTGTCTCTGCAGGGCCAGGGGTGTCAGCAGTGCCGGGCAAGGCCGCGGTTCCAAGGAGGTGCAGGGGAAGCTCTGCAGGACATATTGGGGCTCATCTCCCAATTACAGCTCCAGCTAATGAAGTCATTCACCCCAGGTTTGCTGCTCCCAACTCCCTTTTGTTCCCATCTCTGGGCCCTGAGGCAGTGAGGTGTCCTTGATTTCCAGGCCTGGAGAGGAATTGTTGTGTCTGCCCCAAATGGGGAAGCAGCAGCTCACACTGAGTGTGGGGTTTGGAGTTACACACTAAAGAACTGCAGGGGTACAAATAGATGAAAATAGAAAAGCTAAACCCTAAGGCATCAACCTCAGGTGCGTCCTGCAGGTTTTCCTTCACAATATTCACAAAACTGAGAGGCCACGTAGTGCAAATTTATCTTACAAAGTATTTTTTCATGTTCTGAATGCATCCATAGATATATCAGCCTGAGGATTTTAATTTCTGTTTTGCTCTTACAGAAATGCTAATTATGAAACATCCAAGCAAAATTACTCACACAGCCGGGCTCACAAATGCAGAAAAATTCACCACAAATATTTCTACTCCACACTTTTATTTTTCCCTCCTACCTGCCTGCAGTCAGAGCTCTTAGAGTCAAGTTTCTTTGGCAGAATCCAATTAGGAGCAAAGGTGCCTTTCAAAAGAATTTTCAATGGCTGCATTGCCAGAAGTGAAGTTAAAAAGACATCTGCACACGTGTGGTGGCACTGGGGTTTCTAATGGGCTGCACTTCCAGACTGAAGCTCAGCAATCTCATTTTCATCTCAGAAAAATAACTTGTGTACTGCTGAAACTGCCTCTGCTTGCTTCTGGAAATGAAATATTAAACTTTGTGAGTTTTCAGGCCTTCAGCAGCAGCACAAATTCCTCTGGGATTTGGTAGTCAGGAAACATTTAGGAATGGAAAGGATCTTTTCAATTATCCACCTTTTGCTTGTGCACAAATGTTGCTTTTCCTAAAGCTGCTGCCATAAAAAGTCAATGTGTTTGAACAGTGCTTGCAGAGCTCTGAACAAAGGCCCTGCTGATGTGAACAGCAGAAATATTTACAGGGAAACATTCTGAGAATTGGACTCATTCACATGTGAAATAGGGAACTAGCACGAGAAATGGAATTGCAGCCCTGCCTTGAGAACCACCATCATTTAACCCTAGGAAAATATTTGCAGTGGTAATCATCTCATTTACTCTTCAGTTCTGCTTATGCCCAGACAGGCATCGTTTCTCTTTGGGGGAACTTTCCGTCCTGCATTGCCCTGTGCGGACATCAGGGAGTGCAAACTTTGCTTTGGAGCACGGGCACGACTCTCTGCTTGTTCTCTGGAGCAGCTGCTGAGTTACTGAAAATAATAATGGAAAACTTTCAGCTTTTTCTTTGGACTTCAAATGTATTTATTGCCCAGAGCAGCTGGGGCTGCCCCTGGATCCCTGGCAGTGCCCAAGGCCAGGCTGGACACTGGGGGGACATTCCACACCCTGGGACAGTGGGAGGTGTCCCTGCCATGGCAGGGGTGGCACTGGGTGGGATTGAAGGTCCCTTCCAACCCAAACCATTCTACAGTTCTGTATTCTCTATTCCCAGTTCCCAATTCTGTATTTTAGCATAACTTTTATTTTTTGCTGAAATTGAGATCCAGTCATTGTGTCAAAACTCGATGGGAGGAAGGACAGATCCTGCTACTTTTAATATCTTTGTAAGCTAGAAACTAATTCAAAGTTAGTAATTTTGAAAATGCTTGGTATCAGTGTTTAAAATGCTGAGAGAAGCATTATTTCCTAAGTAGAAAAAGAAATAAAATTGTTGTATTTGCAGGGAGCCCTGATAAAGGCAGAAATGCTGTATTTCATTCTATGTTTTTTGAAGGTTAATTTATTACTTTATTATACTATATTATATTAAAGAATACAGAAAGGAATTTACGGAATGCTAAAAAGATAATAATGAAAAAATTGTGATTTTTTTTTTAGAGTCTTGATACAGCTTTGCCTTAATTGGCCAATGAGTTAAAATAACTTACACTGGAGACTAATTAAACAATTACTTTTGGGTAAAGAATTTCTAAACACATTTTACATGAGCAAAACACAGGAGAAGCAAATGAGATAAGAATGGTTTGGGGTTTTTTTTTTTTGTTTGTTTTTTTTTTCCTGAGGCCTCTCAGCTTCCCAGAAGAAAAATCCTGGGCAAAGGAATTTTTTCAGAGAACGTGAATGCCACATAAAATGAGTTTGCAAACCCTGCCAGTAGCCAGAACTTTCCCCAGATGGATGCTGGGTCAGGGCAGCTGTGGCGAGAGCTGAAGTTACAGTGAGGAGAAATAAGAAATTCAAGACTATCCAGGATTTTTTTTTGAATTTATGGAAAAGTAGGATTTTTTTTTTTTTGTGGGTGCTTCCCACGGGCTCCTGGCAGTAGCTTAAGCTGATAAGTGCTTATCAACCCCTTGTGTTCTTCATGAGGTATCAAAGTCTGTAAGTGATTGCTCTGCTCATTGCAGAGCATTGTAAAGCATCTCCGGAGAGGGCAAGAAAGAGAAACTTTGTAGGGGTTAATTTGTCAGAGAAAAATTGATGGGAATCATTAGTGGGAAAAAGAGAACAGGGAAGAATTTCAGCAGCTGCTGAAATTCAAGATTTATCTCAAATTTCACTTAAATTGGCATAAAATTAGTAGAAATCTCTTGTGTATCTGCTGTTATAATCAAGAGGATTTGGTACTTGGAGGAAAATTAATATTTTTCCATAGGTCAAGACTCTTTAGGGTAAAAAAAAAACCATTTCTGGAGTTCACTATCAACAGTGCAACTGCTTCACCATATCAATCAATATAGACATTTTCCTTCCAAAATGAATAATTAATACTCTAATCATTGCCTCAAATAGTTCTTAGTATTCCTTGATTGGCCATTCCTGCTGCCCCCAGCACGCCCCATCAGTGTGTGTGAGAACAGATGAATTTCTGCAATTAATCTCTCCCTGCTTCAAAGCTGCCTCTTCAGATCACAGGCTAAAGATTCTCAACCCTCCCAGTGCATTGAACCTGACTTTATTAATAGAATTCTCCCAATTTTAGCTCACAAAAGCAGGCAGAGCCCTCTCTTGTTATTACTCATGCAGTTTGTCTTGTAAGCACGAAGGCCCCTGAACTTCCAGTCTTCACTGAGATGAATAAATTATAAGAATGTGTGTCTGGCCTGATTTATTTATTTTTAATATTTAAATGCCTGCTCTGGAGTGGTTCCTTTCATAAATGAAGGTGTTTTTCCCCCTTGGGTTGCTCAGAGGGGGATGGTGGAAGTTTGCAGTGATCAGCTGAGAAAGTCTCAAATTCTAATTATTTACAGGTTGTAACAGGGGGTGAGGGGAAGATCAGCTTCTACCAGGAGATGTTTTAAGGTGGATTTTTAAGCAGAGTTTTAGAGCAGTGAGGATGGAGGTGGAATGGGAAATATCCCCTTCCTTGAGCAGTGTGGGAAGCTTTCCTGCAAAGTGTTGCCTTGCAGGGATGGTGTCCTTTGTGTGCTGGATGATGTTTGCAGAGAAAAGTTACAGAGTAGAAAATTACTCCGATTTTCATTTTAATCTACAGAGTTCACTAATTACACCCCAGAGAGGCAGGGAGTGAATATCCTGAGGGTAAGAGACAGCAGAAATTTCACAGCTCCAGGTTACAACTCCCAATCCTCACCTGCCACCCAGACACCTGAAATGGTCACAAATCACTGCTGGGAATGATTTGAAAGTCAACATTTACCTGTAAGATTCGTGTCTCAGTGCAATACAACATTTACCAAAGCTTCTTTGTTGATCCTCAGACCCATCTCCCTGGAAAGGAAGAACAAGCTGTCAGCAGGAACACCCCTGAATGTCCTTGCAATGTGTTTTGTTTTACAGATTGAAGCTGGCCTGAGGTTCCCAAGGGTCCCTGCTCTGCTCTGAGGTTCCTGGGCTGTCCCTGCCCCTGGAGCTGAAGATGAGGTTGCTATGGGAGCTGCTGGTGCTGCACTCGGTCATGCTGTGCCTGGCAGGTGAGGTGTCCCCGTCGCACCTTGGAGCTCAAACACCCCTGCTTCTCCCTGCAGTGCCAGAGTGCCCCGTGGCTCATGTGCCAGGCACGAAATGCCCACACTGATCCCTGTTTGTGGCCCTGGTTAAGGAGCTCATCAAGGTGAAATTAATTTTCCTCTTGGGCCGTATCTCCCAGCACAAGCACAATTTCTCAGGGGTCTGCTCTGCCCCTTTCCTCTTCAAAGCTGCTGCTGGTGGAAGTTGTTTTCCCTCACTCTGTGTTTAGCCTTCCCTGCTCAATTAAACCTTGGTGGAGTGGAGCTTTAAATCCCATTAAAGTGGTGTTGTGTTACAGCTGAGCCCTCGCTCCATTTAACAAATAATTAGAATAACATATTCCAGCCCTACAACCATCTCCTGCAAGTGCCCTTGTTTAACCTTTTCAGCCCAAGCTGCAATGTTCAGAGCGTTCCTGGAGAAATTCCCAGAGATTTTTGAGGGATGTGCCTTTTTCCTGGAGCTGAACCAGCTCTGGAGAAGGTTTTGGGTTTGGAGAGGCTCAGCAAAGCGGGTTCCAAAGCCCTGCCTGGTCACCTGTCCTGGAGCACTCCAGGACTGTCCTGAGTCTTCCTCTCTCTGCCATATCCTTGATTAATTCCTCCTTACAGTGCCATGATGATTCTCTCACATGTGTTTTGTTCTGAGGGAGGGTGTCAGGCTTTAATTAATGTGTGTGTCACCCTGGTGTTAGCCTGGATTGCTCTAATTTACCTGCCGCTCTCTCAGACTGTTTCACTGCTTTATTTATTAGCTTGATTTCTCCCCTTTTCTTTGTGCTCACTGTCAGGTTACTTTTCCAGCATTTTAGATAATAACAAAGTACTTAGAGCTGTGTTCATTTTTTTCTGCTTAGCTCTACTGAACACAAAGGCACTTTTCTTCCGGTACTTAGGGGTACCTATTTTTGAAATTTGGTTCCAAGTCTTTCTAAATGTGCTTTGACAGTTTCTGAGCTGGCAGAAAATTGGATGCAGAGAGGTTCTGCAATGCAGAGCCCCCACGTGTTTTAGGGAATTGCAACCCCAGGGAAGCTGGGCTGGGGGAACACAGCGAGGATGAGCCTTTATTTCAAGCAAATAAATGAAAGAGTGGGTAAACAAAAGCATGGAAAATATTTGTACTGTAATTTCTCCACTTGAAATACCTATTGCAAACTGCTTAGTGGCAGCAAAATAAAGTTTCAGGGGGATGTGTTTGGGGGGGTTGCCTTTATCAAAAAGATCAGTGTTTAATGAAAATACATCTCTCCAGCACTAATGGGGTTTTCCCCCCATTATTCTGCAGCAGCATTTCCCCCCCTCTTTGCAGTGCACTGAATTTCCCCAGCCTCAGATTCTCTGTCCTGCTCAGGGAGATTCAGCAGATGTGTGGGGAGAGCAGTGCCAGAAGTTTTGTGTGAGCTCTAGAAGAGGCGCTGAGTGAGGAAATGTTTCATTTTGCTGCAGGACGTGCTCTGGGCTGGATTCTTTGGGCAGGTTTTTAATTTGGAATTTTCTGTGGGTCCTGCAGCATTGTCTGAGCTGGCTGGAGGCAGGGAGGTGCTGGTGCTGTGGGAATTCTGGTGTTGCCATGAGCAGGGCTCCCTCATTTGGGCTCTTTTTAAAGGATGCGCTTGGATCGCTTCCCAGAGCCGTGGGAGTGTTTTGTGTCGTGCTCTGGTGTTATGAACACAGGCACAGGTGGCTGTTAAATATTCTGAAGTTAAGGGGGTGATTTGTGTTTTCATGTTGAGCAAACCATTTTCCACCCTCGTGAAAAAAAAAATATTAATAACTGAGTTATAAAATAGTAGAAAAAATAGTCTGCAGAAAGTTTTCTACCAACCCTCCACAGTGCCTTGAGGACCTTTAAATGACTGGGAAAGATAAGCTCAATTCTTAAACCTGGGAATGGAATACTTGGGTTTAATTCTTGTAATCAGAGCCAGGCACAGCCCAGGTGTCATCCTGGTCATTGGTCTCAGCTCAGGGCTGGTGAAGGGTGAGGTTTTGGGGTTGTGGAAAACACGTTCACTCTCCTGTGAAAATGTAAAAAGTTCAATAAAGGACAAAAAGTTTAATAATGGGAGACAAGGACCATGGAGCAAAGGTTATTGGGTCAGCCAAGAGCACCTTGTTATCTTCAGGGATACCCCTTAAATACCTTTTAATTACATCAGCCTGTTGCATATTCATAGACCCTTCTGCATAGTAAACCTTTCCCCAAACTAGTTTCCATGTTCCAAAAGCTGTTCAGCATGGCTCCTCCTTGGATCCACCTTTTTAGAGCATGCAGATTCCTTGGGTGTGGTTTTAGTCCTTTTTTATCATCACCTTCAGTTTTTGGCCCACTCTGCCTTCAGAGGGTGAGTGCTGATGGTTGGCAGATCAGTTCAGGTGTCCTCATCCTGTGTGCACTGGGTGTTATCCCATCCCAGCAGGCATTTTACACAAGCATACTGGTACCAGCTATTGCACTACTAACTGTATCTTCATAACAAAGTGACTTTAACACCACACATATAAAGTCCATTTTAATATTTCCAAAAAGCCAATATTATAATATGTATCTATAACAGGGTTTTGCCCCAACAAACCCCTCTGGAGTTGAGTGGTGCCACCATCCCCAAGAGCAGCATCCCCAGAGCTTCTCTGGGGCTCCAGCACTGCCACCAGCTCCTTGGGCCTTGTTGGATCTGTGAGAAACAAAGCTCACTCTTTGCAATGTTGAAAAGTTTATTAAAGGATAAAAGGATAACATCCATGCTGGGGTGCTTGGCTATCTGCCAAAAGCACACAGTTAACAATTTCCATGTTGGGGTTCACTGTTCAATTCCAGCTCCAGGTGATGCAGTCCCATCCTCCCAGTTTGCTGTCCTTAATTCTGGGCTGGAAAAGGATTGTTCTGTGGGACTGAGCTGGGAGGAGAGCTGCTGACACTTTGTATGTCATAGTATGCCATACTTTGTATGGAGCTCAGAGTCACAGAATGCAGTGCAGAGTCTGGAAAATATGAAAGCTGAAACTTGAGGCACCATTGGAAACAAAAGGCATTGCATGGGTGAGCCAAGGGAGGTGTGACATTGTGTGCCTGCAATGCTCCGGACGAGTCTGAAAGGGAATTTTCTGTGTTTCTGTGACTTCTGTGCCATCCTCTGCCTCATTAACCTCCTGCAGCAGAGAGTTTCCGTGCTGATGTCGTATTTGCATGTTAATGAGCTGCAGTGGCACAGACACATTAATGTCTGAGTGTGCAGATGCATATTTTATAGTGGGATTTAACCATTCCCCTTCTGACTGTGCTGTGGGTTAAGCCCAGTTTAGCCCCACCCAGCTTCCACTCACCTCCCTCCACCCCAGTGCAATGGGAAGAGAATCAAAATCAAAACCTGGAGGTTGAGATAGGAACCATTTAATAATGGAAATAAAATCATAAATATAATAATAATATAATAAATGCTATAGTAAATAATAAAATTAAGTAAATAATAGTATTATTTACTTAATAATAATAATACTAGTAAATAATAATATAAAGTAACAAACCAAGTGATGCACAATTGAAATGTTCAACACCCACTGAGCCATGGCAGATCCTGCCCTGAATCCTGACCAGCCCCTTCCAGCTGCAAGCACCACATAAATACAGGAGCTTTAAGAGATTAATTTGTCCTGGAGCTCTTGGCTTGGTTTGGTTTGGTTTTGTTGTTTTGTTTTGCTTTTGTTTGGGTTTTTTGTTGTGTTTCACTTTGGGTTTTTATTTGTTTGATTATTTGTTTTGGGGTTTTTTGGTTTGGTTTGGTTGTTTGTTTTTTTTTTTTGTTGTAGTTGTTGTTGGTTTTTTGGGTTCTCTTTAGTGGTGGTTTGGGGGTTTTGCCCAAAACTTTTTTTAACAGGAAAATATTCTCAGAAATGCCTGTCCAGGCATTCTCTGCCCTTTGATCTCATGCTGATCCTGCACAGCAATGCCCCAGCAGTGGTTCAGAGCAGAGTGTTTAGAGCACAGCTGTGCAACTCAAGGGAGGGAAAAAATGCAATATAGAGTCAAATGTTTTCCACTGCGAGGCAAAACCCCCCATCATTTATATCAATACATTCCAATGAAATTGGGCACCCAGCTCTGTTAAAAATCAAACCTCAAAATTCACAGAGAGATGAGCATTTGAATTCGTGCTGCTTTCCAAGCAGCTGCAGGTTTCATACCAGAGAAATTCAGCTAATTTTGTGTCTGAATATAAATAATTAAAGCTGGGAGCCCTGTTGTACATATTAAATTATGGTCTCCTCTAAACGAGGCCGCAGTTCAATTTGTTCACTGTGGTTTTTTTTTTAGCTCGTGCTGTGCAGCTCCCTCTGCACTTTGATGTGAGCAGGAAGCTGGGAAGTGATTCATCTGCTGCAGCCCCATAATTAATTAATTAATATTTTGGTCAGTTCTGCAGCACTTTGCATTTCTGGAACCAGCTGCTTAATTAATGTTTGCACAGCAGAGGAGGCAGGGAGTGACTCCTGGTACTCCTCAAACACCGCCCAGGCCTGGGCACCACTGGAGGAGGGTTTGCAAATCAGATCTGCCTTGCCTTAATACTATGAGTGGGGGTTTTTATTATTATTTAGGGGCTTTTCATGTTCATTTCCAATGTTCATTTCCAACTCCTGTATTTGGAAATCCCTCAGAAGAGGTGTGGCCCCAGCAGCATCATCTTGGTTTTGGGTGAGCAGGTCCTGGATCCACCACTCCTGACTGGGATGAGAATGGTTGGACTAAAATTCCTTTAAACTGAAGCTGATGCCTCAGGTTTAGTTTTTATATTTTCACATTCTGTGCTGCTTTAGTGTGTGGGTCTGGGATTCATAGCAGGGATGGTGAGCTCTGTGCACAGAGCAGGGAGACAAAACAATTCCTGCTCCAGCTGGGCACCAAGGACAAATGACCCAAATCTCAGCCCAGGAGCACAAACCCCGTGGGCTGCAGAGAGAAAAACAAGCAGGGTGGGACTGCAGGGGCTAAAGCTGGAATGGGACAATGAACTGCAAGGTGCAAATGGAGCAGAGCTGATCCCAGGGACAGACCCCGTGCCCATCGTGCATTTTGGGGCCATTTGGGTTCATCTTGGGTGCAGCCCTGGCTGGGCTCTGGTGCTGCCCAAGGTGCATCCATGGAGGAGATGCTTTGAATAAATCCCTATTTTGTTTAACTCTGCCCAGCCTCTGCTGCAGGGCAGCCTGCACAGGGCAGCAAAGCCAGATTTCAGCTGCCCAGGTGGGGCTCTACAGCATCACTCGGCTGTACAGAGGTGGAAAGGAGAGCTGAGAAAATGTAATTTATGCTTATGTAGGGATCATGTGGCAAGTTTTTCTGTGGTTGCAGAGGATTTGAGTCAGCCTCACGAGAAGTGTGAATCCATTTTCCTTCCTGATCTGCCAGCAGCAAAGCCCTTGCTGGATGTGACCTGATTGATTTAGGCCATCATTTCCCAAATTAGGAAACCAGAGGCCACATCAATGCCATCTCCTCATTTTTATATACAGATGATTAGGTATATGATGTTTTTCTCTGTTTAACTCTCAAGTCCATCTGGGCAAATTTAATTGCCTCTTTCTCAAAAGTTAGGAAGGTGAGACGGTGCACTTTAAATAAACCAGGGAGTAGACAGGCATTTTTCTAAGCAGATGTTCCAACTCTCTGGCTGTGTATTGATCCCCTGTGTGTTTTATGTGATGCCCCTTTTCAATTTAGCTCCTTTGCATTTGAATTAGTGTGCAGGTATTGAAATTAAATCTCATTTAGGGACTTACAGAAATACCTACTTTACCGCGCATCTATCAAATTAGGGAGGATATGGACCCAAACTGATTATTTATTGCCAGTAAAAGTGAGTTTTATGGCAAAATTGGAGGTGATTAGTGGGGTGTTTTATAGGTAAAATACTGTGTGATTCTTAGAAAATCTAAATATTATGGGAAAGGGGCTTAATTTTGTAAGGCTTGAGTGGTCATGGAGAAAGAACAAGAGGTGAGGGATGTGGTGCAGGGGGAATCCTGCTGGGAGCTCTGTTGGGTGCTGGGCAAAGCCCGGCTTAGCTAGTCACAAACCTGTCTGGGCATTTCCTCCCTGCCTGGGAGAGAAGTGAGCCTCCTCACAGCCCCATAGGGCAGGGTAAAATATAATTATAGGGTAAAATAATTTAATTTTAGGTATTTGGTAGGGTAAAATATAATTATAAATTGTTATAATAAATAATACAGTAAATACCAATATAAAGTAAATATTCTTATTTACTTTATAATAATAATAATAGTAAATAATAATATAAAGTAAAAAACCAAGTGGTGCACCATAAAATTGTTCAACACTGAGCCATGGCAGATTCTGCCCTGAATCCTGACCAGCCCCTTCCAGCTGCAAGCACCACATAAATACAGGAGCTTTAAGAGATTAGTTTGTCCTGGAGCTCTTGGTTTGGTAAACACCATATAAACACAATATTATTTATTACAGTATTATTATATATAAACATAATCTACATATAAATAATATATATAAATATTATATTATATATAATCAATATATTATTTATTCTAATATTGTTATGTATAAATGGTATTATATAAGATTATATATAAATTGATTATATTATACATAAACACTTTATTATATATAAACACGATATTATTTCTTATAACATTATTCTATATCAACATTATTATATATACAATTATATTATATATAAACACTATATTATATATAAACACTATATTATTTCTTATAATATTATGACATATTATAATTATATTTTACCCCACCTCCCAAAAATTCCTGTCCCCTCCTTGCTTGTCCAAGGGCTGCAGTTTTTGCAGGGTTGGGGCCCTTAAACAGAGCAGATGCTGCTGAATTTTTGCACTCCATGCTCAAAGTCATTCCGTGGCAAATCAGTGGCTGATCCCGGTAAGTTCCTGTAATGAACAGAGCTCAGGATGCTGCAGTTCAGCTGGGCATTGTTTGATGCTGCTCTATTGAAGTATTTGTCAAATGCTGTGCTCTGAAATTAAGAATATGCTGCTGCCAGGCTGCACTGATTCATTATTGCAAGTTTTAGGAAAGATTTCCTGTGTATTGCAATGAAAAAGTAAAATTTTCCTGTTGTCCCTTCAGTGCTTCAGCCTGGTTTTCCTGATGTGTTTGGATTTTTTATTTTGCAGTAAAATACACAGATTCTGCTTCATAAATCAAGCTAAGGCACCATTGTTAAATAGTCTGTATCATATTAATTACTCTGTGAAGCAAGGCAAGCATCACAACCATTTATAATCAACTACTGGAGAAGCTGCTAATGAATGAGACAGGTAACTAATTAGCCAGCCAGCAGTCAGCATCTCCAGCTGAAGCTGGTGACTTTAAACTTCATTAAACTTTCCAGGTGTCGGGGAAAGTATGAAAAATACAGCTATCTTAATAGGTTGATGTGTCTTAATTCCAATTTTCTGAGTTGAAATGGCTGAAGACTGCATCTGTTTTAAGGGATATTGTCATTTATAAAGATTCCCGGGGCTGTCTGGCACAGCTGAAAAGAAAATTAGCAGTTTGTGTGGGAAAGTTTTGAGTTTGTCCAGTGCATGTTGGGAACAGCATGAACTCAGATGTGGCTGAAATTCCCCTATCGCAATAATTTGTACCTTCTTAATTTGTACCTTTTAAATTTGTACCTTCTGCCTTGCCCTTAATACTTTGGGTGGGTTTTTTTTTTCTGATTATTTAGGGGATGGTTTTTATGTTCATTTCCATTTCCTGTATTTGGAATCTGCAGAATAGATCCCTGACAGAATTCTGAATATGATTATTGTTCTTATTTGCAAAACAGGGATAATGCAATGGACGATCAGTGAGACTTGGAAGAAAATCAGTGATTTGTGTCCTTCCAGCTCAGATGATGCCATGGAAAAATTGCTTCCAAATTCTCTCTGTGGCAAGTAACTTAAATAGGGTCCTGGATTCCCAGCAAATGTAATGTACATCTGCCAGGCACTGCCTTTTCTTCCTGACAACACTGAAATACCGTGGGGTGTGCTCTAAAGCCCGTGTCCTCTTTTTCCTCAGTGAGAAGCAGAGCTTCCCTGAGCGTTTTCCCACTTGATATAAAATAACACTCTCCAAACAACTCATTGCTAAATAATCTGCGTAGAATTTCCCAGGATTTATTCATACTGACTTGGTTTTATTAAGTGTCACAGTTACATTTATTGACCTCTGCTGCATTCCTGAGCAAACTTGAATGCTCTCTTTTCTTTTTTTGGGAATTTGCTGGTATATTAGGATGGAATATGGAATTTATCCCCTAATGAAAGGCGAGGGAGAGATGCCATCAGTCAGTGGGAGGAGAGAGAACCCAGTGCTTTCCCATGTAAATTATGTGAGTTCTGGAAGGGAGCCAGGCATTCATTTTGTTAAAATGGGGTTTGATAATTGAAACTAATTTAACATCGACCCCATTAAGTTGCATTTTATTGCTCATTTAATCCGCCTGTCTCACGAGCTCCCAGGACTGGGAAGTGGCTTTGGGATGGTTTTGGTTCATCAAAGCTGCAGCCACTCCTGCAGTGAGTGCTGAGATTGCCCTGTGGGGTGGGGGGCTCAGCTTTGGGGTGGGTCAGCACTGGGGTGGGGGTTCAGCTTTGGGCAGGTTTCGTGGGAAGATGCTCTGTCTGGAAATCAGCTCATGGATGGTCCCTCATCACCCCTGTGGCCTGGCAGAGCCTCTCCCTGCAGGATCCTGCACCCCCTGGGCTGCCTGGGACAGCCTTATCACACCTGAGAAATCATCCCAGTCCTCCACCAGTGCAGCTCAAAAATCACTGAATGGGTTGGGTTGGAAAGGACTTTAAAAATCACCCATCCCACCCCTGCCATGGCAGGGACACCTCCCACTGCCCCAGGCTGCTCCAGCCCCAGTGTCCAGCCTGGCCTGGGACACTGCCAGGGATCCAGGGCAGCCACAGCTTCTCTGGGGGAACCCCATTTTAGAACACATTTATTTATTTATTTCTGTCAAAAATCTCCATTTAAATCAGCCAAGGAGCTGCATCCATGAGCTTTTCATTACTGGGATTCCCACCTTCTCCTGCCCTGCTTCTGCTTTCCTCTGTCTCACTGTTGCCTCTCTGTTTCACCACTGCTGCTCGTGACTCATTAAATAATCTCATAATTGGTTCTCAGCCTCCGGGTGCTAATTGCAGCAGGGCCCTGGGTGAGGGCTGCGCGCACAGAGCTGCATTTGTCCCGAAGCAGGGAGCAGGAGGAGGTGCAGGGACAAGGAGCAGCAGCCCTGGGGGATGTTTGTTTGCAAACTCCTCCTCCTGGGGCTGCTGCTGTGGCGTGGGGAACTGCTGGAGCTCTCTCCCCTTGGGAAGGGGCAGCAGGAGAGGAGCTGTAAGAGTGTGCCTGGCTTGCATCAGGGCCCTGGTGACAGGAGCTGCTCCTGGGAATGCTGCAATCCCGACCAGAAGGGCAGGGCAGGTTAAAAGTGCAGCTTACACCACTCCAGGAATTTATCCTTGGTGCTCAGCTGGAGCAGGAATTGTTTTGTCTCCCAGCTCTGTGCACAGAGCTCACCATGCCCTATAATATGAATCCCAGACTCACACACTAAAGCAGCACAGAATGTGAAAAATATAAAAGCCAAACCGGAGGAGGCATGATTCTCACCACAATTCCCATCTCTGGGCAGGGCCACATTCCCCATGGGCAGAGGTTGTTCAGCATTTTGGGCACTTTGGGAGGGTCAGGAACTGCCCAACCAAACTGCATAAAAGCACAGGAGATGGGAACCTGACCTGGGACTTGAACAGGGGAAATCTCCACCTTAACCTTGGGAATACTGGGAGTTATTCCTGGAATAAGAATGTTAATGGAACAACCGTGTCCCTGCAATAATGGCCTGATTGATTGCTGTGTTCCTTCTTTCCTCATTTTTTTTTTTGTGATTTTTTTGGAGTGTTTTTGATTTTTTTTTGTTTTTTTTTTTTGTTTGTTTGGTTTGGTTTTTTGGTTGTTGTTGTTGTTGGTTGTTTTTGTTTTGTTTGGTTTTTGGGGTTTATTTTGTTTTTTGGGTTTTTGGGTTTTTTTGTTTTATTGTTTGGGGTTTGGTTGGTTTTTGTTATTGTTTTCGTGGGGTGTTTTTTGTGTAGTTTGTTTTTGGTTTTGTCTTTTTTTCTTTTTTTGGGTGTTTGTTGTTTTTTTTTTGAGCAATATCACCTCAAACTTTTCAAAAACCTTACCCAATTTCAGCTTGTTCCTACCCGAAAAACTCAGCGTTTGAAGCTCAGGTGTGGCTGTGCCGCCCGGGTGTAGAATGTGCTCACGGCGTGGGTTTTTCTGGGGCGTGCAGCGAAGTGCAGCTGTCAGAGCCGAGCAGGATTGATGTGTGCGAGCTGCTCCCCTGCGAGCTCTGACACCTCGGAGTCAGCGCTGCCACTCACGCCTCCTGCCAGGTGCCGTGTTCTTGCAGAACCCTTCAAACGCCTCTTTTGTTGTGACTTTCTCTAACGCGCCATCCAATTACCGATAAAACTTCACCGCCCCTTCTTATTTTTAAGTGGAGGCAATCTCTGGCTGTCTTTTGAAAGTATTTAGGGGGATGCATGAAAATGCAGCAGTTAGCAAGGGGTTTGGCATTTAGGAGATGTCATAACAGCTTGTGGTGGTTTTTTAAAGCTCATTTTTAAGGTGTGTCAGCTGATAAAACGTGTCAGTCGCTATCAGTGAGGTGAGGGTTGGCAGAAGGATAAATTCCAGCTAGAAAAACCCTTTCCCATGCAGTGGTTTATACCTGGGAGCTCCTCTGGCAGAGGAAAAGATGCAAAATTTTGAGAAATGTAGAGGAAACAACATATTTAGAGGAAACAACACCAAATTTAGAGGAAAGAACACCATATTTAGAGGAAACAACACCAAATTTAGAGGAAACAACACGAAATTTAGAGGAAAGAACACCATATTTAGAGGAAACAACACCAAATTTAGAGGAAACAACACCAAATTTAGAGGAAACAACACCATATTTAGAGGAAACAACACCAAATTTAGAGGAAACAACATGAAATTTAGAGGAAAGAACACCATATTTAGAGGAAACAACACCAAATTTAGAGGAAACAACACCAAATTTAGAGGAAACGGCACCAAATTTTCCACAAGTTGCTCAGTGGTGCTGGAGGACACACAAAAAACCCCTTAATGATGTATTTGTCCCTTCCAATCATTGTTTTTTGAGCAAGCAGGAGTTTAAAAACTCTTTTGGTTGTTCCTGAAGAGTTCAGGTCTCATGTAAATTCAGGAGTTACTGTGCAGCTGCCCACAGAGCATTTAAAATAAAAAGAAAAATGGATCAGTGTGAGTGCACAAATGTATTGGCAGCCTTAAAGGAAAAGCAGCTTTGCTAAACCTTGTAAATGTGTCACCAGTGGCTCTGGAGATGTGGAATTCTCATCTCGAGCTATGCTCCATTATTAATGCAATCTAAAATATACAATAAAGGCTGCAAACAAATCCCATATACAGAGTTTAGGTGACAAAAACCTCTCTTCTATGTGGAAAATTCTGCATTTCTTTTCAGTATCTATTTCAATGTATAAAGAGCAAGGGCAATGCATCCCTTTCTTTATTAATATCATTTAAAATAGGCAGTAAAGGCTGCAAAAGCCCTCTATATACAGAGTTTAAGAGACAAAAAACCTCATCTGTATTCACCAAATTTCTGCCTCCGGTGCAATTTTAATTTTTTAACAACTCTTCAATGTTTTGCAGGTTTTTTTTTTTTTCATGTAAGTTGAATTTAATTTTCTTTAATAACAACACCTTGCTTTCCAGAAGGTGACCTCAATTCTTGCTTGCTGTACAGGTGTAACCATTACATTCCTTTTCTTTGGAACATGTTTTTCATGCTCTTTGCTCTGGATTGTTTTAGATGCCCAATGTGAACCCAGGAACCGGATTTAGATGACGGAATTCAGTGTACAGTCAGAGAAAATGAGTGATTGGGACCCTTTATCAGGGATGGCACATGGGCACTAATTACGGTCTCAGCTATTCTGTATCTTAATCATTTCCAGTGATCTTGTTTGTAATTTTTACTCCTCCTGACAAGGAGCTGCTCAAAGAAATAAATTGGCCATCAGTGTAATTTGCTTCTTGGACACAAAAGGCTCCCAGATTAACAGGCTTCTTCCCCCTGGAGAGATCTCCCTCATCCACTCTTGGCTTCTGTTAATTATTCCTTTGTCCCTTTTTGTTTTCTAAGGGGCTCAGGATGTGCAGGCAGCAGCTCCAGTGTGCCCCAGCACATCCCCTGCTTCTCTGGGCTCGGGCAGGAAAATAAGCCTGGACCAGCTCAAAAAATCCGGATTTGTGACCAGAATCACCTCATGTTCCCAAGATCCAGCCTCTTTTGTTTGTTCCTGGCATAAAAACAGAGGCAGTGTTTGAAAACTACTAATGAAATTTGGGAAATCAGGGAACAGAGCAGGGTGCCCGTGGCAAAGGGATCTTGATGAGATCTTCAAAACACCTCGTTTGATTAGTGCTGAAACCAGCACCTCCCAGATCCAGCCCTGCCCCTTTGTTGTGCTACAGGTGCTTTGGAAAACAATTTACAAAGAGGCTTTTTTGTCTTTTTCATGCTGTTAAAGCAAATTGGTATGTAATTAGATTTATATAGTGAATAATCTTATTTGCATATCCAATTAATTCTTCCTGTTTTAATTTGCTAGGGTTGGATTCACATTGGTAGTAAAAAAATAACACTTAAATTATCAAGCATTCAAATTTTCTTCTGCTGTTATTTGTTCAAGGTCTTCCATTAAAATTTTGGTTCTGGGCATCGTCTGCCTTTTAAAAGCTGTTAAATAACGTGGAAAAAGGCCATAAAAAACCCAACGCACATGAGTTGTGCTGTAAAAACATAAAAGGTCTCTTTAAGCTGGTCAGGGGGAATGCAGTGTGAATTTAGACTTTTCAAGCATCTTTTAATTACAGAATAGTTTGGGTGGGCCTCAGGTTTAGCTTTTCTATTTTTCACATTCTGTGCTGCTTTAGTGTGTGAATCTGGGATTCCTATTGGGGATGGTGAGCTGTGTGCACAGAGCAGGGAGACAAAACAATTCCTGCTCCAGCTGGGCACCAAGGACAAATGACCCAAATCTCAGCCCAGGAGCACAAACCCCGTGGGCTGGAGAGAGAAAAACAAGCAGGGTGGGACTGCAGGGGCTAAAGCTGGGATGGGACAATGAACTGCAAGGTGCCAATGGAGCAGAGCTGATCCCAGGGACAGACCCTGTGCCCATCGTGCATTTTGGGGCCATTTGGGTTCATCTTGGGTGCAGCCCTGGCTGGGCTCTGGTGCTGCCCAAGGTAGGTCCATGGAGGAGATGCTTTGGATAAATCCCTGCTTTATTCTGTGACTCTGCCCAGCCTCTGCTCCAGGGCAGCCTGCACAGGGCATCAAGAAGGGACCTTAAAGATGATCCAGTCCCATGGCAGGGACACCTCCCACTGTCCCAGGAGCTCCCAGCCCTGTCCAGCCTGGCCTTGGGCACTGCCAGGGATCCAGGGGCAGCCACAGCTGCTCTGGGAATTCCATCCCATCCCCTCCACAGTCTCACAGCCAGGAATTCCTTCCCAATCTCCCATCCATCCCTGATTCCGGGGGTGGATTTTACAGGGGCTGAATGGTTCATTCAGGACGCTTTAGCAAAAATGGTGCCAGGGAAAGGGAGAAGGACTGAAAATGGATGTTCTCCTGTAGAACCTGTTCTCCTGCTTCAAAGTGAGCAGAGGACACTGCAGAGTGCAAGGTTAAGAACTGAGAATTAAAACCAGCAATGTCTTTAGGAGATTTAATAAACGAGGAAAATGTGTTGCATAATTGTGTTGCAATGATTTGAAATAGGTCCTAAGGAAAATTGCTTTGAATCCTAATTAGCAACTAATGGTTATTAGCTAAATCCAGTGCCAGGGAAGAAATAAATAGGTGAAATAAATAGGAAGCTATTGCTTCTACCTGCAACCACTGCAGCTGTTGTCCCAATTTTGGGCTATTTTTACCTAAAAGCTGAAGTGACTGCAGCAGATCCCGTGCAGGTCGCAGAGAACACCTGGGCTGTGTTGCTGCCAGCCAGGATGGAACACAAATGAGGTGACAATTGGTGACAAAACAATTTCTGTGGATGGTTTTTGTCTCCTGAGGAACAACTGCAGCTCTTCTGTTGAGTCAGAAAAATAAACTGTGCTGTGTCCTGTGCCCCGAGGAGCCCTCTGTGGTTTGAGGTGGGAATAGGTGTTCAGGTAATGCATTCCCAATCTTTTTCTCTCGGATTCATCCTCTGCCTGCTTTGTAAACTGCTCTGCACCGAGCTCCAAACTGCTTTTAGCTTCCCAGGGCAGGAAAAGACACTGCACGTCCCAGCGTGTCAGAAAACTCGGGGAAAATGACCTCCAGCTCCCAGGCACTTATTGCAAACCTATTTTAAATTGAATACACAAGCCCAGATAATACAGGCTGTTTGATAAGAAACATTAGAGAAATCCATAACACGAGGCTTTTTATTATGGGTTTATTACATCAATCTCTCCAGTGGGTAATGGAACTTGTAAATATACTCTTATGTAGGAGTCTCCTTGCGGGCTTCTTATTCATGCTGAAGTAAGCACAGCAAACTTATTTGCTGTCAGGGTACATTGAATTTAAGATTAGTATTTATTTTGGTTCTAAAGAGGTTCTGCTTTTGTGAATTGGAAGCTGGAGCAGCTGTAGGAGAGGGGGTGGGAGCTGCAGGGGGGTTTTGGGGGGAAAATGAGTTTTTCCAGGCAAACTGCTGGTCCCTGTATGGGATACAGGGAATGTGCCCATTAAGGGCTGTGGGTCGTGTGCTCAGAGCTCCTTCAGGAGGGAAAACTCACTTTGTTTAAGCAGGAGCTTGCTGTGTGTTCATTGACTAAGCCCAGCAAGATGAAAAATCATCCATGGGATTAGAGAAATATTTAAGGGATATATTGCCAGTGTTACTGCGCAGTGCAAACATGGGCACGGCGCTCTCTGCACTGTAAACATTTGTTCTTTACTGGGAAAATGCTTTTAATTCTCTTCTAGAGGTAAACAAAGTAATGCTGCTGCAGCAGGAACCCAGCAGGATTTTGCTTACTTGGGAGAAGCCGAGGGGACGTTTGTGCTGAGTAAAGAGTCGAGGGAAAGTTCACAGAGAAGTTCAAAAAGGAGCTCAAATCGTAGCAAAAAACCAAGAACAGCTCACAAGTTTTTAAGTAGATTTGTTGGAGGATGTAGTGGTTAACTGCTGGTTGTCTTAACATAGGGAAAACAATCCTTAATTAGAGGATGTTAATTGGACAGACAGACCAGAAGCCTGCTGAGGTGACAGCAAAGTTGGCTTTAACTCAGGATTTTAACAGGTTTTTAGGGCTCCCCATCCCTGGCAGTGCCCAAGGCCAGGTTGGACACTGAGGCTGGAGCACCTGGGACAGTGGGAGGTGTCCCTGCCATGGCAGGGGTGGCACTGGGTGGGTTTAAGATCCATTCTGGATGGGTTTAAGGTCCATTCTGGATGGATTTAAGGTCCAATCCCACCCAAACCCCACAGCAAAGCAGGAAGGATGTACCTTACACTGCTGCAGAATGAGCACAGTCAGGTTCAAGTGATGTCTGCATTTCCAACAATTACAAAGATTTTTTTCTTAATTTTTTTTTTTTTTTGTATGAGACAGATTATGAGTGAAGAATGAAGGATGTGTGTGTTTAATTAAGGTCTGACGATAACAAATGTTCTTGAGCCACGAAACCGCACCTGTGTTGACCCCTTGAAAGAAACCACCCTCACCTGGCTGGACACTTCCTTCTGGGCTAGGGCAGCTCCTAAAGTGCACCAGCAGAAAGCTCAGCACTAATTTTGCTGTCCCTCCTCCCATGTGTTAATTACATATTATCATCCCCTTCTCTTGCGTTTTAAAAGACAGAAGTTTTTAAGATGTTTTTCTCATGTCATGTCTGTTCTCATCTCTTTCTCATCTTTGTTTTCATGTCTTTATGTGTTTGTTTTCATGTCTTTATGTTTGTTTTCATGATTTCATGTTTGTTTTCAGGTCTTTGTGGTTGTTTCCATGTCCTCATGTATTTTTCCATGTCTTCATGTTTGTTTCCATGTCTCTATGGTTATTTTCATGCCTTTATGTGTATATTTATGTCTTTATGTTTTTTTCCATGTCTTTATGTTTTTTTCCATGTCTTTATGGTTATTTTCATGTCTTTATGTTTGTTTTTATGTCTTCATGTTTATTGCCATGTCTTTATGTATGTTTCTTTCCATATCTTTTGTTTTTTGATTTTCTGTTGGTATCTTTCTGTATGTTTCTTTTCATGTCTGTTTGTTTTATCTTTTGTATGATTGTTTTATCCTTTCTGTTGGTTTGTTTCATGTTTTCATGTTTGTCTATGTTTTTTTTCATGTTTGTTTCTGTTTGTTTATTTTCATCTCTTTCTGTATGATTGTTTTCATCTCTTTCTCTGTGTTTGTTTCCATGTCTTTCTCCATGTTTGTTTCCATGCCTCTATGTTTATTTTAATGCCTTTATGTTTGTTTTCATGTCATGTTTGTTTTCATGTTTATTTTCATCTATGTTTGTTTCTTTTCATGTTTCTTTTTCTCTTTTATGTTTGTTTTCATCTCTTTCTTTGTGTTTGTTTTCATGTCTTTCTCCATGTTTGTTTCCATGCCTCTTCATTGACTAAGCCCAGCAAGATGAAAAATCATCCATGGGATTAGAGAAATATTTAAGGGATATATTGCCAGCGTTACTGCGCAGTGCAAACACGGGCACGGCGCTCTCTGCACTGTAAACATTTGTTCTTTACTGGGAAAATGCTTTTAATTCTCTTCTAGAGGTAAACAAAGTAATGCTGCTGCAGCAGGAGCCCAGCAGGATTTTGCTTACTTGGGAGAAGCCGAGGGGACGTTTGTGCTGAGTAAAGAGTCGAGGGAAAGTTCACAGAGAAGTTCAAAAAGGAGCTCAAATCGTAGCAAAAAACCAAGAACAGCTCACAAGTTTTTAAGTAGATTTGTTGGAGGATGTAGTGGTTAACTGCTGGTTGTCTTAACATAGGGAAAACAATCCTTAATTAGAGGATGTTAATTGGACAGACAGACCAGAAGCCTGCTGAGGTGACAGCAAAGTTGGCTTTAACTGAGGATTTTAACAGGTTTTTAGGGCTCTCCATCCCTGGCAGTGCCCAAGGCCAGGTTGGACACTGGGGCTGGAGCACCTGGGACAGTGGGAGGTGTCCCTGCCATGGCAGGGGTGGCACTGGGTGGGTTTAAGATCCATTCTGGATGGGTTTAAGGTCCATTCTGGATGGGTTTAAGGTCCATTCTGGATGGATTTAAGGTCCAATCCCACCCAAACCCCACAGCAAAGCAGGAAGGATGTACCTTACACTGCTGCAGAATGAGCACAGTCAGGTTCAAGTGATGTCTGCATTTCCAACAATTACAAAGATTTTTTTTTTAATTTTTTTTTTCTGCATGAGACAGATTATGAGTGAAGAATGAAGGATGTGTGTGTTTAATTAAGGTCTGACGATAACAAATGTGCTTGAGCCACGAAACCGCACCTGTGTTGACCCCTTGAAAGAAACCACCCTCACCTGGCTGGACACTTCCTTCTGGGCTAGGGCAGCTCCTAAAGTGCACCAGCAGAAAGCTCAGCACTAATTTTGCTGTCCCTTCTCCCATGTGTTAATTACATATTATCATCCCCTTCTCTTGCGTTTAAAAAGACAGAAGTTTTTAAGATGTTTGCTCTCATGTCTTTATGGCTGTTCTCATCTCTTTCTGTATGTTTGTTTTCATGTCTTTATGTTTGTTTTCATGATTTCATGTTTGTTTTCAGGTCTTTGTGGTTGTTTCCATGTCCTCATGTTTTTTTCCATGTCTTCATGTTTGTTTCCATGTCTCTATGGTTATTTTCATGCCTTTATGTGTATATTTATGTCTTTATGTTTTTTTCCATGTCTTTATGTTTTTTTCCATGTCTTTATGGTTATTTTCATGTCTTTATGTTTGTTTTTATGTCTTCATGTTTATTGCCATGTCTTTATGTATGTTTCTTTCCATATCTTTGTGATTTTCCTATCTTTCTGTATGTTTCTTTTCATGTCTTTATGTTTTTGGTACCTTTCTGTTGGTTTGTTTTCATGTCTTCATGTTTGTTTTCATGTGTTTCTGTTTGTTTTCATCTCTTTCTGTATGATTGTTTTCATCTCTTTCTCTGTGTTTGTTTCCATGTCTTTCTCCATGTTTGTTTCCATGCCTCTATGTTTATTTTAATGCCTTTATGTTTGTTTTCATGTCTTCATGTTTATTTTCATCTCTTCATGTTTCTTTTCAGCTCTTTCTGTATGATTGTTTTCATCTCTTTCTTTGTGTTTGTTTTCATGTCTTTCTCCATGTTTGTTTCCATGCCTCTATGTTTGTTTTAATGCCTTTATGTTTGTTTTCATGTCTTCATGTTTGTTTTCATGTCTTCATGTTTGTTTTCATGTTTTTGTTTTCCTCTCTTTCTCTATGTTTGTTTTCATGTCTTCATGTTTATTTTCATCTCTTTATGTTTGTTTTCATCTCTTTCTGTATGATTTTTTTCATCTCTTTCTCTGTGTTTGTTTTCATGTCTTTCTCCATGTTTGTTTCCATGCCTCCATGTTTATTTTAATGCCTTTATGTTTGTTTTCATGTCTTGGAGCTGCCTTTGTCCCCTTCCTCAGCGCTCTTACAAACCTCCCTGCAGCCCCAGTGCTGAGGGTGCTGGAACTCTCTCAGGAGTGATGCCAGAGGAGAAAATGGCTCAGGAGGAGCTCTGTGGCTTTGAATTCTCGCTGCTCACAGAGCAAGGCCCTGCCCAGGCAGCAGTGATCCATAGAGAGTTATTCCCTGGTTAATTACTGTGCCTGCACTTTTCTCCTTATGGAGCGTGCTGCTGTGCCTTCTGCACAGAAGTTCAAGCCCAAGCTCTCTGTCCCAGATAAAAGGCTGCTTACAGAAATTCTGATTTGTCTTTGAGGCTTCTGAAAAAAAAATAGGGTTTTTCATAGTGTGTTCTCAATCCAGTATAATCCTTAATTTTCAAAACACAGAAAGCTTTTTTTTTTTGGAATTGTAATGAAAAAATTGCTGAAGCAGTGCACATTATTTCGATTACCCATTAAGCCTTCTCTGCTCTAGAATGAAATTACATGATTTTAGTTAATTTTCTTGCTTTTAACTTCTGACTTGTAATTTACCAAAGGAGAAAAACAAACCACTACAACTCTGCTGGTCTCACATTACTCCCAAAATGTGTAATGCAAGTCAGCTCCTATTTTGGCATCTTTCTGATATTTTGGGCTTTTTTTATATTAAAACACAGGCAGGAATAACATTTAGTTTGCACCATAGTTCTGATCTGTGACTTCCATAAGGCTCCAGCATTATATTGGCTTGGCATAAATGGGTTTTTGCATAGTGAGTGATTTATTTCACTTTATTTCCTTTCATGTTGATCCTATCAACACAGTAAACCATAATTTCTTGGTGAACAATGAAATAAAATTGGGTTTTAGTTATAAAGTAATAGGCCTTGATCAGATAAAGCAAATCCATGTGATCCCCTTCAATTTAGCTCTTGCCTTGCTCTCCTCATTAATATTGAATTTGCATTTTGCATAATGTTGCATCTCAGTGCTCTCTAGGTGAGGAACCAAAGTCTTCGTAAGTAAAGAAAAATTAAATTTTACCCTTGGGAAAGGCTCTGTCGGGAAATTGAGGCTCATGGGTGTCAAAGAATCAGGGAATTGTTGAGGTTGGAAAAGCCCTCAGAGATCACTGAGTCCAGCACTGCCAAACCCCCCTCCAGCCCTGTCCCCAAATGTCACATTCACCCTCCCGAACACTCCAGGGATGGTGCCTGCCCTGCAGAGCCTGTTCCGATGCCTGAAGACCCTTTCAGTGAAGGTGTTTTCCCAAATATCCCAACCAAACCTGCCTTAAACTTAAGGCCATTTCCTTGTATTGCATTCAAGACCCCGTTTCCAGGAGCAGCTTCCTCCTGGTATTGAAACTGCACAAAAAGGAGCTGGGCAGGGCAGTTTGAAATGGACCAAACTATTCCCTGGAGGTGAATTCTGTCTCTGGGGCATCCCCAGGGTGCTGCTCTTTAGAGGTGAGCCAGGAGGGTGTGAGAGCTTCACCTGCTCGTGTGACACCAGGGGGAAGAAAGGCTCTGCTGACAAACGCCATTCCTCTGAGCAGGCTTGGGCAGTGCTAAATTGCAGGGTCAGAAGTCATAAGTCAGGGCTTTGACAGCTATTACTGATACCTTTTCCCTGCTGTGCTGCTTGAAAGTTCATAACATTTAAAGAAATTAAAGGATCACATGTTATCTGTGGGCAGGCTGTACAACCTGCACTCCTGGCTGCTCCTTTGATGCTTTGCTCATTGAACTCTGAGAACTTGATTTAAGCCTCCCTCAGTCTGGCATTTTGATGTTAATTTTAAGGCTGGGTTTGTGTGTCTGTGTTTGCATGGAGGGTCTGGTCACTCAGCAAGGATGACCCAGCAGAAAAATGGGGATAAATGACCAGAAAAATGGGGATGAATGGTGATTTTAGGGCTGGGGAGTGCCCGTGGTGGGGTGGCCAGTGCTGGTGTGTGCCAGCTTCCAGAGCCACAGCAGGAACCCTCTGTTCTCTAACTTCCCACTGGGTACTGGGACTGGCTTTTGTCCCTGCACTGCTGAGGGTTGCAGAAACGTTTTTAAAAACAACAATGAAAAAAACTGAAGGGCAACTCTTCAAATGTGCCCTGAATTGGAGCAATTCCAGCCACTCCAACGAAGTTACAGAGAGTGGGAGCAGCTGAGCTGCCAGCCCAGTGCCCAACAGCAGACTTCAAATGCCTTAAATCCATTTATGGAACAGAAGCACCTGGAGATTACAGCCTTGGATCCTGTTTACAGGATTGTTAAACCTTTTCTTGCTTTAGCAGCAGTGAGAAGTGACGGAGGTTTTGCTGTCCAGGGTCAGGAGCCTGCCCAGCACTGGGGTGTGCAGGGCTTGGATTCTCAATTCCTCCTCCCTCTGGGGAACCCAGAAAACGCCACACCTGAGGCCCCGGTAATTCCATCTGCTTATTCACAAATATTTGAGAGGTGAATCCGTGGCCTGAGCTGCTCTGTAAATAGCTGGATAAAAAGCTGGCAGGGATCAGCTCTCCTCTGTCAGAGGCTGATGTACTTAAAGCTGGATGGAGAAAAGAGGCTTCACCTTGAAGCCAAGCACAGAGAGCTCCTTTCACCTTGAAGCTTTCTGCAGGGTTTGGCTCCTCAATCAAGGGAGAGCCCGGACACAGTGCCAGAGTTGTCTTTGTTTTTGCAGCAATAGATGAGACTGAGATTACAGGTTATTGCCCCAGGGACTTGTCTTTTCTAAGGCTTGGGGATTTTAAAGGAAAGAGGTTTTTTCACTGCATAACTCTGCCTGTCTGCTGCTGGGATGGGGAGCATGGCATTTGTTAACCTGGCTTTTACACACCTCCCTGATTACAGCAGAGATTCAAATCAATCCAAGTCCAGGGAGGTATTGTGGAAAGGAAATATGTGGCTTTAAATATGCACATGTAACCAACTACTTCTGCTTTTTTAATATATCCACTTTACAGTCCCTGTCATAGTCAAGACAGCTGAAAGTTTTACAGTAATGATGTGTGTTCTTGGCAGACTGCAATTGTATCAGCACCTTACATTTTTACTAATAAATCAATAGACAATTAGCACAGGCCTTGGAAGCATTTCTATTCTCAAGCAGTTCTATGCCCAGCACTGGTGGCAGCACCATTAGCACTGCATTAATCTGATTTTTGCTATTGTTTTATACTCACAGTTCTGTCATGGGCTGATATTGTCCTCAACAGGGCACTGTGAGTTGCTCTGTTCATTTACCTGCTCTTGGCTGTGGTGACTCAGGGAAGAGGCTGTGTGGTGAAGAAATTTGTGATTTTCTGCCATGTGCTTTTGTGGGACACTGAAGGGGATATGTGTGATTTTAATCAGATTGTTTACTTGCTAAGAAAACTCAAATTGCATCCTGGTAAATAAGGGTTTTGTTGGAGGATAGTTCACCCTTGTGCTGTGGTGGGAATGGCTTCTCTCAACAGTGGAGCCATGAGAGGAGGCCCAGGGAATATCCACATTTGTGTGTAGGATATCCACATGTGAATATTTACATTTGTATGGAGGATATCCACATAGAAATATCCACATTTGTGTGTATGATATTCACATGTAAATATCCACATTCGTGTGTAGGATATCCACATTTGTGTCTAAGGTATCCACATGTGAATATCTACATTTGTATGGAGGATATCCACATAGAAATATCCACATTTGTGTCTATGATATCCACATTTGTGTGTATTATGTCCACATGTGAATATCCACATTTGTATGTAGGATATCCACATTTGTGTCTATGGTATCCACATGTGAATATCCACATTTGTGTGTAGGATATCCACATAGAAATATCCACATTTGTGTCTATGATATCCACATTTGTGTGTATTATGTCCACATGTGAATATCCATCCGTTTGTGTGTAGGATATCCACATTTGTGTGATGATACCCACACCTGAATATTGACATTTGTGTGTAAGATATCCACATGTGAATATCCACATTTGTCTGTTGGACACCTGTAGGTGCCATAAAACATGCCCAGTCTTGTATCAAGGGGCTGTCTCCAAAGATGCAGAGCTACAAGTGGAAAATACCACTTTTTAAAATATCTGGTTTTTTTTTTTTCTTTTTTTTTTTTTTTTCTTTGAACAGGAAGCACCTTTAGTGGGTCTTGTTCATTGAGCAGTGTCCAGAATTAGTGGCAGCAGGACTGTGTGGTGTGAAATATTCTCTGTTTGAATTTCAAAGCCAAGTGCAGTTGCCTGTTAACAGGAGTGACGGGCAAGAAGGAAGGAGAGAGCCATCCAGTGGAGCCCTTTGCTGCTCAGGAGGATGGAGTGCAGTGCTCACCTTGAAGAGCAGGCTGCTGTGGCAATCAGCCGTGCCCTTGAGCTGTCCCATCCATTCCAATTCCCTCTTTTCTGAAGAGCTGCTCTTCCCAAGGTGCAGTTTTGTCTCAAAGAAATACCAGCTTGTAGCAGTGTGTGAAAACAGCCCAGCACACAGAGCAGGGAGCAATTCCCTCAGCAGCAAACAAGGAAAGCATTCCTCTCATTTACCCTGGATATACTCCAAGAATTCTCTGTTCAGTTTAGTTATTATCTTTCCCTACGGTGTGGAATATTCAATTAAACTTTCTCTCAAATTGGCCATAACTTTCAATGAAAATTAAAGCAGTTCTATTTAGGTACCAGTATCTGTCACCAGGCTTAATGTTCAGAGAGAATAGCAATGGTTCCACCTGTTTGGTGTGAATTAACCTCAGCTGACATTCCTCACATTTCAATTCCTCAAAAGCAGGGGAAGCTGACAGCATTCAGCCTCCAAATGCACATGCTGGCTCTCAGCTTTGGGGTACTGCAGGGACACAGCAAACACACCCTTCATTTGGAATCTATTCCAATTAATCTGGCTTTTTTTTTTTTTATATAGGTTTTGTAATTCACGAGGGGGAAAAATATATATTGAGCAGAATGTTCTTTGAAATGATCTCTCACTTTCCATCCAACACCATATGGACACACACCTCCTTCTGTGGTTAAAATGCTTCTTTTATTGTCAAAGCCACTGAAATTTCCTAGATCCTGCCTCTGAGTGAAAGAAACACGCTTCTGTCAGAGGAGGCAGACCCAGAGCAGGAGTACATTTGTTTTATCTGACAAGGAGGGGGCAAAATGCTTTTTTGGAAGCCAATCTTGTTTGCAGGTTGTCTTAAGCTGAGGGCGGCTCATGTTCGTTCTGGGTTAACTCACTTAAGAAATGTAACTCACAAAAATAAAATCTGCCCCTGGGAGTGTCTCACCAGTTAGTTTGGCTGGGAAAGTTATTTATTTTATTGTCCTGGGGCGGTGGGAAATGTGTGAGGAGTGGCAGCAGCTGTTGAATGGTGTAAAAGGGAAGTGGACCAAAATAGCTGAGCACTTTCAGGTGTGCGTACACAGATATGCACTGCTTCTTGTTCTTTTTTGATGAAATGACCAAAAAAGAGTCTATTAGACACAATCTGATGAGAAGGGTGAGGGAAAAAGCCTCTAAGCCCAGCAAAGAGCCTCCTGCTGGCCTCGGTGGTTTCTGTGGATTGAGCTGCTCGCAGTGCTCACCAGTGATAAGCCAAAAATGTGTTATCAGTGCTGGAGTGCAAGTCCCTGGACATTGCTGCGACAGAAAGAAAGTTGCCGCTTTGAATTTATTAAAAAAAGTGTAGGATTTGCATTTCAGAGTTATCCAAACAGCCAAACTTTGCTCCCACAAAAGCAGACACTTCAGTGGAGCAAAAGCCTTTGGCTGTGCTGACAATAAACATCTGAGCAACACAACTTAGTCAAAAATGGGCTTTTTCTGGTGCGGGCACTTGTAGTTTTCTGTCTGCAAGAATCTAGATGGCAGCTTGTTTTATTTGTTAGTGACTCTTTAGTGCTCCGTGAAGCAAATCCTCCTCCTGTGGCAGGTTCTGTGGCTCAGCCCTTATCACCCAGCGGTGGGATCTGGGCTGCAGTGATTTCAATCGCGCATTAAGGCTGCAGCAAAGCAGCTCCACAGGCTGAAGATTAAATAGTTTGGACTTGCTTATCTCGGTTATACACAGGCAGCAATAAGAGGAAGAAGAAAGGCACTCAGAATAATTTTATCTAGCTGGTGTTGTGAGGGTTTTCCTGCTCCTCCGCTCCCCTGGCTGGCTGCAGCTGCTCTCAGAGCTTCTCCCTCTGCTTGAAAATCACACCGGGGCTTTTCCTCTTGCTGCCCAACAGGGAGGACAGGCTTTTTTTTTTTTTTTTTTTTTGCCATATAAAAGCTGAATGTTGAACTGTGTCAGCAGCAGGTGGAATATTTGGAAATGTTTTCATTTGATCTTTCATGAGCTTCCACCTGAGCTTGGGTAAATTGAGTTATTCAGTAGAGAAATCAGCATGTTCACCTATTTGTGACTATTTCTACCTTTAGTTCTCTGTCTTGAGTCTGAGTTAAGTTGTTAATTGCTCAGTAATTAATGACACAGACAGGATGGGGTGGTTCTTACAGGTGTATCAGGGTTATTCCCATTCATTCTCACCTTCCTTCCATCTGGAAGATCCATCAACTTCTGTTCACTCTTTTTTTTCCTTCCATATTTTTGTACATCCATCACTGCTCAGTGTGGTTCAGCTTCATTAACCCTTGAAGACCAGGATGCTGCAGGTTCACCTCTGCTCCTGCAGCCAGGTGATGTCCTGGAGGTGTGGGGACACTTTTGGACCCTCAGGTTTGTTCCTGTTTCCCACCTCAGGTATCTGAACTGCTCACTTTTAATGCAGGCTGTGTTTTCCTGGGATGGGAGGAGGACCAAAGTCAGACCTTTGGTGTGATGTGATATAAACTGACATTCTCTAATTGAAATAACAGCAGGTGACAGCCCAGAGAGGGGTGTGAGGCAGGTGACAGAGGCAATCACACACATCCCTGAGTCAGCAGGGCCTAACTGGATTATCTGGGATGCTCTGGCTCGTGCCACCATCAGTCTCTGTGCTCCTGGGATTTGAGGCATCTCTTACACAGGACCTGAGCATTCTGTATTTTTCAGTGGGAGAACTGGATGCATTCAAATATATTTTAAATCTCTTCCTTTCAAAGCCACCATACAGTTCTCAGAGCTATAATCCTTATGGGCCAGGCTATAATGTTCTTTCTTAAGGTGAATGAGGCTGCTCGGGGAGTGCAGGGTCTCAGGAACGAGTTTGGATGCCATAATCCAGTCCCTTATGCTTTATGGCTGTTATTATCTTTTCCCAGCAGCAACATGAGTTGCACACAGGTGGAATTTAAAGTTAGAGATGATGTGAAATGTGTTTTGAATAATAGATGAGTTTCAGTCAGGTATCGTTAGCATATAATTAAAAATAAAGATAAATACAAGGCCTGTGCCTGTGCTTGTGGGAGGAGGCGTGGGGGAGAGGTGATTCCTTTCTAATCTTCCTGGCAGAGTCTCTGTGAAATACTTCTGTGGAGATGAATTTGCTCTCCCTGAGTGAAGGGCTGTTCTTCTGTCCTTGGTAAATCCAGCTGATTTCCCAGGGTCAGGCAATATCAGCATTATTCCCATTCATTCTCACCTTGCTTCCATCTGGAAGATCCATCATCTTCTGTTCACTCTTTTTTTTCCTCTATATTTTTTGTACATCCCATCATCTCTAAATTTTATTTATTCATTTTCCCCTGACCTCCTATACCCACAAGTTTCCTGTATCCCATTCTGGGTGGGCTTCCAGCAGCCTGACTGAAGTGAATTCCGTGCTCACATCCCTGCAAGTCCCTGCACTCTGAAAGAACAGAGTCTGCAGGGCAGCAAAAGACTGGGAAAGAATTTAAAAATGTTAAATCAAGGTTCCTTCCAGTCACTCTCTGACTCTGAGCACTTCCAGCGTGTCCTCACTTGCTCTGAACTTGGAGGAGCAGCCAGACATTGACACTGATGAGAGGAAAAGTCTCAGGAAATCAAGATAGCTGATCTTTTCAGGC
Source organism: Emberiza elegans (assembly GCA_024865655.1). Taxonomy (NCBI): domain Eukaryota; kingdom Metazoa; phylum Chordata; class Aves; order Passeriformes; family Fringillidae; genus Emberiza; species Emberiza elegans. The sequence goes on along the minus strand of JALJVW010000260.1, from coordinate 1,976,106 downwards.
AGGAAAAGTTGGTTTCTTTTGTGTTCTGAGCAGCCACTGTGGAGATAAAGCTGATACAAACAGGATGGAGAGCAGGGAGTTCAGTCAGAGCTTTCTGTGGGTGTTTGGAGCAGTGTCCGTGAATTTCCTGAAATTCTGCAGAGCGGTGGGCAGGGAAGAGCTGCAGCTCAGGGATGGGCCTGTGAGCAGCTCCCAGGTCTGAGAGAGGATAAATTGATAAGGTGAAGTGCTGGAGGAGAGAGGAAAGGAGAAAGGGAGGACTTAGCAGCTCAAAAAATCAAAGTGTGTTTTTAAAATGAAGGAGGAAAGTCTCAAGGGAGGCTCCCGTCAGTAATCACCAACCTCAGAGTGCTGGGAGATGACTCCTGAGCTCCTTGAAGGTCGTGTCAGCTTGTTTTGCCAAAATATTTTCCCTCTCCTACCCATATCTAGTGTGAGTTTCTAATGCTCTGAAGGGCAGGAGCGTGGAATGCCCTTGTTGGGCTGGGAGCCCATTCCTGGGAGGTGTGGGGCAATGCCAGGGGCACTGGATTTGAATTGAGCTCTGCTCTGACAGCAGTGCCTGTTCCCATTGTTTGAGCTTTGGGTGAGGTCCCATTCTGTGCTCTGTTCAGTGTAGGGCATTTTCACTACTCCATGTGAGGTTCAGTGGGAAAAAAAATAAAAATCTGCCGTTATCAACCAAATAAAGTGACACCAGATCTTTCGCAAGGTGAATGGCACACGGCCTCTTGCTGCTGAGACTCTGTTTTGTATTTCAAGCTGGAACATGGAGATTCCTGTTGTGACCTGTCCCCTTTCCCTGTCCCTGCAGATGACAACACCCTGCACGGGCCCGTGTTCCTCCAGGAGCCCGACAGTGTCATCTTCCCCTTGGACTCGGAGGAGAAGAAAGTGAAGCTGAGCTGTGAAGTGAAGGGAAATCCCAGACCAACCATTGGGTTTGTTCAATGTTTGTTCTTAGAGCCTTTCTGCGATCAGTGACGTCCCTGGAGGCTGCCACAGTGCTGATCCCAAAACAATCCCCAGGGGCAGCTCTGATCTCTGCTCTGTGACCAGGGACAGGGTCCAGGGAGGGGCTGCAGCTGCGCCAGGGGGGTTTAGGGTGGATTTATGGAAAGATTCTTCCCCAGAGGGTGCTGAGCACTGCCCAGGGAATGGGCACGGCCCCGAGGCTGCCAGAGCTCCAGGAGTGTTTGGAAAACCCTCCCAGGGTGGGATTTGGGGTGTCCTGGCCAGGATTTGGACTTTGCTGGTCCTTGTGGGTCCCTTCCAGCTCAGGATGTTCTGTGATCCTGGGGGCATTAGGAGCAGGGGGAATGGACACCAGGAAATCTCCAGGTATTGCAACTCAATGGCAAACCTTGGACAGGAGGTTCTAAAATGCTACAGAAGGATTATAAATAGTCCTGGCTCTCAGATTAACCATCCTTTCCTATAAAAATGGACAATGCTCCTCGTTCTTTGCAGCTTTAGCAGCTGCTCTGGGATCCTTGGAGGGAGATGCTGCCCTCCTGCAGTGCTGCTGCTGTGAATCACTGGTGCTGCTCTTCTCTCCCCTCTGGTCCTCTCACTCTGCTCACCAGGAAATGCCACTCTGACACCAGCTGGAGCCACCAGGGCTCTGCCTCCGTGCTGCCTCCTGCCACAGCCAGCTGTTTAATGCCATAAACCCACGGATCCGTGGTGCAAACACAGCTCCAGGGCTTCCCTGGGCACTCCGGAGCTGGAATTCCTCAGTGCCCCACTTTGTGGCCACATCTGCCAGGAGGGAATTTTCTGAAATTTATAAACAAACAACCAGCAAGTCAGGAGAGAGGGGAAAATATCCTCAGTGGTCTTGAATGGGTGATCCTGTCTCAGGGACTTCCCGTTGCCAAGTGATCAATTCCAAAGAGCAGCAGCACCAGCAACTACAGGAGCATTGCTCATTTCAGAGACTGAAATATATGTCAAGGATATTGCTCTTTCAGTTAAATAGTGGAATATTTCAATACCACTCAGGAAATTTGCATTTTTGTGCCTGTTTCTTTTTTTTTTTAATTTTATGTTATTTTTAATAAGTAGTCAGAGCCATTCTAAATCTTCCTTTATTTACTTGAGACTGTGTTTCCAAACAGCCAGGGGCATGAGCAGAGTTTAACTTTGGTATTGTGTGCTGCAGGTGGAAGTTAAATGGAAGCAGCATTGACGTGGGCATGGATTTCCACTACAGCCTGCTGGGAGGAGCCCTGCTGATCAATAACCCCAACAAAAGCCAGGATGCTGGCACCTACCAGTGCGTGGCAACAAACCCCTTCGGAACCATTGTCAGCAGAGAGGCCAAGCTGCAGTTTGCCTGTAAGTCAGCCTCTGTTCCTGTGCTGGAGAAACTGGGAGCTGGGTGTCCTTTTTCCAGCTTTTCCTGGTGGGTTATGGGGTGTTCTTTGTGGGAAATGGGTTTGTAGAAAGTTCTCAAGGCTCACCCAGTATGCGTCCCTGTGCAAACCTTGAGATAAGAAATGCTGACTTAGAAATGCCATGGGATGGGATGGACGTTATTGAGAAAGAAATAGAACTAGAAACAGGTTTCAAAGGATGGCCTTGCAAATAGCACTGGATACTTTGGAGAAACAGAACAATGAAAGATCCCTTGTAATGGGATCCACTACATGCATGATTGGTTTTAAAGCATCTACAGCATGGTGTGGCTAAAGCTGATAGGCCAAGAAACACTTACAATGTTTTGTAATTAGGGAATATTTGGCTTCTGATTGTGATGGCATGAATTATGACATCTGAATTGTCTCACCCTTCTCATGAGACTGAAAATGGAACTAAAGTTTGTGTAACACCTCTCAGCTGCCCCATTTCCAGGTCAGAAAAGGCATTGTTTAACAAATTGGTGCCCTGTCCTGATCAATAACCCCAACAAAAGCCAGGATGCTGGCACCTACCAGTGCGTGGCAACAAACCCCTTCGGAACCATTGTCAGCAGAGAGGCCAAGCTGCAGTTTGCCTGTAAGTCAGCCTCTGTTCCTGTGCTGGAGAAACTGGGAGCTGGGTGGGTTATGGGGTGTTCTCTGTGGGAAATGGGTTTGTAGAAAGTTCTCAAGGCTCACCCAGTGTGCACCCCTGTGCAAACCTTGAGATAAGAAATGCTGATTTAGAAATGCTGTGGAATAGGATGGACATTGTGAAGAAAGATGGAACTAGAAAAAGTTTCAAAAGATGGCCTTGCAAATAAGACTGGATACTTTGGAGAAACAGAACAATGAAGGATGCATTGTATTGGGACCCACAAGGAGTAATTTTAGAGGATTGGCTTTAAGGCATTTACAGCATGGTGTGGCTAAAGCTGATAGGCCAAGAAACACTTAGAGTGTCTTCTCTAACCAAAGGGATGGCAACCAGAATTAGCTGAATTAGGAAATACAGGGTGATTTAAGTTTACTACAAAGGCTCTGCCTCAGATAAACAATACAAACGGGCATGTGAAGCTTCACCCTTCATCTGGGCAATCCCTTATTTTCCATCCTCATCTTGTGTTGCGTGGGTTTTGTTTTAATCTCACTTTTATTTCTGGGGAAGTGACTGTTGGGGTTTTTTTGAGAATGATGGGTGAGAATTGAGGGGTTTGTCCCCCTCCTTTTAAGAGTTACATTGTGAATCTTGGGGCATCAGTAATGTGTGTTGTTCTTCAAGGGCTGTGATATTCTTCTGTAGCCTTTTCAGGGAAGATTAAGCTGTGATTGAGCCATTCAGCCTCCTGTGGAGGGCAGACAGGGTCAGCAATTTCATCCTTGAAATATGTATTTAGGTTACAAACTCATTATGATGAAAGTGCTAATATTTCCCCCGAATACTTGCTTTTTGATATGGCATTTTCATTTCAGGTTTGTCCTTTTTGATTTTTCCTTCCTCTCTCTTTTCCCCTTTCTCTTCTCACTTTTATTTCTTTTTTTTCCACGCTAGTTGTCTCTGAAATTGAACATATTTTCACTGAGTGAAGAATCTGCTGTGCCACAGTAACAGAATATGGATTAATGATACCCCAAGCCCTGTGCTTATAGCAACACAGGCTTTCAGAAAATAAAAAAGCCTTTAAACTCTTGAGTATGGATCTAATAATGGCTTTTCCACTAAGATCTGTGGAAACACAGCTGAACTAGATTAAATGATGTGCTTTTTATTTTAGGGGCTGGGGCTTAGCTTGATGATTTCATTCACTGTGCTATGGTTTCTGTTGGGAAATAACCCTGGAATGAAGCAGGAGTTGTGGCTGGGAGGCAGCTCTGAATTTGGGGCTGATTCCACCCCTCCAGACCTGTGATCAAAGTTGGTTTTGTGCTTCCATTGGGGATGGAGATAAAGCTCCCATTGATTTCTGGTGGCACCAGAGCTGGCCCACAGCCCAAAGTGATGGATTTGCAGCTCGTTCTGCCTGCTCAGCTCCTGTCCCTTTGGCAGGGCAGGGAGGGTGAGCTCCCAGTGTGTCCTTGCCAATTATTAAATCACAGAATCCCAGAATCACCCGGTTGGAAGAGACCTTCAAGCTCATCGAGTCCAACCCAGCCCCAACAGCTCAACCAAACCCTGGCACCCAGTGCCACATCCAGGCTTTGTTAAACACCCCCAGGGATGGGGACTCCACCACCTCCCTGGGCAGCCATTCCAGAACTTTCTCACCCTTTCTGTGAAAATCCTTTTCCTGCTATCCAGCCTGTATTTTCCTTGGCACAGCTCGAGGCTGTGTGCTCTGGTTGTGTCAGTGCTGCTGGAGACAGAGCCCAGCCCCAGCTGAGCACAGGCCCCTCTCAGGAGCTGCACAGTGATGGGGCAGCCCTGAGTCTCCTTTTCTCCAGGCTGAGCACCCCCAGCTCCCTCAGGGCTTCCTCACAGGGTTTGTGCTCCCAGCCCCTCTCCAGCCTTGTTGTCCCCTCTGGATGTGCTCAGGCTGGGCATGGAATAATGCACGGGATGGAACATCTCCCAGGGGCTGGAAGTTGTTCTGTCACTCTCTAAATTAGAGATCTCTTATTAGATCCATACTCAAGAGTTTAAAGCTTTTTTATTTTCTGAAAGCCTGTGTTGCTATAAGCACAGGGCTTGGGGTGTCATTAATCCATATTCTGTTACTGTGGCACAGCAGATTCCTCACTCAGTGAAAATATGTTCCATTTCAGAGGCAACTAGTGTGGGAAAAAGAAGAAAAAAAGGGGGGAAGAAAAAGGGAAAAAGAGGAAGAAAAAAATTCCCTGGAAGGAGGTGGTGGCAAGGTGAGGGTTGGTCTCCTCTCTGAGGGAACAAGGGACAGGACAAGAGGAAATGGCCTCAAGTTGTGCCAGGGGAGGATATCAGGAAAAGTTTCCTTACTAAAATGTGGCTGAGCACTGGAAAGGCTGCCAGGGCAGCGCTGGAGCCCCCATCCCTGGAATTGCTCAGACAGTGGCAGATGTGGCACTTTGTGGTGGGGTTTAGTGGCCCTTTAGTGGTGTCTCCTCAAAGACTGGGCTTGACCTTAATGTCTGATTTATCCCCACACCTCTGTAGTCGTCGGATCACCATGGTTTTGAGAAGAACCAAAGTTCTCAAAATCACCTGGAGAAGCTCCTGTTCCTTGCAGACCCTTCTCAGGGCTGTGCATTTGGAGATCTGTGTGTTCAGTTTTAGTTTCATTTGGTGGCCTCTGCTGATCCTGCAGCCTGTCCCAGCTGGGCAGCACTGCTGGAAGGGGTTCAGAGGCAATGGGACAGCTCAGGGCTTCTCTTCTGCTTTGATTCTTGCTAAGGCATGTCCAGGTTGTCTCTGATCACAGTGGGATGAGCCAGGCAGGATCCTGCTGATTTATGAGCTCCTACATCTCTAATTAGAGACAATTTTTCATTTATTTTACCTTGCTGAGGCTGCAGTTTGTGTTTTGCTGCCCCAGCTTTGGAACCAGACAGTTTTGCGCATCCCCAGTGCCCCCACCCCAGGGGTCTCCAGGCTGTGTCTGCTCCATCTCCAAGCTCAGGACCAAGAGATGACCCCTCTCTTCTGCCACGGAGCCATCCCCAGTGCTCACAGATGAAACATTCCCTCCCTGCTGTGATAACTTGACTCAATTTGGCCCTAACCACCTCAGCAGGGTTTGCAGTTTAACCTGAAAATTCACAAAGCTGCTGCCAGCTGCAGGGTGCTGCTTTGGAAATGAACCCTCTGGGAGCTGTGCAGGAGCTGCTGCCTTTCTCATCTCGCTGGTGGCTGTCACATGCTGTTGATTTGGAAATGGGTATCCAAAGAGGAAAATCAGGTTTGAATCAGAGCTGGTTTTCAGCCGTATCATTGTTTTGCCCCCTGTTGTTACAAAAACTGCCTGCAAGTGCTGTCTGTGAAACAGGAGCTGTTAGAGAAATGGGATCTCTTTTCAGGGGGGTTTATTTGTGGGAAGGATGAGGGAGGATGGCTGATGTCCTTCCCCTGCTCTGTGTGTCCAGAGGCCTCTCTGAAATCCCCTTTCCAGCCCATGGCCATTTCCCGGGAAGGAGTTTCCCTGGAATCTCTAACTTAGAGATCCATGCTCATGCTGTGGATGTTCTCTGCAGCTGGACAAAGGGATATTGAGATGTCCAGGGGCTGAGGGACCAATTTCAGACCAAAAATGAGCCCCAGAGGAGCAGAGGATAATGAGCCCGAAGGGAGGTGTCCTCTGAGGATGCTGCAGCATCACTGTGCTGCCCCAGGAGGTTAAAAGGAAGGGGAAAGGTCTCCTTGTTCTCTTCCTCCTCCTCCTCCTGCAGGTGTCCCCAGACAGGTGTAATGTCTGATTTTCTGGGTTGAATTGAGCTGAGCTGTTTCACTGTGTCCAATGCATGAAGATCAGGGTGTTGGCTGCTTTCCCCCTCTGGGCAGGGGAGCAGCCTCCACCCTGCCTCTGGTGCCTTTTCCATTGGATTATTCACTAGTGGTGATCCTTGGGGGTCCCTTTCTGCTCTGGATATTCTGATTCCATTCCAGGAACTCTTTTCTTTCTTCCTTGTTACCAGGAACCTCCTCTGGAGTGAAGGGAGTCACGCTGCTGTTCCTAAAAACTCTTCCCCACACACACTTTATTAAAAGAATTCATTTTACGGAAAGGTTTTTTCCTTCAAAAATAATTTTTAAACATGAATTAGCATCCAGGACCCAACACTGCAGAGGGCAAAGAGTGGCAGAAAATCCAGTAATAACGTGGTTGCAATGAGAATACATTGGGGCTTTGACCTACCATCCCAAAATAATTTCACTGTGGTGGTAGAAAGAGAAAATTACTCCCAACATCCTCCTGAAAAGGGCTTTTTTCAATATTCCCATTGCCAGAATGTTTGCTGTTATATCTTTTACACGAGTAAATCCCATAATTTTCACTGTTAGTTGCTAAGGAACACATTGGAATGGCTGCTCAAAGTCTTCACTGGTGAACCCTCATTGCCCTCCAGTGCATTCCTTTTATCTTTTGGAGACTAAATTGTCAAGGAAGTCACTCTTTCAAGAACAATTAATAACGAAAACATTTTTTTGAGGGGTCTACTGAATTCCAAACAGCCAAACCCACTGTGCCAGGGACTGATCTGTGTGTTCAGCAAGAAATGGAGGAATTTCTACAGGGATCACTGAAATCTGGGGGTTGATAAGAGATTATGTGTTCTGGTGTTGGGAGGGTCCCCACAATGAGGTGAGAGATGAGAATCTGACTCCATGTTCTCAGAAGGTTGACTTATTATTTTATGCTATTATATTAAAAGAAATTATATACTAAAACTATACTAAAGAAAGAGAAAGGAGACATGAGAAAGCTAAACAAGCATGAATAATAAAAACCTGTGACTGACCAGAGTCTGACACAGCTGGACTGGGATTGGTCATTAAATTAAAACAATTCACATGCTGGGTAAACAATTCTCCAAATCACATTCCAAAGCAGCAAAACATGGAGAAGCTGAAGCTTCCCAGCTTCCCAGGAGAAGAAATCCTGGCAAAGGGATTTTTTTATAAAATATCATGGTGACAATGATGTGTTTTAAACCTTCTGGAAATGCAGGAGCCGGAGGGTTTGAGCTGGAAATGCAGGAAATGCAAGAGGGTTTGGGCTGGAAATGCAGGATCGAGAGAGTTTGGGCAGGAAATGCAGGATCCAGAGGGTTTGGGCAGGAAATGCAGGATCCAGAGGGTTTGGGCTGGGAAGGAAATGCAGGATCCAGAGGGTTTGGGCTGGAAATGCAGGATCCAGAGGGTTTGGGCTGGGAATACAGGATCCAGAGGGTTTGGGCTGGAAATGCAGGAAATGCAAGAGAGTTTGGGCTGGAAATGCAGGATCCAGAGGGTTTGGGCAGGTTTTTGGGAGGCAGCTGGGGTGGTTGCTGTGCCTGGCTCTGCTCATCCTCCTCGGGACATTCATTTCTCCGAGGTTTTACGGGTGAGGAGCAGCAGCCCAGCCCTGCGCATCCCCCTGGCTCCTTGCTTGCTCCGCAGTTTCCCTGTGCAGGGAGAGGTCCCTGTGGAGCTCAGGGGTTTGGATTCTCAATGTTTGGGGGGATCTGCTCACCTGCACTCAGCTGAGGCAGTGCCCTCGTTCCCTGCATCCCTGTGCTCCAGCACTGCTTTGCACCCCAATATTGAAATATCCCACCCAACTGTTTCTCACCCAGTGTCCTTTCTGTTTATTCAGAACCTGGACTTCAAATCCCCAGCTTTTCCCGCAGTTTCTTTCCCTTTTCCCCCATTCTTTCCCTCTTTCCTGGCATTTTCATCAGTGCATTGCCCCCCACACAATTCAGAGATAAAACTCCCAGCCAGCCACTGCAGCTTGCTGACACCAAGGGCCCACAGATCTGCTTTAAATCATTACATTTGCTTAGTTTTTCTTACATCTTCAGAAATTGGTTTTCTTACCATGACCCAATTTCCCCTGCATGCCCCATCTCACTCCTTTCTCTCACCGAAGCCTCTGTGCCTTTGAAGGGTTTTGCTGTGTCCTGAAGCTTGGTGAATAATCTTCATTTTGGGGCTGGAATGTCCAGTCCTGCCCACTGCAGAGACCCCAGGTTTGCCCAGCCCCACTGGGATGTCACATCCCTGTTTTCCTGCCGCTGTCAGGTTGTGAGAGCAGCATGGCTGGGGCGTCCCCAGTTGTTAAATTTTGTCATTTCCTGCCAAGTGTCAAAGCCCTGATTCCTCCTCCAGTGCCTTTTCAAGGAAAAATGCCATTTATATCAACCACAGCCCTGCTGCCTTAGCCAAAACCAGCCCCTCACCTGCCTGTCCCCCCCACACACTTTATTAAAAGAATTCATTCTATAGAAAGGTTTTTTCCTTCAAAAAAACCCTTTTTTTGAAGGGAACCCCCAGCCCCCGGGACTGGGGCTGCTGTGACCTTAGCTCAGGAAGGAGCACATTTATTTGCATTTTCCCGTGTGTCCCCACATGCCAGGGTTTCTCTGTGCTGGAATCCTGGCTCAGCTGTGCACAGGGCAGGATCAGCGTTAGAGATGAGCCCCCAACCTCTGCTCCTTCCCCACAGTCCCTGCTGGGTGGAAAACTAGGCTAAGCCTCACGTAAGCTCCTCTTCTTTCCCTTTCTTTTCCTTTTTTTTTTATTTTTTATTTTTGATGAATAGGACCAACAGGGAGTTTGCAGCAGAGGATGGATCTATAACCTACTTTACTTTCATCTGGGATAGAAGGACCCTTGAGCCAGAGCAGAAATGGAGGATTTTTACCTGCTTTGTTTCCCCCCCAGGGTTGTAAATAAACTGAATTCATTATTACTTAAAGCAGTGGCACCTGGAAATTGTCAGTGCACGTTGTCCTAAAGCTGGGAATCTCCTAAGCCTGCAGTGGTTTTGGGGAAGTTATTTTGGTTTCTGGCTGGAAGGAGCTCTGGATAGGGCAGGGGCTTGCATGGGAGGTGTTGGAGCCAGCTGAGCATTACAGGCCACCCACAACACCCCAGGTCCTCCTCTGCTTTAGGAATTCAGGGAAAAACAACACAGGCTTGATGTTGTTCTTCATCTCTCTTCATATTTATTCACTTTGCCTTTAACATGAAAAAATATTTAAAATGCAGATATTTATTTTTTTATACCTAGGATCTTTATTCTTCAAAACTGTATGATGGTGTAGGTGTTTGTTTTTTTTTCAGTGAACCCCCAAACTTCTTATAGAAACTGATTTTAGAGCAGTAAACATCTGCAGAGCTGCTGGGTTATGTTTTCATGGCATATTCTGATCAGTTGTCATGGTTTGTGTGGCTGGAGAACAGGACAAGAAATGAGGAGGTTGTGTTTCCTCTGTTACTAGGAAACTTCTCGTGACACCTCCCCTTTTGCCTCTAAACCTCCTGGTCTATGAATGAATGAAATAATGAAATGAATGAATGAAATCATGCTCTTGACCTAGCTGAAGAAATAATTATGCTCTTTAGATGATCCTTAGGGCTTCTGGATCAATGCAAATCAGTATTTTCTATAAATGTGTGGAAGTAGCACTTCCAGGACCCCAGCATGGACAGAGCTGGATTCTGCAAGAGAATTTCTGTATCTGCAGGAAAATTTCCGTTTCTGTTGATGGGATGCAAGGGCAGTGCAGAACAACTTTATCCCAGTGGCTGCTTTATCTTTATTTTGTTTTTTTTCTTGCCTGGTTTCCCTCTGGAAAGCAAAGCCAGGAGCCAGCACTGGACGTGGAGGATGGAGCAGCTTTAAATGTGTTTGTGGGAAGCTGAGCCGCCTTGGTTTCCCTGTCTGCAGCAAACATTGCTGGCATGTCCTTATTCATCAGGCCTGAGAGGGGAACAGAATGGAAAAATATCAGCACTGTGAGGTGCTGCTGAGCACCAAAACGGGCATTTCCACAGGGAGGCTGAGGCAGCAGCAGCTCTGAGGGTCAGGAGCTCTGGGGTTGGGGTTTGGACGGGTTTTTAGCAAGTAAAGGGAAATGTCCCTTTGAAATGTCCTGCTGAGTGAGCTGGAGTCGTGTTATCCAGGAAATCTGGGGCTGCCCTGGAGCCCTGGCAGCGCCCAAGGCCAGGTTGGAATTGGGGCTGGGAGCACCTGGGACAGTGGGAGCTGTCCCTGCCGTGGCACTGGATGGGCTTTTGTCGCAGACAGCTTTTATGGAAAATCCTGTCCTTAGGGTTTTTCCTCCTGAGAAGCTGAGAGGCCTCAGGAACAAAATGCAAACAATGGTTATCTGCTGTGGGATGCAACAGGTGCATCTGGGATTGGGCTCATGGGGTTGTTTCTGATTAATCGCCAATCACAGTCAGCTGGCTTGGACACTCTGTCCGAGACACAAACCTTTGTTATCATTCCTTTCTATTCTATTCTTAGCCAGCCTTCTGATGAAACCTTTTCTTCTATTCTTTTAGTATAGTTTTAATATAATATATATCATAAAATAATAAATCAGCCTTCTGAAACATGGAGTCAGATCCTCGCCTCTTCCCCAGTCCAAGAACCCCTGTGAGCACGGTCACAGGCTTTACTGGATTCTGCGGCTCAGTGAGTGTATTTACATTATTCTGTGTCTGAATTTGCACTCCTGCCACTGCCCAGAGTGGGAAGGGGCAGGAGGGGAACACGTGTGGCACCTGCAATGCCCAGACACCCCTGAAAAAGGGGCACAACACCCCCTGTGCCCCTGCAGGTTCTGCTCTCTGCCCACTGCAAATCATCTCTGCTGCAAGAAAGTGCAAACAGAGCTTTTTCTCTTTTTTCTTTTTTTTTTTCATCTAGGAAAAGATAAAAAACTTCTGAGAGTGAAATAACCCCGTTCCAGTCAACCCAAGGGGAAATGTCTGCCCAGATTTTCTAGATTAAAGTAATAAAATTTTCAGAGTCCTCAGCATTTTGTCTCAAGCAGAGGAGCTGCTTCAAAATAAATGTTTGAAATATTTCCTGTCGAAAGAAGGCAAACAGGCAGTTTTTATAAAGTGGAACATGAAGACAAGGAGGATTTTTTTTTTCATAATATCATAGAGAAGAGTGGTTTGATTTTGGAAAAGAAAAATGGGTGCCTTGCAGGAATTTCTCAGGAAATTTCTCAGGAATTTCTGTTTCCCTGTGAGAGCAGTTGGGGTGAAGGAAGGAAAGAGCCCTGGGGGAGCCTTGCAGCCTGCTGGGAGCAAGGAGCAAACCCCAGGGAGGTGGAATTTCAGCCTTTTAGGTTCAGAAATCAGCCTGGATTTAACAGATGGGGTCAGAAAGACTTGGGAAAATCCAGATAGTCTCAATACAGACAGAGATGGCCCAATCCAAGATGAGAGATCAGAGATGGGGGTGGGAAACTCAATGCCTCGTTAATGGCCACGGTAATAAAGCCCAAGGAAAAATCTTTTCCAACAGGGATAAGGGTGGGGGGAATGCCAGGGTATTTACCTCTAAAACTTCTTTTCCCTTTCTTTTCTCCTCAGCAAAGTAGAAATCCCAGTGAAATTTCTGCTCTAAAGGTCAAATTAGAAAGCTTTCATCCCCGGACTTGTAAACTATTTCTCAAATCAGTGACTCTCGAAATTATTCATTAGAACACCAGCTCTTAAACTAAAATTCTATTAAGCTGTGTATCAAAGGGGTTTTATTCCAACCCACACAGCTCTCTGGGTAGTCCTGACACACCAGCAAGGACACAGCCTGCAGAACTTCATCTCTGAGAGCTGGTGAGAGGGATGGCAGAAAACCCAGCTCTGAAAACCAGGGGCAGTTTTAGAGAGACAGGGTTTGGGGATGCTGGGGCCATAAATATCAGCAGACAAATCAATTTTTCCTTTCCCTTTTCCTTTCCTTTCCTTTCCTTTCCTTTCCTTTCCTTTCCTTTCCTTTCCTTTCCTTTCCTTTCCTTTCCTTTCCTTTCCTTTCCTTTCCTTTCCTTTCCTTTCCTTTCCTTTCCTTTCTCTTCCCTTTCCTTTCTCTTCCCTTTCCTTTCTCTTCCCTTTCCTTTCCCCTTCCCTTTCCTTTCCCCTTCCCTTCCCTTCCCTTCCCTTCCCTTCCCTTCCCTTCCCTTCCCTTCCCTTCCCTTCCCTTCCCTTCCCTTCCCTTCCCTTCCCTTCCCTTCCCTTCCCTTCCCTCCCCTTCCCTTCCCTTTCCCTCCCCTTCCCTTCCCTTTCCCTCCCCTTCCTTTTCCCTCCCCTTTTCCCCTTTCCTTTCCTCCCTCCCCCAAACACATTCAGGTGCACTGGATCCCCTCTCTCCAAGACTGGTTTTATTTATTTTCTTTTTAATTTTTTAATATCTTTTTAAATTCCCACAGTTTGTAGCCAGTGGAGCGGGATTATGTTGCCAATGCCTCCCCTGCCCACCTGGCTGTGAGTTTTCTCCAGGACATGAACCTGGGGTCTGTTGTCAGTGGAGAGTTGGGCAAACATGATGAGAATAATTTGGGAAAGGGCATCCAAATGTCCCCAAGGATATCTGGATGGAGGTTCTTCGCTCAGTCTGAACCAGGGGGATTTGACCAATCCTTCCATCAGTTTTTGTGTTGGAGATGTCACTGCCAGCCTAATCAGATTCCCTTGGGATGAACCATGTGCTCTTTAATAAAAGGAATAATCTTCAATTATTCCTGGATATGACCTTAAACACCACCCTAAATTTTAGATTCCTGGGATTATTTTAAAATTATAGAAGGGGTTTGAGAAGGCAAAGCCCATTATGATCTGCAAATCTCTTTAAGTCATGCTTTAAAATTGGCTCTGGGTGTCTTGGCTGTGGCTGGGTGCCCAAGGGGATTGGGCATTTCACATATAAGAAAGGTAATTACTCCTTACCTATATCATAATTTACTATTCTGTGGGTGCTTTAAAGTTCATTTCATAGTAGTAAAGGTGTTGTTTTGTCCACTCCAGAATACTCAAAATAGCCAGTGAATGTGTTAGCCTTCTAATTTATCAGTTTCTAAATTATCGATCATTTTTAACCATTTTATTTTTCTGTGCCCAAAGTACAACCAAGTCTCAAGGGTGAAATACCAACCCTCCATAAAATACAGACAGGCTAAAAGAACTCCTGAAGTGCTGATCCAAGGATTTGCTGCTCATCTAAGTGAAGTAGGAATGTTCTAACCCAAGACTTATTTTTAGTACAGTGGGAATGGCACTAAGGCAGTGCTAATTCCCAGTGGTTCCCAGCTGGATGCAGAGATGTGTGGGTATCACCCAGCCTCCTCCCTCCCTGTGCTGCTGCTGGGCACAAACTCTGTGTTCTCCCTGTCCAGGTGCATTGGATATCTCATTTTGTAGGAATAATGATCCCCAGGGCTGCAGCTCCTGTGCTCTGGGGGCTCCTTGCTGTCCACACCAACCCAGCTGAGTGATATCAACGATGCGTTACCAAATTTGCTTTATAAAACTCTCTAGACCAAGACTTTAAAGTAAAACCCACTAACATTTTTATTTTTGTAAGCCTATTAGCCCTGCTTTTCTCTGGCAATTAAAACCCACTGATGTATAAAGCAGTGATTGATGTGTGTACGTTGCTGTTGGAATAGAGCAAAAGCAGAAATCCTTTCATACCAGTTAAACAGGAATAATAGGTGAAAATAGCACTGACACTGCTTTTCCAATCATTAGGAAAAAAACCCCTGAACTGCAATGACAAAGGGCTCACTAATGGTGAGTTTTTGACAGCGTGTCATTCAAGGCGCTGCACAGCAGAGCTGCCTCCCACATGATACAGTCACAGAAATTGGCTTTCCAAAGGACATGCAGACACCTGCCACCACCAATTTGCATCATTGACTCTTCATCTCATTTTCTGTAGTATTTTTGGGGTGGGTTTTAATAGCTCTTGCACAGAGGGGTCTCTCCTAATTGCAGCGCCGGCGTAATTACGAAGCATTTTGTGTTCTAAAAATAGGCATGTGTGGAAAAAATCAAAGCAAGGCATGGAAAAGCTCCTGGGGCAAACAAAGGCAGCAAAACAGAGCTCAGCTTTCACAAAAAATGGGGATCTCTGTCACATCCCCAGTGCCCTGAGACTGGCAGGCTCCTGAGGGAAGCTGTGGTGTTCCAGTCGGGGTCCTGGGGCATGCTGAGTTCAGGAATTCTGTTATTCCCATTAATTCTGTCATTCCCATCACTTCTGTTATTCCCATCATTTCTGTTATTCCCATTATTTCTGTTCTTTATTCCCATTATTTCTCTCATTCCCATATTTCTGTTATTCCCATTCCTTCTGCTATTCCCATTATTTCTGTTATTCCCATTCCTTCTGCTATTCCCATTATTTCTGTTATTCCCATAATTTCTGTTATTTATTCCCATTATTTCTGTTATTCCCTTTATTTCTGTTATTCCCATTCTTTGTTATTCCCATTCCTTCTGTTATTCCCATTATTTCTGTTATTCCCATTATTTCTCTTATTCCCATTCTTTCTGCTATTCCCATAATTTCTTTTATGCCCATCATTTCTTTTATTCCCATCATTTCTGTTATTCCCATTATTTCTGTTATTCCCATTCTTTCTCCTATTCCCATTATTTCTCTTATTCCCATTATTTCTGTTATTCCCATTATTTCTGTTATTCCCATCATTTCTGATGTTGTTGCAGCCAGCCATGGGAGCTGAGGGGGGCTCTGTAGCTGCTCTGCTGGGGTGGAATTCTCACCACTGAGACAATCAGGGGAGCTGGAAATGATCAGGGGTGTAAATGCAAACATCTGAGGCCAAATTTGACACTGACCCCTTCAGCAGGAGCTGATGTGACCTTGTTTGTTTGCCCATCCTTCAATGCCATCTGGGGAATATTTCTTTAAAACTTGCTAGGAGTCACTTAGAAAAAGAATGGCCCCATTTTATAAAGCTCAAACCCAAGTAGGTCCTAAGAAGGGAGAAAAAGCTGCAGTTCCTTTTGTTTTGCTTATAATTGAATCTTCTTTGCTGTAAAGACTGATTTTTGTAGGCAAAATTTGGGGAAATCTTTCATTACTCTGGACAACTTGGGTAATTGTTACTGTGCAAAGCCATATGGGTTTGATTAAAGTTTCCAAATGCCGTTTACTGAGACGAACTCCCCAGCCTTGAGGGGCTGTGGATCGTTTCAGATTGCTTAAGCTTTTATTAAAGCCCACAAGAGCTCATTCCACACAATGGTACCCTGCCCAAATGGAGGAGCTGGTGGACTGGCACCTGCTGCTGGCACCTGCTGGGCTTTGGAGCATTTTTGGGGGATCTGGGGCATCACTTCCCAGTGCCTGCCCAGGCCGTGGCACTGAACATTGAGGCAGAGTTTAACAAAAAACCTCATTATGGCAGCATCAAGGGCTGGGTGTTGGTGTGTGCATTGCACTGCGGTGCATTCCAGAGGCAGATGTCAAGGCTCTGTGCAAATATTAGCTAATTAAACCTCTTCTGAGGGACACAGCTGAAGGACTTGTCCTCAGAGATGTGCAAACTTTGTCACCGAGAGCTGAAGTGACTTTCCCAAAGTCATGCAGCTGCTTCTAAACACATCCAGCTGAAATTAAATAATACATGCAGCTTTCTGCTTCTGTGGGCCTGTTCAGCTTGATTTAGAATTGATACTGTCCAGAAAGTGTTTAAAGGCACCTTAAGTCATTCATTAAATGCAGAGTGAGTAGCTGTTACTCACAATAACCTGTCTGCATTCCTCCTACACCCTCCTGTTGTATTCTCCTCTTGAAATCATTACTAATTGCTAATTACTAATCCTTCTCTAATGCTGGGGTTACTGGAGCTCACACAACATTTTTCTGTGCTCACTGGAGCCCTTGGTTGGTATTGTGAGAATTGCTGGCAGCACACTGATCTCCTGAATTGCAAGTGTTAGTATCTCAGATTTTCCTTTTAATCTGGTGGCTTTCTCTGTTGGGTTTGGGTTTTTTATGGGCAAATAAGAACAAAAGTCCTCTTCTGCTACCCAGGGTTTGTAGGTTTGGGGACAACGTGAGGTGGAACTCGATGGTGTTGTCACCATGAGGCTGAGCCCTCCTCTCTGCAACTCAGAGATTGCAAGGTGGATCCTAAATGAAGCTCCTCACTAATAAAATCTTCATTATATCATTGTTCATTCCAATTTAGGTGTTGTAAAAATAAATCCATGGCCTTCAGAAAGCACAATCAGCCTGATGGCCTTGATGAGACATTAGCCTTTCTTGTAATTATCTTAATCTTGTTATTTTGCTCAGAGGCAGACTTGAAGTGCTTGCGTGAGGCTTTGCAGGGCTGGCTCCCAAAGCCTGACGGTCTGCAGTGCAAGCAGGAGTGATGAATGCTCTGCTTTATCTGCTGATTTTGACCATCCTTGCAGCATTTCCTACATGTTCATCCAAGCAGAGTCTGCTTTTCCTGGTAGCAATCCTTTCCTTGTCAATATTGACGTAGAAACCAGCACATTTATTCCTGCAGGCATTCTTTGGGCTTTAGGCTGGTACTCCTCCTGCAGCTGTCCTCAGAGAGGATGGGATCCAGCCTTGTGCCTGTGTGCAGTCAAAATACATAAAAATCTGTGCACTGGCAGGTGGCCAGAGAAATGTTACAGTGCTTCCTGTGAAATAAAAAAAATAATTTTAAAAATCAAAAAAAACTTGCAAATTTTATAGAATTTAGGAATGAAGGATTATATCTCTCTAAATGATAATTTATTTTCCTGTTCTTATTTTGTTCTAAGCCAGAAAAGAAACAGAGAAAGGCCCATAAATGTTTCTTTCCTAAAAAGGGAAATGAAGCAGTGACAACTTTGGATTTTATTTATTTAAATGTTTTTAAGTATGTGTGCAGAAAACATTTTTAAGAGAGGATAAAAATCAAGGCTCAGTTTTCCATCCTTGTAACCTCGTAATGATGTTCCTACCAGTGCCTGCTGATAAATATTTATCACCTCTGTGTTTCCTCTGGTTCCCAACTGCACTGACAACAGGTTTGTAATTGCCAAACCAAGGCTCAGCTACACTGGAAACAAGGGGAAAAAATGAAAATTGAAATGCAGGAAATTGTAAAGGATCAGAGGCTGCCAGAGCGATTCCATGTCATGGTGCTCCCACGAAGCAGCTGCTGGTGACAATCCTGGTGGCACTCTGAGCTCAGTCACCTCCTCTCTTCACTGCAGGTCGGCTGAATTCAGTGTGCAAGGAGAGCAGGGGGAGTTGTATTTTTGCAGTGCACAGGCCCTGAGGAGAGGAAAAAGAGAGAGGTGGAAGGAGGAATTTAATTTAATTTAATTAAAGCACTTCTGTGGCTTCACATGCAGCTGGTGCACGAGGGAAGGGTCTCCACACGTGGGAGGGGAGGGCAGCAACAGCGAGGGAAGCAGCCTGCCTTGGGATGGAATTGCTGATTTAAGGCAGTAATTCCTCCTAAATTCATACAACAAACCTCCTCCAGACTTGCAGGTGCTGGGGTTTTCTCCAGCTGTGCCTGTTTCTCTGGGGGAACCAGCACCTTCTCCCCTTCCATTCTGGGGAAGGCATTTCCTGATCCTCCCGTTGAAGCTCCTCATCCTCCTGCTGCCTCACACTCCCCCAGCCCACCCTCCACGCTGATATTTGCTTTATTTCCCCATTTTCCTTTGGTGGTCAGCCTCTAACCGAGTTCTTTCTCTCCTGGCAGACCTGGAGAACTTCAAGACCAGGACGAGGAGCACGGTGTCCGTGCGCCAGGGCCAGGGCATGGTGCTGCTCTGCGGGCCCCCACCCCACTCTGGAGGTAAAGAGCTCTCCTTCTCTTGATCTCAGTGAGCTGTGGGGTTTCCCTTCTCGGGGAAGGGAATTCTCAGGGTTTTCAGGAAGTTTGGAGCAGTCACCTGCAAGGACAGGGTGGTGGCAGGGCCACCCTGGCTGAGGGGGTCCTGGTGCCTGGGGAAGCTCCAGTGGGGGCAAATGCAGAGAAAGATCACTTTATGGATCTGAGTATAAAATTCAGAGGTAAACTTCTGAGTATAAACTGCAGAGATGGAAACTAAAGCAATGTCTTCATATCCTGAAGATGTGACCAAGATCTTCTTGCTCAGCCTTTCTGATATGTGTCCTGGTGTGTGTCCTGCTAAAAAGTTGAACTTGCTGGCAGAGCCACTTTTGTGCACCATCTTTTCATCATCTTCTCTTTCTCAAACACTGCTGTCACTATTTTTTGTGTCCTGGGTGCTGAGGATGCGTCCAGATCCCACAGGGCGCTGTTTGCTTCAAAGAGGGCGGCATGAATGTTTAGAAAATACCAAACAATTCTTTCAGCTTTGCACAAACTTATTTTAATTGTGCCAGTTTGTGGCTTCCTGAGCGTATGTGTTGCACTGCTCCGTTTGAAATGTGTTGGAGAGGGAGTGGTTCTGTCAGAATTCCTGCTGGAATTCTTGGTGTGCCTGACAAGCTCCATGTGCGTCCCTCCGCACCAGGACCCACACCAGCCACTGCAGCTGGCTCCTTCATCAGGGGCTGCTCGCTCTGTCAAAACAGCACAACATCTCCCACAGATCTGTGGCCCTTTTAAAGAAATTTGCAATCCTGCTTTGAGGTCTGTCTGGCCTCATCAGCTGGATGGAAATTGCCCCCTGGACCATGTGCTGCTAGGCTGATGGTAACACTGCCAGTGTTTGATGCTGTGGTGCAACAGGAAAAACCTCCTCAGCTCCAGAGTGAAAAATAATCCAGCTCATTGGAACCACGAGTGGTAATAAGAGGAGAAAATGCAATTACTTATTTTAGAATCTGATAAGGGCAGCGAACCCAGGTTCATCATCCTTGCAAAAAGTGCCCTATGGCAATAGTGACCACTGCTGAAACATAGGACTAATTGTGGGGAAAAATACACTTCCTTTTTTTTTTAACTTTCGTTTCATACGTGCATTGAACATGAAATCTGAAAAAAAGTTTTAAAAAGCAAAACTATTCAATCTGAGAACTGCCATTGCTTTGCTGATGAGGGTATTCACTGGAATAGTAGAAGCCTGAAAATAAGATCTTGGCCAGGTGCTGAGATTTGGTAAAAGAAAAACGGTAAATGGGAAGGGAATTATTTTCTGTCAGCCATTGTATCACTGCTTGTCTTGGGCTTCAAAATTGTGACTTTATTAAAAAGACACTGATCAGCATCCAGACCATTAACCTTTCATCTGTGGGTCTAATACTTTGCCACTTGGAAATATCCATTTCCGAGGAGCTGTCAGCTAAAAGTGAAGTTATGTTGGCCTACATACATTAGTTGTTGAGGCTTTCTTTTTATTTTTTCTTGTTAATGATGCCCAATAAAGAGCTTCCTACTGTTCCAGCGTTACAGGAAATTCATCCCGAAAATGAGTCCAAATGATGAACAAGTCCTTTCAGCACCAACAAATGGGCTGTGTGTGTACAGCTCGCACAGAACAATTTGGGCATTGCCGTGCACTGTCCCAATTTTTGGTTGGAAATGAGTTGGAAATTCAAGCCCATGGATGTGAGCTCCCCCCCAGACCCCGAGTGGAGATGGAACTCGCGCTCCGTGCGGCGGGGAGCCGCTGTTTGTCAGGTCACTGCCTCGCGCTGGTACATTCTGTTAAGCAGCATAATGATGTGATGGCCTCCTCTGATGAAGTGCATGCTGAGTGCTGGAGGTTTGGAAAATAAATGTTCATCTGCAGCTCGGGAAGTGGCTGGGCTGGAGAGCGGAATGAATGCAAATCAAACATTTGCTTCTGCCGCGCTTTCCACGCTTGCAGCAGTGGATTCCCACCCCCTGAGGCCAGTCCTGCTCTATTGATGACCCCTCTGTCTGCTAGAAGTTCCAGTTCTTTTCCTCTCCTCTATTTTGCCTTCTCCATTTGTTCCTAATGCACTGGTAGAAGCCTGCCTTCGTTGTTAGGATTTTTCTGAGATAACTACCCTGCGTGTGAAGGGTGTTCCCTCGTTATTTCTGCAGCTTCTTTAATCAAAAGCCCAACAATGGTCTTGTGTCAAGCATTCTGCCCTGAAACTCCACAGAAGAAATCACTGAAGGGTAAATATTGCTCTGGGAACGTGGCACTGGGTAACAGCGCGATGAGCTGCTGGTAGCGTTAAAGTGGACAAGAGGAAACAGTCAAAAATCCTTAAAGTCTGTGTGAAGCTCAAATTTAGCTTTGGTTTTGCACAGAACACCAGGGGCCTCATTGTGGCTGCAGCATGAACTGGGCAGTGCCAGTGATGGAGTCACAGCAATGGGTTTGGACATTGGAGGGGCATCAAAGAGTTCCTGTGACTTCTTGGTTGAGTCTCATTTGGGTACCTCAGCCTGTCTTAGGATGAATTCTAGAATTTGGATACCAGAATTCTAGAATTTGGATGTCAGAATTTGGATGTCGGATGTCTCCTGCTTTGTACTTTCAGAGCCCTGCGAGATCAACCATTGACTCACAAAAGAGTTTGGGTGGGGAATGGCCCATCCAGAGCCGCCCCTGCCATGGCAGGGACACCTCCCACTGTCCAGGCTGCTTCCAGGAGACAATTCCTCCCTCCCAGGGAACAATTCCATCCCAATACCCCACCTAACCCTGCCCTTGAGCTGTCACAAGAGCAGAGCAGAGGGCAAGAATCCCCTTCCTTGACCATCTGGAGCATTTTGAGCCAAAACAGGGAAAATATCATCAAAAAATGGCTTTGTTTCTTCTTGTGTGTTTCTTTCTGTTGCATTTTAAGGTATTTAGAAGCCATAAACCTTTTCAAAGTGTGCAATAGTGTTCAAGCTAAGCTCTTAGTGGAAATGTTTTCTTTCTGAGGAGCTCTGCAGGGGGGAACACCTTTCCTTGTTTGCTTTTTCGGTGTCGTTAATCAAATTTGGCAAGATCCATTTCTTGTTGAGATAAACTTAATTGAAACAAACAAACAAAAAGCTCCAAAATCCAAAGCAAACACTCACTTGTGTTTCTCAGGGCTCTGAATCCAAGTTGTGTTCCAAAGGGGATGTGCCTGGGAAGTATTTGGAGGTCACTGTCCTTTTAACTTTATCCCCAAATTTTAAGATAAAATAGTCTTTTGTGCCAAATAGTTCTTTTCATTTAACTCTGTGGGAGCTGAGTCATTTAGCTGCCACCTTTATTAGATTTATTTGATAGTCAGGGCAGGGTTAGTTAACATTATAGCAACAACAGTTTTCAAATTCCTTCTAGCATCCCTGGCATTTCGTTGTGAGTCCAGAGGCTAAAAAAATACAGCCTTGGAAAGGATTTTCTACTTGACAGGCTGGTAGCACACCCTTCCTCATGCAGAACAAACAGGTCTGGAAACCCTTCCCCTCCCTTCTCTGGGAAGATAAATGAACTTGTCTTTAGGATTCCTCTCCCCCCCTTCCTGCGAGCTTCTCGTGGTTCATCTTTAGAAAGATCTATAACCATGTTCTCATGACATTTGCCTTGCAGCCCTCATGGGAAAAGCCTGTGGAGATGGAGCTCTCCAAGCGCTGTGAGAAATGCTGAGTGCACACAGAGGGCTGCTGGAAATGATCTCTCAATTAGTGGATTGTTGGAATTCTGTGTTCTCGCTGCAGTCCCTGGTGGTGTGTCCTGCTCTGGGCCCTGCTCATTCCCCCACTCACCACAGCTGGAGCACATCTGTTCTCACTCCCAACCCGGCTTAGGAATCTGGGCAAGAGATCAGCCAGCTGATGGCTTTTTTAGATTACCAGGTGCTCAGCTGGGAACCCACTGGTGCTCTGTAGGATGTGTCTTCTCCTGCAGACACATCCTCAAACGTTCCTGCTGACCCTGGACCTGAATCCCCCAACAATTCCTCTCTCTGAGCCTCCGTGCCTCAGACTCTTTGTCCCTCTGCTCCTTTCTGACCTTCCTGGGGAGCTGTGTCCCCTTGAGTGAACAAAGGCAGGATTTCAAGGAAAATCAGTTTTCTGTCTCTGCAGTGCCCATGTTCTCAATGTGCGTGGAAAATTCCATTTTCCTGAAGAGGAGGAGATTCATTAAAGCTCAGTTGTTCCCATAATCCTTTCCTATCTGATGCCATCACTCCTGATGGAAACCCAGCCATGGATGGGAGCACATCTGTGTCTGTGAGCTGAGCTGTTGACAGAGAATTATTCCCACACCTTTTCACAGGTTGGATGCATTCAGGTTTTCTCATTCTCTCCTGCCTTTCTTTCCCTGCCAGTATCCAGGAAAACTTCTAGTTCTGTTGCACAGCTTAATCAAGTAGAACTAACTAAATTTTAGCATTTGACAGAGGAGATGGCAATTCTGATCCCATCTCAATCCCAGCCTTTCATGCCACACGGGCAGGAGTGAAGCGTGGACACCAAAGGTGTTTGCAGAAATCCTTAGAAAAGCATTTTACAGATTCCAGTGCTGCTGAAACCACTCCTGGGCACAGGAATCATTAGTGGCTGCTCATTGTCCTCTGGCTTTTTCTCTCATTTTATTATTATTATTGTTTTAAAGGGATGATGGACACTTCGTGGGCTGGGAACAGTGAGGATCTTTGGGCTGTTGGGGTGGCTGATGGCCTCTAGTGGGATGAATGGTTTGGGGGGTTTGTTCTGTAAATGATCCCTCCCATAAATCGTGTTTGTACAGCCCCCACCATGCACTGCAATGAGGAAGGGCAGCAAATCTGGGAAAATCAGGAGTGCAGGAGGAAAAAGGCAATTATCAGGCATTTTTATACCATGGTCAGCAAATGGAGCATGGCAGGATCCTGGAGCATTTAATGTGTTCACTCCACTACAGCAACCTTAACATTCAGCCTTTATTTTCCTGTTTCTTTCGATTGTGGCATGCCCAGAGCTTTTTTGAGCAATGTGAATTTTACAGAATCTCTATTCCCAGTTCCCCTTGCCAGGCAGGATGTCAAAGGGCTGAGCTACCCTCTGTGTCTGTGAGCTGAGCTGTTGACAGAGAATTATTCCACACCTTTTCACAGGTTGGATGCATTCAGGTTTTCTCATTCTCTCCTGCCTTTCTTTCCCTGCCAGTATCCAGGAAAACTTCTAGTTCTGTTGCACAGCTTAATCAAGTAGAACTAACTAAATTTTAGCATTTGACAGAGGAGATGGCAATTCTGATCCCATCTCAATCCCAGCCTTTCATGCTGCACGGGCAGGAGTGAAGCGTGGACACCAACGGTGTTTGCAGAAATCCTTAGAAAAGCATTTTACAGATTCCAGTGCTGCTAAAACCACTCCTGGGCACAGGAATCATTAGTGGCTGCTCATTGTCCTCTGGCTTTTTCTCTCCTTTTATTATTATTATTGTTTTAAAGGGATGATGGACACTTCATGGCCTGGGAACAGCGAGGATCTTTGGGCTGTTGGGGTGGCTGATGGCCTCTAGTGGGATGAATGGTTTGGGGGGTTTGTTCTGTAAATAATCCATCCCAAAATCATGTTTGTACAGCCCCCACCATGCACTGCAATGAGGAAGGGCAGCAAATCTGGGAAAATCAGGAGTGCAGGAGGAAAAAGGCAATTATCAGGCATTTTTATACCATGGTCAGCAAATGGAGCATGGCAGGATCCTGGAGCATTTAATGTGTTCACTCCACTACAGCAACCTTAACATTCAGCCTTTATTTTCCTGTTTCTTTCGGTGTGGCATGCCCAGAGCTTTTGAGCAATGTGAATTTTACAGAATCTCTATTCCCAGTTCCCCCTTGCCAGGCAGGATGTCAAAGGGCTGAGCTACCCCTGTTACTCCTTATTAAAGGATTGATAGTTTCTCCTCTTTCTCTGCTGTCTTAATGTCTTTGGAAGCCTTTGCTGCTTGGTCAGATTTGGTTCCAATTAGTGAGAAGCTAATTTAGAGAGGAGCCTCGCACACATGGGTGGGCACCGTGGCTGTAAAAGTTCCATTTCTCCAGGAAACCAAGCAAAAAATCTGCTAAGCTGGTTGGAAGTTGGCTGAGCTATTTGTCAGGAGGCTGCAGGGCTGCTGAGCAGCCTGTCATGGATCACTCCCAAGGCTGGAGGGAAAATCCGAGCAGGTAAACTCTCCCTTGGGGCTGGGGAAAAGCAAAGAAAAAGGGAAATATTTTCCCATTAGGGACGGTCAGTGATGGATTTTGATGGATTTGACTGTGGTGTTGGGTTGGTGTTGGAGCATCAACAGGGGCTGCAGACCTGCCTGGATTGTGGGGCAGGTGTTAAACCTTGTTTTCCATGGATAATTCTGCTTGGAGGATGCAGGGAGGGACAGAGGGGAGGCTCCGTTCCCAGATAAACAGGGAAATGCCCCAGGAGGGTGGTGTTCCCATGAGTTGGGTCTCCACAGCTCACAGCTGACCTTCCTGGAATGGGAACAGTGAAATTCCAGCAGGAATTCCCAGGAGGGGATGCAGGATGAGGGCTGGAAATGTGTGAGAGGTGGGGGAGACCATGAGGAGAGCAAAGGATGCAGAAAAATAACCTGAACCTGTCACCAGTTTTCCCTTTAACAGTGACTGCCACTTCCACATCCCCAAAACAGGGAAATGCCCCAGCAGGGTGGTGTTCCCATGAGCTGGAGCTCCACAGCTCACAGCTGACCTTCCTGGAATGGGAACAGTGAAATTCCAGCAGGAATTCCCAGGAGGGGATGCAGGATGAGGGCTGGAAATGTGTGGGAGCTGGGGGAGACCATGAGGAGAGCAAAGGATGCAGAAAAATAACCTGAACCTGTCACCAGTTTTCCCTTTAACAGCGACTGCCACTTCCACACCTCCAAAACAGGGAAATTCCCCAGCAGGGTGGTGTTCCCATGAGCTGGGGCTCCACAGCTCACAGCTGGCCTTCCTGGAATGGGAACAGGGAAATTCAGTAGGAGTTCCCAGGAGGGGATGCAGGATGAGGGCTGGAGATGTGTGGGAGCTGGGGGAGACCATGAGGAGAGCAAAGGATGCAGAAAATACCTGAATGTCACCATTTTTCCCCTTTAATAGTGACTGCCACTTCCATGTCCCCAAAAGCAGGAAAATTCCCATGTCTGAAGTGTCAGCACCCTAAAAGTGTTTTCCACAGCATGAACAGCTGAGCTCCAAAAGCCTCTGAGTGACTGATCTCAGGCCAAGATCCAGAAAACAACTTCCCAACGCTTCCAGCTGCTGCAGTTTGTCTCCTGCTCCTGGAAGCTGCATCTGAGCAGCCTGGCAGCATTTCTGCCCAAAAATCCCCCCAAAATTCAGCCCAAATTTCCCTCCAGGTGTCTCCTTCCATCACAGGGAGTAGGTGGGTCACACCCTGGCTTTCTGTAATTCATCTGTGTCTGGCTCCATGTGATGGAGATTATTACAGTTCAGCAAAAATGGGGTTCATTAAACTTAAAATCAGGCATATGAAACTCTCATTTAAATAAAAAGTGATTGAGAATGGTAACTTCCATTTAAAGTGCATCTCCCATCATTTATTTTTTATGCTCTGCCACAGTCACCGTTTAAATTATTAAAAGCAAGAAGTAAAAAGCTTCTCAGGAGATAGAAATGGATTAGATTAAAATTAATCTGACATAATCCTTTCTATAAAACTGCTGATTCAGTTTGTGCACAAGTTTATCAACATATTTGAGGATGAAGGATAAGGATAAATTCTCCTCTAATTTGGGAGTGCTTTGGCTTGATATTTCTGACAGCACAGGGAACACACAGAGCTCTCTTAATTGAGAGATTTATGAAATTACAAATATTCCTCACAGCACAAATGCCAAGCTCATCACAGATTTGCACTCACTTAAGCACCTGAGGTGGTGAGTGGGATCTGCCTCACTTCAGCCGGGATGAATTTTGAGGGGCAAAAAATAGGGGCTGGCTCAAGAACAGAGGCAGAGTTTCAGCTGTCACTTGTGACCTGCAGAGCCAGCACCCCCAGAATTCCCTTCGCTGTGCCCCAGGTGGGTGGCAAGGACACAGGAGGAGGTCTGGGCTGTGTTACTGGAAGGGAAGAGGCTCAGCCCTGCACCAAAGACCTTGGAAACAGGGAAATAATGAGGAACACGGCGTTAATGGATTTTTTATTTATCAGTGACAGCTCGTGGCATCTTTAAAAAGAAATCATCTGCGAGCCAGTGGTGTGGTTTATTCCCTGTTTGGTTGCAGTCAGCACTAAATGGAGATTGAGATGGGATTGAGAGGGGGTAGGGCTGGCAGGGTTTGGCTAAAGATGAGTGAAATGTGTCTGACAGAACCCAGTCAATAGCATTTGTCGGGAGCTGTAACATCTTGTGATGTCTTTATGAACTAAATTAGAGATCAGAGTGCTGCTCCCAGGCTCTGCCAACCCTCTCCCTCCACATCCAGCTCTGCAGCCAGGGATGCAGAATGTGCCCTGCGGCACAAACACAGCACTGATGTGTCAGATTTGGGGTTCCACACTCCTGGGTGCACATTTTGCTTTGTTCAAGTCAACAGTCCTGGCTGTGGAATCCCCCATTCCTATGGGGCTGATGTTTTATTGTTGAAAAATCAGTGGGGGTATTGGTTTGGTCATTTTCTGTTACCTCCTTCACGTGGTTGCACCTAAAAATGCAATCATGATGTGTTTAAGTATAACAAATGTGCAACCATGATGATGTTTTCAGCTGGTAGATATCAAAGATATCACTTTATTATGACACTAAACACTGATTATCTATCAAATAAAGGAAGAGAATGGTTTTTTCCTGTGTGCTACAGGCAAGTGCCCTACAGGTCATATCCCCCTCGGGCTGTTTGGGCAGATATTTCAGCCTTGGAGTGGATCATAATTTTAATTCATTGCAATAAGAAAATTCCTTTGCAACCAACTTTATTTTTTTTTAGAGGTTTGATCTAATCTCTTACAACTACAGATCAAAGGTAGTGAAAGCTGGTATTAAAGGATTAGCTAGGTCACATTGAAATATGTTTTAAAACAAGCCCAGGGACCTTTAGCTTTTCTGAAGCTAATGCACACACAAAAAAGGATTTTTAGGCTAACTCTCTGTGACTTTAACCAGAAAACCAACTGATGGATTAAATCTGTGAGTCATTCCTTCAGGTGGTGTGGGGAGCACTTTATGTAACACAAGCTGCGGAATATCAGCAGTGACGGAATCTCTCACAGCACAAACCCAGAGCAGAAGTTGAGTTCAGTGCAGGCACCACTTGTGCATATGCACAGCTTCCTGTGTTTTTATTCTCTTTTGGTGATTGTTTATAAGAAATTAGCAGCTTCAGCCCAGGCTCCTTTCCCTCCTTTTCTCTGGCTGTTCTCTCCTGTTTCCGTGTGGCACAGGGGTGATTTCTCTCTGCCTGTCAGGCGAGGATGAGTGTTCCTTTGCAAAGATGTTGATGCCACTCTCTGGACCTTATCAAGCCATGATTCCTTTTTTATTACCAGAATTTCCTCATTGAAATGAACTTAGAGAGAGAGGGAGAATCACCCAGCTGATCCCTGCTGGGGTGAGCCTGACTCCAGAAACTTCAGATTAAATGAGAAGGGTTTGGGAGTGGCATCAAACCCAGTCCTGGCTCCCATTCCCAGGAGGAATCAGGGTGACAAACACAGCTTGGCTTGGTGGGTGCTTTTCCTTCCAGGCAAGACTGGCTGGCAATGTCAGTAAGACAGGTCTGAGAAGCTTTTCAGACAAAACCCATCAGGTTTCTCCCCAGAGCAGCCAGGCTGTCTCCATGGGAGGGTGTCAGTGCCCCCAGATGCTGTTGGAGTGGTTTTGGTATTTCGCTGGAGCAAATTTCCAGTGCTGGACCTCATCTTGTGGAGTTTTCTATTCAGCACAGATAAAGATTTGTGTTGATTTCCCTCCCTTTGGGTTCGGGTTGCCCAGTGCAATCATGGTTGGTGCTCACGGCCATCCCCAGCTGCCTGGGAGAGATAAGCCAGGCCAGCTGTGTGCACCCAAATATTTCACTGCCTTTGACATCCACAGGCTGGAGATGCACCAGATACAGGGATATTGATTAGGCTTCAGCTAATGAGCACCTCTTGCCCTTTTAATTACCCAGAGCTAGCCAGTCGGGGGCTGGGTGGCAAACACAGCACTGAAAATTGCTGTGAGAATGAGGAAAATTGGGTAATTCTGTGCATTTTTCTTGTTCTTATAAACATCTGACAGCACGTTTCTCTGTTGCCTGGCTGCTGAGTAACTGTGGCCTCAGATTTGGCATAGCTGAGGGTTCATCCAAACGTGTTTTATTAACTTTAGATTAATCTTGTTCATTATTTATCATTCTTTTTATTAAAACCTGCGTTGGAGGCCCAGAGCTGTGGTGTGGTGTAGCTGGGCAGCAGAGCTCAGACTCAGAGGGAGAATTACCAGGTGATATTTTTGTCCGGGCTGATTTCCTTAAATTGTTCTGCAATTATTTAAGACTGGAAGATAAAAAATTCATCCAGCGGTGCAGGCAGGGCAATGGAACTGTCTGTAACCCCACAAAAAAAAAATTTTAAAAAGAGGCAGTGCATTATTTATGTAGCTTTAACATTAAAATAAAACTGTGGAAGAGAAAAATGGTCAAAACTCCAGGAATTGCAGACAGCTGTGCCAGGGGTTTGTCTTTCCTGGAAAATTCCCTTTTTCCTTTCCCCAGGATGCTCTGCCAGGGGCTGGAGGCACTTGGAGCCTTCTCTCCTGCTCACATTTTGTGATTCAAAATTGCGATTTTGTGGTGGGCCTATGGGTGCTGATTGCTCAATCAAATCACAGTGAAATTTGCAGTGATGAACTTTGCAATTATGGAATTTGCAATTATGGAATTTGAATTATGAGTATCCCCGACAAGCAGTTGGCAGATTTTAACAAGCAAATTGAGAACCCAGCTCAGGTTCACAGGACACTCATCAGATAATCAGTTCGGCTTCAGCTTCGCCCAAATTTGCTGTAACCTTCACTTATGAGCAGTTT
Organism: Emberiza elegans; assembly: GCA_024865655.1. Classification (NCBI taxonomy): domain Eukaryota; kingdom Metazoa; phylum Chordata; class Aves; order Passeriformes; family Fringillidae; genus Emberiza; species Emberiza elegans. The sequence goes on along the minus strand of JALJVW010000260.1, from coordinate 1,946,358 downwards.
GAACACCAAGGAATGGGAGCAATCAGAGCAAAAAAAAACCCAGCAGTCTGCAAATTACCCACCAAAAATCAGTTTTCTATGGAGTTTATACAACAACAGCGGGTACGGCTGGGGGTTCTACAACAAAATGATATTATAGCGTTTGGATATATTAAAAAAAAAAGCAGGTTGGAATGTTTGGCACAGGAACACAACCAGAACCAAGGAATTTGTGCTAAATCACCTGAAAACAAAGTGCAGAATCCTCCTAAGATCACCTGCCCTGCAATGGTTGAGGGAGCAGCTTCTGTCCAGGAAAACCTCACTGCTGCTGTGGGCTCTGTCTGGGAATGGCAGGGAGCAAAACGGACAGGAAAACTCCAGCACTTCCCATCCTGCGAAAAAATAAATGAATTTTGAAAAAAAATTTTAAAACGGCCATAATTTTACAGAAGTGCATTTTGCGAAATACTATTTGAATTTTGGAAAAAAAAATTAAAACAAAAGAAGTACATTCTGTAAAAAATAATTGAATTTTGAAAAAATTTAAAACAAACATAATTTTAAAGAAGTGCATTCTGTAAAAAAAAATTGAATTTTGAAAAAATTTAAAACAAACATAATTTTAAAGAAGTGCATTCTGTAAAAACTACTTGAATTTTGAAAAAAATTTAAAACAGCCCTAAATTTTCAGAAGTGCATTCTGAAAAAAAAAAAAGGAATTTTGAAAAAAAATTAAAAACCAGCCATAATTTTACAGAAGTGCATGATCAAGGGAAGTGCCAACCAAACACTCCAAGCTGTGTTCTCTCCATTTGGATTTAAATTGTTTATAGCATGGGATGAGTCTCACTTCTCCTTTCAAAATGCCTCAAAATAAGTTAATATTTCAGTCATAGTTTGGGACAGTTTAAAGGGAGGATTTAATAATTTCCTTAATTTCATGTTTTTCTGTTACCATGTGTAACGAAACATCATTTTTGTGCATCGTGATTTACAGAAAACTTTCTGTTTCCCACTGAAAATCAGTTCCCACCTGTCCAGGCTGGGAGTGACAGAGTGGGTGATAAGGCAGGAATTATAGCAATCACTGAAGACTGGATTAATCTCTGTAACTTTCAGCAAAGCCTATAAAAAATAACAGTGTATTGTACCCACACTGTTCTTATTAAAAATGATAAATGACCCCCATTTTTTGGCTAATGCTGATCCCAAAATTTCATCCTTCTCCTCAGCTTTATGGCTGCCATAATCTTGATATTTTAATAGCTTTTCCCATAATAGCCACAGAGACCTTTTTAAGTGGCAGCCCTGACTTTATGGAAGAGACTTTAAAAAAAAAATTAAAAATCAAGAAGAGTTTCTTCTCCTTAAAGGCAGAGGCAAAATATGTGCACGTCCCAGGAGGGGCAAGCAGAGAACTGTTATTTTGGCAAAGCACAGGCCTAAGTTAATAATCACTCAGAATTTCTGTGCAGCTTTCACTATAGAGTGGATAATGGAAATGAAGAAAAATAAGGTTACGACATGTCCTGGGTGTGTGCAGGGGATGACCAGGCAGCTGCTCTGGGATTGCAGCTCATGGAGTTTCTCCTTTCCTTTAAAAAACAGCAAATACAGGTCAGAAATTGAGTAATATTCTATGTTTGAGAGATCTTTAGATCTTTACTAAAACCAGAAGTACACTATAGCAATAAACTGCTCGAGTGTAAATAGACAGCTGAAGTGGAACCAAAACTCCAAAACTAAATTGAAGTGAAACAAGGTTGAAAGAACTCAGGAACAGGTACCCCCAGCAAAAAGAATCTGGGCGAGGAAAGTAGAGAACATGACCCAAAAGTAGAGAGAGAAGCATTGCAGGTGTGAAAATACTTCGACTGAAAACAAAATGTGAAGTGTGGAGCAAGATTTGAGAGGTTTGTGAGAGGGTTATGGAAGGCAAATGGCAGATCCAGCAGTCAAAACTTTTTCTTGTGACTGTGATGTATCCTGACACTCTGGACAGGAGAAGTGAATTGAAGGCAGCAAATCCCAACACTGTGAAAATTACACCCAATTTGTAAACTGCAGATTATGGAGATTAATGACAGATCTGCTTTAAAGGGGAAATGAAAACGTGGGAAAATAGGCAAAAACCACATGAAAAGGGCCCCAAATTAGACAGGAGAAGTTTGTAATGAATTCCTCAAGGGATCACAGGCTCATGTGTGGTTAGAGAAGCACAGATTGCCTCTTGCTGCTGGTTGCTTGTGCTCCAAGGCTCCGTGTTGGTGACTTTGGGAAACCTTCCCATCAGCAGGAGCCACCCCAGGCTGTGTTTGAAGTGTGTGTTGGCTCAGGAGGTACAAATTGCCTGTGGGATGTGAGCTGCCTGTCACTTCCAGAGCAATTAGAGAGGCAGACCTTATCAAAAGGAGCCCGTCAGCTTGGAGGAGCCATAAATATTGCACCAGGATCTCTCAGGAAATCAAAGGCACTGGGAGGGAGTGTTTATTTACATGTTGCTACACAAGCAGGAGCACTTAGAGATGCTCCAGTCTGTGCTGCTCCCTGGGCTCCATGTTCCATCAGTCCCATGGGGTTCGAGAGATGGGGAGAGAAAGAAAAAGCCAGTTTTAAGTGTTACAGAGCAATAATGAACTGCTCCTAATTTCCTGTTCTGTGTTTGGGCACCTGGATCTCCCTGGCATTGATAGGAAGGCAGAGCTGCACCTTCAGACCTTTGCTGTGTTCCAAATGAACAGAGTTTGAAGGTGGCTTTGGGGGGATTTCAATGTTTTGCCCTCTAGAAATGGGTCTCCTTTAGTCCTCCCTGCACTGGGTTCCTCAGTTTGGAGGGATCCCAGCTCATCATTTGTTCCTGTCTTTGATTGATCAGATCTCCTCCTCTTGCCCAGCCTCCTGTGCCCTGCTTACCCAGGACTTCCAACCCTTAAATATTATATTGTAATCTATTTTAAATGCCTTTAAATTTTATATGGCAATAGCAGACTGCTCCTAACATGCAATTGTGTCTCATTTGGGCAGCTGGGTCTCCCTGGCATTGATAGGAAGGCAGAGCTGCACCTTCAGACCTTTGCTGTCTTCCTCATTTTTATGCAGCCAAATTAGCAGAGTTTGAAGGTGGCTTTGGGGGGATTTCAATGTTTTGCCCTCTAGAAATGGGTGTCATTCAGTACCACCATTCTGGAGGGATCCCAGTTCATCATTTGTTCCTGTCTTTGATCAGATCTCCTCCTCTTGCCCAGCCTCCTGTGCCCTGCTTGCCCAGGGCTCCCAGCCTGGCCCTCAGCTCCAGTGACAGAATTATCCCAGACTTTTTAACTGAGGCAGAGCCTGGGAAAAGCTCCTGCAATGATTATGGGGCTGGAAAGTCTTGAAAATGCCAGCACGAGGGCTCTCAGTGGCTCTCACCAGCAAGGAGATGAGAACTCCTTAAGCCAAAGGCATTGTTAGCCCGCAAGCACAGAACCATAGACTACAATGAAAATATTTAACCTGGAAATTAGAAGGTTTTTAGCAATTAAAGTGATACTGGCCCGCCGAGAAGGGCAGGAGCCCTTTATGAGGTGTAATTATACCTGTGAGACCTCCTGGGGGAGGATGGGAGGGACAGGGATGGATCCAGAAATTCCCTCCCCACTGTTTTCCTGTGCTCAGGTCACCATTTCCACTTTCTGTGAATTGCAGAGCTCAGGGGGCTCTGGTGGAAACCTTGGTGTGAAGAGTCACTCCAATTTCAGCAGCTCCGTGCATCCCAGGGCAGGGATGTTTATTTGCCTGGTGCTGGCTGCTTCTGGAGGAGCAAGATAATGGTTCACCAAGAGTAAATTTAAAAAAAAAAAAAAAAAAAAACCAACCAACAAACTTAACTACTTGCAGAAAATAATAAGCTGGCTGGGAAGTGGTACCTTGTTTGCTCTGAGTATCCTCTTGACATCAGCATGAGGTTCCTTCTAATGAGATGCACATGTGTAAATATGATGATTAGATATTCCCTCATAAACAGAATTATCATACCTTTCTAACAGTCTAAGCAGGCATTTTCGAGTCCTGTTGTTACAAATAAATAAATAAAGGCCAAAAGGCTGCATTCAGCCTCTCCTGGCTGGGAACAGTGGGATGTGAGGGCAGAATGTATTTTCCAAAGTACCTAATGGTAGTTGAGGTCAATTACAGCCACGACTCATTAGAGTATTAAAACAAGAATGTGATTTTTAGTATAATTAGTGTTCCCTGAGAAAACTGCAGCAGTCTTGAATCCACTTCAGGCTCTTTGAGTGTGTTTGGGCATTTGGCTCAGGCTGATATAACAGGGTTAGACTGCATTAACCTCACTCACAGCCTCTGCAACGTCTCTCACTTCTTCTTTATGGCTCAAATAACTTCCAAAGACGCCTTATAAAACACAGAGCCCTGTCTAATTAGTCACAGAGAAGATTACAGCTGCTTAATTTAGTGTTTAGTTTTCTGCTGATTCAGAAATTCCTGAGGAGTAAAGCATCCAGTGGGTGATAACACAACTCACAGATCCTCCTCACAACTGGCTTTAAGGGGGGAAAAAATTAATTAGGGAGGATGAAAGCAAAGCCATGGGCAGGTTGGAATGTTCACAACAAAAAAGGTGAGATTCCTGTGAAATGCATTTTATTCTGGATGAAGCTGAAGGAGTAGCAAGAATAGCAGATCCGTGTGTGGGATTTCACAGCTGGAAATTTGCATCTGGAGTGATGCTTTTTCCTCTAGTCCTAAAAATATGAGCCAGACACAGTTAGGGTGATAAAAGGGGCACCTTGATCCTTAAGTGCACAAATTCTGCAGGTGGAAAAGGCTGAGGATGCTCATGATTTCTGTACAATTTTTATAGATTCTGCAAATTAGCATATCTGACAAGAACGCCCCAATTAGGAACCTGCCTGGTGAATTAATCCCCCAGTTCTGCTACCTTCTAAATTTTCCCCCCTCAGATGAGATCCAGGGCCTGTTTATAAAAATTTGTCTCAAAAAGCCATTTTCAGCCTTGGTTTCTAAGGAGAGCCAGGACAGCACAGGGATCCTGGAATTTATTTTGTCTTTCTGCCTAGAAAAGCGTTGAAGATAAGCTATGATAAAAAGCTACCAATATATGTGTGGAGAATACAGAGAATATGTGAAAGAAAGAAGGTAAAAACCAAAATGGCATCAGAGAATATATGAAGGAAAAAAAGGTAAAAACCAAAACAGAGCATTAGAGAATATGTGAAAGAAAGAAGGTAAAAAACCAAAATGGCATCAGAGAATATATGAAGGAAAAAAAGGTAAAAACCGAAATGCCATCAGGGAATATAGAGAAGATAGAAAGGTAAAAACCAAAAGAGCATATAAAAAAACCAAACCAAAACCCAAACGTATATATCAGAGAATATATAAAAGAAAAAAGGTAAAAACCAAAAGAGCATGAGTGAACAGATGAAAGAAAAATAACAGAATCACCTCAGGAAATATAGAGAAGATAAAAAGGTGAAAACCAAAATGGCATCAGAGAATATAAAGATATAAAGGTAAAAACCAAAATAGAGCGTATAAAAAAACCAAACCAAAAACCAAACATATATATCAGAGAATATATAAAAGAAAAAATGTAAAACCCAAAACAGCGTCAGAGAATATAGAGAAGATAAAAGGGTAAAAAGCAAAATTACATCAGGGAAGATAGAGAAGATAAAAAGGTAAAAACCACCAGGGCATCAGCAGCCATGGGGCTCTTTCCTTGGGCTGTGCTATCTCATTTTTCCCCGCTCACACCATGTCCCTTGTGCTTGCAGAGCTGACCTACGCCTGGATCTTCAACGAGTACCCCACCTTTGTGCACCAGGACAACCGGCGCTTCGTGTCGCAGGAGACCGGGAACCTCTACATCGCCAAGGTGGAGACCTCGGACGTGGGCAACTACACCTGCGTGGTGACCAACACCGTGACCAACAGCAAGGTCCTGGGGCCACCCACGCCCCTCGTGCTCAGGAACGACGGTAGGACCCTCCCCAGCTGCCCTGGGGGGATTTGTTGGGGTTTCGTGGGTGGATGTCGCCCAGAAAGTAAAAATTGGCTGAAATGTTTCTGTTGGAGTGTCTTGGTTTGGAAAGCCAGGTGTTTGCTAAGGAAGGGAGGAGCCTCCCCTGAAATAGAGAATGCAAGCCCCCTCTCTCCGAATTGCTATAAATTTTAAATTAAGGGGCTCTCAGGCAAAAAATATGGGAGCAGGAATAGCAGTTCTTTATTAGGGAAGAAAATACAAAGATAAAATAAACAATGCAGTGAACTGACAGAGGAACAATGTGGGACAGAGTGCAGAACAGTGCCAACCTGACAGCCCCCTGCAGTGTGGCTGGAGCAGGGATCCTGGAGGAATCTGCCTGGAGAAGAGAGGCTGGTTCCTTCGTGGAGAACTGGTGTTCCAGACTATATCCAGGTAGGAATGCTTGGCTGGTGTTCCAGAATCTCCAGATTCTATCCGGGTAGGAATGCTTGGCTGGTGTTCCAGAATCTCCAGATTCTATCCAGGCAGGAATGCTTGGCTGGTGTTCAGAATCTCCAGATTCTATCCAGGTAGGAATGCTTGGCTGGTGTGTTCCAGATTCTATCGGGTAGGAATGTTCTGGTGTTCCAGAATCCAGGTAGGAATGCTTGGCTGGTGTTCCAGAACCTCCAGGTTCTATCCAGGTAGGAATGCTTGGCTCCTCCCTCTGGGCTCACATCTCCCAATGGGATGCTGCAGTTCTTATCAGCCATGCAGGGACATTCCATAGCTGTTATCAGCAGGTGTCTCCCCAGAGGGAGGAGTGGGTGTGGCAGAGATAAGGAAAACTGCCCCTGAACAAAGACAACTGCCATGCAGATGGCACAGAATACAATTTGCTTGGCAATCCGGGACATGGAGGATTTTTTTCCCCCTCTCATGGTTTTTCAGTGAGGCAGAGTCTGCTAGACACACTGCTAGTCACACTGCTAGAGTGACTCTCAGAGTCAGGCAGTAATTACAAAAGAAAAACCCACTGGGAGTTGGCCAAAGGCAGGAAACAAAATAGATTTTAGAGTCTGGACATAGCAGTTTTTCTCATTTTCTGCAGCCCCAAAGTGAACAAAGGCACTTTGTTGTTTCGGTAACTGTTAGCTCAGCCTGTGTTTCCCAGCAGAATTAGTGCTATTATTAGTGGTCTGTGGAATAATACAAAAAAGGGGAGAAGAAAGCAGAAGAGGATTTCTAAATTTATACAGACAATTGATCTGTATCGTCATCATTTTGGAGCAGATAAGAAAAATACATTTGCATGTTAATTTCCAATTAAAATTAATTAAAATGTCTCTGTTTAAAGGCTAACAGTTGGGACATTTGTTCCAGGAATAGAAATGCAATGTTAGCAACTTCTCCTGGAAGAAGATCCACTGTCACCTTGTGGGATTTGACAAAAATTCCTTGCTTGGAAAACGCAGGCTCCTTGCTGCAGCCTCCCGCCTGTCAGGTTGACAGAGTCCCTGTGGATGGAGTGGGAAATGCTGTGGTGATGAGGAATTGTCCCAGCTGGACTGGGAGGGGTGGAGGTGCTGCTTCTCCAGCTGTGCTCCATATCTGCCCTCCCTTTCAGGGAATTCTGCGTTCCCATAAACACAGCAGCAGCAAATCTGTCCCTCTGAGTCAACAGTGAACATGGCATGGATGGCAAAGAGCACTGTTTAAATGCGCCTCATGCTGACAATTGCAGTGCTGATATAATCTTTTTTAATATTCCAATAATAGGATTTTTTTTTGCAATTCCTACTGGAAGAGGTGGAGAGGGACTTGGTGCAAGGGTGTGCAGTGGTAGAGCAAGGAAAAATGGCTTTAAGCTGATGGGGAAGGAATTGTTGCTGGGACCATCCAGGTGTTGAGAGCTGCTGCTTCCCTGTTTCTCTTTAAAATGTGGGATTTGCCATACCAGGATTGAAACAGTAACAGTGGGAAAGGACCAAAATAGTCCTGGAATAAAATTGCCATCAGCAGCAGCTGTATGGGCCCATTAAACTGCAACATTTCACAGGTGTTGTCAGGAAATGCATATCAAATCCTCAGACAAATTAGCCTCCTCCTGAATTCCTGGGACTTTCAGCCCATCCCAAAAAAATGGTTTTAAGCTTTGAAATTGGAAGAAAGACACAGAAGCCTCTGAATTGCCAACACATGGAGCATCTGATGTGGCCTGACACTGGGAGTGCTCTCCAAGCCACAAACCAGGCTCTGCTTTGGTGCTTTATTTCCTCTTCCATCCCTGCCACCTGCACAGCTAAGTCAGATGTTCAATCGCCCAGGAACAGCAGGAAAAATGAGGATTTTCTTCATGGAAATGGTCTTGGATTCAGGATGGAGATGTCTCAACTGCTCTGATGTTGCTGCTATAAAGAGCAGACAGCAGGACTCACTTCATACCCTGTATAAATCTATGGATAGGTGGGGTGTCATTGCAGCAGGAGCCTTGTGGTTTTTCCAGGTACAAATCCTGATTTTTCCAGGTGCAAATCCCAATTTTTCCAGGTGCAAATCCCAATTTTTCCAGGTGCAAATCCCGATTTTTCCAACAATGAGGCTGGGAGAGGCCAGAGCTGCAGGGCTCAGGGGGGTGGTGGCTGTAGTTGGTGTCCCACAGCCCCAGGGAAGCATTCCCACCCCACTGGGGGTTTTATCCCCCTGGAATTTCAGCCCTCAGGCCCAGCCCAAGGCAAAGAAATGGGAATAAATAAAAAGTGAGTGAAGAGAAGGAGGAAAAGATCCCCACAAGTTCTATCAGCTGCTGCTTCGGAGACCACGGGGCGGCTCTTGGCTTGATTGAAGCTCACCCAGCAAATATTCAGCACAAATTTTGGAGAAATTTAGGCAAGATTGCAAAGATTTGGCAGGTCCCAGTTGGGAAAACAGGATTTTGAGTTTTTGGAGGGTGCAGTGTTAACATGCAGAGGGCTAATGTGTGACATGCCGCACAATTCTTCGTATGGTTTGTAAATGCTGGAATGTCACGAGGGAATCCCAGATTTCCTGTTTCATGTGCTGGGCAGGACACGAATATGGGGAGAGTATCCATATCTTTAATAAGTGCATTTAATTTTGACAACTAAGGCTGTGCAGCAGCTACTTGGTTGAACATTTATTTGCAATTACTGTGTTGGAAGATGACATAACCTGCTCTTGCACCAGAACAGGTCAGCAAGCAGAGGTGGAGTGGTGTCAGCCTCACACTCAGCATTTCCAGCTTCATCACTGGAAAACTAAAGAAAAACCAGGATTTTCTTGCATCCAGAGTGAAAAGCAAGAGCAGTCAGCAATCACAGGCCAACCTCAGCAGCTCTGACGTGCCCCAGTGTCACTGCAGGCTCATTTCTGTATTTTTGGGATTCTCCAGGGCTGACCCAGCTCCTCTCCTGCCTTGGCCACCGTCCAGGACGTGCTGCACTGTTGAGATTGGAACTGCAATCATCAATTAACTGATAATCACTATTGGTGGAATTATATGTGCTGGGTTTAAGACAGTGCAGTGGCTGGAAATGGAGCCATTTGTCAGGGGTATAATGGCCTTTTTATGTGCACAAATTTTTAAACACAATTTCATAAAGAGGCTGCCACGCTCCGTGATTTACTGGGGCAGTAAAAAATAAAGAAATTACCCGAGGAGTGGAAGATCTCTGTGCATTGAGGTCCTGGAAGTTAATAGAAATATCTCTGTTAACTCCAGGGATTTTCAAACTTTTTTCCTAATGGCTGCTTGTTCCACGTTCCATTTCTAGAAGATGCTGAACCTCCCTGGCTATTGCTCCCCTTTTTTCACGAGTTACCTGCAAAAATCCTGCATATTCAAAAGCAAAAAGTAACAGAGCCATGAAGAGATTTTAATCTTTGGCAGATGGTGTGGAGAGTTGGTTCAGCTTCTCCTCTGGCAGTAAATGGGAAAAGAGCCCACACTCCACGGCTGTTAGGAACAAGCCATGTTTAAAATGAATGGATTAATTGGGCAAGTAATGATGTATAGAACAGCTCTGTGCTAGCACGGGAACACTTGTGAATTTACTGCTGAAATTCAACCAAGCCTTAGCATCTCCTTTATGTTCCCAGGGGTGATGGGAGAGTATGAGCCCAAAATAGAAGTGCAGTTCCCAGAAACTGTTCCATCTGCGAAGGGAACCACGGTGAAACTGGAGTGCTTTGCCTTGGGCAAGTAAGTTTGGATCCATTATTATCATTAATTATTATTCCTGCAGCTCCTCACGTTCGTGGTGTTGGGTTTGTGGGGTTTGCAGCAGTTCCTAATGACCCACTTCCCTCAGCAGGAGTTACCTGTGGCCAGTTTTCAGAGCAGCCACAGGGCTTGGGGACTATTGTTCCTGGAGTAAACACTGGCAACACTTCCAAAATGTAGGGACTGGCAGGGAAATCATCACAAAATGAATGGTTTGGGTTGGAAGGGACCTTGAATCCCATCCAGTGCCACCCCTGCCCTGGGCAGGGACACCTTCCCCCATCCCAGGCTGCTCCAAGCCCTGTCTTTTGGACACTTTTGGAGCAGCCACAGCTTCTCTGGGCAACCCCTTCCATGGCCTCCCCACCTTAAAATTGATGTGTTTTTACAGCAGAACCCCAAATTCAGCTGAGTCAAAACAGCCTTTTAATAGTAAAATATCTCCTGCTTTTACATGTGATAAACACATTTACATTGATGTTCCACATAACCCACCCATAATAAAACCTGTTTATAAAATCTGTTTTGATATACAACAGATTGAATAATTGTGAGTGACAGCCATAATCATTTAAACTATTGTGCTGTGTAGCCCCACCTCCCCTTTAATGGTTCAGGGAAGAATATATGTATCAGATTAGCATAAAATCAATTATCCATTCACGTTTACACTTATGTTCCCCATAACCCACCCATTGCAAAACCCCTCTGGACCCTGTGCCAGGCCCCTCACTACCTTTTTATTTTATCTTTATTCTCTGATGCTGTTTTGGTTTTTACCTTTTTTTTTCTTCATATATTCTCTAATACCCTTTTGGTTTTACTTTTTTATCTTCTCTATATTCTCTGATGCCATTTTGGATCAGGAATGGGACATCACGCCATGATCCATATGATCAAGTGAAGCCAACGTTATTATCCCAAAAGGGGCAATTTATAATTTATAATATAGGGCTATATTTATAAAAATTTTCTACTGTTCATGTGTCTCTAGCTAATACACGATTGGTTCATCCTGGCTGTTCATGTGTCTAAAATAGAATGCTCATTGGATCATCTGATTTTTCACGCACTTTGCTGTGGTCATCTGGCCCACCCATGGCTTCTCTTTTTCTCACTTTCTCAAACTTGCTGACAAACTTGCTGAGTCTCAATGACTCTTCTTCTCGTATCTTTCTCATGAATATACTGACCCCATTTGTGAATATGTCCATTTGTCACAGACATCTTTTCATGAAAAATCCTTTCCTTAGGATTTTTCCTCCTGAGAAGCTGAGAGGCCTCAGGAACAAAATGCAAACAATGGTTATCTGCTGCTGTGGGATGCAACAGGTGCATCTGGGATTGGGCTCATGTGGTTGTTTCTAATTAATGGCAAATCACAGTCAGCTGGCTCAGACAGAGAGTCTGAGACAGAGCCTTTGTTATCATTCTTTCTTTCCTTTCTATTCTTAGCTTAGCTAGCCTAGTGATGAAATCCTTTCTTCTATTCTTTTAGTGTAGTTTTAATGTAATATATATCATAAAATAATAAACCAAGCCTTCTGAAGCACGGAGTCAGATGCTCATCTCTTCCCTCATCCTGGGACCCCTGTGAACACAGTCACACCCATTATCCCCTGTTTGTGAACGTGTCCATTGCCCATTGTTATTGTGCACTGGCTCAATGTGGCCATGGCCTTGCAAAAACTCCTCAACCTGCAAAAAATGCCCCACAGCCCACTGTGAGCGCGGCTTCCTCCGGCAGTGTTCTCTTGCTTCCTTTCCCTCCCTCAGCCCAGTGCCCACCATCAGCTGGAGGAGGGCGGATGGGAAGCAGCTGCCCAGGAAGGCGCGCAGGCACCGCTCCAGCGGGCTCCTGGAGATCCCCAACTTCCAGCAGGAGGACGCCGGGCTCTACGAGTGCGTGGCCGAAAATGTCAGGGGCAAGAACGTGGCACGAGGACAGCTGACGTTTTATGGTGAGCAGGCTGCCTGCTTTCAGGGCTGCTTTGTTGCAGTCGGCGCAATCTGCAGTAAATATTTTTGTGAGGATGTAATTTTGCGGGGATATTTTTGAAATGACTTTCTCTTCGAATGGTGCGTCTCGAGAAGGGTGGAATTTGAAATAAAACCTGGCTGGATGGTGCATATTAATTGAGAATCAGAGCAGCTGGAACAAAAACACATCCCCGGGAGGACATTGGCATGGAAACATGCTGGGAGTGCTTGGAAAAGTCTCTTTTTCCTTCTCGTGGCTGGGAGGGTAAGGCAGGAGATCTGGGGGAGCATCCTCGTGTTACAGCTTGGGATTTGTGATGTATGGGTTGCCCCAGCTTTTGTGGATAAATGTTAATTGCTGGTAGCCGGTTAAGAACAGCTTTCAAGAGGATCAGTGATTGAAGAACAGGAGGAGTTGGGATTTAACAGTGCCAGGGCAGAGCCTTCTCCCCTCAAAGGCTTTCTGCACCTGCTCTTCCCTCACTGCAATCCCAGCCCTTGAGCCAGGCACCAGGAGATGCCAAATTTCCTGCTCTGTTAAATAGAAGGTGCATTCATCCCTCTGATCCTGGTGCTCATCCCCAGATTTCTGCTGGGAGCAGCCCACAAAGCAAACAAAGTGTGGCTTTACCTGTGTAGAGGTGGGTGCGAGCTGCAGGGAGGGGATTTAGGGGCACAAGGGGCTGGGTTTGGTACCAAGGCTCTGTTGGAGATGTTTTGGAGAGGAGAAGCTGCAGGTTCCACACCTGACAGATGTGCAGAGACCTCCACAGCATCCAAAAATTCCTGGTTTTGTTGCTCCCCTGGTCCCATCCCATGTTGTCCTTCAGAGGAAATATGGACAAAAATTCAGAGTTTTCTCCCCCAAATGTTCCTGAGCTCCTGCCAGCCGGGAAGATTGGGTTGAACTCCAGAGATGAGAATGGGTTTTGATTTATAATAATTTTGCCACAGAAAAAGAGTTTGGGAACGAACCCTTCTGGCAAAACTGAATTGAATTTGGTGGGTAGTGTAAGTTTTTTTAAAAAGTAGGGATGCTTTCAAATTGGAAATAATTCTGAAAGACATTTCATTTAGAGATCACAACTTTGGGGGCTTCCATTTCAAGTGAACATTTCTCCTTTTAAAACTGAAGGAAATATAAAATGAGAAAACATTAAAAAGGAGTGAAAAAGCAAGAACAAATTGAAATATTTCCTGTTAGGGAAAGAATCTGGGGTTGATTTGAACAGGTTTTAATTTTTTTAATTAGATGATCTAAAGATTCCTTTTTCTGTGCTGTGCTTTTCTCCTGATTTTCCCCGTGTGGGGAGTAAATTAAAAGACTCATCAGTTGTAGAGTTTTGCTGTACCCCCAGCCAAAGCTGCCTTTCTTGGAAAGCAGTAAATGGAGCCTTTGGAACACTCCCACCATAGCATAAATCGAGTTATAATCTCGTTATTGCAATGAATTTACTGCTCTGGATCCTACACAAAAGCTGCCACTCTGGCTCCTGCTGCTCTTCACCCCCATCGTGGCATTTCAGCAGAGAATCTCGAGGGTTTTTGGGAAGAGGAGCGTCCTGCTGTCAGTCTGTCATGCTGGGAAGTCTTTCCGTCCATCTCTTCCCTGGGACAGGAGGAATTCCCCAGGAGAGGTGGCAGACAGGCACCTCCCCTGCTGCAGGTGTTAAAGGGAATTCACTAAAATATCATCCTTGTTGTCTTGAGGATGGGGATTTTCCAGGGAACTAGTTGGGTTTTTTAGGGTAACTTGTGTTTTGCAGCCAGTACTGAAAATAGATCTCTTAAAAAAAAAATCAACTTACATTCTGTACTCTGAGCTCTGGAGTTTTGCATGGCAACAAAATTTTTTAGGGGAAAGTAACTTATTGTAAACTTTTATACAAATAGTTGGGAAAAAACCCGTAATTTTCTTTAATAATTAGGGGTTTTTTTAAAGCTGAGAAATGTTATTTCATTATTGAAATACAACTGCAATGCTGGCAGAGCTTTCAAGCAGCTTTTGGAAGATCAGGGCTGCTGCCTGGGGTGGGAAACGCTCTGGAGGTGCAGAAAGGTGCAGGTTTGAATGGATTTGAGGAAGAAATATTTTATTATCAGGGTGGGCATCGCTGGCACAGGGTGCCCAGAGCAGCTGGGGCTGCCTCTGCATCCCTGGCAGTGCCCAAGGCCAGGTTGGACACTGGGGCTGGAGCACCTGGGGCAGTGGGAGCTGTCCCTGCCATGGCTGGGGTGGGATGGGTGGGATTTGGGGTCCTTGCAGCCCAAAGCACTGGGGGCTCAGGGTGCTCTGGGTTATCAGAGGTGCTGCCCGCCTGCACTGATGTGCTCTGCAGCTCACACTGAGGCTCCAACAGCTCCAACTCCTTTAAACCCAGCCTCTGTGCATGGCATGAAATAAGAAAAGAGGAGAAAAGGAAATTCAAATTTGCCTGCTCACCGTAGATAACCCAGCATTGTCAGGTTCTCTGTGTGCTGCTGGGAGTTGTCAGGGAGGGTTGACTTGTGCTGTGTTTCACTCTTGTAGCAGGGTTTATTTTCTCCTCCCTTAGCATATCAGTGCCACTGGAGTTGTTTGACACCCTTGTTGCAGCAGAAGAGGTTAATTAAACGTGCGGGATCCGTTCTTGCTGCATTTTCTGTGCTCTGAGCCCCTGCACCAGGCTCTGTTCCACAAACACTTCTGCCAGGGCTCAGTCCCCCTTGATGGATCGACCTTCCCATGGAAACACGGGCCTGTTAATGCAATTACAGAGCTCCCTTCTGCTTCCCTGACTGATGGAGCCCTGCATGACGCATTTCCCTGCTGGCTCTCTTGTTCTCCCTGTGTCCCAGCCTCAGGTTAATTCCTGCCAAAGGCTCCTCTTGGGGCTGTCCCGTGCAGGGCCAACAGCTCCACTGGATCCTTGTGGGTTTCTTCCAACTCAGAATATTCCCTGATCCTGAACTATCAAATTAGACTGCACAGCCTCTTCTTTTCCACCTTTTAGCAGCTCCGAGTGCTGGTGCTGCCTTCCTGACCTGGCAGCTTGTTCCCTGTGCCAGCTGCATCCCGTGGCTGAGGCAGGTGAGGTCCCCAGTGGGACACGGGGTTCTCTTCTCCCAGTTTCTCCCAGTTTTCCCAGATTCTCCCAGGGCCCTCCCCACCCTCAGCTGTGTGTTCTGGGATGCACTCCCATTGACCTGATTGTATTTTTAATCTGGCTGCTCATAAATTTTACATTTGCTAACCCTCCGCAGGGCTAAGATTTATATCCTGAGCAAACAGCAATGCCAACAATTATTTTTTTTTCCTGGCAGAGGTACAGTAAACAGATTACTTTAACCAGCTAATTTAAAAAGAAATTGCCTTTTTTGTTCATAAAGCCAGCATCAAGGAGATGCTTATTTATTATTGATGTTTAATTCATGGTGGGTTTAGATGCTGTTTCAGCCCGATCTTCTTTTGTTGATATTTGTGACCCCAAGGCTGCTCGGCCCTGGGTTTGAGCTCCCTGGGCTCTGCTTCCCTATGTTGACTCCAATGAGTCAATGCAACATCTTGAGATCCCCCTTCTCAACAAAATATTTCACCTGAATAACAGAAAATATGAAAAATAGCTGCTGGTTGAGGTGATATGAATGTGGGGCTGGGAGTGACAGCTCAGGGCAGGGCTGAGGAGCTGCACCACCACTGGGAACTTTTGTTTGCTGGGATTTGGACACAAAACATGGGATTTGGCCCTGAATTTCCAGTCAGACCCACGCTGGGAAACATCCAAGCTCCAAAGCAGCTCGGCTGGAGCCAGCACAGATGGAGGTGCTGCCTCAGCATCACCTGTGTTCCTCCAGCACCTCCCGTCCTCTCCTGCTCTGGCAAGCCAAGGAAAGGAGGAAAAAAATTGCAGCTCAAATGCTTTCCAAAAGTGTCAGCACAGCAGCATCTGCATTAGCAGACAGACAGACTTGTCTGTCACTAATTACAGTTCTGTGCAGCGTTTTCTGAGATATTCAGCAAAACCCATTCAGTTGGCTGGGCCCCTTTGCAGATTAAATCCTTCTCAGTGGGAATTTGTGAGGCTCCTTAATTTTGCATTGAAAAGAGCCCTCCTTTCATCAGTGGGCCTGTGTTTTATTTGGGCAAAAGCCACTTTGTGCCACGCTGTAAAACAGCCTCAGATGTAAATCACATTATGCTCTTCATTATGGCCAGAGTCTAAAAAGGAAATTTGCACAAGTGAAGATCAGGCAGCTTTATGTCTGCTCAGTTTAGGTCCCAAATCACAAATAATTTGCTGAAAATTTGAATAAAGTGAGTTTCTGGGCTGATAAAAAGACAAGAAAATTCCTGTACATAGGACGAGTGTATTATAGTATTAGTACTATATTATTATTATTTATTATCTTTCACATCACTTACTAGAAAACCCTGTTGTCACCTTTTACACAGGTAAGAGTTAGTACAGGGAGAAGTAACTCTGACTTTTGAATTCTTTGCTGCCCAAGGGAGGTTTTGCATCCAGAACACAGACAGAACACATTCCCGCACAGAATTGTTTCTCATCAGCTTTTCCTTTTCCCAGGGATTGCTGGAACCCTGCTTCCAGAGAAATCCAATTTTTGGAGATTCAGAAAAGGTCTCATGTTATTATCATTGCTGCTTGGAGAAACATCTCTCCAGCAGGAGAAGCAAAAATACAAATAGGGTGAAACACAAATAGAAATGAATGTGAAGACAGCTCATGGATCACCCCACACCTCCCTTCCACCCCTGAGCAGCTGCAGTTTGGTGTCAGGATGGAAAATAACCAAACCAGGAGGATGGGTCCCTGTGGTGTGCCTGAAACACCCACAGCCCACAAAATCTGGGGAGAAAATCATCTAATGGTGCAGAGCGGGAGGTAAATGAGAGGAAGGGATGACTGAAGGGGTTTTATCAGTTGGGTTAACTCCTTCAGATTTTCCTCTGTTTCTTTTCCTCTGGTGTTCAATATTCCAGGCTGGGTTGGTAGGGTCAGTCTTGTAGAGTTTCCAAAGACTCTCCCAGATGGAGATTTATTTTTTTTTTAGGCACAGCATTCCAGCAGATTGGTTTGGTGCAGGATTTGCACACCTTGGAGTTGTAGAGATTTCAAACAGTCCTTGAGGTCAGGAGGGAGGAAAGGAAGAGAGAGGAGCACTGGTAATTTGAGGTCTGGTTTCTGTGATCTTTGGGGAGGAAACAAATCAGGACTGAGGGGTTTGTGCACAGGAGCTGTGTCCCCATTAGGGGCAGGACCTCACACACTGGCTGTTCTCTTTATTTCCAATTACTCATCTGCTTTTCCCATCTGCTTGTTTTGGGTTTTTTTACTTCTTACACTTGGCTTTCTGGTCTTTAGAGTGCTCTGATCCTGGGCTCAGTCTCAATCTCCTTGGAATAGAGATGGTAATGGACAAGTCATTGAGCCTTTCATGTGCCATTAATGATGAATTACACAGCCTGCACCAGGTCATCAGCTGCTAGAAATTGGCTTAGGAACACTGAAATCAATACTCACCAGCTGAGAATTGGATTCTGGATATGTATTAGCACCTCATTTGCTTGAGTCTTTTTGGTTGTTTTGAACTCACAGATGATTGCAGAGTCCTACAGGTTTTTTTTCTGGTTTATTTCTTGTATTTCTCCTTTACTTCTGGGGGTTTGTTACTCATTTCTGAGGTGATGCATCATCACTTGCCACATCATTTCATTTTCAAATACCTTTTAGGACATGATTTCCAGTTCCTACTTTTGCCTTTTAATTTATTACAGTGAAGGACAGACTGCCCCTGGACTTTTTTTGTCTTAGAGAAGTAAGAATATATTTGGGCATATTTTCCTATTCACCTGGTTTTAACTGTCCCGCTTTGTGTTGGTGAAGACTGAAAGGTGATCAAAGGTAAACAGGGTTTTTTTCACTATTTCCATCACTTTTTTTTCAGTCCCCCTGAGTACAAACTCCAGAAATCTCCTAGGAGGGGAAGATTTTTCTTTAAAGCAATCCTTGTGTAAGAGTCGTGCTTATATCTCTAAGCTTTTCCTTTCACTTTATAGATCTAGCATATGAATTTTGCTTGCAACTCTTAATGATGAATTCTTAATCAGCTTCCAGATTTTTCCTCCGGGATGTTTCCAAGGCCAGTACTATCTTAAGTACTCCATGCAGGACCAAAATATCTCCTGTAAAATAATTTCTTGTTGGTCAGCGCTGCTGAAACGATCCAAAGGACTCTTCTCTGGACCAGTCACAAATTCAGCTTTGTCATTATCTCTGAGAACATTGCTGTACCAGAAAATGTTGTGGAGAGGAGCTGGTTTCAGCCCCTTATCTGAATTATTTTAATTATCATGCCTGAAATCTCGTGTCGTGTTACCTTGCCCTGATCCCCAGTGGGCTCCTGTCAAATTCCATTAGGTTGTGGCCACTCTCCTTTGGTGGCTCACACGTATCTGCAGCCTGGGCCAAGCCCTGAGTATTCCCCAAGATGAAGCCAAGAGCTTCTCCCTGCACTGAACTGTTGAGGGGAGAGCTCGACCTAATTAGAAAAAACTCCCAAAGAGCAGCAGAGAACGAACTCCTGCCGAACAAACGGCTCCGAGCTCTTCACTGAGATGATTTTCTGACCTGTGCTGCTCATTTTGGAGTTTTCTGCACCATAAATGGCTTTGGAATTTGGAATTTTAACCAGTTCAAATCACTGAGAGGGTTTGGGGAGGAGTGGGATGGAGGCTGTGGCTCGTGGATGCTGCACCAAAGGGTGGCGTGAATTTGGGGAATTTGGGGTGGCAGCTTCCAGCACTGCACGTTTCAGTCTCAGCACTCAGGGCAGGAGTTGGGATGAACAAACCACCCCAAAAAATGCCTTTTGGAGAGAATTTCCATTATTTGGTGAAAATACTATTTCACCTTGTTTGGTGAAAATATTATTATTTTTTCTCTTATTTGGAGAAAATTATTATTTCCCTTATTTGGGGAGCCTGTATGAAATTAGGATGAATTCTGAATTTTCTCAGAGCTTTTCACTGAGATGATTTTCTGACCTGTGCTGCTAATTTTGGAGTTTTCTGCACCATAAATGGCTTTGGAATTTGGAATTTTAACCAGTTCAAATCAGTAGAGGGGGTCAGGGTGGAGTGGGATCGTGGGTCCAAAGGTGATTATTTGGGGAATTGTTTTTCATTTCAATCTCAGCATTCAGGGCAGGAGTTGGGATGAACAACCCACAAACCACCCAAAAAATGCCTTTTGGAGAGAATTTCCCTTATTTGGGGAAAATTATTATTTCCCTTATTTGGGGAAAATTGTTTTTCTTATTTGAGTCTGTTTGAGGAGATTAATTCCAGTTATCTTTGTTTTTTGTCAGGTTATGGGCTTACCATTCATGGATTTGCAGATTTTGTTGTTTTGTTTTTTTTGGGGTTTTGTTTTCATGTGGGAAATCTGTAAAACAGCACAGCAAAAATAAAAAAGGCAAATGAATATGTGTGGGTTTTATAGAGCTCCTTTCATGGGATCATAAAATTCCCTTCAAAATGATGAGTTAGATGCTGCTAGAATAGTAAATATGTAAATTCATGAGTAATTTGCAAATGTCCTTGAGCCACTGAACCCGTTGCAATTGCTCAGCTCGATGGAATTGTTCAAGTTCTTACTCCAGATGACAGAACTGACTTTCATCTTCCTGCATTTAAAGGCTTTCCCTTTCCTGTCTCTTTAGATACAGACAATAAACAAGCTTAAAATATTACAGGGGCAGGAGGGGCAGCCAGAGAAATAAACACCACTCACTTCTCCTTTCCCTTCTGCATTGCCAGGATGCTCGGTTCGCTCTTTGTTTTTGGGATTCCCTTGGAGCTGAGGGGCTGTGGGAAAACTCTCCACCTTGTCTCTGCTTTGTGGGCACGTTCAGGGTGCCAGGGGTGGGGTTCAACACAACCTGAGCTCTCTGAATTTGGATTTCCAGAGTCCCATCATCACTGGCATACCCCAATTTTGGATATAATCATACCAATTTGCCATTTTGATGTGATATTTTTAAAGTTATCCTTTCAAGCCTGTCTCAGGGTCCCTGTCCCTATCCAAAGGAGGTGTGTAGAGTTGTTACCTGGCTTTGAGAAATCTTGAGTTTTTTTCTTTTATCTGATTACACAGGGAAAAGTATTAATCAGGTTCTTGGAGACCTCTGCTGGTAATACCATCCTGCTAAGTCAGATGCTCTTATGTCAAAACAGGGCAAATGCCCATTAAAAAAATCAAAACTTTATTGTTTATTGGGACTTTCTGAATAGTATTATAGATATATTATTATACTATTACTAATAAGATCTTAAATAGATTGTATTGCATATTGTAGATATATCTGGACAAGAGGTAACTCTTAAGAAAGTCTGAGGGTTTGGGTGGTCTTCAAAACCATGTGGAATTTTTAGTGGAATTTAGTGTTATCTGGCTAAACTCAAACTCTATTGAAAAAAAAAAAGCCAACAAACAGATAAAATTATTTGAAACACTGCTGAAAAATACAATCTCACAAGTGGCTGAAAACTGCCAGTGCTGGTTTCACCAAATTCTACCAAAATGTGTCTCCCATATCTGCTTGTGGCCTTTCTAGTTTTATTCAGAGTCATTAATAGAATAATTGGGTCCAGAGATTTTCCTTCCCATGGCAATAAATGGAGATCTGGCCATAATCACAAGACTGAGAGCCTGGACCTGAAGTAGTTCCTGTAACCATGCAGAGTTACTGGAATAACCTCAATTTCAATGCAGAACTCGTTCTAAATTACATGTTTTGAAGTCTGAATTTTAGGGCTTTGAAGCCCAAGTTCTAGAGACCCTGAGGAGGGAAATGTCTCTATTTGAAAGACCAGATGTGTAACTACTGCTTTGTTTTTGCAGGATGAGCAGGGTTTCTGAAGCTACTCTTTTTCTTTAAGGGATTTTACTACAAATAAAATAAAAGTAGTTTCTGATCTTGGCCGGTGCCACCTTCAGAAAGCAGCACTGGACTCGAGGAAGAGCAGTAATCTTTAGCAGTTCTTATGATGCTTTTTTGGGGCTACCTAAAAACAGAGGCCAGACAGAATTAAGGGAATAAAGAGCTGTTCTATTTATTGAAGGGCTTCAGGTACATTTAGGGCAGACAAAGCCCCTCAGGGACTACACCCAGAAATGAATGGTGGGTCACGGGTTTTCACACTTTTATAAGTGTGAAAGTTATAATTTTATAAGTTTGGTCCATTTGCAAATGGGGGTGAATCTGCCAATTCCAGCTTCAGGTAATGAAGTCATTGACCCCAAGTTTGCTCCCCAACTCACTTTTGTTCCCATCTCTGGGCCCTGAGGCAGTGAGGTGTCCTTGACTGCCAGGCCTGGAGAGGAATTGTTGTGTCTGCCCCAAATGGGGAAGCAGCAGCTCACACTGTGTGTGGAGTTTAGAGTTCCACACAAATGTATGAAAACAGAAAAGCTGAAATCCCAACGTTACCAAGTCCAACGCCCTGATAAGGGCAGAAGGGTTTGTTGGGCAGCACAGAGGTGCTGCTCCCAGGCTCCAGGCTCCCCTCCCTGCTTGCCTTGCAGCCCAGCCCAGCTGGACGCAGCAGATCCGCGACGTGCGCGCGGCCATCGAGGAGCGCGTGTCCTGGGAGTGCCGCGCCAGCGGCCGCCCCAAGCCCTCCTACCGCTGGCTCAAGGACGGGGAGCCCCTGCTGGCACAGGTAGGCACAGCTGGGATGGAGCTGGGGGTGCTGGGGTGCTCTGCCAGCTCGCTGATCTCGGGGGGGTTGAGTTGGGGTGGGGAGGATGGCGGTGCTCTGGAATCACGGAATCGCGGAATGGTTTGGGTTGGAAGGGACCTCCAAGATCATCTCGTTCCACTCCCTGCTCCAAGCCTTGTCCAGCCTGTCCTTGGGCGCTGCCAGGGATCCACAGCTGCCCTGGGCACCCAGGGCCTCCCCACCCTTGCAGAAAATCCCCTGTTCCTTCCCGTGCCTGGTGGCACCTCCCCACTGCCGCCAGGGACAAGCAGCACACACCACAGCTCTACATTCAGAGCTCTC
This sequence comes from Emberiza elegans, assembly GCA_024865655.1. Taxonomy (NCBI): domain Eukaryota; kingdom Metazoa; phylum Chordata; class Aves; order Passeriformes; family Fringillidae; genus Emberiza; species Emberiza elegans. Next base: position 1,924,095 of record JALJVW010000260.1, on the reverse strand, counting down.
CTCCCCAAAATGAAGGATCCATGATGCAACCTAAGGCTGGACAGAAGAAGGAATGGCTGAATGGGTTTGGAATGTGTCACCAGAGAATGATCACCCTAAAGTAATTATTTTAATTCATGATGTTTAGATGAACTTCAAGTGATAAAGAAACCTCGAGGTTCCTGCTGTGTTTAATGGCGTTCCCACTCGTCCTGCTGGGCTGTGTCCATGTGCAGGAGCTGTGGAATTGCACCCTCCCACCAGCACAGCCCAGCCTCTCCTGGAGGGTCATCACCCAGTCCCTGATCCCACCTTGCCACCACAAACTCAGCCAAGTCACCAAAGCTTTGGTTTCACAGCAGCCAGCACTTTTTCCCCTTCACTTACTGTGAAAGAACATGGCAGCCCCGATTTGATCAAACCCTGATAAAAATTGCACAAACATTAAATTTCTGCCCTAAGGCCGAGTAGAAAACCAATAGCTCTTTATTTTAGATTTTTTTTTTTTTGGTAAATGTCAAACTCCTGGGGAGGGAGGGAACACTTTGCTGTACTTATTAGAATTGATAACTCGAGCTCCATATCCTCAGGCTGACAAATGACAGCCTGGTCTTTCACTCCACACACTAATTCTGGTTGCTTCACGCTGGTCACTGGCAGATGGGCTTGTTCTTAAATCACGTTAGTGGCTGATATGAAGTAAAGGATCATTAAATTATTAGCATTTACATTGTTTTCAGTAAACTGCAGAAGATTTTAAATGTTTCTGTCTGTGCTGGCTGAGATGGCAACCAGTCTTAGCAGCCTGCATTGCCATATACACTCAAAATGGCCTCGAGCTGTGCCAGGCGAGGGTCAGGCTGGAAATCAGGAGGAATTTCTCCATGGAATGGGTGAATTTCTCCATTGGAACTGCCCAGGGAGGTGTCCAAGAAACACCTGTATGTGCTACAGTTCAGTTGCTATGGTGGTTTTTGGTCAAAGGTTGGACACAGTGATTCCGGAGGTCTTTTCCAACCTCAGTGATTCTGTGATTCCATGGAAATACCATTGTTTGAAGTGTTTCTGAGGATGGGCTTGGCTGTGATGTGCCACTGTGGAACAGAAGTGCATTTCTTGCCTCAAGCTTATCTCCTTGAAAGGGATATTAATCTAAATGCTTTGGGTATTAAATCAATGAGGGGTCGAGGGAAGGTCCTCCAATTGAAATTGCATTTACCAACTCCTGTATTGGTTTCACCATTTAGTCTCCAGCCTGACATAAATTTGCCTGGCAGACAAATGAATCGCAGCATGCAAATTCCTCCCGTTACCGCTGCTTCCTTTGGTCCACCTTGCTGCAAAACACAGCCGGACAACCTCTGGGTGCACCTTCTGAGGAGGCTTTGCTGGTGTTCTCGTTGATTTTGGAGTTTGCTTTGCTGTCCCCAGGGCAGGGTGCAGCTGGAGCAGGGCTCTCTGACCATTGCCAATGTGAGTCTGTCGGATGCAGGGATGTACCAGTGCGTGGCGGAGAACAGGCACGGCGTCATCTTCGCCAGCGCAGAGCTCAGCGTCATAGGTGAGTGCACATTCCTGAGCACTGCCAGCCTCCCCAAACCACTGCCAGCCTCCCCAAACCACAGCCAGCCTCCCAAAACCACTGCCAGCCTCCCAAAACCACTGCCAGCCATGCCCAGGGGCTCCTGCCAGGCTGCAGCAGAAGGGGATCTTGGATGATTTGTTTCCGAAGCAGAAGGGGATCTTTGGCGATCTGTTCCTAAGGAAGGTGTGAAATGCAAACTTGAGGCAGTGGAGAGCAGAGAACAGATGTTTTTTACTTCATCCCACATTCCTCCAGGAGCTGGCAGGTGCATTCCCTCTCCTGCTGGTTAAAGCTGTTTCTGGAGAAACCTGAGCGTTGCCATTCAGAACACCCAGGTGCCCAGTCCTGGCTGCAGAGGTGACGCTGCTCAGGACACGGTGACAAACCTCCTGCTGAAGAGACCTTTCAGCAACCAACAGAGCACCCCCATCCCAAAGAAAAGCATCTTCCACCCCACAGTTCTGGGCACAGCTGCTCTGCCCCTCCCAGATAAAATCAGGAGAAGCTCATGTGAATCCGAGTGGGGAAATGCCTGAGGGGAGGGAGAGAGGTTACAGAGCCAGGATCTTCTCAGAGGTGCCCATGCCAGGACAGGAGGCAATGGCCACAAAGTGAAAACCCTGGAAATGCCACTAAAAATAAGAAAAAGTTTATTTTGATGTTGGTTGGACACTAGAACAAATTGTCCAGGGATATTGTGGCATCCCTGTCCTTGGAGATGCTCAACACCCAAGTGGGCACAGCCCTGAGGAAGCTCCTGTGGCTGCTGCTGGGTGAGCAGGGGTGGGGTGGGACCATCCCAGGGGTCCCTGCCAGGCTGCAGCTCATTCCCAAACCACGCTCCTGAACGAGAGGCAGCCCTGCTCAGCATAGGGATGTAGTTTCAAAGGGTTCAACACAATTCCTGATTACCAAATAACAGTTTCGTTGTTCTCAAATTCAAACTTCAGTAGCTGCATTCTCTGATTTATCCTGAAGAACAAAGCATGAGGTTTTTTCCAGCTATGGTATTTTCAGTTATTGGTCATTTTTTACCATCAGTGATAGATGCCTGCATAGAAAAAAATTCATTTGAAGGATTGTGTGTTGTTGTTGGAGAAAGGTGCGATAATGCTCAATAAATTAGACTCCACAATGCTGAGATTTATTGGACATGAAAGAAATCGAAATAAACCCACTGATGCTTTTCTTGTCTATTTAAACCTGGTAAAATGGACCTTTGGGAAGGAAACCACTGCCAGCCTCCCAAAACCACTGCCAGCCATGCCCAGGGGCTCCTGCCAGGCTGCAGCAGAAGGGGATCTTGGATGATTTGTTTCCGAAGCAGAAGGGGATCTTTGGCAATTTGTTCCTAAGGAAGGTGTGAAATGCAAACTTGAGGCAGTGGAGAGCAGAGAACAGATGTTTTTTACTTCATCCCACATTCCTCCAGGAGCTGGCAGGTGCATTCCCTCTCCTGCTGGTTAAAGGTGTTTCTGGAGAAACCTGAGCGTTGCCATTCAGAACACCCAGGTGCCCAGTCCTGGCTGCAGAGGTGACGCTGCTCAGGACACGGTGACAAACCTCCTGCCTGAAGAGACCTTTCAGCAATCAACAGAGCACCCCCATCCCAAAGAAAAGCATCTTCCACCCCACAGTTCTGGGCACAGCTGCTCTGCCCCTCCCAGATAAAATCAGGAGAAGCTCATGTGAATCCGAGTGGGGAAATGCCTGAGGGGAGGGAGAGAGGTTACAGAGCCAGGATCTTCTCAGAGGTGCCCATGCCAGGACAGGAGGCAATGGCCACAAACTGAAAACCCTGGAAATGCCACTAAAAACAAGAAAAAGTTTATTTTGACGTTGGTTGGACACTAGAACAAATTGTCCAGGGATATTGTGGCATCCCTGTCCTTGGAGATGCTCAACATCCAAGTGGGCACAGCCCTGAGCAAGCTCCTGTGGCTGCTGCTGGGTGAGCAGGGGTGGGGTGGGACCATCCCAGGGGTCCCTGCCAGGCTGCAGCTCAATCCCAAACCATATTCCTGAACGAGAGGAAGCCCTGCTCAGCATAGGGATGTAGTTTCAAAGGGTTCAACACAATTCCTGATTACCAAATAACAGTTTCGTTGTTCTCAAATTCAAACTTCAGTAGCTGCATTCTCTGATTTATCCTGAAGAACAAAGCATGAGGTTTTTTCCAGCTATGGTATTTTCAGTTATTGGTCATTTTTTACCATCAGTGATAGATGCCTGCATAGAAAAAAATTCATTTGAAGGATTGTGTGTGTTGCTGTTGGAGAAAGGTACGATAATGCTCAATAAATTAGACTCCACAATGCTGAGATTTATTGGACATGAAAGAAATCGAAATAAACCCACTGATGCTTTTCTTGTCTATTTAAAACCTGGTAAAAATGGACCTTTGGGAAGGAGGAAGATGTTTCCAGAGGAGAGAGGTTTAATCCTTTTTGCTGGGGGCTTCCCAGGGTGTCCCTGTGCCCAGCAGCTCCTCGTGTCCACACAAAAAAAACAAATTTTGGAGGGTCTGGTCTGAGAAACCTGGCAAGGAATATTTATTTGGCCAACTTCTCACTTGGAATTTGCAGCTCTGCTTCTGTCTGTCACAGGAAAAGCACCCAAATGGTGTCCTGCAGATAAATCCCTGTGCATCTGTGATTTAACTTGGCACATTTTGAAAGGAAAGCAGCAGGTTTGCCTTTTCACTAGAGTTTCAAAGCAGGAACAACATTCTGAGCCCTCCCTGGGAAATTTTAGCTTTTTACCAGATCTGAGGGTTAAAATGGTTGTTTTAAAAGGTCCTGAAGTTAAGCACTTGCTACTGGTGGTGTTTAATCATCTCAAGTGAGACTTACACCAAAATTAAGTGAAAGAGAGAAAGGGAAAATTACAGACCCAGCTTTTCTCAGAGTGATTCTTCTCAATTATTGTTGCAAATTATCTTGCCTGGAGTCTTTAAATAAAAGCAGAATCCAGTGGTGCTGGACATTGTGGAAGACTGAGATGCAGTCTTGTCTTACAGAATTTTCAGGCTCAATGTTTAAAAAACAAATGGGAAAAATGAAATGTGGGCCTAGAGTGGGGAAGAAAGGTCATTAAAATCCCTGCTTGACAAACAAAAGGGGTGAATAAATTAAATTCATTGCTCCTGAAGTGGCACAGGGAAGTTGTGGCAGTGCTGAGAAATGAGCCCAGAGTTTCTGAATGTCAAATGACAACGTTTTGAACGTCACAGAATAAAACCACAGTGAGCAACTCCTGTGTCTCACACAGGAGCAGGAAAATGCAGCAAGTGACTCACAAAAAACCAGTCTAAACTGTTTATTACAGAGATGGGACTAACAGGATTGTTCAAAAATCTCTATTTTGCTGATAAATTTGGGACAATCATCTGAGAAATTAGTTTCAGAAATGATGATATATTAATAATTATATAAATAATAATGTTTGGTTCTGAGTGCATTGGTGGGAAGTGTCCTCAGGATATGTCCTTTAATTTTGGAGTGTTTTACAAAGCCAGTGCTGGTTTCAGGGCTCTTTTACAGCATTTAACATCATACCTGTGTTTCAGAGTGCAAAAATTAAGTCCCTGCCTGTGATTAGATGTGGAAAACAAAAAACTCTGATGCAGGAACTTGGAGCACTGTTGGATCATAAAGCCCATCCCATTTTCAGTGTGAGATTGTGCTTTGTTCACAGGACAGGGAGATCCCAGCTCTGATCTCCCAGGAGCAGCAAAAAGGGAGCCAAGGACAGGGCCGAGAGCTGGGGGATCCAGGGATGGAGCAGGGGGGATCCAAGGAGCCAGCAGGGAGGATGGAGACAGCAGAGATTGCTGCCACTGCTCCAACAGAAAGCCGAGCTCCCATCAGCAAGAATTGTTCCTAAAGCCCTTCAGCTGCCTCACCACCTGCTCTGAGCTCTCTCCATTTAAAAAAAATGAATGATCCTGTTTGATATCAATGAAACCCTTGGTTGTCTTGGGGGATTTCAGTGCCAGAGCTGCTCCAAATCCCAGCAAAGGGATCATTCCAAAGCCTTTGGGGCAGGAATCAGAAGCCGAGGCATCTCCTTGTTCCCCAGGCTGCAGAGAGGCTCTGCAGGGCTTTGGGGGTCACCTCAGTGGGTATCTGAGTTTTGTCACAAAACACAGCAGTGTGCCCAGGGGGCAGGAAAAGCTGATTCCTTGTGCCCTGGGGCAGGAAAAGCTGATTCCTTGTGCCCAGGGGCAGGACAAGCTGATTCTTTGTGCCCAGGGGGCAGGACAAGCTGATTCTTTGTGCCCAGGGGCAGGACAAGCTGATTCCTTGTGCCCAGGGGCAGGACAAGCTGATTCCTTTGGAAAAGCCCTTGTGAGGGGCAGGACAAGCTGATTCCTTGTGCCCTGGGGCAGGACAAGCTGATTCTTTGTGCCCAGGGGGCAGGACAAGCTGATTCCTTGGACAAGCTGATTCCTTTGCCCCAGGGGCAGGACAAGCTGATTCCTTGTGCCCTGGGGCAGGACAAGCTGATTCTTTGTGCCCTGGAGCCACCAAGTCTTGCCTTGTCTTGCTTGATTCAGGACCTGGCTGTGTCAGGGTCTCCCACCTTTATAGAATTTAAATAAATAACCCGGTTTGTGCAATAATTATGAATAGGAAGCATAAAAGTGTCAACCTTTCTGGAAATATTAACGTTTCTGATGAATTAGATGGGTTCTGTGTTTGTGAGAACTTCCCTGCCTGAGAAAAGGATGGTCCTGACACAGAAAAAGGAAATATTTTATACTCCTCATGCATGGGGTTCCTAGGGGTGCTGTCCCAGTAAGATGTGCATGGTGGGGTTACTGGTTTCTCAGGTTTTTAGCTGAACACACATTTTTAAACAAATCAAGTATTTTTTGCAGTTAAAGTAGCATTTGGGTGTCTTTTTACCCATCCAGACTTCACTAGTTCAAAAAGTCCAATCATTTAGGAATTGCAAGTGAGAAACAACCCTGGAATTTTGTAATGTTCAAACGAGTCTGGTTTTGGTTTTTCCTGAGGGAATTCTGATCTGGTTTTTGTTGGTTTTGCTTTCAGCCATCGGGCCAGACTTTTCCAAAACGCTGCTGAAGAAGTTAACTCTGGTTAAAGTGGGTGGTGAAGTCATCATTGAGTGCAAGCCCAAAGCCTCCCCCAGACCTACTTATTCTTGGAAGAAAGGAAAAGAGATCCTAAGAGAAAATGAGAGGTAATGTCTTAAAGTAACCATTTCTTTCATTAACTAACCCAGGGACTTTCAGCAATCAAAGCTCAATTTGTCATTAATAGCTTTGCAAAATTGACTTGCAAATACATGAGGAAACAGCCTGTGTTCAATCCCAAGGAGCTGGGGGTGAGATTCCTATTCCCATGGTGCCCATCCCATCTCTGTCTGCTATTAAATCATCCCTGCCAAGAAGCTGATAAAAATGCACTCCAAAAAAACCCCAAATATTTTGCCTCTGCAGTGCTCTAAACAACCATTGTTAAAAAAAAAAAAAACAGATTCCCAGATGCTCTGCTCTGACACTCACTGGGCTGTGTCTCCTGGGCTGCCGAATCCTCACCACTGCCTTATCCACCTGCAGCCTGGGCCTGGAGACTGTGTGAAATGCACAGTGAGGGAATGGCACTGCCATTGTTATCATTGTTGTCATTGTTGTCATTGTTGTCATTGTTGTCATTGTTGTCATTGTTGTCATTGTTGTCCGCCTTCATGGGCAGGAGGGGCCAAGTGCCTGAGCTCTGCTGAATCCTGCTGCATTTCTGCTCTCTGAATCCCGCTGCATTTCTGCTCCCTGAATCCTGCTGCATTTCTGCTCCCTGAATCCTGCTGCATTTCTGCTCTCTGAATCCTGCTGTATTCCTGCTCTCTGAATCCTGCTGCATTTCTGCTCCCTGAATCCTGCTGCATTTCTGCTCCCTGAATCCTGCTGTGTTTCTGCTCCCTGAATCCTGCTGCATTTCTGCTCCCTGAATCCTCCTGTACTTCTCCTCTCTGAATCCTGCTGTATTTATTTCTGCTCCCTGAATCCTGCTGCATTTCTGCTCTCTGAATCCCGCTGCATTTCTGCTCCCTGAATCCTGCTGTATTCCTGCTCTCTGAATCCCGCTGCATTTCTGCTCCCTGAATCCTGCTGTATTCCTGCTCTCTGAATCCTGCTGTATTTCTGCTCTCTGAATCCTGCTGTATTCCTGCTCTCTGAATCCTGCTGTATTTCTGCTCTCTGAATCCTGCTGCATTTCTGCTCTCTGAATCCTGCTGCATTTCTGCTCTCTGAATCCCACTGCATTTCTGCTCCCTGAATCCTGCTGTGTTTCTGCTCCCTGAATCCTGCTGTGTTTCTGCTCCCTGAATCCTGCTGCATTTCTGCTCCCTGAATCCCGCTGCATTTCTGCTCCCTGAATCCTGCTGCATTTCTGCTCCCTGAATCCTGCTGCATTTCTGCTCTCTGAATCCCGCTGTATTTCTGCTCCCTGAATCCTGCTGTATTCCTGCTCCCTGAATCCTGCTGGATTTATTCCTGCTCTCTGAATCCTGCTGTGTTTCTGCTCCCTGAATCCTGCTGTGTTTCTGCTCCCTGTGCCTGCTGAAATGCCATCTCCTCCCCGCTGTCCCAGGGGACAGCAGCAGTGCCTGGAGTCCAGCCCCACTATCTCCCTACACCCCCAGTTGTGCAAGGTCTTCAAACAAGAACTTTCGTGGCTGTTTTGAAAAGAATCTGTTGAAATCCAGGAAGCAAGGCGCCAGGAAAAGCTGCTGCGGCAATCTCTTCATCTAGGACAGGGCACAGAACTTTTAGGCAGGCTTGGGAGAAGAAACTTCAATGAAATCTCTGCTTAAAGTGACATTAAAGGGTACTGTGAGTGCCAGAGAGGCACCAGAACATCTGGATCCCTCCCCAGCTGCAGGCTGATCACGTGCACGTTAATCAATAGATTTGATCCTTCCAGTTCCAGGTGGAGTTTAAAGCAGCACGGTGTCAGAGCTTGCTTTGAATGCTGATGCTCAGCCTGATGGCTGCCATGGCAATCCCTTCGCAGTTTCTCCTGGGGTTTTTGTGGCTGTTCAGCTGGTGTGTGGTGTTCAGTTCCTTGCTAGAGACGCTCTGTGTGGTGTTTGCTGCTGGGACTCCAGCTCTGGAGGCTCCTGCTGTCCAGGAGGCAAAACAAAGAGTGTTCTTCAATGTTTGCCCCGGAGCAGAGACCACCACACTGGAAAAAAAAGAAAAAAAAATAAGAGCTTTCTGGGTTTAGGTTTCACTTTCTTCTCTGGAGGCTGAGGGAGTGTGTGCTGCACCTCTAATGAATGCCATGGCCTCAGGGCATCTCTTACTGGTGCTTGAGAACTGTGCAATTGTGTTATTAGGAATTCTGCCCGGGGGTACAATTATATTATTGCAGTCATTAAAGGCACTTCATCTCCATAATAATGGAAATCCTGCCTTGGAGGCCTAACTGGGGCCTGACTCCAGAAGGTAAATTTTATATAGGAGCTGCTCTAGCACAGATATAGATGCATAGGGTCTGCATTGCTTCCCCTGCCAGTCTTCCCTCTTCTCTCAGGTCTTGTTTTGAGCCTAGGCAAAGGGGTTTTCTTTTTCATGTCATAGTGGCAATAATTCCATTTATTATTCCTCCCAGAGTGAGACATTTCCCAGAGGTGAAGCTGTAGCATCGTGTGGCTCAAGAGCAGATTCACATTTCTCTTGTTCCTCCACAGCTTCCCACTTTTCCCCTTCTCCTTGGCTCCCCAACAGCAAAAAAAGTGCAGGAAAAGCAAGAAAACTTTTATTTAAAATATGTATACAACAGTCTTAATTCCTACTGTTCTTCTAGAGCTACTGAAAGTCATATTTACCCTGCCACCAGACACGTGCTCAGGCTGGGACAGAAAAATAATTGTACTTCTAAGCCCCAAAACAAATTGGTTTTCTCTCATTCTTCTTCATGTAAAGCCCCTACATCATTAGAGCTGTTTCTTTTCCAGGAATGTACAGTGCCTGCATTGTTTATACAGTTTAATTGTAAGGAAAGAAATGCATAAAAAACCAAATGATGTTCTGTGCTGGTAGCAAAGAATATGAAAGTGTCCAATTAAACAACCATTCCCTATGAGCTGTGTATAGCAACATCTGTTATCTTAATTAAGCAAGTTTCTGTACACAGGGACCCTCTTGGTGCACTTTGGAGCAGGATCTGACCCAGACACCCCAGGCACGCTCAGGATCCTCACGGAGATGCTCCCAGCGCTCCCATTGCCTGGCAGCGCTGCCAAGCTCTGCGGTGTGTGAGCTTGCACAGCCACAGTGCTTCCAGCAGGAATATTGGTCTGTGTTGGAGACGAAAGCCAACAAAAGCACAGGAAACAGCACATGGTGCCACTGTGCCAGTGAGCTCAGCCATGGGAGTGTTTGGAGTGTAGGGAGTGCCTGGATAACTCACACCGGGGATAGAGAACTGTCACAGATGTATTTTATGAAAAATCCTTTCATTAGGATCTTTTCTCCTGTGAAGCTGAGAGAAACGAAATGCAAGCAATAATTATCTGCTGCTGTGGAATGCAACAGGTGCACCTGTCATTGGGCTCATGGGGTTGTTTTTAATTAATGGCCAATCACAGCCAGCTGGCTCGGACTCTCTGGTCAGTCACAAGATTTTATTATCATTCCATTCCTTTTCCTTTCCATGCTAGCCTTCTGATGAAATCCTTTCTTCTATTCTTTTAGTATAGTTATAATATATCATTTTCTTTTAATATAATATATATCATAAAATAACAAATCAGCCTTCTGAAACGTGGAGTCAAGATTCTCATCCCTTCCCTGGTCCTGGGACCCCTGTGAACAGCACCACAGAGAACTGCGCCCCCAGACAGCTGCTGTGATTTGTTACCCAAACTGGCTGCTCACCTGATTTTTTTTTCGCTGTCCTCTGCACTTCAAAGCTGTCCAGTAAGTCTTGTCTCCCTGAAGGAGCTCAGCCATGCTTTTCTCCAGAGTTCACATCCTCAGGACCTCCTCACAAAGTTGTCCAGTTATTATCTTATAACAGAATTTTAACATCTCCATGTTGATGCCGCCTCATTTTGAGGAGGAAAAATGGTAAAACTGAACAAGAGAAGCTTCTCTCCCATTCTTCCAGCATGTCTTGAGAACAAAAAGTTGTATGAATTCCAGTTTTATATTTGTTGCCTCAAACTTCCTAATTAGTGCGCTTAATTACTTTAAACAGCCAGAAAGAAAATGGCAAGAGGACAGACAGCACATCTTTCCCAGGCTGCTGCCAGGGTACAAACCATGGTGATATTTTTATCCTGATTACTTGAGAGATGAATTGCCAGCAGTGTCTTTTGGACACACAGCCTAGTGACACTTCAGCAGAAAAGAAAACCTCAAAGGATGCTTCCCATCATTGCTTCCCATTAATTGTGTTGACTCTTTGTATTTTTTTTTTTTTTACATAAAGCACCTGTGCAATTTCTTGAAGGCAGACAGGTAACCAAACCATCAATAACTTGTCGGGTTTTCATTACATCCTGCCCAGGCAAGATGAAAAATGACACCCTGCAAATGGCTTTCTGAAGTTTGTCCATCATTCATCTCACTTTGCAAAGACCGTGGCAGAGATGGCTCTACTTCATTGCAACATCTGAAATAACTGACTTGTCCACTTATTTTAACCAATTTGCTGCAGAAAGAGAACAAAATGAACCAGGAAGCCACTGGGTTTGGTGGTCAGGAGTCTTGGAAAGCCGTTGTCTTTGGTGGCCTCCTGTTCATGAGCTGTTTGCCAGCAGGAGCTGCTTTTAGCTCTGTGCTGATCTGGAAGTGCCCAAGGCCAGGCTGGATTGGGATTCGGAGCAGCCTGGTCTGTGGAAGCTGCCCCTGCCCATGGCAGGGATGAGCTTTAGGGTCCGTCCCAGCCCAACCCATCCTGATTCTATGATCACACCATGTTTTAGCACTGGAAGTGGTGGAGTCCCCATCCCTGGAGGATTACAAGGATGTGGCACTTGGGGACAGGGGCCAGTGGTGGCCTTGGCAGTGCCAGGTTAACAGTTGGACTCAGTGTTCTTCAAAGGCTTTACCTAAAAATGTTATGATTCTATAAATGTTTCCAGATGAATGTTAGATGAGAAGGATTAGGGACTTGTATAGAATCCAGGTTTGGTGCTGGTTTGTTTTGTGTGCATCAATAATCAGGCTGATCCCTAGAATTTCCATTTCTCCCATCTGCTCCTGTGGAAGCAGGAACCGATTTCAGTTTGCAGCCACAGACTGACGAGCTCAGCCGCGGCCTCTGCCAAGCTCCAGCTGGAGTGAGCCTGTCCCTCATGCCGTGCCACAGCCTCCTGCAACATCAGCAATCTGTTCCTGTTTCCCCAGCACATCATCTGCAGCGTGGTGTTGCTGTGGGGCTCCCTGAGACACGTGTAGGACATCACTGCTGCCTGTGCTGCTGCTGGAGCCGGCTCAGAGCCGGGCTGGGGCCAAACCCCAGGGCTGCTGTGCCCCAAGGGCTTCCACCTGGTGCTTGTGGGTTCGTTTTAAAAGGTCTTTAAAATTTTAAGAGCTCTGCTTGCAGAGAGGGTGAAGGATGCAGAGCTCTGTCCCAGAGGCACCCAACCTCCAGAGCACACCCAGCTGTGTCCTGTTAAAAGAGGATGAAGATATCCTTAGGAGAAACATGTCACAGAGGGCCAAGAGAAATCAGCAGGCTTTTCACCTCACTGCTTGTGTATTCATTTTAAAAGCAGAGCTCTGCCTGCTGAGGTGGAGAGGCTGAAGGATCCAGAGCTCTGTCCCAGAGGCATCTGACCTGTGGAGTGCAGCCAGATGTGTCCCGTGCTGACATCCTTAAAAGCAGGATGAAGATATCCTTAAGAGAAACCTGTCACAAGGGGTCAAGAGAAATCATCAGGCTTTCACCTTGGTGCTTGTGGATTAATTTTAAAAGCAACATTCTGCTTGCAGTGGTGGAGGGGCTGAAGGATCCAGAGCTTTGTCCCTGAGGGATCCAACCTCTGGATTGCAGCCAGACGTGTCCCATGCTGGCTGACATCCTTAAAAGAAATGTGTCACTTGCTGCTGTTCCTGCTTGAGGTCTCTCGTGGTTTTATGATTATTAAATTCATCTCTGGGTGCTGAACACACAGCTACGAGTTGTTCCTCCCTCTGTTAAAGCTGCTCCAGGAAGGAGCCGGTGCCTCCCCACAGGAGGACGGAGCAGGATGGGGTTTGCTCCGTGGTGAGCACACCCCGCAGCCACTGCTTCCCACAGAAATGCCTGTCACCAGCCTCCTGAATGCACTTTGGAGTCGTTGTGCAGCTTCCTGCTTCTCCCCCAGCTGATAATGATTTTAGTATGTCTGTAGCATTTCGAAGGAAAAAGTTATTATCAGATGTTTCTTCTCGTGGGTGTTTTTATGGTGAAGAGCAAGGAGGCAATGATTTTGCAGTTAGGGCCATACTTTGAGATGCACTTTTAGAAACCAAGGAAATCATTACATGTCTAAAGGGGAAGAAGGATTCCTAATGAACGTTTCAGACTTGGTGATATTTTTGATGGCTATTCAAACATTTTGAAGTGATGTAAATGTGTCCCTGGATCTCACAAACCTGTTAATGTCCATTACAAGCCAAGTGCATAATTTCCCTTTGTACTTTGGGCATTTTTTGTTGGAACCAGAGGGAAGGATGTGTTATCTTTGAAAGGCTGTGCCTTTGGGCTTGAATTCGGGTGGTATCAGCTGGAACAAATAAGCTGAGAATGCATTTGCTGCCTCTGCTCCAATCTCACGAACGCTCCCAGAAACGCTTTGTGTCAGCAGCTGAGGCACTGAAAATCTTGCATGGATTTTTTTTTTTCTCATAAGAGAATAATTTTTACGGGCTCCAGTGGAGTTCCCTTTGATTGTTATGCTCTACAAACCTCCACAGTGGTTGCTGTAGGTAGAGGGTGGTGGCTTGTCCTTTTCAGGAAGGCGTTGTTGGCATAGGTGCCTGGATGTGCGCTCCAAACACGATTCCTTGGATTTCCACTGTCCCTCTCTGTGGACTAGAAGTCATTTAATTCCCATGCCTTGGGCTATAGCCAGTGCCCTGGAAGAATGAGCACAGCAAATATTTCAGTGAACATTAGATGGAGTGAAAGCAGGAGTGGCTTTGCAGCACTGCTGCTGCCCAGACAGGATTTTCCTCGCTTGCGAGCGCAGGAGGACACGTGTGGAGAGCTGTGTCTCTGCTGGCTAATTGTGCAGAAAGGGAGGGCTCAGCTTTTCATGAAGTGCTTTCAGTGTGATTTGCTCCTCCACTGCCACCAGAAGAGCTGGTCCAGGTCCTGAGCCTTTTGTTTGGAGAGTGGAGCGTGCCTGTCCCTCGCGGTGCCATCGCAGCGTTCGTGGTTTATCAGTCAGCTTTGTCTGTAAAATAAACTGCCAGCTGGAGGGGCTGTGCCAAAAGGGCCGTTTCCCTGGGGGATGGTCTGCATTTCCCACCAAAGTCAGTGGAAAATTGGCTCTTCGCACCGTCAGACCCTTCTGGACTTGCAGAATCTTCCCGTACCAAATTGTCACTGCCTCACAGCTCAGGAGTGAAAGCTGTTGTAAAAACAAAGCTTTGCTCTACTCAAATCTGCTTGCTCAAATATTTATTTTGATGGCATGGGCTTTCTGACTGTATTTATTTTAATTTTGCGTGTAGTAAAAAAAAAAGTGCTTGGAGAGAGAAGGCAAAAAGGTTTCTATTATTTGAAATTCTCCACAGCCCCCTCACTCCCTTCAGGGTCCCTCACAGTTCTTGTGTTTGGTTTTCATTTGTTTCCTCCCGTTATCAGCATCCCTAAAGAAAGATATTTTCCAGAGAACTGTTCTTCTTAGATAACCTGGGGATATTTTTGTATTTGAATTATTACTCCAGGCATCTCTGAACAATCTACATGAAGTCTCTAATAGCTGTAAATGCTCCCTTCCTTCCTGCCTGCCTCCCTGCTCCATCAGGATGAGGCTCTGTCACTCCAGACTTGTCTTAAAAATGTACAGACCGAAGGGAAGATGATGACAAACCACAGCTTTTGTGTTTATAGATATTAATAATGGCTGGATGCAGCATTATTGCTTCGGACTGCTCTGTCACTGCAGATACACAATTGGTGGAAAAGGAAAATTGTGGGCAAATGTGGGATGCCAGATCCATGGCTGGTTTAAGCTGATGCTGAATTCAGTGGCAGTGTGCTGTTGGATGTTTCCAAAGGGGCCACTGCTACAGTATCAAAACTAGTTATCTGAGCAAATGTTCTATTTTTTATTTCTCTTTAGAATATTATTGACAGGTTTTTATGATAAGTCAGTACTAAAAGAGGGAGAGTGACTTTTTCCATGGACAGACAGTGCCAGGATAAGGGGGAATGGCTTCCCACATTGGGAAGTGGGAGATGTTCTGCTGAACTCCATGCAACAGGATTTTCCCTCATTTATTTAGAGCAAATATAGTTCTTACCTGAAAATTAATTATAGGGGGTTGCTGTTAAGAGGCCTGTCAGTTGTCATGGATAAGGCAGGAGTTATCTACTGCTGCCTTCACTGAGAGAGAGACGTGCACTAAATTAAATGGGCTTGGACAGAGGCTCTAAATTATCTCAGGCTCCTCTGTGAACCATGAAAAGACAGGTCCTCACAGACAAATAAACCATGCAGCAGCTCTGGGGGAGGCACAGCTAGCAGGGCAAGAAGGTGCAGGTGTGTAGGAGGCCGAGAGTCCACTCAGATGGGAGTCTGGATGGAAATCAAATGGAAAACCCCGGCACAGGGATCACCCTGCCTTCCCCTTGCACTTACCCTGACAGGTGTAGAGCAGAGCCAGCTGGTCCCCTCCTTGCTCAGGTTGGTGCTGTGAGCCCTCAGGCTGTGCTGGTGTCCCACCCTGGTGGTGGGGGTGTCCCTTTGTCCCCCCTGTTCAGAAACATCCGGAGTGACAGGACGGGGATGAAGCCCAGCCTGGAAATCTCTGGCTGCTGAGGGGATGCTGAGGGTTTGGGCTGGTGTTGGTGAATGGTGAGAAAGCAGATTGTGCTGCAGGACGTGATTCTGAGGAGGAAAAAATGTTGCAAATAGGTGATTTTAGTGTGGGAGAAAGGTTTTTCTGGAGTCTCCTTAGGTGATGCCTCCACAGGGCACAAGTCATTCACGTTCCAATGGGATTTACTGGGCAATATCAGGTTTTCTGTGCTCACTGACTTAGAGCAGAAAAAATGAAATCCATAGCAGGAAGCAAA
Organism: Emberiza elegans; assembly: GCA_024865655.1. Lineage (NCBI taxonomy): Eukaryota > Metazoa > Chordata > Aves > Passeriformes > Fringillidae > Emberiza > Emberiza elegans. Next base: position 1,908,258 of record JALJVW010000260.1, on the reverse strand, counting down.
GCTCATTGAGAGAGCAGGGGGAGCCTGAAGTGCTCCTGTGGCATGGCAGGTGCTGGGTGGGGTTTGGGGTCAGGGCTCTCCCCCTGTGCACCATCAGAGCTGGGAGCCCCAGGAGCCTGGCTTGGACCTGGGGGTGTTTTATTGGAGATGAAGGAAACAGAGAGCTCCGACCTGGCTGTGAGTTATTTATGCAGCACAAAGGCTGGAGTCACACCCGGGGACAACATCCCAGGGCCACGGGAGTTATTTATTACCTGTGGGCTATACCCTGAACCAGCCCATTCTCCAAGGGATGAGCAGGCACGCGTGAGCTGTGTCCCTGATTTGGGGTGGGCTGTGCTCTGAGCAGTAAAACCTGAGAGGGTTTATAAACTGCACTGCTTACCCAAATTAGCCTAATGGGCAGTACCGCATCCATGAGATCATTTTAATAACCCCCACTGCATGACAAGCATTATTTAAAAGGTGATAAACAGCTGATAGAAATAGAAATAATTTGATAAATAATGCAATTGCCCGGAGTTGTGGCATGAGGCAAAGTTGCTGTTAGGCTAAAAATTGCTCCAGATATTCCTGCCAAGGAACTCTGGGAAAAGAGGGAACAAATACACTGCTGAGACTGCAGTCAGGACTGCCTGGTGCTTCTGCTTTCTTCTCTGCTTCCAGCCCCCCAGCCCAGGCACTGCATACAATAGGCCATTCATCATGTCAGCTGAAATACACTGTTTTTCACAGGTACATTTAACCTAAATCCTCTCTCAGAAGACGGATTATCTCTTAGAAGAACTCTGGCACCAGTGTCTCTTTTCAATAGCCACGTCACCACTGCCACAAAAGGCTGTACATGGAGGGATCAATGGTAGTTTTATCTCAAATTGCACTCAGTGTGTGTTTCTTCCAGCTGACATTCATTTAAATGCTTGCTCTAAGACATCTTTTCTCCCTGTAATAGAAAAAGGATCGGACATCCTAAGCATTGTTTCGTGGGGAAAAGAATATTTAAAATATTCACTTGGCTAAGCATGAAATATTTCAGCTGCGTGTGTTTAATCAGGAGTGAAAGCAAGGGTAGTTATGCTTGTATTTCATAAATTAAAATGCTAAAATGATTAGATAAGGAAACAAAATACCTTACTCCATTGCAGCAGTGCTAACGAAACCATTTGAGAGGGAAAAAAAAAAAGAAAAAAGTCACTTTGTAATTCTGAGCACTTTTGCTGTGAAGGAGCACAGAGCTGTGATCTGCAGTGCTGGGGCTGTGCTGGGTCCCTCGGGAAGGGGAGGCACACCCAGGCTGCCACATGCTCTGTATTTGTACTCCATCCATATTCCATCCATATTCCATTCATATTCCATTCATATTCCATCCATATTCCATTCATAGCCACACGTTTCCACCTGCTGAACAGAAAAATAGAGGGCAAGCTGTGAGGAATGCATTGAGGGATCCCTGCTGTGCCACCTGGCTGAGCACTGCTGTGGGACTGGGAACCATTCCTGCTGGGAAGGTCGGGTGGGATTGGGAACCATTCCTGCTGGGATTGGGAACCATTCCTGCTGGGAAGGTCGGGTGGGATGGGGAACCATTCCTGCTGGGATTGGGAACAATTCCTGCTGGGAGGGTCAGGAGGGATGGGGAACCATTCCTGCTGGGAAGGTCGGGTGGGATTGGGAATCATTCCTGCTGGGAAGGTCGGGTGGGATGGGGAACCATTCCTGCTGGGATTGGGAACCATTCCTGCTGGGAAGGTCAGGAAGGACAGGGGAACCATTCCTGCTGGAAAGGTCAGGAGGATTGGGGAACCATTCCTGCTGGGATTGGGAAACCATTCCTGCTGGGAAGGTCAGGGCCTGGCCCTGCTCCTCACCCTGCAAGGGCTTCCCCCTGCAAGGTCAGGTGAGCTCCAGCCCCCCTGGCTCTGCAGGGTGGAAACGTGTGGATATGAATGGAATTTATATCCTCCAGGACCTGTTTGCTCCTGCAGCCACACAGGTTTTCTCAATTAAACTCCAGAGCAGGATGTCCTGGTGGATGCTCTAAGTCGGGGGTTTAAGGGAATATTCTGTCAAAGCAGGAGGCCAGGCTGAGCAGCAGGCACGTTTTGGGAGATGCAGGTGGTGCAGCCAAGCCCCCAGAGGTGAGATTTCCATGGAGGTGCTGACTGACACTCAGGTTTGTGATGAGCTCTGGGACTTGGGCAGATTTCCTGATTTCCTCTTTCCTTTCTATTCCAAGTAAGGGCTTGATCTCATTTTCACAAAGTCGGTGATAAAACTCTTCCTGAGCTCAACAGGACAATTTCTATCTCTAAATGCACATGTTACTGCCTGAGGAATATTTATGTGCTCCTGGGAGTGCTGCAGGGGCTCCGTGGATCCCCCTGCCCTGCTCCATCCATCCTGGAGGTGACACAGCTGCTGCTGGGGATTTACACACCTGGCAGGGGATCATGGGCTCAGCTGAGGCACTGAAAATCTTGCATGGCTTTTTTTTTTTCTCATAAAGAATAATTTTACAGGCTCAGTGGAGTTCCCTTTGATTGTTATGCTCTACAAACCTCCACAGTGGTTGCTGTAGGTAGAGGGTGGTGGCTTGTCCTTTTCAGGAAGGCGTTGTTGGCATAGGTGCCTGGATGTGCGCTCCAAACACGATTCCTTGGCTTTCCACTGTCCCTCTCTGTGGACTAGAAGTCATTTAATTCCCATGCCTTGGGCTATAGCCAGTGCCCTGGGAAGAATGAGCACAGCAAATATTTCAGTGAACATTAGATGGGTGAAAGCAGGAGTGGCTTTGCAGCACTGCTGCTGCCCAGACAGCAATGCTTTTTTTCCTCGCTTGCCTTGGCGCAGGAGGACGCGTGTGGAGAGCTGTGTCTCTCTGCTGGCTGCTGTGTGCAGAAAGGGGAGGGCTCAGCTTTTCATGAAGTGCTTTCAGTGTGATTTGCTCCTCCATGCCACTGCCAGAAGAGCTGGTCCAGGTCCTGAGCCTTTTGTTTGGAGAGTTTTATTGCCTGTCCCTCGCGGTGCCATCATGGCGTTCGTGGTTTATCCAGTCAGCTTTGTCTGTAAAATAAACTGCCAGCTGGAGGGGCTGTGCCAAAGGGCCGTTTATGGGGGGGATGGTCTGCATTTCCACCAAAGTCTGGTGGAAAATTGGCTCTTCAGAGCACCGTCAGACCCTTCTGGACTTTGCAGAATCTTCCCGTACCAAATTGTCACTGCCTCACAGCTCAGGGTGAAAGCTGTTGTAAAAACAAAGCTTTGCTCTACTCAAATCTGCTTGCTCAAATATTTATTTTTGATGGCATGGGCTTTCTGACTGTATTTATTTTAATTTTGCGTGTCAAGTAAAAAAAAAAGAGTGCTTGGAGAGAGAAGGCAAAAGGTTTCTATTATTTGAAATTCTCCACAGCCCCTCACTCCCTTCAGGGTCCCTCACAGTTCTTGTGTTTGGTTTTCATTTGTTTCCTCCCGTTATCAGCATCCCTAAAGAAAGATATTTTCCAGAGAACTGTTCTTCTTAGATAACCTGGGGATATTTTTGTGTTTGAGTTATTACTCCAGGCATCTCTGAACAATCTACATGAAGTCTCTAATAGCTGTAAATGCTCCCTTCCTTCCTGCCTGCCTCCCTGCTCCATCAGGATGAGGCTCTGTCCTCAGACTTGTCTTAAAAAAATGTACAGACCGAAGGGAAGATGATGACAAACCACAGCTTTTGTGTTTATAGATATTAATAATGGCTGGATGCAGCATTATTGCTTCGGACTGCTCTGTCACTGCAGATACACAATTGGTGGAAAAGGAAAATTGTGGGCAAATGTGGGATGCCAGATCCATGGCTGGTTTAAGCTGATGCTGAATTCAGTGGCAGTGTGCTGTTGGATGTTTCCAAAGGGGCCACTGCTACAGTATCAAAACTAGTTATCTGAGCAAATGTTCTATTTTTTATTTCTCTTTAGAATATTATTGACAGGTTTTTATGATAAGTCAGTACTAAAAAGAGGGAGAGTGACTTTTTCCATGGACAGACAGTGCCAGGATAAGGGGGGAATGGCTTCCCACATTGGGAAGTGGGAGATGTTCTGCTGAACTCCATGCAACAGGATTTTCCCTCATTTATTTAGAGCAAATATAGTTCTTACCTGAAAATTAATTATAGGGGGTTGCTGTTAAGAGGCCTGTCAGTTGTCATGGATAAGGCAGGAGTTATCTACTGCTGCCTTCACTGAGAGAGAGACGTGCACTAAATTAAATGGGCTTGGACAGAGGCTCTAAATTATCTCAGGCTCCTCTGTGAACCATGAAAAGACAGGTCCTCACAGACAAATAAACCATGCAGCAGCTCTGGGGGAGGCACAGCTAGCAGGGCAAGAAGGTGCAGGTGTGTAGGAGGCCGAGAGTCCACTCAGATGGGAGTCTGGATGGGAATCAAATGGAAAACCCCGGCACAGGGATCACCCTGCCTTCCCCTTGCACTTACCCCGACAGGTGTAGAGCAGACCCAGCTGGTCCCCTCCTTGCTCAGGTTGGTGCTGTGAGCCCTCAGGCTGTGCTGGTGTCCCACCCTGGTGGTGGGGGTGTCCCTTTGTCCCCCCTGTTCAGAAACATCCGGAGTGACAGGACGGGGATGAAGCCCAGCCTGGAAAGCCCTGGCTGCTGAGGGGATGCTGAGGGTTTGGGCTGGTGTTGGTGAATGGTGAGAAAGCAGATTGTGCTGCAGGACGTGATTCTGAGGAGGAAAAAATGTTGCAAAAAAAAGAGGTGATTTTAGTGTGGGAGAAAGGTTTTTCTGGAGTCTCCTTAGGTGATGCCTCCACAGGCCACAAGTCATTCACGTTCCAATGGGATTTACTGGGCAATATCAGGTTTTCTGTGTTCACGGACTTAGAGCAGAAAAAATGAAATCCATAGCAGGAAGCAAAGCTCATTGAGAGAGCAGGGGGAGCCTGAAATGCTCCTGTGGCATGGCAGGTGCTGGGTGGGGTTTGGGGTCAGGGCTCTCCCCCTGTGCACCATCAGAGCTGGGAGCCCCAGGAGCCTGGCTTGGACCTGGGGGTGTTTTACTGGAGATGAAGGAAACAGAGAGCTCCGACCTGGCTGGGAGTTATTTATGCAGCACAAAGGCTGGAGTCACACCCGGGGACAACATCCCAGGGCCACGGGAGTTATTTATTACCTGTGGGCTATACCCTGAACCAGCCCATTCTCCAAGGGATGAGCAGGCACGCGTGAGCTGTGTCCCTGATTTGGGGTGGGCTGTGCTCTGAGCAGTAAAACCTGAGAGGGTTTATAAACTGCACTGCTTACCCAAATTAGCCTAATGGCCAGTACCACATCCATGAGATCATTTTAATAACCCTCCACTGCATGGCAAGCATTATTTAAAAGGTGATAAACAGCTGATAGAAATAGAAATAATTTGATAAATAATGCAATTGCCCGGAGTTGTGGCATGAGGCAAAGTTGCTGTTAGGCTAAAAATTGCTCCAGATATTCCTGCCAAGGAACTCTGGGAAAAGAGGGAACAAATACACTGCTGAGACTGCAGTCAGGACTGCCTGGTGCTTCTGCTTTCTTCTCTGCTTCCAGCCCCCCAGCCCAGGCACGGCATACAATAGGCCATTCATCATGTCAGCTGAAATACACTGTTTTTCACAGGTACATTTAACCTAAATCCTCTCTCAGAAGACGGATTATCTCTTAGAAGAACTCTGGCACCAGTGTCTCTTTTCAATAGCCACGTCACCACTGCCACAAAGGCTGTACATGGAGGGATCAATGGTAGTTTTATCTCAAATTGCACTCAGTGTGTGTTTCTTCCAGCTGACATTCATTTAAATGCTTGCTCTAAGACATCTTTTCTCCCTGTAATAGAAAAAGGATCGGACATCCTAAGCATTGTTTCGTGGGGAAAAGAATATTTAAAATATTCACTTGGCTAAGCATGAAATATTTCAGCTGCGTGTGTTTAATCAGGAGTGAAAGCAAGGGTAGTTATGCTTGTATTTCATAAATTAAAATGCTAAAATGATTAGATAAGGAAACAAAATACCTTACTCCATTGCAGCAGTGCTAACGAAACCATTTGAGAAAAAAAAAAAAGAAAAAAGTCACTTTGTAATTCTGAGCACTTTTGCTGTGAAGGAGCACAGAGCTGTGATCTGCAGTGCTGGGGCTGTGCTGGGTCCCTCGGGAAGGGGAGGCACACCCAGGCTGCCACATGCTCTGTATTTGTACTCCATCCATATTCCATCCATATTCCATTCATATTCCATTCATATTCCATCCATATTCCATTCATAGCCACACGTTTTCCACCTGCTGAACAGAAAAATAGAGGGCAAGCTGTGAGGAATGCATTGAGGGATCCCTGCCGTGCCACCTGGCTGAGCACTGCTGTGGGACTGGGAACCATTCCTGCTGGGAAGGTCGGGTGGGATTGGGAACCATTCCTGCTGGGATTGGGAACCATTCCTGCTGGGAAGGTCGGGTGGGATGGGGAACCATTCCTGCTGGGATTGGGAACAATTCCTGCTGGGAGGGTCAGGAGGGATGGGGAACCATTCCTGCTGGGAAGGTCGGGTGGGATTGGGAATCATTCCTGCTGGGAAGGTCGGGTGGGATGGGGAACCATTCCTGCTGGGATTGGGAACCATTCCTGCTGGGAAGGTCAGGAAGGACGGGGAACCATTCCTGCTGGAAAGGTCAGGAGGGATTGGGGAACCATTCCTGCTGGGATTGGGAACCATTCCTGCTGGGAAGGTCAGGGCCTGGCCCTGCTCCTCACCCTGCAAGGGCTTCCCCCTGCAAGGTCAGGTGAGCTCCAGCCCCCCTGGCTCTGCAGGGTGGAAACGTGTGGATATGAATGGAATTTATATCCTCCAGGACCTGTTTGCTCCTGCAGCCACACAGGTTTTCTCAATTAAACTCCAGAGCAGGATGTCCTGGTGGATGCTCTAAGTCGGGGGTTTTAAGGGAATATTCTGTCAAAGCAGGAGGCCAGGCTGAGCAGCAGGCACGTTTTGGGAGATGCAGGTGGTGCAGCCAAGCCCCCAGAGGTGAGATTTCCATGGAGGTGCTGACTGACACTCAGGTTTGTGATGAGCTCTGGGACTTGGGCAGATTTCCTGATTTCCTCTTTCCTTTCTATTCCAAGTAAGGGCTTGATCTCATTTTCACAAAGTCGGTGATAAAACTCTTCCTGAGCTCAACAGGACAATTTCTATCTCTAAATGCACATGTTACTGCCTGAGGAATATTTATGTGCTCCTGGGAGTGCTGCAGGGGGCTCCGTGGATCCCCCCTGCCCTGCTCCATCCATCCTGGAGGTGACACAGCTGCTGCTGGGGATTTACACACCTGGCAGGGGATCATGGGCTGGGAACGAGCACCAGGGATTCTGCCCTGCTCTTCCTGCTGACGCTGCTCCAGCTCTGCCTGATTGCCAGTACCACATCCGTGAGACCATTTCAACAACCCCCACTGCATGGCAAGCGTTATTTAAAGGGTGATAAACAGCTACAAGGCTGTCATGAGCTCTCCCATCCACCTGCAGCTGCTCCTGGGCACTCGGGGCTGTGCTGAGCCAGCTGTGATCCCTCTGGGATGGGTGTCCCTGCCAGCCCTGCCCTCTGGCACTGGAGCATTCCCTTTGTCCCCCCGTGCCTGTCCCTGTCACAGGAGCTGCTCTGGGGCTCTGTTCTGTGCCTGTCAGCTCCGGTAGGGATTTCTGAAGTGTGCGGGCATTTCTCCCATTTGCTGCGGCTGTGGCGGATGGAAGTGGCTGGGAAAGGCTGGGGAGGGATTTTGTTTGCAGATTTCCAAAGGTCCTTTGTCCCCAGAAGAGTTTGGACCCAAACAGTGACACAGGCAGCTCTTGCTGCAGTGGAACCCAGTGCTTCAGTTTAGGAAACAAGCAATGCTTTTATCTCCTCATTCCAGACCTGTCCTTGCTCCCTGTGGACCTGAAATCTCCAGCTGACAGCACAGACCCCCTGATTCTCTCTTAAAAATGCTGTGTCTAAAATAGACAACCTTTCTTCCTATAAAGATGCTAAACTATCTTAAATTGTCTTTTTCTTTTTATTTATTTATGGATATTTTTTATCTTCTTTGATTTTTCTCTGATTAGCAGTGACATTAGCAGCAGAACAGTTCATTTGCCTGTGCAAGAAGAGATTTATATTTTTATTGATTGTTACCACTGCTGTTAGTAGAGTCAGGGAACATTTAATAGCAAGTCAGTAGCTCCTTAGTTGAGTTTGCAGTGGTTTAAAGAGGCGCACACTCAGCAGCCAGCACGTTGTTTGATGTGTGTGTTTATGGGAAATATGGTTTGGTTTTATGCCTTCCCAGGCATCTGGCTAGAAAACATTTTGAGGGTGCATTTCAGAGCAGAGAGCACACTGAGCCGTGCTTCAGTCGCTGGGAACTTTGTGATGTGGAAGAACTTTTTCACCCAAAGTGCTGGAAGTTGGGGCTGAAGGGCTGTTTGCTTGCCAGCCAATTAGCAGTTTAAGAACTCAGCGGCCCGAAATGAACCTCTCATCTCATTTAATGCAGATAGGTCTGCAAAGAAAATTTGGGAATTAGCAATATCAGTGAGAGGCCTTCCTCCCTTCTCAACTAACTGTAACAAATTTCCAAGTGTTCAAATAATTATTTGTTAACTTTTAGCACATTGGATTCAGATTAGAGGACAAAACATTCGCTGTAGAAAAGCAGCTTCAGCAAAAAGAGCCACATAACCATAAGGCCTCCTAATCAATGAGTCACAGAGAGGTTTTAATGGCCTGATTTATTTGGAAAAAATCAGTTAACTTGTACAGTTATCTGTCACTTTTAATGCTGCTCCCCTCCAGGAGTGTGGAGGGAGGTGCTGAGAGACCAGATGAGAATTAAACATCCCTGGGGCGCTCTGGGCAAGGGGTTTGGGGAATTCAGGTCCCCCCTGAGCTCTTTGCAAACCTTCCTGGGATTAAAGGATGTCTGTGGGCTCAGGGTAAAGCCTCAGAGTGCAGTCTCAGCTTAGGAAGGGAAGGAAATAAAGACAGCACACCCTGAGATGTGCCAAAGCTGCATTGGTGTCCTGATCCAAAGGGGTCCCCAGGGCTTTCCCGTCCTCACCACCTAAAAACCAGCCTGACACTGGGAATAAAGACAGCTGAGAAGGAAAGCAATGGCAGGAGAAAGACAGAGACAGAAAAGGCATTAGAATTTGAAATTAAATCCGGCCTCATCAACAGACACAATTAAAATGATCCATGGAAGAGATTAGCCAGTAAATAGCTTGCAGCCATATGGCTGAAAATAAAGCGTAACTAACCAAAAATAAAACCTCAACTGTACAGAAATAATCCCAAACTCCACTTTTTCTGGGTTTCCTGGGGTGGCAGAAGTGAGGAGGGAGGGAAGGAGGGCAGGGCCTGGTGGGGCACAACGCTGAGCTTGTCCTGCTTTGCATTGATTGGAATTTTAATGCTTGCCAAGGGCACCTTGAGCTTTCAGAAAGGCCCCGTTGTTCCCGAGGACCTGGAACTGATAAGAGCAGGGAATCATTCCTGGGGAGCTGCTGGTGCTGCCCAGCCCTGCTGGGGCCAGCGTGGCTTTGCTGCAGCAGCAGCAGCAGCACCGATGTGTGCCCGGGGAGGGCAGGAGATGGGAGAAGCCTCTCTGACTGCTCCCTTCCCACGCCTGGGCTGCAGCCACTGCCACGGGAGCCCCCCAGAAACAAATGACAGCGCTGAGTGTTACTGACTGCAACAATCTGGGGACCATGAGGCAGCTGGGAGGCTCCTGTTAACTCCCCTGCTGCTGATGGGTGAAATATCACCCCCGCCCCTGCTCCCTGCCAGCTGCCCTGTGGCTGCTGGGCTGCTGCAGGGGCAGGTGAGGCAGAGGTGAGGCAGGACAGAGGTGGGTGACTGCTCTCAGAGCATCCTGTGCCATCTTCCTGCTCCTCCTCACTTGGCACAGCCACTCAGACTGTGCCGTCTGTGGAAGCAGGTCTGTGAATGGGGGCTCTGTGCTCGTGTGAGCCCACCAAGGGCCTGGGGAATGGCCAAGGGCACCCTCAGCATCTCCTGGGTGAGCTGAGGGCTCCGGAGTGCCCCTGCAGACCTTGCCCAGCCCTGTGGCTGCAGCTGGCAGGAGCCAGGGAGCCCCAAGGGGCCCTTGGTGCTTGAGTTCGTGCCTTTGTTCAGCTGCCCCGGGCTGTCCCAGGGCTGTGCCAGGGCTCCAGGGGATTCCCTAAAGCCTCCTCAGCAGGGAAGTGCCCCCTTCCCCGCCCCCAGCACATTTTCTTCTTGCTTTCAGGGTATGTATAGTAATGCATCACACTCTCTGCCCCATCAGGCAGTCCATGAAATGTAGGATAATCCACATCACACGTCATGCCCTTCCATCAAAAACCCAAACATTATCTCCTAAACGGATGGTATTTGGGCAATACGCTCACCAGACACATTCTTGCTTCAGGTACCAACAATAGCAACAGCTGAGGTTCTTTCCTCCTGATTTCTCAGTCCACTTGTGCAGAGCTCTGTTGGCATTAAGGATGCAGGAAGGCCTCTTTGTTTTAGTGAAATTGGGAAATAATTGAGCAGGACAAGGCAGGAATTAATGCAAGGTTTTCCATGCAGCTCTGCAAGTGGCTGAAGGTGAGATAGCAGATTGTGCTGCAGGATGTGATTCTTAGAAAGCAAAAATGTTGCAAAAAAAGACGTTATTTTAGGGTGGGAGAAAGGTTTTTCTGGAGTCTCCTTAGGTGGTGTCTCCACAGGGCACAAGTCATTCACGTTCCAATGGGATTTACTGGGCAATATCAGGTTTTCTGTGCTCACTAACTTAGAGCAGAAAAAGTAAAATCCATGGCAGGAAGCAAAGCTCATTGAGAGAGCAGGTGGAGCCCGAAGTGCTCCTGTGCAATAGCACAAGGATGATGGGGAATAGGGGGTGGGGAATCACCCAGGTGAGGACATTCCATCCTCACCTGCCTGCTGCCCTCCAGGGGCTGCAGAAATTCCCCTGCTCAGGTGGGGACGGGCAGGGGAGCAGAGCACGGGGCTGAAACAGGACATTGGAACCTGCAGGCACCAGTGCAGACAAGCCCCAGAGTGACACACAGGCAGAGAGGCGGGAGGTGAGGTGGTGCAGAGCCATTGTCCTGCTGGAACACCTCAGGAATGGAACACTGCTCCAACACATCTCCCTGCACCGCGAGCCATTGTCCTGCTGGAACACCTCAGGAATGGAACACTGCTCCAACACATCTCCCTGCACCGCGAGCCATTGTCCTGCTGGAACACCTCAGGAATGGAACACTGCTCCAACAAATCTCCCTGCACCGCGAGCCATTGTCCTGCTGGAACACCTCAGGAATGGAACACTGCTCCAACACATCTCCCTGCACCGCGAGCCATTGTCCTGCTGGAACACCTCAGGAATGGAACACTGCCCCAACACATCGCCCTGCACCGCGAGCCATTGTCCTGCTGGAACACCTCAGGAATGGAACACTGCCCCAACACATCGCCCTGCACCGCGAGCCATTGTCCTGCTGGAACACCTCAGGAATGGAACACTGCTCCAACACATCTCCCTGCACCGCGAGCCATTGTCCTGCTGGAACACCTCAGGAATGGAACACTGGAACACTGCCCCAGCCACTGGAACACCTCAGGAATGGAACACCTCCAACACATCTCCCTGCACCGAGCCATTGTCCTGCTGGAACACCTCAGGAATGGAACACTGCCCCAACACATCTCCCTGCACTGCGAGCCATTGTCCTGCTGGAACACCTCAGGAATGGAACACTGCCCCAACACATCTCCCTGCACTGCGAGCCATTGTCCTGCTGGAGAGCCAGGAATGGAACACTGCTCCAACACATCTCCTGCGAGCCATTGTCCTGCTGGAATGCCTCAGGAATGGAACACTGCCCCAACACATCTCCCTGCACCGCGAGCCATTGTCCTGCTGGAACACCTCAGGAATGGAACACTGCCCCAACACATCTCCCTGCACTGCGAGCCATTGTCCTGCTGGAACGCCTCAGGAATGGAACACTGCCCCAACACATCACCCTGCACCGTGAGCCATTGTCCTGCTGGAATGCCTCAGGAATGGAACACTGCTCCAACACATCTCCCTGCACCGCGAGCCATTGTCCTGCTGGAATGCCTCAGGAATGGAACACTGCTCCAACACATCTCCCTGCACCGCGAGCCATTGTCCTGCTGGAATGCCTCAGGAATGGAACACTGCTCCAACACATCTCCCTGCACCGCGAGCCATTGTCCTGCTGGAATGCCTCAGGAATGGAACACTGCTCCAACACATCTCCCTGCACCGCGAGCCATTGTCCTGCTGGAACGCCTCAGGAATGGAACACTGCCCCAACACATCTCCCTGCACCGCGAGCGCCGAGGCTCCCACGGAGCCAGGGCTGCGCTGGGGCTGCCATGGAGAGAGAGGGGGCTGAGCATCAAAGCACAGAGTGTGGAAAAAGCCTTCCACGAGCTGCTGATGTGTGAGTGAAAGCTGCCCTGGAGTGAGGACACGGAGAGCTCGTGTAAAGGATGCAGTCAGGATTTATGGAGCATGGCCACAGAGATGTGCATCATCTCCCTGGGCAGGGCAGGGCAGGGCTGGCTGCTGCTGCACCTCCATCATTAGTGCACACTCAGAAGGAACAAACTGTTATTGGTGAACTTTATTTTTAATTTTTTTAATATTATTCTTTTTAATGTTTTTTGTAAAGGACAGGATTGGAGGGTGCTTATTTTGGTTTTTTCGCACTGCTACTATTATATTGTTATTGCCCCCATATGATACTATTATTGCCCTAAAATCTGATTATAAAGGGAATTCCAGTGAAGCAATTAATAAATAAAACAAAAGTAGTTTGGAAAGAAATACTCAGGGATTGTCCTTGCTGCAGAACGTGGAGCCTGAGTGGTGCCTTTTGTCTGAGACCCACTGAGATATACAGATCTTCACTTGCATTTTGTACCCTTTAAACCAACCTCAGCCAAAAAAAAAACACAGGCTGAAGCTTTGGTTTTATGGAGGCTTAAAAAAAAAAAAGATAAATAAAGCTCGTGTGCCTGCTGTCTTTGCAGAATCTCTGTCCTGGATGACGGGAGCCTGCGCATCGTCAACGTCACCAAAGCGGACGCGGGGAGCTACACGTGCATAGCCACCAACCACTTTGGGACAGCCAGCAGCACGGGCAGCCTGGTGGTGAAAGGTGACTAAAACCATTCCTGTTGGGGCTGCCTGGGGCACAGAGTGCTGTTTGTTTTCATTATTCTTCCTCCAGGGCCGAATTTCAGCATTTCAGGAATGCCAAGGGTTCATTCGTGTTCTGTCAAATGTTGTTTGCAAAAGTAAAAGCTGTGGTTTGACCAAGATATTTAAAGGAATAATCTGACAAAGTTATTTAAAGGAATAATTTGATAAATAATGAGCGGAGCTGACAAATGTGTTGAATTAATTTTTGCCCTGCTGATGAGTAGTCCAGTGTCTGATTAATTATTATAGGCCATGAACATAAAGATTATTACCCTTACACTCACCCTCTATCTCCTTCTTCTTTGGGGAAAAATCTATATTGGATAGCAAATCAAGAAACATTGATTACAAAGTGATGAATCAATCAAAAAGCTCTAATGCTGTCAGTTTTAATTCTCCCACACATTTGCAGTGATGGATCATAGTCAGAGGCTGTCCTTGTCAGCTGTGTCTGTGGTACACAGAAAATACTTTAAATGTTTCAATGTGGGTTTTAATCCATGCTTTTTATAGCTGGAACATATCCAAAAGTCCCTTCAAACCCCCACCAGTCTGGGATTTTCTGAACCTTGTAGGGAAGCACGTGGACCCCAACAGCTCTTCAAGTTTGGGGTTGTTTCGAGTCCTTTGTGAGGCATTTGCTCACGTTGGTCCCTGAAAACAAGAACAGAGACAACTGAGGACCAGAGTTAGGTCTCTGTCGGAGCTGATTCTCTTTTTTCCTAATCTGGGTTGTCCTAAGAGCACCTGCAGGAAAGGGCTGCTCAGGGAACATGAACATAAAAAACTTTATCCATGATCAAAATTATGGAAGGGACCTTGAAACCCATCCTGTCCCATCCCCTGCCATGGCAGGGACACCTTCCACTATCCCAGGCTGCTCCAAGCCCTGTCCAACCTGTCCTTCATTGCTCCCAGGGACCCAGGGGCATTCCCTGGGCATCCTGTCATCAGCCTCTGTCAGTCCCAGAGCAAAACTGGGGAGCAAAATAGCAAATCCAGCCCCAATCCCTTCCCCAATTCCCCAGGGATGGCAGCAGGGTGAGGTTCCAGCCCCAGTTCCCTCCCCAATTCCCCAGGGATGGCAGCAGGGTGGGATTCCAGCCCCGAATCCCTTCCCCAGGGTGGGGTTCCAGCCCCAATCCCTCCCCAATTCCCCAGGGATGGCAGCAGGGTGAGATTCCAGCCCCAAATCCCTTCCCCAGGGTGAGGTTCCAGCCCAAATCCCCTCCCCAGGGTGAGATTCCAGCCCCAGATCCCTTCCCCAGGGTGAGATTCCAGCCCCAATTCCTTCCCCAGGGTGAGGTTCCAGCCCCAATCCCCTCCCCAATTCCCCAGGGATGGAAGCAGGGTGAGGTTCCAGCCCCAAATCCCTTCCTCAGGATGAGGTTCCAGCCCCAATCCCCTCCCCAATTCCCCAGGGATGGAAGCAGGGTGAGGTTCCAGCCCCAAATCCCTTCCTCAGGATGAGGTTCCAGCCCCAATTCCCTCCCCAGTTCCCCAGGGATGGCAGCAGGGTGAGGTTCCAGCTGTCCAGCTCCAGCTTGCCCACACCTGGGGCTGTCCTGGTTTCCCACCTGCTGCAAGACCCCAGGGGGAGAATCAGGAGCTGCGTTTCAGGGATTGCTTCTCCCACCATAAAAAAGCCAATTGTTTGAGGCAGGAGTGACTGGGTTCTGTTCTTCCATGGTTTTGTAGCTTATCCTCCCTCCCTCCCAGTGCACAAGGAATATCCTGCAGCTCCCAGGACAGCCTCAGCATTGTTGATCTCTGCCTTCCCGTGCTCCACAAATCACTTTTCTTCCCACTGAGGTGATAAAGGATTAGTGAGGGCTTTTTCCCCCTCGGTGCTCTGTTTTGACTCCATTCCCTTTGCATTAATGGCAGTGGCACATGTGCACGGAGCACAGAATAAACTCTTCAGCCTGAGACGTGGATATTAACAGCAAACTGAGAAATGCAATTTCGAAGTCTGGCCCATAAAAAGTATAAAAGAGCAGAAACTATTCTGAACTCCAAATGAACTGTGTAAAATGTTGTATTATAAAGTGAAATGCTTGAGTCTCTCTGCCCTAAGTAAAACACGTGTGAGTTTGGACAGAAATATGAGTGAATTCCTTATTTTAACTCAGTTTTGTGGTGTACAAAAAGACTAATTTAACAGCTGATGTGGTTTTTGACCTTAAGATATGCTTGCATTCTTTTCTAACTCCTCTTATGTCATTGAGTAAAAAACTGTGAAGGTCAAGACATTTTTTCTAACCTTCCTGTGTTCTTCCATTAATATTGCAGGCTTTCTTTTATTTTTTTTTTTTTTTTAAATTTCCTTTCTCAGGGAGAGATGCCTACAGTGTCAGAGACAGGGTGTAGGCAAGGATGGGAGTGGGAGAGGAACATGTTACACCAGAAGCAAGGAGCTTAAAATAACTCCCTGGCAAACAACCAGAGAGGGGTGAATAAATATTCATTTTATGCATGAGTAGACAGTTTAAAAAATATCAAATCCTGACAGGTGCCCATAGGGCTGGGCATTAACATTCTGTTGTCAGGCTGGGTGAGCCCCAGTGGTTTTCTGAACCAGTGCTCTTGTGTTTTGGGTTTGTTCTGTTGGCTGGTGCTAAATGAGAACCTCTTGGCCTCCAAGACCTGAAACCTTAGAAACTTGCTTGTGCAGTTTGACCTTTAAATTAAAAAGCAGGATTGAGTTTGTAAGGCTGGAGAAGCAGCTCCTTCTCAGGCAGCGTTCAGAGCGCTGTAAAACACGGCGTGCGTTTCCATGTATTATAGAAATATTAATTTTCCTTCTTGTTCCCTCAATTTTTCCTGTACTTGAGGCTAAATGTTCAATTCTTGCAACACACAGAAAGATTAGAGGCTGCCTGAGTACCAGGGGGATTAAATGACAAACAGAGCAAACAGGCAGAGCCTGTACAATATGAGTTCATTTGTATTTGATGCAGGGGGATCAGCAGGCTGAGAGAGGAGCAGGGAAGTGTTGCAATCAACGCTGCGCATGTGGGGAGCAGCACGAGAGGCTCCTGTGCTGATGTCCCAGCTGCAGCAGGGGTGGGTGGGAGCCCCATCCCAACCCAGCTGGGGTTTATAGAAATGAGGGGCTCAGCTGAGCCCTGTGTGCTCCTCTCATGGGGTGAGAGGGTCCCTGGCACGCAGGATGTGCTCCCAGCACACAATAAATGGCTTTTATTTCAGCAAAATAAAATAAACTTATTGTTTTGGGGACTGGAGGTGAGTAGCTCGTGGTCCCAGTGCTGGCACCCCTTCCCAAACATCTGCTTTTTGTGGGCTCAGCTGGAAATCCATCTAAAGACATAGATTTATATATATATAAATAAATATACATAAATATAAATACAAATATATAAATATGGATATAAAAATACATAGTTTTATATGTAAATATAAATAATATATATATGTAAATAGAAATATATAAATACATAGATATATAAAATATATGTGTATAAATATAAATATATATCTAAAGACATATATATATATCTAAAAGATATAGATTTTTTATATATATAAATATATATAAATATTAAATATATATATATGTCTAAAGACATAGATTTAAATACATTTCAGTTGAAATGGATCTCTGAATGCTTGCTGGGGTCGGTGCCTGCCTGCTCCCCTTGGGGAGTGCAGCAATTCCAGGCACGTTGGTGCATCCCTGGCAGGGGCAGCTTCCAATGGCTTTATTTGCCTCTTTAATTATGATGCACCTTTCACATTTTCCTGCTGCTGTGAGCTCCTCTCATTTGGGCTGTCACGGGAGGGCTCAAGGCAGTAAAAGCAGGAGAACTTTTGCTGGCTGGAATCTGTAGCACTTCAGCAGGAAAAGAACACAAAGATAATGTCAGGAGGTTATTTTTTCCTCACGCTTGAATAGACTGATAGTCTTGATTTTGTCCAGCACAGTGATTCAAATTATTTCATATAAAATAGCACATTTTTCATTCCCAGCCTATTCCTCTGTGTGAATATTGAAGTGCTGCATTGCAGTTAAAATTGATTAAATACTGTAAATTCTGGGCCCATTGTCGAGTAACTTTTCAGAGACTTCAGATGTTGCTGCCTTTAAACCTGGGATTCTTGCTGTGTTTGTTGCAGTCCTTTAGGACACAGCATTTGCTTTCTGCAGAAAGGGGCAGAGGGATGTGATGGTCCCCTCTGGCCACCCATGGCTGTCTCTGTTCCATCATCACTTCACCAGAATTGAGACTTCATTGTTTGGAATTTCTGTTGTGCTTGTCTCATGCCCGTGGGGTTTGGTTTGGGGTATTTTTAATCAGTGAATTCCGGTAACTGTGAATTCTACCAGCTGCTCTCAGCTCTGCTGAGTTTGAAGTGACGTTGGAGTAACTGGGATATCAATTCCTTGGAGTGGGGCTTTACCTTTTTCCCCAAGAGGAAGAATGAACCACACATTAAGATGTTGAGGGGCTTTTTGTAACATGAACCAGGGGAAAATTCAGCAGCCACTGGAATCGACTGACCTGTTTCAGCACTCCACATTCCCAGGAGCCCTCTCCAGACCTCCCTGGTTTTCCCCCTTTGCTCCCATGGAAAAGCTGTCCCAGGAAGCTACTGCAGGCTTTTTTTTATTTTCCATCCCACGCGTCCATGGGGGGTTTAGTGCTTGCTCATTTTGCAGCACGAGTGGCCCCTCTGTCACTGAGCTCTGCCTTCTTCCTGCAGTGTCTAAGGTCACGCAAAGTCTTTATTCTTCTCTCCTCATCATTCAATGTAATCTCAAATTCACATTGGTTGTGCCTCAGGCTTTAAAAAAGGGACCTGGTTAAGTGATACCTGCTGTTGAAAGCACAAAATATAATTTAAAAAAGAGGGGCAGGGTTTGAAGGAATAATCCCAGACTATTGTCCTGTATTTTCTGGGCTTTTTGTAATTTTCCTGGATAGCACACGAGGTTTGTGTTCAGCTGGTGTCAAAACCAAGATAAAGACTCAACTCTGAAACTATCAAAAAAAGTTTCTTTATTCTTAAATTTTGGTTTAGCATTTGCTGAACACCATTTTTATACGTAGTTCAGCCATGAATGAATATTTCTTATCAGGTCTAATACATTTTTTTTAAAAATTCATGGAGGAAAAGTCAATTTAGAGTATGAACTTGTACCCCAGAATCTCTAAATCAGGGATTTGCAGGCAAAAAAAAGCTCAGGCAGTGCCATGGAGTTATGCAGGCTCTGATTTATTCATGAGAACATGTTATGTATTCTCATGTTTAAGAAATAAAACTTTTTTTGAAGTTAGGAGGAACCTTTCTTGACTTCTGAGTCACAACCAGCAGCGAAGGCTTGATTTCCACAACTGACAAGGAAAGCCGTAATCTTTGGCCGTGAAATTGCAAAGGAAAATATTCCTCTCTAATTGGACTATTTCCACTGACACCAATTATTTCTAGGACACAATTAAGGCTCCTTTGCTGGGTTTAAGTAAAATTATGACCCAGAGCACTGCGTGAAAGGCAGGATTATAAATGAGAGAGCTGTGCCTGCCCCTCCCTCCCTCCTTCCCTCAACTCTGGCAGCCCCAGTGCTTGAGCTGCACTTTGCTGCATCTCCTTCACTTCTTCTTCTTAACAGCTTCTTCCCTGGCTGGGAAATCCTGCAGCAGAGGCTGGGGCTGGAATCTGAGCTGCTGGAATCTGGAATCCAGCAGCTACCTCAGGGTCCTTGCAGCCTGCAGGGAGCTCCTCTCCACCTGGCACTTGGAGCACAAGGTTTGATCAAGGAGTTCAGAGTTCCAGGCAACTTCCCTGCTCACCCCAGGTGCCGGGCAGCCCAGGCTGCTGTGTGGGGCTGACCCACGTCACCCTGTGCAGGTGTGAGGGGCTCAGGCTCAGTTTCAGCACTGGCAGGTGCGTCCCCCCCAGTTTGTTACACCTCAGGCAGGTGAAGTCTGATTTGCCTCCCAGCCCTGTGCAGGTGAGGACCTGAGGTCATCAGAACAATCAGGGCAGCCCCAGAGCACCCCAAGGAAGATGGAATGGTTGTGAATCCTGTCAGCATCCCTGGTTTTCTGACAGTTAGCTGAAGCCAAAAGGCTGTGATTATTCTGGGGTGACAGAAGTGGCACAGTGAGAAGCTGATGCCTCCTGTGCCATTGAGCTTTCCCCAAGCCTCCCCTCCCTGGGCTGCTCAGGGGCAAGTTTGGCCTCTGATTTTCTGAATGTGAACTTGTCCAACACAACTGATCCCTGCTCTGGGACAGGGACAGGATCCAGGGAGGTGCTGGAGCTGTGTCAGGGGGGTTTGGGTTGGATTTTAGGGAAAGGTTCATCCCCAGAGGGTGCTGGGCACTGCCCAGGCTCCCCAGGGAATGGGCACAGCTCCAGAGCTCCAGGGGGGTTTGGAAAACCCTCCCAGGGATGCCCAGGTGGGATTTGGGGATAACCCCCCACCACCAGGGATGCCCAGGGTGGGATTTGGGGATAACCCCCCCCAGGGATGCCCAGGTGGGATTTGGGCTGGATGTGCAGGTGGGATTTGGGGGTAACCCCAGGGATGCCCTGGGATGCCCCCCAGGGATGCCCAGGTGGGATTTGGGGTAACCCCCCCAGGTGGGATTTGGGCTGTCTCAGGGTGTCCTGGATGTTCTGGGTGATTCAGCTCAGGGTGTCCTGGGGTTCTGTGATTCCACACCTGCTGTGATCTGTGAGCAGGGAAGGGTCAGCGACAGGATGATGGATGATGATGATGCTGAGGGTCAGAGTGAGCAGCCATGGCCCCTTTGGGGACATGTCCTATCACAGGTTTGTGGGGAGACATTGAACTGTGAATGAACAGCACAGAGAGAGCTCTCAGGTTCTTCCTGGGGAAAGAAAAATCCCAGTCAGCTGCTAAGGACAAAAGCAGTGAATGGCAGAGAGAGAGAGAGATGTAAATGAAATCAAATCCAGCAATAAAATCAAACAGCAGTGGGCTGCTCTTAGGGCTGCCTGAATGAAGTCAGTTCAGAGTTTCTTTTTCTCTTGTAAGCACTTACTGCTCATAACAAATAAAACTTGTAAACATAGCACAAGTGTTAAGCTTCATTAAATTTGCAGCAGACAATTAATTTTTTTTTTTCCAGGCAATTCAGAGGTTCTTCTGTAGTACTGATTTAGTTTAATTGAACATATTACCACAAGCAGACAATAAGAAATATATTGAAGATATCCATCTGGCTCCCAGTGCAAACCTCGTGCTCGTTTGCTGGGGCTGTCACAGCCCTTACTAATTGCCTCATTTTGGCTCCTTCACAATCAGTGTGATTTAGCCATTAACATGATAAAAGTCATCTTGGTGAAGAGCTTGATATTAAAAAGCATAGATCTCCTGCCTTGCTCGGGTGCCACTTTTGGACTAATCTCCAGCCTTATTGGAGTGATATTTTTCAAAGCAGGAATTCAAATGGATCAATTCCCACGGAGCAGCTCATGCAGGTACTGCGTGCCTGGGATGGAGGGGGTGCAGCTCTTTGGAATGTTGCCTCTGGCTCTGGGGAATGCCACAGACTCTTCCCTCTCGCCACCTTCTCCTTTCTCCTCACTGTCCTTCCAAGCCCCAGCCAACCTTCAGGCACATCAAGGCTCTTAAAGCTGAAAATTGCTCGGGTAAATAATGGAATCAACGCTACAGCAAGTGCTGATGCTTGTAGATACATCTGATTCAGTGCATAAAGTGGGGAAAAATTAGATTTTTAGAAGAGTTCAACCATTATGTTTGAATAACCTGTAGAGGGAAAAAACCCAGTATTTTTGTTCTGTATTTTTACCTTAAACCCACAATGTATTGCAGGGTCAGCATTACTGCAACCTCTCCCACCACAAGAAAAAAATTTTTTAAAAGGTAAAAATAAAGCCTTTAAAAGCTCAGCACTTTTGTTTTAGGAATTTTTCTGAGCTCTCCCAAAAAGCAGAAGGTTCAGGAGGTCTCCATGGCCAGTACAAGACTGGGTTGTTTGGCTCATCACTGAAAATCAGATCCGCACATCAGCTGGGAGAGGAGACGACCTATGGGTTAAACACAGACTCTTAATGAGACAAAAGCAGGTTAATTAACAGTTTTCATCAACTCACTTCAATTTATTTTAACACGCTGCATTTCAGAAAGGTTAAAATATTTGTCAGTTTTTGAATACAAATGAAAGCCCAGAGTGGCTGAAACAAAGCCATAGATCACATCTAAATCTGAGTTAATGCAGTGTGTGTGAGTGAGTTTATGGTGTGATTGGACATAAATCATAATTAACAAATTATTCTGCAGTGAGGCCCTGGCACAGGGTGCCCAGAGAAGCTGTGGATGCTCCATCCCTGGAACTGGATTGATTTTGTCAGAATTTACATTTTACAATTTTTTTTTGCCAGAATTTACAGTATTTAATCAGTTTTAACTGCAATGCAGCACCTCAACATTCACACAGAGGAACAGGCTGGGAATGAAAAATTCTCATAAGAAATTGTTTTATGTGCTGTTTTATAAGAAATAATTTGAATCACTGTGCTGGACAAAAGGCCAGGTTGGACAGGGCTGGGAGCAGAGTGGGATAGTGGAAGGTGATCCCTTCCTACTCAGGATATTCTCTTTGTGCCCAACCCTGGTGTTTGAGATCTCTCAGTCCCTGCAGCTTTGTGTGCCTCTGCAGGGAACTCACCAGGAATTTCAGGTCTGTCTGCTTGAGCTTTAGCTCTGTGGAGCTCCTCTGGTTGGCAGAAATGGAACATGAGAGTTGCACGGAACATTTTAAGCTGTGCTTAACGTTCTCCTCCTTGCTGAAGGAGATCCTGCCTTCTGAGCCTGCACTAAGGGATGAACTTGGGTTTTGTGCCAGAGGAGGGCACAGAGAGCTTGTCCTTCTTTCCAGGCATGTGGTGGGATGAATTTCCAGGCAGGAGTTCCATGGGAATTCCACAAAGCCTGGGTGGATCAGGGTGATGCTCAAAGGGAAAGCAGGAAAACAGAAAACTTGAGGTTGTTGTAGCTGTAAAAGAGAAATCTGAGGTTGTTGTAGCAGTAAAAACAGAAAGCTGAGGTTGTTGTAGCAGTAGAACAGAAAGCTGAGGTTGTTGTAGCTGTAAAACAGAAAGCTGAGGTTGTTCAGCAGTAAAACAGAAATCTGAGATTGTTGTAGCTGTAAAACAGAAAGCTGAGATTGTTGTAGCAGTAGAACAGAAAGCTGAGGTTGTTGTAGCTGTAGAACAGAAAGCTGAGGTTGTTGTAGCTGTAGAACAGAAAGCTGAGGTTGTTGTAGCTGTAGAACAGGAAGCTGAGGTTGTTGCACCTGTAAAACAGAAAGCTGAGGTTGTTGCACCTGTAAAACAGAAAGCTGAGGTTGTTGTAGCTGTAAAACAGAAAGCTGAGGTGGTTGTAGCTGTAAAACAGAAAGCTGAGGTTGTTGTAGCTGTAAAACAGAAAGCTGAGGTTGTTGTAGCAGTAGAACAGAAAGCTGAGGTTGTTGTAGCTGTAAAACAGAAATCTGAGGTTGTTGTAGCTGTAGAACAGAAAGCTGAGGTCAGTGCAGCAGTAGAACAGAAAGCTGAGGTCAGTGCAGCACATGATGCTGCTGTGGCACTGGGGAAGGTGTCCCACCTCTCCCCAGCTGTCAGGAATTCAGTGTGAGGGGATGGGGGAGATGATGATGATCTAAACGTGACTGGAGATCTCTGCTTCAGGTGGGGATGAGGGAAGCAGCGTGGGAGAACAAAGAAAATGAACTTTCTGTCCCTGACATCACTGACTCACAGCAGCCTGGCCCCAGGGTGGTGTTTTTAACATCAAAGAGACAGAGGAAGTGTTTAGAGAGCACATTTGCCGTGGGAGGAGGAGGAGGAGGTGTGAGAGTGTTGCAGGCAGGAATCTGGGACAGCGTTTGGGGAAATCCCAGCCCTGCTGAGCGTTTCCTCAGGAGCACTTTTGGGAGCAGAACTTGAGCTGATGGGGGTTGCTCTCCCTGAGCCTGCATTGCCAGCAGCTCACCCAGAGTTATTGTCAGATAATGAATCCAGGGGGCACCCAGACAGAGCCTGGGACAGACCGGGGTGTCTGCAGCACTGCTGAATGAAAGGGAGGAGGTGATTCAATATCAGGGATTCCTGCCACCTGATTTTCCTTTTTTTAGTGCAAGGTTATGAGCAATCCCATCAGAGATCACATGGAGACATTAGTCTTTTGTCTTTATCCCAAAATACCAATGTTCCTGACTCAGTATTTCAGGTGGGCTCTGAAATACATGGAATTTCATCACTGAACTGACCCGCCACGGCTTGGGCTGGTTGTCTCTGTCAGTCACACACACACTTGGAATATGAACTTTGCTTTCATTGGAAGTTTTTAAGTGGGCCACGAAGAACCAATCCAATTTGGAGGGTTTAGCACTGTGTTTTATTCCAGGTTTGTTGTGAATATATGTGAATACAGAGTTTATTTAGGAAATCAGCCATATTTCAGCAGTGAAAATTTCAGTTCCCATCCTGGGGGCACAGTAAAAAGTCTCAGTAAAAATCCATTAGTCCTGGGAGCTAACCTAATCAGCTGACAATGAAATCCTTCCCTGCAGGAGAGAGCTGTGGTGGTGTTCACAGGGGTCCCAGGACCAGGGAAGAGATGAGAATTTGACTCCATGTCTCAGAAGGCTGATTTATTATTTTATTATATATATTATATTAAAAGAAAACTATATTCTAAAAGAATAGAAGAAAGGATTTCATCAGAAGGCTTGAAAGGAACAGAAAGGAATGGAATGATGATAAAATCTTGTGATTGATCAGAGAGTCTGAGCCAGCTGGGCTGTGATTGGCCATTAATCAGAAACAACCACATGAGCCCAATCCCAGATGCACCTGTTGCATCCCACAGCAGCAGATAACCATTGCTTACATGTTGTTCCTGAGGCCTCTCAGCTTCTCAGGAGGAAAAATCCTAAGGAAAGGATTTTCCATAAAATGTGTCTGTGACAGAGAGCCACGGGTGGAAGTGTCTGGGAGGAAACTGCAGAGCGTGGCTGAGCCCAGCACTGGAACCAGGCTGAGAGCAGAGGTGGAGCTGCTGCTCCTCCACTTCCCTGTGTGTCTTTGCAGGCTGGCTCTTGGTCCTGGCCCTGGAATTATTTACATAAGAAGAACTCCTGGCTAATTTGAGGCAAAATGCCACAGAACAGCAGAAATGTCAGGGACACTTTTTAATGATGCTGTGTGGGGAAGATTTATTCAGCAGAGGAGGCGCTGAGGATTTTGAGCCAGTTCTAATGAGGAATGGTCTTGGGGGTTGTTATTTTCATTTCACCTGTGATCCTGCCTCCCCCCTGCCCCTGCCATCAGCAGCAGGCAGCAAAGCAGGAGCACAGCCCCCAGAAAGGGAGGTTTGTCTTCTCTCTGTGCCACTAATTAGAATGAGTCACTTCCTTAGGAGGGAGCGCAGGGCATCCTGAGCCAATCTGGTCTGCACCAGGAAACAAATGAGACCTGCTTGGCCCAGGGAATTCTGCTCCAGTGTTTGTTTGGCTGGTTCTGCTCTCCCTGCCATGGCGTTTGTTCTCTAATAGGTGTTTGGGCGTCAGGCTCGCTCACGCTGCTGTGAGCAAGGGAAAGTTCATCTTAAACAAAAATATTTGCTGTGCACTGCGGTACAGGGAGACAAAACAGTTCCTAATGAAGGCCTGATCCATTTTATAGGCTGGGCAAATAAGGCAGCAGAGACTTTTAATGACTTGCTCAAGGTCAGACAGAAAGTGAGGAGGAAATCTCATTTTATTCCAAATTACTCCCAGTCTGTGCCCACACTGGAACAACCTTCCTCTTCATTTGGCTCTCTTCCTCCTCTTCTGCTTATCTAACCCTCTTTTTGATGGAATTGTTGAGTTCAATTGTTCCCATCTGGCTGTGGCTCCCAAGTCCCAGAGTTCAGGGTGGTGTTGGAGGGGCTGGGTCCCTGCTGTGCCCTCCGTGGGAGCTGGGACACATTCCCTGTGGGAACAGGGCTAAAATCACCCCTGTGGGAACAGGGCTAAAATCACCCCTGTGGGATCAGGGCTAAAATCACCCCTGTGGGAACAGGGCTAAAATCACCCCTGTGGGATCAGGGCTAAAATCACCCCTGTGGGATCAGGGCTAAAATCACCCCCTGTGGGATCAGGGCTAAAATCACCCCCTGTGGGAACAGGGCTAAAATCACCCCCTGTGGGAACAGAGGTAAAATCACCCCCTATGGGATCAGGGCTAAAATCACCCCTGTGGGAACAGGGCTAAAATCACCCCTGTGGGAACAGGGCTAAAATCACCCCTGTGGGAACAGAGGTAAAATCACCCCTATGGGATCAGGGCTAAAATCACCCCTGTGGGAACAGGGCTAAAATCACCCCTGTGGGAACAGGGCTAAAATCACCCCCTGTGGGAACATGGGATCAGGGCTAAAATCACCCCTGTGGGAACAGGGCTAAAATCACCCCTGTGGGATCAGGGCTAAAATCACCCCTGTGGGATCAGGGCTAAAATCACCCCCTGTGGGATCAGGGCTAAAATCACCCCCTGTGGGATCAGGGCTAAAATCACCCCTGTGGGATCAGGGCTAAAATCACCCCCTGTGGGATCAGAGCTAAAATCACCTCCTGTGGGAACAGGGCTAAAATCACCCCTGTGGGATCAGAGGTAAAATCACCCCCTGTGGGATCAGGGCTAAAATCACCCCCTGCTTCTGCTTTCTGTGCCTGGCCCAGCTCCTTGGAACATCCTGAGGTTTGCAGCTGTTGTGCTGTGTTTGACTGTAACTCGTAGGTACTTTCTGATAAAATGTGCATTTGCCAGGAGTAAAAAGGGAATAAAAAAAAAAAAAAAAAAGGAATAGAAAACTAGTAAAACTTGTCCTGTTTTCAGGTGCTCCCCTCCAGCTCCCTCTCCACAATGGCAGGTGGGAAGATGAATGTCTTGGGCTTGATAAACGTCCTGGACACCAAGGCTGGCTTATCCCGAGGCAGGGATGACACAGCCAAGCCTTGATCTGGGTGACGTTAAGGATGGTTAAGCTGGGGATCGTTCACTGGGAAGCTGGAAAGTCCAGCCAGGGATTTTCTGGCTGCTCCCTAAGTTTGACAGCTCAAGAGGCATCTGCTCCTAATGACTCTTAATTTGGGATTTATTCTGGCACAGCAGCTAATTCCAAACATCTTGGTGCTGATGAGGAGGGTGGGTAACAGGCAAGGAATTCACGTGGGAAAGGCCTAAAATACACACTTGTGCCTTAGGAATGCAAGGGCTGTGGTGGTCACTCTGTGATTCTGCAGTTTGAGTGCCTGGATGTTGTATTTCTGCTGCTCTGCTGCCTCCTGAAATTTTTTTGATTTATGATCATCACTATAAAAACCTGTAAAATACCATAAACAAACCAGCTCCCGAGGGTGAGCTGTTCCAAGGGGCAGAATGTTGTTGGGCACCGTGTCCCTGGGCTCCAGGGAATTCCATCTGCGCAATTCCCCTGGTTTGTGGGACCAGGAGAGCAGTGACTGATCCCTGAGTGAGTTGCAATTTATCTCAGATTAGCTGTGATTTCTGCTGTATCTGATTAACCTTCTCTGTGAGGTGCTCATCATTTCTGCAATGACAGTAGATTATTCCACACTTGAAAAGACAGATATCAGCTCGTCCCAATCGATGGCCCACAAAGGGTGACACCTTGAATTCCCCAGGTTATCCACAAGGGTTGTCACCAATGCCTGGATCATTTGTCAGACACAGAGCTCTCACTGGAGGCAGCTCTGGAGTGAAGTGGGGTTTATTTCAGTCTGCAGAGCTGGAGGAGGATGTTTGAGGTTCCTGCTGTAATCAGGCTCTGTTGCATCCTGCTGCAAAGAGCAAGAACAAATTTCCCTGAGTGACAGGTTTGATTGTCATCTCCAGAGCCCATTACATGTGATTTGCTTTGTGACAATTGTGTGGAGAGAGCTTGATTTGATCAGATTGCATTGCACTGGGTAAAATGGAGGTTAAAGTGGAGTGCTGGGGCCTCTCCTCCCTCCCTGCTCTCTCACTGGAGTGGATGTATTTTCAGATGTTTTGTCTTTGAATTTGCTCTAATGGCACACCCATCCCCAGCATCCCCCCCCTGTGCAGTTCTGTTCTCAATGTGTTTGCAGATTTAAATAACCTTCATTTATTATCCAGCCACCCAGAAATGCAGGTGGGGTGTGCAGAATGCAATCCCCTGAATGCTGCCCATCCCTTCTGGGCCCTGGGGGCGCCCAGTCCTGCCAGGGAGGCTCTGCCATCAGCCCTGGAGAGTTTTCCATCTCTGGGGAGCTCTTCAGTGCAGCCGAGGAGGAAACTGCTGCTCTTGGAAGGGGCAGATCACAGGGAGAAACAGCCAAAGTCTCCTCTCACAGCGACTTTGCCATCCTCACTGAAAATTCCAGACTAAGGGGCTCAGGCTCCCAGCTAAAATAACCCCATGTCCCCACGCTGCTGGGGGGAGATTTCAGCCAAACAAGATAAGGATCCTCCTCCAGCAGAGCAATTTGAGCACGTCCTTCCTCGAGGCCCAGCTCAGCCAGTGTGCTGCTGAATTGAGTGTGTGCCCTCCCAGGAAAGGTCAGATGTTCCAGATGTTCCACCCCTGCCTTCCCTAATCCCTGCTGAACACGGGGCCATGGCTCACTGCAGAGATCTGTGCTGCCTGATGGCATGGAAAGCTCTAATCACTAATCACAAATGTTTCTAAAATCAGAGCTAAGTGACTTTAGTCCCAGGCCTAAAGTCCCTTCTCAAAACTGATAGTGTCTGCTTTTAATAGGATTATATTTTATTAGGCTGAACTGCCATAGTACACACCAGAGGGTGGAAATGCTGCAGAATCTTCTGTTAAGAATGTGTGTAATAGCTGATTGTGGGGGAAAAAGGGATAAATTGGCATAAAAACCAAGTGCCTGTTCCTGACAGCATCTGTGTGACTCAGCACAGCTCACAGGTGGGATATTGTAAAGGCCAGATACTGTAAATACTTAACCTTTTCCCCATTGCTCTTTCATCCCAATTTTGGCCATGCCCCATGAAGTACTCAGTCCATTCAGCTGTAATTTGCTCTGCTAATTCCTCTCTGTGTTCAGGCGTTCACTGGGTTTTAATCTCTTCAATTCAGAGTTGTATTTTCCTCTCTCCTGCACTCTTTCCCTCTTTCCTCCCTCTGATGACAGAGCACTCAAAGCTCCCAGAAGTTTCACCAGTCAGGTCTCAGAGGATTTTGGCTTTATGGTCCTGGAGAAGTATTTCATTCACAAACAGAAAGGAAAAAAAAATAGAGCAAATTTGAGAGTTTTCATGTATTGGACTTTGATTCTTTGGTTGCTCATAGAAACCACATCCTCCAGGATTGATTTTTATTATCTCCAGACATGATTTGCCTTGGAATCAATACAATAATGTAAAATGTCATTGCAAATAGAGGACATTGATCTGAGATGCATTTATTAACTCCTGCTGATAAAAGCCAAAATGGAATTGGTGAACATGCTGGTATTCAAAAAAAGAAAAAAAAAAGAGGAAAATGAGTCCCAAATGCTTGAGTTAGAGTTCATCTACAAGAAAAACACATCTTAGAATCTTGTACAGGAAATGGTTTATGCAGATAAGGAGAATATCTCTGGATCTTTAACACTGTAACACTAGTCTAAGAGAATTAGGCAATTAGCTGGTTAATCAAACTGGAAACTGCTGCTTATCTGCCCAGGTCCTCACAAGGAATATCAGCAGTTCCAACAGACCTTCCCTACTCGGGCAAAAGAGGGAATGGGAGAGGGACAGGTACTGCAGACCTCAGAGCAGGCTGAAGTTTGGATTGTGATCAGTTTAATGATCTTGGAGGCTTTTACAACCTTAATTATGCCATGATTCTGTAGGATCTTGTACAACATTCAAGTGCAAACTGGAACGAAGGCAAGGCAGGAAGAAGTAAGGAAGGAGCAAGTCTTTGGAAAATTTCCTTTAGAAGTAGGACAGTCTGAGAGAACTGCTAATTTGGGGGCTGTGGAGGGGAGTTTTGACTTCTTCAGGGTTTTTATTCTGGATAAATATGTCAAAGCCCAGGTATTCCTTTCTGTTCCTTCTCCTTTGACCTCCTCCTGTGTGCTGGGATAGATGTCTAAATAAGCATTTAGGTATTAGCTGCAGCCAGCCTTGGAAATGCTGACATTATCCCTTCTCTGTTTAATCTGCCTCTGAATGCTCAATTGCACCGATTTAACAACAGGAGCTGCATCTCCTGAGCATGTTCCAGTTCAGCCTTTTCTGGGAGTCTGACACTCTGTGCTCCTCCAGCAGCCAGGCTGGCACTGCACGTCCCACTGTCTGCTCAGCACTCACTGGGTATCCCCACCTGAAACTGGATATCCTCATCTGTTATTGGATATCCTTACCTGCAACTGGATATCCTCACCTGAAACTTTATATTCTCACCTGAAACTGGATATCCTTTCCTGTTATTGGATGTCCTCACCTGCAACTGGATATCCTCACCTGCACTTGCATATCCTTACCTAAAACTGTTCCTAATGAAGGCCTGATCCATTTTATTTTATAAGCTGGGCAAAAAAGGCAGCAGAGACTTTAAATGACTTGCTCGAGGTCAGACAGAAAGCAAGGAGGAAAACTCATTTTATTCCCAATTACTCCAAGTCTGTGCCCACACTGGAGCAACCTTCCTCTTCATTTCGCACTCTTCCTCCTCTTTTGCTTATCTAATCCTCACCTGCCCTTGGATATCCTCACCTGCACTCAGGTATCCTTACCTGCACTTGGATATTCTTACCTGCCCTAGGATATCCTCACCTGTAAGTGGATATCCTCACCTGCTGTTGGATATCCTCACTTGTAATCAGATATCCTCACCTGCAACTGGATATCCTCACCTGCTGTTGGATATCCTCACTTGTAATCAGATATCCTCACCTGCAACTGGATATCCTTACCTGTTATTGGATATCTCCCTTGTTACTGGATATCCTCACCTGCAGGGCTGGGCTGGATCCATCCCCTGGAGGGGCTCACCCAGCCCTGGGGCTGAGCCAAACTGGGAATGGGATTCTGGGTCCACCTGGTCTGGGAAAACCCCCCTGGTCAGTGGGGATTCTGCTGTGACAGTTGTGGCACACAGTCGGTGACACCGTGTCTGACCTCATTCCAAAGCTGCTCTGACCTATTTTTTAAAGGAAAAAAAAAAACCTTATCTGTGAGCGTCAGCCCCTGCTGAGGTTTGTGTCACTCGTGTGCTGCCTCTGCAGCCCGTGTCACATCCTGCAGATGGATGTGACAGGCTGAGCTGCTTTCCCTAAACAAATCCTCCCT
The DNA here is from genome assembly GCA_024865655.1 of Emberiza elegans. Taxonomy (NCBI): domain Eukaryota; kingdom Metazoa; phylum Chordata; class Aves; order Passeriformes; family Fringillidae; genus Emberiza; species Emberiza elegans. The sequence goes on along the minus strand of JALJVW010000260.1, from coordinate 1,877,607 downwards.
CCCCATGGACACCTGATCCCTTGGGGTTGTTCCCTCACAGATTGGTTCACTGCGACCCCCAGGTCCTGCCATCGGTGCTGCAGCCTGGGGGGTGCATCTGGAAATGCATCCCAGCATCCCAAAATGCATCCCAGCATCCCAAAAGAGTCGGGAGATGCACTCGTGGATGAGGATGGGCAGCTGATAAAGGAGAGAAGGGAAGCAATCACAGCCTTCCCACAGATGGGAAGAAAGAAAACTTGGTTAAAGTCTCTTGTAGGAAAAACCAAATCCATTGAATCAGCCAGCCAGACCCGAGTCCTGGCACTGCGCTGGGGGAGCCGAGGGAGGCGAGGCAGGAAAATGGGGATTTCAGGAGGGACGGAAGGAGGTGACGCGAGCTGGGGTGACCTTGGTGCGCCCAGCAGGGAGGGCTGGGCACCCAGAGTTCCTGCTGGGGCCAGCAGGGTTGGCTCCAGCCCCCAGGAGCTCCCGGGCTGCTCCGAGCCTCTGGAAAAACCACAGAAAACTGGGAAGTGTCACTTGTGTCCCACAGAGAGCATCCTCTGGGAGTGCTGGTGAGGATGCAGGCAGGGAAGGAGCTCTGCTGTTCCCGAGCCTTCAGTGACACCTACAGCCTGTCCCTGCCAGTGTCACAGGGATGCTCCAGGCCGGGCTCAGGGTGGATGGCAAAGGAATTCCCCAGGGAAAGGTTCCTCCTGCTGCCCAGAGGGATTGAACTGATGTGTGCATGTGGCACCTGGGGACAGTGGTGAGGAATGGTTGGATTTGGGGACCTTAAAAGATCTTTTCCAACCTGAACGATTCCAGGATTCCCTGAAACCTGCAGGTGGTTTTGGAAGCACCAGGCACTCACAGTTCCTACAGGAGCTGTGCTCAGCTGCCCTGGCCTCCAGCAAACACCCATTTCTTGATATCAATATTATCAATATATTATTAGGATATTATATAAATCCTAGAATTCTATTAAATTTCATATTCTCTATGTTTATGTAAACCTAAAATGTTCTAACAATATAAACCTATGATAGTCTAACTATATTCTAGAATATAAATATTCCATAAAGAATATTTAATTATATTTAATTAATATTTAATTGATATTTATATCTAGTATATTCTACAATGTAATTGTATAGAATTCTGGAATACAAATTACATACCAGAATTCTTTATTCTAGAATCTAGTCTATATTCTAAAATTCTATACAATTATATCTTCTATTCTATATATTATATATTATATATTATATATTATATATTATATATTATATATTATATATTATATATTATATATTATATATTATATATTATATATTAATATATTCTATATATTATATATATATATATATTTATATTTATAGCCTTTATATTCTTCATTCCTTTCATGTTTATAAACCCCTGAGAAATATTTCATGTATTAATTCATTGATTATTTAAGTGTCATAAAAGTTGTTCTGAGAGCTCCTCTGCTTGGTCAGAAGTGAACACAAAATACAGACAAATTAAACTTGTCCAAGATAACACAGCCAACTCCCTGAGGACTTGATCTGAAATCTCTCTAGACAGCAACAAAATCTTTCTCACCACCTCCTGCAGACTTTTGATAAGGCTGAAAATCCAGGAACAGCTTTGCATCCCCTGGATTTCCGTGAGCAGTTCTGCCCAGTCCATGTCTGTGCTGCTGTATCTTTATTATTTTAGCAGAGAATTAAGCAGTTGGGCAATGGGCTCCGGAAAAGTTGTTGAGATTTTGGTGTCATGTACCAGAGATTGAATAATGCTGGTATTATTTTAGCATGACAGCCGTGCAGAGTAGATTTTTGGAATAAGCAAAAATATCTATCTCTGTAGGATTTTCAGACTTTTGGTCTCATTGTTAAGCAATATTTTTTCTCCTTTTCATTTCCTCTGAGGCCCTGTAGAAAAAAATTGCTGCATTTTTGTCAACAGGAATGGAAGAGAAATGCTAACTTTAGAGGCAGAGGGAATTCACGGGCACAGATGAGGAGCTGCAGTCTGCATAACGTGTCATGGCTCATCCTTCTGTGCCACCACTGCTCACAGTGAGGTGAAAAATAGACAATTAAAGCAGTGCTGGAGGAGTTCCAGCTGTGAGAAGGGGATTAGTCCTGAACGAGGGTGGAGCTGCTGCCCGTGTCTGACACGGGCCCTGCTGCGTCACACGTCCAGGTCTGGGCCTTCCCTTTGGGAATGTCCCGGTTTGGGCCCTGCCTTCTGCTTCAACCTGAAATGCCCCTGCCTGACACACATCAGAGTTTGGGTTCCATGCCGTGGGAGGTTCTGTTGGTATCACTCAGCACGTACCTTCGTTCTTTGTGGGGGCTCTGCTTGCCCAAGGAGAGGATGTGAGGTGTGAAGCCGTCCCTCAGAGCGTGGGAGCTCTCAGTAAATACAATAACAATAATTTCAGCCTCATCTTTGCCTTCCCAGGTATGGCCGGATTAACAACTCCTGGTTTCAACACAAACTTTTTATTCCGGTTTTGGAGATTTTACATTTAATTTAGTAACGACATAACAGCTTTTTGATAACCATGGTGAGCACTGTATGTGTGAAACAACTCTTTGAAGTGAGAAGATTCAAGTAAGAGAATCTCTGATAAAAAGTTTTAATTGAGCCTTTCAGATCTGCTGCACTCTTTTCTTTCCTCCTTATTCATCAGAACAGTGGCTGGAAGGGGATTCTGGAGGGTTTATTAAGAGTTTTAATCAAACAGCTAGAGAAAGGATAAACCCAAAGATAGAATAATTCACTTGTTGATTTAAGGTCCTTCCTGAGGGATGACTGCTTAGGATCTCTCTCAGCCCTACAATCTCTCTGCTCCTCAGGAGAACAAGAATAATCCTTTTTCCCCCCTTTCTTTGTTGTTTGTAGATCCAACGCGGGTCATGGTGTCCCCTTTCAGCATGGATGTCACAGTTGGAGAAAGCATTGTCCTGCCCTGCCAGGTGTCCCACGACCACTCCCTGGACATTGCATTCACCTGGTCATTCAACGGGCACCTGATAGACTTTCAGAAAGATGGGGACCACTTTGAAAGGGTTGGAGGGGTAAGTATTAAATCTGACAAGGTGGGTCATGCAGAAAAGGTTGCTAACAGAAGGAATTGGATGAAGGCAGCAAGAAAAAGGAAGAAAGAAATGGAAAATTTTCAGCAGAGGTAGAAAACTGGGAAGGGTTTTGCATGTTGCTCTGAGGGAGGCTTTAGAGAGCAACAGGTCTCGGGCATGGTGACAGCTCATGTTTGCATTTGTCAGGAGTGAAATTTAATGCTGAGAGGAAAAGGAGATACAATTCCCAAGCCTTGCTCTTATCCCTTAAAAAAACCTCATTAAAAGATGAACTCACAGATTGGTGCACAGGACTCACAGCAGCAGCCATGGCTTTTTGGGGTGACTGCTCCTGTTGTGGCCCACATAGCTAAAATTACAAACTTTGTTAATATTCCTCAGTCCAAAGGCCACAACCACGAGGCTTCCCTGAGATTTCCAATATATCAAATGCTTTGTGTCTGGAGAGAAACTGAGAGAGGTTCTCAGCATCCACTACATCCAGAAACCTAATTAGTTGTATTCAACAGTTAATCAGACCTGCACTTGGCGTTTGGAAAACAAATTACTGCTGGTGTGTGATGCAAGATTTCCTCAGAGACTGCTGCTCTCGTGATCTTTAGCACAAAAGTGCTGGGCAATCAAAATGCTGGCTGGGACGCAAAGCCATGAAACTACTGCTGCTATCTCCAAATTTGGAAATTTGGGCTGGGCTTCCCTTGCAGGAGAGATGGGGACACAACCGGGGCCTCTGGATGGGAGAGAGGGTAAAAATTGGATATCCAGAGAGAAAAAGGAGCAATCAGAGTGAACCTGTTCTGCATTGTCACGAGGAGCCAGAATTTTAGGGATGCTCCCTCTCCTACCTTCCAGGCAGGCTCCCATCCTTTCCACAGGCCATGGCTCGTACTGCTGATGTTTTCATCAGCCAGCATAAAGTAAACCCATTAGTCACAGTGTCCTTCATGTGATAATGATGTTTAGGGCTCATTAAAAAGTAATTGTAACCACTTTTCCCTACTTTATCAGCAGGACTCAGCTGGTGATTTGATGATCAGGAGCATCCAGCTGAAGCACGCAGGGAAATACGTCTGCATGGTGCAAACAAGCGTGGACAAGCTCTCAGCTGCTGCAGACCTGATTGTAAGAGGTATTTGAATTTTGCTACTGTTGCTGGTGGTGTTGTAGGATTTAAGTAGAATAATAGTTAGTCACAGGGTGAAAAAGAGATTTTTGATGTTTTTAGAATGAGGGCATGGGGTCCCAAGATGGAAGAATTTGGGTGTGTCCTGTCCTTCTTCTTTCTTCTTCCTAGCCTCCGTGTTCTGGGTGATGACTTTTGGATTGGTTTAGAGTAGAAGTTCACTGTCTAACGTAGGTGATAGGTATTGGGAAGTTATGGTATATGATGTACACGTAGTTTTTGGTATAAAAGATAACACCAGTGTGCCTCAACCTGACCTGCCCGACAGACCTTGGCAGGTCGGAGAAAGAATGTGATAGATAAAAAACAATAAACAACCTTGAGAATGAGAACAGAAAAATCCTGACTCCTTCTTTGACGGCCACGCTGGGAAAAAAGAAGTTTGTGCGTGTCTCAGAGTCACTGTGACCAGCACAGATTCTGAGACAGGAGGGGAAGGTGAACCCAGCTCTTCCCCCTCCGGTCGCTCGGGAAGGTGAACCCAGCTCTCCCTCCTCCAGTGACTCGATTCTCGTGCACCCCCAGGTCCGCCGGGCCCCCCCGAGGCTGTGACCATCGAGGAGGTGACAGACAGCACGGCGCAGCTGTCCTGGAGGCCGGGGGCAGACAACCACAGCCCCATCACCATGTACGTGGTGCAGGCGCGCACGCCCTTCTCGGTGGGCTGGCAGGCAGTGAGCACAGGTAAGGCAGCCGGGGGGACACACCTGGGGGAGCCACCCCAGGGGCGGCAGACAGGGACAGCCTGGGGACAAGGATTGTCACCATGATATTTCCTGGAAAACCCCTGTGCTAGGATTTTTCTCCTGAGAAGCCTCAGAAAAGAAATGTAAACAATAGTCATGAATAATGGCAATAATTATAAACAATAATTATAACAATACTAATATAAAGAATCATTATAACAATAATTATAAACAGTACAGTAATTATCTGATTGCTTTGGAATGTGGTCTGGAGGTTGCTTACCAACAGGTGCATCTTTAATTGGTTCCATGTAAATTGTTTTTAATTAATGGCCAATCACAGCCAGCTGTGTCAGACTCTCTGAGTCTGTCATGGGTTTTTATTATTCTTCTTGTCCAGCCTTCTCATGTATCCTTTCTCTTTCTTTAGTATAGTTTTAGTATATAATTTCTTATAATATAATATAATATTATATCATATCATAATATAATAAATCAGCCTTCTGAGAATTTGGAGTCAGATTCTCATCTCTCACCTCGTCCTGGGGATCCTCCCAAAAACACAACAGAGGATAGCTGGATTTTTATTTATTTTTATTTAGTTAGTTCATATTAGGTGTTCTGTTTGAGTCTGGTTGGCTAATGACCTCTTGAAACTCAGTTTATTCGTTGGTAATGGTTAGGGTACATGTTTATCAAACTTTTCTCTTTTTAGATACTTTATCTTTTTCTTTTTCATGATTCTCACAGGATCAACTTTTAATTTTTATAGGTGTAAATTTCTTAAGAATAGATTGTTTCTTTCTATTTCTATTTTTTGTTTGTTTCTTTCTATTTCAATTGTTTCTTTCTATTCTTTCATAAGAATAGATTGTTAGTTAAACTGATTTTCATTCTTATAATTTTTTCCATAAGGGAATAAGTAGATTTTCAGTGTTACAGGATTCTATTCTTATGAAAGCTGACAGGTTTCTCACAGGAACTTACCAGCCTAACTATTAGCTCAGCTGAAGTAATAAGGCCTGATTTTACAAGGCCTTTTTTTATAATATTTTAACCTATATCTAACACCTCAGCACCCACCCAGGGCTGCTTTGGCCAGCTCTGGCCCCTGGTGTGAAATGCAATTTCCCTGGCTGCAGAGCACTGCTCTTATTAAGTAGTTTCAGGTTTGGCAACCCCAAAGATTTAGGGTGCAGTCAGTGCCATTACTCACCCATTTTTCTCATGAATGTTTAAGGGAAAACAGAATGAATTCCTATCTCTTGTTGCCATGCTGGAGATATACAACAGTAATTGTGGTCTATAAAGACATCCCTCAGGGACAGACAGTGTCATCCAGCTTGTCTTTAAGGAGAATTATTTTCCTGATAGAGGGAAAAATCCCATGATGTGATTGCTCATTCCGTCACAGGTTAATTTCGTTCCAGTAACCATTAAACAGAGACAACAGTGTGTTTCAAAAAGAGAAAAACAAAAACCCTCCAAACCTGTTGTCATGACACTTTGTTTCCAAACTGTGGCAATTTTGGAGAAACTCTTTAATTGAAGGAATTTCTGGGCTAAAAGCACAGGAGTTTAATGCTTCCTCTTTCTCTTCTTTGCAGTTGGCAAAATGCTAGAAAGATGAGAGAAAATCTACCAAGTACTTCTTGATACTTATGTTAAGCCCTCACCTCTATGGAAATGAGATTTCCCTGTGCTTTTTCCCAGCAGCATTTTAAATATTTAATTTCTTGCACCCCAGTTCCACAGATCATTGATGGCAGGACATCACAGCCGTGGTGGTGGGACTGAACCCCTGGGTGGAGCACGAGTTCACATCTTTGCAGCTGGCAAAATGCTGGAATGATGAGAGAAAATTTACCAATCCTTTTCACTACTTATGTTAAGCCATCACCTGTAAAGAAATGAGATTTCCCTATGCTTTTTACCAGCAGCATTTTAATATTTAATTTCCTTGCATCCCAGTTCCAGAGATCATTGATGGCAGGACATTCACAGCCATGGTGGTGGGGCTGAACCCCTGGGTGGAGCACGAGTTCACTTCTTTGTAGTTGACAAAATGCTGGAAAGATGAGAGAAAATTTACCAAGTACCACTTATGTTAAGACCTGTAAGGAAATGAAATTCCCCTGTGCTTTCTCCCAGCAGTATTTTAATATTTCATTTCCTTGCCCCCCAGTTCCAGAGGTCATCGACGGCAGGACGTTCACGGCCACGGTGGTGGGGCTGAACCCCTGGGTGGAGTACGAGTTCAGGGTGGTGGCTGCCAACCTCATCGGCATCGGGGAGCCCAGCAGCCCCTCTGAGAAGAGAAGGACTGAGGAGGCTCGTAAGTGGGGCTGGGCACAGGGGCTGAGGGTGAAATCTTTGTGCAATAAATGCCAGGAGATGCCCCTGGTTGTGGGTGTAGGAGCATCGGGGGTAGGACACTGGGGACGGACGGAGACCAGAGATCTCTGCAGCCAGGGCCTGGAACTTGGGGTTTATTGCAAAGGACCTGGGTGGAGCTGCCAGCCACAGCTCGGAGCAGGCCCGAGAGAAATAAAGAGAGTGGTAAAGAGGATGAGAGAGAGAGAGGGTAAGAGGGTAAGAGGTCGAGGTTCTTGTTACAATACAATAAATCTGCTTCTGTGTTGAATATTCTATTTCTCACTAACCAATCTAGTACAATACACAAATCCTACAGCATTTCCATACAGCCTATAAGAATCATTACATTACCCATCCTGTGTTCCATTTTAAACCCTACAAACTCCTCTTTGGGCCCCTTTGCCAAACTGCAGGGTCTGCTCTGACCCTTGGGCTGTCTGCAAGCAAAGGGTGTTGTTTCATCAAAAGGGGATTACCTTCAGCCAGCCACACCATTGTTTTCCAGTTGTTCAGAAACTGAGGTATCTCAAAGGTTGCTTTCATTTCAATCTCACTTATAGTTTCTATATTCTCAAAATGTTTTGCCAGGCAATCATATTTATAAGGCTTTCCTGTTTCATCTTCCCCAACAGTGGGGAAGCCCTGGCAGGTGGCTCCTCTGTTCCACAGAAGAACTGAATATGAAACAGGAAAATAAATAGAAGACCTTTTTTAATGGAGGACAAATGTTTAAACTGAACAATTAGAGACTGAATACACAAGTTAATTGACATACTTTTAATACACTATTGTTGACATACTTTTAATGTGCTGTTTGCTATGGCAAATTAGTCATTTTAACAGTTCCTGGCCCCAGCAGGGGAAGGCCAGCAGTGTCCTGCTGCTGCACAGCTCTGCTCCATCTCCATGTGGGTTTTGGGTTCCAAAGCTGTCACATCCATCTTCTGCATTTATCTTTTTGCAGTCCCTGAGGTGACCCCAGCTAATGTCAGTGGAGGCGGAGGCAGCAAGTCAGAGCTGGTCATTACCTGGGAGGTGAGTCTCACTCCAGCCCCCATGAGCATTCTGTGGATTTCAAAGGGTTGGCAGTAAAAAAGCCCAGACTGTGTGATAAAAACAGCCCAGCTGGTCAGAGGGACCTAAAGGATGGACCCCAGCCCCAGGGAAGTGGGGAGCAGGGAGCATGGGGAGCAGGATTTGCCACCAGCTCAGCTCCCCTGACTCTCAGCACATCCACAAGGCAAAATGTGGATGGCCAGGAGCCACCCAAGAGATAAAACAGGCTTAGAACATCCTGACCTGGTGGGGAATTTGGGGAATTTTGCTGTGCTGGCTCCCAGCTTCCTCCCTCCCCTCACTGGGATATGAGGCAGCAAACAGCTCAGAGCCAGCACAAGGCATGCTGGCTTTCATTGCTGCTGATGGCAGCCAGTGAGAGGAGATGCAGACAAGAGAAATGTTTAATATTCCTCAAGGCAGACAGGGTTAGAACTTTAGTCATTTGTCTGCTCATATTTTCGTGTTGTGATGCGATGCAGCTGGCATATTTCTCCTAATAATGAACTCCACTAGACATGCTAACGCTTCCATTTAGCACTATTTCTGACCAAGCTGGCAGAATGAATTGCCAGAGATATTTCTGAGGTTATTAAAAACCTATAAATGGGTTTTTGTCCTCACCACACAGCTCCATGTGCTAAATTTCCTCCTCTGTTGGACTAATTAGTTACGCCGTGTCTCCTAAAGATACTGCAATATGTTTCAAAAACACACATGGCCAGAACATCAGCCATTGGTTTGAGATGTAATTTGCACAAAATATCATTTGTGTTTTGACAGAAGAGTGGTTTTACTCTTTTAAATGTCCAGAGGCCTTTTCTTTATGTGAGCTTTCCAACACAGAGTAGGATGCAGTCACCAGCAGTAACCCGTGCTGAAGCTCCATGGACATCTCAGGGAGGGTGGCCCATAATTATGGATTGTTTTAATACTTTTGGAACCTTTGGATTTAGTGCAGCTTTTTAGGGGGCTGCAAGCCTCAGAGTAGGAAGCGTCAGGGTGTCCAGGGTGTGTTCTTTGGGGCTTCATGTGTGATCCCAAAGGTGTGAGAGCAGCTGCACGTGTGTTGGGAAAGCAGGAACTGTGTCCTTGCTTCACCCCAGCAAACCTCAGGCTCTACACAAAGCCTAAAATTGCATCAGCAATGGAGGCCCCATCTAGGCAGGGAGGGAAGGGAAATTATCTTTAGGAGAAGTGTTTTCTGGAGGTGGTGCTTCCTGCTTCATGGAGCAGAAAGGCTCTGGTGCAGGCAGGATGGGGTGAATTCAGATTGGATGTGACGTAGGACCTCCTGCACCTCCATCTCCCGTGCTGTGAACAGAACCACAGAATTTCCCAATCCCAGAGTCACAGAATTACTCACAGGATGCTAGAATCACAGAATCACAGAATTACCAAATCACAGAATCACAGAATTATAGAATCACAGAATCACAGAATCAAATCACAGAATCACAGAAATCACAGAATCACAGAATTACCAAATCACAGAATCACAGAATTACCAAGTCCCAGAATCACAGAATTACCAAATCCCAGAATGACAGAATTATAGAATCACAGAATCTGAGAATTACTGAATCCCAGATTCACAGAATTATAGAATCCCACATTCACACAATTACTGAATCTCAGAATCCCAGAATTACAGAGTCCCAGAATCATAGAATTACCAAATCCCAGAATCCCAAAATCCCAGAATCACAGAATTCGCAGAATCCCAGAATCCCAGAATTAACTGGTTTGGAAAAGACCTCTGGGATCCCCCAGTCCAACCTAGGAACAAAGAGGACCCAGAGGAATCCGCGGGTGCTGCCGGGTGGGTCAGTGTGTGCTGAAGCCGCCGTTTGTGCCACAGACAGTGCCCGAGGAGCTGCAGAACGGGGGTGGCTTTGGCTACGTGGTGGCATTCCGGCCGCTGGGCACGGTCAGCTGGATGCAGACAGTGGTGGCCTCGCCCGACGCCGCGCGCTACGTGTTCCGCAACGAGAGCCTGCCACCCTTCTCGCCCTACGAGGTCAAGGTGGGCGTCTACAACAACAAGGGGGAAGGCTCCTTCAGCCCCGTCACCGTCGTCTACTCGGCAGAGGAAGGTAGAGATGAGCCCTCCCCACCTCCTCTCCCTCCCCTCCATGTGCAGTTTTCTTAGTTTGTACAGAGACAGGAAATTCAGAGATTTAAATTATTTTATTTTATTGTCAGTCTTGATGAAGGGTGGGACATCAGAGAGGTAAAACGTAATGCTGTTCTGTTAGAAGCTAACCTATTTTTGGTTACAATACCTTATAAATGATTTCCAGCCTGTTGGCTTTTGCCACACTATCACGGACATATTTTATGAAAAATCCTTTCATTGGGATTTTTTCTCCTGTGGAGCTGAGAAAGCCTCAGAGGAAAAGAAAAACAATAGTTATCTGCTGCTGTGGAATGCAACAGATGCATCTTTGATTGGTCTCATGTTGTTGTTTTTACTTGATGACCAATCACAGTCCAGCTGTCTCAGGCTCTCTGCTCAGTCACAAGATTTTATTGTCATTCCTTTCCATTCCCTTCCTTTCCTAGCCTTCTGATGAAATCCTTTCTTTTATTCTTTTAGTACAGTTTTAATATATCATTTTCTTTTGATATAATATATATCATAAAATAATAAATCAGCCTTCTGAAACATGGAGTCAAGATTCTCATCTCTTCCCTCATCCTGGGACCCCTGCGAACATCACCACATCACACAATGCTGCTGTTACTTCTAATACTAATCACCTAAATTTTAACTCCACGCGGTCTTGCTATAATGCATCTTTCACAGTTCTAATTCTCTAAAATATTTGGGCTTTTTGCAAGGCCATATTTTGAATCTTGTTTTTAATTTAATCTCTCTCTCAACAATGTTATCTCTATTCTATGGTCTTCCTAAGTCAGCACATCTTACCTCAGTGTTTGCATAGTGTGTACAGATGTACAAGACTGTATAAACTTTCTATCAAGTTTTAAAAATTCTTTACAAATCCATTTCTCATACCCATGCTGCAGGGTCTTGTTTGAGTAAAGCAGACAGGACTCAGTTTCTTCATGCAGGAAAGCCAAATTTTTTATGGGAACTAGCAGGGTAACTGCACCTAGCTGAAGTAGCAGGCCTAAATCACAATTTTATAAGGCCTTTCTTTAATAATACCTTTACTTGTATGTAACAGGGTCTGAAAGGGTTTGGTTTCCACCTTGACACATCCTTTGATACCTCAGCCTTGCTCTGATTTATAATAAATGGCGAACCGTGATTAATTCTTTTCAACAGTCATTAAAATAACATTAATCATAATGAAATCTTTTGATATTAATGGAAAAGTAATATGTAATCTGGGAAGAATTCTGTGGAGATTTAGTGTGAATTAATGTCCACTGATTAGAAAATGTTCCCACTTGTCCTAATTACAGTACATGGTATCCTGGGTTGAGTTTGGTAATGACATCTTATTATTTCTGAGGGAGCACAGCCTGACAGGCCATCGGTTTGAAACGTGGACATTTGTTTGCTTCCTTCCTTGTGCAATGAGGAAAATAAATCCCCTGATGTTTGGGACTAATTGAACATAGAATTGAAAAGTCTCACTTCTATTTTTAACTGCCCAGAGCCAACGAGAGCCCCAACCACTGTTTTGGCCAGAAGCATTTCTGCCTCAGACGTCGAAGTTTCCTGGGCTCCCCCGTGGGAGAACCAGCACAAAGGAAGAATACAGGGATATGAGGTATGGGAAACAATGCAGGATCCTTTCAGCAGCCAGCCTTGAGGGGACACAGAGATGTCCTCGTGCTGCTCCTCCTGCCATGGGTGTGTTCCTGAAGTGGATTTGCTTCTCTTTGCCTCTGGTGCACAGAGATTTCTCTCACATGGTTAAAAGTTCCACTGTTCTCTGACATGGTTGAAAACTCCACCATTCTCTGACATGGTTAAAAATTCCATCATTCTTTCACATGGTTAAAAATTCCACCATTCTCTCTCAAGGTTAAAAATTCCACCTTTCTCTCACAAGGTTAGAAGTTCCACCTTTCTGGGTGGGATCTGGCTGGAAGTGCAGCCCTCCCTGAAGGTGCTGCCATGGCCAGGCTCGGGGAGGGAGCGCTGCAGCCGGGCTGGTCCCCAGCAGGGCCAGGGATGGTGGCAGGGAGCAGGAGCCGTCCCTGGGAGCACATCTGGGGTGGTGACAGGGACAAGGGGGTGCTGCCAGTCCCCACAGCCCTGCTCTGCCACAGCCCTGCTCTGCCCCCAGGTGCGCTGCTGGCGGCACGACGAGAAGGAGGAAAACGCCAAAAGGATCCGCACGGTGGGGAACCAAACATCCACAAAAGTCAGCAACCTGAGGGGCAATGCCCTCTACCACGTGGCAGTCAGGGCCTACAACACGGCTGGCACCGGCCCCTCCAGCGCCGCTGTCAACGTCACCACCAAGAAGCCACGTGAGTGCTGGCAGGGATGGATGCCCTGGTGGGGTCCAGCCACTGCTCCCCTCTCTCATTTCCCAGCTCTCTTGAGCCTGAAGGAGCTGTCAGACTTCTCCTTGCCAGGCTTTTGTGCAGATTTACCTGGCTCAGCCTTTTTATTTCATTTCTTTTCATGAGGTTCTTCCCGGTGTTAAGTAAGCAGAGCATGCAAAACCGAAATCACAGCCGTGCAGGCAAATTAAATATTTATCTCAGTGTTCAAGAGGGCTTTTTTCCTCTGGTCTCAGGCATGTTGAGCAACTGACTGAATCCCTTTTTCATTTAAAGCCCCGTGTCGTGTCACACCGCGCGTGACCTTGAGGACACGGATCAGTGGAGCGGCTCGTTAGCTTTCCAGAGGGACAGGGCTCTGGGCAGGCTCAGCTGTGCTGCTGGGAGCCCCACTGGCCTGGAAGGGATCCAGCTGGGAATTGATTCTCCTCAGTAACGTGGTGCTGTCTGGTTTTTGGTGCAGCACCGAGTCAGCCCCCCGGGAACATCGTGTGGAATTCATCCGACTCCAAGATCATCCTGAACTGGGACCAGGTGAAAGCCTTGGACAACGAGTCCGAAGTGAGAGGCTACAAAGTGAGTGTTCCCATGGTACATTCATGATTTCCCAGGTCAGATCTGGGGCATTCCTCCAAAACCAGAGCCATGTCTGTGTATGTGAGCACATTTTTCCTGCAGCTCCCACCTGCAGAACTTCACTCCTGCCTTCCATGGAAACTTCCCAAAGGCTGTAGTTGGCTCCTTAATTGCAGATAAATAAAATGCTTTTTTAATAGCTCTCATTTCCTTCAGAAAGCCAAGCCAAGAGAAAAAGAAAGAGAGTCCTCATTAGAAGCCGTTTTAATAGGACATAATTTAACTAGAGAGAAACCTTGGGAAGAATTCAGCTCCGCCACCTTCCACAAGGGTTTCATTTAGCCCAAAAAATCCTGGGGTTGGAGTTGTGCAAACATTTCCCACCAGAGCCTGAGCCAGTGAAGGACCTGGCCATGCTCCATGTTTCATTCCCAGTCTGGAATGCCAGCAGCTTGGCGAGCCTGTGCCAGCTGCCCTCAATTCCTGCACCAACTTTTAAGTGTCTTTGGTGCTCTGTATGGGCTCATCAAAAATAAGTAATTCCTCAGGGTTTTTAGTCTAAACCTCAGATGAACCTCAGCAATCTGGACCAGCTTTTCACTACATATTTTAGGTTTGAAATGCAAATTAAAGAGTTGGTTGAAAGAGGGAGAGAGAGACTCATCACCCTGGAAAAGCATCTAGAGAGTTTCTAAAACATTCTCCTTTAACTTACTGTAAGGGTAGCACAACCACATGGATTTATTTCCTGAATCATAGCAAAACATTGCCTATTTTTCTTCTTTTTGCCTAGAAATCCTGTATTTTATGACACAATTTATGATATAAATTAGTACAACTCCCACAGCTCAGAAGGTCGTTCACAAAAGTCATTTATTCTGGGAAACCATTGGTGGCACTGTATCAAACATCCCAACTCAGTTTCCAGAAGCAGCAAAATAAGGAGCTTCTGACCTCTATAATGAAGTTTTTACTTCTATAAGGGTTTATTTTAGCTTGACCAAGGCAAGGGTTTCTTTGAGGGGCTCCACTAGGTACCGGTGCTGAGTGCTGCTGATCAGCATCATCCTCCTGCCAGTGTCACCCCCTGCCCAGGCACTGCCACCTCTGTCCCCAGCAAATCCCACATGTCCCCTGTGTCACCAGCCCCCTCTGAGCATGAGGAGCAGGAAAAGAGCAGCAGCACCTCTGGACACCCCGAGGTGGGCGGCTCTGAGCACAACGGGCAGCTCTGCCCTTTCTGCCTCCTGTTGTCTCTCCCTTGGCCGCAGGTTTTGTACAGGTGGAACAGGGAGAGCAGCACGTCTGTCATAGAAACAAATAAAACCTCAGTGGAGCTGTCCCTGCCCTTTGATGAGGATTACATCATCGAGATCAAGCCCTTCAGCGACGGCGGCGACGGCAGCAGCAGCGAGCAAATCCGAATCCCAAAGATATCCAGTAAGGATGGGGGGAATGGGCTCTGGGCCACAGGGTCCCACCAGCAGATATTCCAGTCCCTCATTCTGATTTCATCCCAAAAGCAAGATTCAGCCATAAGAAATGCCCTCTTAAATAGTTCTGTTTGTATTTAAGGTTTCCAGACGCTTTCTCCCCTCAGTTCTGTGTGTTAAATGTATTGTTTCACTGCAATTCACTATAACCGAATACAGCATGCAGAGGCTTCTAAATCTATAAGGCTGCTGTGCAGCCATATCCCATTGTGTGCTGGATGCATAAATATTTATTTAGGGAAATGAGGTGGTGTAGAAGAACAAACACAAGGAGTATTTTATTACACAACATGGCTTTTGCAAAATCTCCATGTCCCATCTTCCATTAATAATGTCCCGGTTTATAAGCTGCATTAAATCAGGAGCCTCTGCAATGCAGGAATATGGCATTAAAATCACAGCAATGTAAAAAAGCCCTGAGTGAGAGCAGAGTTCTCCCCAGTATGGCTGTGTAAGCCATGCAGAGGAATTTAATCAGCAGCACAGGAGAGGGAAGGGGAGCTGGAACACACCAGACCAGGGGTCACAAAGCAGGTACACGGCTCCTCCAGGATGGGAGGCACAAGGAACAGCTGGAATATGGTGCAATTGTGAAAAAATACCAGATAATTATAAGCAGGCAGCGTGTGAAATAGTAGAACTGTGAGAGGAGCCTCAGCACAGCAGGGGCAGGAACTGAAAAGAAACCAAAACTTCAGTTGGAGAGGTGATGGCGAAGAGGAGGAAGGGGTTGTGCTTTATCCCAGGAAAGGGAATTTAAACCTTGGGGGAGGCGGGTTAAGGAAGAGTTCAGGGATTGTTCTCTGCTCACCTCTGGCTCCTTTTGCCCCTCTCCCCTCTCAGATGCCTACGCCAGAGGCTCGGGCTCGTCGACCTCCAGCGCCTGCACGCTGTCAGCCCTCAGCACAATCATGATCTCCCTCACAGCCCGCTCCAGTTTATGACAACAATGACATCGAGGACTTCTTCTTTATAATATAAGCAACATTTAGCTAGTTGTTTTGGAGACACCCAGTACTAAGTAATATTGTGGTTTGAGTACATCTTACTACTGGAAAAAAAAAATGTTTATGCTTCTTTAGGAATGGCATTATACAGTACTTCCTCAAAGCAAATATAGCTTTGTCTGAAGTTTCCTTGGAAACTCTGCAATGCACTGAAAACATCTGTAATACGATGTTACCAAAGCAGTTTACATATGTCCTTATATGCATATTTTTTATTATATATTTAGTGTTTTATAGAATTTTTTAAAGTTAACATATGATGTAGATATTAATTTTTTTCCTCTGCTATAAAATGCTACGGACAACATTATCACGAAAATATTGTTTGGGATTTTTTCCTTTTACGATGGAGAGTTCCAAGTTGTTCTTGGCAAATTGGCTGCAGTTGACTGTACAGTTTTACAGGGCAGAACTGCTCCAGACCCGGATTGGAACAGGCTGAGTTTCACTGGCAGTTCCAGCGACTCCTGTGTTGAACCCAGGGCTTCTCTCACACGTTTCATCCAGAGCTCTGAGCAGGACAAACTCGAAACACTCAGAAGAGCAGAATTTTGGAAAACCATATGGTTTCTGTTTGGTGGTGGACTACAGGACACGTAGCCAATGTCGAGGAGGGGCTGTGAAATTGCTTTGTCTTGATCATAATTAGCATCAAATTGGGTGGGGAAAAGAAGATCCTGCAGAGCTGTGACCTCTGTGGTGACACAACGGGACGGCCGCTGGCCTCGTGCTGGGTGCACCCCCAGCTCAACCCTTTGGAGATGTAATTCCAAGGAGATTCCTCATGTTTGGGGATTATTTCCAAGGAAATCAGAAAGCTGCTCTGGGCTCGTTCTTGGGGACACAACTGCTCATCCTCGGTAACTCCACTCTCCAGACAACACTTGGGAACCTGACCTGGAGCAGGAGCGGGCCTGCCCCGGCTCCAGTTATCCATGGAAAAGTGGGAATCTCCCGGAGATCCCCGCTGGAAGTTTGCCTTTCCTTAGAAACTCCTCCCAGACGCCTGGAGGCAGAACAGAGTCACACCAGAAAACGACAATATCCACACTGGAATAATTCTTCTCAAGAGAAGGACTGTTTGTTACTACAGGGAATTTTGTAAGTTCAGATGGGATAACGCTGGAAAAGGCAATGGAATTTTCTATACAATTTTCAACTTTCAATGCGCTGCAGTGGTATTCTTTTCTTTTTTTTTTCTCCTGATAGCTTGAATTTGCCTGTAACTTGTCTCTTTTGCTTACAAAATAATACAGTTAACTTTTAGACCTTCTAAATATATTTATTCAGTAACTCATAATCAGGATTCCACTTGTGTAAAAGTCAGGGTTGTTGACCAGAGAAATATTGTCAGTATTTCAAGCTGTGTTCCTTTCTTAGTTTGATATGGTTACTTCTATGTAAAAAAAAAATAAAATAAGAAAAACCTTAAAAAAAATCCACAAAACCAAGAAAAATGAAATAATAAAAAAAAGCTTCTGTAGTTTTCTCCCCAGTGTAAATGATATTTATCAGTGATCTAGCAGATGTAATCTTTTTTTAAAGGTATTGGTAATAAATATTCTGTCATTTGTAAAGATACCTGTCTTTCAGGAGCATTTTTCCTCCACTTTTTGTTCTGTCCAGGGAGAAATTTCCCCTCAGAGCCTGCTGAGACTGTTACTGATGTGAAGATTCAAGAGTTGGTTTTAAAAAACTTTGTAAAGGAAAAAAAGAAAAAAAATCTATTTATAAACCTCTGGTCTAATTCTGCTCCCAAAACTGACCAAAAAATGTGAGCAGGTGAATTTGGGGTTTGTTTTGTAGAGCTGTGAGCTGTCCAAGCTCATGGGGATGGAGCATCTCTGACCCTGCGGCTGGAGCAAAGCCCTTCCAGGCACTGCCTCTGCTTATCCTGGCGATTCCTGAGGATTTTGGGAGCACAGATTGAAACCACTCAATCCACCAAGCCGCATTTCCAGTCCTTTCAGGGCAGGGGCTGAACGGTGCTCTCTGCATTCCAGAGGAGCAATGCTGCACTGTGGCCCTGCTTGGGGACTGTAACCCCGCCATGGACCTGTGACAGGCTGTCAATCAACCCCAGAGCCACGCCTCCTGCTGGCCCATTGGCTGGCCACCTCCATTGACCATATATGGCCACAGTTCTAGCAGTTTCTCTGTTCTTTGTACCCTCATTGGTCCGTTTACCCTTCTGTTTCCCTATTGGTCACTGTAATCCTTTTCCCGCCCACACCTTCAGGTGATTGGTTGTTGCTGTTAGCTCCGCCCCTTTGTGGCAGTATATAATCGTGGGCCCTCCACTTTGCCTTGTCTTTGTCCCTGGACCCTTTCAGTGTGAAGTTGACTTAAATTCCCCCTGTAAATGCATACAAAGCTAGATTTAAACAACCAGCTGTCCCAGAGAGCAGCTGCTGCTGGCTGTGGTGTTTGCTGTGACAATGGCGGGGCTCTCTCCTCTTGGGGACACTTCAGGAGGGCTGCAGGTCCCTGCCACCTGCCCACGCTGCAACACACCTCACAACGGAGCAGAAAAATAAACCAGCCCTGCAGCACAACCCTGTTTTTAAAAAGAAAAGTAAAATTGTAATTTCCAGAGGAAGGCAAAGAGCAGCTCATGGGGGTGCTGTCCTGGAGGCAGCAGGGAAGGAGCAGTGAGGGGTTTGGGAGCTGGGTTTGAAGGGAAAAAAAGGAGAAATTAATAATTCTGTGCTGTGGGGGTTTGGGGCTGGAGATCTGCTGTGGTTGTGCCAAAACCTGACACAGCCCTGGCTGTGGCCTGGGATCCTGGACAAATTCCTTTTCCCCCGTGCTGCCTGGAGTGAAGATTTTCCTCCAGGGATCATGACCATGAGGAGGAACTCAGCCAGGAACTGTCCTCATCCTGCACCCTTGGGTCCTCCAGCACTGAGATCACTAAAGGTCAGTGGGCTGGACCTCCAGCCTGGCTGGGGAGATGCTGCTGCTCCTGCTTTACACCACGTTGGATTTATTTACCAGTGTGAGTAGAAGTGTGGCTGCTGGCTCTCCAAGCCATCCAGCCCTCAGGTCCCCTTGAGGACTCATCCTGGAAATACCAAGGACCTGACACGCAAAATGCATTTAAATATATTGCATTCACCTCTGCAATAGCTTGGCATTAATGGCAATGGAATTATATGAAGAAACCTTATTTATTGGGCCACTTGAATGCATGACATAAAATACATTCCAATAAGTGAATTCTCTTTAGTCTCATTTTTAGGATTTTACTAATGAAATTCTGATGTTAGAGTGTTTAAGTTGGTCTCCTCAAATCCATTTAAAGCATGTGCAGGAGAGACATTGGAGGCATCAACGTTATATTAATGAGTTACATTAATTTTGATGGAGCAATGCTACTTCACCCAGATGAGAACTGGCTCATTTATTATAATTATTTTTAGTCTATAGTACCTGGAAGCTCCATTTCTTTAGGCAACTTTCAAAGAACTTATTGGCTGGATCAAATCTTTATTTTTATTCTTCGTTAACGTGTTTGACCCAGCTCCATGGACAGGAGGTTTCTTGGAATCAGAAGGAATTCTGCAAGACCAGGAGAACTTCATGGGCCACAGCCAGGGAGGTCAGAGCCCGGGGTGGAGATTCAGGTGGAAATTCAGTTTTGTTACAAAGCGTAGCAGCAAAGGCCAGGTGAGTGTCCCTGCTCTCATGGTGGCCTTGCTGTGCAGCACTGGGGTGACAGCCCTGGGGGTGACAGCACTGGGGTGACAGCACTGGGGTGACAGCACTGGGTGCTTCACAGCTTTTTTCTTCTTTTTGCAGTGTTTGACCCCTCTTGCTGCATCCACAGAGTTGTGCCAAACCCAGGCTGCATCTCCAGTTGTCACAGCAAGGTAAAACAAACATCCAAAAGATTAAGGTGCCAACCAGAAAAAATGAATCCATTGGCTCTTTTCCCAAGCTTTTTCCCCTGCACAGCCCTTGTGCCATGAACTTCCATCCTGCTCGAGCTGGCACTTTCTGTTTGGTAACAAGGCACCTGGTGGAGGCAAATTCTCATCCCCGCTGGGAGCAGGGACACAGAGAGGTGACACAGAGCCCTCTCCAGGGTTGGTGGGTGACCTCGTGGAGCCTCTCAGAACACGGAGTCATCGAGGACACTGCAGGAGAGCCCTTCAGCCAGGCTGCCCACCTCGGTCTCTGTGGAGCTGGGGCAGGTCCGTGCTCTCTGCAAAGCAAACACCCCTTGGAGCTGGGAGCTGGGGGGCTGGCTTGGGCTGGGGGAGAGCTAAGAGCTCCAATTGGTGCATTTACAGAGGGATTAACCCAAAATGTTTGATGGTTGAGGAGCTCAGAAGCATTGGGTTCAACAGGAGGATTTTCACCCTCTGGCTGAAGCTCTCACTGAGCTGCTCATCCTCTGTCCCTCCAGCCCTGCACCCCCAAATTCTCCCACAGTGGCCACCCCTCTGTAGCCAAGAACAAGGAGCCCAGGAGGAGCTGGAGGGCACAGAGTCATGAAATCAGTAATGCTGGAAGAGACCTCCAGGATCATCAAGTCCAACCTTCAGTCAGATCCCACCACACCCACCAAATCCTATCCCAAAGGGCTCCAAAAGTGGTTTTTGAGCTCTTCCAGGGATGGGGACCCCACCACTGCCCTGGGGGGCCTTCTCTGGGGCCTGGCACTCTGGCAGTGAGGGATCATGGTTTGAGGAACAGGAATTTTTCTGAATATATGGCAGCGAAGTCGTTTATGGTGCCACATCCTGGCAGAGCTGCACAAACAGGGGTGAAGGGCTGCAGAAGGAGGCAGCAGCAGTGGCTGAGCTGCTGGGAAGCCCTGCAGGGTGGCAGGTGACACTGCAGGGACCAGCAGGTGACACTGCAGGAACCAACCAGCAGGTGACACTGCAGGGACCAGCAGGTGACACTGCAGGGTGGCAGGTGACACTGCAGGAACCAACCAGCAGGTGACACTGCAGGGACCAGCAGGTGACACTGCAGGGTGGCAGGTGGCACTGCAGGGACCAGCAGGTGACACTGCAGGGACCAGCAGGTGACACTGCAGGGTGGCAGGTGACACTGCAGGGACCAGCAGGTGACACTGCAGGGACCAGCAGGTGACACTGCAGGGTGGCAGGTGACACTGCAGGGTGGCAGGTGACACTGCAGGGACCAGCAGGTGACACTGCAGGGTGGCAGGTGACACTGCAGGGTGGCAGGTGACACTGCAGGGACCAGCAGGTGACACTGCCGGGACCAGCAGGTGACACTGCAGGGTGGCAGGTGACACTGCAGGGACCAGCAGGTTCCCACGGCCACCACCTGCAGGGCTTTCATCACCTCAGCCCTGTTTACACCGAATTTAGGAACTGAGTGTCCCCAACAAACAACTTCCCTCTCCCTGGTGGCCTCAGCAGGGACCTGGGTCATGTCCTCAGCCCTCCCTGGCAGTGCCACCAGCCTGGTGGCCGTGGTGCCAGCAGGGAGCCTCTGGCTGGTGTCACCCACCAGGGCCAGCTCACCCGGAGCGAGGAGTGCAAGCAAGGCAGAGCTGCTGCTGAGATCCTGAACCTGCCTTTGCAAGCTCACATTTGCCAGCTGCAGCATTAATATCTGCTATTTCTCATGCTCTTAGGTGTGATGCCCCAAGTTGTGGTGTTTTGCACCATTTAATTAAAAACAAACATTATAGGATAATCTTCTAAGCCTGTTTCCTCGACCAGACCATGGAGGAAGAACAACATGCAAAACATCAAACCCCTGTTCCAAGGGGACAAATGGAAATCGAGGTGCTGAGCAGCCCTTCCCCTGAGCAGACAATGAGGGGTTTATCTGTAAGATAAATGTATTTATCAGAGGTAACAGCAAACCCAGAAAGGCTTAAGTCCAGCTTAAGAGCAGGAGCAGAACACTTTGAATTGTGAGGCTGAGCAAGAGCAGCTCTCCAGGAGCCACCCTGCAGCCTCTGTGCGGCTGGGGAGAAACTGCAATTCCTGCAGAGGGCAGAGCCACGGGTGAGCCCGAAACCCAGAAATTCAGAAATTCGGTGTAGGGAACAAAGAACCGGCCTGGAGCCAGGAATGGAGCTGGCAAAGGGGAAACCCGGAGAGGATTTCTGCTGGAGTCAGGAATGGAGCCGGCAAAAGGAGAAACCCGGAGAGGAATTCTGCTGGAGTCAGGAATGGAGCCGGCAAAGGGGAAACCCGGAGAGGATTTCTGCTGGAGTCAGGAATGGAGCTGCCAAAAGGGGAAACCCGGAGAGGATTTCTGCTGGAGTCAGGAATGGAGCTGGCAAAGGAGAAACCCGGAGAGGAATTCTGCTGGAGTCAGGAATGGAGCCGGCAAAGGGGAAACCAGGACAATGCCACTTAACCCTTCTGTTCCTTTTTAACCCTTCTGTTCCTTTTTAACCCTTCTGTTCATTTTTAGCCCTTCCCAAACCACAACATCTGCCAGCAAAGGCAGTTGCAGAGCTGCAGCAGACTGGGACCTGTTGTGGGCAAAGGAAGGAGCCACACAGTGAGGTGAGAATCTCCCACAGCAGGGAGGATGGCAAAATCAGCCTCAGGAATTGCTAAATCCAATGGGGTTAGTGCTCATGGGATTGGACTTGATGGTCTTGGAGATCTTTTTGAGATTTAATGATTCTATCACCCTCTTTGCTCTCAGCCTTACAGGGAAAAAGCAGCACACAAACAAAAGGATTAATTTTAGTTTTTAAAAAGAAGAAAAATTATTTTACCTCGTAATCAATGGGGAAAGGGTCCCGGAATTTGTTGCTGGGCGTTGGGATTGGTGGGAAGAGTTTACTCCAAACGTGGTTTCTGTAAGAAACAGCAGTGGAGGGATGAGAGAGGGTTGCTGTTCCTGGGGGATGAGGGGCCCAAGCAGCAGCACATGCTGAGCCCCAGGAGCAGCCAGCTCTGCCTGCAGCACTCCACTCAGGGATAATTGTTGGGGAACCCTAACTGCTAAGTTTAATATGTGATATTATACACTTTTATTTAAATTATATACTAATTTAAATAATATAGTTTTATAATTTAATTTTGGAAGGTTTTTTTCCTATGGTTTTAGATTGAATGTAGTGTTTATTTGGGGGTTAGTGTTTGTTAGCACAGAAAGTTTAAAATTCATAGCATTCAGGGGTCCAACAGGTGCTGGTCCCCCTTAGGGCTGGGCAGCTGTGCCACTCCTCACAGGACACCGGTGGGCCCTGGGGACAGGCAGGGGACAGGAGGAGGTGGGTGAGGCTGTCCCCATCCCGTGCCAGGGCTTTTGGGGCTGTCTGGGGAGAACTGAACTGCTCTGATCTGTCTGTCCACACTGCTGCTCCCACGGGCTCCGCTGTCAGGTGCCTCATCTGGACAGCCAGGAGAAGCTGCCTCGTGCTCAGGCTTTGCTGTCTGGCCATAAACTGCCAGTGCCTCATGGCAGGAGAGCAACCACAAATACCTGTGTGCCAAGGGAGCTGCGAGCGGGCAGGGGAAGGCACCAGGGACAGCTGAGAGCAAATGGATCTGCTCAGAGCTGTGATAACTCACCCTGCTCACTCCCCCGAGACCCCCCTCGCTGCCTGCCACAGCCTGGGCTCACAGCACAGGGGCTTTGTGACAGCAGAGGGGACTGTTCCTTGTCTTTGGTGCATGCCAGAGCTCAGGTCTCACATTCCTGCTGCTGAACACCCTCGCTGTCTGCAGCCCTGGATAGCACCATGGCCAAAAGGGGCAGGTTTCAGTGGGAACTTGGCCTGAGTGAGGAGTGCTCAGCCCAGAGCTGGTACCCAGGGTCTGCTCTGGAGGAGGCAGAGATGTGTTCAGGCACCAAGGGCAGATCTGCTCCTCTGGCCCCTTTATTTTGTGACAATTCCCCAGCTGATGTCTGCTTAGTTCAGTGCTTATGTTCTTAGGACTATTCTTCTTCCAGAAGCTTTCTGAGTTCTGTCAAGTTTACCTTTATCCTATTACTATTCTCCTGGTGAGGAGGAATAATATTTTCTGTCTGTCAGCTTGGAGCTAAACCTTGCTGGCTGAGCTGCTGCTGCCTTGAAGGTGACATTGATGTTCACTAATTATCAGGTGAAGGGAAGGGCCACAGCACCCCACAGACATGAGCTGTGGGATTCTCCCCTCTGCTGCACAGGATGAGGCTTTGGGAGGGAATTGTACAGCCACAAATGGGAATATGGGCAGGAAAAACAGGGTGTGAGGTGTTTTAGGAGAAATATTTGCTTTTTTTTGTTGTTGAAATGCTGGACACAGCAGAGCCACTGCTGGGTGTAGAGGAGCAGCCAGGCTGTTTGCTGCCCACGCTGGGGTGGGACAGGAAAGCGGCTGCTGCTGGAGCCCAGGAGTGGGGCAGGATGAGTGCCAATGTTGTTTTTGCAGCACCTGGCATCACCTCCGTCACCTCCACTCCTCCCAGCTCTCCTCCGAAGGGTCAGGCCTTTGTGCCCTCACCCAGGGCAGCTTTGCCCTTCACAGCTCCTACGCCTCACCAGCTCTCACAAACTTCTCCAAAGGCCACAGCGCTCCCCCTGCAGCTCGTTTCAGCTCTGATTTATGCCACTGCTGGGCAAAGTACCCAACAAGAGCTGGTTCCACTTGGGATTGGTGTGTTCCTTGTCGTGCTGTTTGCCAAGAAAAGATTTTGATGGAGCCATACCAAAATTATTTATTGAGGCAGCAAAAAGCATAAATTACATGTCACTTGTGGAAGGGGAGCACTTAAGGAAGGTGCACAAATGCCCATGAGAAATGAGGCAGAAGTGTGTCCATGGGGGCTGCTTTGCCCCTCAGGTCGTTGCTGGGGTGGTGCCCTCAGAATGGTTCTGTTCTTTTTTGGAGGTTACTGAAAAGTCAGAGTTATGTGGTTAAAGATCTCGTCACAAAAAGCACCCCAGGTATCTCTGTCTACAGAGGATAGGGCACTGCCTTTGCCCATTGTCACTGCTTGGACCTTCAGGCCTTGGGCACACCCCACGGGACCCTGGTGCCTTAAATCAGCATTTCAGGGTCTGGGTTTTGTGCTGTGTCTGCCTTTCTGAAATTTCCACTCTTCCCACAGGCTGTGACACGGAAAGGCTGGAGATAAACATGAGAAACAAGCAGGAGAAAAGCTCTCCTTGCTCTGTGATGGGATCGAGGCAGTATTTGGTTTAACTCAATGTCAGAGTGCCTCCCCTGAGATTCCCCAGGAGTTTTTCCAGAGCTGGCTGGTGGCTCGTGGGCTGCTGAGGGGTGCAGAAGGGGGGGTACCTGGATGACCACACAGATTTTGGGGTGTGGAGGGCACTGAGCAAGTTCCTCATCCTCCTGTGGGCTCACCTCCAGGAGAAGATGTTATTTCTAGGGAAGTACAATGCTCACTCCTGAAGGCAGAGAGCAAAGCAGGAGAGCATTCAGCTGTGGTTTTTATCAAGACTAACCCCATCAGCCTCAGCACGTGAGTGAAGGGAAGAGCCTGCCCAAACAGCCCCAGAGGGCCCCTTTGCATGGCAGCACTCCTCCCAAATGGTGGGCTTTAACCCTGATGCCTGCAAATACGCAGAAAAATTTATGGAGCTCTTTGCTGTAATGAAATTCCTTATAATGGCTGAAATCACACAAAATTTGAAACGATTCTGTGGCTTGAATCACAGAGTGCACTTCATGAATTTTCAAGAGCAGTAAAAACAGGGAGTACTAATGAAACTGTGATCTAGGAAACCTGCTCGATTTTTCTTTTTTTAATATCTGCAGGTACAACCCCGTGTTTCATCTTCTTACACTTGCCCATCCTCCCAGGGCAGGCTGGGGATTAGAGAAGGAGCAAGGAGCAGCAGGGAAGGGTGGAATAAGGTGAGCAGCTCCATGAAATTCAGAGTAGCAGGGAGGTAAAATTTTCATCATGTTGGCAAAGAGAGAAAGTAATGAGCCTTTGGGTGTTGGGGAATTTTATACTGGAGAGAAGCTCCTGGGAGCAACAAGGTATCAGCAAGCAGCTGAACCTGGAAAAGCTCCCTGAAATTTGGATTAAAATCATATAATGCATTAGTACAGCATCTCCAAGTTGAGTAGAATTGTACCCTGGATTAATTTCTCCCCCTGTGTGTGTTCCAGGATCTCCAAAGGGGATAAATGTAATATTCAAATGCTGTCAGAACCACAGGAAAACATGGAGCAAACTGCTGCTAGCTGGTGTTGGTTCTGCTGTCCCAAAGAGAGAGGAGAGAGCTGGAGAAGGTGCTGGAGCAGGGGAGACCTCCAGCTCCAGGTCAATCCATAAAAGAATCATGTAAGTAAGAGAAACTTTGGGATTTTCAGCAAGACATCAAGGCTGCAGAGCTGAGGACAAGTGTGTGACACAGGGATTGTCAGTGACATTTTTTATAAAAAATCCTTTGCCAGAATCTTTTCTCCTGAGAAGCTGGGAAGCTCCAGCTTCTCCATGTTTTGCTACTTTGGAATGTGGTTTGGAGAATTGTTTACCCAGCATGTGAAATTGTTTTTAATTAATGACCAATCACAAGTCCAGCTGTGTTGAGGCTGTGAGCAGTCACAAGATTTTATTATTCATTCTTTGCTAGCCTTCTGATGTCTCCTTTCTCTTTCTTTGGTGTAGTTTTGGTGTATAATTTCTTTTAATATATATCATAAAATAATAAATCAGCCTTCTGAGAACATGGAGTCAAGATTCTCATCTGTTCCCTTGTCATGGTTGCCTGCAAATTCCACAGGGATAAACTCCCTGAGCTGCTCCTGCCAGAACCCTCCTGAGCAGAGCCCTGAGAACAGGTCCCACAGGACAGAGTTCAGTTTTCCTCTTGCAGCATCCTGTCCACAACACCTTTATTGGATAAAGGAAACACAGCAGGGACAGGAAAGCAGCCAAGGATGCATCAGGATGAGCAGCAAATAAAAAGGCACTAAAGAAATTAATAGGGAATTAGCACTTCCATTAAGGGGAGATGTGTTTATTGTGGACTGGTAATTGCTGTGTGTTTCAGGGAGAAACTTCTAATTACATGGAGCCTTTAATCCATCACTTATGATTTCACTGTCACAGACACAAATCCAAAGTGTAGCTGGGCTTCCTCACTGTATATTAGGGGAGTTTTGGCCTTTGCTACACAGCATCCAGAGCCAGAGTATAACTAAAAATAAATTCAGTATTTTAAATACTCAAACACCAGGGGTCTAGGTATTTTGGCCATGAGGGATGCTCTGAGCAGCTTTCACCAGGGATGAATGAAGATTGCTGGGGAAATCACTGACCCAATCAGGTGCATTGAATGAAGAAATGAGATAAGGACAAACAGATTTTAACAAATTTTAACAAATTCACCTCACTCAATATATGGGTTTGTTGTATAAGATTAAATTGAATAGCTCTCTTACCCCACCAGTTTTGCTGAATGTTGTTACTGATAATTAATGAGGCTGATTATTTTTGCTTTGTATGTTTAGGCAAACTCAGCTTTTGCTCAGAATTAAGCAAAGCTTGTGACATTCCCCCACACTAGTTGGATACCTGGTCCTTGGTTATATTGTAATAAAAAAATTGCTAATACTTACATTTGGCATATTATAGCAACAAGCAGCAATGTGCAGGACGTGGACACACAGAGCAGAGTGAGAATCCAGGCAATGGAATTCTCCAGTTTATTTTGCCCTGAATTTCAAGGGAAAAAAAAGAAATTAAATGTATTATTTTAGTACAGATTATTTGAAATGTGTTTAGAGTTTAAATATTGTAAATATTTCATTAGATGTTTAATGTGGTTGTATTCAGATCACAAATTAACATGCAGAGTTTGAAGACTTGATACCTAGAATAAGAAACTAAATGCAGAGCTTCCATGGCACTGAATTTCTGATTTCAACAATAATTTTATTTTATTTTGAAATAAAGGAGAGAACAAGTGGCTGAGAAAGTGGCAGGAACCTGTATTGTGCTAATGAACTGCAACAAGCCCCTAAAAATCCCTTTCCATGAGAAAAACTGGATTAAGTGATCCTGTTCTTGGATATTGTTGATATTTAAGTAAATTTTTAGGGAAGACCAAATTGGTTTTGCCATCAGAATGAATTTTCCATGTTTGCTGTGTGAGCCAGGTGGGGAGGTCAAGGGGATGTCTTGGAGAAAGGAGGCAAAACACTGAAAATGTGAATTCGTGGTACAGGAGCGGAAATGTAGTAAACAGGAGTGCAACAGAGTATTTTTTAAGTGAAAACAAGGAAGTTGAGAAACTCCAAAGATAAGAGCAAAGGAGGATGTCTAAGAACAAACAGTTGATAACGTGCAGTGATAAAGGAACTGTTATTTCCACAACAACTTGGTCAGCAAGCAGGAAATACAAAAAAGCATGGGGCAAATATCAGGCCCCAAAGATGCTAAAATCATGTTCTTTTTTTCTCCCAGCATTTGAGGGGTGAGATAATTTCAGTAAATTAAACTCAAATTCCTGTTTTCCTGTTTCCTATTAGAATTTTGTGATGTTGGGCACGCTCCTGATTAGGCAGCATTTGCTCCCCAGCAATGGGGATGCTAAAAGATGCTAAAAGAATGTTCTTTTTTCCCTCAGCATTGAAGAGGTGAGACAATTTCAGTGAATCAATGGCTGATGTGGCTGCTCATATTTATTTCCAGCATGAACATCACAATGAGAGCAGGGAAAAACCTGAAAAAACTGCAGTGATGCAAGAAAAGGCCTTGAGTTTAAAGCAATCTCTGGAAATTTCACAAAGCATTGCCTAAAACCAATCCTCTTGCAAATAGTTTATTTTTAATAGAACAGATTTAAATCCCCTTGGCATTAACAAGTCAGGATTTTCCTTCAAATCCCCGTTTTCCTGTTTCCTGTGAGAATTCTGGGCAGGCTCCTGATTAGGCAGCATTGGCTCCCCAGTTAGCAGTGGGATATTGGGAATTCTCACCAACATAAATGGTGTCACTCCAGTCACTCCAGACTCCTGGGGCCCGGCAGATGTGGTTGAGGTTGGCCCTGATGCTGATGGAATATCTGCTGCTGCCATCCACCCGCAGCTGGAAACTGCTGGAGGAGACTCTCAGGATCTGTGAGGAACACAATTTGTGCTGTCAGAGATTAATTAAGACTCAACCATTCAGAAAACAAATTTAAACTGAGTTTATCTTTTTATTGTTTTTATTAACTGGGAGCTGCTGGCCTTGCTTTGCAGCTAAGAGTCCCATTTTCATAGGTGTAACTTCTCCTAACACACCAATATTGCAGGGAAAATCCCTGGGAAAAGCCTCATTTCTCCATTCCTCTTCCAGATTCTCAATGCAGCATTTTCTAGATGGTAAAAACTGTTCTGAGCCCAGATGCATAAGCTGAATAAATCCAATTTTATCCTGCTTTCCCAAGTTCCTTGGGGACGGTTTGCTGCAGATTGAAAAGGCATTGAGGAAAAGAGGAAGGCACATTCCAGCTGGAGAGGACAGGAATGTTAGATAATCTTGGATGCTGGAGCAGCAATTACCTGCTTGTTACCTGACTTCAGGTTGATGAGATAAAATTCATATTCAAAACATTCCTCGTGGAAAGGAGAAATTGGCTTCTCCCACACGGCCAGGAGATCGTTTTGCTCCAGGGATATGCTGATATTTCTGGGAATATTCACTTTCTCTGCAAAAAGAGAACCATACAGGTGAGTTATTTATAGAGACAAGTTTAAATACTAAAAACTGAAGCATTTTATAACCTGATAGTGTTTCCAAGTAGGACCTATAATTATTGAATTTATTCCCTTTTTGGACTGAAAAGATAAGGAATTAAGAGGAATAACTACATTGCTGGTAATAGTTATAGGATAACAGTTTGGAAAATCCACTTAAAAGTTTTGGAAATTTAGATTACCGGGGAAAGAGGAATTTATTAAATTATCTTCCACAGAAGTATTAAATTAATGATAGAATAGTTAGAAAAATTTCATTTCCAGGAAGAAGAAAATGACAATGTAGCCAAGAAAGTTATTGAAAAATGGAAAAAATTCAAATGAATTCAGCCACTGTTATGGGGATGATTTCTAAGAAGAAAATTTGCAATTTTTTCTCCTAGTGAAGTGATAAAAAAGAGAACTGTTATCTGTTTAAAAAAAGGAAAAGGTATGGAACTAATTTGGGAAGGTAAATTATTTGTGTGGGTGAACGATGATAGACAATCATGGCTGATATTCCCTTTTATTCCAGACTCAAAAGCCTTCCTTTACAGGACAGGGATTAACTTGAATACCACTTGGTTCACTCCTTTTAAAGGAAGGCTGCAAAATTAAGGGTAATAAAAACAGTGTTTTAAAGTATATTGACTAAATCAACTGAAAATTAATATTGGAAATAATGCTTTAGCTAACAAACAGAAAACAAATTGCCTTTACTAGCTTTTAGCTTTGCAATTCCATAATTTAAAATAGATGGTTAAAATCAAATTTAGCTCAAACAATCCAGTTATTTCTTCCAATTCCCTTGAGATGACTATACAAAATCAACACATCCTTTCACCTGCATCAAGAACCACTCAATCCAACAGAGCTTCCTCACATTTTGACAATCCTGCCAGACATTTTTGGTATTTTTTTAATGTATTCCTACTCACCAATGGCATTTTGGTTAAATAACTGCTGGAAAGGCTTGATTGCAGCACGTTTGCTGGAGCCATTAATGTGAATGACAATGAGGTTGTCAATCTCACCAGGTTTAATCTGAGTACTTGAAAATCTGCACTCAATATTCCTGCTCCACTTGTCTTTGCTGTAAGTGGGACATTCCTCTGTGTGCGTCTCATACCTAAATTAAAATGCTGGTGAGACTGGGTGCTCTTAAAGAAATTCACTGCTGGCTGGAGAAGCAGCAAAGACCAACCTGTAAAACAGGAAATATTTGGTGTCTTCTGGAGCCCCTTGGCCAGGGAGCCAGCTGCAATGGAGAGAGACATTGCCGGGGATGGTGACATGGGTGACACAGGACAGGTTGGTGACAGAGGTCTCTGCAGCACCTGGAGAGGCAAGAAATTACAGAGCAGAAAGAAAATTTCACTACAAAAATCATAACAAGTTCCTGCTGCTAAAACACTTTGATTCCAATTTGGGCCATCGTAGCCGTGTCTGTTGCATCCAATTCTCCTTTTTGATTCCAGTTTGGGCCATTGGAGCTCTGTATGTTACATCTAATTTTCTTCCTTTTTTTCCAGTTTGGGCCATTGTGGCTGTGTCTGTTGCATCCAATTCCCTCCCCATCACACAGCTCTGTGCCTTGGGAAGGATGAAATTCCCAAGCAGTGAGTAAAGCTGTGCCACTCAGCTCTGTGTATTTTATGTGGAGCAAGGCAGCAATATCCTAGGTGCACCATGCTAGGTTAACTCAGCCTTAACAAGGCATTGTTAGAAAATTTTATAGGTGGTGTTGACATTTTGCACCTCCAGATTGTACTCCAGGCTCCACTGCAGCAGGGAAAGGTCTGGATCCTTTAAATCCTCTTGTAGCAGGTAGAGCAGAAAACGCCGTATTTTTATTTTAAAGAACTAAACCTGTCACCTTTTAATGTTTACTCCACAGGCTGGGGCAGAACACAAACCGCAGGCCTTCCCTGGGTTTTCCTACCTGGCAGAGGTGGGAGGTTTCCCTCCACCCAGTCGCTGCTCATCGGGAGGCCCTCCTGGAGGAGCAAGGTGCGCACGCGGGCGGAGAAGCCGTCGTGAAGCGCCGCCGTCCGCACGCTGTGAGTCCTCCTGGTGTCATACTGGAAACAGAAAATATCCAATAACCACAGGGGATGGGAGGCAAAATAAGGCACCTGCAGAGACTGAGCCACGCATTGGGGTGAGCTCAGTGAGCTGAACGGGGAGCCAGTGCTCAAAGCCAGGATCCATCCTCCCCTCAAGATGGAAACTGCAATTGCCAAGGCTCGTCCTGGCAGAGCTGTGTCCACAAGGATGGCTGAAGGGAATCTCTGCAGTTCCCAAAGCATGGGTTTAGATAAAAAGGAACAGCAGGGATTTAGCCTTCTTAAGGATTCTTGATTTATTTTTTTCTCTTACCTCTTCTGGCTCAGGGCTCAGGATTTTCACATCGTATCTAATGGTGGAGTTGTTTTGCTCCTGAGCAGGGTTTGGCTCCCAGTGTAACAGCACTTGTGCTAATGCAGAGACTGTGAGGGTGAAGTTAACAGGTGGCAAAACCTGGACTGGAAAGGAGAAAACAGAAATATCCATCAGTGTCCAATGCAGTGAATTGTTTAGAGCAATACCTGTTTGCAAGCAGTGAGCAATACAAGCAAATAATTTCATTTTAATTTTATGTTCTCTCAACAGCTCCTTATAAAATATTTCTAATATTTGACCAAAAAAAACTTTAAATAACCAAAACCCCATCAAATAAGAGTTTATTAAAACTTAGCTTGAAAAATGAAATTTTTACAACAGTTTCAGCTTGAAAATTACTGTGATATATTACATTTGGCTTGTTAATTAGGTTCAGAGTTTTCATCTTGGTCCTCATTGTCACACAGGGCTGATGGAGTGATCAACTGCATGAACAATTCTCACCCCCATCAGCTTGCAGGAGAGGGCAGCATGGGGGGCTTTCAAAGAGAAGGCTGACAGCCACAAGAAGTTGCATGTGAGAGCAGAACCAAAATGATGAACAGAGGAATTAAGCACAAATGGAAGAAAACACAGAAGGATGGGAAGGATAATTTAAAATGACAGGGCAAGAAGGATTCCTGGAGCTCCCTTGGAAATGAGGAGGAGCTCATGCTGGGGGAAATGTTAGCATATAAATAGCAGGGCAGTGAAATAATCAATCTGCTCCCCTCCAGTTCTTCAGAGCCTGCTCTCCCCTGTTTGCCAAACCCCAGGCAGCTGAGGGCCATCAGCACTCCTGGGAGTGCCCAAGGCCAGGCTGGATGTGACTGAGCAGCCTGGGACAGTGGAAGGTGTCCCTGCCCATGGCAGGGGGTGGAACTGGATGGGAATTAAGGTCCCTTCCAACCCAAACCATTCTGGGATTCCATGATCAGCCCTCACTTCTCTTCTCCTGTGATTCCAACCTTTGATGTCCAGGAGTTCACATTGCAGTAGGAAAACTGCCCCAAAAAGGCTCAGAAAACCTCAACACAAGTTGTGTCCCCATGACTGGAGATTCTTTTCTCCCACAGCAAACCAGGCAGCAACTGGGAACAGTCTGGGTCGGGGCACAGTCCCAGGAAGCAGGACAGCCATGGTCACCCCTGCTCCATGCCATCCCAGGGACTGCTTTATCCACATGTAGAACAGTGCCCAGCACAGAGGGACCTTGGGCACCCTCCAGGGCACCGCCCTGGCAGCTGGAAACTCCTCACCTCCTGCACCTTGAGGTGTGTTTGCTGTCCAGAGGAGGAGCAGGAAAACCGGCATCCCACTGGCCATCATCTTTGGGTGGTGGATGGGCACAGCCAGGCATCAGCCCACCAGCCTTGGCACCATTTCACAGGAGCTAAAAATGAACACAAGCCAAGGGTTAAACACCCAGCCCATGGATCACAATCTATCCCCATGATCAAAGGAGTGAAACTGCTGCCTTGCAGGGATAGGTTCTTCCTTTCTTGCAGGAAAATGCTTCTTGTGGGAGCTAAATTTAATGTAGGTACCACCAAGCACATTTCATCTTGGTCCCTTTGCCAGCCCTCTCTGAAAAGCTGCTGCTTTCAAACCTTCATGTGGGGATGTTCAGGGCATCCATGGAATTAGAGCATTTCTCCATGGAAGGTGAGTCAGGTTCATGTAGACTGGCTTTGGGGAGAGTCCCATTTCCTCCAAGAACAGAAATAACCATATTTTAGTTCCCACTTTATATAAAATAGCTGTTTACTGGGATTTACTGTCTAGTTACTCCTGCAATAAAGCTCTCTAAAGACACAGCCACTGCTCACCTCAAGGCTAATTCTCCACCATTAATTATTGGTGTAAGGGAAACTGCTTTGTTTGTTTCTAATTTCAATGAACAACAATTTTTAATGCTTAAACCCAGCATTTTCTTATGGATAGTTTCATGAATTACTGGGAGAAAAAAAAAATCGCAGTGTAATCATTCATGTATAACCTAATATAAAAATGGGCATTCAGAACAGCAGCTTTGCAAAATGTTCTTACTGAAGAGAAATGCACCCCCCCGGCCCAATCTCACCACCCCCCTGGGGCACTACAGCAATTGCTCACATGGAAAACATAATATTTTCCAATGCTAATGAGCAGGAATAACCCAGGGACTGGAAGCACTCCCACTGATCACAGTTGGAATAATTCTGCTGTACAGTAACTATTTTTCAAAATGCAGTCTGAGTGCTGAGTTCATTAAAATGACACATCATCTACAGTAGAGTGTGTTTTTAATGTCCAAGTCCCTCATTATCTATATTCCCATTTTGTGCCTCTCTGCTTTCCTGACAGCCCAAATGTGCACAAGGCCAGCTGAAACTCAGGAGTTTGCTAATGGATTGTTCCTGGGGAGCCAGAGTTTGATTTTGTGTATGTTGGATTATGGAATGACATCTTGGCCAGGCATTTTGGTTCTCCCAAAATGTAGCAAGTTACAGACAAGGGGACAAATATTCCTTACAGCACACATTTATGCCTGCACAAATTACTGGCATCAGGCTTTCTTTGCTGCTTCAGGAAACATCCTTTCATTTACCTGATGAGACCAGTAAATACTCTAATATTAACTTTTCTCTATGTTTAGAAGTAAAAATTCATTATGCTCACATTCTTGAAAATAAAAAACAACTTTGGGAAAGAAGCTTCATTAGTTTCACTGCTGAATTCACTCTTTTTTTCCTAAAAAAAAGCAATTACTTCAGTACATAATTTAAAAAAATCTTTTAAAAGCCTCATGTTTTGCAAGTGCTTAGCATTCACATCTACTTGAATAATGTCAGTGTGTTGGTTTCAGGCATTATTGTAACTACAAGAGCTGACTGTCCCTTGGGTTTATTTAAAGTGGGTTTGGCTACCTGTGGATTTTTTTTTTAATTCGTCCACAAAAAGTTAAGGGTTCTGATTTTCTTTTCCCTATACTTCCAAAAAGATCCTAAAGATTTTTTTTTCTGCCTAAAAGCTCACATGTATTAGATCTTATATTTTCTGTGCAGCATGTTACTGAACTGAAACTGGATATAAAATGTTACTGTAATTCAGATGAGTCCTAAATTATTATCTTGTTCTTTTCAGTTTATTTTTTCTTGCTTTGTTTTCCAAAATGCTATTTGTCTTTTTCTTGCTGCCAGACTAAGATTGATAGAAATACACCTTGCAGAAGCTGAATTGCAGAAATACACCTTTTGGAAGCTGTATTTCTGCAGCTATGTAAGACCACAGCCCCTGAGAACAAACTGCAGTCTGTGATATCCTGTTTCATGGGAGAAATTGCTGAAAAGAGAATCCAAATAAGCGTGTGCAAGTAAAGATGGTAACTAGAAGGCTACAGGAGGATTGTGCTCCTCACAAAAATGGATCTGGTAAGTTTTCAGGACAAAGTTTTGATTATGTTTTGGTTATATAAGTAATAAGCAGAGGGTAAAGGCGAATATTCCTTTGTGCAAGGAATACATTCCTTTTAGAAGGACAGTAGAAATCCAAAGCACAAAAACCAGCCTCCTAAAAGTAATGATTTTCTCCCTTACAGCTGAGGTGTCCCAACACCTCACAAGCAATAAAAAGCAGCAGATTCCCGGTGCTTTTCCCAGTGCAAACTGACTTTGCAAAGCAGGACCTTGGCAGTTGCAAAGCAGGCACGAGGCAGACCCAGAGCACAGGGAGGTTACCTGGGCATCTCGGAGTCCTGCCAAGAGCTGGGTCTGTTTGTTCCCCGTCCCCTGGGTGCTCTCCCTCTGGGTTTCTTTTATAACTGCTGCCTTCCAAGCACCAACAGGGCTGGTACCTCAGAGGAGATGGCAGAGGACAAGTGAGATAAGCACGCCTTGAAAAAGGGAACTGTGGATTTAACCACAGGGTGGAAGGCTGCATACAGGCACGGTCCAGCCCAGAAATGGGGTTATGTTATTTATATACAATGGTCTGAGAGTTCTTTGATGACTTTTCAAGAGCAGGAATGTGATGACTGACTGCAAAGAAATAACCTACAGCCACACTGCTGATATCCCAATGTGTTCTTCCCCTAGAAAATCAAACCCAGACATTGCTGGAACACTGTGCGTGTTTTGTCCAGATTTTTTTTTTTAATGCCATCTTGTCCAAAGCTCTGGCCATACAGCCATGTAGCATTTTGGGAAGTTACTGGTACCAGCTTCTAATATTGTGCTGAGAGCGTTGAGCTGAGATCTTTGGTTGGATAACTTCTGCATGGCCCAGAGGAGCTGTGGATGCCCCATCCCTGGAAGTGTTCAGGGGTGGATGGGGCTCGTGGAAGGTGTCCCTGCCCATGGCAGGCAGTTGGAACAAGGTGAGCTTTAAGGTTCCTTCCAGCCCAGCCCATTCCATGACTCTGTGATGGTATTGCAGGCTCACAAACGGGAGAGGGAACAGAATCCAACCCAGGGAAGAACATGCAGGAAGAGGGGCTGTATATGAGTTATAGGAAGGATGAGAAGAAGGCTAATGACTCACCCTCATTAACAACCTGGCATTCCAGTTATTAATGTGCAGGTGACTCAAGTTTGGAGGGGTGAATGCTTTGGGGCTTAGGACACAATTAAAGCTCCTGCCAAACTGGTGAAAATGGGTGTAATTCAATGTGGGCAAGATCTCAACTGCATTTAGACATTATCAAGTGCACATTAATAGCTGTAAATAATCAGTTATCACTCATATCACTGATATCTGCTCCACAGAATAGGATGGGGGTTTGGATCAGGAGGAATCCCCATCCCTGGGGCAATTTAAAGCTCTGTGGATGTGGCACTTGGGGACAGGGTTTGGTGGCGAGCCTGGCAGTGCTGGGGAGCAGCTGGATTGATGATCTCAGAGGGCTTTTCCAAAATGATGTCTTTGTGATTTCTATGATTCAAACATTTAAATGCTACCAAATTCCTTCTCAGGAGGAGGGGCAGAGAAGAAACTCATCAATTCCATCCCAGTTATTTTCCCCCCTGCTAGAACTCGTTTTCACATTGTAAGTCCTTTTTCTCTAAACCAAGAGAAAGCCACGGTAAATATTTTATATCTTTTATTGAGTGCTGTGTCCAGTTCTGGCCCCTCAGTTTGGGAAGGACCTTGGGACGCTTGAGCGCATCCAGAGGGGACAACAAGGCTGGAGAGGAGATGGGAACACAAACCCTGTGAGGAACCCCTGAGGGAGCTGGGGGGCTCAGCCTGGAGAAAAGGAGACTCAGGGCTGCCCCCATCACTCTCTGCAGCTCCTGAAGGGGCCTGTGCTCAGCTGGGGCTGGGCTCTGTCTCCAGGCACTGACACAACCAGAGCACACAGCCTCGAGCTGTGCCAAGGATAGACGCAGGTTAATATAATATCCAATTGGGATATCCAATAGGTTTGATATTAGGAAAAAGTTTTTTACAGAAAGGGTGATAAAGTTCTGGAATGATTGCCTGGGGAGGTGCTGGAGTTCCCATCCCTGGGTATGTTTAACAAAGCCTGGATGTGGCACTGGATGCCAGGGTTGAGTTGAGCTGTTGGGGCTGGGTTGGACTCGATGACCTGGAAGGTCTCTTCCAACCGGGTGATTCTGTGAATTCGTGAGGGTTTTTATGAATATCTCCCGGCTGAGCACTGTCGGGTCGGTCCCGCTGAGGGAGCGGGGGCGGAGCGGGGGCGGAGCGGGGGCGGAACGGGGGCGGAACGGGGGCGGAACGGGGGCGGAACGGGGGCGGAACGGGGGCGGAACGGGGGCGGAACGGGGGCGGGGCGGGGGCGGAGCGGGGGCGGAACGGAGGCGGAGCGGGGGCGGAGCGGGGGCGGGGCGGGACCCGGCCCGGCCCCGGGGCGGTGCCGATCCCCGGTGGTGCCGCCTCACCGAGCCCGGCCCCGGGGCGGTGCCGATGCCCGAGCCCGGCGCCTCTCTGAGCTCATCGGCCGGCGCCGCCGAGCATCCGGGAGCTGGGCCCCGGTGAGTGAGGGGGGCGGCGGGCCGGGGCGGCCGTGCCGCGGATGTGGGCTGAGCTCTGGGTTGTGCCCCGCAGGGCCGGGCTGCGGCTGCTGCGGCGGCGGCACGGCGGGAGCGGCTCCGGCACCGGCACCACCATGAGGCTGCAGGCGCCGCAGTTCCAGGCGCTCTTCACGCCGGGGCTGCGCAGCGTGGCCGGTGAGTGCGGGGAGAGCCCGAAAATGTCCCTGAGCGCAGCCCCGGGGTGCTTCGGGTTGGGAGGGAGCTCAAAGCCCATCCTTGCCATGGCAGGGACACCTTCCACTGTCCCAGGCTGCTCCCAATCAGCCCCAATGTCCAGCCTGGCCTTGGGCACTGCCAGGGATGCAGGGCAGCCCCAGCTGCTCTGGGAATTCCATCCCTGTCCCTCCCCACTCTCACAGGGAAACCTCACTCCTGGACCCACCCTCCCTCTCCTTATTGCCCTTGCCCTCGTAAAAAGTGTCCCCGGACATTTTTCTGCTCCCAGAGCCTTCTCCAGGCCGAACAGCCTCAGCCAGTCTCCAGGGACGTGTCAGAGCTCGTTTTTCCCTTTGTAGGCCAATTCCATGATGCTCTGTTGTTCCTGGAGAAATTAGGGCTCATGGCTCACTGTTCTCTGCTGTAAATATTCTGAATTATTTCCCCTTGTCAGCCCCTGACTGTTCAAAATGATCCCCAGGATGAATTAGAGACCTGCCAATAGTTAAGTTTTCAAAAAAGCTTCAGAAAAATAAATTAAAATGACAGGGAAAACACCTGTGGGTGCTCAGCTGTGCCATGAATTAGTGCGTTTTGCATGAAGCTGTGAGTTATTTGCTGCTTCCTGAACATTTGAGTGTTTCTTCCTACATCTGTGATTTAATTTTGTGAGAAGGCAGGTTATGGCTGATTGTGCCATGGGTTTATTGCTGTTTGGTTTTCCTTCCCTCCCCAGAACTGTTTGAGAAGAAGAACTATGAGCTGAGAATAGCAGGAGGGGCCGTGAGGGATTTACTGAGCGGAGTGACGCCACAGGACATCGATTTTGCCACCACAGCCACACCAGCAGAGATGAAGGAAATGTTCACAGCAGCTGGGGTTCGTCTGATCAATAACAAAGGAGAAAAACATGGAACCATCACTGCCAGGGTTGGTTTGGGATTTGTTTGGCTCTTTTTTACCTGTATGTGGATGTCCAGTAGAAAATTTGCTCCTTAATTGTTGAAGTATCACAGCAAGAGTTTAAATGAGACCCTGCTTTAAAGCCTGGAGTGATTTTTTTGATTATTCATTGTAGAATTCAAGAATTACCATATTTTAATGCATGTAACCCATTCATGCTGCTGTGTCATCACCAGAAAAAACAATGGCTGCCCACACATGATCCTAATGTTTCCTGCTCCTGATTTCCTCTGCCTTGCTCTTAGTCCCTCTCCTGCAGGAAGATTTCTGTAGGCTCTGTAGAAAATAAATAATGTCAGGATTATTTTCAGAGTTTCCTATTTCTCCACTCTGTATGAAAACCCTGCACACGTTGCTGTGCATGTGTCCACCCACCGGACACAAACAGAGGGCTGAAAAACTGAGCAGCTTTTGCATTTAATTTCATTTCATGTCATTTCATGTCGTGGTTGTGTTGAAGTAACGGTGTCTGTGGGATTTGCAGCTCCATGAACAGAATTTTGAAATTACCACTCTCCGCATAGATGTCGTCACCGACGGGCGGCACGCAGAGGTGGAGTTCACCACGGACTGGCACAAGGATGCCGAGAGGAGGGACCTCACTGTCAACTCCATGTTTTTGGGTAAATTTGACAAACACTTATGTAGATGAAGCAGTGGATTTGAGTTTTGCCAGGGAATTCTGTCTGTGTCAAAGGTCTATAAATGCATGAGATGATCTGACAGACCAGCTCAAATCACACAACTTCTCATTTCCAAATGAGAGTGGTTCACTGTGGCAGCCACATTTGTAAATTGATATTTTATTTTTCTTTTTTTTCTAGGTTTGGATGGGACACTCTACGATTTCTTTAATGGCTATGATGACTTGAAAAACAAGAAAATCAGATTTGTGGGGAAGGCAGCTGAGAGAATACAAGAAGATTATTTAAGAATCCTGAGATACTTCAGGTAAGAGGCTTTGCCTTCCCTTGATAAATAAACTGTATAAAGCTTCTAAAACATGCAAAAAGATACCAGTGATATAAAGAGTTATAGTTGTCATATTTCCTTTCCAACCTAAATTATTTTCTGATTGTAAGTGGAATAAGTTGTATAATTGTAAGAATTATTTTAATTCTTTTTTATTTGTTTTTAATTGTTTTTAATTATTCTTACAATTGTAAGAATAATTGTAAGGTTTTCTAATGTAACATCCAGGGGTTTTTTTTGGCAGATTTTATGGAAGAATTGCAGAGAAACCTGGAGATCATGAACCTGTTACACTGGAAGCAATTAAAGAAAATGCCAAAGGCTTGGCTGGAATATCAGGAGAAAGGATTTGGGTGGAACTGAAAAAAATTCTGCTTGGAAACCATGTCAATCATTTGGTTCAGCTTATGTATGAACTGGATATTGCCCAGTACATAGGTAAAGGGAAATGAAGGTTGATTTCCTACTCCTATATCTTATACAGAAAGAATTTTGTGGCAAATTGAGATCAAACCTGGGTTTACAGAGAAATCAGATTTTATTTCATGCTTTGCTAAGACCCCTTTTTCTTACTAACACTTCTTTGCACTTTTTGTGTGTTTTTAGGGCTACCACTCGGTGGGAATTTAGAGGAATTTGCCAGAGTCAGTAAAAACATCCAAAATCTGTCTCCAAAACCCATGACTGTCCTGACATCCTTGTTCAAGGGGAAGGATGATGTCACAAACCTGGACCTGAGGCTGAAAATCTCCAAGGAGGAGAAAAAAACCTTGGCCTTTTCTTGGTGAAGCACAGGCAGGAGTTAACCAAAGGCTCGGGGCCAGAGCCACTCAGACCGTACCAGGACTTCCTGATGGACGTGAGTGGAGTTCACATTCACTGGGGCTTCACAGGGAGCTGAATCCATTGCAAGACATTCCTACAAACCAGTCCTGCTGGCTTTCAGCAGTTCTGAGCACCCTGTGCTCTGGGGCACTTTGTGGACTGATTTCAAAGTCAGTCAGGCTGGGAAATGTCACCTTCATTTCCTTGTGACCTTACCTGGGCTGGCAGTTTGCTGTGTCCCCTGCTGAAATACAAACAGGAGCTGCACCTCAAGGAGAATTTGGCTTTTTACTGTGAAATGCAGCTCTGAATGGTGAATAGAAAATCAGTGCAAGTCCTGGTGTTCTTCCCAAGGCAATTTTTAGGTGATTTTGAGGCAAATTTTTAGGGGATTTTGGGGATTTTTTGGCAATTCTTTTGCATAATTTTTGGGGCAATTTTATGAGTGATTTGGGGGATTTTTATAGTGACTTTCAGGCGATTTTTAGGTGATTTTGAGGCAAATTTTTAGTTGATAAAAAATTTTGAGCAATTTTTTCATGATTTTGGGGTGGTTATGGAGCAATTTTTAAGTGATTTTTGGGATGATTTTGGGGATTTTTATGGTGATTTTTGGAGTGATTTTGGGGATTTTTATAGCGATTTTCAGGCGATTTTTAGGGGATTTTTGGGCAAATTTTGGGGTGATTTTGGGGTAATTTTGGGGTGATTTTTTGGAGTGATTTTGGGTGATGTTCCTTAGGCAACCTGGGATGTTCTTCCACCACAGTGAGGTCATTTCCAGCTGAATTCTGCTGATCCCGAGGGCAAGCAGCAGTGCCCAGGGCCACCTGTCTTCCTCAGGAAGGATGATGGATAGGGATCCCAGCTATTACCTGGCATTCAGGGAGTCCCCAGGGATCTCCCAGAGCCTGCAAAACTCAGTTTTAACACCTGTGAGGCAGGAGAGAGCCTTGCTCCCATAGTCCCAGCTTGGCCAAGGTCTTGCCTAACATGGATAATGGGAATAGCACAGTGCTGAGCACACTTGGAGCTGCTTCTGCTGTTTCATACTGAAAGCTCTCTTTTTTTCCTTTTTTCTCCCAGTCTAGGGAAGCCAACACCAACTCCAAGATCTTTGAGCTCCTGAAGTACCAAGGAGAGGAGCAGCTTCTGAAGGAGATGCAGGAATGGACTGTGCCCTCCTTCCCTGTCAGTGGCCACGACCTCAGGAAGATGGGGGTGTCCTCTGGGAAGGAGATTGGGACAGCACTGCAGCAGCTGAGGGACGAGTGGAAAAAGAGCGGGTACCACATGGATAAAGAGGAACTGCTGAGCTGCCTGAAGAAGCTGTAAAGTGAATAATGACAGAACTGTTTGTGCCCTGAGCAGAGTGGAACTGAGCTCCCAGGAAACTGAGCCTCTCACAGCCCACTGAGCATTTGTCACGTTTAACAATTTCATTACTGATTCCTAACTTCTGCAAGGAGAGGTTGCATTTTGTAATAATGTAAAACATGGTTTGCCAAATCCCACCTTCTCAACCTCTCTCTGCTGTTCTTAGTGATAAATATTTACTATTTTATCAGGACTTAGGGCATGAGAGGTGACAGCAAGATTTTTCTCCTTCTGACTTTCTATATCCAAAAAAAAAACCCCAAATTCCCCCCCAAATGTTGTTTGCATCCTCTAGATAAAATCATGGAGGGGTTTTTATGTGCCTAGGAAAATGTGTGGGAATAATGGGCTCTACCTTAACTCTTTTTGTACTTAAAACTGGGTAGGAGATGGAAATACTCACTCCAGCAGTTCCCAACAGCCTTGCCATGGACAACCAAGCTGTTTCTAGGACTGTTTTTATTTTCCAGAATTCCAGAATTAGTTTTAGTTAAAAAAGAATGACTTGGCTGAGTGATTATCATGAATTTTCAGTAGTTTTTTTCAGTAACTTATCACTGAGTAAACTAAATCCACAGCAAGCTGGTGAAGGTTCTACATTGTATTTTCAACTTCAGGTGTGAGACAAACTGTTAATGTTAATTAACATGAGATCCAGCTCCTTGTCTTGGGAATTTGGGGATTTGGAGCAGAGCTATTCCTGGTCTCTATGAATGTCTTCCTGTCCCTGGGGTTTTTGGTGTGCTGTTGAAAAGTCTCTGGGAGCAGCTCTTGTGTGTACAAATCTTGTTGCAGGTTGGAGTTTTCCTACAGAACCATGATACCAAATAAAATCCTTTGGATTTCATTTTCCTTGGATATCATTTTGCAACACTAGATGGCAACACTGGAGCAATGCTGGGAAAAATCAGCATTTTGGGCTTTCACACAACTGATTTTCCCGGGATGTCTGGTCCTTTAAAATAATTATCCTGAAGGTGCCTGGGAATTTGTGGGAGCCAGCAAGGGAAGAGGGAAAGTGCTGTTTTTTAGTAAGGCAAATCTCACAAGAACAGGATCGTGCTTAATTTAATGAGGTGATTAAATCGAAGCTTCCTTTGTGTAATTTCTGGAACTACTGAAATCTTGGGAGGGAGAGTGACAAAACTCAGGGCTGTGGAGTCCTTTCAAGATTTCACCACAGTGCAGCTTTAGGGCAATGGCTGTGGAGGTGGGAAATATTCACACTTAGCTTTTACCCAACATTGCTGTTGGGGTCCAACTCCCCTTGGAGAGAGGATTTTTAAGGAGAAAAGCTTGAAGTTTATGATCTTGGCATGGACCAAATGGATACTTTGGACAAAGTTTAGCAGAACTCATCTGAGTTCAGTTTCCAGCTGTTTGCTGGAATCCAGTCCTGCTCCCAGGTTTCAACTCTGGTTTATGTCTGAAGGATTGTTTGGTTTTTTCCACAACTTTGTCCCCCAGGATTAAGGATGGCAACCCCAATCATGCATATGAACAGCAAGGAATGATTTATTTAAATTGATGCTAGTAATGATTAGCCTGAAAAGACTTTAATCAGAATTATTTACTACACAGTATAGAGGCTGTGCATAGTGCACTATTAAATCAATCATTTCAAAGCCAGTTTTGTTATTAGTAAATAGAAATGGATGGGTTTAATTGGAGATTATTTGGCCAAGCTGGTCACTAAAAGCAGGGGGAGCACCATTTCCTCCATCCCTCACTGGTAACACAGAGGATCTGTTACAAAACAGCAAATCCAGATTGTTCCACAAGCACCTTCATGGACAGCCCTGCTTGGAATTCAGTGCAGGGAGCACCTGTGTTCCCACACCTCTTTAAACATCAGCCCCTGCCTGAGGCTTCCCATTGGTCTATTGAGCATTTCTGTTTATCTTCAATAAAAATTAACCCCTAGGAAAATGAAAGGCATGAAATAAAAAATACTCACATATTTTAGGCAACCAATGCCAGCTTGGGATCTGGATTTAAATAAATTCTGGGTTTAAATAAACTCTCCTCCTTAGAGTAAGGGCTATTTAAATACCAAATGAGGAGAGAAGGTATGAGGTTTGATCAAGTAAAGTTCTCCAATAGATTATTACATTAATTAAATTATATTCACAATGTGTTTTAATTACCTGACAACCTTCCCTCTCTCCTATGTTATTCCTTATCTTCTCTGCCCTGGGCCAGTTGAGCCA
Organism: Emberiza elegans; assembly: GCA_024865655.1. NCBI lineage: Eukaryota > Metazoa > Chordata > Aves > Passeriformes > Fringillidae > Emberiza > Emberiza elegans. The sequence goes on along the minus strand of JALJVW010000260.1, from coordinate 1,833,039 downwards.
GCAGACTTGGAAGTGAAACTTTGCAGCCAAAAACTCATCATAAACCCAAATGTTTCCTTTTGCCACCCTGACAATCAGCAAAACCAGGTGAGTTTTGAAACAAATTGAATTTTATTCTTTGCAAATATTTGCAAGCCACAAGATTTGTCAGAAAAGTTGTCCCAAAAGGCAGAGAGAAGGAAGAGTTAAAGCAGAGACTGGGCTACCCCTGGAGCAGTTCACAGAGCAATTAAAGGTGACAAAGGGAGGAACAAATGAACTGCAGCACAGCCAAAAAGAGCATTAACAAAAAACAAATGAGTATCTGAAATATTTCAGACCCAGTGTACAAGTGGTTCTACCTATTTGTCAAAATGAACCTAAAATAAATGAAAAGTTGCAAAGTTACAGCTCTGACTGGGGGTGTTGGTGATGCTGCAGTGATGGCTTGGAAATGAGTCTGTGCTGTAAATCCTGTGATCCCTCAGTCGTGCCCATTGGATTAATTAATTAATTCCTGCAGGAAGTTACTCAGCCAATCAATGTAAATGTAGTAAATATTCACCAAACCTGGTTTCCTCTGATTAGCTCTCTGAGCAGTTGCTGTCTGTATTTTTCCATAATGATGTTCCAAATTTTCCCTAATTCCCACCAACAGTTTTCTCTTCAAAACAGAGAAAAGGATGGAAAATATGAACCAGTGTAAGGAACCATCCCCAGCTCACACCTGGAGTGCTGGATGCTCTGACAGCTCCCAGTAAGGACTGGATTCACCACCACAGGACTCAACCTGGGAAGTGTCATGGACTCCATATAGCAAACACTGCACAGGTTTAGCACATGGAACAGCATCATCAACAATGAAATTTAATTAGCATTAATTTACTCCTGACTTACCTCGATTATGTTAGTTTACATTTGACTATATACACAAAACACCATAAAATGCTGATTCTGGACTCAAACATTGCCATTTTTAATTGAGAATCCAAAAGACTTGGCCAAATCCCCAAAGAACTGAACCTTTGGAAGTTCAGTGACAGCTGAGAAAATCCTTTTGAAATTCCCCTTCCCAGCCCCCAGTGACTGCTCACACCAAGGCAGCAGAAGGTGCTGGGAGCACCCTCCAACTTCCCCCACCAAGGGCCACAGGAACAACAGGAGGGACTCTGAGGGGGAAAGGAACAAAATATCCCAAATACACAGCCCAGATGTGTCCTGTTGGTGAGGGAAAGCCAGGCCTGGATCCAGGGGATTCACAAACACAGAGTATCCAGTCTGCCTCTCACACCAGTGCCTGGCTTTCCAAGCTTCTCATGAATCATTATCAACATCCAGAATGTTTTCTGGATAAAAATGAGCCACCATCACCCTCTGTTTGCTCAGAGCCACATCCCAAATTCTGCTTTCCACAGTTCACTGCCAAGTCAGGGCACTGCACATGAAACTGAGCACACAATTAAAGGTGTCTAAGAAGAACAGAAGCAGCACAGAGGTAGAAAGTGTCAAAGAACTAAACCTGAGTTACACAATTAATCTCTACATACCTGGCATGACAAATACCCAGCAGCAAGTCCATGGTTTGGGGTGTTTTTCCAGCTGGAGGTGCCACACTGCCAGGGGAATCAGCTCCCGGTGTGCCAGGCTTGGCCTTGGCCCTCAGCTGAAGTGATCTGTCCTTGCTACACTGCCTGGAGCCTGACAGAGAACAAGCAACCAGCGGCTCATGTCTTAGACTTGACTAGTTTAACATCACTGTGAAGAAATGAAGAGTGAATGATAAAAGCTTCACAAGAAAAACAAGTGTTTATGTGCACAAGCACTAAAAAAATCTCCACCGCCATCACCAAAGTGCATTCTGAGAGGAAAAAAAACTAAATCAGTGGCAAAAGCTGCCCCAGATTGGCACCCAATTTGTGGAGCACAGACAAAACAAAAACCAAACCAAAAACCAAGAAACCTCCCCAAAAAAGCACTGCTTGTATTCCTATTTTATTTGGAAACTTTTGCTCTTTATAAGTTGATAACGTGAAATTTTACTTTATGATCTCAAACTTACAATGAAATAATTTAAAGAGATTTTTCCTTGCCTTTGTCACAACAAGTACTACTTAAAAATCACCTCAGTGGGGTGTTTTAGAGTCCTTCCCAATCCCCTGGCCACCTCCACTGGTAAATTAACCAGGAATAATTTGGGGAAGTGATTGAAGCACACTGAACAGAACATGACAATGCTGTTTACCCTCTGGGACTGACCTGTGCACTTCTTATCAACAGTTTAAAATTTAAGACTTTTAAAGTCAAATGGACTAAACAGATGAGACAACTTGTAAGGAACAGACACTTCCCCACGGGGTCCATCCTGGGAGGCAGCTGCAATTCCAGCTTCTGCACATTCCAGCACTCAGAAACGCTCAGGCTGCTTCTCTCTTCCGCGGTTATTCAGCAAAAAGCTGAGAAACAGCACAAGCAGCAAACCTGAAGGACTTCAGAGAGTTAGAAACAGGGATTCTCAGCAAACCACGTGTAAGTGTGTTATGGCCAACACTCCACAGCAGGTAACTGCCATCTACCATCCCGGGAATATTGCAGCAATCAGACTCTGCTTATTGGGATTTTAGTTTGGTTTTAGTTTCCATCCCCCTTCCTTCACTGCAGGTGGGAATGCCACAAGTCCAGTCTCAGGGTGTGTCCACGTGGCTCAGAGATTTCCCGGTGTCCCACGTGGACCTTCACTCCTGGTGTCTCCTGGCTCCCTGTGCAGGAGCAGCACGGGGAGCTGGCTGGGCCTGGTTCCTGGGGAAGGGATCCTGGGCAGAGGAGGCAGGAGCAGCCCTGAGCAGGGCCCTGTCACAGGCACAGCAGCGGCGAGCGGCCGCGCTCCGCGTCCTCCGGCGTCCTCGGGCATGCGGGGCAGCAGCGCCGAGCGCGTCAGCCCCCAGAACCTGGGGGGACACAGCTCCTTCCTGGTGGCCGTGAACTTCCAGCCCATGTGGCTCCCGCAGATCCGGCACTGCGCGATGGTCCAGGCGTACCTGCCAGGGCACACAGAGCCAGCACGGTGAGGGAAACGGGCTGGAGAATGCTCCAGCAGCAACAGCCCCAGCTGGGCTGCGGTGACAACCCCAAAGTGGGCTTGGGTGACAACCCCAAAGTGGGTCTGGGTGACAATCCCCAGGGTGGGTTTGGGTGACAACCCCCAAACTGGGTTTGGGTGACAACCCCCAAACTGCATTTGGATACCAATCCCCGAAGTGGATTTGGGTAACAACCCCAAACTGCATTGGGATACCAATCCCCAGCAGAATTTTTGTAACAACCCCAAACTACGTTTGGATACCAAACCCCAGCCAAATTTGGATACCAATCCCCAGCTGGATTTGGGTAACAACCCCAAACTGCATTTGGACACCAACCCCCAGCAGAATTTGAAAAGAATCCTCAGGAATCCAGTGCCCAGTTCCCATCTAAAACCCTGCAAAGCTCCAAAAACAAAAGAAAAAAATCCCACAAACATCCCCTAAAGCCCTCTATTGCCTCTTCAAAGAACGAAACAACCAATGCTTTTATTGTCCCAGAAATGCTGAGAGCCCTGAAGAGGGGTCACAAAACTTCTGAGAGTAAATTATTTAATGGCAATGAAAGTGATTTTTGCCCTGATTTTCAAATACCAGGGACTGCTGCACCTCCCACAGCAGCAGAGATTTTCTGTAACAGTTTTATGAGGTAGAACATGAATATTTCAAAGCCATCATAGAAGAGCTGAGAAAACACAAAAGTATGAGCAATATTAACTACAGATATTAAAAGTCTCAAATTTTCTTTAGGGAATGTTAAAACATGTGACAGAAATGCCAGATATCCTCCAAGTCGTTGCTCAGCTCTCTGTGATATTCCAGGAAAAAAATCCTAAATGCAAGACCTGTTATTTGTCAGGTAAACTTTTACATCTTAACACTTAATTCTGTTACTGCCTCAGAGAGGCAACTCATTATTAATTATTTACTATTAAAATAAAATCAAAGATAATCAGATCAATACAAATGTTATTAATTTGTAACATTTATTCAAATTTTAGATATAAAAATGTATTTCAGTAGACTAAATACATTTATATATTTTTCCTTTGCACTAAAGCTGTGTGAAAACAATTCTGAAAACAGTTGGACTTTAAACAAAACTACACACAAAGAAATTTCCAGACAACCTGGTTAAACAATTTAGATTCTAGGCTATGCTTTAAAATCTTAGTATTTCCCCATTTAAAAAATATTAAATTCTGCAATATTTTATGTGATTTTTTCCATTTTATTCTGTATCTTGAATAAGTTTAAATTTACTTCTTTATTTTTTACATGAGTAGAATGATGGCATGTGCCTAAAAAATCAATATTTACTATTCCACCCTCCCAGAAATAGCCAATTTGGGTAAATTTCTATTGAAATGTTGCTGTTCTTACCCAGGGAACCAGCTGTGCTCTGTGGAAGGGCGTCCACTGAGGCTCAGGTTGGAGGCTTTATAAACAGTGAGGGTTTCATGGATGTATCCATGGGGATTCACATAGGCTGCCATGGGCCCACACAGGGATAAGCTGCAACACACAAGGAATTTTGTCAGAATGCAAGGAAAAATTTAAAAAATTTTAAAAAATAAAAACAACAAACAAAAAAAATCGTCCTCAAGGGGTGGCAAATGTAGCCAGAGGAAAAACTGCCAGCTAAGCTTAAAATATTTCAAGAGAGCAAAAAACCCCACTTTTCTAGGGGGAAAAAAAAAAAAGTTACCTTGAATTATAGCATTAAAAACTGAAAGAAAATAGATGCTGATTTAAAATAATTTAGAAAATAGATGCTGATTTAAAATATCATTGCTCAAATTTGCTTAGAATTGCAGAGAAGTCCACGACAGACTCATCCTGTATGTTACTTTAAACAGCAAGTTCCAAGAAAAGCAAGGAAAATGTAACTTTAAAAGTGAGCACAAATGTTCATTTATTGCAGCAACTTCTCAGCACCTTCTGTTAAAAGTTCATCATATTGACACAGCAGGAATTGTGGTGTCTGCAATCCATTATTTGATTAAAAGATAAGAAATGGCTTTTAATTACCCCATCAGCTCCTTATCACACTGATAAAGAAAAACTGTGGGGAGTCTTTGTTAATGCAAAGCATCTTTTAACCTTCCCATTATCAGAGGGGATGGGCTGCTGGGAGTTCATCAAGATTAAAAGCAGTGACAAGGCTGACAGAAGCAGCAATTATTTGGGAAATGGAATCGTTGTTAAACATGGGAGATATTGTATAGGGCAAAGAAAGAATGGGGCCAGTTATCAGGAATAACCTTCAATTCTTCAAAGAAAAAAGGGATCACAACATTCATTGGCTCAAATAGGAAACTTCCCTGCATGCCAGCATCCTGGGAGCCTGTTTATATCCCCTAATTAGTGCATTTTAATTGGCACTTGTGCCTGTTGACACATAAATGAAGTGCTGAAAAATAAAATCTGGGGTATCAAAAACTTTATTCAGAAATACCAGGCTGAAAAAGTCTTTATGTGACACATTAATATTTCAAATTGTTCAGAGTGAGGTGCTGGGGGTGTGGCACACCACCAATTTCTCTTCCAATATACCTGGAAATGCTGAGATTCCCAAACTTCTTATTAAAAAAGCTCAAATATAAACTGTCTATAAATATTTACTTAAATTTTATTGGAGCTGTGGCAAACCCAGCAGTTTTAAGACTTATCCCAGCTTAATCTGCTTTGCTGGGCCTGTGTTTCTGACCTAGGAGCTGCCCAAGATGAAGAGTAATAAACTCACCTGAATATTTCATTCTTGGTAGTTATTTCTGTGTCTTGGCATTGCTTACAACACAGAGATGTGCACTGGGGAAGAGAAACAAAGAGGGTAATTTCATTAATTTCCAGATGCTTGTCAGCAGCGGGAAATAATAAAAAAATGTCTCTCCCTTTCACACAGAACAGATTTTGGACCAATTGTTTTGTTCAGCACTCACTGTTGTGGGATATTTTTTCTATGCATTTCACTTATTTAAACATTAATTATTATCTAAAAGACATAATAATTTTCATATCATCCCCTCACAAAAAGATCCACACACAGAGAATTGGATCTGACTCCACAAAGATAATAAATGAGCCAACCTTTTAAGGTCTCTAAAGGCTAATTTAGAAAAAACAACCTTTGCTCTTCTGCTATACAGCACAGAAAAGGCAGATGAGACAAATGCAATCATTAAGTCTTTCTTAAATTTGAGGGTACTGTAGATCAATGGGTTTAATTTCCTCACAAAAATAGGTAAAACATATTGATCTCTCTCCTGGAGATTATAACAGATTAATCCATCTTCTACATTTTCTACAAAGCAGAACTAAACAATTCATCACTGCCACTGCCCGGAAAAGCAGCATTTAAATCAGCTCAGCAGAACACTCCCATTCATTTTCAGGACATGCATTACCTGTACTTCTTTTTAAGGGTAATGCCTGTGAAATTCCCCAAAATGAGCCACAGGATTTTGGAATAAAATGCTGCACTCAGGGACAAGGACAGTGCTCTTAAAACCTGGAGTTTGTGCTTCTGCCCCTGTGCTGTGACACCACACACTCCAACCACTCCCTGCTCTCTCCTCTGCTCCCTTCAGAGGGTTTTGCTGGATTTCAGCTGCTCCAGCTCCTCTCCTGGAGGTGCCCCTGCTCACTGGAGATGAGGCAGGACAAGAGCTCTCCTGCTCACATCCTCTTCAGCCCCCCTCGAAGCTGCCCTGGCCCCTCTCTCCTGCCAGGGACCTTCCCCACCTCACTCCAGTGCTCACACTGCACTCAGAGTCCAGTTCAGCCACTCTTCCGCTCCAGGGCTCCACTTCCAAACCTCTCTAATGACTGCAATTAGCACTCGCGAGCGGAACTCACAGTGCTACACCTGGGAGTCAGGCACACTCCTTAAAATGAGCTTTGGTAACTGGGTTAACAACCGGGCAAGTGATAAAAGTACAATATAATTCACTGGTATCAAAGGAAAATGGATCAGGATCAGTTTTATTATTGGAAATTACATTCTGAACAAGCCAGGGCATCCAAAAATACTCTGGATAAAAAGGACTGGATTGGACAAAAATGCTGCTAAATAAACTGTAAAAAGCCATAATGCACTCCCCATTCTGACATGAACACAGAACAATTAAACACATTTACAGACCAAAATGTCACAGGATGATGAGGAAAACACCTTTTGGATATAGGTTAAAAAGCAACTGTAACTTGAATTTATGAGGCTAATTTAAGTTTTGTTGCCTCTTTGGAATTTATGGAAAACACATAATTACTGAACATGAACAGTTCTCAGCAGAACTTGAGAATCAGGGTGTTTTCAGAGTTCCAACTCAGAAAAGACAAGTGAAATTTAGTCTGACTACAGCCTCAGGCAAACACCTGCCCATTTTGTCTCAGAATCTGGAAGAGATGTTTTCTGTCTCCTTTCTTTAAATTTCTGGTGCATGAATTTGGGAAGAGGATCACTATTAAAATGACCCTCAGGTTCACTTTCCCCCAGAAACAGGCAAGAATTTATTGACGCTACTTTTTAGGCAAACAGGCAAAACTCCCACTGCTATGTATGCATTAGACAAACACAGTACTGTCATTTAAAAAATATAAATTATTACAAACAACTGTACTACACAAAAATAGAATATTTAGGACATTACAAGGCCATGGCAATGGAAAGAAGGGAAAGGAAACAAGTTTCTGAACATCTTAACAAGGGGTTGCCTAAGAAATAAATATGTCTTTTGTAAAAAAAAAATCTTTTTAGTCCAATCTTTAGATTTATGCTCAATATTACAAAGATTTTGCTACAATATCCACAAATTTCCATGGCAAAATGATGCTGGATAGTGGTGTCAGTGTGGGGCTGTGATGGTTGTTAACACTGGACTTCTAGCACCATCTCTTGGCTAAAATGTGCTGTGCTACACTGAAATACTTCTAACAAAAGCAATAATAGTAATAATAATAGTAGTAGTAGTAGTAATAATAATAATAATAATAATAATAATAATAATAATAATAATAATAATATCATAATATAACATAAATGTTAGAGTATATATAGTATATTATTATATATTATATATTATATACTACATATTATATATAGTATATGTTATATATTATATGTTATATATTATATATATCATATCCTATGTTTTTCCTTGCTGCCAAACATAACCCAACACTAAGACATGATTTTCCTTTCGAGCAAACTTTTGAAGAAATAACAGAACACCCAAACTCATCCTCAGGAAGGATTAGCTGGAAATTCCATCACTTCTGGAAGGGATTGTAACAGTCACTCCTATTTTTTGGCAATTTGATGGCAAATAAAGCAGAATGACTCACTTTGTTCATGATATCCAGCTCACAGCGCAGCCTCTGCACAGCGCTGCCTATTTTGAGCAACTGGATACGTAAAGCATCATCAATGGGCAGGCAGGCAGCAACTCTGTAAGAAAAATCTAGAAATGAGAAAGCAGCAGGTCTGTTAGAATTAACAGAGAAATAAATCCAAGTGTTTCTATTTATTCTACCACAGGTAATTATATTAGCTGTGGTCTCTTCAGAAATTAAAAAAAAAATTAAAACTGTGGGTTCATAGAAGCTCGTACCTACTGGGTTTGATGGAAGAGATTCATCTTTGAGGTTTTCATCCCACTCATGGAGCTGCCTCTTGACCCTCTCCATCAAGGTTTCCTTTTGTTAGAAGAAAAGCCTAATTTAAATACACAGGTATTGCTGTTTTCTTCTTAGGAAAAAACCAAAGGGAAGCAAAATGCAGAGTAAGCTCTTTTCCCTAAGTGGACAGTAGCTTTTAATTAAAGAATAATTAAAGAATCACTTTGTACCTGCATGTTTTAACTGTTTTTGCTCTGAGACAACACAGAAGGAACCAGAATCTCTGAATCCCTCCCAGATATTTGCTCTAGGAAGGAGGGAACGACCACAGTGAGGGAAGCCCTTCCTGATCTTTTCACACTATACTGAATATAAAAGGCTTTAAAATGGAAATTATGAGCCAATAAAATTAAAGCTTTTATATTATCCCATATTTAGATATTACAACTATAAAGCTCTCTGCAGGTTATTTGATTTAAGGGTGAACTTACAGCATCATAGAGAGAGTAGAGCCAGGGGGGCCAAGATGTCAAACTTGCACAGTGGAACTTCCTCTGAAACCAAACCCACAAATATTTATTCTTTAACAAAAACAGATTTTAGGGACAGCTTTTTTTGAAACAAATAAAATAGGGGAGACAGACCTGTTTATTTAAAGATACAAGAAATTATTTCCATCAGGACCAGCACTTCACTGAGAAGCTTCCAAACCCATTTTCAGATGCACTGAGGGCTAAGCCTTCTGAGCAGGACAATACATGGATTTTATCACAAAACCTGTCTCTGCACTAGACGTATTTCTGATGTTTAGTGATAAAAAATTATGTCTTTCAAAAGTGTGTCTATCTGAAATGGAGACAGTGGAAAATTTAAGTGCTATTAACAGTGCATCTGTTCCTAAATCTCCACCAGCTGTCCCTGGAACCACCAAATTTCCACCAGTGTAATGTCATTTGTTTAATTAACCAATTTTCTCCCGTGATTTCCAAACACAGAAATTAAGAGCTTTAGTTAATAGAAGTCTAAAAAGCACCACACAACTATGTTGCTTTTCAAAAGAGGAGCTCATATTGCACTGCAAATATGTACAAATTCAATTTTCATCTCCCCCTTGAGGGCAACTCTCCTCATTTACAAATGACACCAGCAGAGAGATGGAGTCAACAGGACAATTACCCTGCTCTGCATCTGCATCCCAGGTTTTCCTACAGTGGGTTCCCTTCATTTCAGCTCCACCTGACAGAATCAGCCTCGGGAAGGGATTTCCACCCCACAGCCCAGAGTTTCTGTGCTCATTAACTGACATGAACTTGGTCAGGAACTCGGAGAATCAAGAGCTCTTTGTTATCAGTGGAGTTTTTAATTTGATTTTGAGGGTTAAGAGTTCAAAACCGTTGAAGAAAAAAGCAAATGCAAACATGGTCAAGTCACCAGGACTCTGTATTAATTTCTGTAGGTAGTTTCAAAGATCTCTACAGAGACAGAAGATTTCAGGGTAACTCCTCTGGGTCAATGACCAAAACAATGGAATAATTAATAAATACAGCTATAAACTGGCACAGGTTGCCCAGAGAGGCTGTGGACTCCCCATCCCTGGAAGTGTACAAGGCCAGAACGGGGGGCTTGGAGCAACCTGGGACAGTGGAAGGTGTCCATGCCCATGGGATGGATGGGCTTCAAGGACCCTTCCAACTCAAACCATTGTGGGATTCCATGAAAAGCAGGAGATGGGAATCTGCCTTCCCTGTTGTGCCTCCTCCTCTACAGATGGAGCTGGATACCGATTCTCAAAATGCCATCAAAAATTCAGACAAAAAATACAAAACCAGGATAATCAAAGCTGTAGAATAACTTCTCACCTTCTGGTACTTCTGCCACCACTGCCTGATGGCTCTGTCCTGCCAAGTGGGTTTGGAAGAGGGGAGCACGTGGCACCTGCTGAGAGACTGCAGCTGCACTGCTGCCATGGTGGGAGGCAGCACTCGCTCAGGCAGGATTTGTACTTTAGCCTGCTGGATTCTGAGGAAGGAAACAAAAAGATGAGGTGTACACATTTTTTTAAATGCTTTTTCTAATACATGCATTTTAAAAAATGGATTTTACTGCTATGGGGAACACAGGCTGGTGCAATGGATTAATCACAGTACTAGAGAACTAAACAATCCACTCCATCAGAACTTCTTTTTATTTTAGAGCACTATAGATCTGTTGGGATTGTGGTGGACAGAAATACAGACAGATTGGCAGTGGCAACACAGCTGAACGTTCCACAATCTCAGCACTATAGATTTAGATTTCTGTCTCCTCAAGTTACTTTTGGTACGAATAATCAGCTCTTCCATCTCAATGGCTCAGTTCAGCTGAAATGCACTTTGCTATCTTCAAACCACAAAAGCTTCTGTGCTCAGCTCGAGGTCAGAATCAGCAGAAATAGGATACAGACTCTGACCAGATTTTAATATCCCAGCATCAAAGGTCACCTCTTCCACAAAGACCTCAGCATATGGCTGAGGCTACTAAGAATGCTGTCCAGCAGGAAAGACTTCATGTCTTATCAGGATTATGCAGCAGAAATCATGAAATACTGAGCAGTGTATAAAAAATTCTAATTTTCTCACAGGGACAGCACTGAACTGGCAACTTACAATAAATTACAAGATTATGTTGTGCCAAAAGCACTCAGGAATCAGAAACACCAAGAATTATGGAAATGTTATTCTTGTTAAGGAGCTCTGGACAGTGAATTCCCAGTAACAAAGCTGCTGCTGCAATTGTCCAAGCACTGCCATCATGTGTCCAAGCAGGGCTTCTCCTAAGCTCCAACATTCAGAGTCTGTTATTTGGAACTAAAAGTTAGAGAGCAAACAGCACAAGTATTCTTCATTTCTTCAGCTGCAGGTCACAAAACCACAGAAATGCTGCTCCCAGACCTCCTCCTAAAGCAAGGCCTCTATGCTGAATTGCAGGATACAGGTGAGGAGCTCTAGATTTACAGGTTTGGAGTAATACTTCACAAGCCTTGCAGAAAATATGACAGAAGCTCTAGCAATTTTGCTAACAATTGTCACAGGCTCCCAGATCAACGCTGGAGCCTGGACTCTGGCCATGGTGCAGGGCACGATGCCAAGGAACTGAAAATGAGGGAAGACTCAGCATATTCTTACTGCATGTTCAGGATCTTGATCACTTTTAGAAATGGAAAAAGACATTAATTATATAATATGTTAAAACTAGTCAGAAGAGCCTCTAAATATCACAGCTATCAAATGGGAATATAGAAAATAAGAGAATACTCCTGTGAAAGTTGACTTGAGTATAAAATTAATTGCATCATTTCTTACCCATCTGACTGTGTCCGTATTTCAAGCACCTTGAACCTCTGTCTTCCTATTGCTTTCACCTTGACTGTTTCAACTCCATATTCCTGCTCTTCTCTGTAGGCATAGATTTCTGCTGTCGTTCCAAAATGTGCTTCCCTCTCATGTGCATTACTAAGAGTAACAGAATTAAAGATTAATTAAATTAATTAACCCCCTCCAAACAGCACTGCTCATTCAGACTCCACTCTGCCTGCACTGACTTTATATGATTGGTCTGATCAAAAAAGCAATTTTTGGTGAAATACCTTTAATTAATCACAATAATAATTTTTCCATTATAAAGTAATTTCTATTGTTTTGGTTGGTTGGGTTTTTTGCCAGGTGACTTGATTTTGTTTTAGGGTCTAGATGTGACATTCTGGGAGCACAGGAATCACCAGTGTGTCAACATTTCAAATGCAGACACTGAAAGCACTGAAAGCAAACATTCTTTGGATGGACTTTATAACAGGAACTGTTCCCACCTCCCACACAATTAATCCATAGTAAATCACAGGGGGAAGAGGGAGGAACATTCCCAACTTCTCCTGGCATTCATCAGCTTTTCTCTTCTCCACTTTCCTATCACCTCCTGTCTCTCAACTCCACTGTGAAACATTTGCCAGTGCTTGTTAGTTCACACACAAAACAAGCAACAATACAGCTCTCAAAACAAGAATGTGACTTTCACATTTTAGGTCAAGGCTTATTCTTTAACAAGATGGAACAAACAGTTACTGAAAAGAGGAGGATGCTCAACCAAGGACACAGATCAGCACTTGCTGCTTCTCCACACAAACACGAGATGCTGTCAAGCACCTACACTGCCATTACACATTGGAAGACAAATTCTGTTAAACAATTTCAGCTTGTTATCAAGCACAGAACTGATGCAACCATCTGCTTTTGCTTTAGTATCCACAGAAACTGTGCTAAAAACATGCTGCACACACCAGCAACCCGCCCGTGGCTTTTACCTGTATGCAAGGACAGCAAAGGTTCTGTCTTTCTGAATTAAATTCCGCACCATGCTAACCTCTTGGGGGCGGAAGAGCTGCAGCGGCAGCGTCTGGCCGGGGATCAGCATCACCATCACCCGGGGCAGCACGGGGATCACCTGGCAGCTGTCGTCATCGTGCACCGTCCTGCCGTGGAACTCCTCCATGTCCGAGCCCAGGTACTGCCAGGAGGGAAGGGGGAGGTCAGGGGACCTGGGCACCACGGGGGCAGGGGCATGGAGCGGATCCGGGGTTACTCAGCCTGCAGAAGGCTCCAGGGGGATCTCATGTGGACTTGCAGTATCTGAAGGAGCTACAGGGAAGATGGACAGAGATTCTTCCCAAGGCATGGAGTGCCAGGGCACAGGGAATGGCCAGAGGGCAGGGATGTTTGGGATACTGGGAAGGAATTGTTCCCTGTCGGGGTGGGCAGGCCCTGGCACAGGCTGCCCTGGATCCCTGGCAGCGCCCAAGGCCAGGCTGGACAGGGCTTGGAGCAACCTGGGACAGTGGAAGCTGTCCCTGCCCAGGAGGTGCAACTGGGTGCCCTCTAAGGTTTTTCCAACCCAAACCATCTTATGATGATTCTGTGAAAATAAAACTAAGCTTGTGGCATAAGAACATGACAATAAAACTATACAAACCCCATTCAAATACTTTCAGTTTATATTTAATGGACAATATATAAAAACATACCATATGTGATGTGGGCAAACTGGTATCAAAATTAATGATGTTTGGCTTCTCAGCTTCTTTACTATCTTGGTCTTCCACTTCCATTTCATTGTCATCCTCTTCCTCGCTCTCTACTAAGAAGGACATACAGAATACTGTATAGGAATCAATTAGCAAAGACTGAGATACTGAGAAAAACCTGAGAATCAGGGAAATGCATTCAATATTCCCAGGCTACAGCTTTGCACAGGGAAATAAACCAGAGGGAAATAATTTTCTTGTTGTTACAGCAAAATCATCATTCTGTAGAAAGGGTCAAAAGCTGTTAATTTTTTTCTGAAAGCCTAAAGATCAACTTTCCTTGGAAGAAAACAATAAACAAAGGCTGCCAGTTCAGGTTTTCACTACAGTGGTGCTTCCTCATCTCAGCTCTAAAGGTTTTCTGTCTGCCCACCAGGATGCCAGATCACTTCACTCCCTGTAGGATGCTGAGTAAAGTCTGAAGCTGCACAAACCTCAACAATCAGCAAGTGAGTAAGAAGCAATGGGAAGCTCCGTGTTCATGCAGAGGCTCTTGCTGGTATTTTAGACAATTTAATTGCTGTCAGCCTCTGCTGTGTGCACACCAAACACCAACCCAGCAAAGGCAACTCCTGAGGAAGCCAAACACAAGACTCCAAGGGACTTCAGATACTAAACAGCATTTAAAAACTACAGCTTCCTTCCCATTCCTCAGCCAATCCTAAAGTCATTTTCCGACAAGAGGACAATTAAATTATCAGTCACTGCATTAATTGACCCTGTTTCTCTGAACAAAAGCATTATTTATACAGCATGGTGTGCCTAAACTTCATGTTAGCATAAAGCAGCCTCCAGGATTCTTACACCAAGAGCTGCTGGGTAATGGATAATCCCAGTGGTGCTGAAAAACATGGGTTAGACCTTGAAAGCTATTACAAGATGGCAAAAAAAAAATTACAACAGCCAGTGCAGTTGCCTGCCTTTGCAATTAATATCTTCTTAAAAATAGCCCAGAGTTGAAAATATAAAAGGTGCAGGGGTTCTCTCATCCTGAAGGATTCTGCAGGGAAATCTCAAAAATAAAGATGCTGCAGAAGCAAAGAATTTTCCTTCAGAAATGGGAGCACCACCAATTTCACTATTTCTGAGAGTGGGAGTACAAGAGAACAGTGAAGAAGACATTAAAAGCTAATTTTAGAGAACCTCTTTCTCTCCTCTTTGCCCTCCAGACACATTTGTTAAATGCTCCCACAAAATGTTTAGTCACTGGTCTTACTTCTGCTTCACCTGTGTTTTTCAAATAGTTCACAGTTTACAGAACCTGCTCTTACAGATCCGTCCTATACTGAATTTATCTCAGCAAGAAATGATCCAGCACGACAGGAAAGGAGGTTACAGGCTCTCTTTGGTATTGTACCTAATTACAGTCCTTTCAGCAATGACACACCATCTGCCTAATGACTGTTAAAAATACTCCACATCTATATGAAATTTCTTATATTCAATTAGCCAACCCTAACCATGAACAATTATAGAATGTTTAAGATGTACAAAACAGTCAGTATTTTGCTTAGTGTGATGAAGGGGAAGAGCAGGAAATTTTTATTTGGTTCTGGGGCACCACTGCAGGATGGAGGAGGGGAAAAAAATAAAATATTCTGATTTTTCCATGTGCTCCCATCCGGCTGCATCCATCATTAGCAGTTTTAACAGGGAGAAGCTGTCCCACTTGTTTTTCTGAACGCAGAAGGAATTAGCAGCAGTTGATTGGAAAGAATTGTGCCCTGCAAACTTTTGCTGGCTGCTGCCAAAAGCGCACAGTGGCTGCTGTGTGGTGCTGGCTGAGGGACCATGATGACTCATTTCACTGCAGCAGCACCAGCCAGCCCAAAACACAGCAAACCCCGGCGCCTTCCCGCTCCTCCTCCCTCCCAGCTGGCAAAACAAGCTGAAGCTTTTACACCCCCAAATACTGGGTTTTATTTAGGCTTAAATTCCAGGATTAGCAGCACCTCCAGCACACAGGAAGGAGGGGAAAGTGAGTGCTGAAGGTTGCCCTGCATAATAAAAATCACATTTTCCTCACGTTGGTTCACTGGCACAACCCAATCCACTCTCAGTGCCTTTGTGCAGAAATGAGGAAATATGAACCTCATTTAAGGAAAAGGGAGAAGGTTATACATAGGTCATATTAAGGTTATATTAAAGCTTTATTTCCTAAAATATTCCAGAAATACCTTATATTAAGGCTGTATTTCCTAAAATATTCAAGAAATAACTTATGAAGGTGATATTAAAGCTGCATTTCCTAAAATATTCAGGGAAAATTGCTTATACTATGGCAATATTAAAAAAGGCTGCATTTCCTAAAATATTCAGGAAATATTTTTTTTATTATTTAAAACATACCGAGCTAAAGAGCTCTCAGAATTTCCTGCCATGGGAAATGCCACTGGCTCCTGGCAGGATTTCCTGCTCCCTCCTCCCCTGCATGCTTATTCTAAAATAATGCTTCTTTTCAGTTAAGCACAAGCTGCTTCCCAACCCATTCAATCTCCTGTCAGTGTGGAGGCACCATAGACAGAAAAACACATTATTATGCAATAATTATGCAATAATTCCCTGGGTGAGGAATTGCTCTGCTGTGTGTGACAGATAAGCCGGGCAGCACATGGGATCCAGCACTGCTCTCCATCCAGCACCTCTGCTTCCCTGCTTATTTTCACTGGAAAACAGAGCAGAGACTCCCTAAAAGAACAGACATTCTGCTGCTCAGGCTCCGGGTTTCACAGCGGTCTCGATGCACAGAGCAGTGCCTGCTTTGCCCGCTCTGCTGGGAACGCCACGGGCCTTTCCCCCCATCGGGAGCACCCGTGTCCCTTCCTGCACCGCACACACACGGCTTCCATGGAACATTTCTTTTCAGCCTCGAAAGAACATCTACGGCCTCAATGGAAATTTGCGGCCTCGATGGAGCAGTCACAGCCTCGAAGGATTTGTTGGAGCCCAGCAGCGGAGGCCGCAGGAGCCCCCGGGCCAAGGCTCGCCCTCCGCCGCCTGGCACCGGCCGGCAGCGCCCACAGCCCCCGGCCCTCAGCGCTCCGCACACCGCCCGGGGCTCTCCCGCCTCCCCCTCGCTTTGCTCCGTTTTCCTTTCCCCTTCCTCTTCTCTCCGCCTCCGCTTCCTTCCTTTCCGTTCCGTTCCTTGCCTTCTCCTTTTCCCTTTCTCCTCCCTGTCCCGCCCGCCGAGCCCCGGCCCGGTGCCTCCCCCGCGGGTGCCCCCGGCCCGGGCCGGCCCTCACCGGGCACCAGCTGGAGGTGGTTCCCCATGTTATCTCGGGGCTCTCCGCCTCGGTCCTCGGCGGCCATCGCTGTTTACCCGGAGAGCAGGCTGGGAAGGCGGCGGGGCGGGGGCAGGAGGCGGGCGGAGGAGGAGCCCAAGCCCGCCGGAGCAGGGCCGGGAGCGGCGGCCTCTGCGGGACCGAGGGCTCCGTGCTCACCGCCGGGGTTCACACCGACCGGGTTCCCCTCAAGGACTGCCCGTCCCGCCTGGAGGGCTCGGGGGGCGGGGGACAGCGGCTCCTCCTCTGCTCACAGGGCACGGCCGCGGGTGACCAGGCAGAGCCGCCCCCGGTGGCACCTGCGGCGAGTCCCCAAAGCGCTGCATGGCCGGGCTGTGGGCATGGGAGAGGGGCTGGGTGTGAATAAAACGCGCCGTGGGTTAAACCTCATCGGTAAATGGCTTGACAAGAAACTAAAGACAATATAAGATTAAAATTCATCCGCACAAGGCGTGGAGAGGGTGCAGTGAAAGGCCAGGGTGGTGCCGAGGGCACTGGAGCATCTCTGCTGTGAGGAAGGCTGAGTTGGAGTTCTTCAACCCCAACTCGGAGATGGCTGGAATGGGATTTTATCCGTGCACACACTTTAGTAATTTAGTTATTAAATTTATTGTTTATTAAATTTATAAGTTATGATGCCAAGAAGATGGAGCTAGGCTCCTCTTGATGGTGCCCAGCAATGGCACAAGAGGAGCAGGCAGATGCCCAGAAGTTCCACCTGGACATGAGAAAAAACTTCCCCTGTGCAGTGGAACAGATGCTCAGAGATGGAGTGAAATCTCCCTGGGGATACTCAGACCTGTCTGGACACAATCCTGTGCCCTGTGCTCTTGAAACTTGCCAGCAGGGTCCTGTCCTGTGTGAGGTTGGTGGCATCACCAGAAACGGTTCACGGGATGCAAACCTGGCTGGTACACCCCGAAAAGTTCACTGCAGCTGCCTCTGCACTGCCCAACTCTCACGCAAACCCTCTGTCTCATGTTCATTATCATTTCCTTCCCCTTTAAAAATCCTCCAAAAAGCCATATCATGGCCCTGGGATTTCTCTCTAATAAAATGTTATATTTTTATTGCTGAAATTCTTATTGCATTCTTTGTTACAAATCACTAAACCCATAACGTGCTCTTGAGCACTTCACAATTCCTCTATCTCATTTCAGCCATGTTTGTTGTTTTCTTCCTAAAGAGGCTTTTTTTGTTGTTATTCAGGGAAAAATTCTGGACTTTCTGCTTTTCTCTTCAGTATCTCCCATTTCACTTCAGCAATAATATTCTCCCTGCATCGGTGGCAGAGCAAACCAATGATTAGCCAGCAAGCAAACCACTAATTTTTATATATATTTTTAAATCAGAATTAAAGTGGTTTCAAGAACTACATTTAAAGGACAAATAAGCCCTGTAATTTCCTTCCCATTGTGGGTGGAAAATTCCCAAACAATCATTATCTGTACTGACCTGGATGGGCCTTTAGAGCAACAATCAATACTACATTTGCCAAATGAGCACGAACATGCCTGTGATGATACATTAAACATTTATAAAATACAATAATCGCTTAAATGATTAAGTTATGATTCCATAACTTTTTCTGCATTGTCTCAGTGTAATACACATAATTGCAGGGTATTGTATCTGATAATTTACCATAATAAAAAAAAAAAAGGGAAATGTTTTTCTTGTCAGACTGGCCAACTGAAGAATTAAAAAATTATGAGCCCCTTCTCCAAACCCTAGGATTTTATTAAGAAATACTATGCTAAATATTTTTTAATTCTTTTGGTATGCTAAAATATTTTTATTTCTCTTGGTTTTTTACTAAATTGCTGGCAATATATTTGAGTAACACTTTTAAACTTGTTTCTGCACTCTTGAGGGATAGATCTTATTTTTCAGTGGCTACTGGGATTCTCTCCAAATTCACATGACCCAAGGAGCTGGGATTTCTTTTAGGAAACCCTAAATTCAATAATAATCATCATAAAATGACAAGTAGTGAGGACTCTGGGAGTATTTTGGATGCTGCTGCAGCTCTTTGTCACCCTAACCCTGCTAACAGCTCTGTCTGTGAGCGCTGTAACTCCAGCAAGTGCTTTAAATCTAAATTCAACCCCCAGATTGGGCATTAACTCTAATTTAGATTCTGACTATAATTTACAGAAGTCGCTATCCACCGGCTTTTACAGGGCTGTAGTGAAGACACCGAGGATTTTGGGTGAAGATTTTTTTGGGATAAGTGACTTCTGTTAAGTTCCACATCACCATCAGGACATTTACTAAATGCTTTAAGGTATAATTAATTTTGAGGGTTTTTAATTCAACCTAGAAAACACGTTTAACATATAAATACTGATATTTCTTATCACAAAGATCTCAGTTTGAAGAGTCATTAATCTCACTCCCATCACACGGTGTGTTCCCAAACTCAGACTGGGAGAACTGGAAGTTGTTTCCTAGAGGGGCTTCATCCCCAAGTTCATCTCCAGTGGCTGGTTGGGAATAATTGCAAAGTTATTCTTGGTTAACCATGGAGTAGTTTGGAGTCGAAGGACGTTAAATTACCTTTCCAGAAGAAAAAGGACCAAAGGGACAGGAATGTAAAGCATATTAAAATGAAGCTCTATTTAGAATTTAATTTAGTGTTAATTTAGTCTTCATCCTGGGTCACACTCGATGAGGAAAGCAGAGGATGCAGTGTTTGTTGCCTCATTACAGGTGCAGGTGTCAACACAAGGAGTTTGCAAAGCACCCCCAGCCTCCTCCTGGTCAGTCACTCACTGAACAGACCATTGCTCTACCAAAATACAACTCTACCTCCCCAAAATATGCCATTTGGCCAGTTTCTTATTGAACTTTGCCCCCCATTTTCCTGCTCCTGCATCCACTTCCTGGCTACCCCCGGAGGAAAGCTCTGTGTCTGGTGAGAAGATGAAGTAAGAGGAACTAAGAGTGGCTCTGCTGACAAAATCTTCCCGTGTGAAATTCCAAAGCTCCTTTCCATTGCTCAGCTCCTTTCTCTCTCCACCCTGGCTGAGAAAAGAAGTTGTCAATGTCTAAGCAGCCACTGCACTCCCTCGTTCCCCACCTGCGCCCTTGAATGAAGTGGAAAATTCAAAAATCCCCGATATTGCCGGGAGCAGAGGCACTAGATGGTGCTGTAACATCCCCTTTGCAGCTCTGCTCTGGTGGAACTATTCAGCTGGGCTGCTCTGCGAGCTTTGGGGCTTTCTTTTTTAGGGGATTCACTGCGGGTGAATCTACATTATCTATTGATCTACAACATAACTATTTTTAAATAGGAGGTTTGTGGTTCTGACACATGCTGGTCTGACCAGGCTGTTTAAAAAGGAGCCTGGATGGTCTAATCAAACTGGTAAAAGTTCTGTGCACTTGTGCCATTGATTTCTGCCCTGCCAATATATTGGCTCATTATCCACCCAAACCTGCTATTCCAGGCAGAACCAAGCAATCTCTCCAAGTATTCCAAAATAAAAGTGACTCCCTCACCTTTAGACAATTTATTAAACACTGACAGTAGAAAGCAGCTATAGGACAAAAAGGAAATCTGTACTTCAGACATGAAAAAAAAACCAGTTAAAAAAATACATGAAGCCACTTTCTTACCAATTGCCAGGCAGCCCCGGCACTAAAGACACTTGTCATGTCCACATGGCCTTGGAAATTCCTGGCTTTTCAAGTGACCAGCTGGACTTGCTGCTCCCTTTATCACCACTTTGTTGCATAAATTAGGGAGAGGTGTTACCTGCCAGTCCCCAGCAAACAGGGAAAAATCCCTTCTTTACAAGAAAAAAATCCTTCTTTACCTGAGCTGCCAGCTCTGCACACACCAACTATGAGCTGTGCCACCCCAAACCCACCAGAGCTGCCCCTGTCAATATCAAATGTACTCTAAAAGGACACAAACCACAGAGAAAGGTGACTCCAAAAGCACAAAAATCAGGGATGGGCAGAACTGTTCAAGAATATGAGAGCCTGGGCAAGTGCTGGGCAGTTACAGAGCAGCAGAGGACCAGTTTATCCCAGGAAGCTGTTTGGCATCCCAGTGAGAATGGGGCATATTTACAATTCCTGTTCATATTTGTTGCCTGGGTCAGGCTGGTGACAAAGGAGCAGCTCTGAATATGCAGGAGGCCCCAGACAAAGGGCCCATTAGCCAGACATGGCCATTACCATGCAGAGAGGAAAATTCTCCTGCCAAAGAACCCTTGCCAAGCAAGGAAACTGTTTGGCAAGTGTGCAAAACCCATATTGCACACAAGTGACAGACAGCATGGCAGAGAAAACAAATGGGGCTATAAACACAAATTTGGTTCAATAAAGGGAATGAAAAGTGAGGGGGAAACTCTGTAACACTTTCTGAAAGGGGACACCAAGGCAAAAGGACCATTAAGGAATATGTCTGTAAACCCAGGGTTGCCAGACCCTGCTCCCAGATCACCTGAGATGTGTCTGTGGCTTTGAGGTACAGGTTAGCACAGACCTCCTGTATCCATTGCAAAGAAGACTGGCCAGAGATAAGGGTTTAGTATTTCCTTTAACTTTTCTATCACAAAATTTTTGGTCATTTTCATGTTAATGGGGTCCCAAAATTTTAACCAGCATAAACAAGAGTGATTCCAGTGAGCCTTACAAGCTGTAACACTGCTCTTTCCTTCTCCATTGTTCCTGCTGGATCTGTCAGCAAGTTCAATGTATTTATAGCTCAATGTATATTGAATTCTGGGCATTGTTTCCCAGGAAGATCCAAGCTGCCCTGTCTGAACAGGAGTTTATGCAGAGCTCACTGCAGTGATCCCTACTCAGTGCAAACAGTGTTGGTTTTATCCCTGTGTATATTACCCAACAAACTGTTCCCATATATTATGTAAAATCATGTAAATTGGTGTATATACATTTAGGTAGAGGGAGCTTGCTCATAAATCTCACTTCAGTTTAAAATACAGAGCACTAAGTATGAGTTAGAAATACTATTTTTCTTTCACTGTGGATTTAGAGCAGGCTCCTTCCATTATCCATGCAGGAAAACCACTCTGAACTCAGGGAGCTTGAGAAAAGTTAATACAGCCACATTTACAACAATATTGGCCTTAATCTTGGGAATTTATCTTGCAAGTTTGCCTGCAGTTTGTCATGGGGAGGATGTCCAGTAACCTCTGCAGAGGATGGCAGTGAAAAGCTCAGGGAGGGAAAGAACACGGAAAGGCTTGGAAATGAAGACCTTTTTGGGTTTTTTCACATCATAACTTACTAAAATTTACTAGAGACTGAGCACACCATGTTTGCAGGCTGTTCAGTCAGGGTTTCTCCATTTCTTGAACTGAAAAATAACAATTGTTAACATAATTCCCCAGCTCTTTTTAATAGTGGCACTGAATATTGCATCACTCCAATCCAAAGGTGGGTGCACTCCAAGATGGGAGTAAAAAAACACATGCTAAAATGTAATGGACATAAACTGCATGTAATGGCCATAAACAGCAAAGCTGCTGGATTTCTGCCTCAGGCAGCAGAGGAATGCACTCTCTACATGTGCTCTTAAGCTTTGCAGTTCTCATTTTCAGAGCAGCATAAAATGGTTTGGTTGGAAGGAACATTAAAAATCCTCCCATTCCACCCCCTGCCATGGGCAGGGACACTTTCCACCAGCCCAGATTTCTCCAAGCCCTGTCCAGCCTGGCCCTGATGTCGCACACATTCCAGCCCTGCAGATCCATGACCTTCCCAGTCCTCTCTGTGGCCTTTCCCGGTAGCAGACCCTGAGTCTCCATGTCCTGCCTTCTAGAGGAACCCCTTTGGAGGTTTTGTTCCCAGATTTGCCCTAAACCAGGACACTCCATGCCCTTGGAACAGCCCAATCCACTTGGGAGCTGGAAAGAGCCTTGGAAGGGTTCAGATCCCTCAGCTCCCCCACATTTCAGATCCTTCCAGCTGCCAGTTTTGTGTCTGCTGGAAGGAAAAGGGGATCTTGCTGTGAGGGAACCTCTGTCAGATCACCTCTCTCAGGTACAAAACTACTCACAGAGGTGTATTTTCTCTTTACCAGCATAACCAGCACATCAAGAGGATTCCCCTACCTGAGAGAACATCCCAGTGAAACTCTGAACTCACTAACAGCTTGAGGGGCTTTGGAAAAAGCAACAGTGAGAACCTCCACTGGGAATGGCAGGGAAATGCACCTTCAGAAACATGGAAATTCTCACTCTGCACAAGATGTTTCAGCTATTTGATTTCCAGCGCCTTCAGAGGACTACCTGAATATTTAACTGTCATCAAATCAGCTCTCAACGGAGACTTTGCTTGTGCCTGTGCATTCTGAGAGGTGAAAAATAACTCAGTAATCAGATTTTAAGCTGTTACCTAATTGCAGAGAAGGCAGCACTGCAGAAGAACCTCAGCAATTCAGTCCTTAAGAGTTCTCACACCAAATTTTCACTTTGTTTAAGGGCAGATGTGCACGGATTCCAGAAGGAAACAGATGCTTTCACCCCATCTGAGCTGCTTCAGGGGGGTAATTGCCTGTAAATAGTGAGGTTATTAAGCTATTACTTGAATATCACTACCCACCAAGCATGACAAATTCATCAAAGCAGAAGTTCTACTACAGAAATCCCACTTAAAGTTCATTTCCTCCAATGGCTGAGTGTTTAAGGAGATTTTCAGCAATAGATCACATTTTGTAGGCCATTCACCCAACAGGTGATTTCCTACAATGTTCTGAATCACTGCAAGCTCTCCATTTTACAACACTTAATACTCCCCGAAAATTTGTCATTGATTTCACACCTCACAAGTTTTAAGATCCTGAAGAAGCCAACAAACTATTCCACAAGGAGCTGACCTTCATTTAATGACCTGCCACGATCAGTGGAAATAAGAACAGTAACAACCAAACTGAGATTGATTCTCCCCCTTTTTCATTCATTCTATCTCATATCATCCTAATATTGTAGGTTCTTACAGGGTTTAAATATATAGATTGTCTAAATATGTATTACACAGCCAGGCATGTTTTTTTCAGAGCGTTTTTAAAATAATGTATATTGTACATGTAATTTTTTTGGCATTTAGTCACACTAGAATGGAGGACAATTCATTTGGCCTTTGCCTAAATTTCTGAAAATTCAATCAGTCGATTAATCCTTTATTACTAATATGGACATACAAACAATTTACTAATGGCTCTAGGAGATCGTGGCTGGATGGAAAATTGGATGTATTCTCTCATTTTAAATCTCCTATTGTTTTGTTACAGAATCTCACCACCCATTCCGTGTTATGGAAGGCAAATCCAAGGCACAAAAGGCGTGAGACTGCTGGGAATTAATTTCCAAAGTCAGGTAAAATGTCATTCCATTGTTCTTTTGTAAATCATCCCCCCAGCACCTGTAGCATAAGGAAATGAAAAATGGGACAGACTATTAAGCTAAATGGCCTTTTGGAAAGCTGGAGCGAAAGCTTTACAAATGATGTATTGTGGGAGGGCAGCTCAGTGTTTTCTGTGGTTTCTTTATGGGTTGTTCTTCCCCCAGATAAGCTGGGATTGAAATGAGAAGAGGCCTGGCCAGACATGTTTGCACTGCCTCCATCATTAGGGCCTGACACTCCGCTGGAAGAGGACCAACCATTTTCTCAAATGCAAAACTCAGTAATTAATTCCCTTTTAATGCCCTATTTACTGGGGGCTGGGGAAGGAGCCTGGTGTCCCCTGAGTCCTCTCCTTGTGCGGGCACAGGGACCAGGATCCACTCCTAACCCTTTACGGCTCCCAAGGAAAAGGCACTGCCCGCACAAGTGACAGGTGACACGATGGGACTCTAACCCTGCCATCCAGGAATGCTGCTCCAGGCAGCCGGGCATAACTCACAGCTTTGCCTCTGGAAATCCCTGAGTGTGCTGTGGCTCATTTCCTCCAAACCCGGTGCTCTGTGCCAAAGAGCCACTGGGGCAGCTGGTCTGAGCATGAAGATGCCCTGGGCAAAATTTTATCCTTGGACCAGCTGAGTCACCTGAATAAAAAGGATTCAGCCTAAGGACTGCCTGGATCTCCTGAAGCAGAATCAAAAGCAAAGAATCTATTCCATTGACAAAATAATTAAACCATTAATAACTGCATGCATATAACTTTGGGGACTGAATGATATCAATTAAATTCAATTAACATCTGCACAATGCTTTGAGGACATAAAATGTCATGTAACTCCAAAGAAATTTTAGAATTAATCCTATTAATCCTATTTTTAGGATTTATTAATCCTAAAATAGTTTCTGCTGCATTAGCACACTGCTAAATGTGGAATTCACTGGAAGCAAAGGCAGGGGTGCTCCAGAGATTTAGGGAGGTTGGTAATCCCTTTGTATGAAAAAGTGAGGGTTTTTTACCTGAAATCAAGTTCCAGCTGAAACTGGCAGTTCCAGGTGAATCAATATTGATGCCATTTAAAAATAACCATATTCCTTGTATAGCTATTGATTCTAGCAGGAGTGACTAAAGGAAGGATATACATAAATATACCAAAAAAAGAGAAAAGTTGGATATTAATGTCATCTTTTATCATCAGAGGTACTAACATAGCTGGAAAGTATTGATTACCTTAAAAGCCCCTCATAACTAAAGAACTATTGACTTAATATTTTCTCTAATCCTCCATGAAATTTTACAGTAAGTCCTGATGTATTTTCTGTTAAGAGTTTTAGGGCTCAACTATATCATGTACTTATCTGGAGTGTCAGCCCTGGGGCTTACAGCAGCTGATGAGAGCTCTGCTAAAGGTGAGCAATAACTCCCAAGATTTAAGCTTGGTTTCAGGGATTTTGGAAATAGATACATCTGCTAATGTCTATTATTCTATAGCTTTTGTCTTTTATATAATCTTTATCATTAGGGAATAATTTAATATACATTATTTTCAGTGGAAACAAGAGTTCTGCTCATAATTACTCAACTACAGCTGTTCTGAAAATTCCCTCAGCACTGGATAAGTGTCTCAACAGCCTTTTTTATTGCTTCCCATTTTCCTGGCACACTGACAGCCTGGCTTCCTAAAGCTCCAACGGGTGACACTTATGCAAGTTAAATAAGGGACTAGTGAATGGAAACTTCCCAAACACCTGAATTCTTCAATCCTCAAAGTGAGTGGATCCACTATTGCCACCCCTGCCATGGCAGGGACACCTCCCACTGTCCCAGGTGCTCCCAGCCCCAGTGCCCAGCCTGGCCTTGGGCACTGCCAGGGATCCAGGGGCAGCCCCAGCTGCTCTGGGCACCTGTGCCAGGGCTGCCCACCCTCCAGGGAAGGATTTCCTCCATATATCCAATGAATTCCTCAGCTCAGAGCCATTCCCCTGGTCCTGTCGGGCTCCTGGCCCCTCAGATCCTGCATTGCCATGGGGCAAACACAGAGGTTTTCACTCTGATTCACATTTGGTTTGAGTTCAGACCCAACAGCTGACAGGTTTCCAGCCCCTGCATGCTCCTGAAGCCCCTCTGCATTGTGGTCCTGCTGCCCTGGCTCTAATATCCCATTCCTGCTCATCCCAGCTGTGCAGACCTCCACCCTACAAACCTCACCTCCCCAAACTGCCAATGCACAGAAAAGCTTTGGCTCAGCAATTCTCCCGAGCCAAATTCTATCCATTTCAGGCCCGTTTACAGAAATACCTCCCAGATCTTGCTACCAAACACTAGAACAGCAAGAATATCTCTGCTTTTCCCAAAAAGATTAAAGGCTTTCAGATAAGAACTGGTTACAGAAACAATCTTAAAAGAGAAGTGCAGTTCTAGAGCTCCCTGTGCCTGACATCCTTCCCCTCCCCTGAGCAGCAGCACTGGCTTAACTCCTATTTTCCAAGATCTCTTTATAGAATGAAATGGGATCCATCAAAGAACAGACTTTTTTCCCCCTTGCCTCCAGTAAAACCAAGGACTTCTCTTGAGCCCATGAGTCAGATCTAATCCTTGTGATTGGTTTTGGCTCAGTCCTGTAATCACTTATTAATGGCACTCAGTCTATCACAGGAGCCCTCATTAGAACAAATGGGGCAGGTTTTCATGTGCTCCTCCAGGGCCAGGGCCCCTCAAAGCCATTTAAGCCCCCAAGTCCTCCTTTAAGCTGGGCCTTCCCCTGGGTCCCCAGGCAGGTTTTTCAGGCTGAGGAGGGAGCTCAGCCCTCACTCCCACCCAGGGCACCTCTGTCCTCAGAGGAGGCAGAGCACAGCACTAATTATTTTAATGATTGGAAATGAACTGTGAATTTCTTAAGAGCCATTGAAGCAAAACACTTGGAGTCAATCTCCCCACATTAATAGCAGAGTGCTGGAGATTGCTCATATCTTTGAGATGATGAAGCACATCTGCTAGATTTCCCCAGCTAATAGTAGGCCAAGTGTTAAAACATCAAACTTTGCCTCACATCCTTCTGATGAAATAAAGGAAAAGGACAAAGAAAGAAACCCCACACAGCACCTTCCACTTGAGCCCTGCTGAGCTGGAGTGCTCGTGTCCATCAGGGCACCCCCAGGGACACCTGGCAGGGAATGGGCAGGGCCACCCTGCTCCTCTGGCAGCACCAGGGTGACACTGGGACCCCCAGGTGGCTCAGGATGCTCTAAGGGATGCAGGGATGCTCTGAGGGATGCAGGATGCTCTGAGGGATGCAAGGATGCTGTGAGGGATGCTCTGAGGGATGCAGGATGCTCTGAGGGATGCTGAGGATGCTTTGAAGGATGCTCTGAGGGATGCAGGATGCTCTGAGGAATGCAGGGAAGCTCTGAGGGATGCTCTGAGGGATGCAGGATGCTCTGAGGGATGCAGGATTCTCTGAGGGATGCTCTGAGGGATGCAGGGGGATGCTCTGAGGGATGCAGGATGCTCTGCTGCACAGGCCCTGCATGCGTGGCTGGCTCTGCAGTGTGGCATCTCCAGATCAGCAGTTATTCCTCTATCCCTGTTTGCTTATTCCTGCTCTAACTGTGCTGCTCATTGCTGATTTGCTTTTTCTTTGTATATCCAAGGAAATGCAAATATGGGATTTAATCAGGAGGATGAGCCACGACAGCCAGTGTTTGCCAAACAGTTTAGTGAGCATGAGCACCTCCATTAGAGACAGAAGTTGCAGCAGCTCTAACAGACAATATTCACGCAGCTCTGAGCATCCAAGCAGAAAGAAATCACCTAAAATTCATTTTTTAAAAGGCTGCCTGAGCTTGAGTCCCTTAAAAATAAAAACGCCATTACTAATTGAGGGAAGTTTTCATTCAGTCCCAAATGCTGGCATGCAAGAGTGGCACACACAGGCAGGGCACAGCCCTCAGCCTGGGTCAGAGCTGTCCCCAGAGTGCCCTGGAAGAGCAGCCTGGACAGGAGAGCTCATCCAGCCTCTCCTGGAGGGGCAGAGCCATCCAGTGCCATTAACTGCTCCTGCTCTGTGTGGAGGCAGCACAATGTGCATCAGATTGCAAATGGAGCTGACATTAAACACAGCTCTTAATGGCTCTGCAAACACATCTGGGGAAAAACAGCAGAGCATTCACCACTAAATTAACTTCTCATTTTTGCCAATATGGCCCTGTTTGCATTCCACTGCAGCCTGGCCTTCCCTCAGCTCAGGCAGGGCTGGATTCCTTACTTCAGGAAGAAATGCTCATTTCTGCTCTCAGGCATAAACTGGAGCAGAAGGATTTCCACAGTGCTCAGCCCAAGGCTCCTGATGGTGGGTGATGCCAACCAGAACCTTCCACCTCAGAGCTTGGGGCACACAGCACAGCCCAGCTCCAGGCCAGCAATTAGCAAAGAGCTGAAGGAACACAGTCTTTCTCCTTCCCTGCTCCAGGAATCCTTTGAGGAGATTGTCCTCCTCAAAGACACTCATTATTGGAATGGATTTAGCCCATTTCATTTCACAGGCTGGGCTGGGAAAGGCCACAGAAGCTGAAATTCCAGACTCAAGTGCCATCAGTTCAGTAACTGCTTTGGAACAGGTGCCCAGAGCAGCTGGGGCTGTCCCTGGATCCCTGGCAGTGCCCAAGGCCGGGCTGGATGGGGCTTGGAGCCACCCGGGAGAGGGGAAGGTGTCCCTTCCACTGGGATGGGATGAGTTTTAATGTCCCTCCCAACTCAAACCACTCTCCGATTCTGTGGTAAGTGACACCACACTCTTTCTTCTCCCTCATTACACATCTGCTCAAGCTCTCCTGGAGACAATATCCAAAAGGAACAATCAGGCCCAATGCCATTTCCTCACTGTTAACATTCCCTTTCCAGGTCACCCAGCAGCACTCAGCCCTGTCCCACAGTGGCCACGCAGGACCCTGTGAGCACACAGAGCCCTCTGCAGTGGCAGCAGCAGAATAATTCCCTTTTTACAAGGTGCTGCCAGCCTTGCAGCCAGGGCCAGTTGTACAAACCTGCCCCTTGAGCAGAGCCCTCAGTGGGGTCACTGTCCTGCTGCTGCCCTGTGCTGGACACCGGCAGCACAACTCTGCCCTTCGGCCACATTCTCAGCTTTTAAACACTGAATAATTTAACAGCACAGTTCTGTGACTGCAGTAGTGCTCAGCTCACATCACTCTGATGGCTCTCATTCCTTAAATTGAGCTGGGCCCTCTGCACATGGCCATGGCTGATCCCAGAACACAGAGTCCTCCAGCCCTGTCCCAGCATCCCAGCCTTGTCTGTGTGATGGAAATAATCATATTTCACAGCCACTGCTACATCCCTGCCTCCTCTGGGCTGCTGAGCCTCCAGCTGACCCCTGTGGTGCCTTCGCTCAGGCAGCCAAAACCCCAGGGTTTGGAACAGGAGTGCAATACTTTCTCCATGGAAATATTGTGGGAGAGCAGCTCATTCCCTGGCCTTGCCCATGGCTCCCAAGGTGAGCTCAGAAACCCAACCCAAGATGAATTCTCTCCAGTAATTTTCCCCTTGCCCATTACACCAGAAGTGCACATTTCTGCGTGGCTCAGAGATAAAGAACTGTTTAGATGTTTATTAAACAACAGAGTTGAATGAAATCAGTCTCATTATGTTGTCTGGAGGATGGAAGTTAATTGGAAGACAGAATGATTTACTCCAGTTTGAAATACCAAGTGGGGTTTGGAGTAAGTTAATGACAATGAGGATCAGAATGAGGGTGTGGAAAATGGAAATTTTATTTTAATTCCTACTGAAGTACTTTTGTAAATGAGTGTGCTCTCGCCTCACTGTGAGAGGTTGCTCCCAGCTTGCTTTGCTGTTCCCCATTTAAATGTTATCCCAGGGTTAATCACCATCACTGGACATTGCACAGCAACTTAATTTTCTAAATAAAACACAAGAGAGGAGCCAGAGTGGCAGCTGGGGGGAATCTCCTGGACACAGAGAACCCAGGAAAACAAGTGCTGGGAAGCTGAGGAGCAGGAACACCCACCCCTCACTGTGCCTGAAGCACAACCACAATGGTTTGGATCCTGTCAATCCAAAATGTCACCACCGTGGTTTGGTAAAAGCCAGTGTGGCATTTCAGAGTGTTTCCACCTCTGCCTGTTGTGCCTGTGCTCATTGCTGCTGCTCAGGGGATTTTTTGGGTAGAAGAGGCACATCTGCAGCAAATACTGAGCATTTATTCCCCAGAATAAAGACAAATAATAGGAAGGGCCCCAAATGCTCCCAGCAGCAGTGGAATGACTGCACAACAGCCCACAGAGCCCAGAGAAGATCTCCCAGAGCTAAAGTGGGATTTCTACTGCACAGAATGGGAATGGGGCCATTAACAGGAGAGCTGCAGCCAGGGGAGGGAGGGGAAATGGGGCTTTTCCCACCAAAATGCTTTGGGAGGGATTGCCAAGAGCCTGGGATGCCAAGGCCTGGCACCAGCAGGTGTGTGGGGGCACCTCCAGGGCCTGGCACTCCTGCAGGGGCAGAGGCTCCCAGAAATTGGGAGTGCTGTTGGGAAAGGGCAGGAAAAGAGATGCTGCTTATTTTCAGTGCCCTGAGAGCATTTCCTGCAGTGGAGATGGAGGGCAATGACAAGAGAAGGAAAGCAGATCCAGGGAGCTGTCCCTGCCTCACCTCACCGGGGTGGATGCAGGGATGCTCCACTCACCTTGTCCTGTCCCCAAGGACCCTAAAGGCCACACCTGTGCTACTCCCATTCCTCTCGGAGGGCACAGAGCTCCCTCAGCTCTCCTGACTTACCCTGAACCAGGATTAAACAGAATTTTGTGCAAAGACATCTCTGTTGCTATCGAGGGATGGTCAAATTCCCCCATCACATCATGCCAGGAAATCCAATGGTTTCCTCAGCAACTTTCCATCCTCCTCGTCTCCCATGGGAAAATCAAACTCCTCCCTCCCTCCTCTTGCCTCCTCCTCCTCCTCCTCTTCCATGAAAGACAAGGCACCAGCTGGCATTAAGAAAAAAACCCACATTTTCTTCTCTCCTCCTCCCCATCAAAACATTCATGAGTTTCAGTTTTACTTGTGTTTTCCCCCAGCCAGTTTGGAGCAGCTTCTGGCTCGCCCTGAGTGTGTCACTGCCCCAGGAGCTGGGGACATCCCATGAGCCACTGATCCCTGATGGCACAGACATTAATCCCACTGGCACAGGCTGACCACATCCTCCCAGCATTTCATTACAACCCTTTCTCCTCCCCATTCATTTATTTTTACATCTCTCAATCCCTGCATTGAGCAGTTGTTTATTGTTTATCTAAACATCTCCTGCCATTGCCTGGTATTCCCTTCCAGCCCTCCTCAAACATTTGGCTTCTCCTGCCCTTCCTCAGCTTCAACCAGCCCAGGCCCAAACCCCCCTGCAGTCCTTTCAGTTTAACACCTGCTTTGGTTACTCCAGTTGTTCTTCCATAAAGTATTCCCAAACAAGCTTGTAGCTCCAATATTTTGCTCCACTAACAAACCTGGAGCCCCCACAGAGCTCTTCTGGAGGCATCTGAGTTCACCACAGGTTTGAAGATCACCTCTCCAGAAGCACCAGCTCTTACACCAGTGAAAATTAAAACTATTAACATGGTTTGGATTATTTTGTCTGCAGGCAAAAGCAGATTGCTGTTGCAAGGGAGTTATTCCTGAGATATTGCTCTACGCTTGTTCCTTCACAAGGACAGAGTTATAAAAAATTATGCAATGCCATAAGCTTAAAGTATGTGGAAAAGGGAAAAATAACAAGTCTGCAACATTTGCAAGTGAAAAAACCCATGCAATTCAAATTCCTCTGGAATTTACAAAACAGAGGCGTTGTCAAGTGTCAGTCCAAGTTTCTCCTTACAGTGCATGTTTGTCACCCTCCCCAAACCTCCCCCAAACTCCCAGCTCTCACAGCAGTGGGAGCTCAGTGAGAATCCCTCTCCAGCAGAGCCAGCTCCCTCCTGGAGTGTCCAAAAGTGGGGAGGTTCCTTCAGCTAAAGCTCATCCAGTCCCACCCGTGACACCTTCCACCATCCCAGGTTGTTCCAGGTCTCATCCAGCCTGGCCCTGGACCCTCCAGGGATGGGGCAGCCACAGATTCTGTGGGCACCCTCCTTTATAGCTCCTTTTGCACATCAAATAACTCCTTTCTCCTGGTTTCCCTAGCTGCCCAACACCAACCAGCAAAGACACCCAACATTACAACACTTTGGCCATCACCTTTGTTAGGCTCTGCCCCTCTGCAGACACCATCTCCTGCTTCAGCAGGGAGGAGCAGGGGGTGTTGAGGCTGAGCTGGGTGACAGTGGAGAGGACAGAGCTGGACACAGCTGAGGAGCTGAGGGAGATGCAGGGCACAGAGGGCTGGGTGCTCCAGAAGAGCCCTTGGGAAGGTGGAGATGCTGGGCAATGCAGTGGGGGGAAACTGCTGGAAGAGGGTTCCTTGTCCCCTCCATCAATGTATTGACCTAGATTCCTGTCAGTTCCAGGATTTATCCCCAGGAAGAGATACTGCACTCCCTTTTCAGAGCACACACTGGAGAAAAGGTGCTTTACATGTCAAGCAGGCCCCTTTTCAATTAGAGCCTTTGAATCCAGTTTAGCAGCAGAGATATGAAATAAACAGCGGGCAGCCACAAAGCTCATCCATCCACTCCTGATTAGTTCCACAATACCTCCCATCCTTGCACCACTTCAGGTGGAACGTTCTGCCTTTCCCTGCCTCCTGCATTCCGTTTATTTGAAGAAATATTGAGTGAGGCAGCAGGATGCAGCAGGGTATTTGTCAGCACATCGATCGGGATTTTGCATGGCAGGGTGTTTGTGTGCAGCCTGTTCCTCCCCAGCCTTAACCACGGCGTGAATTCCTGGGAAATTTATGGCCCTGCTCCTTCCAACGTGCCCCGTTAAGTCCCTCAGCTCCTGACAGGTCTCAGTTGCAAACACTGGGTTGTTCAGCACAAAACAAAAGGGCAGCACTGCCCTGATCAATACGGACTCGTGGGAAGCTGCCAAGGGACATTCATCTCCCAGCCTGGGAATTACAGCAGAGGTTCTGCCTCTGGAGAGGCTGTGGCACCAGGAATGCCCAGGGGCAGCAGGGCACCCATACCTGCACCCATTCAAACCCACGTGAAGGTTTTAATCCATGAAATCTCCCTCAGAATTGCAATCCCAGTACCTGTTCCATCAAAGGAGACAGATCCGTGATCCATGTCCACTTAAGCCACCAAAGGAGAGAGGGATATGCAAGTATCTTCTTCACATGCTGCATTTTAGTCACTTTTCCTCTTGTTATTTTCCTCATTTTACCTGTCATTAAGAGGCAAAAAACCTTAAGTTTTTGTTTTCCCAATCCCTGATTTTCAGACAATGAGAATGAGATTCCCAAGATGGGAGCAGAGCAACTGCCAAGAGCCCCTTGACCAGTTCCTATCATCCTGCTCAGCCACTTATATGGGAATGGAAGCATTCCATTTATATGGGAATTCCAGCTGTAGATATGGGAATGGAAACAGAATTCCAGCTGTAGATATGGGAATGGAAGCAGAATTCCAGCCATAGATATGGAAATGGAATTCCAGCCATAGATATGGAAATGGAAATGGAATTCCAGCCGCAGATATGGGAATGGAAGCAGAATTTCAGCCGCAGATATGAGAATGGAAGCATTCCATTTATATGGGAATCCCACCCACAGATATGGGAATGGCAGCAGAATTCCAGCCATAGATACGGGAATGGAAGCATTCCATTCATATGGGAATTCCAGCCACAAATATGGGAATGGAAGCATTCCATTCATATGGGAATTCCAGCCACAAATATGGGAATGGAAGCATTCCATCCATATGGGAATTCCAGCCATAAATATGGGAATGGAAGCAGAATTCCAGCCATGGATGTGGGAGTTTCAGCACAGCACAGGCTGGGTCTTGGATTATCAGGAATGGGTTTGATACAGGGAGCACTTGAAGCCCCCAAAGCTTCCAGCTGCTGAGGGGCACTGGGAGAAGCAGGTCCCAAAATCCATGCCCTAAGTGCCAGGACAGCATCATTAATAGGAACAGTGATTACTTACAGAGGACTTGGCTTTCCAAAGGGTCCTGGAGGTAACAGAGCCCTGGTTTGTGTGAATCCTCATCCATGGTGCCATAAAAATCTCCTGGTTTTGACACAGCCAGTGGGGCTGTCCTTGGGATGAGGCAAAACCATCTGAGGAGCAGACGGAGCAGGGCAGCTCCTGAAAAAAAAAATAGACATTCCTTTAAAAATAGATGAAAGCAACATTTAATTTAGTTGAAAGGTGGAAATGAACCATTAAGAAATCCAGGCTCGTCTAAATACCTGCTTGTCATGTATATTTAATTGTTTTCATTTCCATTTGGATTGTGCTCTGCACTTACACAATGGCCACAGCTTGTCCTCAAGTGTCTGAGCACTGAGAGGGATTTGAGAGGATTCTGAAAGGGAGAAGGATGAGGAGATTTCTGGGCAAAAATAGATGCCAAAACCATCCAAAAGGCTGTTATGAAGAACTATTAGTCAGTCCTTGATAAAGAGATGCAAAAGCAGGGGTAAGTAGCAGGACAAACCTACATTACAAATACATTAAAAACTGCTGCTTGAAGACAGTCTGGTAAAACAAATCATCATTTTCCTTCTTTTTCTTCAAACCAGGACAAACCAGTGGAAAGTATTGCTCCAAAGCACTTCACTAATATCAGATCAGCTGCAAAAGATATTTCAGAAGCAGCTAATTACGAACCCTCTGATCGATGTGCAGTGGGATGAAGGTTGTACCTCCTGCAGGTTCCAGACCTCAGCTCCAAAGATGTTCTTCAGAGTCCTTGAAAAATTCATTTCTTCACAACTCTCCTCATTATTTATTAATGACTGTTATTCTGAATTCTGGATCACCATCATTTCCTCAAGCAGGAGCATAATTTTTCCTTCTCTTCTCAAAACAGAGTCAGGAACTCGAGTACCTGCCCCCAGGGTTTGAGTGTTCCCCCTTTTCTCCAAGCCAGGAGCCTTCATATCCAGAACTTCAAAGGATCCAGCAGGAATTTATGTGAGACCCTCAGAGCCTTCAATGTTTTCTCTTTAGAAATTCCTGCCAAGGGCATTTGGTTTCAGCTGAGATAATGAAATTCAGAGATCACGACCTGGCAGTAGCTGGCCATGCAGGGAAGGTGTTTTGTCAGTACAAGTGGCCTTTTAACCACCAGCACATTTTTTCTGCATATCCACAATTCCAAAGGGACTCAGTTCCTGCGGTCCCAGGGCTGGTCAAGGATCTGACTGAACTCCCTGATCTCCCCAACAGCTGTGGCCAGAGCTCCTTGGGCAGCTTTGCCATCAGAGCTGTGTCAGTTCAGGGCATGGAAATTCATCCCAGTGGGTGCTTTCTTTATGGAAACGAGTTATTGCATGGAGGTTCAGCTAATGTGAGCATAAAAAAATGATCTCTTTCCTCAGAGAGAGGACAGATGGTTCTCCCTCCTTGTGAAGGGTTGGTTTTTCAACACAAGCTGCCTCTCCAGCGGAGAGGAGGGGGGAATCATCTCTTAATTACTGCTCCACTGGCTGAAAGCACATTCTTGGAGCAGAAGGTATTAGATGGAGTTTTCTTACACCAAAGTCAGACATA
The DNA here is from genome assembly GCA_024865655.1 of Emberiza elegans. Lineage (NCBI taxonomy): Eukaryota > Metazoa > Chordata > Aves > Passeriformes > Fringillidae > Emberiza > Emberiza elegans. The sequence continues at coordinate 1,796,900 of JALJVW010000260.1, read as the reverse complement.
AAAAAGAAATCACAGAACTGTTTTGGCTAACAGGAGGAAAATTTGTATTAAAAAACCCCACTAGAACTGGATGATTCTTCCCCACTTTACACAGAACAACTTGAATCAAGGCCAGAGTCTGCTTTCATAGGAGGTGAAACACAAACATCCAAAGAATTAAGTGACAATTCCTTCATGTTCCTGAGTTATGGATTAGAAAAATCGTCTCAGCAGCACTGATCAATGGGAACTTCAAAGAGAAACACAGCCCATCCATTACAGTTCCTCCCAATTACATCCTTCTGCTGAGAACTGCATTTTATGTTCCTTCCAGGCTTCCAAAAAAGAGGGAGCAGGATTTTAAAAAACAGCTTCTAAGCGAGTTTTACCTTTTTATTGAATTTAAACACCACAGGACTGGTTAAATTGGGAGTCAATTCCATACTTCTGAAATGGAAGCACCATTTTCAAACCAAAACCAGAAACATCTCAAAGCTGTTGGTTTTTCTGATCATTTTCTTTCCTTTTTGATGAGACTTCTACAACAAATTTTGTCTAAATCCATGAATCATTTTGATTAAGTTGAAAATCATTTACCTGATTTGGTTGGGTGAGCTGTGGGTTTTCATCAGGTTCTGAGCTCTCTGAATTGTGCAGAGGAGTTTGGGAATTTTCCCTCCTTTTCTCCTGGAAACCACAGAGAAATGTGACTCCATCCTTCTCCCTCCATCAGCCAAAGGCTTCATTAAAGTGGAGAATCCCACTGAAGCCAGGAAAACCCTGGAAAACAGGAAAAACAGCAGCAGCATCTCCTGAGGGTTGGTGCTTTTCTACTGTGGGTTTTTTTTTACCTGCAGCCCATCAAGTGCCCAGCAGCTCCCACCATTCCCAAATGTCCTGTTGGAGATGAGCCTGTTCTGGGTGGGGATTCCCACCTGCTCCAAACCTGCCACACGTTCCCTGTTCAGGGAGGAGCTCCCTGAGCCCTTCAGAGGGTCGAGGAGCAGTTCTGCACACAAAGCAGTGAATTCATTGCCCCGTGCTCTCCTTCAGCAGTGGCCGGTGCTGGCACACCAAGGTGGGACCAGCAGCATTTCCTTCCTGCCGGCCTCTGGAATTGAGCAGGGCTGCTGCTGCACAAGCCCCCTCGGTGACCAGCCTGCTTTAACCACCAGCAGCTCCCAATTAACTGATGGGATCTTTAAAGAGCATTAACCAGTCCCCACCCTCACTGCAGAGTAACTATGGAATCACCCCCTGGTTATCCAGAATTATCCAGGGCTTTGTTGGCGTCGCAGGGCGCAGATAACAATGGATTCTGTTCAGGAAATCATGTACCAATTATCTCTGAAATTAGGCTGCACACAGGGGACTGCTCAGCTGCCATGCAAAAATTACAATTTTTTCCCCAGTCCCACTCCTGCCTCCTCCCAGCCCACCCCAGACCTCCCATCTCATCATTTATTTCTGCTGGGGTTTGTTCTTACACAGCCCCAGCCCCCAGAGAAGGCAATTCTGGAGCTCTGCTCCCAGTGCCAGGTGTCTGCACTGGGGTTTGCCCATCCCTGCCAGGCCAGGTACCAAATCCAGAGCTGCTGCCACACCTGGGGGCTGTGGGGGATGCAGAGCCAGCACAGCTCTGCAGCAGCCCCAGGGCTTCAGCTGCAGCCACAGAGCCACAGAATCCTCAGGCTGGAAAAGCCCTCCCAGATCCTCCAAGCTTCACCCAAATACCCCCTGCCCACTAAACATACCAAAAAGTGCCTCCTGACTCGTTTTTTGAGCACAAAACCCCCAGGTGGACTCAGTTTGTCCTGGCTGGATGCAGTACCCTCCACTTCACACCAATTCCTCGACCTCTCACAAATTTATAAGCACAAACCTTTGAGCAAACAGGGACTTCAGTAAAAACTCTTTTAGAGGTAAAAGAGGAGATTCCTTGTGGCAGCAGCAGAAAGAACAGCTGGATGTTCTTCACCAGCGGGCTGATTAATCCTCTTCATTCAAAAATCATTGGATTTAAAGGAATAAAACTGTTCTTGGAACTCCTGCAAGGCAGAATGTTTTGCCCAGTTGAAAAGCTGTATCTCATCAATGGTGGCTCCATTTGGCCAGCAATAAAGTCACTTCCTTTCCTTTTAATTATAATTATTTCCATGAGAAAAGTCAAAGCAGTAAGTGTGAGCACTCCACATAGTTAAATGACTATTATTATTATTAATTTTAAAAAGATAGCTGTATTTTAACAGAACAAACCAGGTGCCAACAACAGAGCTGCCTCCTAATGACCTGGATTTGATTTTGATGAGAACAAAAGTGAAGGTTTGCACTCGCAGCCCCTGACAGGAGCCAGAGCCCATCCAATCTGGCCCAAACACTCACAGCAGATATCTGGGGTGCTCTGGGCCCATTGAGGTGACCACAGTCTCCTTCTCCACACCTTCCCAAACCTGCCAGTGCCACACCCTGTCACAGACATCTTCTGTGAAAAATCCTTTCTTGGGATTTTTCTCCCTTCTGAGAAGCTGTGGCCTCAGAGACAAACGCAAACAATGGTTATCTGCTGCTGTGGAATGCAACAGGTGCATCTGGGATTGGGCTCATGTGGATGTTTGGATTTACTGACCACTCACGGCACAGCTGGCTCTCGCTCTCTGCCGGGACACAGATCTTTGTTATTCACTCTATTCTATTCTTACCTTAGCCTTCTGAGAGAATTTCTTTCTTTCTATTTCTTTTTAGTATCGTTATAATGTAATATATATATCATAAAATAATAAATCAAGCCTTCTGATCATGGAGTCAACATTCTCGTCTCTTGCTTCATCTGCAAACCCCTGTGACCACGGTCACAACACCCCATCCCATTAATTTGGGTTTCACTTGGAAATCACACCTGGGCTGGATGGCTGCCCACGTGGAAAAGCTGCTGTGCAGCCTGGGGTTAATGGCTGCTTTGTAAAAATCAGGAAAAATGCAAGTTCCCGCTCCATCCTGCAGGGAGGGAGGTTGTTTGGGGGTTTTTAAGGGGAAGAGCTGCAGCGAGCCCTCCCTGCAGGGCGTGCAGCACCAGCAGCTCCCAGGGGCTGAGCTGGACCAGGCCTGAGCAGCACTGCACAAAACAACCTCCTTTCCTCCCAGGAAAACTCCCAGGCGCTGCTTTCCCTCATTCAGCCATCCCTCAGCCCTGAGCAAAGCAGCATTTTCCTCCAAAGGCCATTATTTGGATAAATCAAGCGTGGCACTGCAGTCAGGGCAGAGCAGGAGGGCCAGGCAGCACAGGAAGGACAGGACAGAGCCACTCAAAGCACAGAACACCCACCAGCATCTGCGTTCTGCATCTCTTCCAAGCAGAGAAAGCTGATTTGGGCATTTCCTTATTTCCATCCTACCAGCCCAAGTCCTTTTGGGGATTTTTAATTGCACAAAGCATTTTCTGCTCTTTCCAAAATGCTCTTTATGTGGAAGGTGCTGATGAAGCAGCAGAGAGGAGTTTGTTCTCCAGCAGGTCTGGAGCAGTCACTTCCCACAACAGGTCCCAGCTTGGGGCATTTTTCTAACAGCAAACGGGCTTGTCAAAGAAAAAAATGTTTATACAGCACGCTGGATTTATCACTGGAGTAAATCAGGTGATGGTGGGGAAAATAGGAGTGGAAGTTATCTACAGGCATGGCAATTTGAGAGAGCCTTCTTCCCAAAATACCGGAGCCAGGGAATCTCTCTGGAAGCTCAGCCCAGAGCCCAGGCTGGTTCCACACCAGTGCCTTTGGTCTTTAATCACTCCAGAGACACAGCTCCCACTGGTATCAGCACAGCTTTTGCATTCTTGCAAAATCAGCATCTCTTTTGGGTTTCTTTTTAACAGCAAAATCACACACTCAGCTTCAGGGGGAACTGGGTGGCAAAACCCCAGTGAAAATCCCAGGCAAGTCTCCTTTGTGACCTGAGTCAAAATTAAAAAGGTAACAAACAGCACTCAGCAGAGAGCTGAGGAAATGCTGCAAGAGCAGCGAGTGGGATCCTTGCTTTGGGCACAATGGGTAGGAAAATAGGTGCATATAAATACACTTTTAAACCATCAAGATTCATGTATGAACTGAAAACAAAGACTTCCTACATCCCCACTCAGCAATCCTACACACAGACACGAGGCTTCTGAATTTGGGTTAGATGCATTGAAGAGGAAATGTTTATGTTCCTGCTTCTTCTGTGAAATTTGTTTTAAAATGAAACAAGTGTGGACAGGATATTTTTACAAGGGATGGAGTGACAGGACAAAGGGAATGGATTTAAACTGCCTGAGTGCAGCAGGAGATGGGATATTGGGATGGAATTGTTCCCTGTGAGGGTGGGCAGGCCTGGCACAGGTGCCCAGAGCAGCTGGGGCTGCCCCTGGATCCCTGGCAGTGCCCAAGGCCAGGCTGGACACTGGGGCTGGAGCACCTGGGACAGTGGGAGGTGTCCCTGCCATGGCAGGGGTGGCACTGGGTGGGATTTAGGGTCCCTTCCTACCCAAACCAGTCTGGGATTCTGTGATTTAAATGTCCATTTAAGCCCTGAGCATGCAGCAGCAGCTCCCTGGAAGCGAAAGCAGCTCCCGGCACAGTGGGGCAGGATCTGTGTGGCCCTGGATAAACCCAGGTTATCTGAGGCAGCAGCTCCTCCCTGCCCTCCCCAGCTCTGCACACACAGAATGAGAGGAGCTCGTTAATTAAGGTTACCGAGTTCCCTTGCATGGCTTTCAGTGCAGAGGAGAGGAGGCCCTCCCAGCTCAGCTGATTTATGGGATCCTCAGGGCATTCTCCTCATGTGTCCAGAGCCCAACTTCTCCTTTTTTCGAGCCATCCCAAAGCCTGACCTGTTTGGGCCTCAGCTTTGTCCTGGCACTGCCCTGGTGTGCAGGTGCTGCCAGCCAGAGCCACAGGGGGATGCTCTGCTGCATTCCTGCCCCCAAATCTGTAGCTCATAAAATCATCAAATTTTATGGCTTTGTCAAACCCCGTTTGTAATTCCTTCAGCAAAATCGTTCTGGTTTTATTTTAAGCATAGGTTGTTTAAATTTTCAATACCTTTTGTGTTAATAATATTGAAATAAGTTAAAACATTTATAGATAATAACCTTCAATAAGATCAAGCAAAGTTAAGTTTCACTATGTTTAGGTCTAAGCACTCTTAAGTTACATTTTATCACCTTGATATTCTGTTAAAATTGAGTTTATTATTCCTTGCTATCAGAGTTCATTCATTCCAAGTTTAAGTGTAGTTCAATATAAATTACCCTAAGTTTTGTTTTAAAATCATTTGTCTAAACTATAATATATATAGTTTATATCCTGTTGGATGGAGTAGAATAGCTGGATATTGCCATCCCCTTCCAGTGTCACCCTCAGGCAGCTGTGGCTCCTCTGGAATGCCAGGCCACAGAGCTGCCAACTCCCCAGGAGAGCAGGGAATAGTTTTCCCCCCTCTATATTTTTGTATTTACTAAGACATTACCTTATTTTGGGAAAAAAATCTCGTAGTTATGAGTTATTCCTATGGGTAGAAAAAAATAACTTTTTGTTTTCTAAAAATAAACCTGCCTGACAGAAATTCATGAGTTTATCAAATTTTTAAGGGACTGAAAAACTCTTAAGCTTAACTTAGGATCCAGTTTTGTCGTGGCAGTTTCTCAGCCCTGTTAGAAGCTGGAGATATTGGAGTGTGGAACAGAGATATCCCCAGATTTATGGTGAGCCTGACAATGATTATGTAGCCCATTGAGATGGAGTGGTGTGATTTAGTGGTTTGGAGGCATTTGTCAGCCTTGATGAATGCATCTGGTGATTCAGGCAATGAAAATGTGAGATTTCCAGGCAGTGGCAGATAAAGGATGCTGCCTGACACACGGGGTTATGGCAGGGGCTATGGAAGGGGATAAAATTTTTATTTGTTTCTCATTTAGAGTTTTAGAGGGAGATGGGAAGGAAGATAAACTCCCTTCAGCTGAAGAGGCTGTGGAGAGGGTGTATCCTAATGAATATTTGGCTTTCTTGTGTCCTGGTTTCTCACCTGCACAGGGCATCCAGGTGGGTGCACTCAGGGACACCTCCTGGGGACCTCCAGGCTCCCCCAGCATTCCCAGCTCTGCAGAAACACATGGAAATACTGATTTTCTCATTTGCCTGCTGTAGAGCACACTAAGGTTTGATACAAAGCCAGCTGGAAATGAGAAATTGCCTTTAGATGGGTCCAAAATGTGGGCATTTTCTTAGACAAAATGAGTTAAACGAGCTTTTGAAATTCCAGCCATATCCAGACAATTTACTGCTCATTTTGGTTTCAAGTTCCCAGATAGAAACAGGTTCTTAGGAAAACAAGGTATTTTGAGATGTGCTTTCTACTGAATTTGTACGCAAATCCCAGAACCCCAGAATTGTTTGGATTGGAAGAGATTTTAAAACTCATCCCATCCCACCCCTGCCACAGCAGGGACACCTTCCCCTGCCCCAGGCTGCTCCAGCCCGGCCTTGGGCACTGCCAGGGATCCAGGGGCAGCCCCAGCTGCTCTGGGCACCTGTGCCAGGGCCTCAAGAAAAAATATTTCCCATAATTGAATCAGGTATGAAACAGCAGGCAGAGAGAACCCAGGTCAGAGGCTGTTCAAGGCAAAAAGGAAGGAAATTGTGGACCCTGTTGCTTCAAGAGCACTGGAGAACAAGCCTTACTGCCCTAATGGACATTTCTGAGTCAATTACAGTGCTGGCATGTAATAACATTCCATTCCATTTTCCTGGAATGTTTTATTATGAAGCTTTCAGACAGAAATGCTCAATTTTAACTAAGATATATAATTATGTATTTTTTACCTTATATTATTTAGGGTTTCCAAGGAAAATACATTCCATTCATACTCAGCAGAAGCAAACCCATGCTCTGCTTTGAATCTCAAGCTCTGCTCTCACTTAACAAAACCAGCCCGAGCTGTGCTAGAGCATCAATCCATAGAGAAGTACTTAGGAGGAATAAATTGATTTTCTCATTGCTCTATGTTGGCTAAAAATTATTCGATTATGTATTTAGCTGCTAATGGAAACTCATTAGTAGATTTTCATTTCATGCTTGTTTGCACCTGCAATCCATTTTTCCCTGTCCAAAGCACTGTTTCATTTCAGTTCCGTGCTATAAATTTCCTTGCATATAAACTGATAAGCGTCAGCCAAAATTCAGTGTACGTGGTCTGAAATAGCTCAGGGCCATCTCTTTCACAACAGCATCGTTAAAGCAGCACATCCTGGTGATTCAGGGGGGCTGTTAACTGTTATTTGATGGCCTAACTTGCCTCATTGTTTGCTCATTAACTTTGTTATCCTCGTTAGTGTCAGCTCCTTGACATTATCCTGTTGGTTCTGGGCTGCCCCAAGCCCCACGAGGCTTCTGGACATCTTTTTAACCCAAAGGTGGAACATTCCCACCTTCAGGGCCCCCTGCTTCCCACTCCCTGCTTTTCTGTTGGATGGAAATCCAGCGATGTTCAATCGAACCAGCCTCAGTGGCCTCTGGCTCTGTTTGGAGGGAGATGTTGTTACCTGTGGGAACAGCACCCAATTCCAGCCAAATCCAACAAAACCAGGTTGAATTCCTCCTCCCCATCCCTCTCCAGCTTCCTGATGGGTTCCTGCCTTGGGATCTGCAGGAGGGGCAGCGCAAGGAACCAGGCCCTGTGGCATTCACATTCTCTGAACAGAGAGAGAGACAATTCTCTCTCGGGATTTTTTCCTGGAGAAGCACAGAGAGAAGAAGAGAAAACAATTCTTATCTCTATTCTCTGCTCCTGTTGTTTTTGCACATGTGGATTGTGTTATGGAGATTGTTTACCTGAAGGGATTTGATTCAATTGGATTCTGCTAAAGTTGTTATGTTTCCTTGGCCAGTTGGCTCAAAGCTGTGTCCTGGCTGTCTCAGGCAGTCATGGATTTTTCTGTAGTATTCTTTAGTGTTTTTGTATAGTAGAATTCTCTTTAGTATAATGTATTTCGTATATTTAATATAATGTAGTATATTCTCTTTAGTTATAATGTAGTATTAATGTAATATAGTATGGTTTTAATAAAGCAGTTGTTCAACCTTCTGAACCATGGAGTCAGATGCCCATTGTGAGAAATAGCTCCTCACTTGTCATAGTTTAGGAAGGTTTATTAAACCTTATCAAAAATACAACAGAAGATTTAATAAAGAAAAAAAGTTACAGCACTGGGAGCAAAAGATTTTCCCTGCCATGTGCTCAGCCTGCTCACAATGGAGGATTTTTCCTTTTTAACCCTTTAGCCCCTCCCAAAGTTCTGTCCATCAGCTCCTTCTTTGCTGTCCAGCGGTGGAGATCTCTTCCTCAAATCCTGACTGGAGCTCAGGTGTTCCATAGTCACAGCTGTCCCTTGATAACCACGTGAGCAGGTACAATATAACTATAAATCTATAAAACTTTTCTTAACCTATATCCGTGATATTTGTCCATTCATTGTGAGAGTCAATCATGCATTACTCATCTATCTCACAGTCATTCCCAGATGTTAGGGTCACCCTGAACTCAATAAGGCCCTGCAATTCCCAGTTCCTGCTTCCCTGGGATCTGCTCCTGCCTCCCACCCAGAATCCCTGCCCCGTTTGGGCTCAGCTCTGCCTTCCCTCCTGCCCTTTCATCTCCCAGCTCATCCCAGCAGACCCCACACGAGGGGAGAGCGGGGCAGTCACCCTGATTTGCCCATCCAATATCCCTTCAAGCATTCCCAGCTTAGTGCCAGACCACCCCGGGCTGCAGCACTGGAGGGCTTGGGAAGGCTCCTGCTGGGAATAAGGAGGGCAGAGATCAGAGGTGCAGGGAGGGCAGGTGACCAGAGCCTGCTCACTGCGAGCTGCTGGCATTTTCTTTTGGAGTAACCCACGTCCAGGTTAGTGAAGCAGAACCTGATCACAATAATTATGTCACTTTTTGTTTTCATAGGAAGAAATTAATAAGTTGTTCAACTTCAGCAGAACTACGCGGAATTGATCCAAATATGAGAAGTGACTGTGTACTAGTGCAACCCCCACAGAGAAAAATGCAATTGCTGTAAAAATATCTATTTTATCAGGTAGCGCAAGCCTCTGGGGTCTGCCTGCATTCCCCACCCGAGTAACTGAGAGCAGGAACAGCTCTGAATGTGCTTGTTAAGTGGGCCTGATCAATACAAATCTATTTCTCAATTAAGTAGAAGATCCTGGTGTATGTGTATTGCCTGCAGGCCAAAAGAGTTCAGAGCAAAACTGGATTCCAGAACACAAAGTTGTGTTGTTTTTGCTCTGTCTTTTAAATGAGCTTTACCAGCATGCAACTGCAATCCTTGTGAACTCTGCAGATTAAATTTCCTTGCAGTAATGACCACTAGGAATTAGTGAAATGTTAATCTTCCCACCTGCTGTGTATGATTATACACGAGTCTAATCAACCTGATTACAAAAGAAAGTAATTTCTGCTTTTACAGGGTTTTTGTTGTTGTTGTCTGCTTTAGTTCTTCCTGAGGAGCTGTGAAATTCCTTACCCTGTATTTTAAAGCAAAAATAATGATGAAATTAAAATGTGTAAAGGGGAGCAATGGGGGCTGATAGTAATTGCTTTACAAGAGATACAGTAATTGATGCTCTGAGGATTTATTTGAAAGCATGGAAGTGAATTAGGAACCTGCTTTATCTGGATTTGCTCGCCCCTGATGAAGTCACTGCGTCTTTGTGTCTTGGTTTTCAGCTAAACTGTTCTTAATGAGAATGCTAATAATTACAGTGGCACTAAATTGTTTTAGGGACACAGGAGGATGGGAGCCACATTTTAATGTCATTTAAAGCCACAGCCACCTTTCTGCTGCCAGCCCTGCAGGAGGAAATGCACCTGAATCCATCAGAGATTGGATCCATCCAACTCCTTGAAACTGCCAGCCATATCCAGACACGTGGGTGATTGTAAAGACAAGCTAAAAACCTACATCTGATTGTATTCCTTGGCTTAAAGCTTTGTTAAGGCTGGGCCCACCCACCTTGGGAGCAGGTACTGCAACACAGAGAGGCTTTCCAAGTGAGAAATCCAGGAAAATGAGTGTACAGGTACCTGAAAATACAAGAAATGTAGGGTAAGCCACAGCAAATGTTATTCTGCTTCGTGCAGCAGTCAAAGCCAATTTCCTGAACAGCCACAGAACATCTGAACTCCACCCCCTGCACATGGAAACACCTGGGATAATCCCTGAATTCAAAACCATAACATCCATCTGATCAATTTATGGCTGCAGTAATCCAAAACCATTCCAGGCCTGGCGGGCACCACTGCACAGGCAGGTTTAGCATTCCCAGAGCAATGAGATGCCAAATGTGCCCCCAGTGCTGCCAGCAGTGCTGGGATCTCCATGGTGACAGCGTGTGTCACATCCCTGAGTTACCTGAGTGATCATTGCCATCCTTTCATCTGATCCTCACTTTTCATCTGTGCCTCCGAGTGCACCGGGCTCCTAATGGAGAGGAATTGACAAACATCCTCATATTCCTTAGAGGAAAAGCAATTTTTTTCTCATCTACACTCCTGCAACTTAATTCAAGTAGCAGCTTTTGCAGGAAGAGCTGCTCGTGGAAGTCAGGAATTTGCCTTTGACACACACACACAGAGCCAGCTGTAAACTGGGCTGGAGGATGGCAAAAAACACTCGCTAAAAACATCCCCAAAAGCCTCTAAAGAAGCCTCTATCTCCAAACCTGGGGCAGTCCCAGCTCTCCCTCACCCCCAGCTCTTCCCAGCCCCACTTCTCCCAGTGCAGAAATCCCAGAGATAATCTCCGCTCTTCCTCATTTCTGGCTATGGCACAGAAAATGAGCGTGGCTGAGCCCAGGCCTTCCAGGAGCTGCAGTCTGGGGAAAAATCCTCCTGGGATGTCCAAGCGATGTGTCACCCTGTGCAGGAGCTGCGGATGTGGATTTTGGAGGGTGCCACAGCCACAACTCAGCCCAGCCAGAATTCCCTGGGCTGTGCCGTGGTTCCTCCCTCTCCCTCTTCCTTGAGCTCTCTAACTCTGCTTTTAGGAAAGCTGAACATTGCCAGCCTGGCTCCTTAAAATCTTCAATACCTCAAACAATCTGGGTTCTCTCACACTTTGGGTTGTACAGGAACATCCTCAGGAGAGGAACCCCCAGGCTGGAAGGGAATCTTGGAGATGGGAGAGCCATAACCCAGCCAGGGCACCCGGCAAGCTCAGCAGTGTGAGACACTGTGGTGTGACAGAAATAAAGAGCATTGCAATGGGGTTATCAGCTGTAAAAGTGCTCCTGAGACACCCTGCAAGCCTGTCCCGAGGGCAGAGGGAGGCCAGCCTTGGTGAGTGTGCCATGAGGGGGAGCAGGTCTGATTGCTGTGCACCCACCCCCAGTGCTGCATTTTGGGGTTTAACCTGTTTCTTATTGGAGATATAAATGCAAGAGATCACTGAAGTGCTGTTCCCAGCCCTCGGCAGCGCCCTGCTCCCCTCCCAGCACAGTCCCCGTTATCTAACACCTGCGAGGGGATTTAAAAGGAACTCTTCATCTCATTTCATACATTAGTGCTAAGTTTAGCTTCTGTAGGTAACAGTTTCTGTTTGAACTAATAAAGAGGTATGTTTAGAATCTCAGGGGCACACTCTCTGCTCATTTGAAACAAATGAGGATTATATAAGGAGGAACAGGAGCTACAAATAGGATTCATAAAATTAATTGGCTGTGAGCTGCAGTGGTGTGGAGCCATTAGAGGTGACGAGTGGCCACAGCGTGTCCTTCCCCTGGGACAGCCTTGGGGACAGCAGGGCCAGCCTGCAGCACTCGGGGCTCGGCTCCTGCACAGCCCTGGCACCGCTGCCAGCTCCCCGGGGCTCCCCAGGCTCCACCTGGTCCCGTTTGTGCTGCCCCAGAGCAGCTCTGCCTCCCAAAAGGGGCAGGGATGGTGCCCCAGAGCCTGGAGGTTCTGCACCCTGCAGAGACCCCCTCGTGGTCCTGATGGAGCCCAAAACCACAGCTCTGCCCCAGCAGGCACACAAAGTGCCAACCACGCTTTACCTGGGCACCAGCGCCAGCCCAGTGCCAGCATTCTGTGCGCAAACCCAGGGCTGCCTGTGCCTGCTCCCCCTGCTCCTTCCAGCCCAGCAAACAGTGCTCCGTGCACTGACCCTAAATGCTAAAATCCAACAAAACGCTGCAGAATCCATCTCAGGAGGTGGCTGGGATTGCTGGCGGGAGCCTGTCTGCTCCAGGGATGCTCCAGGACAGAGACAGGGCAGGGGTTTCTCCACTGACTCCACCCTGCAGCCCCTTGCTGCAGGATCACTTCCAGCTGGAATTCCAGGATCATTCCACACTGGAAAGCCCAATGCAGAACCTGGAGCTGAATCCCTGCAGCTGCACTTAAAGCACCCCATATTTCTGTACATGTAAATCTTCTGAAATAACTTCCACACGTTCTCCCATCCCAGAGTCATCTTCAGCCAGAGAGCACTGAGCTAAGAGCATTCAGTTCAGTCCCCACCAAAAAACCCAACCAGAATCAGGCTCTGAGTGTCCTTTCAATTGCAAATGATTGTAAAAACTCACCCTGAGCAGTGCCATATAAACAGAAAATATATAAACATAAACATATATTTATATAAGCATAGAAATATATAAAATTTCTATTAAAATATATAAATGTAAAAATATATTTATATATTTTTATATAAATATATTAAAACCTATAAATATATTTTAAATTTCTATATATAAATATATCTCTACATCTATACAAATACATGAAAATATAAATACATATAAATATATTTTAAATTTGTATATAAATATATAAATATATATTTATATAAAAATATACATAAATATATATTTATATATAAATATACATAAATATATAAATGCATAAACATATAAATATATAAATATATAAATATATATAAATATATATAAATATATATAAATATATATAAATATATATAAATATATATACCGCTCCAGGAAGTTGCTGCAGGAGCTCTGCAGAGGAGCAGGACCTCCTGCACATCTCTGAACAGGCAGCCCTGGATGGGCTCCCCTGGATGTGTCCGGACCATCCCATTTGAGACCTGTGCACCTGGCGCACACACACAGACTCCAGAATCAGCCAGCAATTCAAACAACTGGAGGTAAATCTTCTCCTGCCCCTAATTCATAGCAACACTTTTGGAAGCCCCCGGTGTTTCTGAGGGCTGCCCTGCACTCACACACACTGCGTGGTGCTGGAGGAGCCCCCAGAGCCACCCACCCTGCCTGGGCTCCGTGGGGCTGTTCACACCCACATTTAGGAGCAGGAGCCGTCACTAAATACATTTTCCAAAGGAACTGGGCCGTGCATGTGTTTTTTAGGTTATCCCACAGCACGAGCTAAGATTAAAATCTCCCTCTGGGTTTCAGCGTCTGGGAGTCTCACAGCTCTCCAGACATTTCTTCTATTTAAAGAGAGCCCTGTCCGTGTGGATGCTGTTCTGTTCTCAGGTGTCACCTGCTCCTCAGAGCCACCCCTGTCACCATGATGTTCTCTGAAAGATCCTCTTTACCCAGGATTTTCCCCAAGAGCCCAGAGCCCTGACTGCCCCACGCCAGGGCCTGAATCCCCATCCCAGCTGTGGAACCACATCCAAACTGACACAAAGCAGCACGTGGCACCTGAAATTCAGCTGAACACCCTGTGCACTCCCTCCCCCAAAGCAGGTGACCCATTTTCCACACGTTTCTTTGGAGCATTTCATTTTCCAGCCCTTCCTCCTGGAGGGCACAGCAGCTTTTCCTACGGAAATGGGCTTGGTCTGCAGCCACCTGAGGAGAGCTATGGAACCTCTCCCTCTGCCCCCACTGCAGCTCCTGGCACCATCCCTGAGTGTTTGGGGAGCCCAGGATCCGCTCCACAGCAAAGGCAGCAGAGCCCCTCCACACACAGAGCCCTGCTCAAACACATTTATGGGCTCTGAACGTGTGTTTTCAGCTGGAACCTCAGAGCCAAGTGCGGGGGGTTTATCTGGGGCTAACAAAAGCCTCATGGCATTTCCTAGATAGAATGAAGCCCGAGTTTAGCAATTATTCATAGCCTCACACACATTCTTGCAGGCAGCCGAGCTGACTTGGCAGACTGGAGCTAATTGGGTTTACAGTAGAGTGAAGCTTTGATTGAAGTGCCTCGCTTAAAAAAAAAAAAAATATTCCACATCCCCCCACACCCCTGCTAACATTACTCTGGAGCATGTAAAACAACCACCCCACATCTTAGCCAAGGAGAAACGCAGGGATTTTTATTGCTTTACCAAGCAAAGACCCACAAGTGAATAATCCTGAATGTTTGATGTGCTGTATTCTGATCCATAATTCAGCGGCGGCGGCACAACGGCTGCGTGTGCCTGACATTTCTGCTTTTGAAGTTCATGAAACCCCTGCAGTCACCAAGGGGAGGGATCCTGCCTGGGGAGCCAAGGTGGGCACTGAACAAAAGGTGGCAAGGAAAAGGTTCCAAAGCTAATGCACAAAAACCTTGGAGAATGTAAATGAATGTAGCCTCGAGTTTACCAAGTAAATAATTCAAATTCTACTGTGGTGATTTATGAAAATAAAAAGACATATTTAATGAGCCCAGCAGGCAGCAGGTGCTTCTACTTTAACATGTTAAAGGCAAAAATCAAAAGGCAGAAGCTTTTTCCTGTTTCATGGTCGCAGTTTAGAATAAAAGCCCTACCCTGCACTTCAGGGATGTGCTGAGCTCAGCAGTTTTGCTGCTCCTAGGAGGGTCCTTTGCGTGCTCCCATCACCAATTTCCACAAAGCCACATGGAGAAGCCTTCCAGACCTTCTGAAACCATGGGCAGGGACACCTTCCACCATCCCAGGTGTCCCCAAGCCCCAATGTCCAACCTGGCCTGGGACACTTGAGGGACCCAGGGGCAGCCCCAGCTGCTCTGGGCACCCTGTGCCAGTGAGGGGTTTGTGTCTGGCTCTGTAGGGCTGAGCCAAGCCACGACCTTGCAAAGAGTGAAATCCTCTCCTGAGGCGATTTAGCGCAAGGACAAGAGAGGGAGGAGGGACATGGCCAAGGTGGTTTCTCCCTGGACAGCCTTCCCAGGTGTGTGAGAGCTGAATGCCAGGAATGCTCCACAGACCCCAGGGAAAGGCAGAGAGCTGTTGCCAGCAGAGGAAATGAGCCCTGAGCCCTTCCCAGGTGTGCCACATCCCCAGTGAGCTCCTCCCTGACCTGGCTGCTGCAGAGGGGTGGCAGAAGGAGCTCCTGAGCTGCACTTCAGGGATGTGCTGAGCTCAGCAGTTTTGCTGCTCCTAGGAGGGTCCTTTGAGTGCTCCCATCACCAATTTCCACAAAGCCACATGGAGAAGCCTTCCAGACCTTCTGAAACCATGGGCAGGGACACCTTCCACCATCCCAGGTGTCCCCAAGCCCCAATGTCCAACCTGGCCTGGGACACTTGGGGACCCAGGGCAGCCCCCAGCTGCTCTGGGCACCTGTGCCAGTGAGGGGTTTGTGTCTGGCTCTGTAGGGCTGAGCCAAGCCACGACCTTGCAAAGAGTGAAATCCTCTCCTGAGGCGATTTAGCGCAAGGACAAGAGAGGGAGGAGGGACATGGCCAAGGTGGTTTCTCCCTGGACAGCCTTCCCAGGTGTGTGAGAGCTGAATGCCAGGAATGCTCCACAGACCCCAGGGAAAGGCAGAGAGCTGTTGCCAGCAGAGGAAATGAGCCCTGAGCCCTTCCCAGGGTGCCACATCCCCAGTGAGCTCCCTCCCTGACCTGGCTGCTGCAGAGGGGGTGGCAGAAGGAGCTCCCTGAGCAGGGGACAGCGACATCCATCACCAGGTCCCACTCCTGACTCTGGGGATGCACGGCCACCACCCCGTGTCACCCACAGCTGCTGCCATGGCAACCGGAAATCATTAAAAATAAATAAACCCATTTTTATGACACAACCCACAGAGTGCCTGGCTTCTGCCAGGAGTGTAAATTTGGCCTGTTTGGCTAATTTGATGGGATGCCACGAGTGAGGGCCTGATTTGAAACCACAAGTCATTTTTCTCCTTGGAAGAGTGGATAACTGAGTCTATTAATCCAACAATACATTTAAAGCTGAGTTATTGTGACAAGGGACTTCCATTATCCATTTCATCGAGTTGCAAACTGTCAGAATAAATCTCAGGGGGTTCAGGAAAAAAAGCTGCCTGCCTTTGTTGGCTGTTTTTATATGCCACAACAGTTTAATTTGGTTCACTTTAACTCATGATACTGTACAACTGTACAGGGGGAAGCTCATGGGGAACCTTCTACAGAAACTACAGAACTTTATGGTCCTCAAAGTTTTTTTTTTAAAAGCAGCCAGGACAGTAAAGTTTGACCACCTTGACATTGACTTCAATGACCCTTTTCCTTATCCATTTCAGGTTTTAACTATAAATGGTTCTCCCTTTGGAATGAACATTTGCAAATCAAAGAGTGCTTTCTTAAAGCTCTGGTTTTATCTTGCAAAACAAATTGACTTAACCAATTAAAACTCATATAACCAGAAATGAATCAACATAAAGCATTAAAAGGAAGCAAGAATATCCAGCTTAAGATGTCAAATTGGAATTCAGAGGGTGGGATTCAATTTTAGGGCTCTACCAGTGACTTAACTACAAGGCAACTCCTTCTCCCACCAGTTCTGCAGATGATGATAATTCTTAATTATCCTTTATTTGCTTGGTTTTGTAATTAAAGCTGTTCTAGAAGAAAATTATTAATTGATGTAACTGGAAAGTGGCCATGAATTTGGGAGGACAGAAAGGTTGAAGCTGCAATGGAGAAGGCAGGAGAAGGCAGGAGAAGGCAGGAGAAGGCAGGAGAAGGCAGGAGAAGGCAGGAGAAGGCAGGAGAAGGCAGGAGAAGGCAGGAGAAGGCAGGAGAAGGCAGGAGAAGGCAGGAGAAGGCAGGAGAAGGCAGGAGAAGGCAGGAGAAGGAGCCAGTGTCACTCAGGGCCTGAAAAGCAGAGATGGAAAATTCCCAGTGAGTTCCAAGCCCCGTGTGCTCACACCCAGCAGTGAGGCAGGAGGTGACACCATGCCAAGAGCTACCTGGGGAGTTTGTTTTCCATCTGTCCCCACAGCTGCAGCCCTGGCCAGGCCCCCACGGGATGGGACCTTTGAGGTTTCTCCTGCAGCACTGACACTTTAACCCCAGGCCAGCACTTGGTTGTCAATTATTCCCCTCAAGTTTCATTTCAAAGCTGCTGGGAGCTGCAGGAAGCCCAGAGAGAGGCAGAGGAACGTGCACAGCTACACCCCCCACACTCTAATTACATCCTTTACAGATAAATATTAGTTTTGAGAAGTAAATTTTAAAGGTTTTTAAGCAGTGCTCAACGCTGGCTGTGCTCCCATGCAGAACACACAGAAGTTCAACGCCCAAGTGCACTGGAGGGGAACAACACGGAAATCAAACTCAAGGGAATCAAACTCAAGGGAATCAAACTCAAGGGAATCAAACTCAAGAGCTTCTGGAGGGCAGAAAAGCCCTGGGGGGAGGCAGCAGAGTCCCAGCTCTGGGTCAGGAGTGAGGGGGCATGAATGGCACTGGGGGGGCTCTGCCAGGGCTTTCCTGGGGATTCCCTCTGGTTCTCAGCAGCTCCCTGAGCCAGGGAGCCCAGCCTGGAAGGATGCACAGACCTGTGGATTGCAGCCTTGCAAAGGAAAAGGGGCTGTGCTCTGGGGTGAAATCAGTATTTTGGCCAGTCACAGTGCATAAAATATCTCCCTTCATACAGCCAGGGGCAAGGACAAAGGGAAAAAATCTGTCTTAAAGTCCTTTACATCTTTGATTGATTCTTTAAAGAGGATTGGCTAAGAAATAAACATTGTGACTTCAACTGCTTTTAATTCCACCCTCTCAGCACTATTGCTGTGAAACAATGCAAACTCTAATTCCTGCTCTTCCCCAAAGTCATCATTTGGTCCCAGGAGGTGGTCGGCAGCTCGGTACAAAATGTCAGTGTCACAACTTCACAGCTCCAGCCTGCTTTTGATCAGATCTGGGGAGTGAGGAGAGATGCAATATGCTCCTTCCTTTACTGTCACCACAGAGTATTCATTAGCTTTAATTATTTTTTAGGTTCTAGGGGGAACCATTAAAAAAATTAATCACAAATGGAAGGAGCAGCAGCCATATGTGGCCATAAAAAGACAATAAAGCATTTTAGGATCCACATTTGTTATGATTTACACTCCAAACAGGACCAGAGGTAGCATATGGTGATTGCCATAAAGTACATTTATTATAAAAACACAGAGATTTGTCTCCCAGCTTGGTTGGATGCAAGAAGTTACATTAACTGATATTCAGATTGTTGTAATACCAGAACTGGGGTGGGAGGGAGGTTGTACCAAACCAAACCTCAGCTTGTTTTTCCTACAGATCCATCCTTGAGCAGGCAGTTTTCCACTGGTTCCAGCTGAGCTGCTCAGGCCTGGATGCAGGAGGGGTTTGGGCACAGGTGAGCTCCTGCTCTGGGGCACCAGGTGTGTCACCAGCTCTGGGCCACCTGTGGCTGACAGAAGGGGCCACCTCTTTCTCCAGCACGGGGCTCCATGTGCCCAAAAGGACCCTCCCATCAGCTCAAGGTTTGCTTTAATTTCAGCATCTCAAGCCTAGGAAATATCTGATTAACAACGATAAACAGGGTGTTGTTTTTACTGTAAACAAGAGAAATAATATGTGAAATTATCCTCTCAGTTTGTTCTTGCTGGCTGAACACAGGGAGGAACATCAGAAAAAACAGGAATTTACAGCAGACACACCTCCAAGAAGGTGGCACAATATTATGGGGTGTTCCTATTAAAATCTGGAAGTCATGAAGTTTTAACACCTTGAGGAACAGGACAGGACACTCCCATTGGGGACATGGTGACACAGGGCTGGCCGGACCTGCCTTGATGCCGTGGCCAACATCAATCCCTGCTGGATTTCAATCCTGACACCCACCAGGGGAGAGGCTCTCAGGGCACAGCCAAGTTCTGCTTCCAGGGGCTCTGAAGTGAATTTGGAGCTCAGCACTAATGGACTCAATCTGGAACTGCCTCAATAAATAACCAGAAATAAAGGAGTGCTGGGTGGCAGTGACCTCTCCTCCTTTATTTACTGTCCAATTCAATGTTTTTAATTCTCCCAATGCAATCCAGAGCAACCCACACCAATATCCCTAAATGTCAGCAGAGGCAGAATCCCTGCAGGCAGGAGGAGGCTGCTGCTGGGGCAGGGCTGGTTTTGGGGAGGCAAAGCCAAGGCTGAGAGCAGGGACAGGGAGTGTCTCACCCCTGCCCGTGGCTCAGGGTTAAACCATCACATCCTCTGCTTCTTTTTCTGAAAAATACTGGGATTTTTTTCTGAAATAAAAGTTGCAGTGCTGAGGGTTCCCCTGACAGCCCCTGAGCTGCTCCTCCTGGCTCTGCAGCCTCCTCCTTTCCCTCTCCAGTCTGATCGTGTTTGAAGTCTGGGAGACAAAAAGGTCAGAGTTGTAAAATAACTGCAGTCTCCTCCTCCTTCCCTTCCCTGTAGCTCAAGGGAATGCAAGGACTGAGCTTCCAGTTTCTCTGAAGGAAAGGTAATTGTTCTGCTCACCCTTTCCAGAAAGACAGGGCCCACATTCCCACCCCACAGCCAGCCTCTCCTGGTCCTGCACTGAACTTCTTCATGCTCGGCTCTGCTGACACTCAGCTGCAGACAGAATAATGGATAGGGCTAAAAAACATTACTTTTAGCCTCTCCTCCAAAAAAAAACCCTTTCATAGACAGACAAATCAACAAAACCTTCCTTAAAAATGGACAAAGTCAGCACCAGGAAGAGCTGAGGGTGACCAGCACTCCCTTCAGACCACACCTGCTGCTCCTGTGGGTGCTGTGAAGCTCCTGCCTGGTGCCAGCACAGACCCAGCCCTGGAACACACAGGGCAGAGCCCAGCCTGACAGGGATCCCTGTCTCCAGTGGAATTCCAGTGCCTGTGGAGAGCAGGGAGTGACAGGATTGGGGTATTTATTTCAATTAAGTAGTATAAAGCATTGGATCCAAACAGAGCTGAAGGCAAGGGATTTGGTTATTTAGAATTATCCTGCCTCAGAATTACACTGCCTCTATAGTTCTATATTGTACTCAGACATTATATGGAATTAGTCACAACAGGGAGAAAGAATCAATCAGTCCTGGCTAAGGAATTGAGATAATAATGACTCATTTGACGAGATTGCTCTGGAAAATTAATAATGACGGCGGTAATTACTGACCTGGGATGGCTGCAGTGCTCATTATTCTCCTTTTGCTCCCTTGAATGTTAAGTGCTATGAGGACATTTGTTGGGGAGTTTTGTCTGCAGCTTTTTATCACAGCAAGGGCTCAGAGGTCCGAGGTGTTACCCTCCCTGGGAGAGCGCCCCAAACCCGCTGCAATGTTTGATCAATGGAATATAAAATATTGGTTATTAAGGGTTAATGACCTGTGCCACCTCTGCAGCCTTTGCTCACCTGCATCCAGGAGCTGCCCTGCTCCTTTGGGAAGTTCCTCACAAAGTTCTCCCTGCTTCATGAAGTGCTTTATCACCCCAGTGCCAGAGATCCATGCTGGTGCTGAGAACAGCCAGAACTGGCTCCTTCTCCAGCCCCAGAGCAGCAGCTCCTTGCCAGGACCAGGGATGCTGAGGCCAGGACGCATCTCCAGCTCATCCAGGGCACCTCGGGGATGGGAAATGTGCTTTGACACACCCACGGCGAGAGAGTGGCTCTAAAAAGCCAGGAGTGAGTAACAAGGAGGCAGCTGAGCTCTCAAACAGCTGCTGCACACCCCCGGAGTGCCTGCAGGACTTATTTGTGTGTGTGAAGAGGCTCTGCAGAGGGTTCCCCTTCTGCTGAGCAGCAAGGGAAGGTCCTGGAACAGGCAGGAGAAGGAAAAAGAAGTTTTTATTAATGTTGAAGGGAAATAAATTTCTAGTTTTCTGAACAAGGCTGAGGTTTCCACCCCCTGGACTGAGGAGTTTTGAACCCTCATTCAGCTTTACCAATTATTCTCATTTCTCTGCCAAATTCTTTTTCCCCAAATGGCATTTGGCCTGGCCCATTGCTGCACCTGGAGGACAGAAATCCAGCCCCACAATCTGATCAATGCAATTTCTACTTAAAATCCCAGATTTGATTTAGAACTTCTTTTTTTCCCCATTACCAGAACAGGTCCTGGTTCCTGGATGATACTGGAATCCATCCCCCAGAGGAAAAGGGATTTGGGCTGTGGCTGCCCAGAGTTGGTGCCTCAGAATCCAGTGGTTTTATTAATTTATTTAATTAATGCAGGTGCCTCATGATCCGGTGGTTTTATTAATTTATTTAATCAATGCAGGAGTGAAGCCACACACACACACACACAGGCTACATTTGCTGTGTTAGCTCTGTCCACTGCCTGAATATTTAAAAAATAACCACAACTGGAGCTCACTTTAGCATTTCTCAGCAGATTTCACAGTATTTAAGAGATAAGGTCGATGAAATTAAATGAGATGCATCAACTCAACAGGAACTCAAGAATTACAAAGATTTTACAACTTTTAACCCCGCAGCACAAGGTGAGCAGAGACCTGTTCCCAGAGCCAGCAGGTCCATCCCCGCCCTGATTCCAGCCCCACAGGAAACCGCTGCATTTCCTGAAGGATTCACAGCTCTCCCCAGGAATTTGGAACGCCATCCTGCTGCATGTTGAGCTCCTCTGAGCACCGGGATGGATGCTCAAACACTCCTCACCATCAGTGCTCACAACAGGAGGGGATTTATGGTGCTGAATGCTGAGAGGAACCGGCCTGAGGAGGTGGGAAATCCATCTGTGTGAGGCCAGGGGTGCAGAGGCTGCTCTGCAGCACAGGTGCAGCGCATTAAATCTCAGCTGTGCTCAGCCGGGACTGAAACAGCCACTGGCAGAGTCCCCTCCACCCTGGATGTCACCTGTGAGCGCATTTCAAAAGCAAACCCGAATTTAGTGCCCTTGCCATCCTGCCTGGCTCCAGCACTCCCAATGATCCATGTCTGCTCCTGCGCTGCCTCCTCCAGAGTAAACAGGCACCACATTTCTGTTCAGAAGTGCAGGCAAGCTCCGAGAGTTAATTATTGTAATTAGCCATTGAACAGGCTCCGAATGCTAATCTATTATAAAGTGGCCTGTTAATTGGTGTTAAACTGCCATTAACCTGCCATTTCCCGTGTTTCCAGGCTGACCTGGAGCACAGCACCGTGGAAAACCCAATCCATTTCTCATTCCTGGCAATCACCGAGTGCCAATTTGAAGCAGAATTAGAAAAAAAGGGAAAAAAAAAGAAAATTAAACAAATCTACATACCTGGAATTGGAATTATTGTGACAAAGAGAAACATCAGTCTGCTGCTTTGAATTCCAGTCTTTGGCAGTGCAGGACCCCAGTTGTCCATGGTATTCCATGGAATGCTTTGTGCCATGTTCCCTCTGTGGTCTCTGCAGGAACTGGGCTCTGCCAGGCTGGACTGGCACTGCCAGTGATGCCCTGTGCAGGCTGCCCTGGAGCAGAGGCTGGGCAGAGTTAAATAACAAAATAGGGATTTATTCAAAGCATCTCCTCCATGGATCCACCTTGGGCAGCACCAGAGCCCAGCCAGGGCTGCACCCGAGATGAACCCAAATGGCCCCAAAATGCACGATGGGCACGGGGTCTGTCCCTGGGATCAGCTCTGCTCCATTGGCACCTTGCAGTTCATTGTCCCATCCCAGCTTTAGCCCCTGCAGTCCCACCCTGCTTGTTTTTCTCTCTGCAGCCCACGGGGTTTGTGCTCCTGGGCTGAGATTTGGGTCATTTGTCCTTGGTGCCCAGCTGGAGCAGGAATTGTTTTGTCTCCCTGCTCTGGGCACAGAGCTCACCATCCCTGATAGGAATCCCAGATTCACACACTAAAGCAGCACAGAATGTGAAAAATTGAAAAGCTCAAACCTGAGATATCACCATCAGGGCACTGACTCTGCTCCTGTGCAGGTGGAGCAGATTCTCTCTGGAGCCAAGGCTTTCTCCCCCACAGGAGTGTCCCTGTGCCAGCCCACCAAGCTCAGCCCTGGTGCCAGGGGGCTGCAGACCTGCTCCTGCAGAGTCTCAACATCCAAACGCAGCAGGAACAGCAAACATCCCCCACTGAACCCTGAACCGCTTCAGAGTCATCCAGAGCCGCCCCTGAGAATGGAAAAAGATATTTGCTTATACAAATAAACTTTAGGTTTACTGATAAATGAAATTAGACATTGAAAGATGAAAGAAACAATGGGGAAGAAAAACCCCTAAATTCCATAAGAATTAAAAATTAAAAGGGAGGTTTATAGATTAGAGGGAGATCTCTGGAATCAGGTGTTCTGGGAAGTGTGAACCTCTCAAGTACCTCAGAAATGGGGAAAGAGAGAAGGGAAGTGTGGGAAATTGGGATAAAAAGGAAGCTGTGTCCTCCAAAAATTTGAGAGACCCCAGGGGAATGCCCCATGGCCTCTCCCTTTATTCCAATAAAGTAAAAGGACTCCTCTGTCTCCTTTTTGGACATAAACCTCTGGTGTTTGTGGATTCATTTTCCTAACACCCCTAAGGAGATCCTGGAAAAACAGGGGCAGGCGTCAGTCTGTCTTTTCCACTCCTGCCTTCAGCTCACCTGTCCCTGTCCCTGTCTGGGCTTTAATTTATAGCAGTGGAGACAAAAGGTTGGCTCAGGTACCTCTCAGAGGTCAGTTATAAAATCCAGGTGCCCACCAGGGCAGTGAACTTCCACTGAAATCTGCTGCAAGAGGGAGAGCTGGAATTTCCATTTCAGACACCCATCAGGGGAGGCAGCTCTGCTGACTGGTCTCTTCCCAAAAGCTGTCACTGAAGTGCCTTGACCTGCCAGAGCCTTTCTGAGGTTATCTCACCCGACTGACAGTTATCTAGACCAAGAGTTCTCTCTTTTCGTTTTATAAAACCAACTATAAAAGTTCAGGGGAACTTCAAGTGACCTTTAGAAAGTCCCAAAATTATTCATTTCCTGAGAAATTCGCCATTACTCAGCAGCACGCTGCCTCCCTCTCCGTGTGAGATCCCACTGCACCCACTTCAGCAGCCCTCACCAGGACAGAATTTCCCAATTTAAAAGATGTGCAGGAGTTTACAAAGAGTTTGAAGAGAGTGAAGAGTTTGAAGAGGGCAGCAGTGAATTTTTTATGTGCTAATCCAAACCCCTTGGTGTTCAGTTACCTTTAAAATCAGGTCGAGGATATTACAGAACGGAAAAAAAGGGTCAGTTAACCAGAAATCCCATGGAAACAGACATTTATCCTGTCCTGAGACTCTGTCCATGATGTTTTAGTGGTAACTAGGAAAACAAAGCCTTTGTCATTTAGGATCACCTCCAGTTGTATTCCTTGCCAGAGCAGGGCTGTTGTTGCAGCTCATTTATGTCATTTTTCACTTTCCTTCCAGAATCCTTCCATCACCTGCCTTGGCATGTTGAATTCCTAACCAGATTGTACTGAAAAGTACAAAAAGCAAAGAAATAAAACCTGCAGTGCCATCAATAATAAACACAGGAAGCTTCTAGAGGTGAGAATCCATCTCATTCAATGCCTTCTGCTGTTGATGGTTATTATTCCTCCATTCAGGCTTTTCCAAGACATCAATTTATCACTTTCTCTCCTGGCACTGGCTGCTTGCCTAAGTCCACCTGCGTGAGCCTCCTGTCTCCTCTTCCTCAAAAAAATTTGCAGATCTTCTCTTTGATACCATTTACTGCCACTCAGATGCTCACCCACAGGAAATTCTCATTTATTTGGCTCCACAGAGGCCCTGTTACATTGATAAACCGATCCCTGTGGCAGCCAGCCCTTCCTTTTCCTTGGGAGCAGATGTGCTGAGGCCAACATCACCTCAGGGCAGAAAACACAACCGCAAACTGCCCAGCAGCAGTGTCAGCACTTCCACCTGAGCTGGGAGTGAAGTTAATTCAAGTTCTGACCCCGATCCCAGCTCCAGATGTCACCTCCATCCTGGGAATGATGCTGCTGGAGCAGCTGCTGCACAAAGCCCCGTGTACCTGTGTGTGTTTCACACCTTCCAGCTGACATTGTGCAGGGGAGCTGGTGACCAGGGATTTTGGCAGGAGATTAGAGAGCTGTCAGTGCCCAGCTCTCTCATCCAGCCCTATCACACACAGAATTTATTGTTGCTGGGATACCGTCAGCCCTGGACATTCTGCTTTGCTTATCTTTTACTCTTCAGTGTTACACATTCCCAGTCTTTTCTCGAGCTCCCTCATTACAATTCCATCCACTCCTCACACCTGCACAGTCGCTCCAGTTTCCCTCGTGTGCTCTCACTGCCTTATTTTGTGCCAGTGACTTCAAATTCTGCTTGAGTGCACATTCCCCTTACAGGAAGAGAGGAAAGGAAACCTATCCAGGTAGGAAGCTGCCTCTTCTGCTCAGGAGAATGAACTCTTCAAGCTTTGCACTACAGGAATTACCTGGTTGGGCTCAGGGAGGATGGACAAGCATGATTATAAAAATCCCAGAATTGTTTGGGCTGGAAAAGAAAAAGCTCATTTTGTTAAAGTTCATTTTGTTAAAGCTCATTTTGTTCTCATTTTGTTCCATTCTCTGCCAAGGGACACCTTCCATTATCCCAGGGTGCTCCAAGTCCTGTCCAACCTGGCCTTGGACACTTCCAGCCTGGCACCCTGTGCCAGGGCCTGGCCACCCTCACAGGGAACAATTCCTTCCCAAATTCCCACCAAACTCTGTCCTCTGGCAGTTTAAAGCCATTCCCCTTGCCCACTGTGATGTCAAGGACAGCTGTCAAAATCCAAAAATGCCCATTGGAGCTTCCTCTTCACTTAATCCCACTTGCTTTTATTTCACCAACATGGTCCAAAATGGATGTGGAGACTGAGCAAAGGAGTTACTCATCCCACTTTGTCAAGAGAGTGGCTCCTCAGAGCACCCTTCTTCTAGAGAAGTAAAGAAAAACCTCATTGCTCCATCTGGAATATTTCCTTAATTACTTTAGGGTTGAAATCCAAATGCAAAGATTTCCATAATATCCCTAAGAAATTGGTTTATTCCAATGAAAGGAATTAAAAACTGTTCTTCATACCTTGGGACTCAATGCGTCGTTGCTAATGACTTTTCCTAAGCTGACAGTGATATTTCCAGGAAGAAGGGAGGCTGGAGAATGCCATGGAATGGCATTTCAGAGCTGTTTGTGTGCTGTAAATCCCAGCCCCAGCAGAGGAGCGCAGGGAGCAGAGGGGTCTCTCCTTTCCTGCCTGGGTACTCAGGCCTGGGTCTCCTGCTCAGGATGAACGTCCTTCCCTGCTTGCTGCCAGCCCCTCAGGCACTCCCAGACTCTCACTCCGCCTGCTTTGCTGCTCCGGATTGCTCTGCCAAAGAGCTGGGTGCTAATTTAAACCCCAGCCTTGGCTTTTCCAGGCCTGTGTGGGCCGGGAGCCTTCTGCAGGCGGAGGCACACGAGGCTGCTCCAACACTTTTCTCCTTTTCAAATAAACCCCAAAGGCCCACTGGCCATTTCCATGCATGGAAATACTGCAGAGAGGACCCCAAATAATGATTGAGGGGACCCCAAGCAATGATTGTGCCTCAGTCCTGCTGAGGGTGATGGCCATGATGGTTTGTGACTTATGTACCAACCCACATCTCAGGGCAGCATCATTGCCTCAGACACCCCAGGCCCCTGGAACAGCCCCATCAGGCAGCTGTGGCACTTATAATTCATTATGATACATTATAATTCATTATTTCTGGCTGCAGTTATTTATTTCATGCCCTGCTTTGCCTCATTACAGGGGTGCCATGATTTTCTGTCACATATGAAATGTGATGATTGAAATGATGCATTTTGTGTGTCCTTGAGGATCTGCAAGAGCCATGTCAGGGGGCTGGAATGATTTGTAATCATCTGTAAGGTCCCTTCCACCCCAAACCATTGCATGATTTTAATCCATTCCTCTCTAGCCTGGCTGTTCCTGCTGTGGTGCTGGTTCAGTACTCCATCCCAGTATCAGACTGGTCAGGAGAGCTCCTTCAGAAGGTCAGGGAATATCCTGAGCTGGAAGGGACCCACAGGGATCAGGATCCAGGATCAGGGTCCAGCTCCTGCACAGACACCCCCAATCCCACGCTGGGCATCCCTGGCAGTGCTGTCCAAACACCCCTGGAGCTCTGTTAGCCTTGGGAATGTTCCCATTCCCTGGGGAGCCTGGGCAGTGCCAGCACCCTCCTTTTCCCTGACCTTTTCCTGCTCCCAGCCTGACCCTCCCCTGCCACAGCTCTGTGCCAGGGGCTACCTCAGCAGTGACCTTTGTTTGTGTGGAGGGAGAGCAAAGCAAAGAGTGCTGCTCCTCAGCAGAAATTCCCTTCATGGATGCTCCCAGGACACCCCATGGACAGCAGGGTCCTGCCCTCAGCTTCATGCCCTCCTCCTCTCAACAGGAATCTCTTTCCCTGCCACCTGCAAAGACAACAAAACCAGACAACCTGGCCCTTGGGGGCTGCAGGAAATCACCTTCTGAAAGCCCTCCTTCTGTTTTTTGCTCTCCACAGGGAGCAGCCCCTCATTAAAGGCTTGGTGAGGCTCTGTGCCTCCTCCTGAGGAGCAGAGGTGGTGGCAGGACCTCCCAGGCTGAGCCCTGGTGCCCGGGGCTGCAGGGACAAGGGCAGCCCCAAGGCAGGGGGCCGGGAGCTGGGCATGGCCAGGAGTCCATCAGCAGCTCCACTAATTGCCAAATTCACTCATTTTCCCACAGCACAAGGAGGAAGGAACCCGAGTAAATTGCTGGGGCGGGTTGTGTGTAACCCTTGGCTCAGGGCAGGTCATGAATCTGCAGGCTGGCTTTTCACAACTCTCTGACCTTCCCATTTATATTTTTTTCAAGCAGTAATTTCCTAATTAACAATTTCTCCCCTTTGAAGCCTTGCACTGCGTTTTCTCCTTTTCTGACAGCAGCAAAATTGTTTATCCCATTTCCTCACATGTATTTTCATTTTCTGTTCCCCTGAACAATGGCAAGAACAGAACAACTCAGGGAAATACTCAGAGTTACCCCCTGCCCAGATCAGAGAGGAATTTCTTATCTTTGACACCTGCTGGCAATTAATCCTCTGCATGCTTGAATTTACAATTAGGAGCCCTCCTGGAACAGGATTCAAGCCTGGATCCCAGCTGCCCTCTGCCTCCCCCTTGGAGCTGCAAGGGCCAAACCCTGCTCTTATTTTAGGGTATTTAAGGAGGAATTTCTCTCTGGAGCATCCCAGCAGGAATTTCTCTCCCTCCAATACTCATTAAGGGGACACTTGGGCACTCTCCAGGCTGGAACCTCTGATTCTACACCCCTTGGGTTTGACAAGAAGATGCTTTTTGTCCATGGAAAGACAGGGATTTCCTACAGAAAGCATTTGGATTTGGGGCTGTGTCAGTCCCTCTGTGCCTCTGCAGCAGCCCCACATCAGGCATCCCTCAGAACAGCACCATCCTTTCCCGCTGCTGGATTTTGAGTTGGTCCTGCAGTCTGGAAGGCTGAGGAACCTCCTGCACCATCAGGTTAACTCCTGCCCTCTCCAGCACTCAGGGCAGGTTTTCAGCCCAGGCTTTTGTAATTGATATAACAATACCTGGACTTTGCCCATTTGAAAATATTTCTGTGCCCTATAAGCGAGTCAGCTTTGCAGAGCGCAGAAAACTGAATAGAAATATTCCAAAGATCACTGGTCTTTGAAGTGCTGGTGACATTAGGAGGCCATTTAGTGCTTTAAAGAACACCATTTTATTAAATATTTCAAAGCAACTTCGGAGCTATTATTTCTTATTTTGCTGTTTAAACCTGTAAGTTTGAAAATTAATCATTATAGGACCTTTGATGCAAAAATCTATGAATAAAATAAATTCTGAGGGCTACTTTCACACTAAGTTATATTAAACCACTCCTTCATCTCCCTTATTAATTTAATGCACATCTCAGAAAGTATCTTAAATATCAGCAATAACATTCTACTAAATAAGCCAAACCCCCTGTGGCTTCTTCATTTTTCTACTTTTCCCATCTAAGATATTTCTCATGGCTTTCCAGTGACCTTTAAATAAACTCGTGGGGTTACTAATTAGCATGATAAACAATAGATTCCCATTTCACGGGCAATTTCATGGCCAAGCAGCCCACCAGAGCCAGGCTGTGCTCTCTGCAATGTCCAGAGTGTCTCCAGCAGAGACACTCCCCTGAGCAGAGCCTCTGGGAACACAGGTCAGGACAGATTTCCTTCATTCCTGAGGGCTCAGCTGAATTCTGCCATTGCCATGGGTGAGATCTGGAGGAAGGGTCTCACCCAGAAGGGGAAAGACACATTTGAAAGGTTCACAAGAACAGCAGCAACAGCCCCAGTGCCCATGGGGACATTTGGGGTGACACAGGAATAATGGCAGCACCATCCCAGGGAATTCCTCATCTCCCTGTTCCCAGGGCAAGCTCCTCTAGTCTCTTCTCAATGATACTTCCTTTGGGTTTAGAATTTAATTTGGAGCAGTCACTTTGCAGATGGGTTACAACATTTTTTTTCTCTCTTTTTTAGGTTTCAAGCAAGAGAAGACGAAATTATCCCTGGGATTGTATTTCAGGGTGGTCCCTGTTGGGTTGGCATGGGAGATCCCCACAGGGGAGGCCAGGCACTGGAATGGGCTGTCCAGGGAAGCTGGGGCTGCCCCTGGATCCCTGGCAGTGCTGGAACTGGGGCTGGGAGCAGCCTGGGGCAGTGGGAGGTGGCTCTGCCATGGCTGAGGTGGCACTGGGTGGGATTTAAGGTCCCTCCAACCCAAACCAGTCTGGGATTTGGAGAGGTTGTATCCCCACAGGTCCCCAGGATGGGAGGAGAAGGGGATGGAAAAGCAGCAGGAAGAGAAGGGCAGGAGGTCAGGGCAATAAACACTTGCTGTTAGTCCAGGAGAGCATTTCTAGGCTCAGTTTTGCCCTGATCTCAGGGGGACTTAACCCAGGGACCACAGAAAGTATTTCAACAGCACCAACACAAATAAAGAGCGAAAACACCAAAGAAGGGTCCACTTGGCCAAAAAACCCAACAACCCAACTAGGTAAAGCTGGGGGCACAGGGCAGGTCCCCCCACCCCTGGTTTTACCTGCCAGTTGCCATAGAAACCCATCACTGCAGAGCTCTGGGGCCCAAACGCTGCAGCATCCAGTGGTGCCAAGCAAACCCAGCCCTCAGGAAGGGCTGCCCTTCCCACTCCAGCTCAGGAACAGAGCAGGGATAGCCCAGAGTGCGGCTGCCTGGATGGTGCTGCCATTCCTGATCTTCAGTGATTTACAGCCCAGCTTTCATTTGATACCCATGTGCTCCCATTTGAGGTAGCATTATGTGCATCGTTTTCTGGGAATATACTTACAGCACAGTGCACTGCATAAAGCAAATAGGGTATTGATGGGAAAGAAATAACAGAATATTAAAGCAAAATCAATAAATGCCTTCAAATCTCATCTTTCAGCCTTGCTTAACTTTGTTTAGGGAGGCAGGAAAGTTCCTAGGAGCTGGCTATGCTCCCAGCTGGAATGAGGAGCAGGAAACCTTAGAGAGACAGCAGTACCTTCCTGGTGCATGGGAAAAAAACCCTAAAGAGAGAAACTGGGGTTTTATAACCCAGGGCTACATTAATCAACAATTAGCATTCAGCTGAGCACCTCCACACCAACCAGCTGCTCCCAGCTGTGCCACAGCTCAGGCTGGAGGGCAGGCAGAGAAACCACCAACACTGTCCTAATTGTTCAGATAAAAATCTCAGCTTGTTTCACTTTTTATCAAGAGGATTATTCAGTGGCATCTCCGTTTTCCAGGTGGGAAGTGCTAGGGGAGTGCAGGGCTGGGGGCTCCTGCCATGGATCCCCTTGTTTAAGGTGCAGGAGAAGGTGCTGATGGGAAATATTTTTATATAGGCCAATCCTCTGCCAAAAGTGGGTCCAGAATTAGGTTAGTAAGTCGGTATTTCCACACAAGATGATGTGCCCTGGTTTTCCAAAGTGCTGAGTACCCAGCTCAGAAGTTCCCTTGTGGGGCTTGAAACTTTATTTTTGGCACCTGGTTTTGTAGAGAGACCATCTGTGACAGCCACGTAATTAATGCCAAGTTACATAAGCCATTCATGAATAAGCATTATTTTCCATATATTAAGCTTGCAGAGACAAGCTTCAGAACTGAACTGGTATTTAGCAAGGTAGGCTTCTGAAATTGTCAATTAATGCTCCTTGACATTTTCTAAGTATGTTAATTTATATTAAACCACTGCAGCCAACTCTGCATAAGATAACTCCGTGCCTCAGCCATAAACTAAGAAGAAATATGCACTTGAGGAGCATTATGGCTGCTCTTTGTCATCTCCCTGACATAATGCACATTGTGTATGCAATGCAGGGAAGATAAACACATATATAAAGCAGGCAATTACCCCAGCTCACACAGATATCATATTTATGACCATTTGCAGGGTTGGATGTAATTCATTGACTTTAGGTGCTGGAGTAAATACATCACTCCAGCCCCACGGGGCAGCCTATGAAATGCAGGTATCGAGATTTGCTGCCATCTGCTAAGGCACAGAAATCTCCACCCTCCTTCCAAAGGGCCGGCCAGGGAGAGGAGTGGTGGGAAGAGCTGGGATCAGAGCTGCTCGCTGCCAAGGAATGCAGGTGAGACCCAGCAAGGAGAGGGTTAAATTTGATGATACCACAGATTGAAAGTCATGTTCCTTTGAAAGGCAGGCTCCCCTGTTGAGCGGCACTTGGAGAGGATCATGGCAGGGCCACAGTCTGATCATCCCTGGGTAGCAGCACAGTGGGAACAGCGCTGGTTTGTGAGGGGACTCGATGATCCTAAAGATCTTTCCAGCCTAAAGCATTCCCTGATGCCATGGTTTTGCAAGGAGATGGTCTGGGCTGAGTGCTTTGCTCAGGATCAGGTGCCCACCAGGGGCCTGAGAGGACAGAGAGCCAGACTCCACATGGATGTGAACACAGAACACAACAAGAACAAGATGGTTCAGCTTGGAGAAGGATCCAGAGACACCTTAGAGCTCCTTCCAGGGCCTGAAGGGGCTCCAGGAGAGCTGCAGAGGGACTGGGGACAAGGCATGGAGGGACAGGGCACAGGGAATGGCTCCCACTGCCAGAGGGCAGGGATGGATGGGATATTGGGAATTGGGAATTGTTCCTTGTCAGGGTGGGCAGGCCTGGCACAGGGTGCCGAGAGCAGCTGGGGCTGCCCCTGGATCCCTGGCAGTGCCCAAGGCCAGGCTGGACACTGGGGCTGGGAGCACCTGGGACAGTGGGAGGTGTCCCTGCCATGGCAGGGGTGGCACTGGGTGGGCTGTGAGGTCCCTCCCAACTCAAACCATTCTGGGATTCTCTGATCGTGCTCACCCGCCCTCCCTGAGCCCAGCCAGGGGGCAGAGCTTGCAGGGCCACAGAGCTGGCAGGAACTGGGCCCTTTGGTGCCTCGGTCAGAGCCACTTCCAGCCCCACAGCCAGCCTGGGGTAAGGACAGGGGCTGGATTTCTCAGCCACCTTGCCCACTGCAATTGCCACTGGTATTGTACACAGCAAATGACTAATGAGGGGCAATTAAAGGCCAATTCCTCATCCCCAGCTCGCTGCAGGCACTCAGCACACAAATGTGCCACTTGCATTTGCTGCCATTTCACAGCCGGTTTCATCTGATGCAAAATGGGGAAGGCAGTAAAGAATCAAATCAGAAAAACCATTTAACCTCCCAGATTATGAGAGGATATATCACTCAAAATGCAGCACTTCCCAGATCCTCAGTTAAACCAGAATCAGCCTGGCTGACTTGAATCCCAAAGACATGCAGGCTGTAGGGACACGGAGCTGTGACCTGACAGCACAGGGAGCTGGAGATGGATGTTCAGTAAATGTAGTTTTCAATAGATATTCCCAGAAATTGGAAACATTTTGCGGTTATATCTCCAACAATCACAGTCTATTCTATTCCATAACCAATATGAGCGATTACTTGAGGAGATATAACAAATGCAAAATGCTCTAAAAAAAGATTTTGAGAGTGAGAAAAGATGAATTACACAAACACAGCAAGAAAACCAAAAGGAGAAGGGCTGCTCTACAGGAAGCACAGCTGATCCCTTCCTGTTTTATTGCTTTGGGAAAGGAAAAAAAGGGGGGATAAATTAAGCACTTCATTCTGTAAGTAAGTTTTAAGGTAATCTGATTACAACAGCTCCCACTAGCACCATTCCAGAGCAGCAAAGGATAAAATCAATAATGAACATCAACATTTCCATTTTGTTTGGTGGCTCGGTAATTGAGCCACGAGAATCCGCCTTTCACTCAGGGCTTGGCCAAGGGAGGGCCAGGACTACCCCAGCTGGGATTTCTCCAGGAATTGCTCATTTATTGCTGAACAAAGAACAACACAGCCCCAAAGGTGATACTCTGGAGTAATTTTTGGGGGAAAAGTAAAAAGCTTTTAGGATTTAGGGCTTGATTTGATGCTGCTGGAGATTTTGATAGCATTTGGTATATAATGGTCATCTAACATCAGGCTGCTGTCTTAATCTATCCTTGAATATTAAAATCTCAAACCAAACACTAATCCTTGTTTCCAGTTTAAACAGAAAAACAGGAAGGAAGTGGAACTCAAACCCATCCATGTCCAACCCTCCAGGAATGAGGATTTCCATGGGATCCTGCCCCACCCATGTCCAACCCTCCAGGAATGAGGATTTTCTTGGGAACCTGCCCTGTCCATGTCCAACCCTCCAGGAATGAGGATTTTCTTGGGATCCTGCCCTGTCCATATCCAGCCCTCCAGGAATGAGGATTTCCATGGGAACCTGCCCCATCCATGTCCAACCCTCCAGGAATGAGGATTTCCATGGGATCATGTCCTGTCCCTTTCTAACCCTCCAGGAATGAGGATTTCCATGGGATCCTGCCCTGTCCATGTCCAGCCCTCCAGGAATGAGGATTTCCATGGGATCCTGCCCTGTCCATGTCCAGCCCTCCAGGAATGAGAATTTCCATGGGATCCTGCCCCATCCATGTCCAACCCTCCAGAAATGAGGATTTCCATGGGATCCTGCCCTGTCCATGTCCAGCCCTCCAGGAATGAGAATTTCCATGGGATCCTGCCCCATCCATGTCCAACCCTCCAGGAATGAGGATTTCCACGGGATCCTGCCCTATCCATGTCCAACCCTCCAGAAATGAGGATTTCCATGGGATCCTGCCCCATCCATGTCCAACCCTCCAGGAATGAGGATTTCCATGGGATCCTGCCCATGGGAGGGGAGGGGAAGGGCTGTGTGACAGCAGAGCCATCAGGAGGGACACATCACAACAGGCAGCAGTCTGGAGGCTGTAAAAATGAATGGGTTGTGTTTCACTGGCTTTGATGTGGTCGTATCATCTGTAAATTATCTACCCAGCCATTTTTCCAGTTAGCCATTATTCTGTCATGCCAAGGGCTGCCAATTCCAGCCCTCCCAACCATATGCACGGCTGTAAACCTTGAAAGCAGCTGTCTCCAAAGCAAGCCAGTTCGGGAAGAATAGGAAAACAAATTACATAAAAGCAGATTAACTTCTCTTTAACTTCCTTTAAAATATTTCTTCCCCACGGCCTCGGTAATCCCATTTTTTAAGGGAATTTGGTCTCTTTATTTGTTATTCTTATCACTGTGACTTGAATTTAAAGCTTTATGCTTCATGTTTCTGCCCAGGGACCTGTTGTGATGATAATCCTCAGGCTTTTCCACGGTGGGAATGGCTCTTTGAGCAGTTTTCAGCCCCTTGCACTGATATTTCCCATGAGACAAAGACAGCCAGGGAATGCTTGGTGCCTTCATCTGAAGCTCCTCAGTGGACAGCAGCAATTTTTGGATGTTCTTGGGGTTTTTATTGTTTTCTCTTTTAAATTTGGACTGCTTGGATATGTGTCACTCACCTGTGCAGAGGAGCTGTGGCTGCCCCATCGCTGGCAGTGTCCCAGGCCAGGTTGGACAGGGATTGGAGCACTCTGGGACAGTGGAAGGTGTCCCTGCCCGTGGCCAGAGTGGAACTGGGTGAGGTTTAAGGTCCTCCCAGCTAAAATCCTTGTGGGATCCTGTGATCCCCAGTCCACAGATGGGCAGCTGAGGCACCAAACGGGCACCAGGGGCCTGACGGAGCAGGATCAGCCCTGTGTGGTGCCCAAGGGCAGCGTGACCACCTCAGCGGGCAGCTGTGGCTGCTGTCCCACTGCCAAAATCCCACTGGGAAGGGCTCTGCACTGCACAGGAGCCCTGAGCTGGGAGCCAGGAACCCACTCCAGGAAAATCGCGTGCGGCGTGGGAGGAGAGGCAGATTGCTCCCCTGGGGACAGCAAGAGATCAGAGAATTAAAACTGAATGAGCTCCCTGTGCCCTCTGCAATTAAAGGGAACTTGAAAGAGTTTCAATTTGGTGATATCATTAATTTCCCCTTCTCTTCCTCGCTCCCACTGCAGTTCAGAAGAGTCCTCCACTGTTTATTGACTGAATGATGAAAGACTGAGCTGGAGAGACCCAAGAAAAGGAAAGTTTGAAAAGTTTTCAGCCCTTTCATCAGTTCTTTAAACAATGTTCAGAAAAACATGAGAGACAGACTGTGCTTGAGAGAAATATTGTAATGAAAGCTGCGTGCAGTGGGCTTTGCTGTCCAAATGTGACTCAAATGCTCGCAGCCCGATGTCGTGTGAAGATTTACTTGGCAATTTTGTCACAAACAAGGCTGTTAAGAAACATTTATACTTACCCAGCTCTTTCCCTTATTTGCTAAGGAAAAAAACTGCTTTGGTGCACCAGCTAGGTAGGAAATGCTGCGTGTAAGAGTTTATAAATAAATGTATGTGCACATATGCCTGGCAAGAGTGCAGGAATCTCAGGGAACATGTGTCAAGCACCTCCTAAATAAAACCTGCTGCAAAGCACCCCACACTCAAATATTTCCACAGATTTCTGCCCAGTGTTTCCTCCCCTGTCATTCCTGGCACTCTTGTCCTGTAGCTGGAAGGAAACTGAGTCTTGATCACCCTCAGGATGGTCTTGTAGGTGATGGGAGCAGCAGAGGGATGGGGTTCCACACCAACAGCCCAACTGGTGCAAAATGTCCTCACCTGCAATTGCTGCCAAGTCTCATTTTCCACAAAATCCCAGAATGGTTTGGGTTAGGAGGGACCTTAAAGATCATCCAGTTGCCATCTGCTGCCAGGAATTAAAAGGATGATTGGGATCCATGGTACAGGAAGGGTTAACATGAGAATCCAATTAGAAAGAAATCCTAATTATTTCAGCAATCAAAAGCAGTGACTCACCTTATGAGGGAGCCAACAGATGCCATCAGCACAGACATTTTCCTTGTTTATTTTCTTGTCTTCTCAGACTGGGAGGAGAACGTGGGGGATCCCATTCCTGGCCATCTGGCATTAGTGTGAAAAATACAGTGTGAGATACTCCACAGTTGTCTCAGCAACCCTTCTGGATGACAAATTCCCATGTTCTCCTGACAGCTTTGTTTTTCAAGAGATCAGAGAACTAAAACTGAATGAGCTCCCTGTGCCCTCTGCAATTAAAGGGAACTTGAAAGAGTTTCAATTTGGTGATATCATTAATTTCCATTTCTCTTCCCCAGCCCCACTGCAGTTCAGAAGAGTCCTCCACTGTTTATTGACTGAATGATGAAAGACTGAGCTGGAGAGACCCAAGAAAAGGAAAGTTTGAAAAGTTTTCAGCCCTTTCATCAGTTCTTTAAACAATGTTCAGAAAAACATGAGAGACAGACTGTGCTTGAGAGAAATATTGTAATGAAAGCTGCGTGCAGTGGGCTTTGCTGTCCAAATGTGACTCAAATGCTCGCAGCCCGATGTCGTGTGAAGATTTACTTGGCAATTTTGTCACAAACAAGGCTGTTAAGAAACATTTATACTTACCCAGCTCTTTCCCTTATTTGCTAAGGAAAAAAACTGCTTTGGTGCACCAGCTAGGTAGGAAATGCTGTGTGTAAGAGTTTATAAATAAATGTATGTGCACATATGCCTGGCAAGAGTGCAGGGATCTCAGGGAGCATGTGTCAAGCACCTCCTAAATAAAACCTGCTGCAGAGCACCCCACACTCAAATATTTCCACAGATTTCTGCCCTGTGTTTCCTCCCCTGTCATTCCTGGCACTCTTGTCCTGTAGCTGGAAGGAAACTGAGTCTTGATCACCCTCAGGATGGTCTTGTAGGTGATGGGAGCAGCAGAGGGATAGGGTTCCACACCAACAGCCCAACTGGTGCAAAATGTCCTCCCCTGCAATTGCTGCCAAGTCTCATTTTCCACAAAATCCCAGAATGGTTTGGGTTAAGAGGGACATTAAAGATCACCCAGTTGCCATCTGCTGCCAGGAATTAAAAGGATGATTGGGATCCATGGTACAGGAAGGGTTAACATGAGAATCCAATTAGAAAGAAATCCTAATTATTTCAGCAATCAAAAGCAGTGACTCACCTTATGAGGGAGCCAACAGATGCCATCAGCACAGACATTTTCCTTGTTTATTTTCTTGTCTTCTCAGACTGGGAGGAGAACGTGGGGGATCCCATTCCTGGCCATCTGGCATTAGTGTGAAAAATACAGTGTGAGATACTCCACAGTTGTCTCAGCAACTCCCTTCTGGATGACAAATTCCCATGTTCTCCTGACAGCTTTTTTTTTTCCAGGCTCTGCCCACCCATGACAAACCCCCAGGAGATCTGTCCATTTACAACCCCAGCCTCAATCAGCCCAAACTGAGGTGCCGTACAAAAACCGAACAATTTTTGGTCAGAAGTGAGAATTTTAAACACTGGGGTCACAGGTGGTGAGGCTGGTGCTGATCATGTGCTCCCTGAGGGCTGCCCTGGTGGGACCCAAGTGCTGGTAGGTGATGCTGTGCATGGACTGACCATCAGGGACAGGCCAGATTTGGCTGGCAGTGCTGTGGTTCTGCACCTTCCCAAGAGAACAAACTTGGCTGAATGTGGTGCAAGCACATCATGACCCCACTCTCTGCAGAGAGCAGGCTGTGAAAGCTGTGACTGAGGCCAGCCTGAGGTGACATTTCATGCACCATGCTCTCCTTGGCACCTGCAGCTGATTCCCATGCAAGCATTCCATTTGTTTGAGGCTGAAACCTCTCTTTTTTTACCTTAGAGCCCATTGAGAACAACTCAGCCATGGCGGGATCATGACTGAGGAGGCCGCCTCTGGGAGCCTGACGAGACCTGTGTGCCCAGGAACTGCAGCAATGTAAAGCCTCAAAATAACTCCTCCTTCCTTGTCAGTAACCTGCATGCTGCACAATGTAGGGGTTTGGTTAGGCAGCAAGCCCTGCGTGTTTAAGGAAACAAGGCCCAACACAAAAGATGTTCTGCATTTGTCTCAGAAAGACTGAAAATGAAAAGCAGCTCCCATCCCTGCTTCCTGCTCCCTGTTTCCCTCAGGCTGGCCCGTGCATCGCCATGGACGCCGCGGCACCGAGGAGGCCGCTCTGGGAGCCTGACGAGACCTGTGTGCCCAGGAACTGTCTCCTAGCAATAGGGAAGTGTAAAAACCTCAAAATAACTCCTCCTTCCATTTCTTGTCAGTAACTCATGCTGTACAATGTGGGGTTTGGTTAGGATTTTTGTCCTCACTTTCTTACAGCAAGCCCTGCGTGTTTGGGCTGAAACAAGGCTCCAGCAAAACTGAGAGCCCAGGAACATCACCTGCAGCTGCCTCCAGTACACTCTGCATTTGTCTCAGAAAGACTGAAAATGAAAAGCAACTCCCATCCCTGTTTCCTGCTCCCTGTTTCCCTCAGGCTGGCCCCGTGCATCGCCATGGACGCCGCGGCACCAAGGAGGCCGCTCTGGGAGCCTGATGAGACCTGTGTGCCCAGGAGCTGTCTCCTAGCAATAGGGAAGTGTAAAAGCCTCAAAATAACTCCTCCTTCCATTTCTTGTCAGTGACTGTACAACATGGGGTTTGGGGCGTGGTTAGGATTTTTGTCTTCGCTTTCTTACAGCAAATCTTGCACGTGTGGGGTGAAATGAGGTTCAGCAAACCTGAGAGCCCAGGAACATCCCAGGTGTTCACACAGCCTGGGTGCAGCTCACAGCCTGCTGACAGATGAGAGGAAGCTATGGCAGCTGTGATGATTTGCAGTTACGAGGTATTTTGCACAACCTGAGCAGGGAAACCACCAACTCTGCTCGCTGTGTCCCAGCAACAGTCAGTGGATGCTTTGCAAAACAGAGGGGAAATGGTTTTGGATGTGTTTAGTGTTTGGAAATTGGGAATAACCACGTTCAGGGTGGTGGAGTGATACAGTCTGAAATTATGGGAGGTGGTGTCTGGCCTGACAGGGGTTTTAGCAGCAGTGCTGAGTAAAAGAGGAGCAGGTTTCCTGCACTGCTATTGGATTTACACCATCCCACCACCAAGCTGTCATGAAGGACTGAAGGAATTGACCAGGACAGAAACAATTATTTAAAAACTGAATACACGCAGCTAAATGGTCAGATCTCAGTCCCAGAAGTACCTAGACATCGTTCTAAGCTCCCCCATTATTTTCTTATCTTTTTCTTTTCCTGAGTAATCCTCACCCTCTACTTCTGATTGAAAAATACCTAAAAATAGTTGTGGAGAAGAACTCTAATGAATTATGCAATGGACATATGCTCTCACATCAAATCTTGATGTTTACTTTATCTGATGCCATGCAGAAGACTGAAGGCTGGGACTGTGCTGGGAATGATCCCAGCTCTGCAGTGGGATTCTAGGTCACATCCCTCCATCTCTGCTCAGGCGTGGGAGCACCTGGGAGAGCAGATGGCTGGACAATGTAGCTGTGGCTGGTGGTTTAATTTTCCTGGATTAAGGAGCAAGTACTGTGCAAGGAGTTTGATTTGTTAAAGATGCAGCAGCAAGCCTGGCAGAGGAAAACCTTCCCCAGCTCCGAGACTGAGCCGCCTTCTCACAGAGCTCCTGGTAGCACTGCAAATCTCCAGGCAACTCATCCACCAGTCACTTCCCAGTTATTGCCATTTTTATTGCTTATCTCTAAGAAATAGCCAGCCAAAAAAGGAGACAGTTTAAAATCTACCTTCCAGCCACACTAAGCGTGAAGCGCCTTGTCCCGAAGTGACTGTAAAAAGGGGAGAACAAAGATCTTTCTCTTGTTTTATAATTCCTCCCGACTGCTTCTCCTCACCGCTGTGAATCAGCAGATTTCAGAGCTGCTGGCTCCAAACCAAGGCTGCTTCCAGAACATCTTCATCCAGCATGGCCTGGTCCAGGGACTGCTCCCTGCTGCTGCTCTGGCCCAGGTGAACTGGCTGCCAGCCACCTCAGCAGCTCCTGCCTCCCACACCCTGCTCGCAAAGGCAGCTGCAGCTCCTCAGGAAGGCACAGCTGGCAGCACCAGCCCTAAGAACCCTTAATCATGACAACCATCTCCCACCGGGAGTTCTTGAGGCTGAACTTGGACAAATCTTGGCCTGAGCAGAAAATAAAGAATGAAGTATGGTCCTGGAAAAAGAATTGCTAACCTTGACAGCTTCAATCTGACAGGAATTAATTAGCCAACAGCAAAAAAACCTAAACAAAACAAAACAACGCTATTTCAGAGATGGATACATGGGGGTAAATTGATTCCAAGTATAACCCCATTGCATTCCACTGAAATCCATTAGAAGTGGATTTAGCCCAGCGTGGGTGCACAACATATCCCTACAAACTCATCCCTAAACCACTGGACAGATGTGAAGATTACCACAAGGGGTCTGAGATTTAGAATTCATAAATGAATTTCTTGTTTCTCTATAGAGGGGCATAGCAGGATTATGTGGAGAAAATTACACATTCTTGTATTGAATTTTAGTTAGGAGCAGCTTCGAGATAAAATTAACCAGAATAGTGAACGGATTATAATAAAACAACACTGATACTAAAATAAAAAGGGAAATACTCTCTTACTTTCACACCTATCAAATTTAGAGGAAGAAAAAACCTACAGTAGCACTGTGTGTATTATCAGGACAGTCAATGAGACATGAAACAAGGACGAACTCCATTTGCCTGGGCAAAAAGCCCAGTTTGGAAGTAATTGCTGTAGTGGTGTAGCAGCTGCAGATATAGCCAGATCAAATCCAAAGATCAAATGCTTATTTCATTTTGATAAAAGTCATTAAACCACAAATCAACTTGCTCTGGAGTACAGTCAGGAAATAGCTCTGTATATACCATCTGCACATAACTCTCTCTAATAAATTAAAGCAGAGACAGCAGATTTCTTTTGTGAAATCCTCAAACTTATATTTCATTAAGTATCAACATTTCTCATTTGGATTTTGTTTAGC
Organism: Emberiza elegans; assembly: GCA_024865655.1. Taxonomy (NCBI): domain Eukaryota; kingdom Metazoa; phylum Chordata; class Aves; order Passeriformes; family Fringillidae; genus Emberiza; species Emberiza elegans. Next base: position 1,755,374 of record JALJVW010000260.1, on the reverse strand, counting down.
AGATAAGCCCTGCACCATGTTTCCAAGCAGAGCAGAGGATTTCTGGGCTGTGCTGGGCCCTGGCAGCTCAGGACCAGGCTCAGAGCACGACTCAGCCCTTTGCCTCTGGGCCTCGAGGAAGGCACAAATTGAAATATTCTTCTGAAAACTAATGTAAGAGAACAACTGTTGGATATTTCTAATAAAACCCCATCAATTTGAATGCCTAGATATTAATGGATTCCCTGTCTGTGCTAAGCCTGGAGATGTTCTTACTCCAAGCCAAACTTTTCAAATATGAAGCAGGAAGGAAGGGAGTTGGTCCCTCATCAGGAGACTGAGGCAAAGTCAGGCTACCACAGGTGATGATATGAAAAATGACATTTATGCTGCAGGAATTTAATTAGACTGAGAAAGAATTTGTAGTAAAGATGTCACAATAACTCAAGACAAAATGAAAATCAGTCCAAAGACCTTCAGTCCCTAATTAGTTTGGGAATAGTAGATTAAAGATAAACTTAGAAAAATTGGTGGAGTGACTGGCTATTAGGGGCCATGAGAATGGAGGATGTCACCTTAGATTTTTCATTTTTTGATGCTTTTCAAGAAGACCAAGTCCAGAAAAAAAAAATCTAAAATCCAGGAGCTGATTTATTTTCTTTTTCAAGAGATCAAACATTTTTGTTTTTAATAAACCAAACGACAGGCACAAGCCTTGGTTGTTGACACTGATTTTTTCCCTGAAATAATGAGCTGCGTGACACCTTGGTTATATATGGAAAACAGCAACTCTGTGTACAGACAACATTCCATTTCTGTGTACTGCTGTTTGAAAAGCAAGGGAGAAAAGGTCTTTCTGATCATGCACAATAAGTTATTTTCTCGGTGCTGGCTTGTTCTGTGCAAGACAAATGAAAGGAATAACAAAGCAGGATGTTCACAAAAGAACCAGGAAGATTTTTGAGCTCGGTGATTGATCTGGATGTGTTCATATTTAGGCAGGAAGAAAAGGAGTTTATGCAAAACATTTTGCAGTCGCCACTAAATGGATTTTAAAGCTTTGTGATTCTGGTGGAGCTTTTCCAGCTGAGCCCTCATGTCCTGCCTGGCTTTGGGGTGCTGATGTCCTTCATGTCAGGGGTATCTGGCTGCTTCCCACCCCCTCCAGTGCCAGCAGCAAATTCCTGCTGATTCCAGCTCTCAGCTCCCAGCACAGCCATGGAATCATGGCAGGCTTTGGGTTGGAAGGGTCCTTAAGGGTCATGTCATTCCAACCCCCTGCCACCTCCCAGGTTACTCCAAGCCCCGTCCAACCTGGCCTTGAGTATTTCCAATATATTGACCAAGCAAAAATAAAAGTCACACCCTTGGGTCATTCAAAAGCCTCCTTTTATGTTCCTGTTAAAGGAAGAGACCTGGAGGAGGAAGCAGACTGAAATCCTGGGAAGAGGCCATCCTGACCAGGGGAGTTTCTGTCCATGACTCTCTGAATTCTCCCCAGTTGCCATGAATTCTCTCCCTGACTTAGGCAGAAAAGCAAGATAGGGAAGTGACCCCATCCTTCATCCTCCAGACATATTCACTTGAAACAAAAAGAAAGGAAAACAAAACACAGAAAAGACAATAATGTCCTGCCTGCCTTGGAGAAGGGACCTCACCCCTGCATCCCACAGGTTGTTAAATCTACCACACACTGCAAGTGGAACAGACCCAGCCAATCAGGGAAACTCAAAACTGGGAAGAAAATACATTTACTAGAAAAAAAGTAGCATTACATAGCTTGTACACATGGTAACAGCATTAACAGAGGCTATTTTGTCTTGTCATTCAACTACATCCCTGCATGAAATAATTTCTTCAAACACTACCTAAAACATGGATATAGTGCACAGAGGAAAACAGGAGCTATCCAAAATCTGCATCCCAAGTGCCAAACTCGTGGAGTTTCTTTTTATTGTAAATTTCATGTAACCCTATCAATCCTCGTTTCTGCTCTAAACACTTGCCCATGGCTGTGCCAGAGCCCTTCCTGCACATCGTGTCCCTGAGCACAACCTCAGTGCCCACTGTGCTTTAAATAAAACCCTGCGCTCTGGAGCTGCCCACCTTCCAAAATCCCTGTCTTTGACCTTGCTCAAGGGCAGGGCTGTTCCCCCCACCTGCAGGGCAGTGTGAGCTGCTGCTCGCAGCCCCGCAGTGCGTATGGTGCTCCCCATGCCGCGCCCAGGCTGGCCTGGGGCTGGCTGGGCAGGTGCAGCCCAGGCTGCTGCCCTGCTGCTGATTCCTGCTCGTTAGTCACTCCTCAGCTCCAGTCATGCTGTTCTCCTCTTTGCTGGAGTGTTAAACCGAAGTAGGAAAGGCATCCTTCAAAATATTCAATCTGTCAGGCTTTTCTTTCGACCTTCTGCAGGGTCATAGAATAGTTTGGGTTGGAAGGCACTTGTGAAGTCATCTAACCAACCACCAAAATAGGTCAAAATAGGTTTTTTCACGTTTATCCAAACATTTTTCATTATGAAGGAGGAGTAAATTACATTACACACAACAGCAGGCTGAAAGTCTGCTTGAATTTTTGAGTCCAATTCCCACAGCCGGGGATAAGAGGGATTTTTATCTCACCAGCACATGAGACTGGTGACACTTTCTTTAAATCTCACTTTGCTTGGTTTCTTCCTCCGAACAAGAGAGATTTCTGAGTGAGGAGTGGGTGGGTACCCTGTGGGAGGTCAGGGCTCCCCAGCAGCCTCCTGATGCTGCCCCAGCGTGGCCCGAGGGGACGGGCTGTGCAGGAAGCTCAGCAGGATGGAGAAAACCCCAAATCTTGCATGGGGAGTAGGCAGGGAAGAGGGCAACCGCGGCAGATGGCAGAGCTGAGGCAGCACCCAGAGGCTCGTGCTGCATGACAAGCTGTCAGCTCTCGGGGAACAACAACCCTATAATTACACACAGCCCTCACACCACAGCTCCCTGCCTGGAGAATCCCTCCCCACAGCCCCCAGAGCCACAAAAAGAAGGGTGTCACACTGATGCCCTGATGGGCTTACCTAAAAACAGAGGCTAAACAAAATTAAGGGAATAAAAAGCAGTTATATAATTTTTTTAAAGAACATTCAGGTACATTTTGGACAGACAAAGTCCCCCAGGGGCTACACCCAAAAACGGATGATGGGTCAGGGTTTTCACACTTTTGTGTTTGGTCCATTTCCATATTGGGGGTGAATCTGCCAATTCCAGCTTCAGGTAATGAAGTCATTGACCCCAAGTTTGCTCCCCCAACTCCCTTTTGTTCCCATCTCAGGCCCTGAGGCAGTGAGGTGTCCTTGACTGCCAGGCCTGGAGAGGAATTGTTGTGTCTGCCCCCATGGGGAAGCAGCAGCTCACACTGAGTGTGGGGTTTGGAGTTACACACTAAAGAACTGCAGGATTATGAATACATGGAAAATAGAAAATTTAAAATCCTAAGGCATCAACACCAGCAAGGTGCACTGGGCAAGCCTCTGAGAGGGGAGAGGAGCCCTGGCCTGGCCCCATCCCTGCCTGGGTCCAAGGGCGCTGGGGGCTCTGCCCTGCCCTGACCCCATCACATCACTCAGCCAACACCAAGAGCATCTCTGAAAGCCCAGCACACACAGATCTCCTCTTTTAATGCCAAGGTCCGAGTCAGAGCAGAGAGTTTAGAGTTTACTCTCTTTAAGATCTATAAAATTAATTACTGGTCACTTGACAAAATAAATTGACCCTATAATAAGGTTTCTAAAAATGCAATTGGTGTACTTAGTTAAATTACATTTGTACACAGTAGCAAGTTCTTCCCTGCCTGACACCTCCCCTAATGCTCTCCTCAGTGACTATAAGGCTGGCAGAATTTAACCTCTAATATAAAAGTGGCATGCACTTATTTCCCTGGGGAACTGACCCAATCCAGAGCACTGCCTATTTATAGCACTTTCAAAAATAAATCCTGAGGCAAGAGAGTAGAAAGGCTGTTAGGAAAGGCTATATTTGTTGATAAAACTATGGATAAAAGTAATATAGCTGTATGTTCCCATCCAAAGTTACTTTCAGTGGGTGTTGTAAATTTTAAATTGTTACTAAAATTGTATAACTCAGAACTAAAGTGGGGCCTGAAATCCCAGAATTGTCTGGGTTGGAAGGGACCTTAAATATCATCCAGTGCCACCCCTGCCATGGTAGGGACACCTCCCACTGTCCCAGGCTGCTCCAGCCTCAGTGCCCAGCCTGGCCTTGGGCATTGCCAGGGATCCAGGGGCACCACAGCTGCTCTGGGCACCTGTGCCCACCCTGACAGGAGACAATTCCATCCCAATATCCATTCCCCTTTGTCCTGTCCCTCCATGCCCTTGTGAAATGCTGCACAGGCAGACAAAGCTCCCTGCTGACCCTCACCAGTCCAACCCTGAACATTTCCTCCCTCTGTGACCTGCAGGGCTGGAGGCCACAGCTCAGGACCAGCTCTGGTGGCCCCAAGGCAATCCTGCAGCAGCGTGGTGCCTCTGAGACAGCTGAGATGATAGCAGGGATGTTCCACAGCTCAGAGCTGTGAGACGGCAGGAGGAGGATGGGGATCCACTGTGCTTCTGTGACAGCAGCCCCGCAGAAAGCCCTGTTGGAGGGAAGGAGCTGGCTCGCTCCAAACCAGCACGGACAGTCAGACAGCAGACACGGAGTGAAGCTATTTGGCAACACAGATGGGCCCTGAGTCATTTCTTGGATCTGTCTCCAAACACAGTGTGACAGTCAGAGCTACAGTCGGGCTTTGGAAGAGCTTGGCAAGGAGCAGACAGTGATAAATGTGCCAATATCCTCTGACCTTCTAACTGCCCCGTTTCCCCATGGCTTTGTCCTGCCTGTGGCTGCCACAGCACAGCCCTGCAGCCTCAGAGACCACTTCAGTTCCTGCTCTGGAGAGGTTTTATTCAAAAAAAATCCAGGATACTTGAGGAAAGCTCACTTGGAGCTGACTCACTGAATAATCTTTCAGAATCACATCCGCGTTTGGCCTGGAGCAGAGGAGAGATTAGAAATTTCCCGTCTCTGATTCTCATGAATACAGATTTCCATGCATTCATCCCCTGCCCATGGCAGTGCTCTGCCCTGCCCCACTGCACTGGAGGGGCAGGAGGAGGGATCACAGGGAATGTTTGCCCATGGAAGCACCCCAGCCTCGGGAGCCGGTCACAGGGGACGCGTGCTGGGGGCAGCCAGGAGGGAAGAGACGTCCTTTCAAACAGAACCACAGTCCTTTCATTCTCTGCGTGTTTTTCTGAAGAGCTGGGAGCGTCTGTCCCCTTTCATTCTGCCTGCTAACTTTTATCAGCAGAGAGAGCCAGGCAGGAGTGACACTGGAGCAGAGCAGCCTCCCCGCGCCAGCAAAGCGGGACTCAGAGTCACGGCGCCGACTTCCTGTGATGAAATATTGATCCAAAACTCTGTCACACAAGAAGCAGTTTAAAATCACCTTGTTTTTATGTACAAATCTTTTTTTTTCAACTGCAGCCTAGCGTTACCAGATCACTTTTTCTAAGTTACATATGATTTTAAAAAAAGGCAAATATACCTTGTGAGGAATTTCAAAATAAATTATTGTTTTCAGCTTGAAATTTTTAAAATTCATTGTCATTTTTTTTCAGCAGCAGTGAAACAAAAGGGATATCTTTGTCTTATTCTGTAGACATTATAACTTATCAAACCTCTCTTCTTTATCCTTTGGCAAAAAGGGAAAGAACATAAAATAAATGGGAAGAAGAATTTTCTTGCAGCAAAGGTACCCAAAACCATGATCAATGTTCTCCAAGCAGGAAAATCTGAAGGAATCAAAGGCTTCATGAAACATTCATGGCAACAATATGCTGACAAATAGTTTCTCAGTCAAAACTTTTCCCTGGCTCCACTTAACATGGCCTGTGTGAGTTCAAGAACTCATTTCTGGAGCACCAGAAGGCCAGAGGGGTTTAGCTCATCCAGATGGGTTTTTTCCAAACAAACTCCACAAATCCCTTGGGGTCACTTGATGGAGCTAAATAAACTTTCTGCTTCTCCTGGATGTGCTGACTCAACTCCCACCCCAGCCTGTGTCCAGGGAGGTTCCTGAGCTGAAGGACAGTGAGCAGGAGCTGCTCAGCCTCCAGGTACCCATGAGAAATCCCTCCATCAGCAGAAATCCCATTTGGAGCCAGCCCAGCACACCCAGCCAAGGCTCCAGCTCCGTCCCCCTCTGCTGCACAGACCTTCCAAACCTGGGTTTTGCCCCACATCTACTGGTTTGATGAATTCTGAAATGATTGCGTGCTGATCATTAGAAAAACCTGCTGTAACAAGGTAAAAATTGGGATAAAAGAAATCAGGTGGCATCCCAGGAGCCATCACTAATTATTTGGTACCTAATGAATGACACAATTCGCTTGTTGACCTTGTCAATCTATGCAGAGTTCTAACTAATTAATACAAAACTGAAACTACCAAGGGTGTGAGATGTTTTTGGTCGACTTTGACCCAGAGTGGCACCTACACTGATCCTGGCACGTTGTTAGAGCTCAGTGACACAGGGCAGGAGGCACCAGAACACAAAATGCTGCTCAGGTGAACTTGGCAAGATTCTGGGAATAAAATTTCATGGCCTGAAGCTGTGCCACCTTGCTGGGATAGCATCCAATGTCTCCTGTCAAGCTCCATAAAGCAGGGCAATGAGTGAGGAGCACCTGGCTGGCCCAGGCAGGGCTCTCATCAGCCAGCACAGGCTCTGCTGTCACCTGGGCAGGGCCACACCAAATCCTCACCAGGAAGGGACAACTGGCCTTTGCAGGAGGGGCAAAACCCCAGGGACAGCTGAAACTGGAAAGCTAAAATCATTGCTGGTGCTGTTGGGGGAGGTTTTCAGTCGTGGCTTTTCGTGGTGTGAGGATCCATCAGAGACTCAAGAGCCCCTTTGGGGCCCTTCAGGAATAAATGAAAACCTGTGAAAGCTTCCAAGGTGCTTCAAGTGAACGAAACTTGGGTGTACAACTACACCCTTGAGGCTGGAATCAAGGGAGACAAAGGCTTGCCAGAGTGGAAGACACCTTCCACAGAGAATGTACTCACTTCTTTCCTTGAACTCTCTCTCTCTCAGTTGCACCTTTCATTGATAGATGCAAAGTAAGACTAATGAACTATTGATAACCCTGGCACAAAGGATTATTAGACAAAGCAATTTCATTTGGGGGGCATTGATTTATATGTCACAACCAGAGTACAAATGAAGATGGTAGTTAGGAAGGATGAAGTTGAATGCTAAACAGGTGGGCATCCTGTTTATTCCTAACTCCTGCCTTAAATGCACACAGACACATTTACCTGTTCCTCTGGATATCCTATATAATTAAAGATACGGTTCAGATTTTCTAGTAATTAATGATATTTGGAGAGAAACCTGAAGCAACCCAAATATTAAATCAGGGCAGATGTTTTGAAGGGCCTGAACTTTGCCAAGACATCAGACTGAACAGTTGGGTTTGAACCAGGGATTCCCAAAGGCGCACCAAAGAGATGTCCGGGCACAGAGGGAATCCACAGGTAAAAGCAGGTGAAAAGAAGAGGTTTGTCCTAAAACATCTCAAGCAAAGCCTGGAATGTGCGTGAGATGGAGAGGCAGGGGCAGAAGGATGGGTTTTACCTTGGCACACTCCAGTGCCGTGTCTCCCATCAGCCTCTCGGAGAGCTGGAGCCAGCCAGAGCCATGGAGCTGCTGTCAGCATCTGGGAGGAGATAACTCTGCTCCCGAGGCCCAGGCAGCCACTGCTGCCCAATTTTAATTCTCATTCTCTGTGGCATTCACCTGGCATTTAATGTGATGCCAGCTGCTGCATTGTTGTGAAACCAGGAGTGAGATTTGTCCTCTTTTGGTGAAACCAGAAGGAAATTTCAAAGTCTAAGACATAGACACCTGATTTTGTGGGCTGCAAAAAGGCAGCCAGCCCTCATTTTTGTCTTTAACAGCTCTCTCCAGCTCTTCACCTCTTAAAAGGCATTGCCATGGCCTCTCCCAGCACAAGGAATCCCTCCAGATCCCAAAGTTCAGATAAAACAATAGAAGGGCAGTGCCCAGGTGATCCGACAGTGCTAAGGCAAAACCAATATCCCAGGATTTCCAGAAAGCTGTTCTGCTTGTGGTTTCAGTCTGGAAAATGGTAAAATAAAACTGAACTTTAGCAAACTTTCAAAGGAAAAAGGTTTCTTTGTTTTAATATAAGCCACAACAATAGGACATTGCCCTACCTTAGGCTCTGACACTCAAAACCCATCTCCAATACTCCAGGGATTAAATTATTTTCTGAAAGCCATCTCATTCCCACCATTATTACTGCCATAAAGCTGTGAGGTTTTTTGCTCTCCCCCCTCCTATTTTTTTTCCAAGGCTAGAAATAGATTGAACTGGCACTTCAGGATGCTGAGCTGCAGTTTCAGTTGAGCTCTGTGCTTCACAGAGATTTATCAAAAATGACAAGATTCAACATCTAGGAGATGTCTTGTAGTGCCCAGGAGCTCTAAGAAGATGCAGCAGTTACAACAGTAACCAGAGAGAAATAAGAAAAGTGGTAGAAAAAGAAACACGTGGTGCTTGAAAATCAAAACTCTGGCAGGAATGGGCACTTGTGCTGGTCAGCGCTGGCTTTTAGTGAGCACAGAACCTCTGCCTGCCTCCTCCAAATGAAAAACCAGGGAAATCAGCCCTTCATTTCAGCTATAAACTGCCTGGCAGATACCTGTCAGAGGCCACAAGCTGCAGAGGTTTTCCCCTGTTCCCTTTGCAAGCAGTGTGGAATTGGGTGGAAGTGACGAGTGTCTGTCTGTGATCCCTCCTGAGCTGAGCCATCCCTGGAATAAAACCTAACACCCCGTAAGTGCCTTCTCTTTTTCACCCACGTGCACGTAAAGCAAGTTAGATGTGAAAAAGGCGAAGGAAAAATGGACATATCTGGACAGTAAATGTGTGTGAAGTGTAAAATCACCTCCTGGGCATGCTCAGCCTCTGCCTGGACAACTCAGCAAACCCCAGCAAGCACTGGTGGCTGAGACCACCCTGCAGCCAGACCCCACCATTCCCACTGCCTTGGAATCCAGGCAGAGGGAGGCACTGGTGGAGACTGGATCCCACCAGCAGGAGCAGCAGCACCCTTTCAGTGCTCAGAGCAGGACCAGCAGATAAAGCAGAGAGATCAAATACCTGGGGCTGTTTCCCAGTCCTGCAGTGAGTCAGGCAGGTCTCTGCAGAGAGGGATTGGAGCTGGAGACAAGGGCAGGAAGAGAAACCTCAGCAAGAAATGAGCACAGACAGGTTTCTTCTCACAAATAATGGTTCTAATAAACACCTGCAAGAGATAACAATGCCAAACAAAAAGGTTGCATAACAAAAAGGGATCTGAAAAAGAAACCTCCGCAGTAAAAGAGTCAGGGAGGAGGTTGTAGGTCTCCTAATTCCTCTACAGAGGTCAAAGGCAAATTCCCCCATGAAGAACCAACACACCAACCATGCTCCCCTCCCCTCCCTGAGCCAGGCCCTTCTCCTGTAGAGATGTGGAAAAGCCTGAAGGAGTTAGGCTAATCCAGGCAGGAGCAAAATGGAAATAACTCCCACAAGACCACTGGGAAAACTTAATCCAATCTTCTCTTGTGAAGCAGATATTATTCCCCTTTTACTTGCCTTCAGTGGTGATAAAGTGCAGACAAAGGAGATAAGGGACTCACACACCTCACATTTCAGCACTCCCAGTAAATACACTCCTCGCTTTCGCTTATCTTTCAGCCTGGTATGGATTTCCTTTTAGTAACCTCCTGAATTACAATCAAATTATGCTTCCAGGGCCATTGAATTGCATGGCTTGCAATACCTTAATGGGTTCTGTTCTGGCTGCTCAGGAAGGACTTGTAATCCCTGTCTTCTTCTATATTTCAGGGAGCCTTAAGGACATGTTTCAGTGCCAGGCAGAACAGCCCAGGCCTTCACTCACCAGCAAGTGCCACACAAACAGTGCCTGGGCAAGTGAGCCATGGCCTGCAGGAAAAATATTGATAGTGAATGCTTCTTCTTTTGCCTTGCAGTGCCAGCTGGGGTTTGGGTGGCACAGTGATCCCAAAACTCCCTCAGACATGAGTTCTGTGTGATTTAATGGCACGGTCGATACACCAGGTGCCGGCGGGTCTGCAAAATATTTGAAAATAAATGGAAGTTTTAATGCCCAGGAAATGGGGCAGAGTGCCACATTCCTCCTGACAGCTTATCTCTTAGATGGGCTTTTATCCTGCAATAAAGAAGTTGTTGCTTTGTTAGTTGTGGGCTCTGCAGCAAACAAAACTCAGAGTGTGGTCAGGAGCTTTGCTGGGCTGAAATCAATTTTTGAATTATACAAACATTTAGGTAATTGAACTAGAGAGGGGGAATAAACACAGGCTGAAAGTCTAAAGAGCCCTCTTGTTCTGGAGAGGATCTGGAAGGATCTCAGGGATGCAATTTGCCCCTCCTGCACTGGCCAGAGCAGGTCCCAGAGCAGGTCCCAAAGCATCCCCAGGGAATCCCTCTGAGCACCCAGGCCATAAATGCTCAGAGGAGAAGTGGGGACACTCTGGGGGAACCACATCTGTGCCTTCAAGGAGGACAGAACACAAAGACCATGGAATACAGCAAAGCCTGAGATGTGGGGCTCCCTGCAGTGCCTCACCACAGGGAACAGTGGCAGGCCCAGGGGACAGTGGGGACCTTCCCCGTGCCACCACCGTGACCTTGTGGAGCCACCAGCCCGTGACACTCGATGCTTTCCAGCTAAATCAGCAGGTTCACTGAGAAAAACTGCACACTGGAGATAATCAGAGCAGGAACAGCCCCTGTCTGCAGCTAATGGGGGAGAGATAAAAAATCTCCCTCCTCCCTTTATTCATCCTGCTGTTTGTAAAACCTTATCATGTTTTTTCCAATTGTATTCCCAATAAGCCACCAGGTAAGAAATAGTGTTTGCCAGCCCTGAAGAGAAGTAATCTTTGTTGGCAACATTTCTCAGGGAAAAAAACCTGTTCAAATAAGATGTGGGAGGAAATTTCCCCCTCAGACAATTTGAGGAGCTGTCGACAGGCAGCAGATGAAAGGCGAGCAGCGCTGGATGCCGCGGGCCGTGCAGGGAACACGGGCAATGGCTTCAGCAGCTCTGGGTTCAAATGGAAAATTAATTTCTTTCCGAGGGGATCCAAAGTGCTTTTCATGCTGTCCTTCCTTGAAACACTCAGTGATTTAATTTTGCTGAGCGCAGGGAGGGATGAGCAGCGAGTCGCTAAAGGAGGAGCTCTCCAAACGCAGCCCGTGCAGCTCCTGGGGCAGCGCTGGGGTCACCATCACCCTCCCAACACCTGGGTTTGACCACAATATTCTCTGCTTCTGCCCTGCATTTGGAGCAGGGATCAGCCTCCATGAATCAGGAGTTTATTAAGGCAGACAGGATGATTTCTGCTGGCCAGTTCAGGGGGGAATGAGATGATCTCTAAGGTCCCTTCCAACCCAACCCATTCGAACATTCTGTGATAAATTTTGCACTGGTTTTCCCCAGCATGAATGTTTCTGATGACCAAAAAAAAAAACTGTGACAGATGTGTTCTACCTTAAAACAGACATGCTGCCTTAACAAGAGGAGAAAAATGGATGAATATGAAAATAGGCATCATGAATATTCAGAGACATTTGCAAATTAAGAGACTTCAACTGCGTCCTTGTCCTTTGTGCGTTTTCCACAAATATTGAAAGGGGAACTCTCCTGGGAGAAGCGTTCATCAGCACAGCAAGTTTTAAAGAAGGAACTCACTCAATCTACAGCAAATATGCACAACATGAACATTGTGTGTATTCACAGGAGGAAGATGATTCTGGGAACCTCCAATTAGGCAGCAGCAGCTTTTCCTATGGTCTCAGGAAAGAACTAAAGAAAAAGGCTTATTTTGATAAATTTTTCAGCACAGATTTTTGAAATGGGAAATACAAACATAAGAAAAAGACAAACTTCGCCCATGAATTATTCCCTCAGAATTGTGAGGGGGGAATGCCCCCTCGAGCCAGGCTGGGAGCAGCAGCTACCCAAAGTCAAGTGTGTTGTTAACTGCAGCAGCTGAACCTGTGTGTGCTGGCCTGCCTGAAAGCCCTGGCTTGGGGCCCCCAGCTCAGAAATCTGCCTGGTTAATTTTTAATCAGCCTTTTTTTTAACCTTCATCTCTGTGTGCAGCCTGACGTGCTCTGGGGGTGTGCTCAGTCACCACCACCTCCTCCAGCCACCCCAGTGCCACCTCTGAGGCTGGGGAGCTGCATCCTTGTCCTAAAAACCCACAACCATCCCCTTTTCCCTTCCACAGGCACTGCAGAGGCGCTGTTGCTGTGTCAGCGTCTCTGGTAAGACCCCAAACCCCAGCAGAACCCAAAGCAGCAGCAATATCCCATATTTACCCTTCCAGTTTAATCATCACAGGGAAGGGACACAAGAACCTCTCCCTGCAATTCCACCTGGAGGCTTTCTCCCACACTGAAACATTGCACATGGTCCAGTTTTGTCAGATTTCCCTCAGAGATGCCCAATAACCTTCAAACAAACCCAATTCACAACACCACCAGATGTGCTCATTTCGCTTTTCGTGGCGATATGCTGTGAGAGGTCTCTGGGTGGGAGGTAACAGCCCAAACAAGAACAATTTCTGCTTTGCTGGTTTCAAAGTGGAGCTTTCAATATCCTGGCCTGTCTCTGAGTTTTTATTTAACTTGGGGAATTTTTCAGTTTACAAAATGGCCCGACAAGGATAATTAGGGTAGAAACATGCCTGACAATTCCAAATGCTCCCTGTCAAGCATATGGGCTAACACCTATTTTTTATTAATTCCCTGGTTTTCAAAGGGTGATACAGTTGTATTAGAAGCAGTGTGTAGGTGGCTCATTTTTCCCTCCTCACATTCCCTTTGACAGTAGTTTGAAATAACATTCATCAAACAGTATAAAAGAAGTCGAAAGAAATTAATTAAGCAACCTAGAAGGAAAAATAAGATGTCTTTCCAACAGGACTTGCATTATTCAGGTTTATAGTGCTGCACAGCGCAATTTTCTGGGAAGAAAAAGCAGGATAATGGTGCAGCCCTGCTCCACTATGAAACAGCACATTTGGAGCATCACTGGTGATGAGGGAGTTCTGAAACTGGGAGTTTCCTATTGAAGATTTGCTCTGAATAGCATGCAATATATACATATATGAAAATCTATTTGCTCATATATCATTGCTGGCACCTCCCCCAGAAGGAATTGGAGATTTCTGATCCCTTCCTGCCTTTTGGCATTCGGGGCTGGGGGCAGAGATGGTAACACTGTGTTTAATTTAATCTTGTCAAGTGAACAAAATCCCACTTTTGAAAAGTCCCTGTTGTTCAAGGGTGTTTAAACAAACATTGTCCAGGTTCTGCCCAGCAGCCACACGTGGCACTGCAGGGCTGGATTCCAGCTCTCCAGCTGGAATGAGGATTATCCATGGGCTGCACACTCTCCATTCTCCTGTGCTTCCTGCGGCTCCTCAGCCTCCTCCTGCTGCTCCAGCTCTCCCAGCCTCACTAACACAGCTCTCCCTGTCCCAAATCCCGATTGAATCCAACCAGCAGCACCTCAGGGAATCCATCTGTGGCCTCTCCAGGCACAGCCCTGTGAGGAGTTATCCAGCCATTCTCCTCCACTGAGCTGCTGCCAGCTCTGGCTTGGTCACAGGGCTTGGGGACACGAAATTCCAGCTATCCTGCTCTGCTCCTGAGGGATGGGCTCAGCACTGCCCTTCCTGCATCCAGCCAAAACAGCCAGAGGGCACCTGAGCTCCCATCAGTCCCCCAGTTCTAAAGCAACCCTGATTTAACAGGAGGTCACTCACCAAAACAAGATCCAGGTATCTAAACCAAGAACCCCTTGAAATCCAAAAAACTGGTTATGAAAAGGTGGATGCAAAGAGCTCGGGATGTCTGGCAGCCTCCCAGCTGCTTTATTAAACACAATCCTCAGGTGATTCCTGATCTCATGTTCAGATTATCAGCTGCTCAGGTAATAGCACAGGAAAGGCCATGGATGTAACAGCAGCAGGTTCTGCCACCCCAATGAATCTGCTGGGTGTGAGGAGCCACGAGGAAGGGATTAACTGTGATGTATGCAAAAAAATTCCCAACACATCCCAAATCTTTCTCATCAGACGCTGGTTTTCCCAACACATCCCAAATCTTTCTCATCAGACGCTGGTTTTACCTGAGCAACAACTCGAGCATCTCTCTGTCCTTCCACCTCCCTGGCTTGAGCCCAGCAGTCAGGGCAGACCCAGGGCTGCCAGGAGCAGGGCTCCAGCCCAACTAAACCCAGCTCCACTCCAGGACAGGGCTGACCCCTGGGCTCTCCTTTAGTGCCCAGGTTCCCTTGGGCAGGTCTCCCAAAGCTGGATGAGCAGTGGAGCACCACCCCTTGTGCCCATGCCAGTCCTGCCCACCAGGACTGATCCTCCCCTGCTCTGCTTCCCTCTGGACAGCTCCATGGGAAGGCTCCTTCCAAGAGCTGAGGCTGTAATTGCTTGTAAACCACTTAGGCAGTGAGTGATACAGAAATCCAAGTGGTAATTGTGGCACAGGCTTGAGATTAATCTATTTTTGGCTTGTCAGACGTTCTTATGGACCTGGTTCAAGGCAGTCACTGAAAGCTGTAAAGTGTCCAAAAAGTGACAGGAAAAAATAGTTTGATTAAAACCATTCCAGAGGCAAATCCAATCTTCAAGACACTCTCTGAAACCTATTGGTGTAGCCTGCAGATGAGGCACTCGTGAATATCATCTGAGCAGAGACCTGGGGAGAGCCATAAAAAGTTTTATGTCAAAAAAAAAGGTGCTCTAATTTTGGATTCCCAAAGCAGAACTGTGCAGGGAAAGTCAGTGAGAAAAGGTAACAGGGTGTGCCAAGGGGATAAGCAGCTTGTCCTGACCCAGAAATCAGGGCTCTGACTACTGAAGAGCATCCCACAGGTTCTGTTTTGCTCACCTGCCCTCAGGTGACACCATGAGATGGATGGGCATCGGGACTTGATGGCCTTAAAGGTCTTTTCCAGCTGTAATGATCCCAGGATTCTCTGCCTGCCAGATGCACTGTTTGGTGTGACTGAAGAACCCCACACCCTTGGTTTATCTCTTCATCTCCCAGAGACGGGAGCACCAGTTCATTATTAGGAACTGGAAACATCTTCTTTCCCCACAGAGCTGCAACCTCTCCAAACTTTCCACCAACTTCCATTTTCTATGGCCTCAGGGTCAAGATTACCCTTTATTATTTTTTTCCATCATTGCCTTCCCATTTACTTTGGATTAGTGGATGTTCTGTCAATAAGGACTAATGAAATTCCAGGCCAATATAAACTCTGTCTGCTCTATGAATGGTTCTTTTTTCATACACACTTTCTATGAAATAAAAAGTGACTGATGCCACAATATGCTTTAATTATTTTCTTCATAAACTATCAAATTAAATTTTAAGAAGCTGGAGATGCCTCTTATTAAACTGGGACTGAACTCAGAGATGTAACTCTTAATGAAACTTCCCACACCAGAAAGCTTTTTTTGTAATGTTAATAATTCTCAGCAGCCTGCCATATACAATATCTCACCAGAACTTATGATTTTCACATTTCCACCCCCTGCCATGGGCTGGGACACCTTCCCCTATCCCAGGTTGCTCCAAGCTCCATCCAGCCTGACCTTGACACTTCCCAGGACTTTCTAAGCCACACCATTTTACAGAGGCTTCCATATTTTAGCTGGGATTTTCCACTCACTGTATCAGGAAGTTTGTCCAAAAAGCAGCACTGAATATCCCAAAGAACATCCCACAGCAGCCCCAGGTAAGTCCCAGCATACATGGAAAACACAGGCATTCATCAACACCAGCTCCAAGGGAAAAGTATTTTCTCTAATTTAACAGCAAGAACATCCCAAATTATCAAAGGAAAAACAAAGAAAAGCTGGTGTGTGGGTGGAATCATGGAATCATCAAGGCTGGAGAAGCCTTCCAAGGTCATTGGGTCCAACCATTGTCCAACACTGCCACTGCCACCATTAAATCATGTCCCAAAGAACCACATCTACACAATTTTGAACACCTCCAGGGATGGAGATTCCACCCCCTCCCTGTTCCATTGGCTGCCCCCCTTTCAGGGTGGAATTTTCCCCGATATCCAATCCAAACCTCCCCTGGTGCAACTTGAGGCCAGTTCCTCCTGTCCTATCACTTGTTACCTGGGAGCAGAGACCAATCCCTGCCTGGCTACAATGTCCAGTTTGCTTTGGAAAACACAGGGATCAAAATGTGGCACATTCTGGGGCCAAGCAGCAAAACACAAAACCTGCAGGAGCCACTGGATCATATTTTTGGATCCTGCCTTAAGGGATGAAGAACAGAGTGAGAGATGAAAATGCAGCAGCTGGTAAAAAAAGATTAAAAAGAATAAGGCAGAGATGAGGAAATACTGAAACTGCCGGGAGAAAAAAAAGAAAAGGAACAAAGACATGGAAAAAAGACAATCAATCTGCCAAAGTTTACACAATTTCATCAAATGTACAAGTGGAGCAGAGAGAAAGGGGAAAGAGCAAACCAAGCAGCTCGTGGCTGGGCTGGGGCTGCAGCGCACAGGCGACTCCAGCTCATTCCCAGCTCTGGGGGTTGGAGTGCCCAGCACAGCGTGTCCTGCCCTCCCAGGGCCCCTGTGCAGCCCATTCCAGCTCCCCTGTTGGCCAATTCCTCCTGGTCACACAGTGACAGTCCCAAGGGCTTCATATCCACGTCCCCTTTTGGCCAAGAGCACCTGAATCCCACCATGAACAAACCATCACTCATCCCCTCATGGACAGTCATGGACAGAAACACTGCTTCTTCGAAATGGAAATTTCTCTGTTGTTGATGGCAAAACACTGCTGTGCTTTTTTTTTTCCTGTTTAATTTTATTCATGAGCTGAAATGACTTTGGGCAGTCACAAACCGATTTTTCACTGTGTTCTGAACAGATGGTTGTTCCAAGAATACCAGCATCCTGGCAGTGTCAAACAGCCTTGACCTTCCCAAGCAGCACTGCAGACTTTTTGTTAGAAGGAAAGAAATAAAGGACCACTCTCATAGTCCCAATTTTTTTTCTGGATTATTAAACAGAGTGGACAATGCAGGCACAAACTGTGCTCAAGGAAAAGCTGAGATTCAGCCTCAGAGAAGCAGGAATGGCTTCTGGAATCACTGGTGGTGCACAGACAACCCCAAGGTCACATCAGACCCCCCTGCAGCAGCAGCACAAGAGTGAAGAGATGTGAGCCCCCCACATCCTCTGCAGCTCATCCAGCCCTCAGGAGCTGCTGTGATGGGCTGTGCAAAGCCCAGAGAAAAACACAAAATATCCCAATCCTCAAGTTCAGGCTTTATCCAGCAAGGGTCCAGTTACAATTTCCCAGTTATAAATAGCTGGAGTTCATTGTGAGCCTTCAGCAGCCGTGGGCTGGCACAGCTTTGGGGACCTTTGCAGGCAGAGTGTTCAGAGGAAAGGCAGCTCATTTTGTTCTGCTTTTGAATTTTTTTTAGAGATATAATCCTATTTTTAAGATAATTTGAATATCATCTGTGCTTAGTTCTCCAGAAGCCACATTAAAAAAAAATCCAAGTCAATTTTACTGCAGTTAAATCCCCATGTCCTTAATCTCCAGGAAGAGAAGGCTGGGTTCCTTCCTGGAGACAATCCTGCTTTTTTAGCACACGTGAATTATTTTGTACCTGATTGGTGTCTATCAAGAGATAAAAATTTGGGGGCAGCACCTGGGGAGCCGCTCCTGTCACGAGATCAATACCTCATTATGGATTAAACATAAAAGTTAAGCCATCCTCAGCTCCCAGCCGACAAAGATGGCATAAATTCCACTGGCATTTGGGGGATTTTGTGCAAATTACTCCAGTGACCTCCTGCTAAGAGCAGGTGAGGAGCTGTCACCCTTCCAGCCAGCACTGCCTGGGAGCTCTGAAGCATCGCAGAGGGATTTGGGACAGGCCCAGGGCTAGGCAGAGGAAGGGAGCCCAGTAATCCCAGCTGGCATCCCTGGCTGGCAGGGGAGGATTCCGAGGGATGGCACCAGCGCTCGCTGCGTTCTTCTCGGGATCTCTGCTGGTCAGAATGACTTCAAGGGAAGTTAGAAATTCTCTCTTCCCAGCCTGGCAGTCGAAGGAGGAGTCAGAGCTCTTCATTTCTCGGTCTTGAGGTTGTTTATTGTTTCTTATCTATAAAATTCTTTCTCCTGTCCAGCTGAGGTCTGCTCAGCAGGACAGTCCAGGCACTCTCTGCCCCCAGGGTGGTGTTATTTTTTTATACTAAAACCTACCTGTGCAATATTTCCAATTACTTTCCAATACCTATCACCTATGTTAGACAGTGAGCTTCTACTCTAAACCAATCCAAAAGTGCCACCATCACAGCAGGAGATGCAGGCCAAGAAGAAGAAGAAGAAAGGCTGGACACGCCCAGATTCCTCCATTTTGCCCCCTGTACCCCCATTCTAAAAACCCCAAAAATCTATTTTTTCACCCTGTGATAAATTCACTGTCATTCTACTTAAACTGTCGTGGCTTGCAGATCCTCATATAAGGTTGGTAATTTGCTCCATGGGTCATAATCAAAACCCAGAGGGGTCTTGGGCTCTGTGCCAGGGTGTCTGAGCCCCTGGCAGGGTTCTGGCACTCCAGGACAGCAGAGGGATGTCCTGAATTCAAACACGTTCTGAAGACAACGTGTGAGGAGTGCTTGGGTTAAAGCAGCTGGCAGCCGAAGCACTGCTCTGGAGCAGGAGGCAATTACAGATGGATCAAGTGTGAGCACTTCTGAGCGAAATCCCTTCCATTTGGAGGCGACTGAAGTGACGGAAGATCTCGGGAAAAGGCAAATCCAGCTCTTTAGAGCAGAGCAGTTCCTTGATGCCGGCTGCCCTGGGTGCTCTCTGCCTTTTAATGCTGTTGAGAACCACTCATTACTCCTCTGCCTCAGAGGTTTAGCTAATTCCCAGCAAAGCTTTGTACCCAGGGAGAAGAAAGCTCCGCTCAGAGGGCCAGCACTGAGCCTCCAGCAGGACGTGGGCAGGGGAGCCAGTTGGCTCCTCTTTTACATAAGGAACAAAATGGAAAAACCAAAGGCTCAGAGGCTGTGGGAGCACAGGAAAAAACCCCAGAATTTAGATTCAGAAATGCTTAGGATGCCAAACAGTGGAAGAGTCTTGGTCTAAAACCACTGGGTGTGGGCAGGGGGCACATTTGCCCCTAACCATGACAGAAATATGGGGTTTCCTGGTTCATGGCACTGATGGCAAGGGACAGGGCCTGCAGCTGTGCCAGGGAAGGATCAGGTTGGATAATGGGAAAAATTATTCACTGGCAGGAAGGAAGTGGTTAAACATTGGGATGGACTCCCCAGAGAAGTGGTGGAGTCACCATCCCTGGAAGGGCTCAAAAAAGCAAGCAGAGGTGGCACTTGGTGACATGGCTCAGGTGACATGCTGGCCAAAGGTTGGAACTGATGACCTTGAAGCTCTTTTCCAGCCCTACTGATTCAATGATTTTATGTGTCCAGCTTGGAGAGACAGATCCAAGACAGCAAAAATGCAGCACCAACATTCCACGTTCTGCCTAAAACCCAGCAATTTTCTGCGCTGTGTCCTCAGTTTCCCATCATTTCCCACTGCTAATTTCACCTCTTAATTGTTTAATGATTCATGGAAAATAGGAGGAATGATGAAACCTCTCTCCCCTCTCAGCATGTGAGAAAATGAAACCGTCCAAGCAACGATCCAAACTCCACTAAGTGGAAATTTGGGCCTGCAAAAATTCATCTTGGGTTTTTTCTGCATTCACCATTTTCCTTCAGCTGTCAGAGCACAAGATGAAATAAGATCCTATATTCCTAGTGCCATCTGCATTCCAAAATCTCCTACTGATCAATGCAAGTGTCCAAAGAACACTTCCAATTTGTCACAATAACCTTCAAAACTTGACAGAAAATCATGCAAGTTATTTTTTTCGGATCTCTCTGTATCTTGTGATTATTTATACTTTGCCAATACAATTCTAAACGTTTTCCTTTGCATTTCCCATATTTCTCAGAAGAACTCAGAGGTTAAAGCCTGCAATGGGTTTATTTTCCTCTCTGTGCTCCTGTTTTGTATTTCTGGACATTTAAGAAACACTGGAATGACTGCACTTGGAGCAGGACCAAAAATGTGCTTGAAAAGGCTTCAAACTGACACATCTCAGAATATCAATAATCAGGCTGCTTTGCTCAATTCCACTTGTTCTGTTTTTCTCCTTTATAACAGATTTTAGATTTTAGTGGGAACAACTGCACTGAAAAAGTGGGGTTTAAGCATCAAGCACAAGAATCCTGTTTGAAAACTTCAATTTTAGTAAAAGTTTTAAAAGTGAAAAACTCTGAAATGCCCGAGCTCTGAACTCCCTGAGTGAGGTGCTCAGTGAGCTGAGGAGTCAGGGGAGGCTGTGCCCAGGTGTTCCCTGTGGGTGTTGGTGCTGGCACTGAGCTGGTGGGTGAAGCTCACCCTGTGCGGTGCCACCTCTCCTTCTCCTGCACATCTGGCCAGCTGTGAGGGGCCCAGCTGCAGGCCCCTGCTGGGGCAGGTGCTGCTGTGGCCATTTCCATCCCTTCAGTGAGCCCCAACGGGGTGAGGGGCATCAAAGCTGATGGGGGAAATAAATTCACACCTGTGAGCAGCCCCTGCACCCAGAAGAACCCAGGGAGGAGCCTGATCTGCTGGGATCTGCTGGGATCTGCTGGGATCTGCTGGGATCTGCTGGGATCTGCTGGGAACAGGGACCCCAGGGCTTTGGGAGGCTGCAGGGAGCTCCCAGCACTGGGAAATGCAGATTGCACTGCAAGGCTATAAAAAGCTCCTTTTAAACAGCAGCTCCAGAGCTGCACCAGGGACAGCTTTCTGGGACACTGGGCAGAGCCCTGGGATGAGCTCGTAAAGGTCGAGCCATAAGCAACTGTCTGTCCAAATTTTATGACTGGGAGCTAATAAACACCAAAGTGTAGGAAGCAGTCAATAGCCATTACCAACCACAAAGACAGATCCTGCAAAAAAAGAACTCAACAAATCAGTGGTGGCTGTGCTAAGGAACCCATCAGAGAATTCATGGAACCTGGAGAGCAAATCCAGTGGCTGCTGCTTTAAATTCTGCACTTGCATTAAAAATTCATCAGAGTATTTATAGCCAAGTTAAAATAAAGCACCAAAACACAGCCCCATGGAGGGAAGGGAAGGGAAGGGAAGGGAAGGGAAGGGAAGGGAAGGGAAGGGAAGGGAAGGGAAGGGAAGGGAAGGGAAGGGAAGGGAAGGGAAGGGAAGGGAAGGGAAGGAAGGGAAGGAAGGGAAGGAAGGGAAGGAAGGGAAGGGAAGGGAAGGGAAGGGAAGGGAAGGGAAGGGAAGGACAATTCCTTCAATAAGAGTTGATGGGAAGAGTTGAAACCTCACCCAAACACTGGGGAAAAAAAAATCAATTTCCAGTTCTCCCCACTGCACAGCAATGCTGTGCTTTGACTGCAAGGACTCTCAGACTGAAATTCAGCTTCTCCAGAGAAAAACTGCACAAAATTATTCCAGCCAGAAGAACCCACACATCTTCCTTGCCCAAGCAGACCTGCAGCACAGAAATGCAGCAGAGCAGCTCAATTACCAACAGTTAAAGCACAGCAGGATCTCCAGTTTTCTAATTGAATACGCTCAGTTACAAGCAATAAATAAAATAAAGAGAACATCTCGAATGAATAAAAACATACCCCTGAATAAAAAATATTCTCATTAGGGGAAATGATGACTGCTACCAAAAAAATCACCCAGCTACTTCTGTGACAGGCAATTTTTAATCAAAGACAGTTCTATGCAAATTAAGGAAAGCAAATCTCTAAAGGAATAATAGTCTGCCTTAATAGTCCTATCCTTTTTCCTGTATAGCTGCTATGGATGGATGCTGTGTTATAATTGGTGCTATATGCTGTCCTTCCGAGCTTATTTTTGGCATATTGTTCAAAGCAAGAATGTAAAATTTTTATTTAAAAAGTTAGAAATTAGAAAATTTAGATTTTTGAGGCAGTCTGCAGAATGACATTCCAAATTTATATACATATATAGATATAATGGCTTCATTATATACATATCTATGTCATTTATATACTTATCTATAATATGTATATGTATATATGTATTATATATATATAATTATATATATAATTCTAATATATACAATTGTAATATATATTAGATATTATATATCTATTATAATATATATAATATAATAGATATTTTATGTATATGTATATGTATATATATATATATAATTCTAATAAATGATCAGTGTGGAACACTGTTAGGGGATTAAAACTGCAGGCTCCTATCACTGTACATTAAATTTTTGGGGCTCTGTTGGTCACAAGGATCCGCATTCAGAGCCTGTGCTGATCTCACAATTCCTGCCATCCATTGCAGCTCTTGGACAAGCTCCACCCCACCTTTTACAGCCCCTCACTCAGGCTGAGCAGGACAAGAATTTCACCATGGGACACTCCCTGTGAGATCCAGAAAAATCCAGAGATTTTGTGGGGACCAAAGCATCCCAGGATGAGCTGAACACGGATTTCTGCTGTACCACCGCCCCACACACCCTGCCATGTATAAATCCAGCATGGAATTTTCCTCTCCAGCTGCCACAAGCACTGATGGGTTCCGTACCCACCTGGAAATGCAGCGTGGAGCTCCAGGGTGTCTCGGGCAGGGGCAGTTCTTGGCCTGGGGAAGGATTAATCTTCATTTCACAGCTCACCAGGCTCATTGCAGTGACGGTGGCATTTACTGCTGGCTGTGGGACCTGGGGAAACAAGGAAAATATTTGCAGTGGGGTTTTTTTTCAAGTTCACCTTCAAGTTTTAGAAAATTCCTGGTTTTCCTCACTGGGAAAGAACTCAGAACTTTAGGGGAAATATTCCACAGTGATCCACAGCTCATTAGAAGTTTACCTTGGAAAAGATCATCAAGTCCAATGATTAACTTGCTAAGATTGAGATGTTGGGAGCAGGGGGTGTACAGCCTGCTCAATAAATTAATTTTAATAATTAATAATGCCTCAGGAGTTCAAAAAGAGGGTTTTTTTCCTGTTCTAAACAAAGTTTTGCCTGATTAATGGTGTTACCTGGGAGGAGACAACCGGCTTTATTTACTTTATTCTCCAGCTGCCTCCAAAGTGGTGCCATATCTTATCTATGAAACAGCAATCAGCTGCTCCACTATTGGTGCAGGTGGCTGCTCATCCCCATATTCTTATCAGAACAATGCAAGTTGAAAAATATTGAAAAGAGACCCAGTAAAACACTTGAGGAAACCCCCTGTGCACATTGGGTCACGGAGTTTAAACCTTCCTTGGATTTGTCCTCCAATTTACTGTAAAGTTTATTTTAAAGTTAGCAGTCTATTTGCAGTTATGATTAATGGTTTTGAAAGGGTTTTTTTCTTTTTTTTTTCAGCTGCTCCTCCCAACAAAGGATTTAGAATTAATTCACATCATCCAACTCCTTCCTTAATGGATTTTTAAGGTCCACTGCAAAGAATCAATCAATAGGAGGCTGAGAGCTCTGGCGTGTAATGCATCCAGCCCCACCAGAGCAGGGCAAGGATCTTCAGCTGCATTTATTGGAATTATTTGCAGTGATTAGGAAAAGCAGAATAATCATTTGCATTCACTCAATTCAGGGTGCAAAGAGAATGACTCGAGAAGTACCAAAAGTTGGATTTTTTTGTGTTTTAAGAGGATTTTGTGAATCTTCCCTCGGAAATGTAAATGCTGCTGCACTGAATGTGTTCCTGTCAGGGAGCCTCTCATTTCCAGGGCACTATTTCCAGGACAAAGTGACATTTGCAGGTTAATTTTGTACCTGGAATGACTGCAAAAAACACTCCTGGAACTGGCAAGCAGAACAAGGAAATTCAAGCATTTCCATGTATTTTCTCCACATTTTTTTTCTGCTAGTGATTGTTTTCTCTTATTGATAACAACTAAAGAAAATTAACATTTTTTAAACTCAGTTTCACTGTTGGTTTTTTTTTTCATAAATCAAATGAAAAATTAAAAAAACCCAGCCGTGTGTGCACAGAGAAGCTGCCACTGACTGAGTTGGAATGGGGTCAGGGCAGGGATGAAGATTTTTGGGAATGACAGCAGAAAGAGTTGGACCAGCTGGAAAAACCTTTTTACAACACCAATCCTTTGGAAACAAGGCATTTTTAAACTTTCCAGTTACCAAAAGAAATAACAAGAATTTGTCACTTCAATGGCCCCTAAATAATGAATTCACTGTACAGAATAAAACCAGAAATCTGTAAAACTCTAAAAAATCATCAGGTTCTAAAATAACAACAATTTGGAGAACTCTTGAGACAAAAAAATATTAATTTCTCCTTTTCATTTTGATTTCCAGAGGCTGCTTTCCATTGATTCCATTGCTCCAGGCAAACACAACATCAATGCAAAATCACACATTCGAATTTGGGCCACAAAAATCCAAAAGTCTTTTTTTTTTTTTTTCTCTGATTGTCCAAAGAGGCGACAAGAACTCCACAATTTCTAATGCTAAAACCTTTTATGGGGAAAATTCCTCTTAAAAAATAGCTGTGCCCTGGAAGATACATTGAATTCCTGATCTTGAAAGTCCCAGAGAGGGCAAAGAACAGCTGTGCCATGTCCAAGGAATCAAAAAACAGCATCAGATATTTCATGTGAGCAATATCCAAAATTTATCTCTTGCAGCAACAATAAAACAGGCTGAGATGTGGCTGGGATCGAGCTAAAGGTCTGAGCTGAAAATACAAACCTTTAGGGGACAGCAGGAAAAAATGGAATTATTGCAAGAATTAGTTCCTTCTGGAAACAGAGTCAGCATGGGCAAAGATGAGGTTTTGCTGTAACGTCCTGGAGTTTGTTCCTGGTATTGCTCAAGGACTTTCAGGTGAAATTCAATCAATGGACAGGCAAATCTCCCTCCCTGCTCAGGAACACACAGCTCTGAAAACCACCAGCATTTCCTTCCTGCTCAGGCAACAGCTTGAGAAAGAGAATTTTTGGCCAAAGTTGCTGTATCTGCAGAGATTTACACAACAGCCCCTGCTCTCCAAACATTTGCAGCATCTGAATATTCTTTAATTGGCTCCTTTCCCCTGCTGACCGGCGCGGTTGCTCACTTGGTACAATTCACTGTCTGTGGAGCACAATTAGGTTTTTTGGGAGGAAGGGACACAAAAAGGGCTCTTCCCTGGCTGTCTGCCTTTGCCCTCTGCCCAAAGGCTGCAGCTCCCTCTCCTTTGTCCATAACACATCAAAAGCTGCGGGCCAGGAGCAGAATGTGGGTGGGTGATCCATGAGGAGCACAATAAACTGTGAGACCCCAAAGGTGCTTATCCAGCAGGGCTGATCCTGACACCGGGGCTCCATTTCCCATCCAGAGCTCCCTCATGGATGCTGCAGCATTGCTCTGAAAGATTTTGTGGTAAATCACGGAACATTTCACAGGGGGGGAGATGAGACAAATAGTCCTGCAATAAAAATGCAGCAGGTTTTGCTACCTGGGCTTTTCCTCTTTCTCTGACACGACTTTCACCCCAGTCCCAATGAAAATGAAAATCCACACATGAGCTTTCACTGAAAGGATCATAGAGCATAAAATTCCACTTAAAATAAGGAATGGTCCATTTTCCTGCTGTTTGTACTTATCTCTGGAGCAGGTTTTCATTAAAGCACCCTGGGATGGGCTGTCCCACAGGGAGGTGCCCCTGGGCACTCTGGAATTCTGTACATTTTACCCTCCACTCTGGATCCTTTGCAGGAGATTAATTGGCTCTGTGTTTATGTAAATAGGGAAGCCAAGATTCCAGTGCATCCTTCTCCATAAATTAAAAACAATGCTTTCCTGCAGTTATGGCTGTAAAGGGGAAATAGACCTTGACTGGATGTAATGAGGCATTTGTGTTTGCAGTAACCAGAATTTACTGTTACTGCTCCAAGAACCATCACTCCTTGTTTAGGCTTTTAAGTGACAATAAGTGTGGCTAAAATAAATTTTAATGAACACTCCTGGGTCACCTTACTGAATTTATGGGGCATAATCCAGCATTATTTGAAATAACTGTGAACTCTGGGGCTGTGGGGAGCAGTTCCAGCCTCTGATTGCCTCCCTCAGGTCAGATGCAGGTTCAGACACAGCAATTCCTGAGGGGCCTGCCTGTGGAAAGGTGACCTGGAGCTGAGCTTTGGCTCGCTGGGAAGGCCACAAAAGGTCCTGTGAGTGGTGGCAGATGGAGCATGGAGCTGTGTTTGTCTCAGAGAAGGGGGTGGGACAATGCTGGAGCTCAGTGGGTGCTGCTGGTCAAGAAGGGAGGATGCAGGATCCCAGAGTTGTGGTGGTGTTGGGAGGGTCCCCACGATGAGGTGAGAGATGAGAATTTGACCCCAAGTTCTCAGAAGACTGATTTATATATATTACATTACATTACATTATATTATATTATATTATACTACATTATATTACATTACACTACATTATATTACATTATATTATATTACATTACATTATATTATATTATATTACATTACATTACATTATATTATACTACATTATACTACATTATATTACATTATATTATACTATATTATATTACATTACATTATATTACATTATACTACATTATATTATATTACATTACATTATATTATACTACATTATATTATATTACATTACATTATATTACATTACATACTATACTATGACATTCTATTATATTACATTACATTATATTACATTACATTCTATTACATTACATTATATTACATTGATATACTAAAACTATACTAAAGAAAGAGAAAGGAGCCATCAGAAGGCTAAAACAAGAATGAATAATAAAAACTCGTGACAGACTCAGAGAGCCTGACACAGCTGGCTGTGACTGGCCATGAATTAAAAACAATTCACATGTTGGATAAACAATCTCCAGGGCACATTCCAGAGCAGCAAAGCATGGGGAAGCTGAGGCCTCTCATCTTGCCGGGAGAAGAAACCCCAGGTGAAGGGATTTTTAATAAAATATCACAGTGACATCCCAACCCCACTGCAGTCTCCCCAAGGAATCTCCTTTACCGTCCCAGCTAGCAGGGTGTTGGTAGATATTAAATTCAAGGAGTTCTCTGCAAAAACTGAGCTGCAGTTCCCTTGCAAGCCCTGAGCAGGGAGGGAGTCAGGGAAGGGACAGAAGCCCCTGAGATCCCAGAGCTGAGAGGGAAACCCAAAGTTGAAGTTAAATAAGTCAAGAAGTGCTGTTCACTGCAAGGAGACAAGCTGAGCCCTGCAGGCAAGCCCTCAGTTTTGCCATTCCCTCTCAATCCATGAGGGAAGCAGCTCCCCAAAAAAGGTGAGGACGTTTTCCTTTCTAATTAAAGTATTGCACTTATATAACATTCCTGCTTTCCACTCCATTGTGCCTGGGCTTCACTGCAGCAGCTTATCTGGGTGATCCAGATTCCTTTATCCACCTTTGGATCTCGTTCCAAGGGAGCTGGACAGAATTTCAATACAGGACCAGAGTGGCTTTTAGAAACGCTTCCCAGCCCCATTGTGTATCTGAGCAGTGGGTATGAGGTGCAGGCCATTGTCATGCTGCCCTCCTTCATCTTCCTGAAGAGAAAAATAGAAAAATGCTTGGATTTTTAACCTATTTTTCAGGAAAATAAAAGCCTGACCTCTATACAGTGCCTAAAGCCTAAGCTTGAAATAATGAGTTATTATTTAATTCTTCTGTAGTTAAGGGCCATGGGATGTTACACAAAGAACTGTGCCCATCACATGAGCCTTCATTATGGAATGTGCTCTCCTATTTATTAAAAATAATATTAACACTGCTGCTATTTATTTAATGCTTTTCCTCTTCAGAGCCCTTTTCAGGCATTAGCTAATTAATGTAATGACTTGGGATATTTCAAGTGGGTCTCTCCTTGGCAGAGCTGAGGGAGGGCTCTGTTCAGGGCAAG
This sequence comes from Emberiza elegans, assembly GCA_024865655.1. Classification (NCBI taxonomy): domain Eukaryota; kingdom Metazoa; phylum Chordata; class Aves; order Passeriformes; family Fringillidae; genus Emberiza; species Emberiza elegans. Next base: position 1,727,224 of record JALJVW010000260.1, on the reverse strand, counting down.
GAAAATAAATATTTTTTGTGCTCTGTGCTCTCTCCCAGGCAGGCCCACACCTCCAGCTCCTCTGGCCTCTTCAGAGGGGTCAGGCTGAGGCCAGGGCTGGGGTTTTGGCAAATAGAACATGGAAATTCAAATTTCCATGTATTTTCTCCATTTTTTTTCTGCTATTGATTGATAACAATTAAAGAAAATTAACTTTTTTTTTTTTTTAAGGGAAGGCAGTGTTGAAAAGCTGCTCCATGTGGGGGAGCTGGATTAAAATTCCCAAACTCAGTGCTCAGCACGTGTGACATTGCAATCAATCCTTGGAAAAGCAAACCACCCTCACCTGTGCTGCTCAAACCAAGGTGACATTTATGAGACTCATCACCTCTTCACTCATTATGCCTTCCTGCCATTCCTCAACCATCAGCTCTGTGATTTATTCACTCAGCAAAACCTCCAGGTCCATTCATCACACCAGGTCTGGCCACCATATAAAAGTTTAGGTGCAAAGAAAAGGCTTTTTCCAACTTGGCTTATATGTTAGAAAAGGGGAAAGTTTTCTTTAAACCACACCCAGTTAATAAAGCAGGAACTGGGTGTGTTTTGGGAGCTGGATTCAATGCCCAGTTTGTTGAATATAAAGCTTTCTTCTAGGAGAGCCCTTGGAATGGAAACTGGGATCATCCTGACCTTGGTCGAGCACGGCTCTGTGCTCTGTGGTGACTCCCTGTCCCACACAGACCCCTCCTAGGACTGATTTAATCACTTATTAATGATCAATCACCTATTAATGATCAATCAGCAGGTCCCACAAAGCAGGATTTCCTGCAAACCCCCGTGCAGGGGTCACAGGGCCAGGGCAGCCTGGGGGGATCTGTAACCCCCACGTGTCGCCAGGATATTTCCTGAAAAATCCCTTTGCCAGGATTTTTCTCCTGAGAAGCCTCAGAGGAAAAGAAAAACAATGATTTTCTGCTGCTGTGGAATGCAACAGGTGCATCTGGGATTGGTCTCATGTGGTTGTTTCTAATTAATGGCCAATCACAGTCAGCTGGCTCTCGGAGAGTCACGAGCTTTTGTTATTCATTCCATTCCTTTCCTTTCAAGCCTCCTGATGAAATCCTTTCCTCTATTCTTTTAGTATAGCTTTAATATATAATTTTCTTTTAATATAATAATATATACTTTTAGTATACTTCTAATAGATAAATTTCTTTTATATAATATATAAAAGAATATATAATTTTATATATTGGATGAAATGATAATATATATTGTTTTATATATTATATTATATTATATTTTTATATATAATATATAATTATATTATATTATATTATATTATATTATATTATATATATTATATTATATTATATTATATTATATTATATTATATTATATTATAATATTATTATATATTATATATATATATATATATATTATATTATATTATATTATAATATAATATAATATAATATAATATTTCAGGATTTCAGAGTGCTGATCCTTCCCCCAGTGGACCTCAGGGAGCCCTGCTGCTCCCACCCCTCCCAGTTCACCCAACGCAAACTTTCCAGCTGGCTTCTGCCCGGGAGGATTGCACTCCTTAAACAGACTTACTCCCCTGAAAACATTTTTTTTTTTTTTTTCCTGGAGGGAAATAAAATAAAATGAGGCACTTCTAGCACATAACTGCTTAACATCGTCTATTTTCCTTATTGTTCCTGGCTGGAAGCAGCAGCCCAAGGGAAACATCTGCCTTTGCAAGCAGCATCCTGCAACTGCTGAGTGCCCAGAGCATCCCTCCTCTCCCCAGCTCCCCTGAGAGCAGCAGGGAGGCAAAACCCCAAGGATTTTCTGTCCAAAATGTGGGCTTGTGGGTTACTTCCAGTATCCAGGTTTTCAGAAGGGACATTTTGGTTGCTTCAAAACGCCTTGCTATTGCAATTTGTTTAGGGAAAGTTTGGCTTTGTTGTTTTGGGTTTTTTTAATTCTTTCTTCCAGTCTCTTTATTTTTGCCCTCACTAAAACTTCACTTGCAGAGCAGGAGGACAGAGACCAGCACAGTATATTTTTATAACGTGTAAATGTTTCACCTACAGCTGCATAATTAACAATAATTAACAAAATATGGGACCACAGCTCTGCCAAATGCACCTACAGACACTTTCTGATGCCTCTTTTGTGCAGTATTATTTTCTCCCCAAACCTTGGTGCCTTGAAACAAAACGGGTAAATTACCACCACCACCACTTCCCAGCATCATTTCCTTGGAAACTTCTGCTCCCTGCACACTTTCCACTCCACACATCTTAATTTACACTAATCAGGCCTTGCAGCAGGATCCTGGAAGATTCACCAAATCATGCCAATATAATCACTGCGAGATCAAAAGCCTAAAACACGAGCCATAGCCTGCAGCTATGGGGAAGGCAGCTACAAAACCCATCAGGCTCAGAGCCACCCTGCAATTAATTCCTCGTGGCCCTGGCTCTGTAGTCAGTAACTGGGAGCAAGATCCCCCCGAACATGAAAGAGATTATTTGGGATTAGCAGGAGAGGCTGTGGTGCCCCTTGGCCCCGGTGAATATTAAACATGAGAGCTGCAATGCAGATTAGAGGGTTCATTTTAAGCAGCCTGGTTGAGGGCCTGCTGGGATGTGGATCTCTTACTCTGCCTGCTTTGGGTTGTTAATTGTTCTTTCCCACTATGGAAACTCCATCAGATGAAGATCCAAGTTTTTGGTTTTTTTTTAAACCTTTTTTAAAGCCACACGTTTTTGCTTCAGGGTTTTGCCAGTGTGTTCCTGGGCTTTGATTATTTCTGGCACCTCCACCATGTCAGTGAGGCAGAAATCATCATTTTCAGGCCTCTGCCATAATGAACAAGCACTGCTCTGAAATGAAGAACGCACCAGGGAAAAGGCACTCAGCTCATCAGGGATGTTCTGGTGCCTGTTGCTACGATTTCCAACTGCAGTGAAACAAAACAGGCTTCAGCAGTCCAGGGAAAACACCAGCCAGGTAAGGAATTAGATCATCAGGCAAAACAATTTCGCTTCAATTTCCCTTCACCAGTAACTAATGAGATTTTGTGTCCTCAGAACAGACCCTCAGCTGGGATCTCTCCTCATTTCCTGAGCTTCAAAGAGTTTTTAACCTTTGATTCTCTAATTCCAGGGAGATGGAAACGAGCTGGGATCAGCGCAGGAAGGGGTTCAGGAGTCCCCCACCATTCCTACGGCAGGTGAGGGTCTGATCATCCCCCTGCAGCTTCACAGGAGCAGCTGTGGGGCACAGAGCTCCGGGTGAACAGCTGGAACAGCTGGAGCAGCAGACGCTCTGCAGCCCCTGGTGACATTCCTGTCCCTAAACCCTGCGGGCCGTGCTCTCCTTGGCAAGTCCCAGAGCAGAGCCTGTCCTTGGGAAGTCCCAGAGCAGAAAGTGCTGAGGAAAGGCTGCAGCATCCCCCGGGGGCTCGGCGCTCCCACAAAGTGCTGAGCTAACTAATTGCTAATTGCTAATTGCTCCTCACTGAGGAGGGATGGAAACTGCGGGCGCACAAAGCCACGGGCTGTGGCCACACAAATCCTGGTCTATAACCACGTCTCAGAGAATCCAGGCTGATATCTGCATCCGAAAATGTTTGTCCCCACTGTAACAAGTGTGTGGGAAGTTTGTTTAATGGATTATAATGGAGAATCCTTCATGCCCCAAAAATATCTGCAGTTCTCAGGCACCAGAATGATGGGCTCACCCAGACTCCTTGGGAATACTTTACTCTGGGTACAAAGCAAACAAAGTGTACAAACCCCTCCAAAACACCTCCCAAGCAGACAAAAGGAGCAATTCTCTGCAAAGGATGCAGCTCCTGCACATCCTGCCAGGAGCAGGGTGTGGGGAGGGCAGCCCCAGCAGCTGCAGGAACATCTGGAGCCACTCCCTTGATCCAGAGGGAGTCCTGGAGGCAAGGACCGAGCTGGAAAGGAGGGAGGGAGGGAGGAAGGCTCCAGCTGCCAGTCCTGCCCCAGAGATTCCCTCCAGGTCCTTTATCCCTTCTCAAAGAACGCGAGTCAGTCTTTCCTCTGTAATAATATTCAGCTCCACTCCAACCCCATGTGCCACTCCCCCTCCCAGTGTTGATACTGATCTAAAAATATTTAAATTGAAAAATAATATAATTATGCTCCTTTCTTGTTCTCTGTGTTTGTATTTGGAGGCTTTTAGAGGAAATTTTTAGATCTATCAAAGTATCTGGAAATGCACTAATTATTTCAATGATGATACGATCCCAAGTGGCAAAGTAAACATAATTACCCACATTAATAGAAAACAAAATCAGCAACACTTCAAGGCTCTGTGGGCTTCAGCTGGCAAATATTGTCACAGTAGATCATTCACCACAAAAGGACATTTATTATGATTTTAGGTAAAACCCCACCAATTCAACCAGGAGTCTCAATGACCTTGTCTCTCAGGATCTCCCTCAGTGGGAAAGCCTCAGTGTGAATGAAAAGCTCCCAGATTTTATAGTCAGATTATTTTGACTTGGTTGTGCCCTGCTTTAAACCCCTGCAGCTGTGTTTTCTTTTCTTAACTTTTCAAGCAAGTTCTGGATGTCAGAAACCTCGGGTATGGTTGTTAAAAAGCTAAGAAAGAAAGTGAAAGGATTTCACTGATTTCAGTTTCTGCTGAAAATCCTCCTTTTCAGGGAACTGAAGGGATATCACTGGATCTTTTGTCACTTTTGTGAGCCTGTAAAGGTTTGCCTTAAGAAATATAACAAAAAGAAAATAAAAAAAGGAATACCAAAATACGCAGACTGATGCTTAAACCAAGATTTCTGCCTCTCTCCTCTCTCCAGGAGCTGTTCTGTGTTTGGGGCTGTATTTACCTCTGGCTTTGAAGCACGGGGAGATTTTCTTCCATTCAGGGAGCTTTTGTTTGTGAGACAGCAGCGCTGGGACAGGAGTGTCCCAGGGATGGGGGAGCTGCTCCGGGCAAGGGACAATCCCTGGGGACAGGAGGGGAGGCAGAAGGATGGAGAGGAGGGAGCACGGAGCAGCCCCTCTGCTGCCACTGCCACCCGGAATTCAGAGCCCCTGGCAGAACATCAGGGAGCCACTCCCTGCCCAGGATGGAGCGGAAACAGCCCAGGATGGAGTGGAAACAGCCCAGGATGGAGTGGAAACAGCCCAGGATGGAGTGGAAACAGCCCAGGATGGAATGGAAACAGCCCAGGATGGAGTGGAAACAGCCCAGGATGGAGTGGAAACAGCCCAGGATGGAATGGAAACAGCCCAGGATGGAATGGAAACAGCCCAGGATGGAGCGGGCAGGAGGACCTGCACCTAACCTGCAGCCTCAGGCTCCATGCCCAGGCTCCATCCCACGCTGGTGGTGGCTCCCAGAAACACAGAACTGCCCAAAAAATATATAAGAATTTGCTCTTTTGCTGCTAATAGTGTTAATTTCCACAGTTCTTCCCCTTTAGGCTATGGAAAGGGTCGGGTGGCCATTGCAGGCAGCAGACATCACACCCCACCTTTAACCACTCTGTGCTTCCCAAGGGCCAGAGGCAGTGCTGGAATTAGCATCTCGGCACCTGGCAGCACCACTTATCTACCTTATTCCTGAAGGTAAAATGCAATTAGAAATTTAAATGATAATTAAGTGAAAACCTTTTAAATCTTGATTTGCGTATTCCCAATTTTTGCCTTTTTTCCCTGTGCCTCTCTGCTAGAGCCTCTCCTTGCAGTCTACTTTGGGTTTAGTTAGGTGATGAAGCATAAAATGATATTTAAATACTATAATTTCAAGAGCAAGCAAAGAACATCACATTTATCTTCACTAACCTTGAATATGCCTGTCCCATCTAATGGAAAAAGTGATTGAAGGGACTTATTTCAGCTTACCATCCCAAGGCCCCCATAAAAGCTGAATGGTAATTTAATTAGTTTCCTTTCTGGTGATTAACTAGGAATTTCTGATCATTTAATCTGAGTGCACTTTGATTCATTAAGTATCTGTTTCCATTCTTTTATGAGGTGATTAAATAGCCCAGCCCAGGTAGTGCTGCCGTTGGTATTCAGAGCTGCTCTGGGCTTTGTGACAACCAGGGGGGAAATGTGCAGGATGGGAGCAGTGTTCCCAAACCCTTTTGGGAGCTGTGTTCCTAAATCCCTTGGGGACCAGCTGATAACCAGCAGTGTTGTGGTGTTGGGAGGGTCCCCAGGACAAGGTGAGAGATGAGAATTGACTCCAAGTTCTCAGAAGGCTGATTATATTATATTATATTATATTATATTATATTATATTATATTATATTATATTATATTATATTATATTATATTATATTATATTATATTATATTATATTATATTATATTAATGCTATACTAAAACTATACTAAAGAAAAAGAAAGGAGACATCAGAAGGCTAAAACAAGAATGAATAATAAAACCCTGTGACTGACCAGAGTCCCAACACAGCTAGACTGGGATTGGTCATTAATTAAAAACAATTCACATGAAACCAATCAAAGATGCACCTGTTGGTCAGCAACCTCCAGTCCACATTCCCAAGCAATCAGATAATTATTGTTCACATTTCTTTTCTGAGGCTTCTCAGGAGAAGCATCCTGGTGAAGGGATTTTTAGGAAATGTGCTGGTGCCACAGCAGTTAGTTCAGCCTGGCAGAGCTCTCAAAGCACAGGTCAGAGCCAGGAGGGGCAGATCTGTGCCTGCATGATGCTGCCTCTGCTTCCATCCCAGGCAGGAGCAGCATCTGCACCAAGCCAGGGCTGGGCACTTTTCACTGTCACATTCTCTGGAAAAATCCCTTTGCCCAGGATGTTTCTCCTGGGAAGCTGAGAAGCCTCAGAGACAAAGGAAAACAATAATTATCTGATTTGCTTCTCCTGTGTTGTGCTCACATGCAGAATGTGTTTGGGGATTGTTTACCCACAGGTGATTGTTCCATTGGGTTCTGCTGTGAGTTGTTTTCACTCTTTGGCCAATCAGGGCCATGCTGTGTCAGGGCTCTGGAAAGAGTCACAAGTTTTCATTATTATCTTTTTAGCTTTCTGTAAGTATCCTTCCTGTATTCTTTAGTTTAGTGTACTATTCTTTAATATAATATAGTATCATAAAATAATAAATTAACCTTGTGAGAACATGGAGTCAGATTCCTCATTCCTTTCCTCATCTGGGAACCCCACAAATACAAGAGGCACTGATGGCAAACGGGGCTCATTGAGGGGCAGGTTCCCCCTGCCCTCCTGGCAGTGACGTTTCTCCTGAGCACAGCAAGTCCCTCACCCTCCTGAATCCCCCCGGGTACCCGTGGGGCTGTAGCTGCTGCCCTGCTCATAAAGGATGATTAAATAAATCCTCTCCAGTGCTCTGAAGACTGAGACTGCTATATACTTAACTTTTTATTTAGATTTAAAGCTTATTATAAAGGCTCTACATACTCTCCAGACACCCATACCAAAAAGGAAACTCACAATCCTTTAAAATGTTGCTTAGCACCATAATGGAATAAGGGAAGTTAAATTATCAGGCGGCTGATACTGCAGCAAAATACACTTCATCAACTCCACCCTAAGAGAAAATCTGAGCGCCTGTATCAGGCAAAAGATACCGGAGTGGGTTTCTGAGCACAAATAAACTGTGGTTTATTTTAATCCATCAGGCCAGAACGGTAAAATGGGATTTGATTCCTTGTGTGAAAAGAAAAAATTAAAAATCCAGCAAATGAATGGTGCCTCAATTCTATTTTCATTTATTTGGACCCCCAGATCAGATGGATATAGAGATGGATATAGAGGTGGATACAAGGATAGATGGATATAAGGACACCTGATCACCCTGAAGGACTCCAGGGACGTTCTAAACACAGCCATGCCCACGCCCAGCCTGGCACAACCCTCCAAACCCCAACAGCAGCGCTCCAGGGAGGCACAGACCCTTTCAATCCATCTTCCCAACACTCCGAATGCTCCCCACCATGCCCTGCAGGTCGGCAGCTCCAGCTCCCTGCCCCAGCCCTGCCCTTCCCTGCCTTCAGGGAAGCTCCAGGGCTCCCATGTCCATGTTTTGTGAGGCTGTGCCTTGTGAGGAGTGTCAGACAGGTCACCAGGAGCACAGCTCTGTTCTCACTGGGGTTTGACATCGTGCCCGGCACTCGCTGCAGTTTTAAGAGCAGAGAAAGGTTTGTAAGGGGTGTGAGAGTAGGGTGGAAATAGGAAAATTTCAGTTAGTATGGAATCACCTAAAAGTGCTGCCTTATTCACTGTAAAGGCTTTCTGGACTCAAAGGGAGACCAAAAATTCTTTTCACTAAGACTTTGACATGGAGAGGGAAGCTGAAACTGCAGCCAAGGCATCAGCCCTGAAACCAGGCATGAGGCTGCTTTCCTCCCAGCCCTCACAAATGCTAAGACTGCCTTAATCCCAGCCATTTCTATTGTTTTTTAATGAGTTATAATGTCTTCAGCTGTCTTTGGAATTCTGAACCAACATTTCTTCCCCCCTCAACAACTTCAGGGAGCAGACATTTGGTTTTATCTTGAAGTGGAAGCTGGAACCTGTATGGCACCACATTTTACAGGCCCACAACAGCGTCTTTCAGCTCAGACAGGCCAGGGATTGTGCTGGGCTTTGGGAGCTGGCTGCTTTCATTATCCCATCCCAGCAGGAGCCACCTCCCCCCAGAGCAGTGGGGATTCCATGGGCTGCAATTGTCCCCCTTAATAACAATTAATCCATTTCTCTGCCTGGAATCCTAGCAAAGGCTGTGCAGTAACTCAAGGATAAAGGTGACAGAGCATAAGGTGGTGTCATTTTATTGAAACACAGCTTCCTAAATCAAGGTTTCCCTCTCCAGTGCTGGAATCAGACAAATCTGCATTAAGCACAAAGGAAAAGTGACAACAAATAAGGAACATTTCCTACTTCTCCAGCCTGATGTACAGCCCAACCTGCCTTCAAAACAATTCATCTGTGCCACCTCGCTTGCCAGAATATTGTTATTTCAGAGGAAGTCTGGCTTTTTAATTATATAGAATGCTGTAAAAGGTGTTCTAATTCTAATTGTGCATTAAGAAAGTGTCGTGATAGTGAAGATGTACCAGGTGATGCTCAGGAATACAATGCCAAGATGGGAGGGTGGAGGAAAGGCTGCAATTATTCCATGTGAGCTGGGATAGTTAATCACTGTGTTGGACTGCAGCAAGTTTCCTGGTTTGCATTTTTAAACAAGTTCTTGTCTCTCCTTTTGGCGAAGTGTCCTTGTGCAGGAGGAGAGCCACGAGTTATTCCCAGGGGCTCTGCAAATGAAGTCAAAGCAAGGACAAGCCCAAGGGCAGTGGCAGAGCAGGGCACAGCCAGGTCCCAGGGACAGCCTTGGAGCGCTCACACTGCTGCTGGGGGCGCTCAGCAATGGGGTGACACCGAGCTTTGGGAAGTTTTAGGAAGTAAAACTTCACAAACCTGAGGTTGAGGAAGAAAATCCTTCTATCCACTGAGGTCAGGGCACAACGAGCTGTTCTTGCTGACTGGCTCAACAAACAAAAACCCAAACCCAAACAAACTGAACCTAAAGGAAGCCCCCTTGAGAGGCAGCAGCTCAGCCCCTGTGAGCAGGCAACCTGAGCACAGTCCTTAGGAGACAGGCTCTGAAGGAGAGCAAGAAACCAGAAACTGCAGCATTAGGCTCCAGCCCTGAGGCTCAGCTGGGTTCTGGCCCTGGCTGGAGGGAGGAGCAGCCCGACTGCCATGTTCAATAGTGCAACATTCAATCCATTTTCTAAGCACACCCACCTGCACAAAGGTGTCTGCAGGACAAAATGACACCCAGGTGAAATTGGGGCTGTTGAGGAATTTGATTTGGAGTGAAAACTGAACAAGTCACAGAGGTGGGAAAGGACTGCCCTGCCCACAGTGGCCAACCCCACAAAGCCACCCCGGGCTGTGGTGCCAGCAGGGCACCGGGCACAGCCCAGGAGCTGCTCGGGCTCCCCATGGAGACACTCAGCCCTCACAAGGACAAGCCCTTGGCCTGAAGCGGCTTTCCTTGGGATTTGGGTTCTGCTGGCACTGGGACCATGGAGAGCAGGCAGAGGAACCCAGGTTTATCCTAACAGGGACCCTTTGGCTGCTCTGCTCTGCGACACCGTAACAAGAACCCAAATAAATCCCAGTGTTCCCCCACACCTGCCCTTCCCAGCAGGGATTTCTGCCCCTCTACTCCCCATCACCCAGCTGGAAGGGAACACTGCATTGTCCTTCTGCCCCCAGGCACCTTTCTGTTGGGAATGATGAAAGTTTGACAAGAAGGTCTCACAGATATGTGTGCTGGGCAGAAAGATTTTTGAATGTAGAGTCTGATGAAGGAATAGAGATGGAGGCAAGTTTTGATATAGAAGAGAAGAATTGCTGAGCCAGTCTCACTGGATAACCAAGGAGGCACAGGCTGTGTTAGTTAGAAGGGGTTTATGGCTTAGAGCAAAGGATAAACCCACCCCAAACAAGAAGATGTTTTTACCAAGCAGGAAGAGAGCACAGGCAAACAAGGCAGCAAATGTGGCAAGGAGAGAAAAGGTGTCAGAATTTCCACTGCAAGAAAACCGAAAAACAACTTCCAGCTTAAACTGTAATGTACTGACTGTTAGTGACTGGAGAGCAGTGACATGAATATGGTAATTACAGTAGCTATGGTAGGCTATAGATAACAGTTAAGGTATAGATTGGTTCTGCTGTATGAAGATGCTCAGCAAAGAAAAATACATAATGCATTGTAACCAAAAGAAAAGTCTATAATGCACTGTAACCAAACCCAAAGGGTCTCCAGGCCTGCCTGAAGCTGGAGCTGACAGCTGTGGGCACAGCTCTGTCACCCACGACCCTGGACTGCTGGAAGGTCTTGGATACAATAAACTGCATCTTGTACACAATAAACTGCATTTTGGAGAGCCCCTGGAGTCCCTCATCCCCCATTTCAGCTCTTACATCTTTCCCTCCATTCACACACAGCCAGCACCACCCACTCTCCCCCAGGCGCAGGATTCACCCTGGCAGTGCCAGCAGTGCCTCTCCCGAAGCTCTGCTGAAGCACAGGCCTGGGCTGGAGCCTGCAGGAGCAGAGCTGCTGGAAATGATGCTCAGAATAGCGCAGTGTGGAGTTACCGGGGGATACAGCAGGAGAAGATGAAGATGAGAATGAAATTACAGCAGGGATGCTTTGTTCCACAGCCCTGAATCCCTCCTGGGTCACGGTCCGCTCCTGCTGCAGGATGCACATCCCTGGAAGCCACGTGAGGAGTGCAGGAAGGAGATGAAAGTGTTCCATCATGTGCAAGGGCTCCCCAGTGAACAGCAGCGTGTGCTGGAGGAGCAGCTCCACAAACTCTGCTCCGGGCTCCAGGCTTGTTGGGAGCACAGAGCGAACGCTGGCATGGATGCAGCCGGGGTTACCCAGCCCAGCAGGAGCAGTCCTGGGGGAGCTGGGGTGGGCACTGCTGCCCTGCAGCACCTGCACTGCCCAGGTGCCACACGTGGCCTTGGCGTGGGCACACAGGGCTTGGGGGGACAGCCGAAGCACACCTGAACCCTCAGGAACAGCCAAAGCACTCCTGGACACAGCTGAGCCCTCAGGAACAGCCAAAGCACACCTGGACACAGCTGAGCCCTCAGGAACAGCCAAAGCACACCTGAACAACCTGATCCATCCACAGCCAAACCACACCTGAGCCCTAAGGAACAGCCAAAGCACACCTGAACCCTTGGGAACAGCCAAATGACACCTGAACATACCTGAGCCTTGAGGAACAGCCAAAGCACACCTGAACCATCTGGTCCTTCAGGAACAGCCAAAGCACACCTGAAGACACCTGATCCATCCCAGCCAAAGCACACCTGAACCACCTGAACCCTCAGGAATAGCCAAACCACACCTAAACCGCACCTGAACCCTCAGGAACAGCCAAACCACACCTGAACCACCTGATCCATCCACAGCCAAAGCACACCTGAACACACCTGAACCCTTGGGAACAGCCAAAGCACACCTGAACATACCTGAGTCCTGAGGAACACCCAAAGCACACCTGAACCACCTGAGCTGTCAGAAACTGCCAAAGCACACCTGATCCATCAGGAACAGCCAAAGGACACCTGAACACACCTGATCCATCCACAGCCTAAGCACACCTGAACAACCTGAACCCTCAGGAACAGCCAAAGCACACCTAAACCACACCTGATCCATCAGGAACAGCCAAAGCACACCTGAACCCACCTGACCTGTCAGGAACCACCCCCTGTCAACAGCCCGGGTTGGGCTGGCCCCAGGTGGCCACAGCAGAGCAGAGATGTCCCACACACAGGACCAAAAGCTCCCTCAGCAATAACGAGATAAAACATCATCAGCCTCACATGGAAAGAACAGCCAAATTCTGCCCTGAGCCACCTGGAACAAACCTTCCCCTGTATTAACTCATGTCATGTGCATTGATTTTTGTTTCACCAGCTGGAATGTGACCACCCCACACAGCTCCTGACCACCTTCCAAACGATCTGAGGCTGGACACATCCCAGGAAGGCTTCCATTTGCTTGCTTTGTACTTTTGTGAAGCATTGCTGCTTTTCCTGGGATTTTATTGCCCTGTAAATGAGGATGCAAACCTGCTTTTATTTTTGCTGGGACAGAGCTGAGTGGGAATAAAGCCAAGAGGAATCCTCTCATTTTCCATGGAGAAAACTTGCACTTCTCTTTAAAACACTGAAGACTTAAGCCTTGGGAGGATTTTATTGACTGATTTCCTGGGATGGGGTGTGGGATGTACTCAGAGGCCATTCCCTCAAAGGATGCAGAAATCCCAGCCCACTGCAGAACCTCCCAGTCCAGGGAGCCAGAAACTGGTGAAATCCCAGAGCTCTGGGAGCCGCCAAGCAGGAAAATCAAAGGATCTGTGGCCACCAGAAGCATTTTCCCTCACAAGAGGTGTCAGCAAACCACTCTGGCATCCAAAAATTATCAAAAATGGACAAAACCTCTTCCAAATCAACTCCCCCACACTCAACAGGTCCCTGCCCTCCATGTGCTTTTCCTTTTTATCCCCAGAGAGAGGAGTGGGAGTGGTAAACCAAAAAAAAAAACCCTAAATTTAGAACTCTTTAAATGCATAAACAGAATTTTCCTGGTGGCTCCAGCACCATCAATCACTGATGTCAGCCCAGCTCAACAGCACAGCCAGCACCCAGAAGGGCCCCCAATGCCAGACAGCCTGATCCACCAAACCAAACCAAACCCAACCTGTCAAACCAAACCAAACCAAACCAAACCAAACCCTCCTCACAGCAGAGCAGAAGATGTCCCTTCCCCACACAGGATTTTATGAAAGCTGATAGTTCCATGCAATTTCCAGATAAAACATCATCAGCCTCACATGGAAAGTGCCTGCGGAAAATTCTGCCCTGAGCCTTTGGCAGTGCCAGAGGGAAAACCTTCCCCCTGTATTAACTCATGTCATGTGCATTGATTTTTGTTTCACCAGCTGGAATGTGACCATCCCACACAGCTCCTGACCACCTTCCAAACGATCTGAGGCTGGACACATCCCAGGAGAGGCTTCCATTTGCTTGCTTTGTACTTTTGTGAAGCATTGCTGCTTTTTCCTGGGATTTTATTGCCCTGTAAATGAGGATGCAATGCAGAAAGCTGCTTTTATTTTTGCTGGGACAGAGCTGAGTGGGAATAAAGCCAAGAGGAATGCACTCCCCTCTCTCATTTTCCATGGAGAAACACTTGAGAGCTTCTCTTTAAAAGCTTTCCTTACTGAAGACTTAATTTAACAGAGGATTTTATTGACTGATTTCCTGGGATGGGGTGTGGGATGTGCAGAGGCCATTCCCTCAAAGGATGCAGAAATCCCAGCCCACTGCAGAACCTCCCAGTCCAGGGAGCCAGAAACTGGTGAAATCCCAGAGCTCTGGGAGCCGCCAAGCAGGGAAATCAAAGGATCTGTGGCCACCAGAAGCATTTTCCCTCACAAGAGGTGTCAGCAAACCACTCTGGCATGCAAAAATTATCAAAAATGGACAAAACCTCTTCCAAATCAACTCCCCCACACTCAACAGGTCCCTGCCCTCCATGTGCTTTTCCTTTTTATCCCCAGAGAGAGGAGTGGGAGTGGTAAACCAAAAAAAAAAACCCTAAATTTAGAATTCTTTAAATGCATAAAGCAGAATTTTCCTGGTGGCTGCCAGCACGCATCAATCACTGATGTCAGCCCAGCTCAACAGCACAGCCACAGCACCCAGCCCTGGAGGGCCCCTTCCAATGCCAGACAGCCATGATCCACCAAACCAAACCAAACCAAACCAAACCAAACCAAACCAAACCAAACCAAACCCACCTCACAGCAGCTTCCAGAAAATTCATGGCACTTCCCCCTTTCCCATGGTATTTTATGATAATTTTATGATAGTTCCATGATATTTCCATGATATTTTATGAAAAATCCCTTCACCAGGATTTCTTCTCCTGGGAAGCTGGGAGCCTTCAACTTCTCCCTGTTTTGCTGCTCTGGAATGTGGCCTGGAGAGTGTTTATCCAAACATGTGAATTGTTTTTAATTCATGGCCAATCGCAGCCAGCTGTGTCAGACTCTGAGTCAGTCATGAGTTTTTATTATTCATTTTTTTCTGGCCTTCTGATGTCTCCTTTCTCTATACTAATATAATATAATATAACATAATGTAATGTAACGTAACATATAATATGATATAATATAACGTCATATAACGTCATATAATATAACGTCATATAATATAATATAATATAATATAATATAATATAATATAATATAATATAATATAATATAATATAATATAATATAATATAATATAATATAATATAATATAATATAATATAATATAATATAATATAATATAATATAATATAATATAATATAATATAATATAATATATAATAATCAGCCTTCTGAGAACTTGGAGTCAGTTCTCATCCTCATCCTGGGGACCCTCACAAACACCACAGGATGCAGGAAATGTAAATTATTTAAGCCACAGCTGCTGGATCAGAGGCAGCTCCTGAGAGCTTCGTTAACTTGAAATGCCATTGCAGCTTTTGGCTGGTTCTTCCCACTCTCCCACTCACAGTATGGCAGGGAGAACAACATCCTCCCACCCCTGGGAGGGACAGGACCTGCTCCCTCCTTGCACGCACAGGGAACAGGCTGGCAAAGGCTTTGGCACACAGCCTTGGGCTGGGGCTGTTTGCTGCAAACACGGGCTGGAGATCCCAGAAAAGGGCCGAGCGCCCAAAGCATGGCACCCACAGCCTTGGAATTTCCAAATGCTTCAATGCCGCTCTAAGAAATGTGATGGATATGCAGGAAACAACTTTCTCTTTGATGGAATTGCTTGATTTTTACCCATGAGATCGCCTTCTCATTAAGACAGCTTCTGTGTATTTAAAAATAGGAGACTGGAGAAATGCAGCAATGTTCTAAAGAGCTACCCAGATTAGGATTAGGAAAACAGAAATCCTGCAGAGCTTCACCACAGAGGAGGAAGCTGAAATCCAGAACCCTCAGCCTGTATTGCCCATCCCTGTTTTGCAGATCTCTGTAATTCGCCCCCACAATTCCCCTTTTGGTGGTGGTGTTGTTATCATAGAATGGTTTGGGCTGGAAGGGACCCTAAATCCCACCCAGTGCCACCCCTGCCATGGCAGGGACACTCCCCTGTCCCAGGGTGCTCCAAACCCTGTCCAGCCTGGCCTGGGACGCTGCCAGGGACCCAGGGGCACACGCAGAACACCCAACCCAGATTTCAGCATCAATAAAACATTGCAGGTTTAATTTGCAGTGCTTTCCCCATGTAGGTGTTTGAGGCCACTGGAGGATTTCCTCAGTCTCACTCCTATGAACGCTCCAGGGAGGCCCTGACACCATGACAGGGCATTTCTAACAGGTTTCTGTTCCATGGCAATCCTAAACGACCTTGGTGGGGCTCCTGCCTGAGCCCAGCCTGCTGAAAAGCTCTCCTGGCACGAGCTGCAGGTTATTCATCTTTCATCCAGGTGCATGCACACAGCCCTGAGTCATGCACCTCCAACAGATGGGAAGACTCTTATATTTATGAGCTGCCACTTTTTTTTTTTTTTTTCCCCAGAAATTAATTTTTCATTAAATCCCTTTGAAAAACCTTTGAATTACCAGAGTAACTCCATTCAAGGAGATAACCTAGAAAGGGCAGTTTTAAACAGAACTATTTGTGCTTAATCAATTAAGCAAATTGACCCTCTGGATTTTGGACAAAACACTCAGGGTAGGTGTGGCATTATCCCTTCTGGTTAAAGCCAGTTTTCCTCCTCTCTGGGAATTCCTATGGATATATTAACCACGAGTGTTAATTAAAAACAGGGAAGGTGCGACAGCAAAAAGGGGACAAGCCCAGGAGTGGCACCTGTGCCTCTGCACCCCGAGAGAATTGCAGATTACACAAAGAACAACTTCGTGGTGGGTGTTTTGTCAAAAGATTTACAGGTTTGGAGTGGCTCAGGTGTTTAATTGCACTTGATGGGAACTTCAATTGCCTGGGAAGAGCTGGGAGCACAGCAGGAGCTGCAGAGGTTCAGGGAGAAACCTCTTGTGTTATATTATCATGTGTATGACAATTAATATAGAACATAAAAATATATCAATAAGTGCCACTTGATGGGAACTTCAATTGCCTGGGAATATCTGGGAGCAGAGTTTCCAGCTGGCCACAACTGTCAGTTAAATACCAGTTAAAGTCACTCAGTTAAATGCTGGCAGAAATCCTCCTGCATTATTGTATCATACACATAATACTCTGTTTACTAATTAGAGCCACATAGAACGAATGTAGAACAATAGAGATAATATTTCTGCTTGGCTGATTGTTTCATCTAGCACACAAATAAAACAACTCTTAAAAGAACCAACTGAAACGTGCATTAATGGAACTCTTAGGAATTCCTTCAAAGGAGGTGAGTTTGGCACTTGTGGCAATAGAGAGGGGTTGGTGCCACCATCGGGGTGGTGGCACTGTCAGGGTGGTGACACCCAGGGCTGGCCTGGATGCCCCCCCAGCCCCTCTCTAACAGCTGAGCTTTTCCAAGCCTTGTAAAAATAACCACTCACAGCAAGGGTGAAGCCCATGACTTGCACAGCAAAGGCAGGGAAATCAAGAAATGCCCAGCCTGAACCAGCTGCTCCCACTGGGGCTGGCACGGACATTCCAATTTCAGGGCAGCTCCTGGCCCTGGTAGCTCTGGTTCAGTGAGGGAGGGGGAGTTGGGGATTGCAGGGACCCCGAATCCTGACATTGCCAGGGCTCTGCACTGCTCAGGTCAGAACACACCCTGCACCAGTGGGGTGGATAAACCAGGCACAAATGACACATGGGGACAGGCCTGGGCACAGCTGGCAGCACATCTGGATGTCCTGGGGACACACAAACCCCAAACTGGGCCTGTGCCAAGGCACCTCAGGTGTTTCAGCTCCACAGGTAAGTGCAGAAGGGGGCCAGAGGAAACAATTTAGCCCTAAATATTTCCCCTGTTGGCTTCCCAGCCTCGTGGGAGCCCTGTTATTTATTTGCATGAATGATTTATTCCTCTATTACCAGTTACCTCCTTTGATTAAATATATTAGTGCCTTTTAAGTTATTTCAAGGCTACAATCATTTTAAAATTAAATGATCCTTTGAGTACCCTTTGGGAGCTGAATGCCAAGCTGACAGTTCCATAATGCAAAAAAAATGGTGGTTGTGCTCATTTTGTTTAATTAAACTGCACTCTTGATCAAGCAAACCAAATGGGAAAATATTAACCCTATTTTTTACTCCTAGAAAAGAAGTAAAATTAAAAACTGGCCATTCTGTGGTCATGGCCAAATGCTGTCTTTGTTCAGCTGACACCTAAACTGTTGTGTCAGGCAGCTGTAATTTCATTCAGCAAAGGTCCCCAAAAGAACATTTCTGGGTTTTACCCTGCTACTGATCGATGATGTCCAAGTAGGAAACACTTTAAAAACTTTTCTCCCTTCAAGATTTGCAAAAGGTCTGAATTTAAATGGCACTTTTGAGGCTCTTTGGAGCCCAAGTGCAACAGCAGCCCGGCTTTTGAAGAGCACACAAAAATACTTCTGGCCTGAAAGAAAGGAATGAAGTGACAAAAAGAGGAAGATAAAAGCAACTCCAAGTCCCAAACCTACAGAATCCCCTCAGTCTTGGCCTATTCTTTAGAACTAAACCTCATTTTGCAAATCAAAGGACCAGCTGCTAAACTTGCCTTAAAAAAAGAGGTAGGTCCTGAATGCGGGGCTGAGAGAGTCCCAGGCTGCCATCAATCAGTCCCTCAGGTCCCCCTGCTCCCACCAGGAGTGTCCCCATCCCAATGCCCAGGGATGCTCTCCCGTCGCTGAATCAGTGCCTGGAAAATGAACTTTCCATGAGGCACTCGTGGGCTTCACCCTCAGGAGGGGGCTCAGCTCCATCAGGGCTGCATGAATTTGCACCAAAAAACCCCAAATTTCACTGTTTAGAGAGAGCAGTGTGTATCCTCACATATGGAATTAGGTGGTGCTGGGAAAGGGAGAAAAGAAAGGAAAAAAAATTTCGTTGGACAAAACTTAAGAATCCCGAATTCCACATAGAAACCTTCAAAGTCGATTAAAAACAATTCTCCAAACATTCCCAGCTTTCAGTAGTGCTTAACAACGTGTTTCCCTCTGTGAAAAGGCACTTCAAATTGGATTTGCACTTCTGTCTGGATGTTTTATTTCCCTTTGTGATCCAAGTGATGGCTGCTTTGTAAGATTCATCCTGGGCAATTAATATATCAAGCAGAGAATGGCACCAGGGATTTCCCCAAAGAGGTTTTGGCAGCCTGGGGTTCACTGGGAGCTCCTGCCCGTAGGTCCCAACCCTCTGGAAGTTATTAAACAGTGCCAGGATGTCACAAAATTAAAGTCACTCAGGTAAAATGAACGTGGCACTTCTTGCGCCCGAAGCCAAGTGTGTGCTCCACCTGATAAAAATCTCAACGTGTGTTCCACCTGATAAAAATCTCAACATGTGTTCCACCTGATGAAAATCTCAACGTGCGCTCCACCTGATAAAAATCCCAGCCCTGCATCCCCAACAACAGGTGCCGGGTGATAAAAGTCAAGACAAAAGTGCCAAAGCCTCTCACATACTTTCCCCGATTTCTACAGCAACAGAGCTGTGACAGAGGGCTCCTGACTGCTCAATTTGATGGCCAGGCAGACTTATAAAAGCTGAGTTTCCTAGGGGAAGGCATAATGAAATCAATGCACTCATGAATATGGATGGCAGGCCGGGGCCATCTGTTCGCCACCAACATCTTTTCTTAAAACAAGTTTCAAATATTTCGCCAGAGACGTCTGGTAATCTTTATTTCCAGGGATAAAATTAGACCTTGGGTTTTCACCATCTCTGGTCATTAGGTGCTATTGTTATGGAAATGTGGGTTGTTGTTTTGGTTGGTTTTTTTCTCCACTGATAATCAAAAGATGGTGTGATAAAACAGTTTGAGGAAGTTCAGGTGGAGATTTCATCGCTCTGGAGGAGCTTCACAATATCGACAGTCAGGGCACGCCGTGTGCAATGTAAATATAACTCCTCTGTCCTCCCCCCAGGGAAGCAGAGCCGGGGATGTCCTGCCCTCATTTGTATCCTACATCCATCTGATTTCCTTCCCTTCCCACAGAAAACATCACGAGGCATTTTCATTCCAAATTCATGAGGCTGGTGCGGATTTGTGTGCAGAGAGCGGGGATTGGGTGGGGGAGCTGCTGCTCTGGGTGGGGATGGGAGGGATCCAGGGGAGATCCAGGAGCCATCCAGGATCTCCTGGGACTCCCAGGACAGCCAGGTGGGCCCCGGGCTGCGTCTCTGCATCCCCACTCCTGCACTGAGCCGGATCCAGGCAGGGCTGACCCAGCCCCACGTGGCCGTCAGAGAGCTCCCAAGTGCCAGAGCCAAGACGTGGGAATGCAAAACCCAAACCAGTGTGGGAACAAACCCCAAACCCTGGAGAAGGGATGGCTGAGGGTGGTTTTATCACCACACAAATATTTTAAGGGCAGGTGCCAAGAGGAGGGGGCAAGACTCTCAGCGGTGCCCAGCCACAGCGCAAGTGGCAATGGGCACGACATGGAACATGGGAAGTTCCAGCTCAACAGGTGGGAAAACCACGTTATTTTGTGGATGGCAGAGGCCTGGAACAGATGCCCAGACTGTGGAGTGCCCTTCCCTGAGATAGTCAAACCCACCTGGATTGCTCCGGGTGAACCCACTGAGCAGGGCTGGACTGGGTGCTCTCCAGAGGCCCCTTCCAAGCCCAAACCCAGCTCCAACCCCAGCCCCAACAACCCCAACCCAGGTTCTGGGAGTCCCCAGCTCTGGGGCAGCAGGAGCAGAGCTGAAGCCTCTCATAGGAACAATCTGTCTAAAGCAGGTTGCTCTCAATTACTGTGCTCAGTGTTAATTAATAATCAGCTCCTGGTTACTCAAGGCAACCATGAAGCTGAGACAGCCCAGATGAACAGAATTCCAACTGCTCCCACAGAAATGAGCCTAAGGACACACTCACGGGAAGGGAATTGGCTCAGGGTTCTCCTCCTGGGGTCCCAGCAGCCTGGCCAAGGTCAGCACCTGCTCCAGCCCCACGGGCTCCTGCAGTCCCACATTTGATGGCACGCTCAGTTCCAAACCAGAGCAGATACAGGAGGTGTCCTGTGGTGAGCTCTGAAAGAAACCCAACCCAAAAACCCAAGGAAAAAGAAATTAATTTAGGTTTTGAATGTTTCAGTTTTACAATATTCCTCTCCATTTCAGCCTATTGATAGTATTTGTGTGGCTGTTAAAAAAATTTCAAAATAAACCTAAGTGAAAAATATGGAAGTAAAAACATTAAAATTTAATATTATCAAAATAGTCAAAATTTTCTAATTAAACCTCAAAAGATGAATACCTGCCCAACCCTTTTGATTTCATTGAGGTGAGGTTTTGGTCAAGAACTGCCCCAGGTGCCTGCTGGGATCAGCCAGGGACACAGCCCAGCCACCCTGGGGATGGAGAACAGCCTGGGCTCGTGGCTCAGGCTCATTTCCCAAATTAATTTCTGCAGCTGATCCTAAGCATGGGCAGCCTGGGCAGGTTGTGCCATAACAGCTTTCCCATTTGCATCCAAATTTGGGGCATTATGCTCAACCTGCTCATCCACTTCCACTCAAAGGTGCCGCTTGCTCAATTTGCATAATAACTATCTCCAGCTAATTATCCCCATTTGTTCATGGAAGCAGCCACTTTCTGTAGGGCTTACAATTACCATAAACTGTGCATAAGATCAAGACAACACCGATTTATCTTATTAACAGCGAAGGAGTTTGTGTGTTAATTAGCAGGGGATTACTTTGGAAGTGCACTCAGAGGCTCTCAGGACCAGCTCACCTGACAGGCCCCGAGCACCTCTCAGGATGTGCAGCTCGGGGCCGATGCACAGGGGCATCAGGAGCTCCAAGAGCAATGGGGGAGGCCAGGGAAGCACCATCCGGGAATTCCTGGGTGGGATTCCACGCGCTGTGTGGCCACTGCAGAGGTGCAGAAACCTCTGGCAAGCTATTTAAGTGGGAAGAGTTGGAGAAAAGGGAGATACAAGTGCTTGCAGCAGCGTGTAGGTAAGCTCAGCAAGCTCCTGCACACAGTAAAATTTGTTTTCTGCATTTTTTTGGATGGCATTTTGGAGAAATTGTTGACTAAGGTGCAAAACTGAGGTCCATTCTCCTCGAGAGCTCAGTGCCTCACTGATATTCTCCTCCTCTGCTGAGTGAGCAGCTGCTCCAGCCTCCCCTAGAGCAGCTGTCAGAGCACTTCCCATAATATTCATGGGTGCTCCACGTTTTCCAGCAGCAGGTGGTACAATTTCTGTATCTGCAAACTATCAGCATTCAAATCCAGATTTTTCTCCTTAATAGCTACTACACAGCCACAAAGTGTTATCTTTCCTACACATATTTTTAATACCCCCAGTAAAAGCTGAAGTGAGGACTTGTATTTAAGGGAAAGATGTTCCCATGAAACTTAAAGTGAGAATTTCACACTGGGAAAAGATTAGAATAATGCAGACTCTCAAGTACAGAGCCATTTACTCTCCATTTTTCCTGTGCCCCAGAAACTGCCTCCTTAATTTTCACTCTGGGGTTCCCACAGGCACCCACGTGGATGTTGGGAATTGGACAAACTCCTTACACAGCCAAAGGAGCTCAGAGGATACAAAGAACAAAAGAAAAGCAGATTGCACTGAACAGTTTTCCTTTTAAAGACCCCCAAACCCCTTTAAAAAGAACCGCAATGTGAAACTTGAAATAAAATAATTATTTGCTGCTTTTCCCTCAAAGCCAATGTTGACATTTAATGGAAATGGGCAGTTTTCAAGCCAACACTCGTGTGCTGCACCAAAATCCCACAGAAAACAGGTCCTCTGTCTGTCTCCTTAAAAACCCATGGAATTGGAGTGCAGCCCCTTCCCTGGTAAAGCCATGAGACGCAGAATGTGGTTCCCATAAACTGCATGGCCATAAATCTTTATTTCCTGGTGGCATGATGGATTTCATAAGACAATGGATTTAACAACCCTTTTTGCCAACCAGTTCCCTAATTGCTTAGGAAACCCTTTCTGGGTTTAAGGCATGTCTTAAGGAACTAATTTTCCACAGTGATCCTGAAAAGAGCTGGAGTGTAATTGCCAGGGAGTTAATGGAGTCATTGTGCATATTTTTGTTCTTCGTTTTCCTAAGAACAATCTGAACCTTCCAGAGAGATAACAGAGAATATCAAAGGCATCTTTTACATCAGGTGAAGCTCTCACCACACACCAAGCCCATGCAGCTGAAACTTCAATGGCAAGACGTGTATCAGCTGCTCCCCAAAATTGTTTTCCATGTCAATAAAGGAGCAAATCAGAAATAAAATAATAACACAACAAGCCAGGGGTGCTGCTGCTTTTCAGCAATCTGCTGGAATTGCTGGCCTGGCTGTGTGTGAGGGCACAAAACAGAATAATTCCTTCCCTATCCATGGCAGGGGGTTGGAACCAGAATCCAGAATCATTTAGGTTGGAAAACATCTCCAAGGTCACTGAGACCAAGCTGTGCCTGATCCCCACCTTGTCCCCAGCCCAGGGCTCTGAGTGCCAACTCAGGAATTCCTGGGACACCTGCAGGGATGGGCACTGCAAACCTCCCTGGGCAGCTCTTGCCAAGGCCTGAGCACCCTTTCCATGGGGAAATTCCTGCTGCTGTCCAGCCTGACCCTCCCCAGCCCAGCCTGAGGCCGTTTCCTCTCATCCTGAGACATCTGATCGTTTTTGAGGTCCCTTCCAACGAGAACCATTCTGTGTTTCTGAACATCTCCCACTTCCCTCCCTTTCATCCCCAGGAAAGGCCTGGAAATGTTGTCCACTCATCTCACCCCTGCAGCCCGTCCTGCCCAGCACAGACACTGCCACCACCACCACCACCATCATCATCATCATCAGGCATCACTCTGTGCTGGGGGCTCCCAAAACACCCCCTGACAGCAACCCAGCCCTGCCCAGGCTCTGCTATCCTCACTACAGACCAGCCCGAACACCAAGTTGCCAAATGCAGCAGCAGCTCCTTGATGTTCATGCAATAAAATGGCTTTTTACAATTCCAGCCAGGCCCCATGCCACCTCCTCGGGCAGAGTGTGGCACAGGGACAGAGGGGTGCTCACCCAGCCTGCTGTGGGGCTGCCATTTGGGGATGCACATTAGAAATCCCAACGCCTTTCCACAAATGGCCCAGCACTTCCTGCCGAGAATGTTTTAGGCACGAGGCTGATTTTGATCTTAAAGACTAAAGGAACATCAAAGGGAAATACCTGTGGGTATGCAGCAGCGCTCCTGGAACAAGCGGGGGCTCATGAATGCCAACTGATAAATATTCTGTATAAATACAGAGCCTCTGGGTGCAGGTTCCTCTGAGCCCACCCGAGCCCTGCAGCCCCAGGGGCACCTGTGCCCACCTGGCCTTGGGTTCCAGCAGAGCCCCTGGGGTTCAGACCCAGCTCCTGGCCCATCCCAGGGCTCCCCCCTGCATCCACCTGGGATTTTGCTGCTGCCTGCAGGCTGGGCTGGGCTGAGATGGGATTTTGGGTGGTGGTTTTGGGTAAAGGCAGCACTGGGGGTGTGGGGCTGTGAGAAAAGCGAGATACAGCAAAAATGATCATGGACCCCGGCTGAAACCAAAAGGAATCATCCAAAATGGCCAAATTTCACCTGATTTCTCAGCAAAACGTGCAGCAAGAAGCACAAGGCTTTACCCAGCTTCCCAGCCAGGACTTCCCACAGAACTCATTTTGATTTCTCCTCTGCACTGCTGTTTTCAGATGCAGCCCAGGAGCAGATGAAATTTCAAAAATGCCATTTTTTCATTTTAAACTCTGCTGTTTCAGGCTGGCACTCCCAGCTCTCACCAGCTCTTTGCAGTTGCCTTCACAGACCAGCATAATTTCTAATCTCACCCTGAGCAAACACTTGTAAATCTGCTAAATGACTCAAATTTGCAGTTTTTTCCCCTCTCAGTTTGCTGGATCACTGTCTCAAACAGTTTCTCTGCCCAGTCAGATTTTCAAAGCAAGTTTATAACACGAGCATCTGTTGATAATCTAATAAGTCTGGAAAGAAAATATTTCTCTTTTCCACACAATGCTGAGAAAACCTTGAAACTTGTAAACAAGCAGGGGATGTGACAGCAGCAATTGGTTTCTGTTAACAGCAAAATACAAAGGAAGGGAAATATGAGTAGAAAAGCATCTCTGTGCATATTTAATATCGGTTTTGTAACAAGGCATTTTCATGAAGTTTGACTCAGTGTTGTAATTAAAATGTTCTGTAACGGTGGTAATTACCCCATCAGGTGAGGCACAATGGATGGCAGAGCAAACCTACAATAAAATTATTATTTCCAAGTTGCATCTCAATTTTTGTGCATTTTAAACACCTTCCCTGTGCCTGGGAAAGGGATTTTTAACGGGGTCCTACATGTGACAGTGCAGCCCCAGCCTGGAACAGTGGGATTTTTGTTACTTTTGCATTTCTTTCTGGATAAAATGCATCTCCTTTTGAAGAGAACTAATTCTGATAGATCGGGTGATGCCATTTAATCCAATTAAACCCCACCTGAGCACACCTTGATGGTGCAGAGCGAAATGGGAGACAGAGGCTTCTCCCAGTTCTCCCCACCACAGAGCATCTCTGCCTTCAGGAGCACAAAAACTCAGGAAACTTCTGGAAACCACCCAGAACATCCCAAATGTCACAGAAATGACAAAGCCCTTTCACTTTGCACACAGTTGTGAGGCACATTGACCTCGGGGTGGTAAAATTTCCTTTTTTTGGGGAGGAATGGGGTGTTCAGTCCCATATTAAGCTAAGGTAACATAAAGCATCAGAGAATTCCTGCAATTCAGAGAGTTCTGGGGTTAGGAGCCTTCACAAAGCATTTTGAGTGCTGCAGGAAGATGAATTATCTCCCATTTCTTGCACCAAACCCTGATGTCATGTCTGGAAAAACACGAAACCCTGTCAATTATTTCAGGTTCCAGCAGTCCTCTGCGAGCTCGTCCAGCAAGAAAATAACCCCTTTCACTTTGGAAAGGGGCAATAAAGATGATGGATGCTTTTTGGAGTTTATTTTTGCTGTGTCCATAAACATTCCCCTAATAGCTCATCACAGCTGACGAGGAGCTTGGCGGAGCCAACTGCTGTTGACTGAAAATATCTGACAATTTTTTTTTTTTTCTCCCAAGCTTGCTATACAGAAGCAATTATTTATATTTGAATAGCACTCTCCTGTGATCATGAAATATATATATATTTGTCATAATTAACACAGGGCCCCGGCACGCAGGCACCGTTAATGAGCTTTTATTAAAAAATCCTATTTTAGTCCCTTTCACTCCAGGGGCACCAGGAGAGGTCTGAGATGTTTATCTGGCACACTTCATTTTCCCCCACACACCAAGAAAATTAAATCCCTGAACCAAATTCAAGGCAAGAGCTGAGGAATCATCCCCTTGATTTTCTTTATTACCCCCAGGATGCTCCCAAAGGCAAAAGAGAATCCCAGAATGGTTTGGGTTGGAAGGGACCTTAAAGCTCATCCAGCTCCAGGGACACCCTCCACGATCCCAGGATGCTCAGCCCTGAATTCCTGCTCTCCTTGCTAAAGATCACAGGAATGGCTTTAACAAAGATGTTTTTGGATAATTATTTTCCATTATTATTGCATTTTTAAATAAGTTTTTATCTTTCTAAATAAGTTTTTGTCTTGCCAAATGGCTTTAACCAAGCTGCTTTTGGATCATTATTTTTTCATTATTATTGTATTCTTAAATGGCCATTTTTATCTTTCTACCCTTAAAGAACTTCACACTGAAGGAAATGAGAGCCACCCAAATGTTGGTGTTTGAGGGACGCTCTGGAGGAAAGAATAAGTGCAGCATTTTAAAATACCAACATTTGTAGTGGTACCTGGATTTCTGGGAGTGAAGGAAAGGTGAAGAACATCTTTGAGCAGCTCCCACCACAAGCTGTACATTCAGAGGGGACAGACAAGAGCTGGTAACTGCTCCAGACAAGGGAACAGCCTGATGAAAATGGGATCTCACAGCTCTGCCCTCTGGAATATGGAGGAGAACATGGTCAGGGACCCTCCCTGCCCTGGGTATGGGACAAAAAGTGCATTTCTGGCCATAAGTAACGATAATCTATTGAATATCTGGGTTCCCTCTGCCTTTAACCATTCCCTGCCTTGCTCTGGAGCAGGCTGAGGTGAGCAACGTGCAAGGCAAGCGCACTGCTGTCACTGAGCAACCTGAACCAGGGCTTGGAACAAAGATCTTTACTCCTGAACCATTTACAGCCAAAGATCTTTACTCCTGAACCACTTACAGCCAAGGATCTTTACTCCTGAACCATTTACAGCCCAAGATCTTTACTCCTGAACCATTTACAGCCCAAGATCTTTACTCCTGAACCATTTACAGCCCTGCCTGGGCTGGGCTGTGGTTTCGGGCATGGCCCAGCCCCAGCCCCTCCTGTGCTGCTCCTCTCCAGGGCTGCCCATGCCCCTGAGCTTTTCACCCTCACCCAAACCTCCCAAACTTCACGGCGAAGAGCAGGAAGACGATCAATAAATGAGGCCACTGGCATGGTTTTGTGGCTGTTTCAGCCAGCCCGTTCCAGTGTGCCCAAAGCTGAGTGCTAAAGCAGGGAACAGCTCCCTTGGTGCCCATACAGATCCCATCAGCTGCTCTGCCTTTAATGGGATCTTGGAATCTCTTCTTCTCCCTGCTCCAGTGCAGTGGCCAAGGACAGGGCAGCAGATCCTGGGCTGGAGGAGCTGGAGCCCTGTGACCGTGCTCACAGGGGTCTGAGGATGAGGGAAGAGATGAGGATCTGACTCCGTGTTTCAGAAGGCTGATTTACTATTTTATGATATATATTACATTAAAACTACACTAAAAGAATAGAAGAAAGGATTTCATCAGAAGCCATTTCAGCCACAGCAACCCAGGAGCTCCTGTCGCATCAGGCTCCTCAGCACAGCCGGCCCTGGATGGGAGCTGGGGATGCTCAGCACTGAGCTGTGAGTGCCCTGGGACAGGGGCAGCGCCAGGAGCTCCTTCCTCCCCAGGTGAGAGCGCCAAGAGCCGCTGCTGAGTGCTCTGCATCCTCCTCCTGCCTGAGCCAGCCTCGCTTAATTACTGCCAGCTTTAATTACTGTCCCGGGCTCCCAGAGGGCTTTCATTCTCTCCGATTTCACATCTCACCCCTGCTCCTTCCCTGCAGCAGCTCCAGGACACCTCTGGGCTGGAGCAAACTGAGAATTCCCATTAAGAGAATGAACCTGGTTAAACTGGAAATTTGGGGGTGCTGCCTGCTCCCCACCAAGGGTGAAACCTGCTTCAAGGGCCAATTTAAAACCAAGAATCCCCCAGAAATTTGTCATTTATCATGTGCTAGGAATAAATGCTGCTGCCCACTGCTCACCCTTCTCTACTTCAATCCTCCCATATACATGAGGGGAACTAACTTAGATATATCCCTGGTAAAAAATTAACATAGGTAGGAGAGTAGGAAAATACAGAGAGAAAAATGGAAAAGGGAAGTAAAGAATTCACAGCCATTATAATGCCTAAAAGGCCAAATTTGCCTTCTAAATCAGGGAAAAACTCAGCATGACTTTTACCTCTTCAATGCCATTAACCAAACTGAACAATTCAAAAACCAATGAGAAAATGTAAAATAAATGCTAAAATGGGCAGAACAACCCTGTGAGCCCTAACTACAAAGCACTGCCTCTGATAAAAGCTTAATATTCTCATTCAAACTATTATTATTACTATTATTGCTATGTTTCTCTCTTGGCAAAAACCATTTTTCTTATGTATTTTTAACAATTTCAACCATTTCTTCTTATGTATTTTTAACAATTTCTTATGTATCTTTAACAATTCAATTGTTAAGGACAATCAAAAATGCCATATGTGATCAATGATTTATAAAAATTAAGCCTGAGTTTGTATTTAAAATCACGTGACTGCGAGGCATCAGCTCACTGCATTTTGCCAAGTCACAATAAAGATGAATTTTAAGATGAAGCTTTCCCACACAAATATCTGGATACACTTCATGGGGAATGAAAAAATTTATTGTTGGCCTCATTTTATAATGAAACGGAGACAGATAGGAGCTACCCAAAACACAGAGCTCTGACAGCAATTTACAGGCTTTATATGCAAGTGGAGCTAATCCTGTAAGTAGACTTCCTGCAGGAGACGGGAATTAGGTGGCATTTGAGTTCAGATGAGAAATCTGGAACTGTCTGGCTTCACAGTGAATAAAGGCAGGGAGTTTGAGGGTGAGGCAGCAGAGGAGCATCAACACCTCATGCTAAATCCCACTGCAACACAAGCCCAGCAGCTTTGGAGGTGGCCAAATGCTGCCAGTGCTGTCCTGAGAACAAGCAGGTTTTCACCAGGATGGTGAAAATCCTCATTTCACCAGGATTTTTCACCAGGAAGGTAAAACCTGCCTGATTTCAGCTCCACAGGAGCAGTTCCCAGCCCCTGTCCATTAGGGATCTCCTGAAACCATGAGCCAGCCCCATGGAGAATGACCCTTCTTGGATGATTTCCACCAGGTCCTGACTAGGTTTTAGCTTTGCCTGCAGTGGGACTGGAAACTGCCCTTGTTAAACTTGGGATTCAGAAAGTTTCAATGTAAAAGCCAAAAAGGAAAAAGGTTCTGAGTGAAGTGCTTGGAGCAGAACCTGGAAAGAGGCACCAGAGCAGGACAGCACAACCACAAACCAAATGTGGAGCACAGCACAGATGAGCAAAGTCATTGACAGAAACATTACCAGGCCGTGCCCAAATGCCATTTTCCTTCTGCAATCACAATTTTTGGGTGGGGTTTTACCTATCAGATGGGCAGAGGGTTGTGCCACCCTTGGAGGTGCAGTGCTGTGCCACATGTCCAGGTGACCAAGTGCAAGCAGAGCTCTCCTTGAAACCAGCATTCATCACAAACACACAGCAGGAAGCACTTTCCCTCACAGTAACATCAGTCAGGCCGTGTTCAACTTCATTTTGGTGAAATTAAACAAGATCCAGGCCCTTTGGAAGTCCATAGGAGCCCTTCCATTGGTTGTGCTGCTGCCGCACCCACACTGAGGGAAATGGGCTCTCCAATTTCCAGCCAATTTCTATTGCCTAAATTAATTTTCCACACCTTAACTATGAAGATCTGCAAAGAACTCTACTCCTTCCTGTCCTCTTTAAACGCTGTGCACATTTTCCCTGGCTAAAATGTGTGAAACACTTGGCAGGCTCAGCCAAATCCCAACCTGGCAACACCCTACAGGTTCACCCATGGTCTCCTGGCACCACTGTTCAAAAACTCCCTAAACATAATGTCTGAAAAAAAATCACAGGTCAAAAATTAGACAGCTTACAATTTATCCTTACCTCCTATTCACTTTTGCCCTTCAAAAGAACTCAGCCCTGGGGAGCTGACAAATAAAGATAAATTACCCCTCTGCAGCGTTCTCTCTAACTAAGCCATTGTGGTGATTAAATGAACCTTAGAAGCCAAATTCAGCTTTGATAGCTGAAATTGGAGGGAATTTTTTGCATCTTTACAAATACAAAGCTCACAGCTTCCTGGGAGGAAGGGCTGGATTCAAGAAATGTCCTGGGCTAGCATTTTGGGGCAGTTCCACATTGACCTCCATGGCTCAGTCACGAGTGGTAGGTGCTGAGGTCATTTAGGGATTCATCTCTAAATGTGGAATAACATCTGGAAGGGTCCGGGTTGGACAGGGCTGGGAGCAATTTGGGATAGTGGGAGATGTCCCTGGCCATGGGAGGGGTGGAATGAGATGGGCTTTGGGTCCCTTCCAACCCAAACCACTTTGGGATAAAAGCTCATTGAAGGTTCCCCCTCTCCAAGGCAAAGCCTCTCCCAGGGATGGGACCTGTCACAGCATCAAGGACACCACCAAGCATGGCGCTGATTCCTCCTCCCCATTGCTTAAAAAGAAACCCTGAAAAAAACCTGAAAAAAAAAAAAAATTTCAGATAAAAACTGAAAAACGCTCAAGCTGGTTTAGCAGGAAGGCTGAGAGATGGCTTGATTATATGGCCTTGATTAATTTTAGGGAAAAAAAATCAGTACTGGAGGGTTCTCCTATCTCACACTGGAAGCTGCAAGGGGAATAAATAGCTGGATGCTGGAAAAATTCAAATGAGAACATCCAAGTGAACTCAATCAGCACAAACAGCACCAAGCTGAGGAGCAGTGACTCCACCAGCACTGGGTGTGTTGGAACCAAGCCTGGATGCCTCCAATTTTGGACCTGTCACTTCTCTACAAGAAATGCATTTCAATGCACAGGTATTTAAAATGAAAACAAGAGAGGAAAGTATGCAGTTCTGCACACCTATGTATTATATATGTATATTATATTGTGTATATATACAATATTACATAAATATATAAATTATAAATATACATTATGAATATACATATATATTGTCATATACAATCTACATCTAGGTACACTATATATATACAGTATAAATATATATACATTATAAATATACACCATAAATGCAATATACATAATAAATACAATACAGGAAGGAGAATAAAAAATTCACACACCCATGTGCTTCATTTAGAAGGAATTGCAGTGAGATTTAGTGAAACAAAGGGGGTTCTTGTCCTCCAGAAAACCAGAATTTTATCCAAGCAGAGCAAAAGAGATGCTGCACTTGCAGTTTGAGGTTTGAGACAAGACAAGTCTCATTATCCTCCTTTTTAGCCTGAATTCTGTTGTGCTCAAGAGATCAAGGTGCATAGAGAAAAATATATTAAAACAGAGGATATTAACCCACACACATTTTTGCCCCTTCCAATGACTCTGAGAACTCATTAGGTAAGCTCTGCTGCGCTGGTAATTAGGTTCAGAGCTGGTGTCAGTGTTGGAATGGGTTATTGATCACTGAAGTTCTCAAAGAACTTCATGGTTCTGGGAGTTAGGGAAAAAAAAAATCCCAAACCCCATGAAGTGAGTGCTAGCCTTGCTAAATTTGATTTTCATTACATATTACAAGTCTTGTTACACTTCCCAACCCGAAGCTTTCATTTCTCCCCAGCAACAGTTTTATTTTAAGCTTTCCTTCCCCAGACATCTCTGTTGGCCATTTGGGCTGGGGATTAGAATGTTCACCTGTCCCAGGATTACTGGGGAGAGCTATTTTTTATTTTCTCAGGGTTTTTTAGGAGCCAGCGCATGCCTGGGGATGCAGAAATAGGCTGTGGGGTGGTGTCAGCTGCCAGGGGCACAGTGCTGCTCTGCACTGGGACCACCCTGCCCACAGCCTGTGTGCAGAACTGCTCTACAAATACGGCCACAGGGATCTCTGGGGATATATATAAATGTGTGTTTATACATCTCCCCAAAAGCCACATCCACATGACTTTTAAATCCCTCCAGGAATGGGCAGCCCCTTCCAATACCCTTTCAGTGGAGGAATTTTCCCCAAAATCCCCCTGAGCCTGCCCAGCCCAGCCTGAGGCCGTTCCCTGCTCCTGTCCCTGTTCCCTGGGAGGATCCCAAATTCCCCCGGCTGTGCCCTCCTGGCAGGAGCTGTGCAAAGCCACAAGGGCCCCTGAGCTCCTTTGCTCCAAGCTGAGCCCCTTCCCAGCTCCCTCAGGAGTTCTCCAGCTCATTCCCAGCTCCATTCCCTGCCCTGGGTTCCTCCAGTCCCTCCATGTCCTTCCCATGAGGGTCCCAAACCCCATCCCAGCATTAAAGGTGGGAATAAAGGGGGAATCTCCCAATTTCCCACCAACCCAAGCCTCACCATTGCTCCTGAGAGCAAATCCCAGCCCAGGATCTTCCTGCACCAGGAACTGGCCCCGTGGATCCCTCCCCAGTGCCCACCAGTCCCTGCCCACACTGCACGGGCTTTATTGCAGATTGTGCCACTGCCAAGTGATCACTATGCTTAATTAACATGTTATAAATTGCCAGGTAATTGTTCTGTGCGTTTCTCAGCTCACAGCTCTGTCACTGCTGAAACCCAGATGTGGAAGAGGGGAAGATGATGCCACGGTGCCCTTCAGGCCTGGGAGAAGGTGCTGCAAGATGCAGTCATCAATTAAACGCTGAAGGGAGACTGCAATGATCACAACTACAGGGAACAGAGCCCCCAGCAGAATTTCAGCAGGCTGCAAGGGACACTCTGCATCCAGGGTGGTGAGGAGAGCCACAGGAGGGAAGGGAGAGGTTCCTGCTTGAGGGAAGGGTTTGGGCTCCCACTGCAACCATTCCAAATGCTTTATTCCAATTGCATCCAAGCAGCAATGCCAAAGCTGCTGCCAAGGCAGGAGCAAGAGAAGGGCAGAGCAAATTTGGTACCAGAACCTGGTACCAGAAGCGCCAGCCTCGGGCAGGGGGTAACTGCGCATTAAGCAAATTGCAATTTGTTATTCTGTTCTTCTTTTGTCAGCTAAACGAAAAAGCCAAAGGGCTCTTTGCTCTTTAACACTGCCGTGGCCACTGCTGTATTTTAAATGCTGTGCAATTATATCAGCAGGCACATTTAATCTCCCAGTCTTGGGATGCAGGCAAATGGTGGCCCAGCCTTCCCATTGGCTCATTCCCTTCTCCCAGGGCAGCGCTGGGTGCTTTGCAGAAACCCGAGCTGCAGGCCACATCAGATTCTCCATTTCCCCTCTGGCACAGAAAAGCAGCTCAGTGTGCCCACAGGGAAGGCAGCTCCTGGCACTGCCACCCTGCCCTGCTGAGGAGAGGGACTGATCCCTCACCCCCTCAAGCTCACAAAACCCCCATTCTGTTTTTTTTGTCACAACAGAAAAAGCCAAAGGGCTCTTTGCTCTTTAACACTGCCGTGGCCACTGCTGTATTTTAAATGCTGTGCAATTATATCAGCAGGCACATTTAATCTCCCAGTCTGAGCTGGGATGCAGGCAGGGAATGGTGGCCCAGCCGTCCCAGTGGCTCATTCCCTTCTCCCAGGGCAGCGCTGGGTGCTGGCTGGAACCCTGCAGAAACCCGAGCTGCAGGAAGGTTGAGGCCACATCAGATTCTCCATTTCCCTCTCTGGCACAGAAAAGCAGCTCAGTGTGCCCACAGGGACAGGCAGCTCCTGGCACTGCCACCCTGCCCTGCTGAGGAGAGGACAGGGGGTGATCCCTCACCCCAAGCTCACCCCAGCACAATCACAAAACCAGAATGTTTTTTATAAAGCACAAGGTGGTAACAGCCATAAATACCAGGCTGTGCTTTCATAGCCAGGCCAGAAACAGGGCAATAAATCTTTCTCCCAGTCTGTTCCCTCCATTTTAAACTAGAAGAGGACAGTATTAGTTTGGATTTTGGGAAGCGGGCAGCCCTGGCACATGGTGGATCCCTGGCAGTGCCCAAGGCCAGGCTGGACATTGGGGCTTGGGGACACCTGGGACAGCGGGAGGTGTCCCTGCCATGGCAGGGCTGGGATGTGATGACCTTTAAGGTCATTTCCAACCCCAACCATTCCATATTTTACTCCAAACAAAAGATTTTGTACGTTTCCTGCAATGCTGAAAAGATCCTGGAGTTGTGGATCTTCTCTAGAAACATCTCCTTGCAAGGAGTCAGAGCTCCCTTCTCTGAAGTTATCTAGGTAAGTATTTAAGAAGTAAGATTTAAAACACTCATTTACATTTGTTAATTCGGGGTTGTTCAAACTATTATGAACATTTCAAAGAGGAACAAGAATTGAATAGCTTAAGAGCATCCTTTGAACACAGAGCTATTACTTGCCTGCAGAATTTTCCCCCCCATATCAGCCCACACAGAAGAGTTGTCATTTCTATCTAGTTCACTAGCAGATATGCTTTGGTTATTAAATATTAAATCAGAGAGAACAGAGATTCAATTCAGAAAAATATAGTTCAATCTGCCAAATTGCTACTTCCATGAGTTATATTGTGAACATATTTTGATAAAAAGGAGCTTATTTAAAGATGCAACCAAGTCTGGTGATAAATGAGACCCTGTTTCAGTTCGTGTCTGCACGTTTTAACTCAAGAAATATAAATCTACACATAGTGCATTTTCCTTTTGTTTTTAAAATCCTTTTTGTTTTTATTTTTGCCTCCTAGATAGATACTTGCAATAAGAAACAGTGTTTATTGTACTTAGAAATTTTAATATAAAAACCACAGAGGAAGCAGCTATCTGCACGAGCAGAGCAACGCAGAAAAATAAGAAATTATTTTAAATCTGTTACTAATGAGTGCTGAGCAAATAACTCATTGTGAATAATTCACTCAGGAAACTGAGCCTCTTTCCATGCTCACAATCTAATTACAAACAATTTACAAACAAGCTGTGGCTTCCTTGTTTTCCTGTCAGTTATTTGACTTCGTTCCGTAACTTCATTCCTGTAACAGCAGCAGCTCCAGCAATGGACTGGGAGAGCCCTCCAAGGAATCCAACCTTTCATGGTTTAATTTGAGCAGAAAACCTCAGCAATAATCCCACTTCTCCTGCTCAGCCTGGGGCTGGGAGCAGCCTGGGACAGTGAGGGTGTCCCTGTCCCTGCCAGGGGGGGCACTGGGTGGGATTTAAGGTCCCTTGTTGAGTTTGTGAGGGTCCCCAGGACACGGTGAGAGATGAGAATCTGACTCCATGTTCTCAGAAGGCTGATTTATATTATATTATATTATATTATATTATATTATATTATATTATATTATATTATATTATATTATATTATATTATATTATATTATATTATATTATATTATATTATATTATATTATATTATATTATATTATATTATATTATATTATATTATATTATATTATATTATATTATATTATATCACATTACATTATATTACATTATATTATATTACATATAATATAATATCATATCATATCTCTATACTAAAGCTATACTAAAGAAAGAGAAAGGATACAGACAGAAGGCTTAACAAGAATGATGATGAAAACTCCTGACTCCTCAGAGCCTCGACACAGCTGGCTGTGATTGGCCACTCATTAAAAACAATTCACATGTTGGATGAACGATCTCCAGACCACATTGCAGAGCATCAAACACAGAAGAGGCTGAGGCTTCTCAGCTTCCCAGGAGAAAATCCTGGGCAAAGAGGATTTTTCAGAAAATGCGACAGGGACAATCCCTTCCGTCCCAAACCAGTGACTCCAAGTGGCACAGCCCAACACAAACCCCCCAGTCCTTGTGCACCTTCCTGGGCACAAACACGGAATTTGGGGGAGCCAGAGCCCAGCAACCCCATGGGATTGGTGCTGCCAGGGCTGGGCACCCCCAGGGCTGGCTGCAGGGACGCTGCACCTGCTCTTCTGCAGGATTTCACACTTCTCTCCGCAAAACTAACAGCCCTCACCCCAATAAAAGGGCATTTAACTTTTGGTTTTACGGGGGCTCTTTATGTGCATTACTGCAATCCAATTTAATTCACTCCCTGCTAGTTGAACTGGCACTCATTTCGGGCCCAAGTGATAACACATAATAGCCCCTTTCAGCTGAATTGCTGAATAAAAGCCCAAATCAGCCCCTGTTAGAGCAGCTTTCCCTCTGGATGGTGCTCCATGGCCAGGGAGAGCATCCCCACTCAGCCCTCAGCAATGTCATTAAACTCCAGATTGGGGGGTTCATTTCCCAGGTTCATCACCAGGATGAAAATGTCCATTTCTCATCACATTTAACTGCCATCACCACCCTGGCACTTCCAGCTGCACTGAGTACAAAAACTGAACTTGCAAATGCCTTCTCTTAATTGGCCAATGCACTGGTCATTTAATTTTAATTCCAGTACAGAAGTTAAAAGAGGCATCTCTAATGATTCCGGTTTATGTCAATAACCTGGATCAAAACAGTCTTCCCAGGAAACCCATAAATCTCTACTATGAGTCCATTTGCTACTGCATAGAAATAAATGAAATGTTAACGTAACATTTAAGGGAAAAGAAATTCATTCTGCTTTAATTCCATGTTTACCAAAATTCCTGTTTTCCAAAACTCCGATTCAGGGGCATAGTAGCATTTCTATTTTGCTTTGCAGGAAGGAAGGGAATAGAAGTGCTGCCAGAATAAAGCCAGTGGGAATGGAGGATGAGAAGTGATCAGGAGCTGGCACAGACAGAGATCCTGGGACGTGAGGATGAGGTGCTGACAGAGCTCGTGCTCCCAGTGCACAGGAGGCGTGCTCTGCTCTCTTCCCCACTGCTATTTGCTCCTCAGCCATCACCAAATTACACTGCCTGAACCACAGAACCTCTATTTAAAAACCCAACCCTGCAATTATTATAAATCCTACTGCAAGGCAAGAGCAGCAAGAACAATTCCAGTGTCCTCCAGCCCCTGTGCCCCCAGCCCCTCTCTCCTTCCTCTCCTTCCTTGGCAGAGCCCTGACCTGCAGCTGCCTCTGCCCCCTTTGGAGATGAGAGAATTCCTTGTGGGATGAAAGAATGAAGGAATTCCTTGTGGGATGAAAAACTCCAGTTTGAAAGGTTCCCCATGGGAAGGCTCCAGCTCCAGGGCAGCACCTCTGACAGACGTGGATCCATTAACAATCCTGGAATTACAATTCAGATTCCTGTGACACCTCTCAGTAATCCCCAGCAGCTGGATAAAGGCATTTTAAGCACTCCAGGCCCTTCTCCTGCCGTGGGTATCATAATTCCCACTGCCCTGTGCTCATTTCCATGGAGCAGCTGATCCTTATCCTCACACACAGCTTCATCCTCCTTAAGGAGCTCAGAGCTGCCCTGAGCCCCCGTCTGGGGAGCAGGGATCAGTGAGGGCTGGGATGGCTCAGCCTGGGGAGGAGAAGGATCCAGGGAGAGCTAACAGGGCCCCAGAGGCCTGGGGAGGGACTGGGGACAAGGGATGGGGTCGGGAGATGGCTTCCCACAGATGGGACATGGGGATGCAAACCAGTCCAGCCTGGCTGTCCAGTTCAGGTGCAAACACCTCTGGGGAGGAAAGGGAATGCAGACACCAGGAAATGGGGGAAAGTCACCCCACAACCCCACAGACAGCAGCAGCTGCCAGCTCTGCCCACCATGGGCTGGATCCTGCTCCAGGTGACCCCAGCTCACAAAGAAGAGCTGGAGCTCATTCCTTATCAGTTTCTCTGGGTCTGGACTGAAGGCACTTGAGGCAGTAGTTCATGGTGGGACTCAAGAGTTTGTTATTTCTGATCAGTAAAACAGTCTCACAACCATGAGTTCTGCAGCAAGGCACAAAATGGCCAACAATCTCTTGTTCCAAGGCCTTTTAAGACTAAACTATCCAATTAAGAGCTGACACCTGGATTATTTCCCCTTTTAATCCAATAACTGATCCCACAGAGCTGCAATGGGGGCTTTTCTACCCAATTACAAAATGCCACCCAAACCCATGGAGAAGAAGAAGAAGCATGAAGAAGAAACCCAGGACGACACCCTGTGCCCTCCATCTTGCTTCCATCCACAACACACTAAAAACCCCAAAACCTCAATTTCTCACCCAGTGACACACCTGCACTGCTCTCTATAATCTATTTCACACTTTGGTGGATTCCAGTCTATCTTGAAGTCCAGGAAACTTTCTCCATGGATGAGGCTCAGAGTCAGTGTTGCCCTGGGGGTGAGGACACCCCAGAGCAGACACAGAAATATTCCCCGTGGTGCCCTGGGTTTCCACAATTCCTGAGAGTGCTTCAGCTGCCTCCCTGACAGATGGAAACACAAAGCTGATGGAAATCCTGACATGTGTGCAGGAAAAGCTGGAAAACTCTTGACTTCACAATGCCACAGGTCAAAACCAAGCACTATTTAATGGGCCTGCTTTGAGACCATTTCTCAGTAAAGCATTAACTTATCCCATAAAACCCATGAGCAAAGAGGATTTGCAAAGGTTATAAAATGGAATGTTTCTGACCTAAGCCATTATTCGATTTTCCTGTGTTAGTAAGGAAAGCCCCTGAGTGTGCAGCTACCAAAAAAAAAAAAAAAATAAAAACAGTGGAAGTCAGCAAACAGCCGAGAGCTGCAGAGAAAAAAACCAAAACCAGTCAATAAAAATATTCACTGGGGTCACAGGGATGGTGGGGAAAGCCTCAGAGTGAGCTCCCTGCACCTGTGAGCAGCCTCGTGGCGCTGGGGCTGTGGAGGCAGCACCGTATGGAGGGAGTTCAGTGGAAATCCAGGGGGACCCAGCCAGAGCTGGGAGTTCAGCTGAGGTGAGACAGGCTCCAAGGGCAGCCCGGAGGGCACAAACTGGGCTGGGGATGGCCCTGGGAGAGCGCAGCAAGGGGAGATTGCACACCTGGAACAGGCATGGCCAGCACACAGCCTGTGGGAGTTGGGAAATGGGCTGGAGTGCAGGGAGCCATCCACCCCAGCAGCAGCCAGGGTGCTCCCTTCACACTCCTCTGGCTGTCTGCAAGTTGCCCAGATTGGGCTCACTCTTAGCAGATTCAATTGCATTTGCTGCTTTCCTTCCCCTCCCTGTGTTTCTGCAGGAGTGGGATGGGAACATCAGCGCCCAGATCTCAAAGGGATGCAACGCCAGGGACACATCCCAGAACCTCTGCTGGCACAGATTCCCCTTTTTCCCGGCTGAAAACTGTGTACACATCCAGAAACCTCCAAATATTTATCCTGAGCCTCCAATATTCCACCATCCAAACAATGCCCAGAGCTGCTCTGGGCAGCCAAAGGTAAACAGGCAGGTTAAGCACTGCGAAGAGGAAGGTTTTTATTTCAATTTCTCCACTTTAAGCATTTCAGCTGCATTCCCAGTGCCCAAGATGTAGATCTCCATGAGTTTTGACACGAGCTCTTGTTTGGAGAGCTGCTATCAAAGGGCAGCAGATCAGCTCTGGAAGCACTGGGAGCAGCTCACAGGAGCTGAGCAGTTACAGGCAGCAGAAAACAGGAAAAAGATGTAGAAAACCTGATCGAGATATTGGGAATTCAAACAAGTCAGCACAGTCTGGAAAAGAGTGAAAAGATTTAAAAAAAAAAATCTTAATGGGAGAAAAATTAAGTAATGGTCACTTAATTTCTTAACATCAACATTTCCAGCTTTAATTAGGACCCAGGGAAATCAAATGTTAGAAACCCATCTGTTTCCAGGCTCCAGAAAGATGAAAACCTTCAAAAATGCCATAAATAATAAACTCCCAGGCTGGCAGCATTTTATTGAGTTCCTCCCCACAGATTTCAGCATATGCCACCATTGCAGGAATGTGCATTTGAAAAGACACTTTGCAGGAAGCTGGGTTAGCTCATTTAACAATTTAACACCTCAGGGAAGTGGGATTGTTTATCAGGAGAGGCATCCCTGCTCTCCATGAGCACAGCACTGGAATGATGGAGGTGCCACAGGGACACCCTGATGGGGGCAGGGGCTGTTCAACCCCAGAATTATCCCAAATCCCAGCATTGCCATCCCTGGAAGTGTCCAGATTTGGGATAATTGTGGAGTTAAACATCTGGACTTGAACACTTCCAGGGATGGAAATGCTGGGATTTGGGATAATTGTGGGGTTAAACAGCCCCTGCCCCCATCAGGGTGTCCCTGTGGCACCTCCATCATTGCAGTGCTGTGCTCATGGAGAGCAGGGATGCCTCTCCTGATAAACAATCCCACTTCCCTGAGGTGTTAAATCTCAGCTTCTCCTCTCCAGGGCAAGCCCAGGGAAGAAGGCAGATGCAGGAACAGCACCCTGAGGAGCCTGGCAAACAGCCACAGGCCAAAGGACAGGGTGGCAGCGGTGCCCAACCTCCAGCAGAGCGCAGCTCCTGATAATTTCTCTCCCAATAAGCTGGAAGTGCTGCAGACTCATTGCCATTCTACATTTTTCCTCATTGCCATTCTGCATTTTTCCTCATTGCCATTCTGCATTTTTCCTCATTGCCATTCTGCATTTTTACCTCATTGCCATTCTGCATTTTTCCTCATTGCCATTCTGCATTTTTCCTCATTGCATTCTAGATTTTTTCCTCATTGCAATTCTAAATTTTTTCCTCATTGCAATTCTATATTTTTTCCTCATTGCAATTCTACATTTTTTTCCTGATTGCAATTCTACATTTTTTCCTCATTGCAATTCTACATTTTTCCTCATTGCAATTCTACATTTTACCTCATTGCATTTCTACATTTTTCCTCATTGCCATTCTACATTTTCTCCAGACCAGCCATTCTTCAACCAGCACTCAAAAAAAAAAATCTTACAGGAAAATTTAAGGTGACTTAGAGCTGCAGCACGAGTTATGCTTTCCTATTTCCCTTCACACGCCAGAAAATCACCTTTCCCCAGTGCTGGAGCACTCTGTGCTCAGCAAACATCCTGCTGGGGAGGCTGGAATTCCCAGGGAATGCCCAGAGGGAGGCAGGGATGTCCCTGGGCTGAGGAGAATTCACCATCAGAGCAAGGCTTGTTCAGTTAAACACACGCCTTGATTTGCCATAGGGAGGATTTGTTAAAAATCACATTCTTCACTCCCAGTTCCTAAATATTGATGCATTCCCAAACTCTGGTCCCTAATAGCTGAGTTAGCCACACTCCACAGAGCATCCTGGAGGAAAGTGCCAACTTTGAACCTCCTCCTTCCTCATAGATCACAGGGAGTTTTTCTCTTTTTTTTTTTTTTAACTGGATTTAATTAAATATTGAGTAAAGTGCCACAGCCATCCATCGTGTGCTTTCGAAGGAGAAATTCGGGCATGCACAATTATTTTGTTCCCTGAGACAAGGAAGAGTCAATATTTAATGTGCCATGAAGGATTTATAAAGAATATATCTTGCAGGAGAGATAAATACGAGGAGACATCTTTATCTCTCTGGGTTGATTCAGTGTCCATCTTTGCAGATTCCAACTTCTTTAATTATGTAGAGAGAACAGAAGGAATGTCAAGGCTCTGGATGAAAATGTTGTGCCAGGACAAATTCCGAGAGCATCCAGAACTGTCCCAGGGACCTCAAAGGAAGGGAAGGAGTTAAGGCAGAGGAATTGTGACAGATTTGGTGTGAAATGGTTAAATGATAGCATCGCAGGAGGATCAGGAATGGGAAAGGAAGGGTTGGGTTTCTCAGCGCAAGGGAAATTTGATCCACTCAGAACCATGACCAGAATGGAGGTTAAATGCTCTTTAATTAGAAAAATATACTAAAAGTGGTTTTATATTATAACAGCATGAGCAACTGGAAATTGAGGGAATTAAGGTAAATGTGTAACTGGTTTAAGGGGCCCTAAATGCATCCCACGCTGGGAGAGGACAAGTCAGGAGATTCACAGCAAAGGGGAGGGAGTTTTGCTGCAGGCTCCCCACTCACCTCCTGTGGTTACACAATAAACTCCAGTACTAAAGAGCAATTCCATGGGTGCTAAGGCCATGTGCTCACTTTCCTCCTGATTCTCCCTCCCTTTGAACACACAGAAGTAAATGAGTAGAAATACCCTTTTCCCTTTTAGCCTTTGCTCAGGGGTTTGGCAGCGCTGGAAAACCTCTCTGAGAATCAGTTCCTGACCAAAAAGGGTTTGTCCATGGAAAATTCCTCATATCCAGATCCGCTCTGGATGGACAGCAAACAACTCTCCTCTGATGAGAGAGCTGAACCAGCATCATTAAACTGTCAGGAGAAACCCTCTGTGCTAATAAATGTATTGCAATGCAGAGCTCTGAGCTGCAAATAAGGGGAACCTGATGCCCAAAGGGACACGAGGCCGTGGGACAGGCTCAGGGTTCCAAAGCTGCTTTCCAGGGGACCCCGTGCTGGAATTAACTTGCAGTGGCCAGGAAGAGCAGGCAGAACACAGCACATACAGAAAATCATGGAGTGGTTTGGGATGGAAGGGACTAAAAGCTGATTTGATTGCCATGCCATGGCAGGGACACCTCCCACTGTCCCAGGTGCTCCAGCCCCAGTGCCCAGCCTGGCCTTGGGCACTGCCAGGGATGCAGGGGCAGCCCCAGCTGCTCTGGGCACCTGTGCCAGGCCTGCCCACCCTCACAGGGAGAAAATTTTTTCTAATGTCTCACCTAAACATGAAGCCATTCCCTTGTCCTGTCCCTCCATCTCTTATCCAAAGTCCCTCTCCAGCTCTTCTGGAGCCCCTTTGAAAATGAAAGTGGCTCTAAGGTTTCCCCAGAGCCTTCTCCTTTTGAAAATAATAATAATAATAATAATAATAATAATAATAATAATAATAATAATAATAATAATAATAATAATAATAATAATAATA
Organism: Emberiza elegans; assembly: GCA_024865655.1. Classification (NCBI taxonomy): domain Eukaryota; kingdom Metazoa; phylum Chordata; class Aves; order Passeriformes; family Fringillidae; genus Emberiza; species Emberiza elegans. Next base: position 1,684,267 of record JALJVW010000260.1, on the reverse strand, counting down.
ATTTTATTTATTTCTTTGTTTTATTTATTAATTATTTATTTTATATTATTTTTATTTTTATTTATTATTATTGTTATTATTATTATTATTATTTATTGCTGTGAGAAAAAAACCAGCCCAGCTCTGAGCCTTGGCATGGGAAGGAATTTTCAGGGCATCACCCAGAGCCACCCCTCACAGAGGCAGGAGGGCTGATGGGGCTGCATTCTGCTCTCCAAGCTCATTGCCTATTAAAAAACTGGATTTTTTTTTTTTTTTTTTTATTTCTGACTAAGCCTAGAAACACAGAATCTCCAGCATGGAACAATAATAGATTTGACTCTGCCTTTATATAGGTCACGTTGGGAGGCAGGCACGCTCCCCTCCGTATGGCAGGAGAAAATAGCGCTTTCTGACACACTGCAGCAACTTCAGAGGGGAGGAACGGCAGGGCAGCCCCCGTCCCTGCTCCCAGCAGCCTGAGGCAGCGATCCCAGAGCAGCTGTCAGGGGGAAACCCCATTTCTGGAGAGCAGCCTTCTCCCTTGCGCTATTTCTGGAGGCAAGCGCCTCGGAACGGCGGCTCTGCACACAGCCCAGCCCAGCCCAGCCCAGCCCAGCCCAGCCCAGCCCAGCCCAGCCCAGCCCAGCCCAGCCCAGCCCAGCCCAGCACAGCACAGCCCAGCCCAGCACAGCCCAGCCCAGCCCAGCCCAGCCCAGCCCAGCCCAGCCCAGCCCAGCCCAGCCCAGCCCAGCCCAGCCCAGCCCAGCCCAGCACAGCCCAGCACAGCCCAGCCCAGCCCAGCCCAGCCCAGCCCAGCACAGCCCAGCACGGCACAGCCCAGCACGGCACAGCCCAGCACAGCCCAGCCCAGCCCAGCCAGCCCAGCACAGCCCAGCCCAGCACGGCCCAGCCCAGCCCAGCCCAGCACGGCCCAGCACAGCACAGCCCAGCACGGCCCAGCACGGCACAGCCCAGCACAGCCCAGCCCGGCACAGCCCAGCCCAGCCCAGCCCGGCCCAGCCCGGCCCAGCACAGCCCAGCACAGCCCAGCACAGCCCAGCCCAGCACAGCCCAGCCCGGCCCAGCACGGCACAGCCCAGCACGGCACAGCACAGCCCAGCCCAGCACAGCCCAGCACAGCCCAGCACAGCACAGCCCAGCACAGCCCAGCCCAGCACAGCCCAGCCCAGCACAGCACAGCCCAGCACGGCCCAGCACGGCACAGCACGGCCCAGCACGGCCCAGCCCGGCCCGGCCCAGCCCGGCCCAGCACGGCCCAGCACGGCCCAGCCCAGCCCAGCACAGCCCAGCCCAGCCCAGCCCAGCCCAGCCCAGCACAGCCCAGCACAGCCCAGCCCAGCCCAGCCCAGCCCAGCCCAGCCCCAGCCCAGCACAGCCCAGCCCAGCCCAGCACACAGCCCAGCCCAGCCCAGCCCAGCCCAGCCCAGCCCAGCACAGCCCAGCCCAGCCCAGCACAGCCCAGCCCAGCACAGCCCAGCCCAGCACAGCCCAGCACAGCCCAGCCCAGCACGGCACAGCCCAGCACGGCACAGCCCAGCCCAGCCCAGCCCAGCACAGCCCAGCACAGCACAGCCCAGCACAGCCCAGCACAGCCCAGCACAGCCCAGCACAGCCCAGCACAGCCCAGCACAGCACAGCCCAGCACAGCCCAGCACAGCCCAGCACAGCCCAGCACAGCCGGCCCAGGAGCCCTCAGCAGCCCTGCTCCTTCCCCTGGGGCATCCAGAGCAGCCAGAGCTCCTGGGCCCATGGGGTGTCATGGGGGGCTCCGCAGAGGGAGCCCCAGGTAACGCAGGAGCATCCCCGCCGATCCCCACCAGGGCTGGGCACACTCACACACACCCCAGCGCCCTGCTGGGCCAGGGATGCCACTTACACACCGCCCACCGCATCTTCAGATGGCCTTCTTTCTGCCAGGCTGTTTACATTGCTTTAAAGGGACCTCTGAGAAGGGCGGAAACCAAGCTGAAACTTGTGCAGGGACTGAAACCAGGGACTGAAACCTGAAAAAGTGCAGAAACTCTGCTGCTCATGGGCAGGAGTGCTGCAGGAGATGTGTGATGGGGTGCTCTGGAGTGGGAACCCCAGGATAACACATGAGCATCCCCGCTGCTGAGCAGCAAGGCAGCACTCAGGGCTGGGCGCACCCACACACCCCCAGTGTCACCAGGATATTTCCTGAAAAATCCCTTCTCCGGGATTTCTTCTCCTGGGAAGCTGAGAGGCCTCAGAAAGGAATGAAAACAAGAATTATCTGATTGCTTGGGAATGTGGGCTGGAGGTCGTTTACCAACAGGTGCATCTTTGATTGGTTCCATGGGAATTGTTTTTAATTAATGACCAATCACAGCCAGCTGGGTCAGACTCTGAGTCAGCCACGAGCTTTCATTATCATTCCTTTCCAGCCTTCTGATGTCTCCTTTCTCTTTCTTTAGTATAGTTTTAGTATACCATTTTTATAATACAATATATAATATAAAATATAAAATCATAAAATATAAAGTCATAAAATCAGCCTTCTGAGACCATGGAGTAAAATTCTCATCTCTCAGCCTGTCCTGGGGACTCTCACAACCCCCACACCCCAGTGTGCTGCTGGGGCAGGGATCCCACTTACACACTGCTCACTGCATTGTTAAATGTCCTTTTTTCTGCCAAGTTGTTTAAATTGCTTTAAAGGGACCTTCTGATAAGTGCAGACACCAAGCCTGATGTGCTCAGCTCCCAGTCCCAGCAGGGAAAGCTGTTACAGGTCTCTCCACACTCAGACATGCCTTGAGTTTAGATGAACACAAGTTCCCCTCCACTTGATAAAGCCTGGGTGAGATAGTGAAACCAAGACTCAGAACTAAATCAAATTTCCCCCAAAATGTTCCGAAGCCCAGCACAGCAGGCATGTGTTCACAGCACAGAGCTGCAGGCACCAGAATGACACTTCTGGATGTATTAAAAATGAGTTTAACAGCTCCAGACCAGCCCAGGCTCTGCTATCCCAGACATTTGCAATCGTTTCATGGGACTGCCTGCAGGGAGCTCGTGCCTTTGGGGAGGAGCAGAGCTGATATTTCCAGGGATGGGGCAGCCACAGCTTCTCTGGGAAGCGGCTCCAATCCCCTGAGAGCTCCAGTGCCACCCTAAGAGCAGCCCAGCCCAGGGTGGTTCATGGCCCAGGACTTCACTGATGGTTAAACTTCTCTCAAGCCACGACATGGCAGGTCCCGAGCCCCAGTGAAATGAGCAGCTCCAAAAGCAAATGACTGAGCTTGTGAATAATTTAGGGAAGGCAAATCAATCAATTCTGCCCCTCGCAGTCAGGCTCAGAGCTCAGCTGGCAGCAGCAGCTCCTGCTCATTGCAACCCCAGCACCAGGAACAGCTCAATTCACTTTCCTGCCATCCACCAGAGCCTTTCCAAAGCACAACTGGAGCATTACCACAGGGGAACAGCCCTGGACCTCCCAAAAACCCACACAGACCTGGAGCCCTGCCACAGGGGAACAGCCCTGGACCTCCCAAAACCCACACACACTTGGGTTTTTCATGAAAAACCTTGCATTTTGTGTCAGCCTGGCTGCAGCACTGCACTGCCCCTGGCATTCCTGGCTCCCACAGAGGGTTGGAAGCCCTGCCACAGCCCCCGAGGAGCTCAGCCTGGGAGGTTTCACCTTCCCTGAGGTGTTGCAGCACCCAGCTGAGCAGGAACACTCCAGTGTGGGTTTCCCTGCCATCCTTGGGGCTCAGCAGCTCCTGGGGAGGTGATGCCCATGGAAATAAAAGGGTTCCTGTCCCCTGCACTCCTGGCTGCCCTGAGAGAAGGGAAAGCTGGGGAAAGGAAGCACAAGGAGCCTCAGCAACCTGCCCAAAGTCTCCCTGGAGAAGAGCTGCAAGCCCAGCCCTGCTCAGCAGCCCAGGAGCAGCCCAGGCTCTGCCCCAGCCAGGACATCTGTCCCTGTCTCCAGTTCCCATCCAAGGGATTTCAAGGCATGGGGGCTCACATGGCCCAGAGCAAACCGTGTCTGCTGCTGGACACAGGCAAGGAAAAACACAAAACTCAACAAAAATGCAGCTTTTGGGGCTGAAGCTGTGACATCTGAGCATTCCCTGAGCGCTCCCACCTGCCCAGGGCTGTGGGTCAGAGGAGATTCCTCTGCTCCTGGCTCAGCAGAAGGGATCTAGTTCCACATCCTGGGAGAATATCAATATCTGTCCTTCAGCAAAAAAAAAAAAAAAGGGTGAATGATCACTCTTTGCCTGACGCCTGCATGATGAATTTGTGACCCAAAAGCCCTTTGAGAAGAAGGATTGGCCTCAAGTGGGCCATTAATATCAGAGCATTGCAGCTGTGTCAGATGTTACAATATTTAAATGAATAGAATATCAGTTGTTCTACTTAACCAAAATGGTTCTGTACACACAGAGCATGGATGGGGCTGCACAGAAATTCTCCATTTGGGGACAGCCCAGCCAGGCAGGGCACAACCCCTGTGCTCCCCAGGGCAGGGGTGGGGACACAGAGCAGAGAACAGGCACCTGCAACTCAGGGCTTTCACCTAAAATCCCACTTGGGATCTAAAAGTCCCTTCAAGGAGCTATTAAACCAGAAAATTGTAATGATCTGACAGTGTTCCAGCACAAGAGCCCTTCATTTGCATGAAATCCTTGGTAATAATGGGCTTATTTCCAGCATATCAATGCACAGGTGCCTCTAAAGTTCTGCATGGCAGCACAGGTTTGATAACTCTGGGTTATCTCCGGCTCCTTGACATGCACTGGAGCGAGGGCTGGGAGCTCCGTGGATGTCTGGAGCACATTATTAATAGCACAACAATTCAGAAGCTGCAAGGAGCACGGCAGATTCCCTGGAGCTGTTTTTAGTGCCTTTCCAGGCATCCCCCTCAGTGCCAGCAGAAAGACAAACTTGTTCTACTCGTCATCAGCAGGGGAACCCCAGTGACCCTCAGTGCTCCACGCCTCACCTGAGTGCACCAGCAGCTCCTGCTCCTGCACAGGCAGCACCCAGGAGGGACAGAGGGCCCCGGGGTGCCCCTCAAATGCATCAGCATTGCCAGAGCCAGCAAACAGCAAATGCCAAGCCCCTCCCAGGCCCGGCTGAGGCTGAGGAGGAAGAAATGAAATAATTTCTGGGGTTCTGCCCCAGATGGGTGCCTGCCCTGCCCAGCAGCTCCATTATTATTTCTCCATTATTATTTCTCTCTTATTATTTCTCTCAGCCTTGGCTCCATCCCAGCCAGGTGAGAGAAATAAAGAATGCACCCAGCCCTTGGATCTTTTGAAGCAAAAAAAACCAAAAAAACCTCCAGATTTCAGTCAGAGCCCCTGGGAGGAACCTCCCAGACAGCATCAATGCAGGTGCCAGCAGGAGCAGGTTCACAAATTGCATCTAAACACTCTGAGGTTTATTATAACCTAAAGATCAGCTGGGAAGAGCCAGGAATAAGTTCATTTTCACAGACACGCAGGCACCGACAGCCCCTGGGGACCCTGACTCGCTCAGGGGTGGCACTGCCAGGTCCTTGCTGCTCCTGGGCTGCTCCTGTGCATCCCAAGGAGGGGCAGGGTCGGGAAGGGGATGCTGAGGGATGCTCACCCTGCAGAGCTGCTCACAGACACATCCCAGAAGCAAATCCAGGATCCTTTTTGCTGTGGTGCCAGTGGGACATTGCCCACACAGTGTTTGGGGACAAACATGGACAGAATGCAGAGTCACCGAGGGGACATGGCCCTGTCCAGTGCAGGGAGCCCTGGGTGACACAGGGAGGGCTCTGGGGGCAGGTCTGCTTCTCCAGGAACACAAACTCTGGGCCAGGCTTCCAACAGAGAGCCAGCTGGGCTCTCATGCCATGAAATCCTGACTGCAGTGCATTCCATGAAATCCATGAAATACTGACTGCAGTGCATTCCATACCTTCCATGAAATCCTGACTGCAGTGCATTCCATGAAATCCATGAAATCCTGACTGCAGTGCATTCCACGAAATCCATGAAATCCTGACTGCAGTGCATTCCACACCTGCCATGAAATCCTGACTGCAGTGCATTCCACACCTTCCATGAAATCCTGACTCCAGTGCATTCCACACAATGCCATGAAATCCTGACTGCAGTGCATTCCACACAATCCATGAAATCCTGATTCCAGTGCATTCCACACATGCCATGAAATTCCTGATTCCAGTGCATTCCACACACACTCAGCAGCACGTTCCCCTGGCTGGGGATGTGCTCAGGGGCTGGGGATGTGTTCAGGGGCTGGGGATGTGTTCAGGGGCTGGGGATGGGCTCAGGGGCTGGGGATGTGTTCAGAGCGACCCTGGGGACTGCAGGGAGCTCCTGGGTTTTGTGCCCATCCATGGTGCTCTCCCTCCCGATGGGAGGTGCCCAATGACTCCTTACAGAAACCCTGCCTGGAAACTCTGCAGTGTCAAATATCCCACTCTGAGCTGCACAGAGCTGTGAGCCTTCACTTATTCTCTAAAAGGGAGGGGGCTCCTAACGGCCTGGTGATCTTTAAATCCTGTTGTTTACAGGACAGAGTATCAGAGATATTTTGCTGCTCTCCAATATTATTAACCACGGTTATTAACCACCCCATAAAAGCCAGTGGTATAAAATGCACGATTTCCCAGGATGTTTCCCTTTGGAGCAGAACTCAGGATGTGAGCTCAGCTCTGCTCCACCACTGCCAGTGGAGTGCAGGCTTTAATTAAGTGCATCGTTGATGAAAGGCAGGATGCAAAACAACCTTGAGCAAATGTCCCAGTCCTTGGGCAGGCTGCTGGGGAGGGGGCCAAGGCACTGCCTGCAGAGCTATTAGAATGCAAGTTTTAGATGGTAAAATAAGAACAGATGGAAAGTTCTGGATTAGCCCAGTGGCCCAGCACAGCAGCCTGAGCTGCCTTTGGCACTGGCAGCAGGAGGGGCGTTCAAGGACATCACGAGAGCCAGGCCCATTCTAGAGAACCACAGAATCATTTAGGTTCAGGAACCCACCCACAAGCAGCGAGCCCAACCATCCCCCAGCACAGCCAAGGCCACCCCTCACCCCTGTCCCCAAGTGCCACATCCACACAGCTTTTCAATCCCTCCAGGATTTGGGGACTCGGACACTTCCTCACAGAAACCAACTCTCAACACCCCCCAAAAAAAAGAAAAGGTGAGAGTATTTTTCTCTGAATCAACCCAGACTGGCTTGGGATAAAACAAATGAATGAAAGTTGGAGCTTGCTGGGTAAAAAATCCCATTTAATTTAAAAGATGCTTTCAAAGTGTGACCCCCAGAGCCACCCTGCCTGTGCCTCAGCCCAGGCACTGTCCCTGTCTTGGCTTCTCGTGGTTGGTTCCACGTGAAAGGGAGTGGATGTGCCACGTCTGATATTCCTGAGGACACAGATATCCAAGGGAAAATTGTAAAAACGAATTATAACTCAGCAAAGAGACCCAGGGTCAAGGAAGCAACACAAGAATGCAATAAAACAGAGCGAGAATTAAATTACTGCAAGCAATTTCTACATCTCAAGAGCTGATGTAATGACAAAATCATAGGCATGCACCAGTATTACACAGAAGTTAAGACTGATAATACATCTTCATCTTTAATTTCTCTTAGATTTACTCATCTAAATGAGCAAACGCTTGGAATTTGGCCCAGACCAGGATTCCAAGCCAAGAAAACCTCAGGCTCTGGAGCTCAGTGGCTCTCGGCTGTGCGTTTTGCATCCTGCAGGAGACAGGATGGAGCTTGAGGAAGACGAGAAACCCTCCCCCAAAATTCCTGCCAAACTTCATTCTCAGACCTCTTCCACTCCCTCCTTGTTCTCCTCCTGCCCATTTCCCACCCCCAGGTGCCTCTCCTGGAAGGAGCCGCCCCTGAGGATGAGGAGCCCTGGGAGGGGGCAGAGGGATGCTCCTGGTGGGGATTTCAGGGCAGGGTTATCACCCAGCCAGGCCTCCTGGGCTTGCGACGCCTTCCAGGAGGAGAAAACCTACAGGCTGAACTCTAGAGAGAAAACAGACTTCAAATTAGGTTTGGGGTTTCAAGAAGAAGGAGTGGATGAGCTTGTTTTATTGGGTAATATCTGAAAGCCTGCAGGGCCGGAGGGCTGAAATATGTGCTGCTCCTTTCCTTGACAAATGGTTCATATTTCCTTCAGAGTTGAGTTTCTGCCAACAGTTCCTGTACCACAGGGTTAAACTTCAAAACACAGAGCAGGAAAAAATGGTTTTTTGGTGGTTCCTTGAAGACCTATAAAACACAGGCCAAAATCCACCCATGAATCAAGTTCTTGAGCACTTTGTTCCTCCGAAAATTCATCCAATATCTGCACAAACCTGGGCTTGAGCACAGCCGAGGGAGCCATTGCTATAATTTGATAACTAATGAAAGCCCTTTATCCCAGCAGGGATTGAGAGGATCAGGAGTGAGATGGGTTCTGAGGATGCTGGTTTGAACCCTAACCTGATAGCTGACCCCAGAGCTGAGGAGAGCCTGGTGATTTACAGCTCACAGCACTCAGGATGAGCCTTTTGGCTTTGGAGGGACAGGGTTTAATTCTAACTGCAGGGTTCTGTGGCCGGCCCTGGAAACGGCTCCTAAACCTGGAGCTGTGATGGTCACATTGTCCCAGGGGGTGACACAGCCCAGGGGACATCAGCCCTTGTCCTGAACCCACCCCCAGCCCCTCCAAGCTGCAGATCCCATCCAGCACAGGTGGCTCTGCTCCTTGAGGTGTCCCCCAGCCCTGCAGGACCCCTGGGAGCTCCAGGTCCCCCCCTTCCATCCCCTCCTGGTCCCTGGCCTGTCCCAGTGATCCCCGTGTGTCGCACACCTGACCCCAGCCCTTCCTCCCTGGGGCTCCCCAGGCTCCCCAGCCCAGTTTGGGGTCCCCAGGTCCCCATTTTGAAGCCAAAGCTGTGATTCCCTGGCCCACAGCCACTGCTCCCTCTGCAGACATCCCAAACGAGCCCCTGTGGCCCCAGCGCTGAGCATCGCCCATCTGAGGGTGATTGTCCCGAAATGCACCCCAGTTCACAGAGCACTCTTCAATAAATGCCTTCCCTGCCTCGCTGGTATTTTTATAACCTGCATCTCAAGTGCCTTTCTGGTGCATCCTGCCATGTAGAATGAAGGAACACCAGACATGGATATAACACTGCAACAGATGCTCCTACCACCCAAATGAATAATTTCAACATTAATTCAAAACTCTTTAGAGCAGTCAGGATGCCAACATGCACAGGATTATCAGCCAAGGGAAGAGGAATTTAATGTATGCAGGTAAAGGCAAATTTGTTTTTTGTTAGCACCAATGAACTGAGTTCCTATAGGTCAAATCTACAGCAGGTGTTTCTTACAAGAGGAAAGGTGGAGGTTTTATCTCCATTTTGATATCCAAAGCTAATTCCTGTAAATGCCATTAATTTTGGTGCCCTAACCAAATTAATCTCAGTTCACATTCAGCAGTCAAACCTTTTCAATCAGATGCTGGGAGCTGAAGAGGTAATCAAGTGCCACAGGTGGCTTGACTGGGGTTTGGAGCCATGGGGGATGGAGCCCTGCTGGAACCAGCCTGGTGCCTGGCAGAGGAGCTCCCTGCTGCTCCCAAAATCCCTCACCAACACTCTGGGGAGCCCAGGAGTGATCCCCTTCCAGCAGGCTGCTTCTGCCTCACCCAGCCTTCCCAGCACATTATCACACTCAGATTTCTCTGAGGCCATCTCCTTTCCATTCTCCAGATCAGATAAACAGCCCAGACAGGAATCCAGGATGTGCTGCTTCCAGAGGATGCAAATTTCCCTCTCCTCACCTCCCTTCCCCAGCCAAGTACAAAACTCTCATTAGCTGCCCATGATCCCAACACAAAGTCAGAGGAAGAATCCCTGCCCGGTGCTTCAATGGGCTCGTGTTAGATGCAGGGAGAAAGGACTCATTAACCCAAAAGGAGGGGTTTGGCTTTTATCCTGGTGTTCTGGCCGAAGGCACAGCCCTTCCACTGCCATCCCAGCTGCTTCCCCTCAATTCCAGACAAGTTTCTTCATCCCAGCAATCTGTGGAGCGACCCAAGCTGGGGGAAGAGTGCGAGGCGCAAGGACACTCCCTGCCCTTGGTGTTTGATGGAGATCAGAATTGCAAAAGTGCTTTTGGTTATTGGCTGCTGTCAATCAATGCCAGCCCCAATTATAACGACAGCAAAGGGAGCACGTGGCCACCAATAAATTTACAAGGATTGATTTTCACATACCAGCACAGCAATAATGCAGATCCCATCCAAGGAGCCCTTATTAGCCAGGCAGGCTATGCAGCAGTAAAACACAGAATTGCACTGAACAGGAATGTAATCCCCACGGACCTTCTCCTTCCCCACTACGTTTTAGTTCAACATCGATTTTTTATGTTGAACAAACACATCATGAGGCCAAAATGAGATAGGTGGATTCATCTTGAGCCTTTTTCTGCTAAAAAAAATAAAATGTCTAGGAACAAGGTGAGAGAGCCCTGTAATTACTGCTCCAGGATTCATTTCATTCATTTGCAATGCAGCTCCCTCCTGGCCTTCCTCCAGACACACCACAGCACCAGCCTGGCTTACTCCACCTCCAGTGGGGCAGCAAGTTTCAGGGCACTGGAATGAACTGGAGTTTGAGAACCTTGAGAACCTGCAGCATTTATTGCTGCTGTTACCTGCTTTTGCTCAGTATCTCTTGCCTCTCATCCTTCCCCACAGCATCACCCCAGGAAACAGCTCTTGGAACAGGGGCAGAGGGAGCTGCAGGAGGGAAAGGGCCCTGGTTTCCACCCTCAGAATCCTGGGGAAAGCTGGAACACCGCATTTGTCAGCACTGAGCTGGAGCTCTCAGGTCCTGGCAGGGCAGGGAGGATGAGCCACCTGGCTGGCTCTCAGTGACCACAAAATGCACTCAGGTCCCACGCACTGCTCAGCTCCTGCTTGGCTCTCAAACCGCCCAAACATCAGCAATTACTGAGGAGGAGGATGGGGACAGTGGAGTCCCATCCTCCCAGAACTGCAGCTCCAGCTGCTGACACCTTCCAGCACAGAATGATGGCAGTGAGGCAGGTCCTGCACATCTCCCAGCACAGAATGATGGCAGTGAGGCAGGTCCTGCACATCTCCCAGCACAGAATGATGGCAGTGAGGCAGGTCCTGCACACCTTCCAGCAATGATGGCAGTGAGGCAGGTCCTGCACACCTTCCAGCAATGATGGCAGTGAGGCAGGTCCTGCACATCTCCCAGCAATGATTGCAGTGAGGCAGGTCCTGCACACCTTCCAGCACAGAATGATTGCAGTGAGGCAGGTCCTGCACACCTCCCAGCAATGATGGCAGTGAGGCAGGTCCTGCACATCTCCCAGCAATGATGGCAGTGAGGCAGGTCCTGCACATCTCCCAGCAATGATGGCAGTGAGGCAGGTCCTGCACACCTTCCAGCAATGACAGCAGTGAGGCAGGTCCTGCACATCTCCCAGCACAGAATGATGGCAGTGAGGCAGGTCCTGCACATCTCCCAGCAATGATGGCAGTGAGGCAGGTCCTGCACATCTCCCAGCAATGATGGCAGTGAGGCAGGTCCTGCACATCTCCCAGCAATGATGGCAGTGAGGCAGGTCCTGCACATCTCCCAGCAATGATGGCAGTGAGGCAGGTCCTGCACATCTCCCAGCACAGAATGATGGCAGTGAGGCAGGTCCTGCACATCTCCCAGCAATGATGGCAGTGAGGCAGGTCCTGCACATCTTCCAGCACAGAATGATGGCAGTGAGGCAGGTCCTGCACATCTCCCAGCACAGAATGATGGCAGTGAGGCAGGTCCTGCACATCTCCCAGCAATGATGGCAGTGAGGCAGGTCCTGCACATCTCCCAGCACAGAATGATGGCAGTGAGGCAGGTCCTGCACATCTCCCAGCAATGATGGCAGTGAGGCAGGTCCTGAGGCTTTTGCCATTCTCTTTTATACTCCACAGAGTGAATTCACCAGGAAGAAGAGCAGCAGCAAGCCCCAGACAGCACCAGACATTTCTAACCTGGGTGACAAGCACTGAGCACTGGAGGACTGGAACACAACCAGTGACAAACACAGAGGGGCTGGTGGCCCTGGAGCAGCCTCCGCATCCCTGAAGGGTCACTGTGCTGGCTCTGAAACTGGGTGGGTTTCAAACCGTGTTTGCCTCATTCTGCAGCCCCAATTACTGCACATTCCAGAGCAGGCAAGGCCTTGTTGCCCTTGCTGCCCAAACCCACCCCAGCTCACCCAGCCACTGCCACGGAGCCACCAAACCAGGGCGCACTGCCAGGACGTGGCTCCTGCACATTCCCACCCCTGCCCAAGGCAGGAACGATCCCCTCCTGCCCCTCCTGCCCCAAACGGCCCCAGCAGAGCCCTCCTGCAGCCCCTGGGGTGTCTGTGGGCACTGCCAGGGCTTTTCCCCCTCTCAGGACCTGCAGAGCTGAGCCAGGCCAGGGACCCATCAGACCTCAGCAGCACAGCATCCCTCTGCAGCAGAGGGAACAGGCTTTATTTTAAGTAGAGCAATCCTTTCTTTTGTCACTGAAGTGGAGTTTTAAAATGTCTCTCTTGTAAATGTGCCAAAAATAAGAGCATAATTTATTCATTTCCTCTATGTGCATTTTGTTCCTGGTTATCTTTCCAACTCCTTGACTGCTGTGAAAAGTTAAAAAAGGGAAGAAAAGGGAAAAAAGCACCTCTAAAGGTTAAAACTTTGAGCCAATTTCAGCTTCTACATACATTAGAGCAGTGTATTTTTCATTCATTCCTCCTGGTGACATTTCAAGCTTTGTTACAAATCAATCAGCATTTCCAAAAGCATTTGGAGAAGCAGGAAACTATAGTGGCTACAAATCCTACAACATCTATTATTCTTGCTGTTTCACTCGTTTGGATGAAAAACATTTCAAAGGTTATTTTAAAAGAAGCAAAGATTTGTCTGAAGTTTCAGGACAGACAAAAGACTTCTGTGCCATGTTTCAGCAGCAGAATAAACTTTAGCAATATACACAGAATTTATTTCATCATGAATTTGGTCAAGCATTCAAAAGGATGGAGCCTGGAAGAGAGGGAAGAGATACAAATAAAGCGACTCTGTGTGATGTGGAAATACTGGGAAATAGGGAATGTAAGTCATAAAGCCATAAAAGGCAGATTTAAAGTGGAGGTTCTGGAAGCTTCCTTCAGTGTGGTATTTATTACCCAAGGCCACAGAATCATTAAGGATGAAAAAGACCTTCAGGGTCATCAAACCCAACCTTCACACCACATCTCAAAGTGCTGCAGCCACTTTCTGAGCACTCCCAGTGAGGTGGCTCCAGCCCTGCCCTGTGCAGCCATTCCAATGCTCAACCACTCATTCAGGGAAGAATTTTTTTCCTGGTACCCACCCTGAACCTCAGAACCAATTTTTGCAGTGCCCGAGGAAGGAGCAGCTCAGCTCCTGACAGCAATGCTGCCAGCCCAGCGCGGTGCCAGGGGTGTCCCTGGCCATCCAACCCAGCTGGTTTCCCTTCCCAAGGCACAGGAGCAGTGCCAGGTGTCCTGTGGGATGGGACCTCAGCTTGGAGGGCATCTCCATGGGCACTGCCTGCCCAGGGATCCATCAGGGACTCCCTGCCTCTGTTTGTGTGGGAAACTCGAGGGCATCAACCACCAGTCAGGATCAGAGAGGAAACTGTGCCTGGGAGAGGACAAGGAGGAGAAAGAAACCCTCAAACCTGCCCCCTGCCAGCCTGGAGAGCCCTTGCTGCCATCCACCCATCCTGTACCCACTTTGTACCCAGCAAGGCTGAGGCTGGGTGGGCAGAGCGAACCCAGCAGCCCTGGAGAAAAGGAAAACCCTCCCCAGATGACACAGCTCCTGGTTTTGCCCAGCCCCAGGCAAGCAGAGAGCAGCTGGAATCCCACTGTGCCCAGCCTGGCCAGCGGAGCGCGGGAGCAGGGACAGAGGTGCCACAGGATGGATCAGCTCCAGCTCACAGCCTGGCACTCCCAGTTGCCATCGTGCCAGAGGAGGAGGGAAATCCAGGCCTCAGAGTGACACTGTGCCGTGTCTGGAGCCTGGGGAGCACCAGGGATGGGGCTGAGAAGCTCCTTTTGCACGAGTGATGAGCAGCTCTTCCTCATCTCCCATTTGCTGCCGGGGGCTGTGTACACATCACAGCAGGACAGGGGCTGGGATGCCCCTCAAGCTGTTGGATTTTCCACCATCAGCCTCATTCCATGGGTATGGCAATGGGAAGATGCCAGCAGCTCACATCCCAGGCAGCAGACACAGAACTCAATGTCACAACTCACTTTATGAGTTTTTTGGCCAATCCCACAAAGCAGAAGCACATTGACAGTATTTATATCTGTACAGTATATATTCTATATTGACAGTAGTTCCATCCAACCACTGTAAGCACAGGTACCTTTGGTTAAACAATGCTGGCTTATTTCAAATCCAACACCTGCTTGTGAGCCTTCAAACACAATGCACAGAGCTCCATTATTAACCTTAGAACTTCCCAATATCTCACTGATAAACTTTCTGTAGCTTAGGGAGTTATTCTAGACAAGCATTAATACACAGACCATTGTTCTATTTGTCCTTGCTTTTCTATTTTTTATCTAATTTTTCTGCTGACCAACCTCATGGCTGCTGCTTAGCTCCAATCACAGTTCTGCTGTCTGAGCTCTGCCCTTTGCAGCTTTCCCAAACCCCTCTGATTTTATGAATTCCCACATGCTTCCCAAGCCAGGCTGGGATGGAGCTGCCCCCAGCCCCAGGTGGAGCTGGATAATGAATTTTAAAGTGACACAAGGTCACACAGCAGAACTTTGGGCTGGAAAATGCCAATTCTGGGCACTGTTGTCCAAGGGTCCCAGCCCTGTGCAGCTCCCTCAGCCACTGCCCTGGGATGGTTCTCAAACACCCACAGACAGATATTGCTGTGGAAATGCAAAAAGTTCTGCTTCCAGCATTCTGTGACCTGTCCAAATGGATGCTCTCACATCCCAGGCTGTCTTTGCCTCTTATCCAAACTCAGATCAGAAAGAAATTCCACTCTGCCCCTCATGACCCAACAGGAGGGTCTCCCTGACCCTTTTGGCTCTTTGGTCTCTGTGTAAATCACTTTAAATCAATTCTAACTCCTTTTTCCTTTGCAGAATTCATCCATGCAGTAATGAATAAGAGTAAAACTAGCCATCAAACTTTGCTCAATCACACTCTGACAAATTTAAATTAAATCCCCTTCTGCTCATACCTTTGCCTGTGATTCTTTAGGCGACAGGAGTCACTCATCTGTGACACAAGGTGTGGGCACAGCTGAAGCAGCTCCACCACCAGCAATGAGCAAAATAATAATAACTCATGGTTAGGAGGAAAGCTAGAAATTTAAAAACTCTGCACAGATGCCTCCAGCAGGTTCCTGCTTGTCTTTATGGTTTCATCAGAGCTATTTCTGTTCCAGGATGTTATATTTGTAATATTTTTTTTTATTATGTAGGAAACAGCTTATTTGATCAATTTGCCTTATTTTTCTGTTCACGAATTTAGTGGGAGGTTAATCATTTCCCTGAGTTTACTAGAAATTACCTGCCAGATATAATTGCAGTAAATAAAACTCGCTCTGGAGCTCAGGCTCGCGTGGCTCAGAACAAATGCCTGCAATTACTGCATTTGTGGAGCATGAGCTCAGCAGAGCAGGAACTCGGGGAAGGAAATTAGTCTGGGGTCTTACAAGGCACCTGAGGACTGCAAGTGCAGTTTGCTGGCAGCTGGTCAGCAAATCCCCACGGATGCTGGGTCGATGCTGCCCAGCAGTGCTGGCACTGACCTGTGCCTGCTCCCGGCACATCCCCAGCTGCTGGGAGCAGGGATGGCATCCCAGGCCTCCACAAAGTGCTCAGCAGCTGCTCAGTGCCCCTTGATCCTTCCCACACGCAGCAGAGCTCTGACATTCCCCTTGAATTCGCTCTTTTCTGTCGTAGCTTGAGCTGCCTCAGCCACGCTGCTCAATCAGTGTCCCCTCCTGCCTCTGCCACTTGCTGGGAGCTGTGGCTCACACAGACACCTCTGAAAAATGCTCAGGGTATGCTTAAATCCTGTGTGTGACCTGCAGGGAGGGCTGGGCAGGGTCAGAGCACCCCAAAATCCGAGGAAAAGCTGCATTTGTGCCTCCAGCCTTTGCTGTCCCTCAGGACCCTGAGATCAGCTCTGATGGGTGGGGGCAGGAATGGATAATGAGGAATTTTTGTTTATGAAGAAAAAGATTTCTTTGGGAAACGTGCCCCTGCATTTCTCTCAACACTGCACAGTAAAATGCACACACAAGGAAGGCAATTTCCTACAGGTCCCAGTCTGCAATTAAAAAAAAAATCCCTTTTAGTGTTATTCCTAATAAATACTGCTTTTAGATGCTGAGCAGAGTGACTGGGAAATACTCAGTGTTCTTTATTGACTTCCTAAAGCAAAAGCCTCCAAATCTATCCCCCAGCAAGAGCCATCTCTGAGGTTACAGATCCCTGCACTCCCATTGCAATAATCCCTTTCACATTAAAAAATAATGAGCTTCATCTCATTTGCAGATTCTTAAAAGCACCGAACGCTGTGGTCACTTGGCAATAGGAGCATCTCATAAATAGTAAATGAAAACAGAGCTCTCTTACCTTCCCCCAGCAGCGGGGCTGAGAGCTGGGCAGTCCCACGGGGAAGCAGGTTCCTTTCAGGAGGCTCTCACTCCAGAATGGCTGAAATTCCTGCCCAGGGAGGCTTCTTGGGGGCAAGACAGAGGATTCTGCAGGACATGGAAAATGTTTGTTTCGCTATTCCCATCTTGATAAACCTCCCTATAAATGCAATTCTTTCTCGTAGTGGAGAAGTGCCAGAGCTCCTGGTAAAACCCAAATCAGTCATTTTTATGGGGAACCTGCACAAATGCCCGTTTCACCAAAGAGGAAATTTGGGAAGCATCTACAGCTAAGCAGAACAGAGCAGCTCACTGAAATGGGTGCCTAAAGGCAGCTGCAACCAGAGAAATGAGATCTATAACACAAGGCTTTGCCAAAAAAATAGACTTCTCTGTTTTCCCCCCTCTTCCTAATATACTTGTGCACTTTCTTTTGTAATAAAACCTCCCTAGAACAGGCAGTCCCTCATTATGGATGTGTGTGTTGTGCCAAAGCTGTGGTCCAGCAGTGAGGTTACTGCAATAATGTGCTCAGGACATCAAGAATAAACCTTTTTTTTTTTTTTTAATAAATCCCTAAGTCTAAAAGGCCTTTAAAATTTAGTATATATGAAACCAATTCAATTTTATAGGAGCAGGGTGTATAGGAGCTGCTCTTGCAGCCATCTTATCATTCCTCAGCGAGGGATAATGCCCTGTTAAGTTCTAGTAAATGCTTTAAAGAGGGATGATGCCCTGTTAAGTTCTAGTAAATGCTTTAAAATACGCAAGAAACTCACAGATATTTTACCATTCTGCTGGGTTTCACCTTGGCCAGTGTTCTGGCATTCCTCATGTACAACCAGGACCACTGTTGGCTTCCTGGCACGGACTCCCAGGTCAAAAGCAGAGGGCTTGGGGTAGGATTTTGGCAGGAAGCGGGTGTGTGGGTGCTCAGTGACCCCGCTGGGGATGGTGGGCAGGCACCCCCAGGCCCAGCACACACACACAGAGGGTCCTTGGCCAGCAGCAGCTGCCCCATGCAAGCCCCAGGCAGCCGGGCCAGGGGAGGCAGCTGTGCCCAGCCACCCCACGAGCACCAACAGCACGAGGCCACAGTCCCATCCCACCCACAAAAACCATTTAAAGGTATTTTAATGACTCCCAGGGTTGGGTGATCAGCAGGCTCGGGTTGGTAATTCCAAATGTTTGGGTTCAGCTCTCAGCCCTGCCAATGGACCAGGTGCCCAGAGAAGCTGCTCCAACCCTGGCAGTGCCCAAGGCCAGGCTGGGCAGGGCTTGGAGCAGCCTGGAACAGTAGAAGGTGTCCCTGCCTTGGCAGGGGATGGAATGGGATGGGTTTTAAGGTCCCTTGTGGCATTCACATTCCCTGGAAAAGCCCCTTCACCCAGGGTTTTTCTCCTGGGAAGCCTCAGAGAAAAAGGAAAACAATAATTGTCTGATTTGCTTCTCCTGTGTTTTGCTCCTTTGGAATGTGTTTGGACATTGTTTACCCACAGGTGATTGCTTCACTGGTTTCATGTGAGTTGTTTTGACTCTTTGGCCAATTGGGGCCAAGCTGTGCCAGAACTCTGGAGAGAGTTCACAAGTTTTCATTATTATCTTTTTAGCCAGCTGTGAGTATCCTTCCTGTATTCTTTAGTATAGTTTAGTTTAGTATTCTTTAATATAATACAGTATCATAAAATAATAAATTAGCCTTCTGAGAACATGGAGTCAGATCCATCCTTCCTTCCTGCCACAGGGGTCCCTGTCAATACAATAATCCAATAATCCAATCCTCCCAACCCAAACCATTCCATGAGCCAATATCAGCCTCTGCCATGGATGGGGATGAGAGGATGCTGAAACACCACACAACCATCACTGATGGACTCTGGAGTGTCTCTATCCCTTGGAATAAAACCATAAAAACTTCAGTAAAAGCTGGAGCAGTGCAGGAGCTGGAGGGGCTGCGGGAAGCTGGGGACAGCCAGGGGCTCCAAGGGCTCCTCTGCTCCAGGGTTCAGCAGCACAGCCCTGCTCTGCAGTCATTCCTGGAACAGTATCTGCAACCAGCACATTCCCTTCGATTGACTTCTCCTCATGGAAAATATCTTCTAAGAATTCCTGCTGCTTTTACAGAATACTTGTGTTTATTTAGTAAAATAATTGGAAATCTGTTTGTTGGCTGGGTACAAAGGCATTTCCTAAGGCCCATGTTTTTAAAGTGGGATGAGAACAGCCCCAGAACCTGTCTGTCTCTCACAGTTTCTACTGTGTCAGGAGCAGCACAAAAATGAACCATTGTTTTAAATTACTGTGGCTGAAAGAACCCATATTTTTGTTGTCAAAATCTTAAATTGACTCTGCCACAACACTCCATATGTTCTGTTGCCCTAGATTAAAAGATCGGATAAATTCTAATTTCTCCAGCTGGGGTTGTGTCCCTCCAGCTGCCCTTTTGGAAGAGCTGTGCTCCAGCTCTGGCAGAGCTGCCAGGAAACCACACAGAGCATGAGCAGGGTGAGAGAGGAAGAGGTGGCTCAAAGCCTTTGTCCTCCACGGTCAATAACACGGGGAAGAGGCTGTGCTCATGCTAATTAGCTCCAATTTGCAGCCTGAGCTGTATAAATGGCAGTTCAATAACCTTGGCTGGTGAGAGGTGGTGGGAGCAGGGGGATGGGGGTGCAAGGACCAGCCTGTGCTGCCCCAGGGGCTGCCCCATGAGCAAAGCTCAGGCCCTGCTGCACTTCTGCTGCCTGGGCAGTGAAACCTCTGGCTTCCAGCAGGAGAGCCCATCAATCCAATCTCCTTCCTGAGAGAGCAGGAGAATCATAAAAGTCCCAGAATGGTTGGATTGGAAGGACCTTAAATGCCACCCAGTGCCACCCCAGCCATGGCAGGGACACCTCCCAGTGTCCAGCCTGGCCTTGGGCACTGCCAGGGATCCAGGTGTCACCGTGATCTTTTATGAAAAATCCCTTCAGCAGGATTTCTTTGCCTGGGAAGCTTCAGCTTCTCCCTGTTTTGCTCCTCTGGAATGTGATTTGGAGAATTGTTTACCCAGCATGTGAATTGTTTTTAATTAATGGCCAGTCACAGCCAGCTGTGTCAGAGTCTCTGAGTCTGTCATGGGTTTTTATTACCATTCTTGTCCAGCCTTCTGATGACTCCTTTCTCTTTCTTTAGTATAGTTTTAGTATACCATTTTCTTATAATATAATATCATAAAATAATAAATCAGCTTTCTGAGAACTTGGAGTCAATTCTCATCTCTCATCTGATGCTGGGGACTCTCCCAACAACACCTCAACATCCAGGAGCAGCCACAGCTGCTCTGGGCAACAAAGAGAAACACTTTTTGACCTTTCTGATCGAACATTTGATAACTGAAATGCTTGGGGCGCCCCTGAAGCCACCCAAGGGGCCATGAAGAGCAGTGGGTGTTGGGCTGAGGCTCTGTCCCAGCCAGGTGGGATGAGCTGGAATTGCTGTGATTCCCTTTGGGAGGAAATCTGCTGCTCATGGAAATCACCCACACACAGCTCTGCACTCACTGCTGAGTGCATCCTCAAACATTCCCTGTCCAAACAGGCGCGTGAGGAAGGGAAAATTCCTACAAAGGAGCAAGGAAAAAAATTCCTACAAAGAGGCAAGGAGAAAAATTCCTAAAAAGGAACAAGGAAAAACATTCCTATAAAGGAGCGAGGAAAAACGTTCCTACAAAGGAGCAAGGAAGAAAATTCCTACAAAGGAGCAAGGAAAAACGTTCCTACAAAGGAGCAAGGAAAAATGTTCCTACAAAGGAGCAAGGAAGAAAATTCCTACAAAGGAGCAAGGAAAAAAATTCCTACAAAGGAGCAAGGAAGAAAATTCCTACAAAGGAGCAAGGAAAAATGTTCTTACAAAGGAGCAAGGAAAAACATTCCTACAAAGGAGCAAGGAAAAACGTTCCTACAAAGGAGCAAGGAAAAACGTTCCTACAAAGGAGCAAGGAAAAACATTCCTACAAAGGAGCAAGGAAGAAAAATTCCTACAAAGGAGCAAGGAAAAAAATTCCTACAAAGGAGCAAGGAAAAACATTCTTACAAAGGAGCAAGGAAAAAATTCCTACAAAGGAGCAAGGAAGACATTCCTACAAAGGCGCAAGCTCCCTCCATGCACGGAGCACAGCGGGGTCTCGCTGTCAGCGCTGCCAGGAGCCCTCCCTGAGCTCCTCCATCCCTCCGTGCCCACCCCTGGGTGCAAAGAGCCTCCCCCAGCGCCCTGCCCAGCCCCAGAGGATGCAGCCCAGCTCATTGGATTTGTGCTGGGGCCAGGAGGAGGCTGTAATGTGGAGCTCACGGAAGCAATCATGCACCTGAACGTTTCCAGTGCCCTCGGGACGTTCTGGCTCCATCCTCCTGCCCAAGCAGGTTCTCAGGGTTTGTGCAGGGGGAAAAACAAGGCCAGGAAAATAACACAGCAAAGATGTGAGATCAGGTGTTGTACGGCTGAAGTACACAATTCAGTTTTATGGCCCTCATGTGGTACCTGCTCTTCACAGAAACAATCCTGGCCAACTTTTCTGGGGATTTTAATTATCGTGGAGAATGGTTTGGGCTGGACCTCTCAGATCATCTCATTCCAGCCCCCTGCCATTTTCCTGCAACTTATTAGAAGATTTTCCCCTCTGACTAATTAGAAGATTATTCATTGGTATCAAAACACCCCATCCAACAAGGTTGGCAATACTCAGCTGAGTATTGATAATTTATTTGTGTTTATGTAGGACACCCAGCAGTAACATTGACATTTCTAATGTGTTTGGAGCATTAGACAAACAGAGGGATTTTTGCCTGCTTAGCATTACACATTATGCATCTGTCCTACACTGTGCCAGCTTTCCCTGCTGCTGGATTTTCACAGTGGTAGGAAATAACAGGGATAAAGGGATTAAAAAGCAATGATTTTCAGTAAAGCCTTATAGGACATGTCTGCTATGATCTCAGCTTACTTGTCTTCTCTACACCACTAAAACACTCTCATAGTAGACAGATTTATGGCTTAAATGCAGACAAGTGTGTGAAATAAATATTTTGCTTATAGCTTCCACACCCTTTCAAACATTCCCTGTGATTATAATGGCTTCTGAAGTCTCTTTCCAAGGGGGTGATTTGCAGTTCAGAAGTTAAAATCAGGGCCCTCCTCTGGCCTCGGTGCCAGCTAAAGGTCATGACTGAAGTGTGGTGTTTAGCAATTCCAAATAATTGTATCCAGACTTCAAACACGCCAGGCTTTGTCACAGCTGCCACACAAGGTCAAACTGAATTTCAATTCTGTTTATCTTTGTATTAATAGAGCTACAGCTCATGTGAAATACAGTTCTCAGAGCAGTGGCTGTGCTTCCTCCCAGGGAGAAAGGCCATGGGGCTCTGGGGACTGAGAGACTCCATCCACAGCAGGCAAGGGAGGGAAATTCAAAGGCTGTGAGCCCTCATTTCACAGTGAGGAGCAGTTTCACAGCTCAGCTGGGGTGTCACAGACATCTTTTATGGAAAATCCTTTCCTTGGGATTTCTCCTCCTGAGAAGCTGAGAGGCCTCAGGAACAAAATGCAAACAATGGTTATCTGCTGCTGTGGGATGCAACAGGTGCATCTGGGATTGGGCTCATGGGGTTGTTTCTGATTAATGGCCAATCACAGCTCAGCTGGCTCGGACTCTCTGTCCGAGACAGCTGCCTTTGTTACCATTCTATTCTATTCTTAGCTGGCCTTCTGATGAGACCTTTTCTTATATTCTTTTAGTATAATTTTAATGTAACATATATCATAAAATAATAAATCATCCTTCTGAAACATGGAGTCAGATCCTCGCCTCTTCCCTCAACCCGAGATCCGTGTGAACATGGTCACACTGAGGCTGTGCCCATGTGTGGGACAGACCCAGTGGTGAACCAGCCCCTCCAGAGTGAGAAAACTCCAGGTTCCCCCTGTGGCAGCTCCCTCTGTGTCCACCCCAGCCCAGGGATGCTCCTGAGAGCTCCAGGAACTGTCACCCCCCCATACACACGGGGGACAAGCTTACAATTGAAATGATTCCGGTTAGAGCAGATTCACCACTGCACCTGCCCCACAGAGCCCTGCCCAGCCCCCAGCACACACACAATCTATTCATTAACACACACCAGTCTCCAAATCCCCGCTGTACCCGTTGACCGTGAGCACGAGATTTCTGTTGCACATCACTGATTCCTTGGGTGAAATGGATTTTCAGCAGCCTCTGATCCTTCCCCACGTGGGGGAAGGACAGAGCAGCTGCTTTACCTGCTTCACCTTCACACTGCTTTTTCCTGAGCACAAACCTTTGACCTTCGTGCTGCTCTTTGCTGAGCCCAGCCTCAGAGGCAGACAGAAGGCAGTAAAGGATGGGCTTGCTGTGTTTGGGTTTTTCAAACATGTCACTATGCAGCAAGCACACAGTCAAGATATTAAATATGTAAGTTTACATACTGCAGAGGAATTTCATTTATTTCACACCAAATCAGGAAACAATCCTCAAAGCACAATCACTGGGATGTGAAATCCAGTGTTAATGCACAGAAACACTGAGCTAAAAAGATCTTGGTTTGCCCAAGGAACACCCAATTAGGGATTTCTCTCTGCAGAGCAGATCTGTGGAGCTACAGATGTCAGCTCAATTCCTCATCAGGTCCAGGAATTCCCAAGTTAATTTCACACTAAGGTTTCAACAAACCAGACACAGGAAAAACATACTTAAAAAGAAATATACTTAAGTATACTTGAAAAGAAAATACTTACAAATACTTAAAAAGAAAAAGACTTAAATATTGAATTCTTTGGCATGGTCAAAATGCAGTGGAGAGCTAAGGGTGAGAAAAGGGGGCCAGAGCTGGTTTTTGAGCTGGGCATATGGGAAGCAGCAGCTGAGGGGGTGGGAAGAAAGAGCTCCCTGCTGCCCAGAGAAGCTCATTCACATGCTGCTCCTGAGGAATTGCAGGCCCTGAGCTGAGCCTGCCCCTGGGAGAGCTGCCCTGCCTGTGCAGCCCTCTGCCCAGGGTGGCTGGGAACAGCAGGGGCTTGACTGGAGCCAGGGCGGCGTCACTTGTGCCGTGAGGAGAGGCAGAGAAACGTTCCCATGGCTGTTCATGCATCAGCACATGACGGGACTGGGCTGGACAGGAGTTTCATGCTCCGTGTGTCACCACATTTATCTTGCAATAAACACGAATGATGTGCTCACAATGAAACTCCTCAATTGTCTTTAAGGAGCTTTGGCTTTCTAAGAAGCTTTGGGGGGTTCCTTGCAAAGTGATGAAATGAGATTAGAGTCCCTCCTAATGAAACATTCACACGACAGATCATCTGGGGAAAGATACATCAACCACAAGGAAAAGCTTCCCAATTCATAATACATGAGAGAAGTGGGATGGAATAGAGTGTGAAATGACTGCCCTGCTTTAGAAACACTGCTGGCTGTCATTTTAGCTCCTTATTGTACAATTCCCCACATAAAGCCATCCAGATGTTCCCACCTGCCTCCACGCTGTCCCTAACAGGAAGGGAGAGCCGGGGCAGGCTGGTCCACTTCTCATGGGACACACATGGAATTCCAGGGAGCCATCCGTGGGGAGGGACCTTCCAGGACACAGCCAAGCCGAAACCCCTGCCTCTGGAGCAGCCCTGCGAGTGCTGCTCCCCCCCAGACCTCGTGGGCACAGCCCCAGTGCTGCACCTGCAGTCCCTCCCAGCAGTTGTGCATGCAATTACTGCACCCCCATGCGTAACTGGGAGTGCATTATGCAAATAGCCACTTACTGAGGTAATTGGCCACTGGCTTGCACAGTTACTGTGGGGAATTTGTGCTGTGCTGGTGCCTTTCTGAATAAATCCAGCACATTCAGGCAGCTCTGACAAGCAGTGTCCACATCCAAAACCTGAGCGAGGACAAGCCTCACCGGGCTCACCTGGCTGCCAAAAAGTGTGGGCCACACTGAGAACCTGCTGGCACAACACACAAACTGCAATTCCTCCTTGTCTGTCTCACACCTCAGCAAGCCTCATCCTTCTCCTCCAAACTGTTCCAAACTGAGCCCACAGACTTACTCCCGTGTCCCAGCCCTCAGGAGCTGCTGCTGCCTGGCAGAGCAGGATTTGTACCTCTCCAGCAGCAAGTCTCTTCAATTTCCAGTGGTGCCCCTTCTACCTGTGATTCCCATTTCCACCGCTCCCCAGTCTGTGTTTCTGGGTAGATGGCACACGAGGATGCCCAGGCACAGCTCAGGGAAATGGATTATGCACACACTCAGGATGTTAAGCAGCTTAATGGCAGGATGTCTGCTCCAGGGAGAAAAGGCAGGGACGTGCGTGACAGGGCACCCAGGGCTCCATTGTTTTATTATTTAAGTTGTTTAGACCCTCTTAAAGGTTTAAAGGCCTGCTCCCCAAAATGCCAGGCACTGTACAGACCCAAGCCATGTCCAGGGCAGGAACAGCAGCAAATGTCTCACTCCTTTCACAGCACTTTGGGACAGAGATGAACCAGGAAAGCAGCTGAATGTAGAGACAATGGGGGAATAAGGGGATGAAGCCAGAGGGCACGGGAGGAGAGAAGATGAGAACAAAGAGGCAAACAGAAAGCCCACACAGTGGGAAATCTCCTGTTTTCCTGGGACCTTCTCTTTTAAGGCTGCTTGAGCAGGGATGTTTTGGAAGAATGCTCAGTTCTGCCTGATGGGGAGTAGCGGCAGAGGCTGTTCCTCAAGCAGTTGATGAAAGATGACACGAGAGGCAAATCCGCTGCTCCTGTGCTCAGTGCAAAGCCCCCTGACTGCAGGAGGTCCTGCAGCAGCTCCTCCTGAGCTGCTGGCACCTCAGAGCCTGGGGAGGACCCTGGCTAAGCCAGCAACTCGCTTGGCTCCTTCCCGCACCAAAACACTCATTTGCAGCCTGTAGGAATGAAAGATGTTTTAACTCCCATCTCAAACATTATTCTCATTCCTGGTGTTTTGATGTTGTGAAAACTGCCAGGAAATGAAGACACCAGCTTAAGGCTGTAAAATTTTAATGCTCGCTGTATTTCTCCTCCTTTTTTTTGTTTGCAGGGAGGTTTTAGGTCCATCGGGTTTATGCCTTTCAAGGATGAAGCTACTCTGCTAAGAAAGTGAAAATAAATTCCCTGCCCTGAAACAAAGCCCTGAAGCTGTTCAAAACACTGGGTTTTCCAAGAGGCACCTGCTGTTGCATTATTTCCTCATCAGGAGGAAGTGATAGATGGGGAAGGAGCATCCGGACGGATGAGAACAGCCCCTGAGAAAGGAAAAGTGTCTTTTTGGACAACATTGATGAGTTCCTTCTGAAAATTCAATTTCCTTATGTATGAAAAACGTCACTTTTACTGTTACCCAAGTGACCTTCTGGGCTCTCAGAAAAAAAATCATTGCCTCAGGAGGAAATCTGAAGCATTAACTGCAAACCGTATTTGCTACATATTTAACTTATTGTTAACTCGTATTACAGAGAGTTAAACCAATCTTTAAAATAATTTCCTGAGAAGTCACCACCTCAGGACACGCCTGGAGGAGGTGCTGAGCTCTGCCTGGCATGGGCAGCAGGGCCTTTGCACCCAGGCTGTGCTCAGCAAACGCTGCCCACGGGGTTGCAACGCTTTGTGCAGAGCAGGAGGGTGAAGAATGCCCCAATGCTTTTGGGGGTCTGCAAAAAAAGCATCCCAGAATTTCCATGACCTTAACAAAGGGCACAGGGATGAGGGAGCACAGCACCGCCCTGCCACAGGTTTCCTTTCTGTTGGTTAAGTGAATAATAAAAAAATCAGGAAATAAAGATTTTACGGTCTGAGGAAAAGCTGATTTTTGTATCAGTGCCACAGCTTTGGCCACAAGCTCCTTGCGTAGCACAGACTAAAACCATACCTGAGATCCAGCGTGAGGATTGAGCCAGGGCACCCTGGAACTCGGCCAGGGAAGTGGGTGAAGCCCAAGGGCAGGAGAAGGAAAGGTGGGGAAATGTGTCGGTCAATAATTGCACACTAAGGTAAGTGGAAATGGAGACAAGACAGAAATGGGAGAGAACAGGAAACAGAACATCTCAGAGGCTGACACAGACAGCTCTAAACCCTCAAATGTCAGGCTCAAATGACTCTTATGGTTCACTGAATCATGGAATATCCTGAGTGGGAAAGGATCCACAGGGATCGTCCAGTCCCACTCCTGGTCCTGCACAGACCCCCAACAATCCACCCTGGGCATCCCTGGGAGGTTTTCCAAAGGCTCCTGGAGCTCTGGGGCTGTGCCCATTCCCTGGGCAGTGCCAGCACCCTCTGGGGATGTGAGTCCCCATCCCCTTGGCTCGAGGTTTGCCTCTCTGCAGAGCACAGAACCCCAAATGTTTGAATCCTCACAGGCTGCATAACTTTCTCACTACACCTTCATGCCATTTTGAATGAAATTTGAAAACATTTAGAACCTGGACTCAAAGGGCAGGTGGGAAGTAGGTTACCTTACTCAGTAGGTTCATGCCCTGTCTTAGACACAGGTTGTGTATTGTGAGGGTGGCACTGCTGATGCCAGCCCCAGTGACCTGCAGAGTGTGCCAGGGACGTGTGTGCCACTGGGGGGGCTGCCAAAGACCGAGCCCAGGGATGGAACTCTCGACTCTGTTAACCCTAGAGCCTAAGGATGGAAGGGTTGTTAACCCTGAAGCTGAACAATGGAAGGTGCTGGTAACCCTCGAGCCTAAGGATGGCAGGAAGGGATGTTCCCCTGGAGCCAAAGGATGGAACGAAGGGATGCCAACCCTGGATCTGAGCAATGGGAGGGATGTTAGCCCTGGATCCAAAGGAAGGAAGGAAGGGATGCTCCCCAGGATCCAAAGAAAGGTAGGGATGCTCCCCGGGATCCAAAGGAAGGAAGGGAGGAAGAGATGCTCCCCAGGATTCAAAGCTAGGCAGGGGTGCTCCCCTGGATCCGAAGGAAGGAAGGAACCCAGGGACGCTCCCCGGGATCCGAAGGAAGCCAGGGACGCTCCCCGGGACCCGAGCGGTGCCCGCAGCAGCCCCGCGTTCGCACGGAGGCCGGGGGCGGGGTCGCTCGGGGGCGGGGCCAGGTCTCGCCCCGCCCCCGCAGCCGGTGCCGCGCGCGCAGCAGCCAATGGGAGCGCGGCCCGTCAGCTGACCCGCGGCGCCTTCCCAGGTGCGCGCCGGCGGCGCCTCAGAGCGGGCGGCACCGCGCACCGGCACCGGCAGCGCCGCGCTGGGGGCGGGCAGCAGGCACGGGGCGACCGATCCGTCCATCCATCCATCCCTTCATTCATCCACCCACCCATCCATCCATCCATCCATCTATCCACCCATCCATCCATCCATCCACCCATCGCTCCCCGCATCCCGGCATCCCGGCGCGCTGGGACCGCGGCGGCAGCAGCGGATGTGCAGCCCCGGGGGACAACCGCGGCAGCGCCCGGCCGGCGGTGAGTGCGTCCGCCGGGCTCGGGGGAGCGAGCGAGCGGAGGCTGCGGGAGCGCCGCGGGTGCGAGGGCTGCGCTCCGGGCTGCGGGGATGTGCGCGGCGGTGCAGCGATGTGCGCTGGCTGCGGCCCGGGCACCGAGCAAAGTTTGCGGTGGCGGACGCACCCCCGGTGCCCCCCGGGAGAGTCCCCGCGGGGTTTCGGTGGCTCCGCACCGCGCCGGGACCGCCCCGGGGCTGCGGCCGCCTCGCACCTCCGGGGCTGCGGGGTTCGGCTGCAGCATCGCTCTCCTCCTCCTCCTCCTCCTCCTCCCTCTCGGGTGCTCCGCTGCTCCCCGGGCCGGTTTGCGGTAAATCGGGGGTCCGGGGGGGATCGGCGGAGCCGGGAGCCGGCGGTGGGCGCGGGGCCGGCGGTGCGGCAGCGCTGCCCGCGTCCCCCATTTGCATGCGAATGGGAGCGGATCCCGGCAGATGTCCTGCCTCATCCATTCACCCGCAGGAATGCGAGGAGACAAGGAGCCTTCAGTGTGACAATGGCCCTTCAGAAAGCGGCATAAAGGCGCAGTGTGAGCGGGGCCGCGGCTTTGTGCGCTGCGGGCGGAGCGGCCGCTCGGTGCCGGGGGCTGCGGGACCGGCCTGGGCAGAGCGGCCGGGGGCTGCTCCGCCGGTCCCTGCCGCACGCACCTGCCCTTCGGGGGCTCTTTGGCAACTCTGCTGCCCGAGAGGTGCGGGAGGAGCGCGGGGCAGCGGCGGCTCCGCGCCCCGCACCGCGGGTCCCTGGCCCGGCTGTGGCGGACAAAGGGACCGGCCCCGCTGCCGCCCCTTTGTCGCCGCTGTCAAAGGGCCCTTTGAGCGCGGGGCCGGCCCCCGGTCCCTGCCGGAGGAGGGACAGCAGCGAGGCGCATTGTGCCGCCGGCTCAGCCCCGCCGGGGCCGCACAACAGATGTTCGCCTGCGATTTTCGCTCTCCCCCAAGTTATTCTCTCCCCCAGTGCTGGCTCGGGGCGCATCTCCCACCATTTCAGGCGATGGAAGGGAAAGGAGCAGAATTAAACTCAAAGTAGGCGATAATGTTGTCCAAAGGTGAGAGATCACACCCAGGGCGCTTCTGTTCTTGTCCTGGAGCTGTGCGAGAGCTCCCAAGTAACGAGTCCCTTCCACGAAAACTAGTTTGGAAACCTTTCAGTCTTTTCCTAACGCACTTGAAGGGTCCCTGTAAAAGGAACCCTGTATTTCTGGAGACCATAAACCTGTTCTGGCCAGCAGCTCAGATGAACCCACAGAGAGATCCCAGGGCTTTGAATGACCAAAGGCACATCCAGCATCAGTCCCGCTGTTGTCCAAAGGATCCGACCAAACTGAGTCCCAAAGTCTTGCAAGTCAAAGTTTAAATTAAAGACACACACTGAGAGGGACAAAGCAGTGCAGGAAGCTTCCCAGATGGAAAGTGAGGAGAGCCAGGATGGTTCTGCTGTCCCCCCGGGCCAGGGCACAGCCCCTGGTGTCCCTGTCCCCCTGCTCTGCAGCCTCCCTTGTGCCACTGCTCTGGGACAACAACTCCAGGTTAACTTCTACCTCGGCAGTTAAAAGTTATCTGCACAACATTTTATGTAGCCCATATAAAATTATCTCTCCCAGTAGGCATTTTGGACTTGATTAGACCAGTTACTGTGATGACCATAAAGCCTTTTCCATTTACCTAGAACAGACACGATAACACTACTGATCATTGCAGGAAATAGGATTTTGCATTAAGTTGGACAATTATAGAAGGATAACAACTTTCCACGTGAACTGTGAAGGACCTTTTTTTACTGCCATTAATAACGCTGAGCCCGTCCAAATTTCAGGCTGAAAAAAGAAACTTCTGTTCAGCCTGACCTCCACAGGGAACAGCCCTGGCACAGAGTGGGTGCCCCTGGATCCCTGGCAGTGCCCAAGGCCAGGCTGGACACTGGGGCTGGAGCACCTGGGACAGTGGGAGGTGTCCCTGCCATGGCTGGGGTGGCACTGGATGATTTCGAGGTCCCTCCCAACCCAGACCAGTGTGTGATTCCATGGCTCTCGGTGTGTATTTGGTTGCAGCTCGAATGGGATCATTTCAAGGAGCAGTGGTTAAGCTCCCATCACCATCGCTCATTCCTGATCGGTGCCCGAGCCCGGC
This sequence comes from Emberiza elegans, assembly GCA_024865655.1. Taxonomy (NCBI): domain Eukaryota; kingdom Metazoa; phylum Chordata; class Aves; order Passeriformes; family Fringillidae; genus Emberiza; species Emberiza elegans. The sequence goes on along the minus strand of JALJVW010000260.1, from coordinate 1,653,919 downwards.
TGGCTGCCGCGGGCGGAGGAGGGGATGCTGCAGCCTTTGTTTCACCCCGGTACAGTAGCGTGGCACTGCAGAAGGCAGGGAAAACTTTTCCTCATCGGCGTGCTGGATTCCTGCTGCAGCCGGCTGCTGCCTGGCTGCTGCTGCTGCTGCCAAGGAGGGCGGCACAGCCCTGCTCCGCGGCTCTTCTGTAGGGACATTCAAACACCTTGGATGAATCATAGCAGCGGCCAAGTATTGCTGCCACTGCAGCCCGCAGAGCTTAATATTCACTGGAAAGGGGATTTGTTTGCATTATTGGGGCTGCAGATTTCTCCTTCTTGTTGTTAGGGGTGATAGAGACTCATCCACATTTAAGAAATATTTTTAAAATCTTTTTTAGTTTCTCTTATGAATCTTTTGAAGCTCTTATTTCTGTTAATCTTGACAATGAGTAAAAATGGGGACTTTGTTCCCAAAGCTCTGAGCCACGTTATTTCTGTCTCTTTTTGAGCTGCTCCTCCCCCAGGTGAGTGACTTGCCTGGTCCCATGTCTGGCTTTGTGTCAGGCTCAAGCATCAGGAAAAAAAACCCCAAACAAACAAAACCTAAGGAGAAGAGTTAAGTGATGTTTATAGAACAGCTCTGCTTGAACAGTATTTATTTTAGTTGATTTTCCAACCACCAAAGTAGCAAGATGCTGCAAATATTTACAGAGCAGCCAAAATTCTCCAAAATAAAAATCCCTCTGTCTTCCTGTGCACTTTATCGCCACGGAGGTGCCTGTTCTTTGAAGCCCTGATTAATATAGATGAGTTGTAATTTTCTGACCAAGCCATCCTAGTTCACATATATTATTCCATTGGCAGACATGTGGTCCCCACAGCTGTCCCCTCATTTGTGTATGAAATGGAAACACTGGTGGCATTTGTAGGTTACCATAGCTACACGAACAATACACGTGTGAGGCTTCATCCTGCCAAGCTCCAGATTTTTTCCTGGCAGACATTTTGTAGACACAGAACTGAAGAAAATCTATGTAAAGTTTTTGGAAGGACACAAATGCAGCCCTCCTTCTCTGTGTTTGTGTAAGGCTCAGGGACAGTGAGCCTGAGTTTCAGCCCCACCAGGGCTGATTCCTGCAGCCCCTTCCAGCCTGGAAAGCCATGATGCTCCCAGGAACCCAGAATCCCAGGTTGTGCTCCAGAGCAGTTAAATCATTAACAGAGTCAGGCCTTAAACACATCTTTTCCAAAAAATCATTTGTGAGTTCTACACAAAAGGGACTTTGGAGCTGGGGTGGGTTTTCTGCTGACTCTGTTAGGAGGGTTGGCAGTGCCTGCAGGGCTCCTGGGAGAGGGGAGAGGTGGGAAGCAGCCAGAGCCCCATGCCAGAGCAGAAATCCAAGGAAACCCACTGTAAATATTCCCATCTCTGTTTTGTCTCTGCAATTAATGTGCGAAGAAAGATGGGCAAGAGCAAAGAAAATCAAAGAGCTGGCTTAGGAACCGGCTTTGTTGGTTTGTAATTAATTATTAAATAATGATGTTTCTCTAAGATTTGGAGGGCCTAAGTTCTGCATGGGGACCTCACGGACCACTCTGATAGGAAACAGTCCCTGCAGATGTGCTTGAGTTCCTCAGACTTCACCAGTCTCGTTCTTTTCCTGCAGCTGAGTAATTAAGTTCTTCACTAATGGACTCTGTAAGGTCAGAGCTGAACACACCTCCATTGGAGGGCTGAGAGCTGAAAGTTCTTCTGAACCCCACTCTCTTATCCTTTGCTGCTTCAAACTCTGCAACTTTATTCAAATTTTGTTTTGCTCTTTAGATGTCGTCTTACATATGGCACTGAAGAAAAATACTGGATTGGCCTATTTTGGATTGGCCTAATTCTCCCCCTGGTGAAGGCAGGACAAGTCTGGTATCAGTGAGACAGGAATTAGTCTCTGCTCTTAACTTCCCCTGTAAAATATTTTTATAACTTCACCTTCTGTGTCGTAAGACCTTAATTTGGTGTTACAAGGCAGTGTTTCCTTGGCATTCCGTCTGGCTGAATTATTAAAGGAACAGGAGCTGGTTTTTACCTGGAGCACAGTTTCTGAAGATGGAGTGTTTGCAGTGGAGTATTGCCTTTTTCTTCCCTTTTTAACTAACAGAACAACAAGGCAGAGCAAGTTTAAGTAACAGGCCTGAAATATTGAACAGGCTGCTGTAGTGAGAATGCACTGAAGTTATAAAAGTGCCAGGAGAAACAGCTTTTCCCTTATTTTATTGGGTACAGCAGCCTTACTACATAATTTTCTCTCCTGAGGCGCTGCCCTTTACTCCTCAGTGGTCACACAGGGCAGTATTTCCCTGAACAAATCCCAAACCAAAGCAGCTGAACACGGAGGCAAACCTAACTTGGGGGTTTCAGTTAGAGATTTCAGAGGTTGTCAGTCAGCATCTCATTTCCAGGTATCTAATTTAACTAACTCTGGTGATTCCGGCCGTTTGGGCATCTGTCAGCTTGGATTAGAGCGGGAGAACCGAGGGCTTTTGGAAGCCAAGCCCCCCTGGAGGTGCCTGGCAGGGTTTGGCTGGCTGGTGGCTCTGCTCTGGGGAAATGCAGCCCCAGGCTGCTCCTGGGGGAGAGCTGCTGGAAGGGAGCAGAGCCCAGGCACAATCACACAGGATCACAGAATCACACAGGATCACAGAATAATGGGGCTGGAAGAGACCTCCAACATCATCCAGTCCAACCTGTGCCCTCACACCTCAACCACACTATAGCACCAAGGGCCATATCCATAAACACATCCAGAGATGGTGATTCCACCACCTCCCTGGGAAGAGCATTCCAGTGCTTTATTATTCTTTCAGTGAAAAATTTCTTCTGATATCCAGCCTGTGCCTTCCCTGCCATAGCTGGAGACTGTGTCCTGTGGTTCTGTCACAGACCGACCCCACCTGGCTGCAGCCTCCCTCCAGGAAGGTGTAGAGAGCAGTGAGGGCACCCCTGAGCCTCCTCTTCTCCAGGCTGAGCACCCCCAGCTCCCTCAGGGGTTCCTCACAGGGTTTGTGCTCCCAGCCCCTCACCAGCCTCGTTGCCTCCTCTGGATGTGCCCCAGCATCTCAACATCCTTCCCAAACTGAGGGGCCAGAGCTGGGCACAGCGCTCCAGGTGTGGTCAAAGGCAGGTGTTGGGCTGGGGGTCTCTTCCCTCCAGAGGCACCCAGAGCCCATTCCCAGCATGGTGCTGGGAGCCAGCGCTGTCCCAGAGCAGCCCAGCATCCCAGGGCACTCCAGAGGGGATCCCAAAGGACTCCTGGCTCTGGAGGGGCACATCCCACCCCTGCGGTCAGCTGGGAGCCACTGGCTTCACCCCAGGGCGTTGGTTTGGGATGAGCAGGGGCTGTCAAGGCAGCTGTGGGATGTTGGAGCGGCACAGCTGAGCCTGGGACAGGGAAGGGGCAGGGATGGGTCTGCTCCTGGATTGGGATGGATTGGGGGTCACCTGCCACAAACTCACGCATTTCAGCACCACACACCTTACCAGGGGGGCTGAGACCCAAACCAGGTTCCTCCATGCTCAACAAACACTTTTCCAAGTGAAAGAAGCTCTGCCTGTGGCGATGGTAACCCAGAGCTCCAGCCCTGCCACTGGAGAGTTTCACCTGAGAGCTTCCTCATTTTATCCTGCTCCAAAGAGAGCGCTCCTGCCTGGAGAAGCTGGTTTAGTTCATGGGAGACATTCCCTGGCTTCCTCCTCCACCCTGCAGTCTGACACAACACATCCAAAGGAACTTCTACAAAACACCTCAGAGTTATTCAAAGAGAATCCCTGAGCTTGTCCAAAGTTTGGTAGAATAACATTTTACCTTGTTTTAATAAAATATCAATCAAAGCTTGGATTGTCTTTTCGTAATTTGAAAATGTTTATCATTTATATAATGAATCTTTCATTTTCTGTTATTTCATGCATCATATCATTTATATGATTAAGCAAGTCCAAAACTATCTAATAAATTCACACCTTGCTAATGTGCTGCATACAATTACTGAGATGCAGATGAGCTACTGATTGGCCTTGTTAAATTTTTAAATTACAAATGATCCATCATTCTAACAGAAATAGAGTAAATATTGATAGTTCCAGAGAGCCACCAGTGACTTGTAAATGCATTGAAAAATAAATTATCTTAGCCATAGGTGAACAAGCCACTGCAAAGATGAAGTTTTTTAATTGCTGCTTGAACACAGGTCTTTAAAATGGGTTCATTGTAGTAAAAGGCACCAAGTAAAACCAGGTCAGTGGTTTTTTTTCTCAGTTCATTGACAAATCTGTTTTCCTTTCTCTTTCTGCCCCCTTTAAGTGCAACAAATCTGGTTTATACCAATTAAAAATTATCATGCCCAAATGAATCACTGTAATTAGGTAAAGATTTTATCTATAAAGCACTGATAACTTAAAATTCTGAGAGGAAAAATCTTCCTTTCTGCAACAGGCAGAAATTGTAATACCTCTGTGTTTTGTAAGAACTGATGAAAGAACCAATCCATGGAAAACCTGGGACCAGGTCTCAAAGCAAGCCTGTTTACTGCATGGAGCAAAGCATCAGCATTCAGGTGATAGTTGAGATCAGGAGGAATGGTTAAATCCCTGCCCTGATCACTTGGCAGTGGTTCTGGAATGAAACAGGGATGGGGAACACGCATTCCATGTAGCAGAAGTGCAGAAAGACTCGTGGAAAAGCGGGGGGTCATGGCATGCAGCAGTGGAACTGGAGAGAGGGAAGAGAAGAGAGCCTTTCCTCAGGTCAGCAAAGCCTTGCTTCAGAGCAGTTCCAAACCCAAATCTGTGGCCACTTAATGGAATTAGTTCTGTCCCTTCCCAGCTTGGTTGAGTTCCAGATCTTTGTCTTGGTGCTAACAGCCTTTCTATTACATCTCAGCACCTCCCATGCTAAATCCATTTATTTTGTTAGTGCCATGCTCACAATCTTTCCTATCAGATCTTCCCATATCAGCCAACTCAATATATGGGTCTATTAGCATTTAAATATATATAGCTCAGAAACAGAGAATTGGATTTTGTAAGCATAAAACTCAGAAAAAAATCAATAAAAGTCTGTTTTATTCTAAGGGCTGAAGTCTGTGTCAGCACACTACATGTACAAACTGTGTAGATATAGATCTAGGCTAATAGTAAAATACAGTTTAATACTTAATCACTAATAATTGAAATGCTAACACATATTACAGCCACAGGAAACAGAATTATCAAAACAGAGTGTAACAAGTACCAGAAAAAGAACTTTTTTCCTTGATTGAAGAATTGAAGATAAGCAATTGAAGCTCCATGCACATGTAATTTTTAATAACAAGCCTCATGCATTCCCTACAGCCAGCACCATTGTGTTGATTTATAAATACCTCCAGAGCTCCTGACTCATTCTGGTTGGGATTTATCAGGCACTGTTTGCAGCACAGGGTTTTTTTGGCATCCTCTGTGGTAGTAACAACCACGTACACACCGGGGTCTTTCCCAACTGTGGGGGATCCTGAGTGACTCACAGAACTGGAGTTTGATCTGGAACTGTGTAGGAAGCAAAATAATCACGCTGCCAGGAGCCAGTCAGCAAAAAGGGAGGAAAAGGATTTTCTGTTCCTTCAGGAAAATCCTCTGGAGTTCTGGCAGCCCTCTTTCTCCTGGTTAAAAATATTCCTTGTGTGCTCCTTTATTAACACTTTGCTTCCACTGGCCAAGCTCCTTGGCTCTCAGAGTGGTCAAAACACAAAAAGGGAATTCTGCTCCAAAATCCAACCCAATCTCTGCGTGCCCTTTGTCCACCTTCTTTTTTTTTTTTAGATTTTTGTTTGAATTGTGCTGATTTTGATAGATAGTTAGAAGCAGAGATTTTCTGAGCTGCTCTATATGAAATCCTTGGGAGGGAGGTACCCCTGTGGGTTACACAAAGATGCTCAGATCCTTCCCCATGGTTCTGAGATCCCAAATATGCCATGACTCAGTCCATTTCTACTCTTTAAACATGGTAGGAAGCCAAAGCAGAATTTCTCCATCCTTGGTCCCTTTCATTCATCAGCCAGCAGATACACAACATGCAAAAAGAGTTGGAAATTAGTTGTGCTCTGCTGAGGATGTGGCACCAGAACAGTGGTCACAGGTGGGATTCCTCTGCATCAAACGGAATCAAAGCTTTGCCTTCACATTGAGCCCTCTCAGCAGGACATGAAAACAAGTCCTGGACAACAGAACAGCCCATCTTATCCCAAACTCACTCATGGAGAGAAATGTAGTAAAAAGCTGGTAATCATTTGTGTTCCTAGCATAAGAATATTCCTGCTGCACAAACACATCTCACCTTTCAGGTTTCGAGGCCATGAAGTGTTTTATGAGTGTTTTTTTCCTTTCCTGAAGCAAACAGCTTCTATAATTTGACAGCCCACTGTTTGGCAAGCCCCTGTTGTTGCTGATGTTTCTAATAGGACTGGTTAATGGTAATCTGGGGAGATTTTCTATCAGTTGCCAGAAGCTGGGTTGCAATTCTCTGGTGCATTTGATGGGCCATCAATACCCAGTGGCTGCTCCCTGCAGGGGATCCAGCCCCTTGCACTCCACAGCAGTCTGTGAATGAAAACCATTTTTCCCTCTCCTGCAAATTTACTTCAGTATTTTAATGAAAAATACTGTATCAGATGCGAGTTTTAAGAATAAGCTCCAATAAATTACAAATTTCCAAGCTGTAATATGCTGCTTCTGCAGCACAGATGTTATGAATAGGATGCTCTTTGCAGTTCTTTGGTGGAGATAAGAGTAGTATTTTTCAAAAGAACTCAGATAAAGCATGCTAAGGTTGTCTCGAGATACAGCAAATCACCTTCTCACCAGAGCTTTCCCCAAAATTAAACACAGGCTTTATTTTGATGGAATGTGTGTACAGATGAGAAGAAAAGTAGGCATTATTTGCAAGGAAAAAACCTCAAAACTTTAATATTATAAATCCCTGAAGATGTGTTTTGAGGCTTTATACCATTATTACATGTCCTACGGGCCCTTGTTTCTGTATTTCCTTTTAATACCCAGCTCCCACGTTCAGATTTTTTCAAGCTCCTTCAACTGTCATCATTTTCAGCTTGATTTTTCTGTATTTTCCACTATTCAGACCTGTAAATAGCTTATTTCCTGATGACACTGGGGACTTTAAAAACCTCACTATAAAAGGCTTATTACCAAGCATTATTCCTCAATATTTTTCTAAATACACAGGATTGCACTTGTAAATTTACCTCCTGGGAAAGGAGCCCATTCCATGGCTGGAAATTAAACTCCAACTTCTCTTTCTCTAGGATGCACAAGGTCACTGATGCTCTTGACTGGGTGACTTCAGTAACCTGCTTTTAGACTGGGCTTAGTGTTGAGCTGACTGCTGGGATTTAGAGGCTGCTCCTGTTTCAGTGCCTCTCCCTCCTAAAGCCTGGTCAGAGGCTCTGGCTCAGCTGAGCACAGCACCAATCCCTGTTTTATCCACAAATCCCTGGTTTATCCATGGAAAAAAGGGGATGCACAGCTGCAGAGGCCCTGCTGAAGGGCAGAGCAGGGCAGGTTTTACCTCCAGCACACACAAAAGCCTGTGGTGGTGTTTGCAGGGGTCCCAGGATGAGGGAAGAGATGAGAATCCTGACTCCATGTTTCAGAAGGATGATTTATTATTTTATGATATATATTATATTAAAAGAAAATTGTATATTAAAACTATACTAAAAGAATAGAAGAAAATATTTTATCAGAAGGCTAGCATGTAAAGGAAAGGAATGGAATGATAAAATCTTGTGACTGACCAGAGAGTCTGAGCCAGCTGGGCTGTGATTGGCCATTAATCAGAAACAACCACATGAGCCCAATCCCAGATGCACCTGTTGCATCCCACAGCAGCAGATAGCCATTGTTTGCATTTTGTTCCTGAGGCCTCTCAGCTTCTCAGGAGGAAAAATCCTAAAGAAATTATTTTCCATGAAAGATGTCTGTGACAAAAGCCTTTCCCTAACCTTGCCCATGTGCCCTAACCAGCCTGCAGCGATGCCAGCCTGAGCTCCCTGTGCTCCAGTGGTGCTTGCAGCATCCCAGAGCTCCAGCCCAACCTCCAGCTGTGTGTCCCCTGTCCCAGGAGGCTCCCCAGAGTCACAGAATGGGTCAGGCTGGAAGGGACATCGGGTGCCTCCTCCCTGCTCCATCCCAGAGCACAGGACTGTGTCCAGAGGGGTCTGGAGCACCCCCAGGGAGGAGAGCCCAGCCCCTCTCTGGGCAGTGTGGTCAGGGAAGTTCTGCCTCACGCTCACCTGGAGCTCCTGGGCGTCAGTTCCTGCCCGTTCCTCCTGTCCCTTCGCTGAGGGACGCAGCAGAGCCCGGAGCTGCCCTGCTCCCAGTCTGGGTTCCTTGTCCCAGTTCCACCTGAGCCCTCCCAGTTCTCCTGGCTGGCGCTAACCCTGCTCCAGCTCCCTGGGCAGGGCTGTCCCCCCCAGGACGGCTTTTCCTCAGGGATGGGGATGCAGGAGCTGCGCGAGCCCTTGGCACAACAGGCAATTTTCCAGCACACAGCTCAGGTACTGAGGCTCAGCCTGGGAAACGGGAGGAATGGGGGATCAGCTTGTGCTTCTGGCTCCCAGCAACTGCAGAATAAATTGCTTGTCTTAGCCTGAGGTAATTTTTTCATGTGTCTGATCCTTCCAACTTTTACCTGGGCACACTCAGTGCAGGTGGCTCGGTGCCTGCCAAAATCTGGGCTGATGCTACTGCAATAGGAAAGAAACTCTGCAAGAATGAGCCACGTAGCTGTGCACAGGGAGGATTTGCTGTGGCAGCATCACTGTTCCAAAATGCACCCAGATATCCATGTGCAAACAAGATTGTTGCTCCTTTCAGCGAATTTTAATAGTGACCATTAATACAGTTGTCAGGGAAGTGACAACACTTTGTTTTCCTATTACCAAGCAAAAATGTGCAATATCTGTTCTTTTTAGTTGGCAGGTTAAGTGTGAACACTTTTAAAGAACAGTTTACTTTGTGCTCGTCCCTTCATATTTTCCTCTTCCTGCACTGGAGATTTAAATGTATTTTTTATCCCAGTCACCCACCCAACCTCACTCTTCAGGAGCCACCAGTAAGGCTGTGCTTGGCAGGGCACACCTCTTCCCACCCACCCTCTTTCCAAGGAGAGCTGGGATGAAGGATCTTCTACTCCCTAACCAAACACCCGCCCTATGGGCCAACCAAATCCTCAGTTTTAACCATTTTTCAGTACTTTGATGGGAAGGGAAGAGTCAGACCTCCCCATGGCAGTTCCAGGATGGGAGGCAGGAATGATGCTCCTGTTTCTGCCCTCGGGGAACAGGAGCAAGCCCATGGCCCAGGCAGCTGCTGTGGGTTTGCTGGTGACAGAAATGTGCCTTTATTTCTGCACTGGGTACTGAGCAGTGCCACGGAAAATGCATTTAATTAGCTCGGAGTGAAATAATTCCCTCCATATCTCTCACATAAAATTAGCCATTATTTCTGCTGATATCAAGTTACCAGCTGTTACAACTGCTGTTGTGGGTTGGAACAGCAGAAAATATGAATCTAACAAATGAGAGGGAAGGCAGGGAATGCTAAAAGCTTTCCTTCACACCCTCAGTGTCTGCGACACCAAACACTGCAGAGGTGTCTGGGATCGGTGCTGGGGAGCAAAGGGATGGGGTTTGGTGGCTGCTCTGCTGCCTCTGTGGCTTTGGGCAGGGCTGTGCACAGGGTTTTACACAGCACAGGGAGCTAAAACCAAAGGCCATGACTTGGCTTGTCCCTCCTGCTGCTCACAATCCACTCTTTGGTTACCCTGAAATTGCATTTCCAGCCTCATCCAAGCTGCCCTGGGCTGGGAGACACTGAGGAAAGCAATATGTGGGTTGTTTCTAAATTTGCAGTCAAAGAAAATTAAATCTGTTTGCAGTAGAAAATAGCTGCAGAAGAGAACAAGCCACTAGGAACTTGTAAAATCATATATTTACAGTGATCATAAACCCAGAACTCTGGTCAATAAACCCACAAATGCCTTCTTAGCAAGGATGAACAATAACTGTAACGTGCAAGTAAGAGGACATAAATATTCAACAAAGAAAGATCGAATTTGATTTTTTTGCAACATCTAGACACGCTCCTACATATTTTAAAAGAACCTTTGAAGTGTTTTTCAGGCAGTTTGGTTTTTAAAGCATTACATGATTCATACAGCTACATCAGGGCTAAAGCAGTAGTAAAACATCATTAGGGCCCTCAGCTTTGCAGGGCTCCAACTCCCTTCTCTTCATCCCCTGAGAAGCTGCAGGAGAAATTGCAGAGGCAGGAATTTTGGGAGCAGTGCTCCCCTCTTTGCTCCAGGGCTGGAGCAGGGACATGTCCCTGTGTGAGGGGACAGCCCATGGTGGGCACAGCAGCTCAGGGCACCTCCTGTACCTGCCCGGGCGACAGCACTGCCTGCATTATTCACTGCAAAACGCTGCCATTTGAAAATCTGCAATTAAATCAATTAAACTTCAGATGCCATCAATTTTCCTAGAATTGGCTGGCTTGGGTCAGCTACAAATGTGTGGCTGTGGAGGGAATCATCCATCAGAGTCAGCACACCCCAGCTCCTCACCACTCCACAATAACACATTACCTCCCATCACAGTGCCACTAGGATTTGTTTTTTAATACATTCTTAGTCAATTCTTCCATCAGTGGGGAGTTATTTGGGAAGGAATGTTGGTCCTACAGTTGGTTTTCCCCCCTCCAGCAGAGTCTGCTCAGCTCTCATTCAGGTTTCAGCTACCAGACAGAAAATCTGACTCAACAGGGTCAAATGAGCTCTGGGTCCCATTCCTCCTCCCCTTCCTCCAAAGCACAACCACAGAATAACAATATAGAAATAAATAATAAAATTGCTGTTGGGTGTGTTCCACCTACAGCTCTACATCATAATCTAAAATAAAGCACTATAGTTTCATTATTTAATATGATCAGGTTTAGAAGTAAGCATTGTACAAATGGGATTCCTGTCCCCACTATCCAGAGGAGTATTTTGAACCTATTTTAGAAGCTGTATTTAGTTTTATTATTTTATATAGTACTGTCTTTTGTGGGCTGTGACTTGGTTGAAACTTTGCTATGTTCTAATTGAAAAAGATGTGATTTCATCACTGAATTCTCTCTGATATGACAGAGTGCTTTGGGTTGGGAGGGACCTTAAAGCCCATCCAGTGCCACCCCTGCCACCTTCCACTCCCCCAGGTGGCTCCAAGCCCCATCCAACCTGGCCTTGGACGCTTGCAGGGATGGGGAGACCACACAGCACAACCTGATTGTTGTAGTCACAGAAAAACCCAAACCCTTTGTTTGAGACGTCTCAAATGCACTCACCAGAGTGATTTTCCAATGAAGGGTGAAGGAGAAAGATTTTACTAGGAGATTTTCCTGGAATATGTGTTCAGTGCCTCACAGCAGACCAGATGTTCTGAGGTGCCTGGACACAGCTGGGTTAATTTAAAGGCACTCTTGCATGAACAACTTCAGGCTTACACAGCAATTTGGAATTGTGGTGAACAGTTCATACCATCACAATGCAGTACAAACAGCTGAAATAAGGGCAGTACATTCATTTAATCAAATTTACTGTTATTGTTTGGTGCTGAGCTGGATTAAATCTAAGCTGTTATCTGGAACTGATTTGATTAACTGGGATAAATTTTGGCAAAGTTCATAAGCATTTAGCTTCAAGGTTCTGAAGCAGCAGCTTCCTGAGCCTTAATTCCACCCGGCCGCAGTCCCAGCCCTGGGGACAGGGATTGGGCGTTGATGCTTGTCTGAGGCCCCACTGTGCTCACCAGCACATCCTCCACCCTCAGCATTCCCAGGCCATTCAAACTCCTCCTGCTGGGTAAATCTGAAAGGTATCCATCCCAAAGTTTTATTTTTAGATAATTCTGAGAGATTTCTCATGTAAACCCCAAGAAGGAAAGAGTTCCAAAACCTACATAATTGACCTACACCAGGTTGAGATTTCTGGAAGAGATTACTATTAAAATAAGGATTGTTTTCAGATAGTTTCTTTCAAAGGTTGAGGAAACTAAATAATAGATGAACTGTATATGAGCTGAGCATAACATACACCCTAATCTGCTTTCAGGACCATCTTCAGGCACTGATGTACAGAAGAATCTAAAACACTGAGGAGCAGCTGAGAGTCTTCAGAGCATTTCTTAACTTCACTAAACTCAGAAAATCATCTTTCACCCTTCTGGATGTCCAAGCCTTTCACCTCAAACGTCAAGCTTTACGTTTTCTGCCTGATAGGGGATCACCCTCTTCCTCCGTGGGGATTTTAGGGGGCTGAGGAGCGGAACCCCCTCACTGGCCAGCATGGCAAAGGTTAGAGTTGTTTTAACTGTGTGCCAGTTGGTGCTAGAATTGTTAATGAATTCATTAACTGAGTCTTCCATACAGAGCAGTGAATGTCCACAGCTTTGTGTCTGTGAAATCAGGCCCTGGTTTACACCTCAGTCAACCTACAGGGAAGCCACCACAGTTGACTGCAACGACCTCCGGTTAACAAAAATCCCCAGCAACCTCTCCAGTGACACCCAGGTCCTCCTGTTACAGAGCAACAACATTGCAAAGACCACAGACGAACTCCAACAGCTCTTTAATTTAACAGAACTGGATTTTTCACAAAATAACTTCACAAGTATCAGAGATGTGGGGCTCTCCAACCTCACTCAGCTCACGACTTTGCACCTGGAGGAGAACCAGATCACGGAGATGACTGACTACTGCCTGCAAGACCTCTGCAATCTGCAGGAGCTCTACATAAACCACAACCAGATCAGCAGCATTTCTGCAAACGCATTCTCCGGCCTGAAAAATCTTCTGAGATTGCACCTCAACTCCAACAAATTAAAGGTTATTGACAGCCGTTGGTTTGATTCTACTCCCAACTTAGAGATTCTCATGATTGGAGAAAACCCAGTGATTGGAATACTTGATATGAATTTCAAACCACTCTCAAACTTAAGGAGTCTAGTTTTGGCAGGTATGTACCTCACAGACATTCCTGGCAACGCCTTGGTAGGCTTGGATAGTCTTGAAAGTCTTTCTTTTTATGACAACAAATTGGTAAAAGTTCCTCAGCTTGCGCTTGAGAAAGTTCCCAATTTAAAATTCCTGGATCTCAACAAAAATCCAATTCATAAAATTCAAGAAGGGGATTTTAAAAACATGCTCAGATTGAAAGAGCTTGGGATCAACAACATGGGAGAACTGGTGTCCGTCGATCGGTACGCGCTGGACAACCTGCCTGAGCTCACAAAGCTGGAGGCCACCAACAACCCAAAGCTGTCTTACATCCATCGCCTGGCGTTCCGCAACGTGCCCGCCCTGGAGAGCCTGATGCTCAACAACAATGCCTTGAATGCAGTCTACCAAAAGACAGTGGAATCCCTCCCAAACCTGCGGGAGATCAGCATCCACAGCAACCCGCTCAGGTGCGACTGCGTCATCCACTGGATCAACTCCAACAAAACCAACATCCGCTTCATGGAGCCTCTCTCCATGTTCTGTGCCATGCCCCCAGAGTACCGGGGACAGCAGGTGAAGGAAGTGCTGATCCAGGATTCAAATGAGCAATGTCTTCCAATGATCTCCCACGAGACCTTTCCCAACCACCTGAACCTGGACATCGGCATGACGGTGTTTTTAGATTGCCGGGCCATGGCAGAACCTGAGCCAGAAATCTACTGGGTCACCCCTCTGGGCAATAAGGTCACCGTGGAAAGCCTCTCTGACAAATACAAGCTGAGCAGTGAGGGCACCTTGGAAATCTCCAACATCCAGGTAGAGGACTCTGGGAGATACACCTGTGTCGCTCAGAACATAGAGGGGGCTGACACGAGGGTCGCTACCATCCGGGTGAACGGAACGCTCCTGGATGGCACCCAGGTGCTGAAGATCTACGTTAAGCAAGCTGAGTCCCACTCCATCCTGGTTTCATGGAAAGTCAACTCCAATGTCATGACGTCCAACTTAAAATGGTCATCGGCCACAATGAAGATTGACAACCCTCACATCACCTACACCGCCCGGGTCCCGGTGGATGTCCACGAATACAACCTCACGCATCTACAGCCCTCTACAGATTATGAGGTGTGTCTGACAGTGTCCAACATCCACCAGCAAACGCAGAGATCCTGTGTCAACGTCACAACCAAAAACGCGGCTTTCGCGCTGGATATTTCCGACCAGGAAACCAGCACGGCCCTGGCAGCGGTGATGGGATCCATGTTTGCCGTCATCAGCCTCGCCTCCGTCTCTGTTTATATTGCAAAAAGGTTTAAGAGGAAAAACTACCACCACTCATTGAAAAAATATATGCAAAAGACCTCTTCAATCCCCCTGAACGAGCTCTACCCTCCACTTATTAATCTCTGGGAAGGTGACAGTGAAAAAGACAAGGATGGCTCTGCAGAGACCAAGCCGACCCAAGTTGACACATCCAGAAGCTATTACATGTGGTAACTCAGAGGATATTTTGCTTCTGGTAGTAAGGAGCACAAAGACTTTTTTGCTTTATTCTGCAAAAACGACGAGTTGAAGACTTTTGTATTTTTGACTTTGCTAGTCCGTGGCAGAGCAGTGAGGACAGGTGGATATTTCAGGATTTTTTAGTATAGCGTATCGCAATGGGTTGACACAAATGGCAGCTTCTCCTAGCTTCCACTCCTATGTTTATTTTATTCTTTTTTTTTTCCATTTTTTTGGGGTTTTTTTGTTGGTTTTTTTTTTAGTTATTGCGCTAAACTTAACACTGTCCTAACTCCAGTGCTGAATGCAGAGAAGGAGGGGCTGGGCGAGCCCGCGTTCCCCGCAGCCATCGCGGGGCAGGATCGCAGCGAGCTCGCCCTCAGGTTTGGACCTGCAGTGAACCAGGTTTGTGACCCCGGGCTGAGGACTCCCCCCCGAGAAAAGGAGACCCTGAATGATGTTAGTTGACTGTACTGTAATGTTGTATCAACTGATTTGAATGTTTTTTGACTTTCAGCAATGAGTTTTCTTTTTTATTATTATTTTTGTAGTAGTTGAAGGCTTAGGTAAAGCTAACAGGCAATAGGAATAAGTACATCCAATTTTTTAATGTAACAGACTAAATGGTAATTGTTCTTATTCTTTTTATTCTATTTAGTAGACACTTTTGAAGAATTACTAGAGTTTTGTTGTGTTTAAATCACCAACACACGGTGTTTAATGAAGGCAGAGCTATAATAAATTTAGTTTTGTTCTGATGTTTTTAATTTAGAAATCACAATAATGTATTGGGTTTAGACGTCACTAGTTTGACTGGTGATCATGTTTTGACATAAAATATATCCAAAATGTTATATAAAAAATATCATGGGGTTTTTTCCTTGATGAAATGAAGTTCCAGGTTCAGGTTTTTTATGCATTTATGTTAATAGCAGTGTTTTCTCTGCACTAGAGGGAAAATATGAAAAATAATTTATTGAGAAAAATGTCTCAGCGTGGCTTTTGGACTGAGAGTCACATGCAGAATCAAAGCTGTTTGGCATAGGGTACACAGCAAGAAGAACTCACAGAGTGTGTATCAGGACATTTTCCTTTTTTGTATACTTTTCTGTTTATATTTTGAGCTAAGATAGAAATGAAGCTGACATTTAGCTGTCATTACCATCAGTTAGGACAAAAAAAACTCAGTGCTACCAAACTGAAATAAACCAGTTGAATCTTGGAATATACTTGAAAAGAAACTTATTTGGATTAATGTTCCTCCAAAAGCAGAAATTAAGATTAAAACTACCAAGCCAGTTACATTTGGTCCAATACTGAACTGTATTTTTTACAGACTTAAAAGGAATCCGTATTCTGGGTATTTTCCTGAATTGCTGTGGTAAAGGAGAGCAGCAGTGATCTGTGTGCACTGGGTACAATATAAAGGCATCATTTACAGTTGAACCTATGGGAATGTTGTGTGTTGTCTTTTCTGAATCCCTGGAAGTTCTGCACATGAGTCAAGAGCAGGGGGGCTCTGGGGAACACGGGATCACATCACACAGCACCCCTCAGCAACAAGCACAGCATTTCCTACACTTTATCACCACTTCCAATGTGCAATTTTTACTTATTTTTACGCACCAAAAAAGTTCTTGGTAAGTAAAAGTTAATTGTTCAAATCATGGATGTGCCTGGGGCTGTGTGAAGTTTTTTAACTCATTGGCTTCTCAAATATATCCAAGTCCCCTTAAAATTTACAGATAAGCTTCAAACTTCTTTTTCCTTGTCTAAAACTGAAAAGTTACCAGCATTGTTTCACTAATCAGCTGCCTTGGTACAAACACTTATCCATCCATCCATCCCTTGGACAACCTGCCCCCTTGGTCTGTGCTTCCACGTGAGGCTGAGTGAAAGTATTAATTATGCATTTCAATCAAGTATTTGTGTTGCTACACGCAAGCTTTTCTATGTTCAGGAGATCTCATGCATTTTTAATCATGTGACAATTAGATGTTGGGGTTAGGCAAGTGTCTTTTGATCATGGAGAAGAAACATGGTGAAAGCATTTCTTCATCACCTTCTCCTGGATTTGTTTTTAATGTAAATGGGGCATTCCCTCATGCTGCCTTCTCCAGAAAAGCTTCAGAGCAATAATTATCCTCTGGTCTATATTCTATTCTAACCTTAAAGCTGCAGGCACAGTGAATTAAACCAAGATCTCTTCTGCAGCAAACATTCACTCTACTTTAGCCAGAGAAAAGGACACTGAGGACAAGGCTGGCCACAGAATGTTGGCTTCCAGCTTGCATGACATCATAAAAAATTGCCTTTGGAAATAATTAATTGAGCAGGTGTCAGAAGGTGCAAAGCAAAGCCCCTTGTGCATCATCTCCTCAGCTTCCTGCAGCATTTTCCCAGGATCACACAGCTCCACCTGAACCTCCCACACAGGCACAGGTGCAGGTAAGGAACACAGGGAGAGGTGCAGGTAAGGAACACAGGGAGAGGCTCGGGGGAGAGCACAGACAGAGGTGCAGGTAAGGAACACAGGGTGAAGTTCAATAGAGAACACAGGCAGAGGTTCAGGTGGAGAACACAGAGGTTCAGGTGGGGAACACAGGGATTCAGTAGAGAACACAGGGAGAGGTTCAGGTAAGGAACACAGGCAGAGGTTCAGGTAAGGAACACAGGCTCAGGTAGAGAACACAGGGAGAGGTGCAGGTGGAGAACACAGAGGTTCAGTAGAGAACAGAGGGAGAGGTTCAGGTAAGGAACACAGGCAGAGGTTCAGGTAGAGAACACAGGCAGAGGTGCAGGTGGAGAACACAGAGGTTCAGTAGAGAACACAGCATTTGGGTGCAAGGTGTTGGTTCCTCAGGGACCACAAGCTGACCTGTGCATGGAGCTGCCCTCCAGAACAGCCATCCTTTCCTCTGCCCCCTGCTCCCATCCTTGGCTCCAGACAGCCTGGGGCTCTGTTTGCCCTCTGAGCAAGCCTGGGTTGGCCACTCTGTGCTGGTGGGCCCAGAGCTCAGCAGCTGCTCTGGGGGGTGTGTGGCCTGGTCTGTTCTCACCTGGCTGTCCTGGCAAAGCGGGCAGCTGCAGAAGCACAGCCACTGGTGAAAGTGAAGGTGACAAGGACACAGGGCCATGGGGGAGGACAGTGCCACAGTCCCCAGTGAGCTCAGCAAGCTCCAGCAGCAGCCAGCAAGAAAAGCAATGTTTAACACGTTCCTTTCCACTGGGGAATAGCAGGCCCTGTGTTCCCTCTCTTTTCTGTCATTTTCCATCTTTTTAGAGCAGTGCTGTTGGAGGACTGCAGGGGAAAATGGGCTGATAAGAGCACACGCTTGTTGGGATGTGCTGATCTGCAGGATTGCAGGGAAGCTGCTGCTGCTGCTGAGTCCTGGGGGGAGCTGCAGGTCACCAGAGAGCAGCAAAATCACCTTGTTAAGGCAGTGCATTCTGCACACACAGCCACCTGTGCTAAGTACTTCCAGCCTTTTAATCTGACCCTGCAGATTTCTGCAGAGATCCCCTGGATATTTAAAATCTTGCTAACAAAAGAATAAAAAGTGGGGAAGAGATTAATCACATGTGGCATATAATCGTAGTAAATAACCTTCAACCTTGTGCTAGCAATTCCATTGTGCTTGCAGTTTATTGTGAGCAAAAATAAAAATACTCTAATTGCCTTCAAAATGTATTTGTATCTACTCTTCACTGAGGACAAAAACCACCCCAGTTTGCTCAGAATCAGGGACTGAGACTGGCCACTTGGAAAACAGGAGGGGAAAACCACTGCTAGCTTTCATTTGGCTTCTGGTTCAGAGAGGCTGTGTAAGAGCAGACATTTCATACCCAACTAAACTTCTGCACTGTTACTTCCCCTTGGTTGCCCAATAGTAAAATATTTCAGTCCCCTGAAGAATAAATAACCCACTCAAGTGTGGGATGCAGGATTTTATCTAAACCCACTTTTCATCTCCTCATCTAAGTCACATTTTACTGGATTGAGAGGGTATTTTCATCCACAACCCAAGACTGACCCAGGACATGGTTTTGGAATGAGGGGCACAAACTCACCAATACTTTCACACATCCTCCAGCCCAGGACTGCTCCCTGGGTCACTAAAAGGTGGCCACGAAGAGAGCAGCACTTTGGGACTCTGGTTCCATGAAGGGGTGAAAATGGAAATATTTCAGGGAATCTGGGATCCAAAAAGAAGGGTATAAACTTGCCCCATTGCCCCTGACAATCTGAGACATCAGCAATAAAGAATTTGAGTTCAAATCAGGCAACTCCTTTTGCTTTGTGCTGGCAACCTTGGAAATCAGGCTGAGGGACAAACCACTGCAATGGAATTCCTGAAATCATTGGAGCAAACAAGTGAGGGCTGTTCTGGCCAGTCTCTACCACAGCTGTGCCCCTCCTTGGGCTCACCTGTGTCCACGTCCCCATCCCACAGAGCATCACATGGGTGTGCCCAGCAGGAAAAGCGCAGGAATGTGGGATGGAGCAGGGGGGAGCCCCCTCACAACCCCCAGGGCACCAGGAGTGGCTGTTGGCAAAAGCTCTGCCCGTTCTCACAGGAACCAGCCGAGCCCCAGTGCTGCGTTCCACGGGCCATGGTCTATACAAACCGCAGAGCAAAGCAGGCTCTGCTGATCCAGAGTCTCAGAGGAGCGGGGAGACCCCAGGAGGAGCATCTGCAGAGCCTCAGGCTCAGGTTTGGTCTGAGAGCAGAGCCCGCAGAGCCCGGGCTGCTCCTGCCCCTGCTCCCCCTCTGCCCAGGAGCAGCACACACACCGGGCTGGCCTGAGCCTGGCTCGGAGAGCAGAAAAGGACGGTGCAGATGTTTGAGTGCCCCGCTAGCAGCGCTCCCAAGGAGATCCTGCAATGGCAGGAGCTATTGGAGGCCGTTTGCAAGTCCCTGAACAGCAGCTTCAAACAGGTTTTGTGGGAAATGATGCTGTTAGCAGTTACTGAAGTGCTCCCTCTCCTTCCCCAGGGGGAAATTCTGCTGCCACACATCCCTCAGGACGAACGAACGCCAGACAAGTGGATTCTGCGCCTTGCACCTTCTTTCATGTCAGGGCTGATGCTGATAGTGGAGCTACAAACCTTCAAGGTTATCAACCACAATGAACTTTTCCTGAGCTGTTTATCAGAAGGGACTGGGAGAGTTATGCTCCAGCTTTCAGCTCTATTTTAATGGAATCTGGACACCTCATTTCCTTTTGGCCCAGTTGGAAAATCCCATCTTGAAAGAGTTCTCAGTTAGTTTGCTTTCCCCAGTGATTCATTCTCCTCCATGTAATTGTATGAATTGAACTTACACAGGGGCCCTGATCCTTATCTTCCCAAAGTCAATAAGGGCTGCACTACTGCTATGGGTACCAGCTCATTTCACAGCCTTCTTCAGCTGCCTCTGAGTTTATTTAGGACACTGCCTTGAGAGACAGATCAGGAAAAAGGCAGCAAAAGAACGGACCAAAAGAGATGTCACAAACCATGTACAAGGGCATGCTCTTTCTTTCTTTCTAGGCCTTTCCTGTTTATTTCTCCCATTTTCATATTTTTAACCAAACTTCATTTATTTTATTTTCCTGGGATGAAAATTTCTAATCTGTCAGATCCATCATCTGTATCAACCCCTGCCAAATTTCTGATCTGTCGAAATCTCTGCTGCCCTTTGGCTACCAAGCAGGAACAAAAAGCCACCAAGTAAAAACAAAATCCAAACATCCCCTATAACCCACTCATGCCTATAGCCTACTTTTCAAATGTGGTTACACTAAAAATTCATTCTCTGAGCAAAGAAATTCTACACAGAGCTCTGCCCTTCCTCCCTCTGCTGAGGTGAGAAGGATGGCTCATGTTTCTATCCAAGATGCACAGCAGCACAAACGCTGCAGTGACCCCAGCATAAAGAACAGCACCTGGGCCAATACAGGCAAGGAGCTCTCCCCTGGCACACTGAAAACAGGGCAGCGTCCCAGTCTCTCACTGGGTTCTCCCTCACATTTATCCAGTCAGCAAACACAAGTCGAATAGCACAAGCTCAAATGATCAGCACAGATAAAAGATAAAACAGATACTGCGACTATTCTGCCTGCAGCAAATAATTTAAAAGGCATTTAATAATTCAAACCATATGCAAAACAAGATACTGTAGTATTTAATATCAAGTTTTCTTATCTCTATAGGGAAGTCAGCATAGAAAGCATCAGTGCTGGGTGGCAGAAGCCACTGGATAAATGGAATTAAAGGGTTAATAATATTTCAGGTCTTTTCATACAAAGAGCCCAAATATTCTCCAACATTTTTAAGCCAAAGGTTCCTTCTGCTGCATGTTCCTTGGCCTTGTGAAGCTCCTGAAGCCCAAACGTTTACAAGTCTCTCAGCACCAGGTTCTTCAGCCGCGAGTCCCTCTGGAAAGCACCTCCATCCCTCCTCTGAAGGGACAGCACCTTCCAGATCCCATCTCAAAGCCAAGAGCTGCTTCACTTTCTTATCCCTCAACCTTCTGAGTGGGGAGAAGCAGTTTACAGCTAAAATCATTAATCTTAATACTTCCCCAATAGTCTGTGTGATTGTTCTAACCTCTGCCATGAGTGAAAGCAAAGCTGTCAAGGAATGAAAGGGCGAATAAATCCTCCCCAATTCATCCTGCAGATGAAGTCTGGAAAACCTCCAGCCTCTCAATCAGCACATGCATGCTCCTGATTCACTCCAGCTCCTCGGAGCTAAACAGAATTCTTATTTCATTTGAGGAGGTGAGTGACGGATGGCTGGGGCAGGAGCAGGGTCAGCAACCATCCCAAGTCCTGCCCGTGAGCATTTGTTGGAATGATGGCTCCTCTCCCTTCCTTTTTGGAACAGACTCCCAAAAAACCTCAGTGGGGATGAAAGACAGGAGTCAAACTGCTGGTAGGGAAAAGCTGCGTCTCAGGAAAAGCCAGGGCCAATTTCCAGGTTGATAGACCTTGAAAAGATCACAGCATTTGAGAGAGGCTGCTGCAGAGTGCTGGGGATGCCAGGAACGTGAAGCAGCTCCAGTCACAGTGGTTTGTGTTTAATGCCCAGAAGTGATAAATCTCCTTTGTAATTTGGATGTTCCTAAGCCTACCCGCTGCTCAGACTTTTATTAATTCAGAATTCACCGTGATGAACTCCTGGTGGAGAGGGCTGCACACCTGGCTGTGCAGAATCCCAAAGTGTTCGCTATGAATTAACCAAACACCCACCAAAATCTAAATTCCTGCTGATTGCAGTCCTCCTGTGACAGCTCCTGCCCTAACATGGCTCCTTGTTAGAACCAGCAATTCTGCAATTAGCTCCTTACTCAAACACAATTTGCGCTGTGACAAAGGACAATCTTGCTCAAATAAAGATTTCAGTGTTTGACTTGCAAGTTGTACATGTCACAGAAACATGGCTGGGTGACTGATGAGATTCTTGCTGCTTCACTTGTAATTCTACCCAGGAAAATGGTGTCCTTCTGTGGAAAATAGCAATAAATCACATATACATATTCCTGTCATGTGAGGCAGGTGGAAAAGTGCTCTCAGTACAATAATTCTGCTTTGACTTTGCATATATTTCTCTCTCTCCTCTCTTTCAGTGCCATTTACACTATGACAGAAGTCAAATAAAAAACTGAGGAAGTTGGGACCATGGAAAATCATCAGCTGGAAGGGATCCACGAGGATCATCCAGGGCAGCCCCCAGCCCTGCCCAGACCCCCCAAATCCCACCTGGGCACCCCTGGGAGGGTTTTCCAAAGGCTCCTGGAGCCCTGGCAGCCCTGGGGAGCCTGGGCAGTGCCCAGCACCCTCTGGGATGAATCTCCAATCTAACAAAAAGAATTAAATTCTGTATATGGAGTTGCCATTTAAAAAACAGCTAGCATGTGTAAATACCATCAAGCTTCAGCGCCCCAGGTATGAAATGACTTTTTATGAAAAAAAAAAATCCATTACAATTACACAGAAAAATAGGGAATAGAAATGAGCCAACACTGGAAGTGGGACACATGGACAGGATCTCACTGGAGTGAAAACCCCATCAGTCATTAACAGCTCCTGGGGACAAGGAGCAGTAAACCCCTGGCTGCAGTGAGAAAGCTTCATTACACCACTACAAGACATTTAACTACACAGAAATGGAAAATATTTACATCCCCCTAAATATCTAAGTATAAAAACCCTAGAGATAAATAAAAAAATGTAGAAAAATTCCTGCTGGAACCGGTACTGGGTGTGCCACGCTTCCACACCAGGACAAGCACTGCTCTGGAAACAGCTGAAATTGGGATTTATACACAAGAACTGCCTGCAAGACCTTTCAGCTGCCTGAGGTGTGACACCAGGGCATTGTGAGTGATGGATCCGTGAGGAACACGTCCCTGGCAGGTGTGCAGTCTGCTGGCATTGCGGGATCTCTGCAGGCAGGCAGGAGCCCCGGCACTGCCCGCTCCCGCAGTGCCAGCGTGGGGCAGGGGCAGCCTGGGCTGAGCTCTGTGAGCTGCCCCAGCTGTGGTGCCGCAGCCACATCCTGCACAAATCAGCGCCTGCTGAGCAAATGCCACTCTGGGGACACAGACAGAGCGTTCCCAGGGGCTGGGGGAATGCAGAGCACCCACACTGCCCGGCACGACATTCCATGGGATCACAGCAGGGCTTTTTGGGCTCTGTGGAGCTTGAGGAACACCCAGCTCCAGCCCCCTGCCCCTGGAAGGTTCCTCTTGCACCTGTCCAAAACCTGCAGGCAAAGCCAAGTGTTGTACCCAGAGTGCTGGAGCAGATCCACTGGGATCTCCTCTGCTCCCAGTTCCTCAGCACCCCTCTCCTGGCAGCACCTTCTTCATTTCCCACTGACAACAGAAAAATCATTCTGCTTTGGGCTGATAAAATATCAATGGTACAAGGAATAGATTGAAAGCTATCAGAGGGAAACAACTCCTGATCAGAAACTGCAACCCCAGCAGAGGGGAACGAGGAGCCTGGGCTGGGGCTGGATGGGCTGTGAGGAACCTCCCAACCCAAACCACTCTGGAATTCCATGTCTCACCTGAACACAGCTGGGAGAAAGGGGCTGACTGTTCAATACAAGCGCAGTGACAGCCAGGACTGTCCTCACTGCCCCATGTCCATGTGCCCACATAGAGTGGGGCTTGCTGTGATCTCTCTTGAGCCTCTCCAGGCCCCAACTTTTTTAAAACTTTCATCTTTTAAATTCTATTTTTGATAAAATGCAATGCTGCTGTTCAGATGTAACAGATATAAAACACACACTTTCATTCTGCATGCAAGCTAGGCTGTGACAGGCACTAACACCCAGAATTAGTATGCAGCTAGGAGCACATTTAAATTTATCCCAAATTGATATGGAATCCTCTGACAAATGTCTGTCAGGAGGCAGACAGGACCCAGATTCCATGTGCTTTGGCATATTGCCTTTCTACAGGTTTTAGGTCACTTCAAGACAGAAATGGTCATTATCTTTTCAACATAAAATGATCTAAAAGTTTCTAGGTGGTTCCAGTGTGTCCAATTATCCATGCCCTGGCATCCTCTCCTGGGAAGAGTGTCAGTGAACAAGGATCTGTCATTAGCACCATCACTGCACCAGAACAGTCACTGTCAGGAGCAGCTCAACAAAACACTTGATGCTCTTTCATGGTGAACCACCTCCATCTTCTGTACCAATTAGATAACAAGTACAAAAGAAGTGAGGCATTAATTAGCAAAATGCAGGTGCTGCGTGCCCCGTGCAGGAGGGGAGAGCTGGGGAGGAAAGCAAACACCACTCGCTGTAAAAGCTCTGGGGGAGCATTTTCACCCTTTCTCTCTTTTCCCGTGGCACTGGGGTCAGCCCAGCTGGCAGCAGGCTGTCATTGCTGCTCCACAGAAGGGGAGATAAAAGCTTTGTGTGTGCCATGGAGAAAGCAGGAGCACACAGGGCACGCACGCTCAGGCGATGTGCGCAGCTCCGGGTGCAGCAGCAAGGCAGCGCCAAGGTCCCAGGGCTTTGTGACAAACAGAAGCCCCAGAGGTGTGCACACAGAGCTCAGAGCCGGTCACCCCATGGAGGGGAGGCACTGCTGGGCACAGGGGACAGCCCCAGCCCGCTCTGAGCTCCGGCTGCCTCTGCTCCCAGCACCCCACAGACAGCCCTGCAACAAACCCTGGCAAGGGTGGGATGGAGGGACCTTAAATCCCACCCAGTGCCACCCCTGCCACGGCAGGGACACCTGCCTGTCACCCTGATTTCTTTAAGTTTTTCTGAGCCTTCTGGTGTTTATGTTCTTGTAATGAACTTTCTCACGCACTTTCTGTAAATAACTCATTGTTTTGCATTCTTTTATGGAGGAGGAGAAATTTGATGGACTGTTGGTTTGCTCAGTGTCATTGGAGAGGTGGCACTGTCACCCTCCAATGCACTGTCACTTTTAGAAATCTATAAATGCTGGACTCAGAAATTAAAAATTCTCTTTTTTTGCCTCGAGAGAGCTGTGTGTCCATGTTGTGTTATTCCATGTCCTATAGAGGCACGTCCTGCTGTCCCAGGCTGCTCCAAGCCCTGTCCGGGCAACCTTTGTATGACCCTATTTTTATATAAAACTCTGGTAAAATCACACCTGGCTGTGTCTGTAGCTGCCCTGGGTGCAGGGTTCAGATTTTTGGGATATTTTTTGGATATTCTTGGCTGAATGAGAGCCAGGCCAAGGGAATTGCTCTAATTAGCAGAGGCTCCATTGTTCTCCACTCTTTACATCCTCTGACTTTTCAGCTCTTCCCCTCATTGGGAGCAACCATCCTATAAAGGGATTTGTTTTGAGCAGTAATTGGGAATAAAAGTGACTAGCATGGATTGGGATCATCTGGGAAATTTACCTTCCAGCTGAGTAACTGTGCAGTTTCTGGATGCCTGAGAGACTCCCTTGCTGCCTCTAAAGGTTATTGTGCATTTAATGAGTCTTTGTAGGTTTAAGGTAAGTGAAAATAAAAAAAAATTTACAGATTTCATAACAGAGCAGCAAGACTTAGCCCAAGATTTGCTGATTTATGGGACAGGATTCTGGAACCTCTGGGAGTTCTAAAGAGATGATCCAAGTGTTATGGGAGTAGGATAATCCATGAATTCTGTATTTTAAGGTCCTTATTTTAATTAAGGTTAATCAATTGTAATAATTTTAATGCAATTTAAATATTTTTAAATATTTAAATTTTGTTGTCTTGGGGCTAGAACCTTTTCAAGCCCCATTTTAAAAGGGATGGCGATAAATCTTCAAAAAAAAAGAGGATTTTTGTACTTTTTTTTAAAATGGTAAATACAACAGCAAAACCTACCAGGATTTCAGTATTTCACCCCCTCCTTTCTTCCCCATCTGCAGCAGAGTTATTCTGTACATTGCTCTTCATGAAACCAAAGGATTTATGGATATTATTTCCATAGTCCAGTGAAGCAATAATCCCCACAGAAAAACAGTGCAAATCTCATCGTTTGCTGGCCTCAATTTTTCCAGACATTTTAAATTCAGGAATAATATTGCAGAAATCATCCAGATCTATCCCTGCAGAAGAGATCAGCTGCATAAGAAAAACAGCCCTTTACAACTGAGGGCTTAATCTATATATTCAAAATCACACAATATTACATTTTCATTATTTCAGTGTACAGCTTCACTCCTGTAGCAGATTCCTGCAACATTTACCATCCAAATTAATAATAAATTCTGACTATTCATCAATGCAGCCAAACTGAGACATGCTATTTCTTACAGCCCATATTTTCTGAAAAAAAAAAACTTACTCCTAAATATTATTCTTTTGAATAATTAGTTCATTGACATTCTCATGCTAAAGAAAACATCATTAGTAATTTATAGAAGTTGCATGGAGAGTAATAAGAGTTGAAAACCCCAGTGTGAGATAAATGGAGCCCACGGGTCCCTGAGAAGGCAGCTCTAATGATATGGGCAAGAATTCTCCTTCGGCCAGGCTGAGAGAGCCCTGCCCCATGTCAGAGCAGCCTTGGCTCAGGTGTTTGATCCTGCAGCCCTGGATGAAAGCTCTGCTTTGGCTCTGGAGAGATGCTGGAACCCAGAATAAAACATCCCCAGATGACAGATCCTTCCAGCCCCCACTGTGAACAAGGGCTGACGTTTCCTCTCTCCTCCAGCCTCCAAACCCTTCTGCATTCCAGATCTCTCCCCATTATCTCACACCTCAGAGACACAACCTTGCACCACCGTGCTGTCATTGACTTCATCTGTTTGCTTTCATCACTCCATTTGCACATCCTTATCGTATTACGATGATTCCTCACGGAGCTGTGCAGCCAGGAAAAGTGAGAGTTCAGGAGCACACGTGGAAAATGGCTCTGCAATGACACTGCCAGGCCTGTGAGGAGGGGCTGGGGGAGCTGGGAGGGGGCTCAGCCTGGGGAAAAGGGGCTCAGGGGGGACCCTGTGGCTCTGCAGAGCTCCTGGCAGGAGGGGACTGTGCTGCAGGGGTCCCAGCACCAGGGAGGAGAGGAGAATCCTGACTCTGTGTTTCAGAAGGCTGATTTATTATTTTATTACCTATATCATATTAAAAGAAAATTACACACTAAAACTATACTAGAAGAAGAGAAGAAAGGATTTCATCAGAAGGAATATAAAGGAATGGAATGATAATAAAATCTTGTGACTGATCAGAGAGTGAGACACAGCTGGGCTGTGATTGGCCATTAATTACAAACATCCACATGAGCCCAATCCCAGCTGCACCTGTTGCATCCCACAGCAGCAGATAACCATTGTTTGCATTTCATTTCTGAGGCCTCTCAGCTTCTCAGGAGGAAAAAACCCTAAGGAAAAGATTTTCCATAAAATACATCTGTGACAGGGGACAGCCAGGGCTGTGCTCCCAGGGAACAGGGACAGGAGGAGAGGGAACGGCCTCAGGCTGGGCTGGGGAGGCTCAGGCTGGACAGCAGCAGGAATTTCCCCATGGAAAGGGCGCTCAGGGATTGGAACTGCCCAGGGAGCTCTGGAGTGCCCATCCCTGCAGGTGTCACCTGGAGGTGGCACTCAGAGCCCTGGGCTGGGCACAAGGTGGGCATGGGCACAGCTGGCACTGGGAGGGCTCTGCCAGCCTGAATAATTCTGTGGTTTTATTTTATGATTCCCAGGAAGTGAGTGGGCACCAATGAGTGCTGATCCAGCTCTCAGTGCCAGGGACATCCCTGGGGTGTGCTGCCATGGGAGTTGTGGCACAATTTGGGTATTTTTTATAACAGATTTATCACCTTTCCTTTAGCTTGTGATCTTACGGGATCAGGTCTTTGAGACATCTGTTTTCAGATCAAATGAGATCAAGGGAGAATTATGCTCAAATCAGGTGCCTTCCAGTGATTAAAGGCCTAAAGGAAACAGAGACAGAACTTGGTGTTCACTCACTGACTCGTGGAGTTTGGGCCTCAGCAAAGCAGGCCATGGGAAGTGAAGGCAAAGCTTCATTAAACAAGCGTCTTCCTAATGAAGGAGCAACAGCCTTCTGTTTGTCCAGTGGATCCTTAATAAAACAGCAGATTGGAAATCTGCTGAAAACACTCGAAATTCCCACAGGGAATTCTTGCTAGCCTGAACAGTTCTATAAATAATTCAGCATAATTGACAAGAATCCCGTTAAAAATCAGTGAAGTCATCTCAGACTTTTAGTTGGAATTTAAAGCAAAAATTTCACCCGAGCTGATGTGGTCGATACCAAAGTCACTCCCGATGCACAGCAAGCACAGCACAAAAGAGAGAGGCAGATGCAAACGAGCAGCTGGTGCCGGGGCTCAGCGGAGTGTGAAAGGAAGCAGCTCAGTGTTCACCAGGCTGGGCTCTGCTCTCAGTTTCTGCCTTGCTGCTGCCCCCAAATGAGCTCCAGAGACGGCTCCAAGTCAATCGCCAGACCAGGTACAGCCTTCCCAGCAAAGCACACGGCAGCTCCCCTGACTCTGCTGCTCTTAATGAAGCTCCCAGCTCCGGGAACATCTGGCCACGCTCGCAATGAAAGCCCAGGGAAGGCTCTGTGCAAATTTAATCCTCCTCATTACTACGGGCAACGCAGCGCCTTCGTTTTTGTGTTTGACTGCAGAGCTTGGTCGTGATTGTTTAATCTTTTTATTTTTACTTGAAAGAAGCAGATGAATCTAACCCTGGAAAATAAACAGCCCTTGATGCCCAGCATCCCTGAGCTCACAACCAGCTCGGTGTCCTTGGGGGAACAGAGCAGCTAATGACTCCCCACTCCTAGGGTGCAAAGCACTTAATTAACAAACCCAATGTTTTTCCAGAAGCTCTTTCTTTGTTCAAGTTAATGGTGCACAATATTGCCAGGCAGAGCTGCACACCAGCCCCTGGACAGGCCCTGCTCTGAATTCCCTGCTGCTCCCTTCCCATCTCAGCACAGCAACCAATTCCACCGGTAAATGCATCCCTTCCATCTTTTAGCTCTTGGCTGCTCTTCCATCAAACCATTCCTCTGCTGCGTGGAACAGCAGCATTTTTATATTTTAATAACCTTGCATATTTTATAATAAGAGTTACTAATGTATTTTATAATACTCAATGTATTTACACACACAGAAAATGAACCAGGAAATACCACCCATGTTTTCATTATAACAATGTGAGACCCACCTCACACCTCTGCTCTATCTGTTTAAGGTGCTTTGTTTGATGATGCAGAAATACATTTAACACAGCCAGTTCCTACCTCTCTAGCCAGTGAAATCCTGTGGCACACATGAATCATTACAATGGAAAATTCAGAGAAAGTTAATTAAAGGTCATTGGTTTTTCCTCTTTACCCCCCTCCCTTTTTTAAAATAATTTGAAGGACCTCCACTGTCTACCAGCATGGGGGGAAATAAGACAATTTTGTTAAAGCTGACGGAATTAGCAAGAGATAAGTAAAGGTCAAATGTCAGGATGAGGACTGGAAGCTTAATCTTCCTCCACTACACAGCAGAGCAGCCAAAAGAAGGGAAAAAAGGTATAGTTAATCAAAAAGGAGACAAAAGAAATTTGCATAAAATATATTCCTGCAAATTAAAAGAGATGGAGATCTTGATCAAAGACTGAATAAATCTCAATTAACTGGAAGGCTTACAGAGATCAGACTATTTTGCAATGGGTTAAACCAATGGAATGAAGCAAAACCAGTTGATCTGGAAAGAGCCAAGGTGTGCCTGTGGATGAGGAGGGAGAAGAGAACCGGAGCTGGGCTGGGCTCCTGTGCTGCAGGAAGGGAAGCGCAGCCCAAAGCAGCAGGAAATCATCAAACAGCATCCCAGCCTGGGCTGCGTTAGGAGGACCCTAAAACTCATCTTGTTCCAGCCTTGCCATGGGCAGGGACACCTTCCACCATCCCAGGCTGCTCCAAACCCTGTCCAGCCTGGAATTTAATTCATCATCATCCTCATAAAAGAGCAGCTGAAACAGGCTGGTCACACAGTTATTGGAATAGCATCTTTCACATGGAGCAATCTGCAAATATTTTAGATTTTAACAAGTTACAGCTAATTTCAAGTGTAAAGAAATCATGGAAGAATCTGAAATATAAAGCAAGAGAGTTATTTCTCTTCATAAGATTCTATGTGAAATACATTTAATGAAGCTGAGAAATAGAAGGTTACTCCAGATCAGAGAACAACTCTTGAATGAGCAGACAGAAAACATTAGAAGAAAAGGATGGAACAATGTGCCATTTCCAAATAAACACAAGTGGAATCCAAGTTCTACTATTGCCTTTCCTTTGGGGCAATAGAAATGGGTTCTGGAGGAGCCGAGCAGGCTCAGCATTGTACCGGCTGCTTTCATCTCCCAGATTTCATCACGTGCATTTTAATATTTTCATAATTTCAGTATTATCTGCATGAGCAGCCACTCTTCCTGGCATTGGTGCTCCCTGGGGGCACCTGGAATGATTTCCCATCCACAAAGAGATGAACACTTGTTGTCTGTGCAGCAGCTCAGGCCAGCTGATGGGATCTGCCTGGGACTTCTCCCATGGCTCCACTCAATTGGACTGTTAAATAACTATTAACTACTAACTATTTAGTTATTGATTAGTTACAAAATGTCAGGGGCTGAAGGCCAAATCAGAGCACCTACAGCAAAAATATCCTGACAGAGCTTAGTAAGGAAAGACCCAATGGATTCCCTCATATTTCCACAGGGCTACAGTGGAGAGCTTCTCAAAGTTCATTAGGAATGATTAGAAACAAATATGGACAAAATTTAATGGGTGATTATAAACTGACTAAAAACATTTTCAGTTCCAGTGTTTCCATTCCATCAATGCACCTTTTTTGTACTGGTGCAGAGCACCAGTAAGATATGGCAATATCCTACCAATCCATATTTTTATACCAAATAAGTCATTGAAATGCATAAATTACACTAAAAATAGACAAAGGAATTCCTGTGTCAATTTGTATTTTATATTCCTCCAAAAGGATGAGGAATTTCCAGCACAGAAAAGTGCTAGAATCCCAGGACAGATGTCTGTCCTCTCTGTTTCACACCACCTTAAATTGTATTTTATTTGGATACCATATGCTTCAACCTCTCTGTCTGCCACCTTCAGATTTCCCTTTCTGAGCTGCAGAAAATAATATGCTAAACAGCAACAAAAGTACTGGTAAAACCCTAGCAGAATTCACTCCCTGGAGCAGGGGATGTGGATTAAAGGCACACCTGAAAGAGCCTTCATTTTACAGGCTATAAACCAACCCCTTCCCTCACAGGGGGAACACATCAAGCCTCATTACACTGATGTCCTTCAAAGCAAGAAAAGGTCTAAATGCAGCCTGAAAAACACACACTCACTACTGATCCTTGGATTTTTGTGCTGCCAAACAGAGCTGGGAAACTTTATCATGGAAAACTTCAGCATCTGGGAATTCATCATGCCAAGGAGAGAATAGGCTGGGTTTGTCCAAAGCACGAGGTTCCAAAACAGAAGGAAACACTTTGGCTTTGTTCCACAATTAGAGTAATAATATTTTGGACAATTTGGATTGGGACAATATGAGATAATAAAAACAAAGAGGACAGTCCTGGTACCTTTTCTGGGTAAAATAAGCCCAAAAAAGGACCCACGTTAACAGAGGATTAACCCTTAAAAGTCATAGCTTGTTGCATATTCCTACACCTCATCCATGACGCATAAATTCCATTCAAACACAGGATTCTGTCTGGTCAGTGTCAGCTTCTTCCTCTGAATCCTGACAGCATCTTCATGGTTGAGCAAGGTGGGAAGAAGTTCATTCCTTCTAATAATTCTTTTTCTCTGAAGGATTTAGGTGTCCTGTGGCTGCTATCTGGTGCAAGTACCTCATTCCTTTCTTAAAAAAAAGAATCCCACATACATAGTTCCTATTTTAACTACAAAGCTGACATTTGAACTACAAAACTACATTTACCATCCTATTAAAACGTTAATGCAGCACTACTAATCAATACAACAAAAGACATACAGTAAATATATGTGACACAACAGGCTGAGCTCAGCCCAGGCACCACAGAGGAAGGGGATCCCTCTCCCATCCTCCCAGGACACTCCTGGGGTTTGTAGGGAATCCTGAGCCCCTCTGCACTGACACTTTTCATCTGTAAAAACAGAGAAAAGCTCAGCCTCCTGAGCTGTCTGCAATGTGTCATGCCCACAGTAATCCCCTGCATTTTCTCAAGAGCCTGGGATATGAATAACTTCTCCTTCATATTCCCTGCAAATGAGAAAGACTCTCTTTTTAAATTATTCATGACATTATTATTATTAAAAGTCAAAGCGCCATTTAATGAAATAACATTTTAAAGTCTGATTGCACTAAAGCCAGAATGCCACGGTTTGTAAAACATCAGTGTCCTTTAGCCTGTGCTGAATTACAAGAGAAATGAATCTGAAATCACACTTGTAGCTCAAGAGAAAACTCTTCTCCAATACACAAATCAATACATGATTTAATTGTGTTTTATTGCTGCTTTTGCCTCAGTCTGGGGTCAGAAAAGAGCCTGAGAACATCCTATCTGCTATTTTCCCAATTGTATTCCCCCAATGTGCACCTGTGGTTTAATTCAAGCCCTCTCCAGCTGCAGGGCACCAGGGAGAGGGGAATGAGAGCCAGCTCAGTGCTCCCCTCTGGGCTGCAGCTCATGGAAAGGAGAACATCCTCTAAGATTGGCTTCTGAAGGTGCCAAGGAAACCAGGACAGGAAGGGCAGAGCTGAAACCTTCACTGAGCACACGTGTCTGTGCCATTGAGGTGGCTCTGCTTCCAAGCCATGGTGGTCCCCAAGCCCAGCACTAACCAGGGCTCTGGAGCAGCTCAGGTGTCACTCTGCTCTTCTAAGTGCTTCTAAGCCTTCTGATGTTTACATTTTCATAATGGAGTTTCTCACACACTTTTCATGTAAATAATGACTGTTCTGCATTCCTTTCTGGAGGAGGACAGAATTGATGGACTGTTGGTTTGACCAGTGTGGCTGGAGAGGGGGCAATTCCATCCTCCAATGCATGGTCACTTTTGAAAGTCTATAGATATTGGAGTTTGGAAATAAACTGCCCTCTTCTTACCTTGGACATCTCAGCTGTGCATGTAGTTCATTCTGTGTCCTGTTGTGACACTCAGGAGAACAAGGACATGGAGCTCCTGAGCAGGCCAGGGGAGCTCCTGAAGCTCAGGAGAACAAGGGCATGGAGCTCCTGAAGCTCAGGAGAACAAGGACATGGGCAGGGCAGGGATGCTGAAGCTCAGAGAACAGGGACATGGAGCCCTGAGCAGGGCAGGGATGCTCCTGAAGCTGGCATTGAGAAAGACTCTCTTTTAAATTATTCATGACATTATTATTATTAAAAGTCAAAGCGCCATTTAATGAAATAACATTTTAAAGTCTGATTGCACTAAAGCCAGAATGCCACGGTTTGTAAAACATCAGTGTCCTTTAGCCTGTGCTGAATTACAAGAGAAATGAATCTGAAATCACACTTGTAGCTCAAGAGAAAACTCTTCCAATACACAAATCAATACATGATTTAATTGTGTTTATTGCTGCTTTTGCCTCAGTCTGGGGTAAGAAAAGAGCCTGAGAACATCCTATCTGCTATTTTCCCAATTGTATTCCCCCAATGTGCACCTGTGGTTAAATTCAAGCCCTCTCCAGCTGCAGGGCACCAGGGAGAGGGGAATGAGAGCCAGCTCAGTGCTCCCCTCTGGGCTGCAGTCATGGAAAGGAGAACATCCTCTAAGATTGGCTTCTGAAGGTGCCAAGGAAACCAGGACAGGAAGGGCAGAGCTGAAACCTTCACTGAGCACACGTGTCTGTGCCATTGAGGTGGCTCTGCTTCCAAGCCATGGTGGTCCCCAAGCCCAGCACTAACCAGGCCTCTGGAGCAGCTCAGGTGTCACTCTGCTCTTCTAAGTGCTTCTAAGCCTTCTGATGTTTACATTTTCATAATGGAGTTTCTCATGCACTTCTCATGTAAATGATTGCTCTGCATTCCTTCCTGGAGGAGGACAGAATTGATGGACTGTTGGTTTGACCAGTGTGGCTGGAGAGGGGGCAATTCCATCCTCCAATGCATGGTCACTTTTGAAAGTCTATAGATATTGGAGTTTGGAAATAAACTGCCCTCTTCTTACCTTGGGCATCTCAGCTTGTGCATGCAGTTCATTTTGTGTCCTATAGTGACACTCAGGAGAACAAGGACATGGAGCTCCTGAGCAGGGCAGGGGAGATGCTGAAGCTCAGAACAAGGACATGGAGCTCCTGAGCAGGGCAGGGGAGATGCTGAAGCTCAGAACAGGGACATGGAGCTCCTGAGCAGGGCAGGGGAGCTCCTGAAGCTCAGGAGAACAAGGACATGGAGCTCCTGAGCAGGGCAGGGGATATGCTGAAGCTCAGAACAAGGACATGGAGCTCCTGAGCAGGGCAGGGGAGATGCTGAAGGGTCTGGAGCTCCTTCATGCCCAGGAAAAGCTGAGGGAGCTGGGGCTGCTCAGCCTGGAGAGGAGCCCTGGGTGTCCCTTGTGCAGGGACCCACCCTGGGATTTTGTGATTATTTTAATAATCACAAAAACCAGACTCAACTATTTCATCACTACTAGACTAATAATAGTGTTTTCCTCTTTAGATCTTCCTTGCTCAATGTTCTTTGAGTTTGATCAAGCTTTGTTTCAAGGTTCAGCAATCATTTTTCTCAGGGACCAGGAACAGACCCAAACGCCCCATCCTGGCTGATGTCCAGAGCTTTGTGCACTGATCCCAGGGAATGAACCCTCTCACAGTATCTATGCACCCTTTCCATCCCAGAGATTTTTCTAACAGTGGAAGAATTCCTGAAAATTCCTAGGTGTGAGATAGAAATCCAGATTCATGTTCTGCCCAGCTAATCCTTGTCTTCTACCCTGCCTTTTTAGCCTCTAAAATCAGCACAGAGCTGATGGCTCTGTTTTGACTCATACTCCGGAAAAAAACAATAGTTCAATTAAAATCAGTGAGAATTAGAGTCCCAAATCCAACTGAATTCCTGATTTTTACTCTCCACAGGTCTCTAAGGAGATGCACAATTTTTAGAGTATTTACTTGAAGTTTTTTTTAAAAGATGAAATGGATTTTTATCTTGGAGGATGGAAATGTACTTTAAAGCTTGACTGAAGGAAATAACAGAAAACCATGTTTTAGCTCGAGGCTATACATTTATCCAGCCATCTTTTCCCCAAATCTTGTAGGCACAAAGCTGCAAACAGACCCTCTCCTTACCACATCCATCAGATTTAATGTCTCCCAAGGAAAATCTGTCCAGGATGCACTCAGCCCCTCCTCCTGGGTCTGGAAAAACAACCATCCACTGATTTATTCCTACTTTCCACTGCTAGTGATGCAACCCATTGCAGACATCTATTTTCAGGATGCATAAAGAGAAAGACACTAGAAATTAGGTAATGATCTCAGAAGATCCCAAAGACAGGAAAACAAGGGCACCTGCAGAAGAATTGTGTGGTGAGATAAATCTACCCAGGAGTGTTTGTTATTCCTTAGTAAACAGAGAGCTGGAAGCAAAATTACTGCTTTGTGCAAATAGCAGAGGGTTTGTTTAGTGAGCTCAAAGCAAAACAGACCAATGTGGGTTTCTGTGGAAGTTCACCTGGGTCCTTGGTGAATCCCACACCCTTCACTGCTCAGCCAGGAGAGCAGGAGCTCCTGACAATGCAAACCCCATCTCCTTTTCAGAACTGCAGATCCATCCCCAAAGCACAAAAATTGCATTCTGCTCTTCCTTTTCTCGTTTAATGGCCATTAAAAAAAAAACTGCATTTCAAAAAGCGTTTTCCTCCATTATGCACTAAGAAAGCCACTACTTAAGGATCAGTTCTATAGCTGGAATTGATAAATAGGATGAAGAACAATTGCTGTAGTCAAGGCATTGCTACAGAATGAGGAGTTGGATTTAGCAAAGCCCCAGATTTTTCCAGAGCAACTCCCCATTCTGGGCATCCAAGGAATCCTGTTCTGACCCACGTGGACTCACAAGCACAGACCCTGCCCTCAGCACTGCCCTCTGACAGGCTCAGTGCTGCACAGCTGCACCAAATGAAACCCACCACGGGCTCCTGGCACCCACTGCAAAGGCAGCAAAGGAGCAGAGAGAGCTCAGAGCTGCCTTCTGAGTTTGGGGTTTCCTCCTGCTGGCACCTGCCTTGCTCCAATTACCTCCCAATCCCTCATTTTCTGAGGAAATCTGGAGCTAGAATCCCACTTTGCACCTTCTTCTGCGCTCATCAACCACTGCAGATAAATCAAATTATCCCCTTTTCCTGGCACTATGACAAGCCAAATCCATCTGGAACCTAATTATTGTTCCAATGCCCATTGTTCCTACATAAATCACCTAGAACTACAATACAAAAAGAATAATCTATGGTACTGCTAGTACTTGCCTTGCTCCATTTTCAACTATCTTGGTGAGTAAGTCAAGGGTGTGATAAATCTCCACAGTGATCCTCCTGAATTTATAACCCAGCTGGATCAATAGACTGGCTCTGACATGCATCCCTGGAGGGATTCTGAACACGATGGCTGGGATGAGAGGAGGAGCACAGTGACACCCAAAATTAGGGTTCCCTGTATCCAGCCCCCCCAAACAAACCTCCCACCCTCCCTGTCCTTGTGGTGACCCCAGAGAAGTTCCTGCTGGGCGCTGGGTGCCCTCCCAGGGCTCCTGGCACCCCCCTGCACGGAGCAGGGGATAAATGGAACCCTTCTAGCACAGCACTGCCAGGCTGATGACAAATTCCAGAGTGGGAAGCATTAGGAGAGACCCACAGAGCTGGAGCAGCAGAGGAGAGGGACAGCAAAGCACAGGGTGGAGAAAGAGATGGAATGAGAGAAGCACATCCAGGGAGCTCTGAGCATCCATCAGGGAGCACCACCCACCCCTCCTGTTATCATCTCCTGTCCATCACCCCTCTGTCACAGACATCTTTTCATGAAAAATCCTTTCCTTAGGGTTTTTCCTCCTGAGAAGCTGAGAGGCCTCAGGAACAAAATGCAAACAATGGTTATCTGCTGCTGTGGGATGCAACAGGTGCATCTGGGATTGGGGCTCATGGGGTTGTTTCTAATTAATGGCCAATCACAGTCAGCTGGCTCAGACACAGAGTCCAAGACAGAGCCTTTGTTATCATTCTTTGCTATTCTATTCTTAGCTTAGCTAGCCTTCTAAGGAAACCTTTTCTTTTATTCTTTTAATATAGTTTTAATGTAATATATATCATAAAATAATAAATCAAGCCTTCTGAAACATGGAATCAGACCCTCGTGTCTCCCTCAACATAAGATCCCTGTGAGCACCATCACACCCATCCCTCCTGTTACCATCTCCTGTCCATCACCCATCCCTCCTGCTATCAGCAGCACTGAGAGGAACACCAGCACAGCACAGTGTTCCTGCAGAGCCTCACACCCCAGCCCTGGAGCCTCCTCGGGCCCTTCCTGAGGCAAAGCCCAGCTCTGGGACAGCCCCACCTCACACCAAGCTGGGAGCTCCCAGGGAAAGCATCCTCCCCTCCTGCTGCCTTCTTTCAGGGCAGCCCAGGCACCGCCTGCACCTGCAGAGCCACAAACCAAGCACAGCAGACACCCAGCCAGGCTGTTCCATGTGTGGAAATTCATGCTGGAGCTCGCTGATCCCACCCCAAAGATCACAGCCCCTGTATGGAAACTCGTTCTGGAGCTCACTGATCCCATCCCAAAGATCACAGCCCCCTGTGAGGACATTCATCCAGGACTCACTGATCCCATCCCAAAGACCACAGCCTCCTACTCCCCTGTGTAGAAATTCATTCAGGACTCACTGATCCCACCCCAAAGGTCACAGCCCCCAGCTCTCTTAGCCCCATAACTGAAGAGAAAATGAAGTGACACAGAGGCACCAAACTGTGCTTGGGGGGTTTGAATGTCTCAAACCGGACACTCCTCCACGCAGAGCAGTGCAGAAAAGGCTGATTTCCAGTGAACAGAAGGTTTCACTCCACAGACATGAAGGGTGTGTTAATAGTTTGTTACTGAGCTCCTCAGTTGTGGTTACAATCTGCTGCCATATTAATCTCACCCCATAATTAGCTGCCTGGGGAAAACCTGTTATTATTCAGTGGAGCCAGGTGAATGGAAAAACAGCTCCAGAGGTCTGAACCTCATGATTTATTTCCCTTTCAAAACAGAAAGGTGAAGCAAGGCATATCCCTTGCTCCATTATACACACTGCTGGACAATTCTGCTGTGCACTTGGCAAGGGGCAGAAGGGAAAGATGAACAAAAATAGTCCTGCAGAAAATCAAAACTACTTATTTCTGATACAAGAGAACAGCAGGAAAACCCTGCACTTAGAGATCTCCACCAGAAAGCTCTAAAGAGGCTACAAGGTACTCTACAATATTTATGAGTGCAAGATATATACTATAGATTAATTCATAAATTCTCCATACATAATTTATAGTCTATTTACAGAGTAAAACAGTCATCACACAGCAACCACCACAAATGCATTCACTTAAACTTAAGGGCATCTGTAATGCCAGCTCAGAAATCAGAGCCCATAATAAACCAGTCACAGGCATTGAAAAGCTGACTAAAATGCCCAGGAAGAGAAAGGAAATGCACTTTAAAGGCAGCTGATGTGCTATAAATATTTAATGCTCTATAAAATCTTTCATTTAGTTATATTTATATAGTATTTAATACATTGCTCCAGTTCAGAGTGAGAAATGAGTCTTAACTCGAGTTTTAGAGAGAACTTAGTTTTTCTTGCCTACAGTTTAACCTCACACTAAAAGCCACCAATTGTGGCTCAATGAATTGGTACTAAAGCAGCATAATTCCTTCATTTCCTCCAAAATCCTTCCTGAACAGAACTATTTTCTCTATTTAACAATGCAAAGCAATTGTGCCTTCACAGAATCACAGAATCCCAGAATGGTTGGGGCTGGGAGGGACCCTAAATCCCACCCAGTGCCAGCCCCAGTCACAACAGGGACACCTTCCCACTGTCCCAGGTGCTCCCAGCCCCAGTGTCCAGCCTGGCCTTGGGCACTGCCAGGGATCCAGGGGCAGCCCCAGCTGCTCTGGGCACCTGTGCCAGGGCTGCCCACCCTGCCAGGGAACAATTCCTCATTCCCAATACCCCATCTATCCCTGCTCTCTTTCAGGGCAGTATCAAGGGCAATAAATGGGGTAACTAACTGCACACAGATTATGCTTTTGGGTAAAAAATAAGACCCTCAGGAAGTTACACACCCAGATGTGTTTGCCACTTGGAAATAAAAGCAGATTTTGCTGCTCCTAGAAGCTCACTGTGACTGCTGCAGTTCTCACACTCTGGAGGGAGACAGAATTCCCCAGCTCAAGGCATCACTGCTGCAGAGCAATTAAAACAATCAGCCCTTGAAGTTACACTTCATTCCACTGTCTTCCCATAAATTAGCCGTGAGATCACAGCCTTTAAATGCTATTCTATCTATTTATTTACTGAACATATTCTAAATTTCCATCACAGGAACAGGGACCATCTCTTAAAGAATGTGCAGGATGAGCTCCCTCCTTCCACAGTTAGTTTAAAAAAGGTAGAAGGACGGTGTTAGGAGACAGCTTGCTCCACATCAGGGAAAAAAAGCAGGTTAAAAAGCAGTGGTGTTACCCTGAACCACAAGGCCCAAGATGCACTTTCTGGGTTTGCAGTTGAATTTCTGCAGTAGAATGTGCTGCCTGCCGTGGCCCCAAGCCAGCAGATCCCACTCCTTGACTGAGCACTCTCCTCTTCTGGATGACACTTTTTGTTCTTCAAATGTCTCCATGGTGTTCCTCTGCCTCCACATAAAGATTTTTAATTGCTGTTTAATATTAATGCAGTTTTCAGAATCAGTGAAAAAGCTGGGTTTTAATTTTTTTTTTTTTTTTAAGTCCACATCAGCTTCAAAGTTGCAGCTATAAATAGGAGTGCTGGAGACAGACATAGCCAGGAGCTACGGCAGGGTGCAGTTTATGCTCCGCACAAGCCTGTAAATTACTGAACATCTGAGATGGCCCAATTTCAGCAGAGGCTCCTCAGCAAGGTGTCCTGACCCCACAAACCCTGGAGGGCTCCTGGCTGTGCTGAGGGCCCTGGCACCTCCTGGGTGAGCTCCATCCCTGGGAGGTTGTGCTGAGGAGTTACAGGGAACGGAGAGGCTAAAACTCATTTAACTCCTCGGGGCTTCAATCACCTCACCTGTCACCTCGGCCACGTTTGATAGCAGATCAACTGCTTGTGTTTAATACAGGATTTGTTGGGATAATAAATCTTCCAGCCAGGCATTTCCCTTTGTCCTGGTGATGTTTTAATTGACTTCTGAGGACAAAGCTGATTTTATGTATTTCAGCTTTAATTGCTGCTCGCTTTCCTGGATTTCTTTCACACAATCACATTAAGCATTGGGTTATTTAAGGAGATTAGTGACTCTCACCATTGAGAACCACACTCCCAGTTACAATGGAAACAGGCTCAGTGGTAGAAATTGAGCAAGAACTTTGAAACTCACTTTGAACAAGTTCCCTGAGTCTGTTTCACACAGCTCCATAGAAGGGAGCCCAAGGATTATGTGAAGGAGTAAATCTGACACTGCTTAATGTCTCCAAAGGACTCGCCTCCACCTCCAAAATCTGTAATTATGTGTGATTTGCATTAATCCTTAGAAAGAAATAGAAATCCCTACACGAAACAGAAAAAGCAGATTAGGAGCAATATTCTGTTGACAGTCCCTCAAATGATTTGTGTCAATTAAGATAATTCCTGTGCTCTCATGAAACCACCTCTCACTCCATCACTTCACAAGAGGGGGACACTACCCCAGAGCCACACAATTCCAAAGGAACAGCCTGATTTGAAGTCTATCCAGTGAACAGTGTGTTACATTCAATGCTGCTTCAAAAAGGCAAAGCTATCAAGCAGCAGCAGAAGAAAAGCCATTTTTCATGGGAGCCATCAAAGTGCAGGTGTGGGGTCACCAATGTTGTGGTGTTGTGAGGGTCCCCAGGATGAGGTGAGAGGTGAATCTGACTCCAAATTTCTTAGAAGGCTGATATATTATATATATAATAAATATAATATATATACATTATATATTCTATATAAAATAAAATATATGTATTATATAATATGTATCATCTATATTATATATATATACATATATATATATTATATTAAAAGAAAATTATCTACTAAAACTATACTAAAGAAAGAGGAAGGAGACATCAGAAAGCCAGACAAGAATGAATAATAAAAACCCATGACAGACTCAGTCTGACACAGCTGGCTGTGATTGGCCATTAAATTTAAACAGTTCACATGGAACCCATCAAAGATGCACCTGTTGGCCAGCAACCTGCAGACCACATTCCCAAGCAATCAGATAATTACTTTTTACATTTCCTTTCTGAAGCTTCCCAGCTTCTC
Source organism: Emberiza elegans (assembly GCA_024865655.1). Taxonomy (NCBI): domain Eukaryota; kingdom Metazoa; phylum Chordata; class Aves; order Passeriformes; family Fringillidae; genus Emberiza; species Emberiza elegans. Next base: position 1,612,331 of record JALJVW010000260.1, on the reverse strand, counting down.
AGGAGAAGAATCCTGGGAAGGGGTTTTTCAGGAAATGTCCCAGTGACAGGTGTGAGGTGTGCAGGGCTGGGCTGCTCTGCCCTGCACCCACCACAGGTCACAGATGACGACAGGAGGCACAAACTGCTGCTTTCTGCTGAGAGAGATGCTGATGCATCCTTCACCCAACAGGCACCTCTTCAGGAGTATTTCTGGCAATTGGTGAATCATTTTGCAAGTCAAGGCAGAAAAGGCATCATTAAAATCACCTTGTTTTTCCTGCTACAGGCGCCTCGTTAAGAACCCCGCTGCAGCTCTCTTTGTTAGTGCCTCCACAGATGAAAACTTCCCACCTCTCAGAGGCTTTAATTTGCCCCCAGACAGCAGCAGAGGCCAACGCTGATCTCCAAAACACGTCTGAGGAGGAATGGCTGTGCCATCTGACAACATCCTGTGTCAGAATTTGGGATAACTCCCCCAAAAACAAGAGCAGCCTCACCAAGGCTCTCGGGCACAGCCACAGCAGGGCAATCAAAGGCAACCGGCAGCTGTGGCAGCACTGACGGCAGGCAGGCCATTTACATATATGCAAATGAACACACAGGGTGATGTCTTGGGCCATTTGCAATTTCCTCTGGGAATTATCAGGATTCACCTTTCAAAAGCAGTCACAGAACCCCAGACTGGGTTGGGTTGGGAGGGACCCTAAAGCCACCCCAGGGCCACCCCAGCCATGGCAGGGACACCTCCCCTGCCCCAGTGTCCAGCCTGGCCTCGGGCACTGCCAGGGACCCAGGGGCAGCCCCAGGCCAGCGCTGCCCACAGCTGAACCCGGCCAGGGTTACCACGTGGGAAAAGCGCTCTGTAATGTTTATCTCAAGGCAAACTGACTAAGAGGAATCACTAATTAAATGCAAGAATGTTTAATTGGCACATTGTTAGGAGAACATTAATTGGCAGCTCTAATACACTGAATAAATTAGCATAGTCAACAAGCTGAGGCCTTACATGCATTATCACGTACCTCACAATAAGTTTTTAATTATTCAGAGAGCAAATAAATTATTTCCAGACTTGCACTTTCCTCTGTTTCATGTTGTCCTTGTGGCTTTCAAATACATATTAACATTTTTTCCTTTCTCAATTCAAGTCTACCAAGCCCTGGTAATTCAGCTTGGTTTTCTCCTCCTGTGGAAGCATGGGATGGGAGCAGAAATCCCTGTGTCACTTGTAAGAGCTGCAAGATTTTAGACAAACTTGTAAAACCTAAAACCCTAAGGCTCCAATGACACAAACAACACCTTTGCAGAGGAGGAGGAAGAACCTGCTGATGTCAGTTTTAGGCACATTGATGGATGTAAATATGATATTTAAATATGGGGTTTTTAAAGCTACACAAACAAGGTGTTAACCACATTGCAATCTAACTAAGTGTGCCTTGGATCAGTTTAAAATGCCGTTTTTTTGATTAATCAACACTTTGGGCTATTCAGAACAGGCAGCTTTGTTCTGCCACAGGTATCTCCCCACTTCCCCTTCCCAATAAAAAAAGCTCATAAATCTCTCTCCAGTTCCCCCTTTCAGTCCCAATTACAAACACTATTTTTAGCCAAAGCAAATGTCAGTGTACAAATAAAATTAAAACTGCAATTAACATTACCAGATATAATGAGATGCTTAATTACCCTTGAAACTAGGCCTTGTGAAGAGCCAATAAACTTTAAAGTGCTTTTGTTACCAATCCAATTATCCATCATACAGAACATCGGGCTGGTAGCATTGCCCTCGAACCAGGGCCCAGGAGTTGGGACAGCAGAGCAAGGAAATGATTCTGACATTAACAGTGGAAAATGTTACAGAAACTCTGCTAGAAAAGCTCAGTCCAACCCCTAAGAGGAGACAAGAAAAGCTGGATAAACTGCAGAATATCTGCAATAGTTCTCCAGTGTCTCACGAGGCAAAGCGCTGAGCAAAAACGCTTCCCATGAACCCTGAAACCGCGCAGTGCTGCCCAGCAGTGATGCCACCAGAGCCAGGAGCCCGCACCACCCTCCAGAGCCAAAATCCAGCCCCCAGCACAAAGCCCTGGTGCCAGCTGACAGTGGGGAGGAGGACGAGTCTGCATTTGGAACACCCCAGGCCGTACAGCATGTATTATGTTCAACACAAACCAGGAGCTCCGCAACAGCGCAAAGTGTTCAAACAAGGGCACCTGCAGGTGCCAAATCCACCACGAGATTTTGTGAATTTAATGCACATTTGGAAAAGAAGAGGATTCAACAGGGTTGGAGTCCAAATTGTCCTTAAGGAATAACAAAAACACCCACAAAAAGCCCAAACCCCACAAAAAACAGCACCAAAAAAATGCCCAAAACAACCTGCACAGACTTTTTGCCCAAATTCACTGGATGATTTCCTGTACATAAGAAGTATTTATGTCATTATTACTTTTTTTTTCCTGGACAAAATCAACTCCTAGAAAATGTTGATTAATTTGCAGCTTGATGCATAAAAAGTGAGCTTGTGAAATTACCAGAAGAGGTAAATAAATGATTCATGTGGGTTGGTTTTGCATGAATAAATGATTTGTTCCTTCTCCATGTTTCATCTGATAGAAGAATGCAAAATTAATGCTATTCTATGCAAATAGAAAGCCTTTTATAAAATTCTGACCTAATTATAGGTGTTTGCTAAGAAACTCACACTTGAGTTCTCAGGGAAAAAATTCCTTGGTGCCACATTAGTGTCATGGAAGGAAAGATTCAAAAAGTAAAACATGACACTCAAGGATTATTAATAGAAATAGATATTAATATTTTTGTCTTTAGCAAAGAATATATTTATTCTTTTATTATAAGAATATTCTTTTTAATTTTCATCCTGTTGGAGAGGTGTACAGTTGGCACCCAAAATTCTACATCCCCCCAGCTAATGTTGAACACAGCTCATGATTCCAAAGACATCGCTGCAGATCATGCAAAGTTGTGTATCCCAGCAGATTTTCATTAATGCCAATAAAAGAGATGGCATTTCAATGATGTGGTAGCCAAGGAAACAGAGGAGCACCTGAGAGATGTGATCCCCCAGCCTTCTCCTTCAGAGGCAGCAGAGATGAACACTTTGGGCCAATCCTGCAACAGCTCATGGCCAAATGCATCATGAAATCATCCTGATTTCCAACCACGCTGCTGACCAGCAAGGAGCATTTAATGCTAATTGTTCAAAAAAAGAAATGATGAAAAAAGCCAAATGATTTCTTTCCAGCCACCACCTGAAACAACACAAAACATCCCAGAACATCCTGCCCAGAGCAGCTGGGGCTCCCCTGGATCCCTGGCAGTGCCCGAGGCCAGGCTGGACACTGGGACAGTGGAGGTGTCCCTGCCATGGCAGGGGTGGCACTGGCTGGGTTTAGGGTCCCTCCCTACCCAAACCATTCTGGGGTTCTGTGATCTCCTTTTGGAGCTTGTATCCGGCAGAGATTTTGTTTTTAGATTTCATGGTTTTCCCTCTAACTGCTAACCCTTAAATTCCATTGATGGGATTTCATCACAGTAACTGCCCAACAATTTTGGAAAAACTAGCCACAAAGCATCTCAAGGATTTAGACAGAAGTAAAAATCACCAAACTAAAGCCCATTCATCTGTAAACATGAAGATAAAAAACCATTCCAGATTTACAGATTATCTTTTCTATTTTACCTTTAAGGTGAGAGGAACCCACACCATAAAGCTGACAAGTTGACAGGCAGGAGCCAGAATAAGAAAATTTGTGACACCAACCACAATATTTACTATGGTTGCATCAGACACTAGTTTAAACATACAAAGCCCTTCAAGAATTGACCTAAAGTCTTATTTTACATAAATCATAAGAAATGAACTGCATCCTTCCTGTCTGACCATGCTGCATTATTTCAGGGACATTCATGCAGTTGTTTTGGCCTGCTTGCAGGTATTTTCCCCAAGGCATTGCACTGCTCTCTCACTAACTGAACAAGCCCTGTTTGTGTCTGTAATAGGCAGAGAGACTGACTGAGTGATGGATTCAATCACTGAGAGGGTTCTAAGGGGAGTTTTGCAGCAGAGCCCCACAGGTTCCTATGACTGACCTGGCTGCTCCCACCTGGTTCTCCTGGCTCTGAACTCACTGAGGGCTGCACTCCTTGCTGATGCCAGCACACAGCACTGGTGAGCCCATTTCTAAGTGGTTTAGCCCACTCTGTGTAATTAATATGCATGCAATAATTCCAGTACCATTATTTCTGTGGATGGCCAATGTCCCCACAATAACTCAGCTCAACAGCAGGAGCTGAACACCACCCAGCCACCATTCCCAGCAGGGAATCCTCACGGACAGCAGCCTCCATGCACCCACACTGCAGGGTGGCATTCCTTCTTCAACGGATATTTAAGTCAAATTAACGGGGAATACTCATTGGAAAGGTCCAGAAAGCAATGAGACACTTGCCCAGCTCCAGCCATTATTCCTCAGCAGCGATCCTGCACTCGGGATCATCCTCAGAGCAAGATGTCCCCCAGGAGCAGCCAGAGCTGACTTGTATGGAGAGAAACCTGGCAGATTTTCCAGGAGCTGTGGATAATTAGTGGCTGGAGGTTAAACAGCCACAGAACTCTGGGACTTTATTCCAAGCTTGAATGCCCTTGATAGGAGTCAGCGAAGTGTCGATTCCAAACATTTCTGTTTCTGTACACAAAGTGGCTGCTCCAATTCAAAACAGACAATTTAGTGGGTGGATCTGTAATTAAATTATTATGGCTCATATCTAATTAAAACAGATTTCAAGGCACATTTCAAGCTGTGGTTGGATATCAGTTTGAAGCTGCCTTGCAAGGCTTGGCAAGCAATTGCGCTGAAGGAGGGCAGGAACAGCATCCAAGAGTAAGAAAAGGAGGACCTAAAAATAAAAATGTTCTGGAATGCCTGCCTTTGGTTTTGAACCCAGCAGTTCACTACTGGCACAGTACCACCCCATGGATATCTCAAAGGGCTACAGACTCAGAGACAGAAGGAGGAGGAACAATTGGAAATGTACAGCCCGCAGTTGTTCTTGGGTTCTGCACAGAGTTTAACAAAATCCAGAGGAATAAAAGCCTTGCTGATGGATGGGAAAACAGGCTCAGAGGGAATATGTAATTACAAGCTGGCCAAGGCAGAAAGGTACAGCCTAGTGAGACACACTACACAGGTTGTTAAGCTGAACATACACCTCGGGCTTAGCACTGACTTCTGAGAATTCAGTGATGGAACAGGAACAGCAGTTCAGGGATCATGCTTCAGAAACCAAGAGAAGGGTTTGAAAAAGCAAAGTTTAAAAATGCTATGACTTCTTGTTGCTCTTTAATTTTCCTCTATTCACCCAGCAGGAGCTTATTTCTACATCAACTTTGATTTAAGTAAATTGATGTACTTTGAGAAGACCTCAAGGTGCTGAAGCCACCATGGAACTGAAACCACGAGAGGAACAAGCAGGAGCTGAACCCCCAGCTCTGGGCTCCTTTGGGATCTCCCCCAGCACACCCATCCTGCTCACTAATTACTTCCCCTCCCTCTTTTTTCTCTACTTTTCCTTATGTACTTAAACACATTGCAAATGTAATTGCATAAAAGATTGCCTGGTTCACACAGGAACTAATAAGTCCAAGTAACTGTTATTACAAAACTCAAATCAAAGGCACTGAATATTGCCATTGCAAAGTAATTAGGGCAGTAAAACCATCGGTGACTTGAAGGGCTCTTTCATTAGTAAAGAGAATGCAATTATTTTCCTGCCATGTCTCCTGATTCTATTAGGCTGACATGCAGGAACAGCCACTGTAAGCAGGCTGATTTCTCTCCCAGCACACTGACACCCTGGAAATCCTCCTTCACACACAGCTGAGCCACTGATGGTCACCACAATCCCTCTGCTGTCAGGGCTTAGCCTGGCTATGGAGCTTAAACGTGAGCTGAGCAGGGCCTAAAACCCTTGAGCTCTCACTGAAGAGTGAATAAAAGTCCAGCTGATTCAAAGGGAGCGCACAGCACCAGGCATGGAAGGTGTCCTTGCTCATGGCAGGGGGTGGGAGTGAGCTGACCTTTAATGTCCCTTCTGACCCAAACCACTCTGGGATTTGGGGGAAAACTCAGATGTCCCAGAGAACAAGGGACAGGACAAGAGGAAACGGCCTCAGGCTGTGTCAGGGGAGGCTCAGGCTGGACATCAGGAGGAATTCCTCCATGGAAAGGGTGGTCAGGCACTGGAAAGGGAGGTTTGGAGTGCCCATCCCTGGAGGTGCCCAAGGATTTGGCACTCAGTGCTCTGGGGTGGGGATTGAGCTTGCACTCCCTGCTCTGGGGAGGGCTTTTCCAACCTCAGTGACCCTGGGATTCTGTGACCTGAGATCAAAGCAAACTTCTGGAAACTTTTTGAAAGTTTTGCTTTTAGAGGACAAGCACCAAGTGGGGTTTTCCTCTAGCAAATTCCAGCCACGCTTGGCATTCTCTGTTACAACAGGTGCCCTCCGCTTGATTGTTCCCACTGTTAGAAATCAAGTTAAACAGCAAGAAGAACAGAGCTACATTTGAATCTGAGCAGGTTAAAAAATAGAAAACAAATATGCTCAGCAAGCAGCGACCCTCGCTGTGCACGCCAGGGCTCCTGAGCACAGATTTATAATGAGGAGTCACTGCCAAACTCCTGGTGCATCTTAATACCCCCAAAATCCAGCCTGAATGCTGAAAGGGACAGAGATTGCTTTAAATTCAGCTCAATAATGCTCCTACCTGACACACCAAAGGAAAAGGCTTAATTTCAGTGGGTGGTACAGTTTTATGACAGAGGGAAATAAATTTGCCTCGGGTATGATTGTCACTTCTGGAAAACTGAGTTAGCTTTGTTTCCAATCATCACGTCAAAATAGATTTGGGTGTTTCTATTCAGATCAGCACCATAATCAAAAGACTGGAAAACACCTCCTTCCCACTACACCATTTGAAATAATCTCTTCATTTTGCATTAGGGCTCTCCTGATCTTGAAATCCACAACAACAAATAAGATTTCTTCCAAAAGCCACGGCCTGGTTTCTTTATCACCTTTAGAGTAGTTCAGAGAATCATAAATGGTATGGGTAGGCAGGGACCTTGAAGATTATGTTGTTCCAACTCCCTTCCCAACCCCTTCCACCGAAAGGTCCCTGGGCCACTTGTCACATTATTTCAGACGTGACAAAACAACTTCTCTTTGGAAATACTGCGTTATCATACAACTATTTCTTATTAAAGACTCCTGTGATCTCTCAAAAGAACATGCAATTGTGGAACTGAGTACCTGCAGGAAGCCATTTCCAACCCTCACAGCCTGTGGCTATAACAGTTATAACAGCCCTGCTGGTTATTCCCCACTGAAATCTGGAAAGGGGCTGGGAAGGTGCACAAAGGTCACCGGGATGATTTGGCACTAATGCCATGGACCCACAGCCTGTCAAACCTATCAGGAAAATTCCCTGGGGAGTTCCACAAACAGGTGCAAGCAGACAAGTTCATTCTCTCCTCAAAAGAGCCCTTTTTACTCTTGGCCTGAGGTCACAATATCTGAGCCATCAATAACACCCTGGTTTCTCCTTTCTCTCAGCAAACAGAGTTCTGCTCAGAGCTGCTCCAACAGCACACAGCACATCTGGAAGTCAAGTGAGGAGGCTCTGAGCTGCGCTGATCCCAGGGAGGAGGAGGAGCAGCAGCAGGAGGACAATGTTTGACCCACAAAGGGAATGATGCACCTGCCATGCTGGGCTGACCTCCTGCCCCAGACCTGGGGGATGATTTGATGTGAGCACACAGCTCAGGAGCTGCTCAGGAGTCTCACCTCCCACTTCCAAGGCTTTTGATGTTTATGGTTTATCCAGCTGGCCATTGATCAATATTGATGTAACCCAACCCTCTGGTTCAAAGGTCTCACGATCAGCACCAGATTTATGGCTTCTTCAAGGCACCTTCAGTAAGCTGTCATCTAAACTACAATAGGGAATTAATTGTTTCAATCATTTTCCTGGGGTTTAATTAAGCATTCTGAAGGTGGCTGCAGTGATTCAGCAGTGAGGGTGGAGCAGCTTGGCTGGCCATCCTCCTGCATGCTGCTGCTCACTTACACTATCAAGACCACAACACACACATTTTTCTGCCTAAAAGCCATTTATTAGAAGAAATTTTCTTCTGAGAGCAATGCCATGAGGTCAGCAGACAGAAAGTGAGTGACTGCTCATTCACTTTAGGTGAATTGGTGCTAAACACACCTAACTAGCTCACTCAATTAGTGGCTAATTCCAAGTATTAAGGATGTTAAAATTAAATGTCATTTACTTACAGGGAATAAAAGCAAGATGAGATTGAGGAAAAACCAGCTGGATTCACATGGATGCAGCCTCCCCTGGCACAGGGCACTGATGTGAGGGATGTTCCTCAGGTGTCAGGAGCTCTGGTCCCCAGTCAGAGCCTCGACACCCCCGCATCCAGGATTATTTTGCCAAGGATCATCTGATGGCACCACACAGCAACGTGCGGGCCCAAATCCCTCACCTGCCAACACAATTTATTGCCTGGGCCTGAAAACCAGGTGCACCTGTGCTGGAGTGACACCGGTTCCAATCCTTTCTGCTACCATCAGTAAACGACTCTGGTGTCACTGTCGGGGCAGGACAACTCCTGTGTTCACGGCCTTTGGGAGCTGCTGGGACATTTCCAGCGTCCTGTCCCAGCCACATGAATGCTCTGTTACACCATTTACAGAGGGAACACCAAGGCCAGGGAAGGTGCTGGGGAGATGACAGGCAGTCCCAGCCAAACCTGCTGGATTTGCACAGCCCCACGGCACAGCCCGGTTCTATCAGAGCCCCGAGGGCTGAGCATTTGTGAGCAGAACACGAGAGCAGGCGGGTCCAGCAGCCCTTCCTGGGGGACAGGACTTACAGGGCAGTGCCTGCTCTCCGGGAGAGCACTGAGGCAGTTCCTGGAGAGCACAGATTTACAGGGGGCAGCAGCAGCTCCTGGAGCTGTGAGTTACTGGCAGGTTGTGGCTGTGCTTTCCAAGAGCTTCCACCAGACCAGCTGCTCGGAGCAAAACCCTCAGCTCCTGTCTGCAAGAATTAAGTCAAAAACTGGGTTTAAAATTGAGCCAGCGTGTGCATTTCATCAGCTGGCCAGCAAAGAGAAAACCAGGCTGGGAGATGTGAAAAACACTCACAGGAACAGATTTGATGATGGTAACATACAATGAATGAAACAGAAATAGGTATTTCCTTCAGCCAATTACCACCCAATCCTCACAAGTCAAACAAAAATGTTAAATAAATATTATCTGGTGTTTCCACATGGTTTTTAATCCATCCCATAACCAAAGAATTTTGAACTACACCATCACTGTGTTCATATGCATAACAAGATGGTGAATAGAAAGCATCTGATACATCCTTGAGCCACTGGAATGTTGGGAAAAGTCTCCAAAGCTGCTCTCCACAACCCCTGGATTTATTCCGAATTACATATTCTTAAGGAATAAACAATTTTTCCCCTTAAGAAGCTGAGGACACAGTGGGATTGCTGAAGACATCAAATGATGTACAACTGCAGCAGAAAGCTCTAAATTATATCAAGATTTGGCATGGAGTTAACAATAAGACATAACAAGAGAGTAAAAGACAACCTTGCCTACACTTAATTCACCTGCCCTGAAAAACTAAATAAGCTAAGAATAAAGCCAGAAATCAGTAGAAATGGAGAAAATTAAAATAATTATTTGACAACATGGAACAACTTATTCTCATTCGAGGGAGAGCAGATGAGGTCATCAGCCTCCTTTCTGCAGTGGTAAACTGGAAGTGGCCTGAATATCAAAAATGTAATTGCAATCAAACAGAGCAAAGCCTGGAACAGTGCAAGGAAGCTGCTCCTGTTGTGCTGCATTCTGGAGCACAAGAGTTCCTATCAGCACAGGTTGGCACTAAAATCAGCCATGTCTCTCTGCTTGCTGTGAAAAATAATGATCTGTTGATCTTGGTTTGTCATTCAAACTGTGTAACCCACTAAGTCAGCATCTGTCTCTTTACTGGATCTTCTTCTGCGGCGTTTGCCAACTGTCAGAACTGAGAAAAACCAAAAAATACAGGGAAAAAACTTCTAGAAGCACTTGGAAAATGAGATTTGCAAAAAGGCCCGATAATAATGATGAGAGTTCAAAAAAACCTCATCATAAACAGTGAGTTTACAACCATGTTCTACATTATGACCTAAGTATTGTGACCTTGTTCTACACAGAAGAGTATGAACCATCCCCTTCCCAAACATCACAGTTTTCCAAGGAATTCCCAATGAATCTTTTACCTTACCTGACCTAAAAACTTCTCCAAAACTACAGTGAACAACACATCTAAATGGTGAAGGTGAGAGCCTAGGTTGTCTGAAATCAGATTCTAGTCTGGAAATTTCCTTTTCAAGAACTCTGCAGTTGTAGGAGCTCAAACTACATTTGGGCAAAGACAAATGATGGAGGGGCTGAGGCTGCTCCTGACATATCCTTGGAAGAGCAAGTGAGCCTTTGGGTTTCCAGAAGAACAAGACATTTGTAGATCTTATGAAAGATCAGATCTCTAATCAGGAACTTTAGTGGAGGCAGTTTTGGGTGCTCAAGTGATGAGATTGGCTCCTTTATGGCCCCTCCACACTGAGGGGGAAGAGCTGGCTCCTTCCAGAGCAGAGCAGGAGGTGCCCACATGGCTCCTGAGCTGTTCTCCACAAAGGAACACTTCCCTTCGCTCATTGTACAGAAGGGATTGGTGCTGGAAGGTGAGAGGATGCCCCAGACACCCAGCAGCGTCACACCAACCCTTCCTGGGTGACACACCAGCAATGCTGCACAGGTCACAGATAAACTGTGCACACCTTCTTGAGGGGATGTATAAGCAGGCAGTCAATACCTGCACACAATGTTTTGCAGATTAATTGGTGTATTTTATGGGAATCCTGATAAGAGTGTCAAGGAGCCTCAGACAGATCCTTACTAACAATTCAGCATCCTCAAACAAGAGTTCAGCTATTGGCTGATCAATTACTAAATAACTCAAACCACCACTCTGATTGCCAAGAATTGCTTTTTGAAGTACCTAATTTGCTCCTCTCTCAATCTAGTGCAGAAATGTGTTTGATGGGCTCCAGCTCTCCTGATCTATTTTACCCCACCTGACCAAGGATGCTCAGATAGTTTCAGCAGTGAGACCTGCTCGTTAGTAGCTAATGCAAGGAAAAAGGAGATGACCATCAACCACTTGGAAACGGTCTCCTTTGGCTTGGGGAGGGAAACAGGAGTCAGCAGAGCCAGAGCAGGGGGAAGAGCACAAGGGTCTGACTTGATCCCCCCACATCCCCCTTGCCAGCAGTGGGGTTACAGAGCAGTGGTGCAGATAACACCTGTGGGCACATCAATCACCTGACTGCTTTTACTCTACCCAGAGTTCACAAAGAAAATAAACAACCCTTGGGTGGTGTTCTCCACATTTAGAGAATGAAGTTCAGACCTCAGCATTTTTAAAGAGCAGCTACAAATATAACAGCACTGAAAGAGATGAGAGCTCAAAAACTCTGAAGGACATTGCAGGATTCAAAAAAAAACCAGATTTGCCAAGTAAATATGATTATTGCTGTCAAGACTCAGTAATTCACTAAATGCTGCTGAAAAAAGCTTATGTATTAATAACGCAAAACAAACACATGTACAAACATTCATACAAGCAATATTTCCAAGCACTGCCATGTTTGTCAGGAGATGAATTGCCACGTTCCAATCACATAATGCCTGTAACAAAAGACTGTACATCCTTCTCAGAAGCAAAGAATGAGCTACCACTGCCTGCAGTGGTTACTGATCCCAGAAATCATTATTAACCTGAAGAGTATTTGAGTACAGAACCTGTCCCTCGAACAGGGCTGCAGCCCAGCTCCCACATGTTGGGAAGCAGCCAGCCAGAACTCCAACTCTTCAACCACAGCCCCTCCATCCTGCTCATCCGCAGGCAGGAGCCCTCTTCCTGCTAAAATGCTGCTCCCTTTCTCCTCTCCCTACAGAGAGCAAAGGTGCTAGAGAACCTAAAAAGGGGGGGGAAAGAAAATCCACCCTCACTCCTGTGGAAGGCAGAGTGTTAAGTAAGGAAAAATTTATTTTATTGCGCAACTGGTGCAACCAGGTGAGAGAAGCACATGTGGCTTATTGGGAAGGTGGGGGACTTGGGGTGTCCATCCTGAAACCCCTGCCTGTGTGGCACAGGACAGGCAGGGTTTAGAGATAGGGCAAGCCTTAGAGACACGGCTTGGCCTGGGTGGCAACTGCTTCTGACATCCATGCCTTTGCCTCCTGCCAGACCTCTGCTCCCAGTCCACAAAACAAACCCTGCATCTGCAAACAATCCAGCAGCCTCCTGGAAGCCTGGCAGGCAGCTCCTGCTGTTTTCTGCTCCTGTTTCAAGGGTACTGAAACTGTTTGTACCTCCTAAAAACGGCTAAACTTTCCTTAGGTGAAACCACAGCCAGTTCCTCAGAACACACTGGCCCTCTGGGAACATCTTCATTATTGATCTGTCAGATGGGGCAGGCACCCACTGCTCCTGCTGCTAAAGCCACCAAAAACCCCAAACCACATCCCTGGCAGCCCCAGGTACGCAGGATTCCACTGGGAATGGGAACACGGAGAGCTCAGACTGAGCATCCTAAGTGAGATTTACCTGCAAAACCAGCCCGTGCATGGTTTGTACACCAGGAATTCTGCATCAGCACCTACCTCAAATACCAGTGGAATTTCTCACCTACTTAGTTTGTCTGTAACTGAACCAGGTCTAAAGTTTGCTCACTGAACAGACAGCAAAACATACATGCAAGAGACTGACCCTGAACCCAAAATTTCAGTTCTGTGAATACCTAAAGCAAGTTTATTTATTATATAACACATTGTTCCTTTAATGCCCAGCACCAACAGGGTGTAACATGCTGCTGGGCTGTTACAATTCTGAGGTGCTACAGTTATAATTAAGTTAAACTGATTAAAACAAAAATCCCCAACAATAACAAAAAAATCACATTGAAGAGGAAAAAAAAATAGGGTCTATTAAAGCCATGACTATGGTAGCAAGGAAGTTAATAAACCTGCCAATAAAAGAGGCAACCATACAGAGCCCCAAATCTGCTATTAATTAGTTGAACAGAAAATAATACCTTTTCTACAGAATTTTAGAAGCTCACCAGCAGTCTCCGATACAGTTACATATTTGCTCCATAATTAGGTTGGGAAGCCCTGGAGGAAGGGCTCTTTTTTGTGCCATATTGCATTATGTCCTTACAGCGCTCTGCTATTGATTTGTCAGCCCCAGTTACCTCTCTCAGACTTTGTCAGAAGGTTTTTCACAAACAAGGAAAAAGGAAAGGTTTCCTTTCCTCACCCTCACACCTTTCCTCAGGATAATTCAAGATAATTCCTCAAGATAATTCAAAATTATCTGGATTGCCTGTGGAGATGGCCTGATGACAAGACTAAAATTTGTACAGATATATTCAAGTCTCTGGCTACTAACAGAGAAAAGTTTAAAGGGTGGGAAAAGGAACCAATATAGCACAGATTGCTATGGACAAGTGGTGATGACTTTCCCCAGGAGCTCTGGAACACCAACAGACCTCAGCAAGGAGCACACCACGAACCTCTCTGAGACATTGCCACCAGCCCTGAAGCTCCTGAAGATTCCCACTGCCCTGCCAGCCCTGGGGATCTGGGATGGAGCAGCAGCTCATCCGCTGGAATTTCTATTTGTGCTTCCTGCCCAGTGAGCGGCCAAGGTCAGCCAAAGTTTTTCATTCATGAGCTCCTGGCTCTCCTCTCAGACACAGGGCCCAAGCAATGTGTTTTTCCAGAGCCCTGATCCAAGCCCCTGCAAGGCACACAGAGCAGAATAAAATTCCTCTAATTAGAGACAACTATTCCAAAAGTGCAGCCCTTGCACGGCCTTGCTCAAGGTCATGTGCTAAGTGGCTGGTGAACAAACAAATCTGCTCACTTTCAGCAGAGTGAGGAATTAAAATCCGATTTAACTTCAGCACCAACCCCGGTATTTGACACTGTCAAAACAATTTTCTGTTTAAAAGCAACAGCAGACTGTGAGTGAGGCAGCAAAAGCAAACTGGCAGTGAAATTTAAAGTAATTTTGTTCTTAAAATTAGGTGATTTTCAAAGAAAAAGGTTTATCAAGAATATTAAGTACACCAAAGTTCCAAATCCACTATTTACTGTTCTGCTGGATTTCTAGTTGGATTTTAAATTCAAATTAATAATTGAACAAAGGTTTTCCTTAGGCATATTCTTCCTTATTAAACATAGAGTGCCCAAAATGTCTTAAACACACTCTAATTTTTCCCTACTCATTGAGCTTGGTCCATAACGAGGGGCACAGAAAGTGAACAGATCAAACAGTATCAGTATTTCTGTAATTTCATACTTTGCAGCTACTGCTCAATAAAAATTATCACCTGTAACCAGCATCTTGTCCTGAAGATAACTAAGAAATTGTTTGAGGAAATTATTTTTCAATTTAAATTATAACTGCTGTTAACACATCAGTGCTCGTGTGGGAAATGCTGATTATTCCCATGAGCCTCACACGTTCTGACATGGCCTGACTGCCCTGAACCAAAAAAAAAGGTAATTTGTGTGCTATTTCCTCTCAGTCACTTCATTTCCTTTGCCACCCCCTTGTCCTGGGCTTGGTTAAGAAGATTGGCCATCCCACCCTCAGCACCAGGCACAAAAACTTCTGGTGGATGCTCAAATGCTGGTAAATAAACAGGGAAAGAACACAACTCAAGGCAGAAAAGTGCAGAAAGAAGCACATTCAAAAACCTGGAAATGGTAATTATATGTAGTTTGAACCTTTCCTTTTGGAGACCAAGCACAAATATTAGAAGAGATTTCACAATTCCTTTCTTTTTTCCATTAACACCACCAATCCCTGACCTTTATTCAGTGAAGTTATGAGAGAATCTTCCTTCTCTACAGTGAGATGACTTCCTCCACTAAATCATTTACAGCAGGAATATTAAAAAGAACCCCTGACAAAAAATGAAAAAACGACAAAGATTTTCTCATTTTTAGTGAACTGCCAGGGGAAAAAAAAATATTAAAAGCAAAGGTATGGAGATGAGTCAAAATAGTTCATACTCCCATGAAAGCATGCCAAACCATCTGCATTATGGTTGGCTTAAACCCTAAGGGTCCCCCTCAGGATGGAAAAGTTAAAATAGGTGAAAATACAACATTTGACAATTTTTATGGGCACATTTGACTGAGTTCCTTAAGTCAACCAGATATTTCCATAGAGCACGCTGGGGTTTGGTGAGCAATTGTTTCAGCATGGGAAACAGAAAAAGAAAAGTGTTTATTCCTAGGTAGAACATTTTCAAGAGAAATTGCTTTTCCTTCTGACAAACTCCACATCCCAAATGGACAATCCTATCCCCCTCCCCTGCAGACTCAGGGATGTTCTCTCAATCTCTCAAAAACAACAGAGCCAGAACATTTGATACAGTCTGATGAGAGACTGAGCAAGGCTGCAGTGGTGACAATCTTCTCAGGGAGCTGAAGGATTGCATTTTAATGCAATCCCCTCCTCTTCATGCTGTTTAACACAACACTGCAGCACAGGAAGAGCTCCACATTTTCACAGCCCTGTCAGGGAGATTGCTGGGCTGTGTTTTTCTTGGAGGAACAAACACCTGAGGAGTTCTCTGCTGCTCTCTGGGAACCGGTACAAAGCAAGTTTGTGCTTTGCTGGCTCAGGCAGGGCCAGAGCAGGCAGGACAAAAGGTTACCCCGGTGCTGACAGCTTTGCAAACCCCCAAAGTGTGAGATGTGACACGCAGGGGTGAGATGGAAAAGCTGCCAGCATTCTCAGCCTCCCCACTGGCTGGGTACCCTGGTGTGCCGCCCAACACCTGCAGGGTCAGGGCTCACACACAGATCCTGCACAAACACACATTGCTGAAGGTAAATCACAGTTCAGACTCGGCTTTCAAATCTACAACTTCTTTAGAAACTACTGATAATTAAGCACTCTGATTTTTATCCTTCCACACCCTCCCCTCTTGTACAGTCTTAGAGTGAAACATGAGTCAAGTCTGTTCCTTTATTAATCATCCACAACACTTCTCAGCTGCAGCTCTTGTGAGCAGGATCTCTGCAACAGACAGAACATTTCCATTTCAGTGTATTAACAAGGGGCAATAAAAACACAGCCTAAAGGGACGTGTGTGAACATTTCCAAGAAATATTGGTCTTGGACTTGTCTTCTTCTGCACAGAACTTTTCAGACCAAGACACCAAACAGGTACAGGCAGGAGCATTATTATTATTAAGTATTCACAGAGCACTGATAAATCTCCAGTTTTACACAAATCCCAGTACAAACACTGCCAGGATAGTGCAGTGATTTAAGAAGGTACAAGATGATGCTCAGCACACTGCATTTTGAACAAACACATCTGAACACCATCAGTCCTTCTCCTTGTACCCACAGAGAAGAAAACAGTTCACACCATGAGTAATTACAGCATTAATAACTACAAAACTGGATGTATTATTGAACTGTTAGTCCAGCTCCCTTTCAGCAGGCAGGATGATGAAGCTGCTTGTCACATTCTTCTCTAAATATTTCACATTTATGGTTCTTCCTATATATAAAAGCCGGCACAGCAATTCAAACCTCACTCCACACCAGGCTGGGGATTTCTAAACCAGCCTGGCTGTGCTCACAAGTTCCCCTCCAAAACTCTGGCCTGCAAATGTGACCCAACCTCAGCTTCTCACACAGAACTGTTCTGATCTCTCTCCTCGTGGTTCTACAGGAATTCATTGCTGAACTTCACAATCACCACTCCCAGCTGCTCACTGAGCTCACACCCAACTCTCCCATTTGTAAGATTTGGGTATCTAACCCCTGTTAACAGACAAACCCTCAGCAACAGGGGTTTGTGAAATATTATGCTTCAGTACTCAGCAGTCACACACAGGTGTATGTTTGGAGGGCTTTCCCAACCTCAACCTTTCAATAACTTTGCACCCAGTACAGGCAGCACCTGCCCGTGCACTGAGTCAGGAATGTAACAGCAATCAACAAGTGCCATGAAAATTGTCATCTTGGTAATTAATTCCACAATGAAACCTCCAGTAACCCCTCAGTGCAAGGAACTGTCTTGATTTTTATATTGGAAAAACCATCTTGTTTGTATCTGAGGTGATTCTGACAGTAATTCTACACCTCAAAGTAATATCCGCAGGCTGGTACATGGGAATCACACAATGGAGGCACATAAATTACTGGGAGAAAGGATTATTCCATCCCAGGAAAATCAGTGGAAACTGATTGAACAAGTTGTTGATGATTGAACAAGTTGTTCCACATTTTGGTTACCCCATCTACCATCTTTTCTTTACAGAACATGAAAATTTAGGAGAGAAAATAACTGAGGATTTATGCATCCAATAGTTCTGCTGGAAATATGATGCTGTTTATCTTCAGGTTCAATCAGCCTCTGCAAACTTAAAGTAAGTAAATAGTCACAGGAATAGGCACAGCCTCAGTTCCACTGCCATTTCCCAGGATCAATGGGCTCCAAGGCAAACGTTTGCCCACAAGCATAAGAAGCAGCAGCCCTGCCTAATAGAGACCTGCTGTGGGATGGATGGTGTGGAATGAAAACACTGCCACACAGCTCCATCTCATTTGTTTCCATTTGCAACTAATAATACAAGATCAAATTCTGTGTTAGCTTAGCTGCTAGAACAGGTGGCATAAGGAGAAAAACAATTTAAGATCTTATTTGTATGAATATTTGGTCACATTGTGTAATATTCCTCACTTTGTACCGAGCAAATGGAGAATTAGCAGGTCCTGAACAAGCTGTGCCTGTTTAGCAGCTGGGTTTCCTGAGGCAGCCACAGATGGTCACTGCAGGCCCCTGCTGTCCCCAGAGCCCTGAAGTGCCTCACAGTGGCAATTCCTGCCTTTCCCACCCCAAGGGCTTTGCCAGGAGTCACAGAAGGGACATTTACAGAGGTGCCCCACCAGGACAAGCCCAGTGCCAGCTCCAGTAGAGCACAACATGGAGGAGCGGCTTTGAATTAGATTAATTTGGGCAAACACTGCTTTTATGCAATTATCAGAATCAGCAGCATTGGAGGAGACCTCCAGGATCATGCAGAGCCACCATCACCAGCCCTAAGCCATGTCCCCAAGTGCCACATCCATCTTAAACACTCACAGAGGCTCCAGCCCCCAGGCACCTTGTTCCAGTGCCTGCCCACTCAATCCAAAGCTGCCAACAGACATCCCCCCTAATTCACATTCTCTTGTCTTTCCTGTGGTCACAACTTTGCTTTCCAACTCTAATATTCCACTGCTTGCAATACAGAGTGAGAGCTCTTTTCTCCTGACCCTGATTAGCACAATTCCAGCTATTCCATCTCCAACAAGCAGTTGTGGAAGCCCCAAGAACTTTGAATTTCCCTGTGTTACATCCTTGGGAGGCACCCAAACTCCAGGGCAGTGATGGAGGACACCCAGCAGCACAGGTCCTGAGACTCCTGTTTTACCTGATGCTGGTGTAACACCATGCAAAAGTGAATTAAGTAGTTTGATCTCTGACCCTTCCTATCACAGTGCCAGTGAAACTCCTTTCTTGCCTCTGAATAGCAGAGATAACACTTGCAGCAGAGCAGCATGGATTAAACAAGAGAGAACTAAGAGCAGGAACAACTTCTTAGGAGATAAGAAATTAAAGCACCTAATTGCTGCAAAGAAATACACAAAAGCAAACTAAGCTCTAGAAAAAATTACATTCTATTCCTGCTGCCACAGGGGACAAGCCAAAGGCTATAGAGACGCCAAACATAAAACAAATTGCGCTCCTAAAATGAGATGAGGGCTGAGTCTGTGCATCCACACAGCTACTCAGCATTCAGATGGATTTATGACAGAGAACCCAACACATGCAATCTTTGTCGCTGCTCCTCGTTTCCGGCTCCCATCTGCTCAGGGGCAGCTGAAAGCTCTGCTGTGCACCAGACAGAGCCGCTCTGCTCCAGGGCTCCCTGATTGTGCCACGGAAGGTGCCTCGTGAAAAGGCTGATGTTGGATCTGCTGCCAGGATTTGCCACACAAAGAGCCCCAGAGCCATTGTGGCAGCACTGCAGGGGCTGGAGATAAGGAAATGCCCAGAACAACACTAAAGCAGAAACCTCCTTTTTCCCAAAGTGCTGCTGAGGCTGCTCTGTGCAGGGGAAGCAGCGCCAGCCTTCAGCAGGGAAACCCACGTGAAATTCACAATTAACTGCACCAGCAGAAATAGGGAGCACCACAAGGCAGAGGAATGGGCACAGAGTCTGCTGACTTTCTCTGCTGGCTGATATATGGAAACTGAATTAGGCTGGAATTTAAATAGCAGCTGCAACTCCCCACAAATAATAATTGCATCGTTTATTAAAGTGAAATCCTCCACATTATCTCCACTCCAAGGGCAGAAAGGATATGGATGAGGTTGTGCTATTAGTTTCCCTAACCCTTTGGGATGACCCACACTCTGGAGAATTTCTGGATATTGCAGCCAGGTCTCCCTGTTACCCACATGGAGCTAAATAAAACCCAGCTCTCTGCAAGTTAAACTGGCACCAAAACCTTGGAACTGGGTACAAAAAGTTGTCAGTCACAATCAGAACTGAATTCAAGCACACCATTTCCTCTCAACATTGTCACAACCCACTTCTATGTCCTAGAGTTTATGCTCTTGCCAACTGATTCATCTTTTACTACCCAATTTGGCATTAGGAAAGTCAACTATTCCATACATAATGACAGAAAACTCAAACCCAAAGTTTAAATAACAAATAACAGCTTACATTATCTAAATAGCTGTTTTCAAGCCCTTTATTTTTCACTTCTTTAGAAATTTTTGATCCATACAGCGTGGCAGTTTTCCAGCAGGACATCAGCAAAGCAATTATTCCACCCAGTAAAAGGTAACAGCTTTTGTGACACTGAGGTCACACACCATTACCACCACTGCTTTCTATGGTCTTAAAAGCATAAATATTGCTTTTCATCAAGGAACAGGTCAGGCTAAAGAGGGGGAAGTTGGCAGCAATTGGACTAAGCTGCAAGAAGAATTCCATACAGTTCTGCTGGAGTGTTCTCACCAGAATAGGGATCAATCAACATCACTGGGTCACCAGGAGACAACACAAATGTAAATGACAACTCCATGCTAAAGATAATGAAAACTAAATACCAAGAAAACGGTTAGAGAATAGCTGGGCTAATTAAAATCACATGATATTTAACTAATCACAAAATATTCTCACAGCTCTCATCTGTAAGAACTGTTGAGTCATGTACCAGCTCTGAAGGTGATCCTGCTGGAATTCTTCCAAGAGATTCTTTAAGAACAAACCTCCTCCATAGCAATGAGGGTCTGCAAAGTTACTAAAACATTCTCTACAGATTGCCTTTATCAACACCCAGCCACCTGCACGTGGCAATGGCACATCCGTGTCCCTGGAAGATTGATTATTAATGAGTCCTGCACTTCTCCCCACATCCGGCTCCTTTTCTCCAGGTGGCACAAAACTCCTGCAGTGCCCTCCAACGCTTCTGTGGCAGCAAAACAATCCCCAGGCCAGATGTTCTCCTGAACCTTTTCCCTCATTACAAAGCTAACTAGTAGGAAGATACTAATAAGAAAAATGGTCTTTCTAAAATATTACGTTTTGTTGCAATACTTTGGAAAAGAAGAGTTGGGTAAGATTTTTTGGGACTGATATTTATTTATTTTATTATAATTACTATTTTATTTATTTAATTTATTTATTTCACTATTTCTATATATTATATTTGTATTTATTATATTTATTTATTATTAAAGTTTTACCTGCACTAATTCTGAATGCCATGCACTGTTCCAAACAGGCTACAGGTTTTTGAAACATTTCCAACACTACAAGAGAGATGTAAGAAGTAATCTCTCATGATGAGAGTTTTACAGGTTAAAGCAGAAAACACCAAAATATCCAAGCCATTCTAGGGGAAACATTTACACATCCTCAGCATTGAAGAGGAACAATAAAATTTTATAAGGCTGCAATAAAAGGAGGCCAGCAGCTAATGCTAAAACCTGGCATTTTACCAAGTGCCAAAAGCAGATCAATAAATCAGCGCCTCAAACTGGAGCAGAAGGGCTGAGGGATGTGTGACCAGGACAGCAGAGGCACAGGGGCTGGTGGGGATGCAGGAGGGGCTCCTACACCCAGGACAAGAAGGGTCCTTGGCTGTCCCTGCAGGGGACAGGTACATCCCACCTTGCCTGCAGTGGCTGCTGCTCTAGGACACAAAATAAAACAACATGGACACTGGGCTTTTTAAGGTGAAAAAGAGGGTGTTTAATGTCTGACTCTCACATTTATAGAATTTCAAAAGTGACAGTGGATTGGAGTGTGACAGTGCCACCTCTTCAATGACACTGGACAAACCAACAGTCTATCAAATTTCTCTTCTTCTACAAAAGAAGGCAAAACAATAAGTTAGTTACGTAAAGTATGTTAGAAAGTTTGTTACAAGAAGGTAAACATTAAAAAGTTTAGAAAAACTTTAAAAAACAGGACAACAAGCAGCCATCCTGGGAAGGGGTGTTTGAGGACACAGCTGGAGGTGCCTGCCTGGCTCTGAGCTGCTCAGGTATTGTATTTGCTGGGTGCCCAGACGAAGGAAGGAATGATGAATCTGACTCCATGTTCTCAGAAGGCTGATTTATTATTTTATGACAGTATATTACATTAAAGAACACTAAACTATACTAAAGAACACAGAAATACTTACAAAAGATAGTACAGGAGACATCCATAGGAATTCTAATTTAAGGAAGCAGTTCTGAAGGATTCCTGATGCCCAGGACGATGCCTCAGCTCCCACAGCAGCAGGGAACAGACTCTGAGCACCCCGGGCTAGTGGAAGGTGCCCCTGCCTGTGCCAGGAGCTGGAACAAGATTGTCTCCAAGATCCCTTCCAAGCCAAACCACTCCGGGATTCTGGGACTCATTCCCAGGCTTTTAACCAGCAGAATTCCAAGGGATACAACTAAAAACCAAATCCCAAAACAGCCACCAGCACAGTGCAAGGCAATGTCTGCAGTGTTCAAAATGAGATCCCCTCAGCCAAGCAATGACAAACATCCCCAAACCCAAGACACAAAAGGACCAGCAGGAGGTGAATGGGAGCAGGTAAGAGCCTGAGCACAAAACCTGCTTTGGCAGCCAGCACTCAAAGGGTAAAATACGGGCTGTAAAATACAGTAAATTATGTTTTCAATGTTAATTTCTATTTTAAAATTATTATTACTACTTGTTAATTAGAAAGTAAAATGCTTTCACATTCCAAATCACACTGTCCCAGAAGAAGGAGCATCCCAAACCAAGGCTGAAACACAAAGCTCAGTCTGGAACTGCGCTGTTTGACACACAGGGAGGACCAGGAGTGCTTCTAGAAGGATCAAAGCCATTTGGCCCAGCAGGGGATGATCCCTTTGCTCTCCTGCACTCCCTGCCAGGCTGACTAATTAGTTTTTTGAATGACCCAAGTGTTTTTGTCCCATCCACCTAAACTATTCTACAATTTTAATTATCTGGAACAAAATGAAACAAAAATTTGAGTTACCCTGAAATACACAGCAAAACCAGAATAAATTTGCATACCAAGAGAATAAAGCTGCATATTTTGTTGTTTCCATGAGGTCCTTGAAAAGCCACCAGCCAGAAAGGGAATAAAATATTTCTTGGAAAAAGAAGTTCTTTTAAATACATTTTAAAAGACAAAGATGGATGTTAAGCAGAGAATAAAAAGAGAACTTTAGCAAACAACATGGGGAAAGGAGGTTTTTGAATAATTTCTCATTGGAAGACAAAAGGAGACCAACTTTGGCTCTGAAGCTCTGTGAGGCCCTGTAACAGCTCAGAAGTCAGATAACGTCCAGGTGATGTCCCATTTCCCAGAAGTTGGGGCAGTCCCAAGTGTCAAGTCTCTAATTTCTAATGTCACAACTCAACCAGAAGCCTTGTGAGACTTACAAGATCTCCAAGTGTGACTTAGGGGTGTGTGACTTCGACACAGACAAGTGAAAGGAAAAACATCATCCTGCGTTGGAGGGAGGAAGGTCAATACTGCATAATTCATCAGCAAATAGACTCAGAATTGGAACCTCCGTAAAAGTGGCTTGAAGTGGTTTAATCTTGAGTCTCTCTTAAAAAATAAAGTCAATACAAAACCCAGATACAAACCCCAGTCATGAATGGCAGACCAGGTTGAGCAGGAGGTAAAAGCAAAGCAGGAATGAAATCTGATTTTCCTCACTCTGTCAGCATGACACCGACAACCTGTCTCCACCAGAAAGTCAAATATCCTTTGCTGAAGCCCTCACAAAACTGCTCCAGTTTGCCTTGGGCTGTAACAGCAAGAAGCAGAATGAGAAGATGACCTGACCATGACCATGGCAGCTGCACCACTGCTGGCAAACCAGATTTTAGTCCATGGACATGGTGACAGCCAGAGAGACCAACAGGAAAACCTCATAAGGGTCACCTGCTCATTAAAAAACAGCCCCAAAAGCTCTCACCAAGGGGCAGGTGGGGCAGGGAGCCTCCTGTGACACAGCACAGTGAGAAAAGGACATCATAAAGATGGAACACAAACCACCAGCTTTAATTTCATTGCTTTGTGGGTTTTAGTTTAAGGCCCAATGTTATCTTAATGTGCTTCCTGGCTCCCATAATTAAATTCACTAATCCCCAGTCTTAAGGCATCAGCAAGTTAAGCTAATTTAAAGTTAGTACCTGAGCCCACATCCGCTGGCTGATTTCTTTCCCCTTTAGCAAAGAAACAAAATTATCGAACCCTTCCCATGGCAGGGAGGTGTTTTTGTCTGTGCCATTTTAATGCCTCCTTCTCCACAGTCCTCATCCTGCACTTGAAGGGTTACAGACAGAGCTCAGTGCATTCATTCCTGAAGATCTGGAGATGTCTGGATATTTAACCAAGCACAGAAAATATCTCACAGCATCCCCACTGCATGGCTGCTCGATACTCTGAGTATTTGCTCCTCAGCTCTCAGGATTTGACAGTCTTTGTGAGCTCACCTGTTTCATCTCTCTCGCTCCTTTGCTTTGGGGAAGGGGAGGTCCTGAAGGCAACACCTGGAAAATCAGTGTCAGGCACACCTTCCACCACCCTGACCCTGCCAGAGCTCACAGCAAAAGCAGGATCAGTTCCCCATCAATCTGCACACTGCAGACAAACACAATTACCAGATAAAAATCTCCTGGAAACATGACTAGCTGGAAAAATAAATTCACCTTGCTATCTGCAAAGAAATCACCCAAGTTTCTCCATCACTTCAAAAGAATGTACCTGGGTCATCTTTTTAATTACACAGAGAACATTCCTCAAGTATTTCCAACTATCCAATCTTCCTCAGGCCTTTCCATCAGCAGCATTAACCATCCTGTGGCCTGGTTTTACCTTTGGCAATTGTTTGTGCTCTACTTTAAATTCCTTTCTGCACTTCCAATTATCCCAGCATCATTTGCTTCCTGTCCCAAACCACAGCACCATTCCACATGATTTCCAGAGCCACTTCTCAGCAGCATCCCACTTCCCACATGGATTTCTCCTTGATAGGTGGCACAGTTGTCCTTGTCCTGTTCTTCCCAGATGCTCCTCCACCAACACAAATCCAGTATCTATTCAAATGACAGTTACCAGCAATAAATAACGTCAAAATACCTACAATGGAGCATCTGCAATGACATTCCAAATGAATATTGAAGAGGATTAGCAGATCTGGATGGAAAGAAAGCCACTTTCCCCATCTATCCTTGCTGGACCAGCTCTGGCTCCAGACCACACCCTCCTGCTGGTTTTCCTTAGTGCCCAACCCACAGCTCATCTGGCTGCACCCAAAATGATGGATGACAAACGCACACACCAACAGCAGTGTGTATACATTACAATCAGCCCCCCAGTCTGATTGCTATCTTAATTAACATCTTATCTGAGCAGAAGCAAACGTGCAGCCCAACTCCAGAGCTCTGCTCCCGTTTCCCTGGAGGAGAGGGAATGCTGCCTTGGAGAGGGCAGGAGCTCTCCCTCCTTACCCCACCAGCCTTTCCTTCTCCAGTGAGCAGGATCTGAAGCAGGAGCCCATTTTTCCCTGCCACAGCAGTCAGGAGCTCAGGGCTGTGTGCAGGCACTGCTCATCCATCACTCCAAAGGATGGCTCCGCTTGTTAAACTTGGGCTCAGCCCACCACTTCCTCCTTTTTTTCTTTAACATTAATTAAGCTTAAAAAAAAGGCAGTTAGGATAAGAAATTGCAGAAAAATTATGGCCATTTTATTGTTTGTTCCCTAATTGCACATATAATGAGGCAAATTTAAAGTAGTGCACCTCAGAAGCTGCATTTTAATGATGCTGTTACTGTGGTCTGAGTGCTAATGCCCTCGTTTATATCACCAATTGCTGCTCCAGTGATTGCTCAAAAAAAGTCTTGTTAAGAAATGCTAAAAAGGCATAATCATATATTGTTCCTATTCAGGTTGCAGTTAAAGAAGCCAAGAATTTATTTTATGAAAATATACTCAGCACTTATTGTGCATTACAGTGTGCTGGTTATAGTCTTAGTGTTGTACAAGGCACAGAGCCCCTTGTGAACAAAAGCTATTCTGTTTCCCACTTCAAAAACAAGCGCTAACTCAACAAAAAGATGCTTGGCTGTTCTTCCAACTGGAGCTGCATCTGTCTGTCCTGAGCAGGTGAAACACCAGCAGCACTCCTGCCTGCTCTCCGGGCAGGGAGAGCACAGATTTGGATCAATATAATTCCAAAACTAGGGCTTAATTACAGCTCTGTCTGCATCTGTAGTTGGGTTTCCACCAGCTGCCAACAGGAACAGGATCCCAAACTCCCTCTCAAGGTGCCTCCAGGGTGGGATAGGATGGGCTTGGAGATTCCTTCCAACACTTCATGCGCCATGATGAGCTCTGTGATTCTAGAGTTCTCTTTACATCCTAGAGCTCCTCTTTGCTGCCTCACAGAGGAGGGATGGCTCCTTCCTCAACATCAGGATAGAGAGGGATGCCTGGAAAAGCAGCACAGGACTTGCACCCCCCCGAAACAAATGCAGAGGCTCTGAGGATAAATAACTGCATTTTGAATTCTGCTCTCAGGGCAGTGAGGAGCCCTTACTCAGTGACAGACTATTAGCATAACAAGTGACAGTGGAAAAAATTCATGGCTGCAATTGAAATTATGAATAAAATCTTCCTTCTTGCGTGAAAACTTCAAGAGTCACAAGTCATTTTTTGAACACCCTTTTCTATCTACTTCTGCTGTGCTGGACAAATATACATTTAACCTAATAAAATCTACAGAAACTACCCCTATGAAATGTTCCCAGAAGCCCTGCAACATTTATAACTAGAGAGAGATGGTAAAAAAACCAAAGAGCCATTAATTGTAGTGGGATATTATCCCAGAAACTGCATCCTGAGCAGTTTCCTCAGGCCCCAAGGAACCCCTCCTTTGCTCAGGCAGGCACAGACCCTTTCAGACACCCTGAAATTCCTGGCATTTGGTGCTCTCAGTCTAAAGCTGCCTGCAAGGGATTTCTGCAAAGGATGTTCAGCTGGTGCAAGGGAATGAGAAGCCAGTGTTTAATTTGAGTGCTGTAACAAGTTCCTCCTGTGAGCTCAGCTCCTGCCCCATCCCTGACCGCCCCAGAAGGTCAGGGACCACGCTCAGCTAACAAGGCTGAGAGCTCTGAGCAGGAAACAGGAAAATCATAAACAGTAATTTACCTCTCCTTCATGCTAAACTTCAGTGAGTTATAATTTGGCTTTCTCAATACAAGGTCTCAGCAGGAGACAGCTAATGACTTTTTCCACCTTAAAATAAGCTGTTCCACACTGTGCTTGCTTAGCTTTGTGTGGGAAGCCTGAAGTCAGGTAAAATAAGCCTCTTATGCCACAAAAGCAATAAAAAAAAAGAATATTTCAGAACTAGAATTAGTCATATGGCTTAATATCCAATTTCTAGCATGTACCATCAGGTTTTTTCCCCCTGCTTAGCCTGCTCTGGAAGCGTGTCCCCATGAAGTGGGGACAGTCAAATTTAGCCCTAAGCAAGCATGGAAAACGATTTTAATAAAGAACAGGAATACAAAATGAGACAGCTTGCAGTGATTGTACACAAAATCCATCGCTCCAGAGAACACTGGAGCTTTTACACTGCTTGAGTCTCCTTCATTTAACACCGAGCTTCCCCAACTCCAAATTTAATTCCATGCATGTACAGAGATACACTGCTGCAGAGCAGGGGTCCAGGAAAGCTGGAAATGTTACAGGGTTAACCACCAACTTTTTATTATAGAAAAAAAGAATTGACACATTACTGCAGCTGAAAAATACACATCTGTCCCATTTTCTAATTCTTTTAATGGTGAAAAAGAGTAGGCATGGAGATAACATAGCAATAAACTAGAACTGGAAGGTAGGATTCAGTGTCTGAGGTGGTCAAGAACAAAAAAACCCAGTTTTTTAAAATTAAACCAAAGCATATTTTAGTAACCAATATTAGGAAAAGAAAGCTATATAAAGACAGCAGCAGGAACAAGGGACACTGCTAATAATCAAGATTTTCCACATTCCTGTTCAACATGCTGCTGAAAACCCAAGGACAAACCCTGAAAGCCAGAAAACACGATGAAGTCTTCCTCTCTGAGGAGATGTAAATCTTCAAGGACAAACCTTTGACAGATTTCACGAGTTGGGCCAGAGTTGGTGATTTTGTGTCCCTGTGCTTTCCCTGCCAGCCCCAGCGTGCAGCAGTGAGCGCCTCCTCCTCCTCCTGGCACTGCTGCTGCTCCACTGCAGAGCCAGAGCATCCCTGCCTGCCCGGGCTGGGGGCCTCCCCTGCACGCCTGGGCCTGCCCTTCCTGCCCACAGACCCCGGGGAATTAAACAGAGCTCACTTCAGAGCTGCCAGATGTGGCATCCCTTGGAATTAAGCACAGAATCCCAGGGTGCCTTGGGTTGGAAAGGACCATAAAGATCCACCCAGTGCCACCCTTGCCATGGCAGGGACACCTCCCACTGTCCCAGGTGCTCCCAGCCCCAGTGTCCAACCCAGCCTTGGGCACTGCCAGGGATCCAGGGGCAGCCACAGCTCCTCTGGGCACCTGTGCCAGGGCTGCCCACCCTGCCAGGGAACAATTTCTGCCCAATATCCCATCTGAACCTCCTGCCTTTCAGTTATGGACTCCCACAGCTCTAAACAAAGGTGCCTAAAACTCACTGAGACAGAGGTACAGGTCTATTAATAGCACCACAACCCTTCTGCCAACCAGGCTGTTCATTACAGTGTCAGAAAATATTTATCCCTCCACACTCAAACGAGGTGTTTTATTCCAGGTGGAAAGCTAAAAAAATAACTCTTCACGCCTTAACACAGAGTTTGTCACCACATTCCATTTCCAGGGCCAGGAGGTGACAGCAGACAGCAGCACTGCTGCTTTGGTGATGGTTGCACAGTGACCCAGGTAAGGGCTGCGTGTTCCGTGTCTGACTGCCCAGTTCTGCTGCTCTGACACCCCCAGTGCTGTTCATGCACATGGAAATGCCTCAGCCTGTGCAGAAGCTGGGCAGAACCAGTTCCCTGCTCAGGTGGCAGCCCTGGCTGTCAGCAGGGTGGCAGGAGGGACAGCACTGCCCCAGCTCAGAGTGACACCCAGCACTGTCAGCGTGGCACTGCCACCCCTCCCTGCCCAGGGCGTGGGAAGGGCACAGCCAGCACCACAGGGACTTCATCCCTGAGTGGGAATCCTGGCCCTGAGCCCTGCACTGTGTGTGTCTGTCCCAGATTGCCAAGCAAATTGTATTCTGTGCCATCTGCATGGCAGTTGTCTTTTGTTCAGGGGGCAGTTTTGCTTATCTCTCCCACACCCTCTTCCCTCTGGGGAGACACCTGCTGATAACAGCTATGGAATGTCCCTGCATGGCTGATAAGAACTGCAGCATCCCATTGGGAGATGTGAGCCCAGAGGGAGGAGCCAAGCATTCCTACCTGGATATAATCTGGAGATTCTGGAACACCAGCCAAGCATTCCTACCTGGATATAATCTGGAGATTCTGGAACACCAGCCAAGCATTCCTACCTGGATAGAATCTGGAGATTCTGCAACACCAGCCAAGCATTCCTACCTGGATAGAACCTGGAGATTCTGGAACACCAGCCAAGCATTCCCACCTGGATAGAATCTGGAGATTCTGGAACACCAGCCAAGCATTCCTACCTGGATATAATCTGGAGATTCTGGAACACCAGCCAAGCATTCCTACCTGGATAGAATCTGGAGATTCTGGAACACCAGCCAAGCATTCCCACCTGGATATAATCTGAGATTCTGGAACACCAGCCAAGCATTCCTACCCGGATATAATCTGGAGATTCTGGATCACCAGCCAAGCATTCCTACCTGGATATAATCTGGAGATTCTGGAACACCAGCCAAGCATTCCTACCCGGATAGAATCTGGAGATTCTGGAACACCAGCCAAGCATTCCTGCCTGGATATAATCTGGAGATTCTGAACACCAGCACAGCTTCTCCACTGGATTTCCCAGAGGAACAGCAGCTGCCTCTTCCCCTGGATCTCCAGAGGCAGAGACTGCACCTTTCTCCAGGATCCCTGCTCCAGCAGAACCACCCCTGACACTGCAGGAGGGCTGAGCCACAATTCCAATGGCACTGCTGCCAACACCCTGACCCACAGGGTGTCAGGTTGTGTTCTGACTGTCAGTGTTGTTCTAGTTCACTGCATTGTTTATTTTATCTTTGTATTTTCTTCCCTAATAAAGAACTGCTATTCCTGCTCCTGTGGCCTGGTTTTGCTTTGGCAATTGTTTGTGCTCTACTTTAAATTCCTTTCTGCACTTCCAATTATCCCAGCATCATTTGCTTCCTGTCCCAAACCACAGCACCATTCCACATGATTTCCAGAGCCACTTCTCAGCAGCATCCCACTTCCCACATGGATTTCTCCTTGATAGGTGGCACAGTTGTCCTTGTCCTGTTCTTCCCAGATGCTCCTCCACCAACACAAATCCAGTATCTATTCAAATGACAGTTACCAGCAATAAATAACATCAAAATATCGACAATGGAGCATCTGCAATGGCATTCCAAGTGAATATTGAAGAGGATTAGCAGATCTGGATGGAAAGAAAGCCACTTTCCCCATCTATCCTTGCTGGACCAGCTCTGGCTCCAGACCACACCCTCCTGCTGGTTTTCCTGCAGTGCCCAACCCACAGCTCATCTGGCTGCACCCAAAATGATGGATGACAAACGCACACACCAACAGCAGTGTGTATACATTACAATCAGCCCTCAGTCTGATTGCTATCTTAATTAACATCTTATCTGAGCAGAAGCAAACGTGCAGCCCAACTCCAGAGCTCTGCTCCCGTTTCCCTGGAGGAGAGGGAATGCTGCCTTGGAGAGGGCAGGAGCTCTCCTCCTTACCCCACCAGCCTTTCCTTCTCCAGTGAGCAGGATCTGAAGCAGGAGCCCATTTCCCCTGCCACAGCAGTCAGGAGCTCAGGGCTGTGTGCAGGCACTGCTCATCCATCACTCCAAAGGATGGCTCCGCTTGTTAAACTTGGGCTCAGCCCACCACTTCCTCCTTTTTTTCTTTAACATTAATTAAGCTTAAAAAAAAGGCAGTTAGGATAAGAAATTGCAGAAAAATTATGGCCATTTTATTGTTTGTTCCCTAATTGCACATATAATGAGGCAAATTTAAAGTAGTGCACCTCAGAAGCTGCATTTTAATGATGCTGTTACTGTGGTCTGAGTGCTAATGCCCTCGTTTATATCACCAATTGCTGCTCCAGTGATTGCTCAAAAAAAGTCTTGTTGAGAAATGCTAAAAAGGCATAATCATATATTGTTCCTATTCAGGTTACAGTTAAAGAAGCCAAGAATTTATTTTATGAAAATATACTCAGCACTTATTGTGCATTACAGTGTGCTGGTTAAGGTTTTAGTGCTGTACAAGGCACAGAGCCCCTTGTGAACAAAAGCTATTCTGTTTCCCACTTCAAAAACAAGTGCTAACTCAACAAAAAGATGCTTGGCTGTTCTTCCAACTGGAGCTGCATCTGTCTGTCCTGAGCAGGTGAAACACCAGCAGCACTCCTGCCTGCTCTCCAAGCAGGGAGAGCACAGAGTTGGATCAATATAATTCCAAAACTAGGGCTTAATTACAGCTCTGTCTGCATTTGTAGTTGGGTTTCCACCAGCTGCCAACAGGAACAGGATCCCAAATTCCCTCTCAAGGTGCCTCCAGGGTGGGATAGGATGGGCTTGGAGATTCCTTCCAACACTTCACACGCCATGATGAGTTCTGTGATTCTAGAGTTCTCTTTGCACCCTAGAGCTCCCCTTTGCTGCCTCACAGAGGAGGGATGGCTCCTTCCTCAGCATCAGGATAGAGAGGGATGCCTGGAAAAGCAGCACAGGACTTGCACCCCCCCCAAACAAATGCAGAGGCTCTGAGGATAAATAACTGCATTTTGAATTCTGCTCTCAGGGCAGTGAGGAACCCTTACTCAGTGACAGACTATTTGCATAACAAGTGACAGTGGAAAAAATCCATGGTTGCAATTGAAATTATGAATAAAATCTTCCTTCTTGCGTGAAAACTTCAAGAGTCACAAGTCATTTTTTGAACACCCTTTTCTATCTACTTCTGCTGTGCTGGACAAATATACATTTAACCTAATAAAATCTACAGAAACTACCCCTATGAGATGTTCCCAGAAGCCCTGCAACATTTATAACTAGAGAGAGATGGTAAAAAAACCAAAGAGCCATTAATTGTAGTGGGATATTATCCCAGAAACTGCATCCTGAGCAGTTTCCTCAGGCCCCAAGGAACCCCTCCTTTGCTCAGGCAGGCACAGACCCTTTCAGACACCCTGAAATTCTTGGCATTTGGTGCTCTCAGTCTAAAGCTGCCTGCAAGGGATTTCTGCAAAGGATGTTGAGCTGGTGCAAGGGAATGAGAAGCCAGTGTTTAATTTGAGTGCTGTAACAAGTTCCTCCTGTGAGCTCAGCTCCTGCCCCATCCCTGACCGCCCCAGAAGGTCAGGGACCATGCCTCAGCTAACAAGGCTATTGAGAGCTCTGAGCAGGAAACAGGAAAATCATAAACAGTAATTTACCTCTCCTTCATGCTAAACTTCAGTGAGTTATAATTTGGCTTTTCTCAATACAAGGTCTCAGCAGGAGACAGCTAATGACTTTTTTCCACCTTAAAATAAGCTGTTCCACACTGTGCTTCGCTTAGCTTTGTGTGGGAAGCCTGAAGTCAGGTAAAATAAGCCTCTTATGCCACAAAAGCAAAAAAAAAAAAAGAATATTTCAGAACTAGAATTAGTCATATGGCTTAATATCCAATTTCTAGCATGTACCATCAGGTTTTTTTTCCCCTGCTTAGCCTGCTGTGGGCGTGTCCCCATGAAGTGGGGACAGTCAAATTTAGCCCTAAGCAAGCATGGAAAACGATTTTAATAAAGAACAGGAATACAAAATGAGACAGCTTGCAGTGATTGTACACAAAATCCATCGCTCCAGAGAACACTGGAGCTTTTACACTGCTTGAGTCTCCTTCTTTTTAACACCGAGCTTCCCAACTCCAAATTTAATTCCATGCATGTACAGAGATACACTGCTGCAGAGCAGGGGTCCAGGAAAGCTGGAAATGTTACAGGGTTAACCACCAACTTTTTATTATAGAAAAAAAAGAATTGACACATTACTGCAGCTGAAAAATACACATCTGTCCCATTGTCTAATTCTTTTAATGGTGAAAAAGAGTAGGCATGGAGATAACATAGCAATAAACTAGAACTGGAAGGTAGGATTCAGTGTCTGAGGTGGTCAAGAACAAAAAAACCCAGTTTTTTAAAATTAAACCAAAGCATATTTTAGTAACCAATATTAGGAAAAGAAAGCTATATAAAGACAGCAGCAGGAACAAGGGACACTGCTGATAATCAAGATTTTCCACATTCCTGTTCAACATGCTGCTGAAAACCCAAGGACAAACCCTGAAAGCCAGAAAACACGATGAAGTCTTCCTCTCTGAGGAGATGTAAATGTTCAAGGACAAACCTTTGACAGATTTCACGAGTTGGGCCAGAGTTGGTGATTTTGTGTCCCTGTGCGTTCCCTGCCAGCCCCAGCGTGCAGCAGTGAGCGCCTCCTCCTCCTCCTGGCACTGCTGCTGCTCCACTGCAGAGCCAGAGCATCCCTGCCTGCCCGGGCTGGGAGCCTCCCCTGCACGCCAGGGCCTGCCCTTCCTGCCCACAGACCCCGGGGAATTAAACAGAGCTCACTTCAGAGCTGCCAGATGTGGCATCCCTTGGAATTAAGCACAGAATCCCAGGGTGGCTTGGGTTGGAAAGGACCATAAAGATCCACCCAGTGCCACCCCTGCCATGGCAGGGACACCTCCCACTGTCCCAGGTGCTCCCAGCCCCAGTGTCCAGCCTGGCCTTGGGCACTGCCAGGGATCCAGGGGCAGCCCCAGCTGCTCTGGGAACCTGTGCCAGGGCCTGCCCACCCTGCCAGGGAACAATTGCTGCCCAATATCCCATCTGAACCTCCTGCCTTTCAGTTATGGACTCCCACAGCTCTAAACAAAGGTGCCTAAAACTCACTGAGACAGAGGTACAGGTCTATTAATAGCACCACAACCCTTCTGCCAACCAGGCTGTTCATTACAGTGTCAGAAAATATTTATCCCTCCACACTCAAACGAGGTGTTTTATTCCAGGTGGAAAGCTAAAAATAACTCTTCACGCCTTAACACAGAGTTTGTCACCGCATTCCCATTTCCAGGGCCAGGAGGTGACAGCAGACAGCAGCACTGCTGCTTTGGTGATGGTTGCACAGTGACCCAGGTAAGGAGCTGCGTGTTCCGTGTCTGACTGCCCAGTTCTGCTGCTCTGACACCCCCAGTGCTGTTCATGCACATGGAAATGCCTCAGCCTGTGCAGAAGCTGGGCAGAACCAGTTCCCTGCTCAGGTGGCAGCCCTGGCTGTCAGCAGGGTGGCAGGAGGGACAGCACTGCCCCAGCTCAGAGTGACACCCAGCACTGTCAGCGTGGCACTGCCACCCCTCCCTGCCCAGGGCGTGGGAAGGGGCACAGCCAGCACCACAGGGACTTCATCCCCTGAGTGGGAATCCTGGCCCTGAGCCCTGCACTGTGTGTGTCTGTCCCAGATTGCCAAGCAAATTGTATTCTGTGCCATCTGCATGGCAGTTGTCTTTGTTCAGGGGCAGTTTTGCTTCTCTCTCCCACACCCACTCTTCCCTCTGGGGAGACACCTGCTGATAACAGCTATGGAATGTCCCTGCATGGCTGATAAGAACTGCAGCATCCCATTGGGAGATGTGAGCCCAGAGGGAGGAGCCAAGCATTCCTACCTGGATATAATCTGGAGATTCTGGAACACCAGCCAAGCATTCCTACCTGGATATAATCTGGAGATTCTGGAACACCAGCCAAGCATTCCTACCTGGATAGAATCTGGAGATTCTGGAACACCAGCCAAGCATTCCTACCTGGATAGAATCTGGAGATTCTGGAACACCAGCCAAGCATTCCTACCTGGATATAATCTGGAGATTCTGAACACCAGCCAAGCATTCCTGCCTGGATATAATCTGAGATTCTGGAACACCAGCCAAGCATTCCTACCTGGATAGAATCTGGAGATTCTGAACACCAGCCAAGCATTGCTACCTGGATATAATCTGAGATTCTGGAACACCAGCCAAGCATTCCTGCCTGGATATAATCTGGAGATTCTGGAGCACCAGCCAAGCATTCCTGCCTGGATATAATCTGGAGATTCTGGAGCACCAGCCAAGCATTCCTGCCTGGATATAATCTGGAGATTCTGGAACACCAGCACAGCTTCTGCACTGGATTTCCCAGAGGAACAGCAGCTGCCTCTGCCCCTGGATCTCCAGAGGCAGAGACTGCACCTTTCTCCAGGATCCCTGCTCCAGCAGAACCACCCCTGACACTGCAGGAGGGCTGAGCCACAATTCCAATGGCACTGCTGCCAGCACCCTGACCCACAGGGTGTCAGGTTGGGTTCTGACTCTGTCAGCGTTGTTCCAGTTTACTGCAATGTTTATTTTATCTTTGTATTTTCTTCCCTAATAAAGAACTGCTATTCCTGCTCCCATATTTTTTGCCTGAGAGCCCCTTAATTTCAAATTTATAGCAATTCAGAGGGGGGGGGTTTGCCTTCTCCATTTCAGGAGAAGCTCCTGCCTTCCTTAGCAGACACCTGGCTTTCCAACCAGGACAGTGTCACTCTGAGGTCAAGGAGAAAGCTGGAAGGAACAGGAGCAGCTGGGACATGTCTTGTTCCTGCAAAGAACACAGTTTCCTTTAATAGAAGCAAATTTCTCATTTGTGTTCTTCCAGCACAGCTGAAAATACTTGGACTGGTTTGGCTGCTTCAAATACTTTGTGCTCAAATAAGAAAACCTTTGTGGAGCTGTCTCCGTAGGTCAGTGACACTGCAGCAGGCATGACCATGTCTGTCTACAGCACAAATAACCACACACTTGACAAGTGCAGGACAAGGGCTGCCACACCAGAAATCCAGAGCTGCTCATCCCCTCAAATGGTGGGAAGCAGTTCACCCTCTGCCCACAAACATAATTTAAAAATAGTTTTAAGTTGGCAACTCATTGTGACAAAAAATACACTTCAAAATTAACATCATCTCACCCATATGTGTTTTCCAAGTATCATCACCAGATCTTAAAATGAACACCTGGGAAATGACAGAGCAGGTAAGGGAAGAAGCTGATCAAGCCACAAATAAAGTGACCAGCACAAACCTGGTCAAACAAAACTGATCTGTCTGACTCATGGAAACCCTCCTTCCTCAATTCAAATTCAGACTTTTATTCTTACCTTCTCTTTCCCATCTACTACCAAGTTACTTATCCACTTTACACTACAAATAAAAGGCTTTTTTTAGTGAAGGGACCTTGTCAAAAATGCTGTGAAAAAATTAATGCACACATTGATTAAAGCATTCTTATGCACACATGCATTAGCTCCTTCAGACAAATCTGATCTGCCAGGCATGAATCCCTTAGAAAGCTTTATTTTTTCTGCTATTTTGTGCTTCTATGTGTGTCTGATAATCTTCATTCTCTCAGCCACACCTGTGGCTCCCACAGCACCTCTCCTCCTCCCTCCCATGAAGGATGTCCTTTTTGTCTCCAGAGCACGGAGGCTGATTTAAGTGACAGGTTACTCCACAGTTAATAGCCCACTTTTAAGTTCCTTTTTCACCAAGGATGCTGCCATCTGTTCCTGTCATTTGGTTCCTTTATTGACTGCTTTGACCATCTCCTCCTGACACATCCATTTGTGACAGTTCCTGAGACTATTCCCACAGGAAAAGGAGCTGGGAAGGAGCCTCCCCAGGCCTCCCTGCACTGTGTGCCAAGGCAAATCCTGCACTCACTTTTCTGCTGGCACATTCCTTGCCTTGAGCGTGGCTTGGATGAGTGTTTGGTACTTTACCATCCATTACCTGTTAACTCAAATCAGGAGTGCCAGGCTGGTAAAGCCTCATTTTCAGACTGTATTCTTTGCCTTTTTTCATCAAGGCTGTCACAATTCCTCCAGCTCTTCAGCTTTTCTTGTGGTTTTAAATTGAAATTAATCACCATGTGTGTTCTTTACATTTTCCTTCTTTTCTCTTGCCATGCTGTTGGTGTGCTTTCCAAATCATTGTGCTTGAACGTGTTATACTCTCAGTTGTTCCTTTAAAATTATGTCTAAACAGCCTCCTAGGTGCTTTTTGAAGTTAAATGCTCCACTGTGCTGGATTTATTGCTTCTCCCAGGAGGTCACATTTGAATAAAATGATGACAAACCTCATAGCAGCATCTTGAGTCATGTCCTGTTCGCTATGCGGGATTAATCAAGATTTGCTTTGCCTTTTCAGATGAGGCTATTTATTTTGCTGCAAATACCAGAGGTTTCTAAGATTTAAAATCTTATCTTTAGCCCCAAACCCAGCCAAAACACCCACAACTGCAGTCTAATTTCTGCTTTGGCAACTTTTCTAATCTCTCTTAGACCTTCATGGACACTATCAGCATATCACGACAAAAGCTTCTGTCACTGTCTCATGATTACTGACTCTACTCTGCCTCATTCTACACTGATTTTTTTTTATTCATAAAATTTCACAGCTTCTTTTGATGCAATTTAATAATTTACCTTATTTGAATTAGAATTGTCTTGAATTTATATATATACATATCACAGTTCCTCCATAGTATGTTCTGCTCTACTAATTCTGTGTAATTTTTACTTTAGAAGAAGAACATCCCTCTAAGTAACTTCCTTTGTAATGTGGAGAATAAATAGAAGGATAAATTTGCCTAAACAGGGAATTGCATGATATGCAATAATTAATTAGCAGATATCATGCACAGCACAGTTCAGCCCTGCAAACCCACAGGGATCAGGATATTCCCCTTGCACAGCCTCCAGACCCGGCTGGCCCAGGGCAATCACCAGCAGCTCCCTGGCCTGCAAGAAGAGAGGGAAAGAAGAAAGGCCCTTCCCTGACTTATTTTTAAATAATCACAGTTTTCATCAACCCCCACAGCTTGAGATGTTGGGAGAAGGAAAGACAATGGGATCTATCAAGCTCCAGGTTTACAGGGACACATCCAGATCTTTTCCTGCCTTGCAGCTTACAAGTATTCCATTGTTAAATCACACCAGGTTCCCTTGATTGCACGCATCAATACAAGGAGCAGGGACACTTGGAGACTATTTGGTATCTGCTGGTGATAAAAGCTGCTGTTAAAACCAACCCGCTGCTCTGAAACCCAGGCTGTGAAGGTGCCACCTGCCCTGGGAGCAGGACACGCTGGTGTTCCCAGCCCAGGGAACAGGTCCTGCCAGCTCTGGAGCCCCAGCTGTGGGGCTGTCTGCAGCCAAATTCCAGCCACAGGATTTCAAATGCACTCCAGCAACCTCATTAACTCCACAGCCAGAAATACACTGCTGTAACTCTCAGCAGCACAAGGGTGCAAGTGTCTGTCAGGTGTAAAACTCCTCCAGACACTAAAATAAAATATTTCCTCAGCTGAAGTTTCTTTATATCCTCTGGGTCATTCTCTCAGAGTTAATGGCGTCCCGTAAATCTGATTTAACTACAGTGCATAAATCTAAGGTTTCAGTGACAAAAGCTTATGTAAACTGATCTCCATTCCCCCACTGGGGGCTGGGGCTAAGTGAGGCGCAGATTTAGGGTTTCAGACAAACTGAGAATACTTACAGGCTCTTCTAAATAAAGCCTGGGATTTAAAAAACTGTTGCTGCTTTCCCTCAGGCTGCCATATTTCTGTCTCAGCACAGAAATACTCAGCCCTGCTCTGTGCCCCTGCAAACACCCCTCACACCTGCACAGGCAGCTCCAGGATTTACAGCTCCTGCTGGTCTCCCCACACACAAACAGCTCCCCAAGGGACCAAACATCCAGAGAAACACCCAGGGACATCTTGATCCTTACAGGACACAACCTCTGAGCTCAGGTCAGGTGCAGAACAAGGTTATTTTGGTTTGCCAAATGTTTTGAAACCTAAATTGAATGGCTGCAGATTAACAACAGGCAATTCGTGTTCCACTGGAATTCTCATTTGGATGATACCAGAATCTTTATGTCAAAGAACCATTTTGTCCAGAGGCACCTTTTGACCACACTCCTACAAAACCCAGGAAACAAACCTGGCTGTGCAGGGAAGCATGGAGATGATCCCTGGAATACTTGAGGGAAAGACCTAGTTCTGTTTCTCCTACTGAACCTGCTCTTTTTTGCATAAATAAATATTCAGGAGATACACAATTAGAATGCTCTCTCCATCTCACTTTGTCCATCCCAGGAGTCCTCTACCCCACTGGCTATAATCACTCTTTTCCACCAATTCTCTCTCAAAGGCTGAGTTTTCCCTAATAAGCAGAACAACTTCAGTAGGAAAGGTTGAGAATTCACTGGGTAGAATACTCCTTAGCACGGTGCTTAGAATATTTATTGGCTATTATAGGAAAATAAAGAATCGAGCACAAATCCCACACTAGAAGAAATTAATGATGTGTGTACAGGACTTTAGCACTGAGTAAACTATTTGTACAACGCAGTCTCAAAGATCCACAGCAAAGGCACCACGCAGAGTGGAGGAGAAGAGGGATTTTCACATACAGAAACCCATCACTGATGTCCTGCTCCCAAAACCAGATTTCTGACCCTCCCCATGAGACAGAGCAGCACAGGAGGCTGAACCCCATCCCAAATTAGCAAATCCAGGTAGGGAGGCACTGCTGAGAGATGGAGCCCAGTCCAGCACCTTCCCAAGCCACAGCCAAAGGATCCTGACCTGCCCTGAGAAGCGTCACCATTGCCTCACAGCTGGGGAAGGAGCTGACAGAAATCCAGCCCCGCTCACTTTCCTAGGAGCGTTTCTCCGTCAGTGGAGGCAACTAAAGCTGCTATCAAAACTACCAGCTACATATTTTAATCACCTAAAAAGGAATTATTAAGAGCTAATAATAATCTCCCCAAAGGAGCTTCCAGGCAAACAGTAAATGACAGAATAACCCCTCCCTCTAGAACCATTAGGAGCTTCCCACAGCATGGCACCTATCCCTGATGCAGTGTGCTGTCATACACCAAACTCTCTGGGACACTTATGGATTCCCTCCATTTCTGTTTCAGTACCTTAGTCAATGGATAAATAGATTTTTTTTCCTACCATTTTCTCAGAAAAATTCAGTACACAGATAAACCTGCAATTCTCTGCTGCCATCTTGGACTTCCAAGTCTTCCTTGGGATATTGTGCTTCTCACCTGGCAAGGGCCGTCTTTAGTCTGTCCTTTCTGGCATTGTAGCTTCAGTAAGTGGCAAAAAGAGGAGCAGCAAATACTCAGCAGTTCCCAAAACACCACTCATTTTCTGCAATAGCCTCTTATGCTGAAAAAGCATAAAGCCATTTACATGATTTCATGAGTTAAAAAGCAGAGAGAAAGGAAAAAACCCCAGATGTGCTCAGATTTATAACTGCTGCTCTTGGTATAGCCCTAAACTTCGCTGTGTCTGAGGGCAGTAACAGCTTCCAGAGCTCTGCATTGGATTTTCACTGAAGTGCCTCTTGAGGGGCTGGATTTATTAGTGACAACAGCCTGAACCAGTGCTGAAAACACACGGGCTTGGTTCAGCTGTGTCACAGAACCAACAGCCGCTGCTGCTTATTCCAAATGGGACATCTTTCCTACAGTAAAACGCAGAGACCATGAAAACAGTGATTCTGTGCAAGTGCTTTGTTTGGCGTCTCTTTTCTGATTTCCAGCTGGCAGCACCTGATGGCAGAGGGCTGCCAGGGACACACAGCACCCAGGAGAGGGACAGCAGCCAGGAGAAAAGCTGGAAATGCCCAGCAGGTCAGGGAAGGGCTGGAAAGGGCCAGAACAGACCCAGCAGGTCAGGGAAGGGCTGGAAAGGGCTGGAAATGCCCAGCAGGTCAGGGAAGGGCTGGAAAGGGCTGGAAATGCCCAGCAGGTCAGGGAAGGGCTGGAAAGGGCTGGAAATGCCCAGCAGGTTCCATCCCAAACCATCCCCTGACAGTCTCAGAGGCACTGACACAGGTCAGGTGCCCACATCTCATGACTCCATTGGCACCTATTTGCCCATATCTAACAGGAGTATATTGCCCTTGGGAAGCCTGGCTGGAATGCAATTAGTTTATTAGTTAATTATCTAGAGGGCTTTAAATCCCAGGAAGCAGCAAGCACAAAACGGAGCTGAGCCTGGAGGAGAGCTTTGTATCAGACAGAAATGCAGCTAAGAAATCACAGGGGTTTCATCCCAGAGAATTATTGTTGTGTTCTGTTATTTGCAACAAGCACCCTCAATAACTACAGCCTGAGAGTCCCTGCCCTTCATTATCTCCCAGTGTTCAGTGACAATGAGCCACATCTGATAAATCCTCCTGCCTTTGGGGGTTATGGACACCAAGCACAGGCCAGGCCAGGTTCAGGCTCTCTGGCAAAAACTGCTGCCCAGTCCCACTGAAAGAGATGGAAAACCTAAATCTGTACCGAGGCTCTTACACCTAGAGTTTGGATTAATATTTTCCCTACCCAGCAGCAATTAGAGCACCATACACCTCAAGACAGTGAAAGGTGGCAAGGGGACATTGCTGTGATTTTCATTTGTTAAATGAACAATTCTGGCAATGCACAAGCCAAGCTCACCCTTAACAGCACACCAGTCAGGAGGGCAATAATCAGCTACCAGAAAGGACGTGCTTTTCATAAAGACCCCTCCCCTGGCTCTGCCTTTCTTCTTGTGTGCTCAGCTAGAGCAATTAAGAGCATAATCTATAGGAAGCCTACCCCCAAAAGCCTCTCACAGCTTTCTCCAGCTGTTTCCTTCTCTTTGTTGCCAGCAGACCCAAGCTCTGAAGAGATGATGCACCTCAGCAGGACTCCAAACTCTACATCTGCTCTGGGGGCATAATCTTTGCTGGCTACATGGAAGTGGTCTTTAAACTAATGGAGTCACCAGACTAAGCAAAAAATCCTCTTCTGTAAACCCACACACAAAGAGTTTATTTTCAATTTTATTTCTAGATGGGCATTT
Organism: Emberiza elegans; assembly: GCA_024865655.1. NCBI lineage: Eukaryota > Metazoa > Chordata > Aves > Passeriformes > Fringillidae > Emberiza > Emberiza elegans. The sequence goes on along the minus strand of JALJVW010000260.1, from coordinate 1,570,412 downwards.
TCAAGATTACCATCTTTCTTTTTTAATCATCATAATGCTGCTTTGCAACACACACTGCTCTTCTAAAAGGGCTTTACTGCACTTTATAAATGCAAATCTGCATCATCTTTTTACAGACTCAGACTATCTTCAGACTATAACACAGAGAAAATCCCTGGAAGAAGCAGAACTGGCATTCAGTGACCATAAACTCTCCCAAACCATAATGCTGTCCCAAAAACAATGCTGGGAGATACAGAAATAGCTTTCTAAAATGGATTTGAGCTTCCCATTCCCCAAGAAAATAGAGTGTTCCACCTTAATTACAGCAAGTGGTTAGAAAAAAGCTGTGTCTGGAATTCTTGTGAAGTATGGAACACACTGAAAACTATGGAGAGGTTTTGTGTGGCTCCATTGTTTGTGCCTCCATGTAGAAAACACATTATTGAAATTATTATTAAATTAATAACATGGGCTGAGGAAGGGAAAAGGTAAATTATTTTTTCCTACTTATATATAATGAGTACAGGTATTTTGCTCCCATATGTGGAAGGCTCCCATACATGGAAGTTTCTCCAATTCAGTACTTGACTGGGAAGAACCCCACTACTGCTGATCACTCCAGACATTGTCCAGAGAAGCTCCACTGGTATAAATCTAGAAGAAACTCACACTGAACTTTCCAGTTGGTAAATACGATTTTCCCTTTCTAAGAAAGGGTTTCTGTGAAGCCCAGAGCAGTCAGAGAAATGCAGAATACAGTAGTAATTTTCATCACTCAGTGGTTTCCTAGCTAAAAGAATTTCCAATGGATAGCAGAAACTTATCTCACAGATGCTGAACAGGCCCATTTCCACTCTCTGGAGACCAAAAATTCTCTTTTGAACTCCCGGGATTGTGAGTTGTCACTCCCTCCACATTCATTACCCAGCTGCCATCTGCCAGGAACTCATAAAAACAACAGTTACCTCATGCTCCTAAGACAACTAATCCCATCACCTTTGGAGAATCATTAACAACAAAGAAATGCAAGCTTAATAATCCCTCCCTTGGGGTTTGGAGTGCTGGGCATGCATTATCATAAATGAAATCCATTTTTGTTGTGTGTTCCAGAATGGGAGTTTCCATGTAAGACAGGAAAGCTACAGACCAGGAGACAAAGGCTGGGCACATCCTGCACTGTGCTTTGCTTCCCCAAAGGACAGCACTAAACAAGGGCCAGAGCTCAGAGTGAGGCTTAGCTGGGCACCAGCCTTACTGAAATAATTCAGCACAGAGACCCCAAAAAGAACATGAAAAGGACTCTTAGATTGTGGTTTTCACATCTGAAGCATACCAACAGAACCTGCTCATCGTCACAGCATAAAAAATTATTCTGTCAATAAAGAATTTGCTGACTCCCACTCCAGCAGACCCTGATACCCACAAAGAGCTCACCAGCCTGTTGTTTGAAATGTTTACAACACCTGCTTCTGTGTTTGCCACAAACACATGGAGGTGAAGAGGCAGCTGAAACCAGATCAGAACCTCCTGGGCCACAGGAGCTGCCAGCCCAGGCAGGGTCCCCGTCCTGCACAGCCCTCGAGCAGCTCCCAGAGCCCCACACAGCCCCCCAGCAGCAAACTGCTGCCACCCTCAACCACCAGGTTTATTTTTCCATAGGAGACCTTTCAGCCCAAACACTGCCGTAACAGCAATGGATCACACAGGGAAGCAAACTGTCAGTCCCAAATTCTGGGTGAAACTCACCCAGCTCCAATCCCACAGCGCATCAAGGACAAGCAGAGGAAAACAGTTATAAAAAATTCCACATTCTGTAGTGCTAAGGTGATAACCTTGGCCCACAAATCTCACTTCTGTTATGGTCTCTGAACTAGCTTTTCATAAAATCAAATACTGAAACTGTGATGGCCTAGAAATAATAAACTTGGAAGTGTCTAAACCCTGAAGAAGCTCCTATTGCTGCTTGGTTACTCTCATCCTCGCTGGCAGCATCACAGCGCAGTCCTCATCAGCTCAGACTCTGCCTTTTGCTCAGCTCATGGGCAGAATGGAGGCCCCGCTGCAGCCCCGAGGGAAGGGAATCCCAGGGCAGTGGCACACCCAGGCTGAGAGCCCCCTGTGCCAGGGCTCTGCTCCCTGCAGCCAGCTCCCTCTGCCAAACGCACTTCTCAGGACCAGAACGGCCTCATTTACTGCTCTGTGCCGGCTATTTCTGTTCACATCACAGGGCTTAATTAGGCTCTTGCAACTAAAATTACTTCTCTGGACTCATTTGTATTAGAGAATGCTTTAAAAAAAGTCATGTTTGTTTCCCTGATGCCGTTTCTCAGCTACACTTGTCCCTTGTTTCCTATTAGCTGGTTTAGGGAAATCTCCTTCATTGCAAAACCCTCGCTGCCTTTCAGGCTCTAGATCTCTTTTTGCCACAGCCAGAAAGCTCAGGTCCATTTTGACTGGTTCTTCCCAGTCAAGTACTGAACTGGAGAAACTTCTACATATGGGAGGAGAATATCTCAGGTCCAAATTATCAACCAGCTGATAGATTCTTTCCCAATAATTTGAATCACAGACTCATGGATGTTGGGAAAAGCCCCCGAGATCAAGTCCAGTGTTTGAATCCCACCAGGTACACCAAACCCAAGGCCAGTGTTTGAGTCCCACCAGGCACACCAAACCACACCACAAAGTGCCACGTTTAGCTTGGTTTTGGAATAAAGCATTAGTGCAATAACACCCAGAGCATTTCTCATGCAGATGTTGGAGTGAGTTGTGCCCTTTGTGCCCTGAGGTCCCACAGCAGCCCAGCTCTGGCTCTGCAGCCCTTCCCAGGCTCCTGCCAACTCCTGCCTGAGGAAATCCCAGCTTTCCCAGGGTTCTGTCTCCTCCTCACCCTTCAGGCTCTGGCAGCACTCAGCCTTTGCAGGAAGGGTCTGGAAAATCTGCCCACAGAGACACAGCCCATTCCAAGCCCCCCAGTGCTTTGTGTTTCCCCCCGTACAACCCCAGCAGCACCATCAGCAGTCAGAGTTCATTGTGGTTGTTATTTCCATGTGTCTCATCCCAATGGAGCTGCAGGATGAGACATCTCCCTTTGCAGAAAAAGGCTGCCCACATACCCCAGGCTGAGACTGCAATCAGCCTCTGCACTGACAAGGACCTACCCAAACATTCAGGAATAAATTCGGCATTTTTGTTCCTTTTCAGGAAGGCCTCAGCTCCCTGGAGGTCCCTGCACACTTTCAGTGTGACAGCAGGTCAAGTGTCCCATCCCACAGCAAATGTTTGTCCTCTATGACACCAAGCAGAACACAAATTCTGATCCATAAAATCTTCAATTTCTACTCAGTGAAAAACCTAAGGCAGATGGGGAGCAGGAAGGAGAGTTAGAGAAAACTCATTATTACAGAATATGAATTATTACCCACAAGTCTCTTAGGTCAGCCCTGCTCTGCTGTGGAACACAGACGCCTTGCACAAGGCTTATTAAAACACAGACTATGTGACAGAATGGGGTTGGTTCTTAACTAGGCTGAGCAAAGATCCAGGCATCCTTCTCAAGCACTTCAATTCAACTCATACTAAAAACCACATTAGCAAAACACTAAAATTAAGCAAAGCATCTCAGAGGCCAGGTTTTGCCCCATCATCCCCTTTCTGCTGGTTTTGCTGCTAAACACAGCAAAAATCCCAACGTGCATGGGCTCCCAGTGGCAGCCCAGTGTCCCCAGCCCCTGTCCCAGAGCCCAGTGTCCCCAGCTGCCCAGGCTGCTCCTGTCCCCAGGGCCACCCTGGCCATTGCCAGCCCAGGGACATCCTCACTGTGACCAAATCAAGGAGACACACGTGCCCCCCAAGGGAAAAGCAAAGTTTGCTGCTTTGTGTGCTGCAGGGATTCCGGACAGACACCAGGAAAAGATGGAATTGGGATTTTCTCAGACATTCCCACCAGCTGCTCAGCAAAAAATACCAAGTGTGCTCCTTCTGTGGCACCAAGGGCAGCTTGGACAGGGCTGGGCTGTGGGAGGTGTCCCTGCCATGGCAGGGCTGTGGAACAAGGTGACATTTCAGGTCCCTCCCTGTGGCATTCACATTTTCTGGAAAAATCCCTTCAACCCAGGATTTTTCTTCTGGGAAGCTGAGAGGCCTCAGAGAAAAGGAAAACAATTCTTATCTCATTTGCTTCTCCTGTGTTGTGCTCACATGTGCAATGTGTTTGGGGATTGTTTACCCACAGGTGATTGTTCCATTGGGTTCTGCTGTGAGTTGTTTTGACTTAGTGGCCAACTGGGGCCAAGCTGTGTCAGGGCTCTGGAAAGAGTCAGGAGTTTTCATTATTATCTTTTTAGCATTCAGTAAGTATCCTTCCTGTATTCTTTAGTATAGTATAGTGTAGCATTCTTTAACATAAAATAGTATAATAAAGTAATAAATTAACCTTCTGAGACCATGGAGTCAGATTCATCATTCCTGCCTTCCTTGGGGCTCCCTGCAAATACAACATCTTCCAACCCAAACCACTCTGTGATTACCTGAGATAAAACCTTGGCTTGCTTTTTTCAACTAAAATGTCTCTAGCAGATCGCATTTAACCACTGAGGTACAAACTTCTGCCTTCTTTATTTCATGTACATGAACTATTCTCTTCCCTTTCACACACTGACAAGTGTTCACTTCCTTACCTCCTTTTTATCTCCAGAGCCTCTTCTTCCCCCGGGCATGTTTTTAATGGCCTTACCAAGTAGCTGGTAATTAACTTTTACTCTGGTTTAGTTATTGACCGTTTCCCAGGATAGATTATGCAGAAAAACTCTTTCACCCATAGCACAGCTCTAGCCAGAGGTAAAACACAACACCTAGGAACAGATAAATCTCTTTTTTTTTTCCCCTTCTGGGAGTGTAAGTAACCATGGATGCACAAGACACAATGCCTGCAGATAAAAAGAAAGCCTCTAGATAATAATGTTTGTCAGAAGAGATTTACACATTTCTTTGAACTGATATATTTATATCCTGCTAATTATTTGAGAAAAATCTCAGAGACCTTATCACAGACAGACAATGCCACGGTTATGTTTTTTTCCCTTCAGGTCTAGGTTTCTTTTAAACATATCCCTCAAAGTTTCAAGCTGGCTTTTCAGAGTTTCCAGACATTTTAGTAACTTACACTTCTGAAAACACTCATACCCTAGAACACACCAGTACCATTTGTAACGAAACATCCCCAGATTTGAAGTCCATTGGAATTTTCCCTCAAGCAGCCCAGGTCATGTTTGCCTTTACTGTAAATACTGCCTCTCTTGTTCTCACTCTGCTTTTCCAGGAAAAGCACAGGATGCTGCAGCTCCTGCTACACCAACACCACACTGTAAGGTTGTACAAGCAGGAGCCAAACACAGGTAGGTCACCTCAGGGTCTTTTTTCCTTTATAGCCTCGGGAACAGCAATTTAGGGAATGTTCTGCTCAGCAGCTTTTCAGCTGCTGCTTTTCCCTCACCCCTTAAAGGCACAAGGCAGCAAAATATCAAAAGAAAGCTTGGAAGTAACACTACACCTGGACTGGAGGAACAGCCAAGCTCGAGGTCACCTCCCTTCCAAGAGGAAAAGGGGAATAAGAGATCATGCAGCCACCTGCAGGGCCCCGTTGCAGGGTCTGTGTCACCTCCCACAAACAGTGGGTGAGGACACCGGGAACGATTCCCCAGGACACCGGGAACGATGCCCCCCAGGACACCGGGAACGATGCCCTGGGTGATTCTCCCTTCCTTGTCCCTGGGTGATCCCCAGGGCACCGCAGCTGAGAGCACACTCCACGGAACACCCCAAACAACAGGGGATGTGAGATGGGAGCCTCTGCTGGTACCACTTGCCAGGCTGTCCCAGAACCTGGAATTACAGCAGCATTGCACCAGCTGCCTTCAGCTACCGCCTTCAGAGGCAGCACAGCCTGGTAGAGATGGAAACTGTCACACTCCAAGCAGTTTTACATTCCTCATTATTTCAGCACACGAGCTGATGGAAGTTGATTTGGCTTCAAGTTCCATCAAACACCCCAAGTCTGAGCAAGCTGGACTTAGATCCAACAGGGGAAAAATCAACTTTTCCTTAGAAATGACAGGAAATGTCCAGCACTCAGCACTGCGCCATCCCCATCTCACCCACTGACACCACAGGGAAATGATTCCATCTACAGAGCAGCCCTAATTAAAAGGATTTAAAACCATCCTAAAGCACAGGTGCTGCTTCACCAGCAGGGCAAGGCTGGCTAACAGAATTTCAGCCTGCAATCATGTCACAGGCAATGCCATCATGCTCTCCTGCGGCACTGCAAGCTGACATATTTCAAAAATAACATGCTTTAAATTGTTCCACACCGCCAAATATGCAGAGTAAGCTGAAATTCCAGATGTCTTCATGGAAGCAGAGATACCTCACACACACAGAATTCCTTTTATAAGCTCAGTGTCTCACTAATTCAATTCCTATTTTGTTTAAATGCTGAACAGTCTTTGGCACATTACAGTACTGAGCACTAGGCTACAAATCTTACTTGATTAAAGTAAAAGATTAGTTTATTATTCCACTCAAATTTTAGTAAAAAACAGTGAATCATGGGAAATCATTCACAAACAAATTAATATGAACATATTTTAACTCCTGTAATTAAACGGCCAACCTGATCTCCCTCAGAGGCAGATTCTCTGCTGGTGTCAACTGTCACAATCCTCTGGATCTCAGTCAGGAATATTTGGATCACCTGAGATCCATTTCTGTTAAAAGAATCAATGGTAATTAACCAATTAAAGTGGTCCAACAACTATTTTGGCATTTGTAAAGAGTCCAAGTGCTACAAAATAGGAAACTTGTATCTATTATGACATATGGCTCTTTTCCCCATGCTGTAACAAATACCCAGACACTGCCAGCACAGCAGAAGCTGCCACCAGAGCCTGACTGCCATGGGACAGCTCCTGCTGCTTCCCTTGGGGACCCCAGGGATAAGGGCAATCCATTTTCTCTTCTAAAAACATAGCTGGGATCCATTAAACGGCCACAGATCCAATTTGCAGCCTTTAAGGCCAAGAAGTGCCACAGCTCCTGCATTCTGGCCTCCCAAGAGCCAGAGTTCATCCCATCCCACAATCTGCTCCCTCAGGGAGAGCTGCATTTGTGACTGATGGTGAGAGATATTCAAACTGAACCTGCCCAAAACTGCTGGGTTTGCACTAAAGGAGCCTGGAAATGCAAAACTTCTGCCTACAGCTCCTGTGAGCAAGGCAGGTCTTATTCCCCCCCTCTTATCTCTGTCTCCTGCATTAAACAATTTGTGAGCTTTGTTTATATTGTCAATAGCACTGGGTGCCAACTGGGATAGAAAAATGTACTTAGAATTTCATTATGTTTCAGAAGCCCCTGGGAAAACAGAGGCAAGTGGGAGTGTGAGAAGAGGGAAGCATTGTCAGAGTAGAAAGTTCTAAGCTCTGTTGTTCGTTTTTTTTAAAGTGAATATTGGACATGAATTACTTAGTCCAAGTCCTTTACCACATGTACATCCTTCTCAGGCAACTGGAATGAAAAACAAGCCCAAGAGCATTTTGTGATCCCAAGCTTGTGTCTGTACTTAGATCCTGGAGTCTCATTGGGAATATCCCCACAGCACAGGACCACAAAGCCCCTCACTTTCTGATTGTGTTCAGTGAAAGAACCCCAGAGGCAGGTCTGGACTCGAGCTGGTGCCCAGTGAAACCCAGCACGAACCAGCAGGGCTGCTCTGCATTCACACTGCCACAATAAAGAGGAGGGAACAACCCTGATGGAGGGCAGGGGTGGGGAGAATAAAGCCAACAAACAGCTCAAAGCACTGCTCAGCTCATTATCACAGCCAGGAAAGAAAAGGTATTTCAGCCCTAACAGAAAACATCCTACATCACATTAAGATTATGCACCAGAACTACAGGAAACACGAAGTTTTGAAATGACATTGTGAAGGCAGAAGACAAGAGCAAACTCAGATAAAAGGCCACAGGAAAAAGCAGATCCTATGCAAAAGATTATTCTGGCTTTGTTACTTTCTCTAAGAATCTTGTCAGAGTGCTTTCCCTGGAAGGAAAGCGTCTGTCAGAGCAGGAGAGAGGAACTGAGAGCGGCAGATCTGAGCCAGGGGAACAAAAGCAGAGCAGCAGAGTAGAAAGAAGTCAGCAGCCAGTCCCCAGCAGTCTGGCACACAATAAAACACACCAGCAATCACAGCTTCGGTGAGAGACAGAGCAGGAGCTGCAGATGAGATGAACAGATGGAAAGACAAAGGCCATCAGGAATCAAAATGCACAGCTCCAGCCAGGAGGCTCCCCACCAGTGGGCACTCTGCAGGCTTTAGTTCCAGAACTAGGTCAAGGGACTGTTTTTCCTTTACCCCTTAACTGCTGCCTGAAGTAAAAAGTTCTGAAGAGAAAATGGATCCAAAAAAACCCAAAAATATTTTGAGTATGTATGGAAAATAAAGCAATGGATGAATATACAATATGCAATGTAAACAAATCAGATTTCAGCATGAGATTTAACTGGGTACAGAACAGAGCACTCCATGAAAATATATGGAAGGGGATAAAACACAAAGTGACTTTCAAAAGGACTGGAGAGGTTGGAGGTATATATATACACATATATCTATGTAGGCACAATGCTGACAGATGGCAAAAACCCCTTGGTAACTGCATTCAGTTTTCTTCTCATCAGGAATTAGTTTTCCCCCTTAACCTTAAGAGTTTCTCAATACTCAAACTAAATTTTGATGGCAACAATAATATACTTCATTCATTACAATTCCAGGAGCACAGGTTTATGAAGGGATCAACTGAAAACTCAGGAGCAACCCCAGGGGTTGTCCAGGCACGTGCACAAAACTCGGACACTACAGAATAATCCATCCCTGGCAGCAAACACTGCCCAGACACCCCCAACAAAGGGCTCTTGTCCCTCTGCCCCCCTGCATTGCCATCATTCAGCCCCTGCCACGCTGGCATATGTGCAGATAATGCCAGCAGGGGAGATCCCAAATGCTGAGCACATGGGGTCTGGGCTGAGGGGGAGCACAGCCTGCCCATTGTGCCCCATTGTGCCCCAGCTCCAGGGGATGGGGCACAGCACCCTCACAGTCTGCCACAGCACATGGCCCATCACCCCCAAGGAACTGCAATTTAGGGAGTATTGGCTCTGACACCCCAGAACAGCACAGAAATGACAAAGGTGCTTAGTGCTGAAAATGATGCTGGTTCCTCTGCAAAACCCCAGATTGTGGCATTCACATTCTCTGGGAAAATCCCTTCACCCAGGGTTTTCCTCTGGGAAGCTGAGAGGCCTCAGAGAAAAGGAAAACAATTGTTATCTCATTTGCTTCTCCTGTGTTGTGCTCACATGTGGAATGTGTTTGGAGATTGTTTCAATGGATTCTGGTGTGAGTTGTTTTGACTTCTTGGCCATTTGGGGCCAAGCTGTGTCAAGACTCTAGAAAGAGTAATGAGTTTTCATTATTGGCTTTTTAACATTTTGTGAGTATCCTTTCTGTATTCTATAGCATGGTATTCTTTAATATAATAAAATATTATAAAGTAATAAACTAGCCTTCTGAGAGCATGAAGTCAGATTCATCATTCCTGCCTTTGTCAGGACCTTTCCCAGCAAATACAGCACCAGGTGTAACCCAAAGGCTGCTGCTGCCAGGGGAAGCTCTCCCAGTGCCTCTGCTGGAGCTGGGCTGGAGCCCGGGGGGAAGGAGAGCCCTGCTGGAGGGGGGCCAGGGCAGCAGCGGCTCTGGGCGCTGTGCTCGAGCTGTGCCGCTTTGGCAGGGAGATCAGCACGCACTCAGAGGAGCTCCATCCTCTGCCACATCCTGCTGGGGAATCTGTGATGAGTCATTTGTCCTCTGGCCCTCTCCTCTGCTGTCCTTCACTCGTCTCCTCGCTGAAATCCTCCCCATGTGGCTCTGAAGTAAAAGCACAGCACGCTGAAGCTGTGCTGGCCTCTGTGACACAGACCAGGGCCAGGCCTCCCTGGAGTCCTGCTCAGAGTTTGGCTTCCCACTTTCATGTCCTGCTGGCCAAGAACCAGTGCTTGGGCTGCTGCCAGCCGTCTGCACTGGAGCTGAACAGAGACACAAACCCACTGAGAGCAGGATTCCAGCCATGGCTTTGAACAGACACCAGGAAGGACACACAAGTCCAGGTTTCGTTTCCAAATGGTTATAATTTTGTTCACTTATTACACAGGTTATTCTTTCATTCCCTCCAGTGAAGAATGTCTTTAGAATGACTGAAGTGTATATTAAAACTTTCAGACCAATTAAATTCAAGAGTACATTAAAAAATAGATGTGCACAGGTAAGGAACCTCACATTCACATATTCACTCAAAATCAGGAAAAGCTATAAAATTGGAATAAGAGTATGAAATATTTATTCTAGCAATGGAGGCATTAGCAAACAGCATTAGGTTGCATTAAGACCAAAAAATTAGACTGAATATAATAAAATTGTCATGATACAGTGCTGTGATGAACATCCCACATGAACAGAAGGAACACAGTTCAGTGTCACAGGAGCAGGCTCAAATTTTAGCAACAAATGGCACCCCTGAAGAGTTTTCCCTAGTAATACCTGTTTGAAAAGGGACACTAAGGATTCAGTTCAGGCTAGAAATGTGTTCTTTCCCCATCAGTAGCAGCAGGTACCAGTGCAGCACACCAGCAGTGTCCAGAGTCCCAGCATAGCCCAGGAGAATGCCACAGGACACTGGGAGAGGGATGATGAGCCCAGGGCAGAGCAGGGGACTGTTCTCCCCACTCACATGGCACATTTCCAACACTTAGAGCCTGCCTCTGCCTGGCAGCAGGAACCGAGCTGCGCTCAGAGGCACAGGAAGGTCCCAGCAGTGCCAGACTCAGGCACAGCCCAGGAGGGAGCAAAGCCTCCTGCAGCCACCCCAGACTAACAGAGAAACGGCAGCTGGACCCCTCTGGCCCCCCACACACCTCTGGGAACACTCTGGTGCCCAGCAGGCAAAAGGGAGGTTTTCAGCATTGACAGCTCTGTGCATGGAACACGGGGCTGTACAAGAGATCAGGAGAGCAGGAGAAGGGCTTTCACACCAGCTGCCCTCTGACTCTGACAAATGAGGGGCATCACCTGTCCCTGCCAGCCTAGCCTGAACCCATACAGCACCCAGCAGGAGTACAGGGGGTTTGGTTTGGGGGAATTATCCCATTATTTGGTTTTGGTAAGAATTACTCCTTTTAGCATTCCCTGCAGCAGAAATCAGAGCTGCACCACTGCTGTCAGGGGATGGAAACGATGCCAGTCTCAGAGCTGCCTTTGGATTCCTCTTGAGTGAAACAGCACAGAAGCAGCCACCAAGCCCCAAAATTAACTCCATCCCAGCCAAAGCACACGTTAAGAAACATAAGGATGGAAGTGAAGCTTCCCAGAGATGACAGAGCCCTGCAAAGCAGATTTCAGACAAATTTTAATTTTGCTTATTTTCTAAACCCACAGTGAGACATGAACTGATAAAGGTTGTTCTGCTCCAGGAGAGAGCCTGGGAGGCAGCTCTGGGAGCTGCCCTCTCCCTCGCCCAGCTCATGGAGCAGCCTCGCATCGCCATCTCTTGGCAGATGGTCGGAGAACAACCCAGCTATACACGAAATTAACAGGAACAAAACATTGGAGCTATAAAACAGACGTGTTTCTCTGACAAGCCAAACAAAACCAGACTGAAAGTCTGAGGAGTCAATATCCACTTCACTTTGCTGACTCTCAATACCTGTACCTAATGTTAGGCACACTTTAAAAAACAAACAACTGAGAAATGAAATACACTCTAGCCCATTCCCACCCCCCCTTTTCTTTTTAATTTTTATACAAAAGAGTAACTAATTTTTAAAGCAAACTTACATAAGCAGAACATAACCACTACTCTGAATTCAAGATTTTACCCATTTGATTAAAAGAGTATCAAATCACAATCAGACTTATGGGCAAAAATATGGCTCAAAGTTCTTGGTTCTTTCAAGTCTATAAAGTGACAAATAGCCTAAACAGCAGGGAGTTGGGTTTCTTTACTTTCTAAAAACCTTTGTCAAGCCTTTGGAAAAGAGATTCTTTATTCAGCACAGAGCTGTAGAATCTAGCTTAAGAGCAAGCCCCTAAAACTATTTGAGGATTTAGTCCTAGTGAAATCCAGTGGCACTTGGGGGACTCCTATAAATTTTATGTGTGATTTCTGTAACTATGTGCAAGCCAGCAACTAAAATACACAAAGTGTTGGCAGGCCCAGCAGAGTTAACACCCCAAAGCAGAGGCTCCAGGCAGGGGTTTTTAGGGGACAGCAGCCAGAAGCAGTTAAACAACAGCTCCCACAGAGCACCAAGCCAGGCTCCAGGGCCATTTACCATTATTCCAGCTGAGTGAACAGAAACAATTTGCAGCAGTTCAACACTGAGCCCATCAAATGTGGCTCTTTGCAATGCTATAAAAGGATGACAACAGCCAGAGCTGTAAAAAACCACCCAGAATTATGAAGTTGCAAACGCTGGGAGATAAACAAGGTCACTGACTAGCTCCTCAAGATGCGGCTATATGGATCTGACCTTTCTGTAAAAAGTGGTAATTTCAGTGAAAATAACCTTTCAGTTCCAAGGGAAAGGGGAGTAAGTCATGTCTCCTGCCCTGGCAGTTCATGATGAGACTCCCAGCCCTAATTTAAAGGTCACCAACAATCCTCTGAAAGCAAGATTGCTTTTCACTGTGTCCACGTTTCATGTAATGTGGTCAGAGCTGAGGAACCCACAACAGCAGAAGCACAGCTGCTCAGCCCTCCCTCCAGGGCTCCTCACCTCCTTGGACACACCAAAACCACATCAGAATCATCAGTAAGATTGCTGGCACAAAGGATTCATTTGCTGGTCTGTATTACAGGAGCTCTATCACTATTCTCACTCTGGTAACAAGGAGAGGAACTCAAGTCCTTGCTATGCAACACCCTTCAAGCCCAGCTAACACTGCACCAAAATCAGAGCTCCAGGTGTTTCCCAAACAGGAACAGCCTTCACTCCCGTCTGCCTGCCCAGCACTCGGTGATGGGGGCTGGATGCAAAGAACACACTCCTGGAGGTCAGAGCAGGGCTGATCATCCCAGGGACACATTCCTAAAAAGTTAATAAAAAGTTCACCTCCCACCAGAAACATCCCTGCACCCTCCCATTGATGGTTTTAGGTTTGATTTGTACGTTCAGGAGCAGCTGTGAGTGCTGGCACTGACTGAGCCCTGCCATGCCTGGAGGCACAGAGAGCCCATTGCCCTGGGATCCCAGTTACTGCCCTGGGAACCCCCCAGTTAATGCCCTGGGAACCCTCCCAGTTACTGCCCTGGGAACCCTCCCAGTTACTGCCCTGGGAACCCTCCCAGTTACTGCCCTGGGAACCCTCCCAGTTACTGCCCGGGGAAGCCTCCCCAGTTACCATCTGCCCTGCCCTGGGAGCCCTCCTGTGACCGTGCTCACAGGGGTCCAAGGATGAGGAAGAGACAAACGAGGATCTGACTCCATGTTTCAGAAGGCTGATTTATTATTTCATGATATATACTACATTAGAACTATACTAAAAGAATAGAAAAGATTTCATCAGAATGCTAGCTAAAAATAGAAAAAACAAGAATGATAAAGGCTTGTGGCTCAGACAGCCTGAGCCAGCTGTGATTGGCCATTAATCAGAAACAACCCCATGAGCCCAATCCCAGATGCACCTGTTGCATCCCACAGCAGCAGATAACCATTGTTTGCATTTTGTTCCTGAGGCCTCTCAGCTTCTCAGGAGGAAAAACCCTGAGGAAAGGATTTTCCATAAAAGGTGTCTGCAACACCTCCCAGTTCTCACCTGCACAGCGCTGGGAGCCCTCCCAGCACTGAGAGGCTTCCACAGAACCCCAGATTGGTTCCATCCATCCCAGCCACGGCAGGGACACCTCCCACTGCCCCAGGTGCTCCAGCCCCAGTGTCCAGCCTGGCCTTGGGCACTGCCAGGGATCCAGGGCAGCCCCAGCTGCTCTGGGCACCTGTGCCAGGGCCTCAGCAGCACAAATTCCTACCTAAGATCTAATCTAAACCAACTCTGTCAGTTCAAAGCCACCCAAAACCAGTGTTACATAGAGCATTAAGATAAAAATTGAGGGATTACATCAATATTAATTACCTTTCAGAGCTATTAATTTTGAAAAAACTGAAATACTACATAAGCTAACTTTGTTATTTCTTTTTTTCCCTTCCTAAATTTTCTTTGAGAAGGAACAGTTAGCATTTAAGCACTATGCCTTTGAGATAAATTGCATTTAAAGGTTACAGCACAAAACTACATCTCTCAGCCCTATGCAAGATTGTTTATTAATTGCCCTGGAAACACACTCATAAATTTGTTTGGGTAATTTGATGAGAGGAATTGATTTACTATCACAGTGAAATACTACATTAAACACACATAATTCATTCTTCATAGAGCTCCTCCCCCCTTAAAAGCATCCTGTCTGACTGCAGGCCACACTGAATTACTATTCTGTAATCATTAAGTGATTTATTTAACCGCAGCACACACAGTTAACATTAATCTATATTCCTATTCTAGTTTCACCTTTATGTTTTCTGTTGTCCTACCAACAAGGAAACATTATGGATTTCATATAAGCCAGAGTACAGTTATGGAGCAGCAAGACAAGATCAGCAACATTTTTATTCTCAAAACATATCTTTTCCAACAAAGCAAATGGGAAAAAATGCAACGTGAAATTTTTTTGAAAGCATAAACAGCACAGAATCATCACAGTGAAAAGCTCATAATATACTAAGCAAATGTTGCTTGTGGGGAAAAACAACAAACCCTAACCCATTTTTATTACTGTTAAATTATTTAAGAAAGGAAAGGCTCAGACCAAGATGCTACCTGTGATGAGACTAGGACTAGGACTCTTTCCAGCCTGACCCAACATTCATTTGAGAAAAAATTGTGATTATTCCTCACTCAACCTTCTATTTATTCACCAAGCATTACAATTCTCCCTCAGCCTTGGCTCCTGGGCATTTGCAGGACTTGCATTCCAGCAGTTCTTGAGAGACTTGAACCAGCGAGATGAAACACTCACAACTGACAGCAAACCACCACAAAGAACCACTCCAACCAGAGTATTTCCAGGCACCAGGCCATGCTAGTGATGGGAAATGAAGAGCAGGAGACTAAATTATTTACTTTAAAAAGAAAGCTAAAAAAAAATAAGAAATTCTCATTACACACTGTTTTATGAGGTATAGAGATGAGACTTGGGAAAAGGAAACATCTAGATTCACTGAGAACTTGAATCAATACAGTCCTTTGGGACCAATTGAGATGAAAATGCTGTAGTGGTTTTGGTTTGCTAACTTAAGATTCTTTTTTTAATTTTGAGGGGGTTTTTTTTGTTAATGTACTAAAGAATGTGGTGGGTTTGGTGTTGGTTGATCACTAATACACTCGGTTTTGTTGTGAGATAGGATTAGGAGAAAGGTAAAGTAGGTTTAAAACTTTAAGAGGGTGTGGCATTCACATTCTCTGAAAAATCCCTTCACCCAGGATTCTTCTCCTGGGAAGCTGAGAAACCTCAGAGAAAAAGGGCAACAAAAATTATCTGATTTGCTTCTCCTGTGTTTTGCTGCTTTGGAATGGGTTTGGAGATTGTTTACCCACAGGTGGTTGTTTCATTGGTTTCATGTGAATTGTTTTTGATTTAATGACCAATGAGTGCCAAGCTGTGTCAGGACTCTGGAAAGAGTCATAAGTTTTCATTATTATTTTTCTAGCCTTTCTGTATTCTTTAGTATAGTTTAGAATAGCATTCTTTAATATAAAATAGTAAATCATAAAATAATAAATTAGCCTTCAAGAAGATGGAGTCAGATTCATCATCCCTCCCTCCCTCTAGGAACCCCACAAGCACAACAGGGATGCTGTATCAGCTCCATTTCCTCTGCAGAAGGGGCAGTTCTGCCTCAGGCAAGCGGCAGCACACAAGACAGCACCAGCCAGGGCTGGGAGCAGGGGCTTGCTGAGCCTGCTGCACCCTGAGACAGCCCCTCCAACAGTGCCTGCAGCCCCCGGACTGCCCCTCACACGTGTAGCCCATCAAAGACTGCAGTGCTGTGCAAATACAGCTCCCTCAGGCAGAGGGACACGCCAGAGGTCACCGGTGTCAGATGAAGTTTGTTCGTACAAGGCAGATGGGGAGCACAGAAGGAATTTGATGTGCACATCAAAGGGAGGGAATTTGTCCAGTCTAGCAGGCAGTTCTGTGTCTCACTGGGTAATGAGCTTCTTTTGAAGAAATACTGTTACACAGAAGTCTGTTTAACTGAAAAGCTGCTCTGTGGCTTTCTCTATTAACAAAAATATCAGGAAACATTCCCTGCCAAACATCAGCACAGTTTTAGCCAGGAGATGAGGGGTCCATCTTGTCTTTGTAAATGGCACACCTGCTGCTGCCAGGCCAAAATAGGGGTGAGTTCAATCACCTGAAATATATCAAGACTATTTTCCACAAAATTATATTAATATTAATGAGCAATCTATTTGCATGGGGAGAGCTGAACTGTTCTCATTGCCCTGACTTGTTCTGCTTACATCCAAGGACGTGACAAAGTGTTGAGCCATAAAACTTTGCTACTCATCTCAAAGTCAAGACTTTCTGAGTATTTTGGCAAAGAGGTTTTATGGTTGCTGTTACCCAATCAATGCTGCAAGAGCAGCACAAGGGAAGGGATGAAATGCAGAGCCCTGTGATAACCAAGAGCTCAACCACTGCTGAACTTATTCCATGTGCCCTGTGTCCATTTTCTTATCTGAACAAGAAAGGAAACAAAGCTCATCTCTCTCTGCAAAAGCACTTGGAGATGCTTTGATAAACTGCATTATTCAAACACAGCATTTTCCAAGGTCTGCCCTCTCTGAGCAGCCAAGGCACGCTTAAACTGATCTTCAACTTCCCTTCCAGGGTTACACACACCGTGGCCAGAGCTCTCACATCCCAGCCTGCAGTTCCTGGGGAGCATTTCAGCAGCTCAGCACACAGCAGGAGCCTGGGGAACGAGCCCCCCTGTGGCATTCACATTCCCTGAACACGATTCCTTTGCTTTACCTTGTTCTTTCAGAGATTGGTCGTGCAGGAAAGGAGGGAGCCTCCAAACAGGCTCCTGAGCAAAAGGCTCCTGGTCACCCTCCCTGGGAGAGCCCTAAAACCGGGGCCTTGGGGCCAAAATCAGCACAAGAAAGATGCAGCTGAGCTGATGGAGAGCTGGCGATGCTCCCAGCTGGAGAAAGGGCTGCACCACATCCCCAGGAACATTGATGGTGACACCAGAAACATGTGGAATTCCATGTTTATCGCTCACTGGTTTAGTTTCCACCACACCAATTTGGAATCTTTAATTCCTGGGCCTTTTGCCTACCAGAAAGACAGGAAAGTTTTACATCCAGCTTCCTCTAGGCTAGGATTACACTGAGGTTTCTGAGCACAGCTCCCTGAAGTGCAGCTGATGAGCCACAGGTTCTTATCCCTGAGCTCTCCCACCTTGGTACAGCACACAGCCTCAGCCACCAAAACTCTAGTGAGGTAAAGACACAAATGCACAGTTCAGACAGGGCAAACCTCCCAAATTACAATGTTCAGAAGAACATTAAAAATCCAAAAGAGTATAGAAAGGGATCACAAAAATTACTTATGAGAAGAAAGTGTTATTTATATAGGGAGAAAACTCAACACCTTAATACACATAATGTAACAAAAGGGATTTTCAGTCCCATCCTAGAGACTGCAAAAAGAAATTCCCAGGTGCCTCAGACCAGCATCACAAAGTTCATCTCCAATTCACTCTTCCAGCTCCATTTTAAACTGTCCTTCCACAACAATTTCACATAACAAATGAAAAGGAGCTTCCACCCATTTTTCACCCACTCTGGACCTCCCAACACCAACCAGTCATAGTTCAACACAACAGAGCTCTAGATGAGATAAGGAGGATGAAAACAGTGGATTTTCCAGACTTTTTGCAGATTCCCAAACCCCTCCCCTGAACATACAAGCAACCTGTTTCTCCTACAGCAGAGTAATGACTTGTTATGGTAATCACTTCAAAATGGTAGGGAATTCCATCTGCCACTAGGGATCAGCAGCCAAATCAGTGTCTTGATTTAAAGGTTAACTTGGTAGTGACAGAAAGCCCTAAACTGAAGCACATTTTAGCATCACCAACCACTCAGCATTCCAGCAGCTCTCCTAAAGCTGATCTCTGCCTTCCCCACACTCCCGGGGTGAGAGCAGCCAACCTGAGCAGCTGTGGTGGGCAAACCCACAACCACAGGCTGTGTTTAACCCTTCCACCATATACATTCAATAACAAAACATTAATATCACAACATTACACTGATGAAAGTCCCCCAAAATTAGGCCAGACATTGAGAAGCACAGACTTCCAGAAGTGGCTCTTTTATACCTCTCCTCCTCTTACAGCTCCAGTGCAAAAACAACCCTTTCAATTATCCAACAAACAACAATTTCATTACCTTCACATCAACTCTATCCCCATTACTGCCCATAAAAACAGATTTCATTGTCTAAACTCACCAGCAACTCCACTTCTTGAATGGTACAGAAAGAGGAATCAGAAAAGCCAGGTCAGCCAGGAAACAGTATCCACAAGTACCATGCTCCTGGAGGAGCACAGGACACACTCCAAAAACTTTTAACACCCAGGTCTGAGGCAGGGGCTCATTTGTAGGTGTGCTAATTAAGTTCCAAATGGAAACACCTGGCTCATGCAGGTGAAATGATTTAACAGCTTCAGGTGAAATGATTTAACAGCTTCAGGTGAAATGATTTAACAGCTTCAGGTGAAATGATTTAACGGTCTCAGCTTCATCAACCTCAAATGCAAAACACCTGAGCTAAATACAAATGCTAATGGCCCCCCCAGCAGGGGAGCACACCTGGCTTTGCTTTCCCAATCAATCTCAAACCCAAAACACCTGAGCTCAATACTAAAGCTGATAGAACCTGTAGCAGGGGAGCACACCTGGTTTTGCTTTCCCAAGACACAGGGCAGTTTCCAGCTCTGAAAGAGATCGTGTGGGATGCTTTAGAAGAATGTCATACATTACACAGGCAGGACTTCCCTGGAGCCAGGTTTAGATGAGAGATTGGGAATAAATTCTTGTTTGTGAGGACAGGAGGTCCTGGCACAGGTGCCCAGAGCAGCTGGGGCTGCCCCTGGATCCCTGGCAGTGCCCAAGGCCAGGTTGGACACTGGGGCTGGAGCAGCCTGGGACAGAGGGAGCTGTCCCTGCCATGGCAGGGCTGGCACTGGGTGGGATTTAGGGTCCCTTCCAACCCAAACCAGTGTGTGATCCCAAGCCACAAGTTGTTTCCATGGATTCATGTCTCCCATCATGCAGAACACTGATTTGGCTGGATTATGTCCTGCCAAAAACCATAACCCCCAGCTGTAAAACACAGGAACACACTCCCGGAGCTAAAGTGATTTCAACATTTATTATAATAAGGCCTAGAGCTTAGGGGGGCCCGCGGGCCCAGCAGGAGCATTCCCATCGAGGATGCTGCAGTGCTGGATCTTCTTCCTTCCTTGAGCAGCGATGTTCCCGGTGTCCCAGGGGCGGCGGCACACATTCACTGGGTCTGATGCCCCTTTTTATCCTGTTTTCTGTCCCTTTGGATTGGTTTCTGTTGGGATCCTTCATTTGCATGAAGGTTTAGGCGCTGGATTGGCCATTACAGCTCTGTCCGGGCTGGCTCGTTTCCCTTGGAGTGGTGCACTTTATTTAGGTGTAATACGGTGAGTACTGTATTTCTTATGACTACCCTTAAACCCCTTTTACACTATAACAACCAAACTTTTTAACAGTACATGCTCAACAATTATTAACTATTTTACAACAGTTTCTGACCCATTTTTGACAATGGCCACGGCTGTTCCCATGCCCAGGACAGGGGCATGGGGCACTGCCTGCCCTGCACGGGGGCTCGGAGCCCCATCCGCTCATCAGACACAGTAACTTGTTAGGAAAAAAACAAAAAGAAAAAAAAAGAAAACAAACAAACAAAAAAATCTGAACACCTTCAAAATAAGCAGGGATTGACAGGCACGTGAGGAATTAACTCAACTCCGTGGTTTGCCATTAACACTGACCACTGATGCGAGCACTTCACACGCATCGCACGAAGCGCAGCGCGACTTGGAGGCGCAGCCTCGGGGAGGGAGGGAGGGACCGGAGGCGGTGCCGCGGCATTTCCCCGTACCCTGCCGAGGGCGGCTGCATCCCCGGGCCGGGGATGCGGGGCAGGACCGGAGCAGGACGGAGGCTGGACCGGGCCGGTGTTGAACGGGAGCGGGGCCGGGCCGGAGCCGGGGCTCCCCCTCAGTGCCCGCCCCGATGGGGACGGGACCGCGCAACAGGGCACCGCCCCATCCCGGCGCTGTCAATCACCGTTTCTGCCCAATCAGCGAGCGGCATTCCCCCGCGCAGCCAATGGGCGCGGTGCATTGGCGGCATGGCGGAGCTGAGCGGCGGCAGCGAGCCCGTGGCCGTGGCGCTGTGGCCGCCCGGGGAGGCCCCGCCGGCCTTCCAGGTACCGGGTGGGGACACCGGGCAGGAGAGCGGGGCAGGGACACCTCCCTCTGCAGGGACACCTCCCTCTGCAGGCCCCTCCGGCCGGGCCGCGGACACCGCCGGCGGTGCGGCAGCCGCTGCGTCTCCGGGCAGCCTGTGCCTGGGCCTCCCCATCCTCACAGGGAAGGATTTATCCCTAATATCTCATCTAAATCTGCTGTCCTTTAGTCTGTATCTGTTCCTGTTTGTCCTGTCGCTCCAGGATGCCTAGGAGTTTGCTTTAGTGGTGTTAGAGAGCCTATACAAACCAGGCTGGAAAAGCTTCTAATAAGGCTTTAGGAAAAATTAAGCTGTGACCCCTGTAGAGCCAAATCTCCCTGAATTGTGTGGTGTGCTCGTATGTTACCGAAATGGTGGTTGAGGAGCACTGAACTTGGTTTTGAGTAAAGCCGAGTGACTGAGATGCTGATGCTTATTAAAAAACGAAATTTGCAAATGCACCGTCATCTTTCACAACACCCAGAACTGCCAGGTACAAGCTGCTGTGAAATGTAATATTTAGTGATAGCACATCCTCCAGGCTTCTAAATAAAGCGGAATGCTGAGGAGGGAGTGGAAATACCCTCTGGCTGTCCTCATACCTTGGTGTCCAAATGTAGCAGTTTCTGTCGGGTTTTGTTTTGCAACACTCCGTGGTTCTATAGCCATTCACCTGCTGGGGGCATCAGTGTAATTTTGAGAACCTGATTTTCTACCGGAATTAGGAGAAAGTGTGAATACAACAAGTTAGAGAGATAAGTTGAAAGTATCTTCATTTTCAACATAATTGTGTATTTGAAATTCTGTGGCTTGAAAAGCTATAGATTAACATTAGAAGTAACTTATTGAACATTGTGAAGTGTAGAATTTTGAAGTGTAGAAAGGGCGAATTACTTTAACAATACCTTGATAATTCTGCAAATAAATAATCCCTAAATAAATATCTTTAGTATCTCCAGAAATTAAAATAATAGATAGTAGAGTCTAATGAGGTTGGGTTTTTTTCTGCTCAGCACTTTTGGTGGCCAGGGGGTTGTTTTGAGAAATTCAGACACTAATCACAGAATAATGAGGTTGGAAGAGACCTCTAACATAGACTCCAACCTATGCCCTCACACCTCAACCAGACTGTAGCACCAAGTGCCTTGTCCAGTCTTTTTTTAAACACATCCAGAGATGGTGATTCTGCTACTTCCCTGGGAAGAGCAATCAGTTGGTTTTTGGTCTATATGGAATATCTGATTTGTATTCTTTTAAACATTTCAGACAAGGTTGAGTTGGAAGTTCACAGAAAAGCAAAGCGTTTATCATTTGCATTCTATAGGATCAGGCATTTGCAGACACAAACTGGTTTACCATTCTGGTGTCAAGCAGTGCTGCAAGGCTCTGACTGCTGTTGTCTCTGCAGTACAGCCCCGAGAGTGTGGCTGGAGCGGACGGAGAGCTGGACCCCACCGAGGTGACCTTCCCGGGCTGCTCCTGCCGCAGCCGCTCCTGCGCGGCTCCCGAGTGCCCCTGCCTGAGCCGCGGGCACAGCTACAGCAGCCTGGGGCTCCTGCTGGCCGAGCAGCAGCAGCAGCAGCCCTTCTCCAGGCCCGTGTTTGAGTGCAACAGCCTGTGCTGCTGCGGGGAGGGCTGCCAGAACCGCCTGGTGCAGCGGGGGCTGCGGCTGCGGCTGCAGGTGTTCCGCATGCAGCGCAAGGGCTGGGGCGTGCGCGCCCTGCAGCCCATCCCCGCGGGCAGCTTCGTGTGCGAGTATGCTGGGGAGGTGCTGGGCTTTGCCGAGGCTCAGAGGAGAGTCCAGGCCCAGAGCCCGCAGGAGCCAAACTACATCATAGCAGTGAGGGAGCACCTGCACGACGGGCGGGTCATGGAGACCTTCGTGGATCCCACGCGCATCGGGAACGTGGGCAGGTTCCTGAACCACTCCTGTGAGCCCAACCTCTTCATGGTGCCCGTCAGAGTTGACTCCATGGTGCCCAAACTGGCACTTTTTGCAGCTGCTGATATTGCTGCTGGAGAGGAACTCACCTATGATTACTCTGGAAGATTCCGGAATTTCCCAGGGGCCAGCAGAGAACACCAAGCTCTGGAGGAAGAGAACAGCCTGAGGAAACCTTGCTACTGTGGTTCCCGCACGTGTGCTTCCTTCTTACCTTGGGACAGCTCCCTCTTTTCCACACCAGCGAGTTCTTCATAGCCTTTCAGCCTTCAACACACCTAGAAATACTGTTTTCTCCAGCAGTTAAACTCATTCTGCTCCAATAAGGAGGCACATGGGGTTTGAGGAGCAACAAAGAGACAGGTTTCAAGAACTAATTTTATGGAAAAACCTTTTCAAGGTGGATAGTACAAGGGATTATTGGAGCTTTGAGATGTTACAAAATCAGTGACTAAGCCAGGCCTGGTGTTTTTGTCTGGTTTTCCTCTGACAGCTTGCTGTATGTTAAAGCAGCTCTCTCAGTTTGTACCTTCAGAAAGAATTTGTACCTGTGAGCAAAGAAAGTCACTGACAGTGGCACAAGAAAATAACACCATGAACCATGACTCTTGCAAGAAAGGCATTAGGTTCTTAAAATCCATTAAATTATTGTTTTTCAATTACTTGCTGTATTATTTTTGTTCCACAAAGCATAGTAACTACTAATTATTGATGTACAAGGAAAGAGTAGCTGTAGTACTTGGTGTGTCCCTTCTCCAGCTGCGGGCCCAAAGCAGCTGTGACTGAGTGGCTGTTTCACTCCCATTTGGCTGTGCTGAAGTGCAGGACAGCAGCCTCTGAGGAGCACCACCTCCCATCTTTTCTAATCACCTCAGCCTCGAGGCTGCTCCCATCAGATCCCTGCAATCTGTTACTCCCCAGCACTCAGTTCCTGCTCAGGAAGCAAATGCAGCCCCTGCAGCATGAAGCAGGATGGTGCTGACAGCTGACTGAAGGGAGAAATACAGAAGTGCATCTGAACAGCAACAGATCTGTGTTTTGTGCTGGACAGCTGACAGATGCACGAGGCTTCTTTCAGCTGCTAACTGATCCATGTTTTCACAACTCCAGGGCCAGGCAGCACTAAGCAAGGCCTGGCCTTTCCCAGCACAGGGAGACGGTCATTCCATCTTCTTTGCATCATCCCTGTCTGACTCCAGCAGCTGTGCAGGGCTTTTCTGAGCACCTCCTCCCCCAGGGATGCACTGTCACATGGGCACATTCTGTAACTGCAGGTTCCTCCACTTCCTTTCTGCAAAGATAAAGTTGAGGCAGCTTCACGTAGGCTGGTTTTGATATTTAAGATGCATAAACTGCAATGCAGTTTTTTATTCATGTCACACTGTGCAAACCCTCAATTATTTGCTCTGGACAGTTGGATCTTCACCTGTTTCCATACCCTTTGACATAACACACAAAAGGGAAGGTATCTCTTGGGGATCAGATGTTCTGCGGGTGATCAGTAACTTCATTTTTAAATTACAGACAACTCTGATTTGGACCTGAAGGATTGGTGCCACTGAAGGACTGAGCTGTCACTCCCAACTCAGTGTGCTCCTTCACAAGGAATCCAGGCAAACAGCTAAAAACTGGGAGCTCTCTGTGATCCTGTCTGCTCTCCAAGAGCAGTAATGATTATCAGTATGTCAATACTCATTGGGAGATTTACTTTCCTATTGAAATATGATCAGAATAATTCAAGGATGCAGCTCTGAACCAATTGAAGGTCCCCTGCTCTGGGGAGGGGGGGTTGGAACAAGATGAGCTTTAAAGTCCCTTCCAACCCAAACCACTCTGATTAACCTGATACTGACCAGGGATAAAGGACATTTTGCTATTTATTAAACAAAATCCTACTTGGTGTTTATGTTTGCTTCCTGGATAAGATGCAGTGTTAACCTCTCCCATTAAAGTGTCTTCCTGCTGCTGCTGGGGTTTAGACACAGCTGTGGGTTTATGTCAAAATAAACATTACCACGTCATTTCTCTTAGGGTTAATCATTAAGCATTATTTCTGTCAGTGCAGAACCTTCCAAAGGATTTCAGCTGCTGGCACAAGTAGTTTACAGGCTGAGTGAACATTAACTTCAGTCCTTGCCTCTTAGGGTTCCTGCTGTTATAGGAGGGAAACTCCCTGGATCCTGTACCTTGGAATGCACAGGATTCCAGGGCACAGCCTGGACTGCAAGGTCTCTTGTGCAGAAGAAGAGTTTTATCTGATTTTCTCCCTGTGAAGGCATCATGCCAGCCACTTTCAAACCACAGGGCTGGGAGCAGATGATCCAATCCACTTCCTCTTTCCCTCCTGAGGAAAGTTTCAAGGTGAGTGTTACAGCATCTGCACTCCTCGTTTTCAGGATGACAGCACGGTTTGTTACCTTCCTGTTATGAGTATGCACTTGGCATGATTCTCAGTAGTTAAGGAAGTGCAGATTAAAAAAACCCAACCACCTTGAGCAGTATCTGGTCCTTGATCACAGCCCCACAGCAGGAGCACAGCTGAGCTTCTGTCTCTGCAATCTGAGCCCTCAGCCCACGCCAGGGCTGCAGCTCCTGGGAGTGACCTGATCCCAGTTATCTGCTTGGAGCAAACTTCCCAGAACAGGAACAGTGCTGGACTGCTCACAACAGCCACACTGAGGGCCTTGCAAAACCAAAATAATCGTTAATTGAGTTCTGAACCATCCTGACAGTTGTTAATGACCTTTTTCCATACAGCATAAAGTCCACCATGCCTTGCCACTGCAGCTGCCTGGGGGAGTCCACCAAAATCTTACTAAAAAAATTCCCTGTCAAGAAACTAACTAGGAAAGAAATAGACTCTGTTGTATCTGCTGAATTTCTGTCCACTTTCTCCTTCAGACCTTCAGTCTGTCCCTCACAGCTCACTGTGCTCTTCCACAATGAATCCAGTCAAACAGCTCAGAAGGCTCTGAGCTTCCCTTCATCCTCCCTCCTCCTTTGCAATAATGATTATCAATATCTCCATATTATGCCACATCATGCTGTGTCCTGGGATAGATTTTTCTGCTTGCTGGGCTTACCTGGACCCCACTGGAGGCTGGTGTTTGGTGAGAGGCTGCCCAGGCATTCTCCTGTGTCATCTTTTCAACATGAAACCACTGCACAAGGGGATGCCAGGTGATGCATTTGGATTAAACTCAAACCCAGTTTTCTACAGCAAAGACAACACTGGCAAGGACCAGTATCGGTGCCAAGGCTTTTGTTAATCCACAGTCACATTCAGATCCCAAAACGAGGTTGCTTTCAGTTGCTCCCATTTCCCTTCTCACTTGCTAAAATTCCTCTCCTTCCCAGTGAGGAATTTTATTTCAACAAAACAGTTTAGAAATTTACCCTATTAGGTCTTCAGGCTCACAGTTCCATCTGCCATCAATTCCATGACTCTTATTCAAGTGGAATCATTCATTAGCTTCAGTTTCTAATGAGGCCAGTACTGCATTTTCCAAGTCCCTAAAACAAGCCTACACTGCGTCCAAGAAATTCAAAGGAAGTTATGTTTTTCCATCAATAAAAGTCTTTGGCATAAACAAATGCTTGATATTTTATTCAAATATGTACAAGATTTCTAATCATCATCACCCTGAGGATCATCTCCCTCAGCTGCAGAAGGCACTTCCTAAAGAGCAGCAAATATCTCCCCAGGAGAAGCCCATTTCTGGACATGATTTTCACTGCAAATGGAATGTAACAAAGGGCAAGCTGCCTGTGGGGAGAGCTGTCATCTCCCAGCCCTCATTCTTGACTCCTTCATTGTCTCTCAAAGCTGCCTAGAATTTCCTAATTGCCTAGAATTTCTTTTAAAGCTGTCTAAAAGTTTATAAAGTCTTTGCTTATTGCATTTGAGTGTAGAAGCTCTACATAAATAAAACTAATTAATAAAAATTCTTCTAAAGAGGAGCTGTTGTAATTGACAAGGTGGTGATCAGTCAAGTGCTGGACTCAATAATTCCAGAGGTTTTTTCCAGCCTAATTCTGGGATTAAGTAATCTTTGAAAACATGATTGCCATGTTTCTGCTCACTTTTGTTCCAGTTGATCCCAAAACACCCAGGCCAGGTTGCTCGTGAACACAGAGGCTCTCCAAGCGCTCTTGAGTCGTGCTGGTTTTTCTTCCCTCAGCAGGAGCTTCAAGCAAGGTTTTCCCATGGTGTGCCGTCAGCCAGGGACTCCGCTCAGTTTGTTGTCCCTGGGGTGGGATGCAGCCCTTCCTGTGCCCTGCCATGCCCCGGGAGTGGCTCAGCGGGGCCCCGGGCGGTGCTGGCGGCGCAGCGGAAGCCCAGGTTGGACGCGGAGCTGTCGGGGGTGTTCTGGCTCCGGGCTGCACAGCGGTACCTGTAGCAGTAGGACTGCACAGCAACACAGAAAAGGAACTTCTTAGCACAGCTGGGGCTCCTCAGGCAGCAGCTTGTTAGATTAACAGATTAATTAGATTAATACAGCAAAACGCTGCCATCGCTGTGGGACAGATCGATGAAGTGCTACAGATGGAAATCGCTGCGTTACAAATGAGGGAATCCTACACAGCCACCAGCTGACACAAAAACTGGAATGAATGGCAAAGTGTCTGATAAAGTGTCAGCCAAGAATCTCTCCTGCTCTGGGAAAAGCCAAAACAGCCATTCAGCTTCTCCTCAGAGGCTGAGCTGTGTATCCATGTGCTAATGCCCCACTGGAATGGACAGGTACTGAATATTTCTCTGAATGAGGTGCCAGACTTTTGGGATGGGATGTAAAAAGGTGCAGCTTCAGGCTCTGTCAGCTCTGAGAGAGAGAAGAGCACCAGCACACAAGGATCAGTCTGAGCTGATGTCAGGCACCTAATAAAGAGCCCTTGTACTAACAGTAGTCAGTGATTTTGTCTTGATACACAGCCTAGTTTTATCACCTACAAAAAAAGACTAGGGCAGACTAGAATCTTCACAAACCTTCAAAATGGGTCATGTTATTCATCACTGAAGAGCCTATTCCAGTGTTAATTTAATCAAAACTGCTAATTAACATCTGACATTGATTTCACCTAAGAAGGAAATCAGTGTAGAAAATGGGATCTCACTGTAGAAAATGTAATCTAATTATGAGAGTGATCTGCCAGCCACAGGCTTTGCAAGGGAAGAACAGGACAGCTTTAATGAAACAGGAGATGGACAATGAGGGCTTTTAAGCACTGCATGAGCAGAGTTTAAAACACTATTTTGTGTCATGAACTGCCATCACTCTGTGGTGGCATCCTGGTAGTCCTGAAGGATTTTCAGGTATGCCACCAACAAACATTTCATCTCCCAACCAGCTCTGCAAACACCTGATATCATTGAACCATGGAATTGTAAAAGGATTTGGGACTGAAGAGCCCTTAAAGCTTATTCAGTCCCAACCCCCTGCCCTGGGCAGGA
The DNA here is from genome assembly GCA_024865655.1 of Emberiza elegans. Classification (NCBI taxonomy): domain Eukaryota; kingdom Metazoa; phylum Chordata; class Aves; order Passeriformes; family Fringillidae; genus Emberiza; species Emberiza elegans. Next base: position 1,542,314 of record JALJVW010000260.1, on the reverse strand, counting down.
ACATCTTTCCCTGGACCAGGTTACTCAGAGCTCCATATCCTTTCTGGATCAAAAGCCATTCTAAAACTCAAAAAACAAAATCACATCCAGACTTTCCACTCTGACAAGTATCACTCAAGCTCTGTCATGAAAACACCATTAAAAGCCCACATGAATTTTAAGTTCTGCATCTAAAACTCATACTGATTAAAAAACTTACTTGTTTTAACTCCAAGCTAAGCAAAAAGAGGTCCTTGGGAACATCAGGTGTGGCTCTTCATAAATCCCATGAAACCCCTTGACAAGCATCCAGGCTGCCAGGAAACTGTCAGAGGATCATGGTCAAGTGCTTTCAGAGGGAAGAGGAACAGGAGAAGAGCACATAAGTTACCTTATGGCACATGTAGGATCCACCCTTCTTCACTCTGTCCGTGCCCGAGGGCGGCCCTTGCTGGGGAGGGAGGACACTGGTCAGTACTCAGGAGTAACTGCTGATTACAGGGAGCAGGGAGATGGAGAAGGAGCAATCAGAAATATTCCAGACACAGATCTCAGTGGTGTCTAAAGCAGACAGCTTGAAATAATTCTGCCCTACAGGATTTGCAGGGGACAGTAACTGTGCTCCCTCCCTCCCCAGTGCTGCAAATATTTAACATTGCAGGTGCTGCCCACTGATAATGCCTGGGAACAGGGGGGTTCCTAAAGAGGGTTTTACCAGGAAGGAAATGAGCTCCAGCTTTCCTCAGTGACCACCCTGTGACAAGTCTGGTCACACCTGCCATGGATCCCACTCTCCTACCCTGTCTCAAGGGGTACAGTTGTCTCCCACCCAGGTCTGCATTACCAGGGGTGATGTTCTAGAAGAATCTATCCCAGAAGAGCATTTGTAATTGAACATAAATCCCAGGGACTGTCAGAAAACCTTGAGAGTTGATGTTGGTACTCTAGAAGCTCCTGCCTGCACCTCCTGGGTTTGACAGCTTTGTGTGAAAGTTCACCACACAAATTGCAGCAGCTTTATGCTTACTGCCTAAATTTATACATGTGAAAAAGAATTTGGCATTTAATGGCACACAAATACTCAAGGAAAGGCACACCCTGAGGCAGCATCCGCTCCTTCCCAGCCTGGGTGCTGCTCCACAGCCCAGCCCTGCTCCCGCTGAGGCCTCTGGAAACTGTCCCCAAACACCTGCAGGTGCATGCACAGTCCCTGCTCTGAGATAAGCCTCCAACCAGCACAGTCATCTCCCAGCCTGGTAATCTCATTTCAAGGGAAGCCAGGAGAAAACTGATCTAAAAAAAGTTCTATGGGAACAAGACAAAGCAGAACAATGGGGCTGTGGAGCAGGATTTCCCCTAAATGCTGCAGGGCTGAGCAGCAATCTGTTCAACTGGCTCCAAAGACACTTCTCTAAATGAAGAGCACATTTTGGTTAGGGTTAGAAAGCTCTAAATCTGTCATGTGTCAGCAATTACAAAGGGCTGACCTGTACTGAGCAGGTGTGAACCAAAGGCTCAGAGGTACATCTTTTCATTAACTAGAGATCTTCCACCAGGCCAAAATCTGAGCATCAAAGGTTATTTTGGTGACAAAAAACCCAACTTAAATTGACCACCACAGCCTCTGGAGGAGGATTACAGCCCTAAAATACCTCACCTGCAGAAATCTGCTGTAGTGTCCTCCATAAATCTGTTCCATTATAAAACATCATTCTCTTATTTAAAATCACCAAAGATAAAGAGTTTATCATAAGACAAGTGGCAAAGATGTCAGAAAACCAGTACACATCAGCAGCAACATTTGCAGTTAATATTTGCTTGTGCACATATCTCACTGACAGATGAAGGAAACTGCCTTGGCTGTGCTTCCCCTCATAAAAGCTAATCTCAGCCCAGCAATTAAGGTCACATTTCATTAAAACAAGCAAATCTCTGTTCTATCAAACACCACTGTTTTATGGCCTGACGTGGAGAAGTGCACCAGCTTGTACTGAAGGGGAAGGACATGGGTGCAAAGGGCCAAAGCTGTCCAGACTTTCATCCCAGAATTAAACCCAGAGTTTACTGTAAATTAACAAGGTTATTCTGTACTAGAATACTGCAACAGCCATATTCCAGTCTGATTACATAAGTGCTTCTACATTCCATTACCAAAGCTCAGAAAAGTAGGATTGTTCTTTAAAAGTTGCTAGAAAAAAAACAGAAGCTTTTTTTTTGTTAATGAAAAAAAAGTTGTACTTCTTTGATTACATCAAGCAAATGATTTCTGATGGTGCATGGTGATTTCCAGTGCACAGCCACATGGTTACTCTGTTTGGAGAGAATTCAGTTTTCAAACAGAGAACTGCAGCTCATACAAAAAATCAGGGCCAGAAGTCACCACAAAATAACCCCTAAAAGGACTTTGGTTTGATTGGACCTCACACACACAATTTGCTCTCTCTGCTAAAGGATCAGTTACATTTTTAGGGAGGAAATTCTTCCCTGGCAGGGTGGGCAGCCCTGGCACAGGTGCCCAGAGCAGCTGGGGCTGCCCCTGGATCCCTGGCAGTGCCCAAAGCCAGGCTGGACACTGGGGCTGGAGCAGCCTGGGACAGTGGGAGGTGTCCCTGCCATGGCAGGGGTGGCACTGGGTGGGATTTAGGGTCCCTCCCAGCCCAAACCATTCTGGGATTCTGTGACTGCAATGAGGCACCTTCATTATAATGATTTATTTGAGACACTTGGTGTTGATGATGCCAATCCCTGCTGGATTAAGGTGGTGGTGGGGAACAACTATCCTGTGAATTTTGCTCTGTTCAACTCCAGGAGTTTGCTGAAGTTTTAAACCCAGTCACTTCAGGAAATATTTAAAAATCAGGTGTTAACAATGAGGCTTTTAGGGTTTTTCATATGCAAACTGATTGTCAGAATCCAGTGTCTGAGGCAGAGCACTTCAAAGTGAATTCCAAAGGGTTTTTCTGGTTAAATGGGTAAGGAAACTGCATCTCCTCATGTGCAAAGGTGTCCCAAAATAGCCAGGCTGCAGTTATCTTCTGAGACATTAGAACTGATTAGCACCAGATCTATCAGAGCCCAGCTCTTCAGTCTCTGCAGAGCACAAGGCAGTGTAACCTAAATATAGGATGTGTTCTCTGGGCTGAAAAGACTCTGAATTCTTCCAGAGGGTCAGAGCTCAAGCAAAGTTTTTCAACATATTAAGTTTAACACCCAAAATCTTCAAAGCAGCTTTCTAGCACTGGAAATATCTGGGCTATGCTGAGGATTGATTACAAGGAATGGATGGAATTCTGCACACTGATTGTTGGGGGCATTCCATAATTGATTGTCTTGCCTTCACAAGTAATTACCAGGAGTAAAAATAAACCTGAAAGTGCTTTGTAAGTTGTTAGCAAATAAAATCCACTGTATTTGTTGGGGTTTTGAGTGACAAACTCTATGTGGCCTTACTTGTCATATTGATAAATCATGGGATTTACTCATCCTGGATAACTGGGAGAGGAGCAGATCTAACACTGGAACTGGAATCTGCTGAGACACAGCATCAGTGACCCCACACATCTCACCCTGCAGGAACCTCCATCTGCCTGCCATAAAGAAAAACAAAGATTCACCTCTCAGAGCTTTGTGACTTCTCCTAAATCTCAGTTTTATCACATGTTCACTTTAAAACAAACTACCAGAAGCCAGAAAAATAATTCATGATAGTTTGTTCCCTGCCTGGGAGGGGGAAAACAAGTACAGCTTGTAGCAATATAAATGAACTAAAAGCCTTCCTTTTTTTTAAGAAGTCATTCCACAAATTCTTGATTTCTGTAATATGAGGCCAATTGGGAAGTATTCAATGGGTGTTCTAACCAGGTGTGAACAACTAACCAAACAACACCAAAGCTGCACCAGAGCACAGCAATTGCAGCATGGATGAGCTGTGCTGTGATGCTGCCAATCCCCCAGCCCAGGAACACAGAACAGAAGCTTTCCCACAGCAAGGAGGCCCCGATGTGCCAAGCAAACACTCACAGGGTTGTGGAGGTCCTGGGGGGAGTGGTGCACAGCCCACCAGTCCGCTGTCCACTCCCAGGCATTCCCCACCATGTTGTAGAGGCCGTACCCATTGGGGGGAAAGGCAGAGACCTGCACAGGAAGGGAACACAGCTCTGTGACACTCCAAACAGGCTTGGAACCCTCACACCAGTCTGCTCAAGGTGCACTTGGAGGAGCCCCATAGCAGGCACCAGGTCAGCAGTGCAGACCTGCAACACTTCCACATCCTGCATGTAAATCAAGCAGGATGGAAGGCTGGGGTCACCTGAGTGTCCTCAGCACCCTGCTCCAGTGTGACACAGCATCCCCTCGCTGGCTCTGGGACTCAGCCTCTCCAGGGAGGCACTGTTTGAGCAGCAGACACACCTGGCATCAGGGACTTGACCCCACTCACAGCTCCCAGACTCCCCTCCCACCAAGGAAAAGCCAGGGTGGCTGCCAGCTCCTGCCTGAGCAGGCTCTTCTGATGAAATTTTGGATTTACTTAACTACCATTAAATAATTCATTCACATTCTTGATTGCCTTTAAAATTCCACTCTGGTTGTTATAGTAGACAGGCCCAACCCATAAACTTCCCCATAAGGGAAGTTTAATTTCTTTTAAATTATTATGGGATATTTGGGCTCACAAAAGTGCAAGGCCAGAAGTGCAGGCAGAAAGTATTTCAGCTTCTGACTACAAACTGACTGGGAGGGGGGAAAAGAGGTCAGTTTGAGAGGAACTAGAAGTTAAAATGAAAGTAATCTTTACTTTTCAATTAGCTTGTAAAGAGTCCCTTGATAATGTTCAAGCCTGCAGTGAAATTTAATGCAACTTAAAATCTAAAATGAAAGAGCACAGGGATGGAAAACAGCCATTGCTCATCCTCCTGAAGACAGACCTTAATTTTAGGAAGATTAAGATCATTTCCAATGCTGGATTGTCTTTGAGACACACTTACAGGTGCAGTGCCCTTGTACCCATCCTCTGCTGTGTTATTGGTGGGGAATTCTCCCTGCCAGATGTTGGCATAGTGCTGCCCTTTGGGCTGCAGTTTGTTGCCCCATGGGAAAAGCCTGAGGAAAGACAAACAGAGCAGCTGTCAAACACTGTTAATTAAAAGTCAGTTATATAGAATCCCAGACTGGTTTGGGTTGGGAGAGACCTTAAATCCCACCCAGTGCCACCCCTGCCATGGCAGGGACACCTCCCACTGTCCCAGGTACTCCCAGCCCCAATGTCCAACCTGGCCCTGGGCACTGCCAGGGATCCAGGGCACCCCAGCTGCTCTGGGCACCTGTGCCAGGGCTGCCCACCCTTGCAATAAGTACCTTATACTAATACTCCATCCAAACCTCCCCTCCCTTAAGTTTAAAGCCATTCCCTGTGTCCCGTCCCTCCATCCTTGTCCCCAGTCCCTCTCCAGCTCTCCTGGAGCCCCTTCAGGCCCTGGCAGGGGCTCTGAGCTCTCCCTGGAGCCCTCTCCTCTCCAGGTGAGCACCCCCAGGCTGGCTGCAGAGCAGTTCTGGAGTAACAACCCCCTCAGAAGCCCTCCCTGTGTTCCCAGCCCCTGACCTGACAGGTACCTGTTCTCCAGCCCCCCTCGACAGCTGTACTCCCACTCAGCCTCCGTCGGCAGCCGCTTCCCTGCCCACCTGCAGAAGGCCAGGGCATCATTCCAGGAAACGTGAAGGACTGGATGGTCCATTCTGGGAACAAAATGAGCAGGACAGGCTCCTCAGGGCACCAGGCAGACTCAGGGCTGCACAGCACAATGCGACAGCCAGACAGGGGCACACAGGACTGACGAGTTACAGCTGCACCAGGTGACTTTACAGGAAAGTTACTTAAGGCAAGGCAGCAAAATGCTGGGAGGGAAATGCAGCCATCAGAGCGAAACAGAGGAGAAAACAATTAACTTCTGTTTGTCTCATGTTGCTGCCACCTCCAGCTCTGCAGTTATTTATGGTTTGTGGTTTCTCAAGTGCAGCACCCAGAACTGTCCATACCCTGCCCTCTGGGGGAGCCTGGGTTTGCACAGCCTAAGGAAAGCACTGGAAACCTGCAGCATCATCACTGCCAAACCAGCCTGGCCACAGGGCATCTTGCAGGATTCTCAACAGGAAAATGCACTTTGCAATTTAATGGTGACTGTTCTGCCCTCCTGCTCTGGGTCCTGTCCTTGCTGTCAGATGTGGGGCTTTGAGGGAGAGGTGACATGAGGAAGAGTCTCACCAACTCTATCAGCTTTTGCAGCTCCCTCTCCTGGAAAATGACCTGCAGAAATTTAGCTGGGAAGTGATTTTCCTTGGGTGTTTTAAGCATTCCACAGTTTACACAAGAGCTCCTGTCTTTAATGGGGTTTGGTTCTAGGACTGACATAAAAATCCTTGTCCTTTTTCCAGAAAAAGACAGAAAAAATTGCCCAGCCATTCTTGCAGAAGGGTCCTCCCCATCCGAGCCTCCAATAGACCAAGATGCTCCCAGAGCTGAGGGTCCAGGAGAGAGAGGAACTTCCTATAAACTTCTCTTCCTGCCCCATTTAAGAATCCAGTGTATCCCCGTTAACCCCTGGGGTCATTTCCACAAGGCAGGTTCCCAGCAGCTGTGCCAGGCCAGGTCTGCACCAGCCCAGAATTTCATGGCAGGCTTCCAGCTCCTGTCTGCTGCCTCTGACCTCAATTCCTGGCTCCCCCTAACAATGCCTCCAGCTATTATCTCTATTTTTGCCTCAGATAATTCTTTCCTTGCCCTTGGAGAGCAGATAACTCGTTACTGAGCACTTCAGCCATCAGATGATGGTGCACTAACAAAGTCCTGTCCTTAGAGGACTCAAAAACCCTACTAGATCTAGGCTAGAGAGTCTGATTTGATTTCAAAATGCTGTTAGAAACTTTCACTAGCTGAGGAAGTGCCAAATTCATTGACACCAGTCTAGTCAGAGGAGCAGTTGCAATGTTAAAGGCCCCAAAGAAAGACAGTAATTTGATTTTCTAGGCCTAAAATTCATCCCACTTCAGAATGGAAAGCAGTTGTATGAAGACATGGATCAGCAAGCTTCAGGGTTTGTGCAGGCAAAGGGTGGCACTAACTGTAAGAAAAAGCAGAGTTTTCCAAAGCATTCAGAGGTTCTACACAGTCACAAGTGATTTTTCGCAGAGTCAGAATACAGTGAAAAACGCACAGAACTCCTCAAGTCTTCTGTTGGCAGAGAAAGAGGCTTCCAAATCCCACACGGAAGAGTTCACAGTGCCCAGACTCCAGAGTGTGCACACAGCGAGGGTTGATTCCTCCCCTCCAAACCCCGGTCAGGAGTTTGTGACCCTGGGACATCTCTGTGCTCCCTGCTGGCACACAGTCACGAACAGCAAACACTGAGGCTCAGTCAGCACAGTCCTGACAGACCTTTGTGCTCTCCATCACTGACCATGGCTCAGTCAGCACAGTCCTGACAGACCTTTGTGCTCTCCATCACTGACCATGGCCATGGAACGCACATGCAGCTCATCAGACGGTGGGAAAACAGTCCCAGAAGCAGCAGCCAGCAGGTGACTGAATAAAAGCCCTCTCCTGCAGCCCCATTCCTGTGGGAGCCAGGGATATTCCCTGTGTTTTGTGATGGAGTGGGTGCCCATGGCTCACCTGCTGGAGATGCTGGAGTCAGGGCCCTCAGGGTGCCTCCAGCTGGCTCCTTTCACAGGCAACCACCAGGGAGCAGCTGCCACCTGAAAAAGGACAAGAGCAGCAGGGAAGGACACTTCAATTCCCAGCTAAGGGATTTGCTGAAAACCACCAGATCCCTTCCAACCCAAACCAGTCTGTGCCTGTGTGAATTTCAGCTCCTGCCTGACTTCAGTCTGATACAATCTGCAGAGAGGAAAAAAAAGTTACAATTTTGGCCTAAAGAGCATTTTCACCCTAATTATTTACTCGCTGGACTCAGTGTTTTGACATCACTGAAACAATCCCTGATGATGCCCTCTAGCTGGGGGTCAAACACTCATCTTGCAACACATTTGCTTTCCAGGTCATTAACCCACTCAGCTGATTTTAAATTATTTGCTCTCAGCTTCCAGAAGGTGGAGACAGAAGAACCACACAAGGGAAGTAAAGCATGAAGCCCTCTCTTTTTTTTTTTTTTTTCCCAGCTGGTTTGCTGGGAAACATCACAAAGCCAAAATCATCTGTAGCAATGCAGACATTGAGCAGTTCTCTCAAACCAGAAATCCCAAATTTGGTGCTTCAATGCCAAGGAGTTTTTCCTGGAAGACATTCTTTAGGGATTTCTTCTATAAGGCTTACTTCAAAGCAATGCTTAACTGTTCTGATGCATATTCACTTACAAATACTTATTTTAATAATGGGGCCTTCACTGAGGCAAAGAAAGGAACATTTATGCCACCCATCAACAGTGGGTTTATTGCAGCAGCTTCCAAAATACTCGTATTACAGAGATAATGTCTATAAAGAACTAAAATCAGAGAAAATAACCCTGGAATGCTTTTAGGAGGTAAACAAGCCAGAGGCTGGTTAGTCCTAGACTGACTTTATCAAGTGTTATTCACAGAGGTAGGAAAGGTGCCAAGAGTGTTACCCTTTAACTCACCAAACCTTCAGAGCAAAGTCCAAAAAGTCACTGCAAGCTGGTGTTGAGGAGAACCAGCATCAGTCTGGTCAAACAATTTGAACAGCAGCTTCTAGGGGGAAGCTGCATCCTTCAACAGAACATGTAATTACACGTGTGTGGGACAAGAGATTATCTATGTCACACAGGAATTGTCGAGAAAACTCTGGTCCAAGCTACACATCAAATCATTCATGTGGATATTTCAATAGCACGTGCCCAAAACACATTATCCTGGGTTTAGAGCCTGACCAGGCTGTGCTGACACTCCCTGACAGCCTTTCCCTCCTCCCCTCGCAGCACACACAGATTTTGCCTACAGCACATCTGGGCATGGGAAAGCTCCCTGGAAATCAACAGCAATCCTGGACTAAAGCTGCAGAGCCCAGAGCTTTGGGGAGCCCTGGGGAAGGGCTGTGAAATGCCTGAGGAGGCTGCAGGGCTCCTCCAGGCTGGGGAGGTGCTCACACACTGTGTGGACACCCTCCCTCCCCAAGGGAACACCTGAGTGTCAAGCACCAAAGAAACCAAGATGCTCCCAGCAGTCTGCAGGTGACCCAGACATTGTGGCCTCTGCTGTCCCCCTCAGTGGGACCCCCCAGGCAATGACAGCTTTTACAGACCCTCTCTGCCCTCCCCAGCAGGACAAGAACATCAATAAACAACGCCAACCCCCATTCTGGCCCAGTGTCTAACAAAGGACATTCTCACCCCAAGCAGAGCCACCACCCTTGGCAAAAAGCATGAGAAATACCTGATCTCTCACCGGGAATTACAACTCTGTTACTGAGCATTCAAACCCCAGAATGAGGCCTCGGTGCAGATACTCTGCTCAAGTTCACAGCACTAAAATTCCAGAGTGATGGGCAGCTAAACTGATACAACAGTCAAGGTTTAAATCTAGTCTGATTTAACCAATTCCTTGCCCATATTGAGGTTTGACCTTTAGACTACACTGAAAATAGGACAGAAATCCAAAATTAGCATTTTACAGCTATTTAAGGAAAATAAAAGAGCAGCAGAACTACTTGCTAAAGCTAAAATCTGAAAGATCACAAGAAAGATTTCGACAGTTTCTAAGCACAACTTATTTTTGTAAATTAAACTGCTGGGTTTTGGATAAAAACATCTCTGCAGGAGACTGCAAAGATTTACACTTTAGACGACTTTAATTTTGGAAAACATTTTTGTGATGTAAAAGAAAAAGCAGATGCTTTCAATCAGGCTGGTTTATTTTAACCCAAGAAAAATGTCTCTCCCCAGGAAAGCACTGCGTGTGCACAGCTCCCGGCTGTGGCTCTGCTGAGCTGAGCACCAAATGGCTGCCAGGCTCTGCAGAGCACCCAGAGCAGTGACACATGCAGGGCTGGGACAGGGATAACAGGGAGAGCACAGAGAGCCTGCAGGAATTACCTGGAGACTCAGCCAAGGCAGCGCCTGGCTCCAGTGAACACACCCCGAGCTGCTCCTTCCAGAAATCTCCTACCTGAAATCCACAGTTCTCTCCCAGAACGTCTCACAAGTCTTTAAAGCTTTTAATTGCTGTAAATCTAATTAGCAGAAGAGCTAATTAGACAGAGATATTACAACATCACAGTTAATACAGCCAAGTCCTCCCTTGCCAATAATGAGCTTAGTTACTTTCATAACACTTCACGTTCTGCTTCCCTCCGAAACATGTTCTGTGCACTGGCAACAGATCCCTGCTGTCCAAACAGCAGCAGATGCTGCTGAGCAGATCTTGAATCAGGGGACAATCCCCTTCCTTTGGGTTAATTCTTGCAGCATGTCACCTGTGCCAGGTTACCCACACCTGCGCTGCAATCCTTACACCCTGGTGCACAGGGAAACATTCCCAGAGCAAAGCAGAGGAACAAAGGCTTGGTTTGGTCTGATCCAGCTGGAAACAGGGATTATCCTGCTCTCCCCTCCAGGATTAAATCTTAAGAACTCCCTGTTCTGCTTCTTGCAGACCCAGAGAACTGTGAAAAGAGAGCCCAGTGTGCTAACACTGGGAAGAGCTCAAACAATTAATTCCAGCCCACGAGCTTTGCACTGGGGCAGAGCAATTTGCAGAGCTGGAGCCTGAGCTCCCACTAACAGCCTGCAGAAAACTCTCCTCCTAAGTATTCCATTTTCCTTTCCAAGTGGGCTGGGACAGCCTAACTTTAATTGCTCCATTACCTCACAATGTCAAGATTTTTAAACTACTTCACAATTAGCTTGAAGAAAATTCCTTCCTAAATCTATGTAGAAAAGAAAATTAGAGTGGAAAACATCACCAAGTGAGTTTCATTGTCAGCATTACCCTGTTGCTGCTGCTGCAGCAGGGGAATACCCCTAAAAACCACCCCAAAGCCATCCAGCCCAAAGCCATAGAAGCATTTATTATTCTTGCGCTAACCTGACACAGGCCACGTTCGAGAGAAAAACAACCCCCACTTGAGGAGCAAATCTCAAATTCAAATCAGATTTATGTATCCAAAAAATTACCAAAAATAAACTCAACAGAGGAGCTCATCTTGGCTCAGGCTCCAACATTTCCATCAAGTAGCAAGTCCCCTGAAATAACAAAGCTGTGGATTTGAACTTTAAGGCAGGCCCACAAGATGATGACAAATACATGCTGCTGTCCAGTCATACTGCACCAAACATCAGCTTTTTTTGTGCTACAGCATTCTAATGCTATTTTAATAAAGTATTTTAAAAGCCTTAGTCCAGGTCAGGATAAACAGCTGGAAAAAGCCAAAAGTGACTGCAGAGTATGAACTTCAGAATTAGCTGTGTTAAAAGAGATTTTGAGTGAAAAGCAGCCCAAGTCTGGAAACCACTTTAAGAATCATTTATTAAGTGGTGGGTTCTTAAAAAACCACTCCAGTTCAGAAGCTGACTTAATAGGTTACCACTTGTTTCAATCAGATGGTGTTGAGCTCTGTACATCTTTAATATGCAAAAGGATCTTGTTAGCATTGGTAGGATGTGAGGAAAAATTTGTTATTCAGTAAAGAACATAATTTTTGGATGAGGTTTTATTTTATTCATGTAAGGCAGATACACATAAATCTCTGACAGTTCTTCCTCCTCTAAGCCAGATCCTAAACCTTGAGCACTGATTAATGAACTACCGAAGAGGCAGACAGAAAACAGAACATTTTTACTAGGGTGAGAAGTTTAAGAAATAAAAATAATTACTGTGCAATGGATCCACTTCATCGTCCCCACAGAGAACAAACCTGCTGTAATTATGCACAAGGACTGAGCCAGGATTGGGAAATCCTGCCCCACACAAACATAACACAGTGAGCAGAGGGTTTGTCCAGCAGGCAGCTCACACCTGCATCAGGGCTGGACTAGAGCATCTCCAGAGGTCCCTTCCAGGATGCTGTGAATACCTGATTTTGCCAGCTCCTGCAATTCCCATGCTATTTATTCTATCAATTAAAAGTCACAGCTCCCCCAAAGCTCTAATTACAGAAGAATCTGTTCTCACTCTTAATTTCTAATGTTAATGGCCTCCCTCATGAGCTCAGGAACAGAAGCAACAAGGGGGTTTGTTTAATATTGAATATTATCTGCCTTAAAATCCAGTATTTTACAGCAGTTTGAAACTGCACACCAAGGAAAGGCAGCAGCTTTAAAATATCCTTAATTTTACTTTCTAAGTCATCAACTACAAAAAATATTTCAGACTTGATTGGAAACAAGCACTTCTATGAAGGGACCTTTTCTTTGCAGAAGGAAAGGTCATTGAACTTTCGGTTCAGACAGTTAAAACTTCACAGCCCTGTCAATCCTCCAAGAAAAATAACCACAAATACGTGATGCTCAAATCCAGTCAGATTCATTAAGTGCAAGTTTTGGAATCAGAAGAAGCTTCTTTTGAGGAACTGATATTCCTGGTGAAGGCAGACACCTCTGGAAGTCTAATTTCCAGCCAACATCTAAATCTGCACTCCAACTGGTCATTTTTTCCACTAACCAAGTGCACATGAGCTGTAAGGGAGAGATGTGCACAGATTTATCCTGAGGCACAAACCATGTTCTGCTTTAAACTGCAGCTCTGATAACACAGGCTGATGTTCCTGGCAATTCCCAGGGAGAATTCCTGCACATCCTTCTTTATCCCAGCAGTGGGAGTAGAGCACAAAAACCCACGGAGGAGCAGCTCCATCTTCCAGCTCCTTGCAGGGAGCAGCTGAAGCAGTGGGGGCTGCAAGAACAGCTCACCCTGCCCACACTGGAACCGCTGTCCCACCTGCAGCCAAGGCTTCCCTCAGCAGAACTTTGGGATGTTCAGCTGAAATGCAGAATGTTTCAATTTGGGGTTATTGTGAAATAGGCAAATTGCACAGCTCTAGGCCACTGCAGAGATTTCCATACAGACAGGGATGAAAGCAGCATCCCACAGTTCTGGATTGGCCAGAACTTAGTGTTGGCTTGAGCTGCCAGTGAGCCAATTCCACTGCATTCCAGACCCAAAATTCCATACCCTCACAGACAAAGGCAGCACACATTTGTATGCTCTCAGGCTCTTCAGTGCAGAATTTATCTGGTGTTGAAGCAAAAATTAATTTTTCTGTCTTCCATGAGCCAAGAATAACAATGTCCCCACTACTCTCCAGTGAGCAAAGACTGAGGCTGCACTCCTGTTGTGCCATCCTTGGTACCTGGGCAGCAAGGAAACTCCTGCAGGGATTGGCAAGAGCTCTCAAATCCCTCAGAATAAAATGGAATTACGGAATGGTTTGGGTTGGAAGGGACCCTCAAGCCCACCCAGTGCCACAGCAGGGACACCTCCCACTGTCCCAGGTGCTCCCAGCCCCAGTGCCCAACCTGGCCCTGGGCAATGCCAGGGATCCAGGGGCAGCCCCAGCTGCTCTGGGCATCTGTGCCAGGGCCTGCACACCCTGCCAGGGAACAATTCCTAATTCCCAAAATCCCATCCATCTCTGCCCTCTGGCAGTGGGAGCCATTCCCTGTGTCCTGTCCCTTTCCAAAGTCCTCTCCACCTCTTCTGGAGCCCCTTTAGGCCCTGGAATGGGCTCCAAGGTCTCCCAGAGCCTTCTCCTCTCCAGGCTGCATGTGAAGAATTTAAGATGTGAAGCTCTCATAATTTTGAAGCCCACACAAAATAATTTCAGCTTCAAAGGACCTTCCCCCCCCTCACCCCACAAAATCCTTTTCCATTTGAAGGAGCCCTCCCCTGTTCCATCAGTAACTCCCTCATCTGGCACAGCATCAAATCCTCCCTCTGCCACGTGACCACCACAAACTTGGAGGCCAAAACTAAAACCTGAGTTCCCAGAAAGCTGCAACAATTCCATCCCTGGCTGCTCCACCCCTTTTTACTGCTTCCCTTCCAGAGCTGAGGCCAGCCCACATTCCTGTCAGTGGCTATCTGGGAGCCCACCTCACCTCCAGGAAAGGCACACCCAGGCTCCAACAATCACCCTGCAGCTCAGCTGGGTCATTCCAGCCCCAGCTCTGCCTCAGCCAGTGGCTTTGAGGCTCTGATAAATCCGCTTTAAGAACTGGGGAACAAAAGTGGCCAAACAGAGCAAAACCCCCAACAGACACAAACAGCTCATCATTTCTAAATTATTTCATTTCCTACTTCCACTTTCACCTTTCTCCAGTTATTTCACTGCATGTGAAATACTGCTTTAAAAATTTACATTCCTGTTGCTCTTCTCCTATATTCACATTTATATTTCACATCCCTGTGCATCACCTGGAGAAAATCCTTGTCAAAACACTCCTGAGCCACTGAGGCAAAGGAAAACCACAGTCCTTTCTCCCACTGCTTGGCTGGAGGGATTTGCAGTGCCAGTAACACACCAATATTTATATCTTATTTCTGCTTTTCATCTGATAGTTATGATTGAAGAAGGTGACTTGTAAGAGCACGTTTACTTTTAACAGCTCCAGAAAACCTTCAGAAAGCAGCAGCCAAAAAAGACCAGTTTGGGCTCCATCCCCAGCCTCTGGCATAACACTTGTCCTGTGAGCACTGCAGCCAACACTGGGAAGTTTGGCTGACACACTCAGCAAAGTGGCTCCCAACACTCTGTGTTTACAAAATTGCCAAGGCTGAGCTTACAGCAGCATTCTTGGGGTTTGTTTGTTTGAAAACACAGACACTGATTTAGGGATTTCTGCAACACAGAACTACACAGCAAAAGGAATTTCTCCAATACTGACTGTTGGGAAGATGGGATGAGCCATTCATTTTTTTATTTGTATTTTTTATTATTTTTATGAAGGCAGAAGAAATCCATGGACAGATTTAGCATCAGTTATGCTGATGGTGGGAACTGCAATTTAGCCTTATCTCTCCCAGTGCACAAATGCTAGTCCTGAATTAAAAGATTACAAACTGCACTTGTAATCTTCCTTCCCAGGCAGCAGGAACCCAAATCCCACGTTCTCTGCCAGTCCCTCCAAGCACACACTCACACAGGGCTTCCTGAAACCTCCCACCTCTCAGGCTGCCCCTTGAAAACAAAAATCCAACTGTGCCCCTTCAGAGCTGAGGAGAATTCTGACAGGAAGGGAGCTCAGGAGGTGATTTTGTCCAAACCTGTGCTCAGAGCAGACCAGTTCATCCAGGAGATGACAGGACACAATCTGCTTATCTGCCAGGAGCTGCAAAGGGGACCTGATCTCCTAAGGAGGAGGTAAATGAAGCCTGAGGAAGGCTCAGCAACACATTCACAACAGAAACAGAGGAAAGGGAGGACAGGGAAGATTTAGTACAGAAATTTCTTTCTTTTCAATCCAATATTCACTTTCACTCAACAGGAAAACTGGATCAGCTCCAGAGGAGCCAGCACTGCCTCTCCCAGGATCACTGTGGTGCCCAGGGGGATGAGGGGAGCTGGAAAAGCAGCAAATGAACACAGGATTCTCTAGAGAGGAGGAAACGTCAAACTCCAGCCATTCACAACATAAGCCATCTTACAGACAGCCTGAACTTCTCAGGTAGGGGGCAAAAGAGACAACAAGGGGTTGATACCATGAGCAATTCTTGCTCATCAGGAATTGATGTTTTTGTTTTTTAAAGAAAAAGGACAGAAAACAGATTGCAAATCCTCCCCACTTCAGCCCATGATTCCTGGCCAAACATCTCTCCACAATCCCCAGTTTTGCACCTGGCTTTGGGGACATCACAGAGTTCAGTTTTCCCGGCTGTGATTGCCAACAGAGCCCAGGGAGCTTCCCCCTGCTGTGCTACTCACTGCTTGGTGGATGTCAGCCTTCACTGCCTCACTCAGCATCCCCTCAAACACAAAAGAGTCACCAAACTTCTCTGCCTGTGGAAAGAACAAAGGATTCAACCATTATATCATCGAAGGACTGCTATTCTTGGAACCACACTCAACATTTACAGCTTCATTTTATCAAGGACAAGAAAATTCAGAGAATCCTTAAGGTGGAAAAAACCTCCAAGGCCATCAAGTCCAACCTTTGACCAAACAAATTCTAATAGTGAATTCGAGTTCCTTTCAAGGAAGCTGTTTTGGAACAGAAAAGAAGGGATTGTTTCTCTAGATGTTGTTTTGGTTCAGCAGCCACTGGGCAGATGGCAGCTCACTGAGCTTCCGCACATGTTTTTACTTTTATTAATTAAAAATGCAGCTCTGATTGTCCCAACTGCTTTCAGATGGTAGTCATCACTCTAATATGAAAGGGCATGCTTCATTCCTCTTATTTTTCCTTTGGGAAGCACAATAAAAGACTTGAACCTTGTCACTTACTGCTCCATCATCACTAGCACCACGTTTAAAAGTGCTGCTACAACACTAAAGAGTTAAAAGTAACTCAATCATTATATCTAGCATGATATAATATAAAAAAAGAATAAAAATACAAATAATGTCCATCAATCACAGTACATTATACCAAGAGGAAAAAAAAGGGAGGAGGTGTAAGTGGAGCCCTCAATGACACCAGCAGAGCCATGGGGTCTGCAGCAACCCCACGTGATGCAGTTCTGCCTGCCAGGGCTCCAGGAACATTTGGACAACTCTCAGGCACAGGTGGGATTGCTGGGGTGTCTGTGCAGAGCCAGGGGCTGGACTTGATGATCCTTGGGGTGTCTTCCAGCTGAGAATGTTCTTGATTCCACACTGAACCCATCACATACATGCTCATCCCAGAAGCTGTTTGCTACAAGCAAGCTTTGTTCCAACTCAAAATAGCTAAACCTCCCTTTTTTCATAATTATGGAGCTAAGAAACAGAAATAGCAGACAAAAGAAGCTCTTCACCCAACCAGAGGATCCTGCCTTCCAAATGAGAGCCAGTTCATCAAGTGAATTCAGCAAAGTGCCTCCTTGGAGACCTGCTCCTTCCCCAGGTTTCATTTCCCTGAAAGGGCTGTCAGGGATTGTCACAGCCGCGTAGGAACAGTCACCTGTCAGGAGGGATCTGAGCTTCAGGCACAGGGGCTCCTTCCTGGCAGGAACCTCAACATACTCCTAGTCCATTGTCCCCAGGAACAGGCACACAATTGTCGCTGCAGCTGCTGTGGTCTCCTCCTGAGGCACAGGGCTCTCTTCACCAGCACAGAGCTGGCTGTGCTGAGCCAGCCTGCAGAACCCCCGGCCATCTCAGTTTGTTAAATCCCTTCTCCAGGTTTCTCTAAAATGAGGAAAATCGAACCTGGTACAAAGAGCTCCAGTGTTATAGCAGCCTCTGTGAGTTAGGTCTCATAAGCTCTTGGAGGTCTATAACACACTCAAGATAGCTCAGCTACCCTTGGAGACATAAAAATCAGCAGGATGGCTTCTGTTGCAGTGCTGGAAACAGAAAGCTTTAATAAAAGGCAAAATAACAAACAGAGAAAAACCAAGCCAGGTGCAGGAGGTCCTTGCTCCCGGTAAAACACCTCACAAAAGCCATTAGTTTCTTTGTTCTCTTCTTTTTCTAGTAAGTTGCCCAGGCAGGACTTTTTGGCTTCTGTCCAATTGGGAATCCTTAAGTTTGAGGTGAAGTCCCCCAGGCCTATGAAGTGGCTTTTGCACCTAATCGAGGAGAGAAACTTCTGGGCTTCTTTCCTTTCTGAGGGGACAAAGGAGAGCCTTGTCACTCTGATAACAGGGGGCACATTCCTACACTCCAGGACCCAAATACCAAAAAATCCCAAGCAAACCACCCCAAAACCCCTGTAGAGACCTGCTGGCCTCACCCAGGCTGCAGGACAGATGTGAGCTCAGGTGACAATTATTAAACACAGCAACAAACACCTGACTGCCCTTTCAGCCCAGGACAGCAGGGCAATTCCCTCCCCCACTACCTGCACCAGCAATACTGGGGTGTGCAATTCCCAAACAAGTGTTGTGACAAGCTCCAAAAAGACAAGCCTGGCTCCAGCTGGGACTGTCCCAGGCTGAGGGGAGCCCTGGTGCCTCACCTCAGTGATGTAGCCCGTGGAGTTGACAAAGCTCTCAAAGTCCAGGTTGCTGACCTCGTACTGGTCCATGTAGAAGCTGCCAAGGTGCACTCTGCGGGCAGGGCCCTCTCCATCCTGCTGGATCTGGGGCTCCTGGGTGCCCATGGTGAACACCCCTGCTGGGATCAGCACCATCTGCACAGCAAACACCCCCCAGGGAGGCACAGTGAGACACTGAGGAGCCCAGGCTGCTTTTACTCCTCCTGCTCCTCACATCTGCAGGTGATTTGGAAACAGCATTTTGGGCAGCCCACTTGGGGACACAGCAAACAGAACTGCAATTGGGAACAAATCCCCATTTTTCACAGGAAGTCTGGGTCATGCTTGTGCTCCCATGAGGAGAAACGTGCTGTGTTTCCTATGTTACACTGAGCTGTTATTTCTGCAGTTACACCACTGCCAGGGCAGGAAAGGAGCAGAAAATGAGCTCACAGCAGCCCCCCAGCACCTCTCCTGCCTCTTCAGGGCAGGGAAATGAGTATTCAGCATCACCTCACTCATCCATTTCTGTTTCTCCTCCACTCTCCCACTCAGGCCTCTCCCAGACACACCTAAAATTCACACAACTTGTAACTGGCCCATAAAAAATGCTACAAGCAGCTTCTCCTTCAGACTACCCCCATCTGAAGCTGGCTGTGTCCTCGTAACTTTCTCCACTGAGAAGAATCTGAGCTCTTACAGACAGTCTGAAACTCACTCCATAAAAGGGCTTCAGGATAAATTTGCTTACATTTTTTAGGACTTAGGAAATGACAGCGTGGTGCAAAGTTGCACCACTTCCTCCCTCCCAATCTCTCCTCAACCCTCGGTAGCTGGAACAACTCCCTCAAGAGGCTTCCAAGCCAAGCTCAGAGCTCACTGGGCTAAAACCATGTGTAAAGTTAACTCTTGCCAACTCCCCAGTTCTAAAACCATGCTGGAAATAAATAAACCTGTTTGTGGGTGATGCAGAGGCCAATTCTTCTCTCTGTTCTCTGCTGATAAACATGTTTTCTAGCTCAGCATCATCAAGTTATGTTGTGAGCCTAATTAGTAATTAGCTTTCATTACCTACTGCTGGAGCTGCCAGCTGCATGAAAGGTCAGAGGATTTTTTCATCCTCCAGCCCCACAGTGAACTGCTCAGGTTTGTCACACAAAATATCCATTGGTGACACGGATCCCGAGCACAACGGGAATTATTCAATTCATACTCTTTAAATATTCTCAAATTTGTGAAGCAGGTTCCCCCACTGCCTGTTGCACACAGGCTTTTCCAGGCTGCTGCAGCTTCCCAGCACTAGAACAGAGGCAGCAGATGAACTCCCTCAGGTTTCCCGTTCTCCTCATGAGGAAGAGCGAGGTGGGGCTGGAAGCAGCACCCGCGCCCAAGCCCAGTTCCTCAGGGGTTCGCCCCACCCGCCTATAATTTAATTTAACTTTCCCCACAGCAGTTCCCCGGCTGCTCCGTTATCCCGGAGGAGGCCGTGCTCCGCCGGGGCCGCTCCCTCAGGTGGCCGAGCCCCGTCCCCTCCCGGCCTGGCCCGGCCGCTCACCGGCCCCTGACCGCCGCTCCGCCCGCTGCCCGCCGCCGCTGCCGCCGAGTAGCGCCGCGCCGCCGCCTCCCGCCCGTCCCCTGCGGCCCGGCCGGCGCTGCAGCCGCAGCCCGCGGTGCCGGGGGTCCCGTCGGCCGCTCCCGCTCCCATCGCCAGCAGCAGCAGCGGGAAGAGGCAGCGGCACAGCCGGGCGGGCGCCGCCATCTTGGCGGCGGGGCCACGTGCCGCGCGCGGTCACGTGACAGGGAGCGTCTTAAAGGGGCCGCGCCTCGCCCTGAAGGGCGGGACCGGGGGTGCCTCGTCTCCGTCCCCTCCTGACCCCTCTGTGTCCCTCTCTGCCCCCTCCTGACCCCACTGGTCCTTCCTGTCCTCTCGTGTCCCTCCCTGTCCCCTTGTGTCCCTCTCTGTCCCTCGTGTCCCCCTGTCCTCTTGTGTCCCCATCCCCTGCGGTTGTGTCACCATCCCGCTGAGCCCTCCCTGGTGCAGAGCAGCCCGAGAGGGGAGCTCAGCAATCCACTCAAATGGATCTCAAATCCACCCAAAGATCCCAGATGCCCACAGGAATCTCACCCGTCCATAAAACACCTCCAGTGTCCCCACAGGTATCTCATGAAGGGCACCAAGGTTGTGCTCCCAGGCCCGTCCCTGGAAAGGTGCTTTGGGATTGCCCTCTCCAGCAGGGAATCACAATTCTTGGGTTTTCCTTCATTTCTCCCACAGTTCACCATAGTTGTTGAAGATTCTGTAAAATCTTTACTTTCTTGTGGGAGCTTCTCTTCAGAGCTGTCAACAGAACGGATCTTCTGCATCATCCCCTACACCAAAATAAATCTTTACTCATCCTGTGGGATATTAATTCAAAATACTCAATGTAATTTTGGCTTATACTTGCAGCAAAGAGAAGCACGAGTGATGGAGGGGTTTTATGCTTTGGTGTGTGTGAGTGCTGGAAGGAGCTGCACTGTTCTGTGAAGTTGTGCTGTGTAAAATGGCAGTGCTGGGAGGATATTGTATTTGTGGGGTGTCCCGTGGCAGGAAGGAATGATGAATCTGACTCCATGTTCTCCGAAAGCTAATTCATTATTTTATGATACTATATTAAAGAATATTATACTAAACAATACTAAAGAATACAGGAAGGATACTTACAGAAGGCTAAAAAGATAATAATGAAAACTCGTCAGTCTCTCCAGAGTCCTGACACAGCTTGGCCCCAGTTGGCCACTAAGTCAAAACAACTCACAGCAGAACCCAATGGAACAATCACCTGTGGGTAAACAATCCCCAAACACATTGCACATGTGAGCAGAGCACAGGAGAAGCAAATGAGAGAAGAATTGTTTGCCTTTTCTCTGAGGCTTCTCAGCATCCCAGGAGAAAATCCTGGGCAAAGGGATTTTTCCAGAAAATATCAATGTGACAGGAGGCCTCGTAGAGATGAATTGCCAATTATCCATCATTAGTCCCTTTTGCCTTGTCATGTGCTCCAGAAAAGCATCAGAATGCAGGAAATCAAATGAGTGCAAACTTAATTATACAACCAACCCTTGCTGCTTTGGGGTCAGAAAATGGAAATACTCCTTTTGCATTGGCACAGCAACCTTTGCCCTTTGGTAAGGAATGAATGGCCATGAAAATGAGAGTTAAATCCAACTTATTTTCTCCTGCTAAATATTTCCCAGCACAGTTCACTGAAGCAAGAGCAGAAGGTAGGTATCCAAACTCTACAGACTTCTAGAACTGAACACAGTCTGCCAGGATAACCTCCCCTTAATAAAGCCCTGGGATTCTGGCTGTGGGGTGCTGGAATTCAGGAAAATCAGCTGATTTCCAACGAGCTGGGACAGCTCTCTGGTGCATCCTGCCCACTCGTTCTCATGGCTCGTTTTCCTGGAATTCTTGTGTGCATCATTTGTGTAGCTCCATCAGGAGGGTTCATATTCCTTACTCTTCCCAGAGAGCAGATGAAATAATTACAGTTTGCTTCTGAGCAACTTCCACTCTGAGATCCTGGGGACTTGGAGAACTTTCGCTGCTATGGATCCTTTTGTGCTCAGCCATGCAGGCTTTAGTTTTTCTCTCTCCTCACACCGATTCCCCACACTTCTGATCTTGCTGTTATCAAGATGTGATGGGAATGAGAGATTTTCCAGCACTTTATGAGAGGCTGAGGTGTTCTAGGAGTGCTTGTCATCCTTGAGTGCCTGCATGGATCTCCCTAAGGACAGGGAACTTCTGGGATCATCCTCCCCATTGTGAGGACCAGCCACGAGCAAGAGGAGACAGACTGATCCTCACAGTCCTGAAATATCTTCTGCTCTCATTTTTCTTCCAGGGCTGTTGAGCTGCAACTGACAAAAGAGACAAAACCAAAACAGCAGAGACAAAAAGCCACCCGGCAGGCTGGAGGTGCAATGTTTCCAAAACATCCAATGGTTAGTTGCAAATTTGTCAACATAAAACAAGACAATAGGAATAAAAAGCAAGTAACAGACTTCAAATTTCAATTTAACATCTTTCATCGCTGCTGAATTTCCATAATTGCTAAAAATAAAGTAGGAGTGGAGCAGAACAAGGTTTGAAAAGGAGAAAAAGAACAAAGTACTCCAATAGCAAAAAATAAAAATCCCTCACAAATTGTTTTCCTGTGACTGAAACCACATGTGAAATTGGGCCAAACATTCACAGAGCAGCTCCCAGGGCTGAAGTGATACCTACCAAGAAGTGTTTTTTCACTATTTCCTCTCTGAATTCTTGAGTTCGTTCCCTCGCCCCTCTGGGGGTGTGTGGGCTCTGAGCCCAGCCCTCATTTGAACAGGACTGTTCCCATCTCAGGGTTGCCTCCTGTAGGTCCCATTATCAGGGAAAATTCCTGAAAGGGAATACTCTGGTCCTTCCCAAGGTGACCTTTCCCACTCCCACGCTGCCCTACAATTTTACCTCTTTTCCAGTGCTGTAAGACTATAGGAGCCCCATGAACTCACTGTGCCTGCAGCAGCAGCCCAGAGCAAGCTCCTAAAGGAAAATAGAAACATTTTCCTGCATTGGAAACTTCCATGATTATCTTGTTTTTGCCAGGACCCCTTCAAATCTAGCAAGTTCTTTGCAGAGCTTGGTCACTATTTTTGGCTGAATGCCCAGAAATTGGTGAGGGGCCATCAGTGCATCAAGGGGGAATGGATTCCAGCTGACAGAGAATAGGTTTAGGTTGGATAGTAGGAAGAAATTGCTCCCTGTGAGGGTGGGGAGGCCCTGGCACAGGTGCCCCATCCCTGGAAGTGTCCATGACCAGGCTGGTTGGGGCTGGGAGCAACCCAGACCATTCTGGGATGCTATGAGCTCCTCAGCCTTTAAGAACTGACCAAGACCCAGAATCAAATGTAGTCTACAAGTAAAAATGAGGCCTTTGGTATTAGGGGGAGGAATGTCTCCAGAGGGGCAGACTCCACTCCCTGAGTGGGCAGCCCATGCCCCTGCTCTCCCCCAGTGCTGCTGCTCGGATTTATCCCTCAGTGCTGGAGCTATTTTAAGGCACAGTGTTTGCAGAGCTGCTCAAGGTGCTCAGCAGGCACAGCTCTGCCCCTGGCTCTGGTGACAGCCCTTCTGTCACTGCCCTGGAGCCGCTGCAGCCACTCGCAGCCTCCGCCTGCTGAACCCATCCAGAGATTAGATTTGATTACACAAGAATTCATTAGGATTATCTAATGATATTAGGCACCACTACTCTGCCAAATTCCTGATGAGTAATGGCTTGTAGTATTGCAGCCATGTAGGAAACCCATAAAACTGTGTTCTCTGACCTTCGCTTCAGTTCCTGAGTCACGGGCTTCAGCTTCTGCATATCCTTGCTCCAGAGCCCCAGCTCCAACTCCTCTGGAGTTATTTTTAATGGAGAGCCATTGCAGGGGAAGCTATGTTGATTTCAAACTGGCTAATCTGGGTTTGCTCCCATTCACCAGCGTTCTGCTGCTGCTGTAGAGAGGGAAACAAGCGAGGACACCTCTTTTGTTTGCCAAGAGGGAAACAAACAAGAACACCATTCCTACCTGTTACCCACGGCAGCACGTGGCTGTGGGTGACAGTGAATGAGTGAGGGAACTCTTTCCTTCACCTAAATCCCAGTTAAAGCGATACAGTCGTTCTGCAGGCAAACATTGTACCCACCCTGCAGGGCTCTGGGCATTGCCAGGCAGACACAGAGGGCAGGAAAATCAGGGTGTAACTGCGGGGAATAACTTTGGCTAATATTTAAGGACAAATAATTACATAATACAAAAATAAATGAAATATTACTATTTTTTTATTCACTGCTGGTCATTCTGGCTGCAGTTTTGATGTCTCCTTAGCGATACCCCCGTGCAGTAATTTTAGTGAAGAGGAACTCCAGTGACACTCGCTATTTCCAGAGTTTGGAGCCGTTCCTGCAGAACGGCCGCGACTCTGCCCAACCAAGGGCTCGCACCTGAGTCCCGGCAGAGGTGACAGCACCTGTGCAGGCAGGTGCTCACCTCAGCCCTCGCTTCCCGCTATTCTGCGCTCCCCAAACAGCGCTGACACCTAGTTTACTCAGGGTTTACTCAGGGTTTACTCTCGCAACCTCTGTGCCCGGTACTCCCGCACGCTCGGCCCCCGCTCGCTCTGCGCGGACCCCCCGGAACAAAACACATCCGAGTCCCCAGCCGGGGGGGGTTCGCCCCCATCCCTGACCGCACGGATCCAGGGGTCTATTCCCATTACTGACCACACAGACCCAGGGGTCCATCCCCGTCACTGACCGCACGGACCCGGGGGTCTATTACCATTACTGACCGCACGGACCCAGGGGTCCATCCCCACCCCCTGACCGCATGGACCCTGGGGTCTATTCCCATTACTAACCGCACGGACCCAGGGGTCCATCCCCATCCCTGACCGCACGGACCCGGGGGTCCATCCCCGTCACTGACCGCACGGACCCAGGGGTCCATCCCCATCCCTGACCGCACGGACCCGGGGGTCTATTCCCAGCACTGACCGCACGGACCCAGGGGTCCATCCTCGTCACTGACCGCACGGACCCTGGGGTCTATTCCCACCACTGACCGCACGGACCTGGGGTCCCTCCCCGTCCCTGGCTGCACGGACTGGGGGGTCTATCCCCATCGCTGACCGCACGGAGAGGCTCCGCTGTCCGCTGCCCCCGCCCGGAGCGCGGCGCGGAGCACGCTGGGAGCTGTAGTCCCGTGGGCCGCGCCCCCGCGGCGGGGCGGCGGCGGCAGGACTCGGTTACCCAGCGTGCCCTGCCGGTTATTTAAGGCACGGCGGCGGGCGCGGAGCGCAGTGACCATGTGGACGCGCAGCTAAGGCGGCGGCGGGCGCAGCCTCCGGGAGCGGGACCGGGAGCGCCGCCGGTATGGAGCTGCCGAGCCGTCCATAGCCTGCCCCGCCGCCTCCGCAGCCAGGTACGGCCGGGACAGAGCGGGCACGGCTGGGCAGGGAGGGAGGCGGTGAGTGGCTGTCGGGGCAGCCCTGTCCCGCAGCCCGAGGGATGCAGCTCGGTGCTGGGTGGGGACGCCTGGGGATGCAGCCCGTTGCTAGGCGGTGATAGCCGGGAATGCAGCCCGCTGCTGTGCAGGGATGCGTTCCCGTGCTCGGCGGGGATGCCCGACCGCCGCAGCCCTCGCGGGACCGGGCAGAGCCTCCTCCGCCGTCCCGGCGGTCCCGCAGCGCTGCCGGAGCGGGGTCCCGGCCCCTGGAGCACCGCGGGCCCGGCAGCGCAGCTGCGCCTCCGCTCCAACTTTCCCCGTGTTTTTGCCCCCATGCTCGGGGCTCGGCTGCGAGCGATGTTTGGCGTTATGTAAACACTTGTGAGCGCCGATGGGGACTTGGCCATGGGCGATCTTCCTCTTAAATGGTCAAAAAGCGGGCAGCTGTGGGTGGATGTTTCGGAGGGTCCCGCTGACTGGCCTGACAGGCCAAATATTTGGCTGTTTCCTGGACTACAATAACTGGACTTCGGCGGGGGAAGGGGTGGGGGCACATGTGCATTCCCCATGCGTGTACGTGAGATGTGCCACAGTCCCGAGCGCCTTCAGGGCTCCGTGCCGAGCGCCCGAGTCCTGCGGGTTCTTGGGGGCTGCTCGGGGGGCACGGGCTCCCTGTGCCCCTCTTTGTGCCGGCTTTTCCCGCAGGGAACGTGCTCCGTGCAGCGGGACCGGCCGGGGCTGCCTCAGCCCTTCCCCTCCCGGCCCCAGGTGGGTTCGCTCTGGCCGCCAGGAGTTTGTCTGAACAGAGTCCAACAGGTGAAAGGCTGGAGCTGAATTTATTGCCGTGCAGCGGTTCTGTGCCTGCTCAGCCGCAGATGGATCGGGCTGCGGTCCTGCTGCTCACAAATCAGGAAGGGAGAACGTGGCTAATACAATCCAGATCTTTGCCTGATGAAGATTTAGTGCCTGCGAGTCGTGCGGGGAGTAGCGTGTGTGGGAGCCGCTGGTTTTATTTATTAGCGAGGGCCGGTACCTGTGCGTGTGTTTTATTTCTCAGCGTGTGTTTAGTTATTTGCTTTGAGGCTGTTTTGCTGGGCTCAGGAATTAGCCCGGTATCCCAGGACTTCATCCGGGTTGAGCCGGAGGGTTGGCTGACTCTGAGCCCAGGCCAGAGGCCCGAGGTGGAGCTGTTTTCCTTGCAGGGCTCAGCTGTGATGCCATGTGAGGCCAATATCCCTTCCTTCCCCTTAGTGCTTCCTCTGTGGCCACCTTAATGGGCTACCAGGCACTGGGTTTCTTTTCTGTGCCTTAATTTACACCGATTTCCTCACACAGCAAGTATTCCCTGGTCTAAGTGCCTGGTGGCTGTGCTGGTGAAGTGCCTGGAGCAGTAACAGCGCTGCAGGCTGGAGCAGAGCTTTGGCTGCCCAGCGCTGGCTGCTCAGTGAGTGCAGAAAGCTGGTGGCATCCAGAATGCAGGGTTAACAGGACACGTGGTGAAACAAACGTGGGAATTGACCGCTGTGGGACCCAGCAGCCTGAGCTGCTGTGAAGCTGTAGTGCTCAGTGTGCCTAAACCAGAAGAAGGAATCACTGTGAAAACAAAACCACAGTTGCAGCATGTTTCAAAACAAGCTGATGCTGAGCTGATTATTTCTAATGTTTTCTTTAAGCTGCCTCTTGTTTGTCAATAACAGGGTTTTTCTTGTTAAAATACCTTATTTCCCCAAGATTAAAGTGCTTGCATAGATGAGGGTTTTTTTTCTCCCATCTGCTTGTTTTGCAGTGTTGATTAAGCCTTGGAAATAGTTTCCTCTTACCAGGTTTGATAAATTAGGAAGTAAACAAACAGGAGTAACTTTGGTTTGCCTTTGCAATCATGGGGTGGGGCTTAGCTCGGGGAAATGGTTTTTGTGAGATGTGCTAATCCTGAACACCATCGTTGGAGGGTGGAGGAGGCCTTGGTGAAGAGCACAGGAGGGAGAGCATCTGCTTTATTTCTTTGATGGCTGCTGGTGGAGCTGCAGGTTTGGATGAATGGAGCTGTCCTGGGACTGATGAGCAGGGTGGAGGGGGTGTAAGGGACAGTTGTGATCTGTGGTTATTAATGAGAAGTGTAATTTTGGGAGGAATTCTTCACTGAAAGGGCTGTCAGGCATTGCCAGGGGCTGCCCGGGGAGGTTGTGGAATCCCCATCCCTGGAGGTGTCCAAGCAGCACTTGGATGTGGCTCTCAGTGCTCTGGGCTGGGGACAAGGGGAGGATTGGGCACAGCTTGGGCTTGATGATCCTGGGAGTCTTTTCCAGCCTCAGTGGTTCTGTAACATGATCTTATCCACAGCACCATCAACCCTCTCGTGTTCCCTCAACAAACCTGTTTGTAGCCTAGAAAATGCACAAATTGATTTAAAGTGAAGAAATAGTCTCAAGTCCTGGCAGCTCACAAGTGAGGGAGAGCTGCAAACCACGATGTGCTGCTGTTGTGTGGTGTGAGCTCTTGCTCCGAGTTTGCAGTGACTCCTCTGCTGAGGACAGCACTGAATGTCCCTGATAGTGTGGCAAGCCCAAGAACAGGGCACCTGCAGGGGTGTGGCAGGTTTGGGGTGAATTTTGGGGATGCAGCTCCTCCATACTGTGTGTGTGCCCGAGAAAAGGGAACAGCCCCAGGGGCTGGTCAAATTGGGGTGGTCCAGAAGTCTGTTCTGGAAGCAGAAGCTCCTGTTGGCTGCTTCTTGTCAGATGAGCTGCTCTCTCCTGGTAAATTGCTGAAATGGACAGCATTGAGGTGGAACTCCTTGTTTGGTGCTGTCAGGCAGGATTAAAGCAGATCCCAGGTATCCTGAGCCCTTGTCTGGTACCTGCCCTTGCATTGGAGCCATCACAGGAGCAGGTGCTGCTTGTTCTGAGGAGCTCTAGGAGCAGGTGGAGCTGCTCTTGGCCACCTGGACCCGTTTGTGCCCCATCAGGCAAGAGACCAGTGCCACCTGAGCTGTCCCAGCACTGGGGCGGCATCAGGAGCAGGGCTGTCCCTGCACTGGGCCTGCTGGGGCACCTCCAGGCTTGGGGACAGCTCTGGGACCCTTGGTGCAAGAAAAACATTGAGGGGCTGGAGCGTGTCCCGAGATGGGAATGGAGCTGGGGAAGGGTCAGGAGCAGCCGGGGGAAATTCTGGCTCTGCACAGCTCCTGACAGGAGGGGACAGCCAGGGGTGTCAGGCTCTGCTCCAGGGAACAGGGACAGGAGGAGAGGCAATGGCCTCAGGCTGGGCTGGGGAGGCTCAGGATAAATATTAGGAGAAAGAACTTCACTTGAAAGAGGAGTCAAGCACTGAAATGGGCTGCCCAGGGAAGGAGTAGGGCCCCCATCCCTGCAGGTGTTCAAGGACTGAGCGGATGTGGCTGTTCCTGCCACGGCTGGGTGGGCACAGTGCTGTCAGTTCAAGTCAACACCTGGAAGGTCTTTCCCAGCTTCCATGGTCCCGTGGTCCTGCCTGGTGTGGTGGCTGTGCTGGCTCCTCAGTGCTCAGCACGCTGCTTTGGAATCTCTCATGTGTCAACTTGCAGGCTGTACTGGGAGTCTTTGAGACATTATTACCCCATAAATACAAGATAGTTGTAGTTGTAGGATTGTCTTAAAGCCAGGAGGAATGTGAGGCTCCCGTGGGAGGTGGGATGAGGGTAGTGGCTCTGTAGTAGCTGGTAGACGAGCTGCTGGCTCGCCCGTGGGTGAGTGTGAGGGAAGGCAACCTCAGCAAAGCAGCTTATGGAGACCAAAGGCTTTAGAGGCAGAAAATCATGTGCTGCTAGAAGGTTATGTAAATGTAACATCTCTGTCACAGTGAGACTGTGCTGTAAATCCTGGTTCCTGAAGATCTGCATTACTGCATGTCCCAAATTAGTTTCATCTGCTAAGATAGCAATAGAAACTGAAGGTGCTTGGGTGGCCTGGAGCCTTTTTTTGTGCTGTTTGTGTGGGATAATGTGCAAGGGGTGTTAAAAGCTGCCCGGTTTCATCCAGTGGCCTGTGCTGGGTGGGGACAGGTGCTGCTTTACAGGCTGGGAGAGCAATAGAGAGTGTCCTGTGCTGCAGGGTCGGATGCTGGCTGTGTCCGTGGCTGTTCCAAGTGATTCCTGTGCAGCCCAGCCTCTCCTGGAGGCTGCTGCAGGAGGCAGGATGCCAAAACTGCACGGGCTTTGATCTGGCTCGATATTCCTGTCTAATTTCTGCTCCCCATGGACACTACAAAAGGACTACAGCAATTACTGCCTCTTTCTCTGTCTTGGCATGACAGGCAGTGGCTGGGGATGGAGGCAGATCTCTCTTTCCAGGGTGCTGCAAGTACTTGTTAGATTGGCAGAGGCATCCAGAGGCTCCTTGTGTGGCTCTTGCTTGTGCTGTACCTGTTGAGAGTGTACATTTCCAGGTCTTCAGGGCACTTGTGGTTTATGGGGCCAAATCTGCTGAGAAAAGCCATGGCTGCTTCATCTCTGGAAGTGTCCAAGGCCAGGCTGGACAGGGCTTGGAGCAATGTGGGGTAAAGGAAGGTGTCCCTGCCCATGGCAGGGGTGCAGTGAGATAATCTTCAAAGTTCCTTCCAACCCAAACCATTCTGGGATTGTATTCTCTGAAAAAGATGAAATGGAAACTACGGGAACTGTAATTCAAGGAAAGCTGCAACATTCAGCTGTGGATTCTGAACTCGGAGGAGTTTCATTTTCATGCTTGTGGTTTTGGTTAAGCTTGTCAAAACCTGGATCAGAACTTCCTAGCAGCGTTCTATGGAGAATAAAATGTCAGTTGATATCTGAGCAAGTTAACCCTCTGGAGAGAAAATGGGTTGGAAATGTGCATGGAAGTCTGTGTTGCTTGATTTTGGATTTGTGGCTTGCGGCAATGTAACTGCATCCTCACGTGCCAGAACACCAACGTGAAGAGTGCTGCAGGAAGCTGAGTGTTCGTATCTCACTGGTGATCTTCCCTGGAACTGTCCAAGGCCAGGCTGGACGAGGTTTGGAGCTGGTCTAGTGGAAGGAAGTGGAATGAGATGGTCTTTCAGGTCCTTTCAAGCCCAACCAGTCTACGACTGTGATCATTTGGCTGGAGAGCTGATCAAAGAAGGGGGAATAGCTCTGAGAAATGGAAATGCCTGATGTTTCTGGGTTGGGATGTTGGGTAATGCCTCTGCTTTTGCAGTGATGTGGTGCTGAGCTCCAAGGGAAGGGGCTCGGTTGGTTGAACCCAGTGTCACAATGGACACAGGCAGTTCATCCTCTCCTTGTCTGGTGCATGATCTTCTGTGGTCAGAGGATGATAATCTCTGAGCATGCACATGAAAGAAATTTCTGATCATAGTAGGCCAAAAAATGGCTGCTGCCCAAAGGCCGCACTTTGTTTTTTATTTTGTGGAATTGTTTAGTAGCAGTTTTGCATGAAACTTGTACAAACATTTCTTGGTGCCTTGGCCCATCCTATCTACTTCTTCAGAAATTCAGAGATCTGCCAAGAAGTTGTGAAGAAGAAAGCTTTGTTTGCAGTCCAGCTTTGTCCCATCTGCATCCCACTCCAAGGAGAAACACATGGCCACAGATGCAGACACTGACCTCAGCTGGCTGATGGTGCCTGATCCGAAGGGTTAATTGAGAACTTCTGATTAAAATAACTCTGCAGTCCTTGGCTGCTCCTCTTTTAAGTGTTCAGTAGATTCAGATGCTGATGCTCGTGGGTGGTTCAGCATTTTGAACCTTTGCCTTCTGGAAAATTACAGTTGGGAGGCCAACAGGTACAAGCCAGCCTGGGAACTGGAGCCTTCATCTGTAACGCAGCCCGGCCCATCGGGGCTTTGGAGCTCTAAGTAGGTCCCCTGGCCACCAGTGGCTCTCCACACGTGCTCATCATGTGCTGGCAGTGGCTCCTCCTCTTGGGCTGGTTGTCCCGGGGCTGAGGTTTTATCCAGAGAGCCGGGAGCCAGCGGAGGTGTCCGGGAGGGACGAGCCGAGAGCGGCGCACGGGCAAGTCCTGCCTTGGGGACAGCACAGCGCTCGCAGCCTGCAGGAGCAGCGGCTGCCCAGAGGGACACAGGCCTTGGCTGCTCTGCCCGAGGGGACCCAGCTGTGCCGGGGGACGCCCTGCCAAGCCCAGCCCTGGAGACCGACAGCGCGCCCGCCATGGAAGAGAGGGAGCCCCCGCCCAGGTGCGGAGCTGCAGAGAGAGGGGACAGGGCTGGGGACGTGGTGGGGAAGGAGTCAGGCACTGGGGACATGCTGGGGAGGGGGTCAGGCACTGGGGACACAGGGCATGGGCAGCTGCAGGGGCATGGAGGCTGCTCGGGGACAGGTGAGGAAACTGCTGAGTTCAGGGAGCGTTGGGTTTGCTCAGGAGTGCCGAGGGGTGATGTGGGGCGCAGGAAGCGGCCCCTGCTGTGGCGAGCCCCTCAGCAGGTACCCGGCCATGCAGGTGACATTGGGACTGTTCTGCACCCTCTTCTTCCCTGGCCATCTTTGTTCCTTGGCCAAGCTCCAGCTGGTGTAATAAACCAAGCTTGCTCTCTTTCATGACATTGGTTGTCCTGGTCCTTTTGGCGTGTTCCAGCTCTCTCCTGATAGAAATATGCTGGAAAACATTGTGTGCTCATTGGGGCCTCGTCCAGAGGCTGACGTCCAGGCTGCCTCCTCCCAGCAGGGCTGGAGCCAGCCAGGATGGGCTGCAGGAAGTATCAGCTTCAGCAAGTGCTCCTTCCTTTTAATGGGATTGAGAAGATGCTGTCAGGTCGTACTTAGTTTGGAACAAAGAAATGATATTTTTCTCCTGACAGTGTGTCTCTAATAGAGTTTCTTTTTCCAGCTGCCTGCAGATGCCTGTCAATAGGACCTGTCAGTCATGTTTCTTACCTCAGTCAGTGGCTGCTGTGTAAGGGATTGCTGTCAGAGTGTAGCTTCCATGCTTTCGACTTGAATTTTCTGTAACGAGCTCGTCTGGTTGCGCTGGGCAAATAAAAAAAAAAAGCAGACGCCCTTTCTAAGGAGAAAAGAACATTGTGCACATTTGCTTTCCTGTGCTGAGGTTTTATTGAGGTTAAAGTTACCAAAATGAGTTGCTTTATCTGTTTTCTTAAACTGCAGTTGCACCTATGAAATAGTAACTTTGGAATAACTTTGTCACCGATATGATAAATCTGTGGAGTGGCAAATAGTATGAATAGAATGAATTAACTCGGCCCTCATCTTGCTGTGTGAATTTACACTGCTCTTCCTACTTATTTTTAGAGGAAGGGGAAGTGTGTGCTTGATTAGATGAGCAGTGAGTTGATCTCTCCCCTGGGAGCAGAGGGGAGTGTGGGATGGTGGATGGGGATTTGGGAGACCTGGATTCAGATCTGGGCCCCGAGTCTGACCTGCTGCATGTCCTTGAGAAAGTCACAGTGCTGTGCTGCTCCCTCCTTCCCCTCTTCCCCAGCCTCCATCTTGCCTGTTCAGCCTGGAAACTGGAGAAAAAATCTGCTGCATTTTAAGTGTCAGGAGGAAAAAGACGTGGTCTGAGAGAGTGCATTTCTCCCCCTTAATCTAACGGTTCATCAGCCGCCCATGGGTGGCAGAGCAGCCTCCTGGACATGAAAGGTTGCAGCTGAAGGGAAAACAAGATCCTGTGGTAGATAAATGTACTGCACTGATAGGTTTTTTCAAGGTGCAGTCTCTGAAATGGAGCTCCATGTGCATAAAACGAGCAGTGCTGAGCCCTCCCAGCGCTGCCCCTGAGCTGGGTCCCACTGCAGGTGTGAGGGGATCCTGGTGTTCAGGATCCTCTCCCAAAATCCCTTCATTTGCCTTTCCTGGCGAGTGCAAGGAGCTCCTTTCAGATTTGCTAAGTCAGAAGCTTTGCAGATGACAGAGCTCTGTCCTCAGCCCCAGCACGGTGATTATTCACTGGGTGAGCTTTTAAATAAAGCACTTCCTCCCTTCCTTGGCTCTTCTAATGGGATTCTTAGGAATCTTTCCTAGCATCCTCAGGGAGGAAACCTTCCTTTTTCTACTGAATGAGAAACATCAGGTTTGGATTCAGATTTTCAAGTTAGCTGTATCTGTGCAAATACAGAATGCTCTGTGGGTGTTATCCAGAAAAACAGATGAAATCTTGGTTAGTCTATAGGACCAAATTTTCAGCCAAGTAATCTTGTAAAAATTAGATTTACCAGATTATCTAAGCACTGGATTTTCAGGATAATACAGTGTTTGGTTGCATTTAAAAGTGTTAACTTGCTTGGCCTGACTTACCAATATTAATGACTTGATTCCATTTATTTCAAACACAGACTTACCTGGTCTTGGGGGTTCTCAGATCTGTTAATTTCTGTCTGATTCTGCTTATGCCATTAGGCAGTTCTTTGTGTTTGCTTCTTTGTTGTCTCTCTGCCCTTAAAGTCTGGTCTTGCTTCTGTCAAAAACTGAAACAGAATTAAACTTTGCCTCTGGAATTTCCTGTCGGCAGTAATGAAGTTGAAACACTTAAGTACAGTTGGAGATTCTATTCTTAAACAACTGAGATAGTGAAAAAGGCTTTGATAAAGTACTGCTCCAGTTTTGATACCAGTACATATGAAATTGCCAGTGTTTATTGAATTGAGCACTAAACCACAGCACAAATCTGCCAGGAGAGACCTGGGTGCATCCTGGGACTGCAGGGCACAGCAAGGAGCTTTTTTCTTGCTCTAAACAAACATCATTAAAGCATCTTAGAAAGACACAGTAATTTGTGTCCCAGTTGCTGGGAATCAAGCAGTTTGCAATAAGACACATTTGGGCTCGTTTATTTTACAAACAGGATTTGCAGTCGCAGGGTAAAGAATTAAAATCCCACACAAAGCAGACGTGTGAGACATGAAATCGGGGAAGTAGCTTTGAGTTCTTTGAAAAAGCCTTTTCACAGATGCTGGGGATGAGGAATGACAGGGCAGGGATGTTGTCACAAACAG
The DNA here is from genome assembly GCA_024865655.1 of Emberiza elegans. Classification (NCBI taxonomy): domain Eukaryota; kingdom Metazoa; phylum Chordata; class Aves; order Passeriformes; family Fringillidae; genus Emberiza; species Emberiza elegans. Next base: position 1,508,271 of record JALJVW010000260.1, on the reverse strand, counting down.
TCCCTGCGAGGAGGGACTTCAAAAGGGGCCTTGACTCGGCTCTTCAAGGAAAGCAAACTCCCAGCTCTTGAAACCTGTTTTTTCTGACTTAGCATCGGGAGTGAGATGAGTGATGGGAGAAATTAGTGTGAAATGTTTACAAAGCAGTCGCATTTCCCGTTCTGAGCGTTTCAAAAGGCAGCTGTCTCACGGAGGTGTTTGATATTGAACGCTCGGTTTGATGTCGTGGTGTTTTCACTGGTAATCCTGCTTTAACTGCCCGTATGAAATGTGTTTTCATGAGGAAAAGGATTTCATTTCAGGGACTGTATTAAGCTTATCCTGGCTTATTCAAGGCCATTAGGCTGAGCATATGCTCTGCTTGTGCCCTAAAATCCAACAGGGTCCTGAGAGCTTCTGGGTCTGCAGAGCTTCTCCTTGGCCTTGGGGACAAACCGTGGCCAAGGGCTTGTACAAACCCTTCCTCTACCTTTCAGAACTGCTTCTGTTCAGTCCTTTTCACTGTAGGAAACCAGCCTGGTTTGGAGATACACACAAGATAATCTGTAGTAAGAAATAATCAGAAGTGAACCCCGGAGCTGTGTCACTTTCTGTTCAGTCAGAAGCTCACACTCGTGGTGGTGTGCTGCAGTTTGTGCTCACCAGAGCAGGGGGAAATGCTGAAACTCCTGGGCTGAATAGCAGGTTTTCCTGGCTTTAATTCCCTGCCTGAAATTAGCTAATGCGTGTTCAGATCCAGCCCCATAGAGCGGAGCTGGCAGAAAAACTTGTAGGTCAGTTTCTTGAAATTCACATGAAATGGAGCAGCTTTTTTGTTTGTTTATTTATTTTAGTCAGTTTCTATTTATTTTAGTCAGTTTCTTAAACAGAAATTGATTTTTGTTGTCCTGTGCAGATAAACTGTATATAAAACATACTGAGCCACTGACTTTGATATAGACACGAGGAAACAGTCACCAACAGAATGATAAAGATTCATCTTTCAGGGCTTAAAAAAAACACTGTAGAATGTGTTCAGAGCTCAGGAATTTTTGATGTCTGTGGGCAGATATAGTTAACTTTGCAATGTACAGTCCACTTTTAGTTCATGTTTCTTTTGTAGCCTGTCTCTTAAAACTAACCTTCAGCTTAGTGAGAAAAGAACATTATTTTTACAGCTTGGGTTGCTGCTGTTGATGTTGCTGCCACCTGAGTTAAGCTGCCTGGAGAAACCTGACTTCGTTTTTGCTGGATAATGCCATGCTTATCAGTGCTTCATCTTTGATTTTTTTAAAGTGAGTTTACCTAGAGGGAATCTTGTTTTCCTGCAGTGTTTGAGGGGAGGAGGAGGACAGTGCTCCCTGGGTAACACTGCTGTGTTTCAGCTGGAACAGGATGAATTTCCTGCGGGAATCCCCTCTTGCAGGGCTATGAAAGAGCCATTAAAACTGGGATTATGCACAGAATAACTGCAAATGTTCTCTTAGGGCCATCCCCTCATCTAGTATAAATCAGTTGCTCTTGGCACTGGCATATCTAAAATAAATAAATAGTGGGGTAATGGTTGTATTTGTCCATGGAGCACAATTGCCTTTGCAGCAGCGTGACTGTGCTGTACCCACGAGAGCCAGGTGCTGGGAGGCTGTGAAAATCCCCCTGTCCTGCACTTCCAGGCAGCTCTGGCGGTCATCCTGTCTGTGGTCAGTGCCTTGGGAAGGGCAGTGCCCCCTCACAGCCAGGGGGACACGCATGGCTGCTCTCAGAGACGTGTCCAGGAGCAGGCCTGCTCTCCTCAGTCCCTGTGGTCTCCCTGTGCTGTGAACTTGGATAAATGTGCCAAGGCTGACAGGTTTTTACTGCCTCCGCTTCTGGCTTGTCCTGCTGAAGAAAATAATCAAAGATGACCCCCACAGAGGTCTGGTTTTGGGAGGATTAGTGTGGCCAGCTGTTGGTGACAGCATCTTTTAGAAAAAGGTTTTCAAACTGAGTACCTGGGGACTTTGCTCTTAAAAACTTCCCAGGTTTTGCTTCACATTTCCCAGTTGTCAGAGGTAGGAAAAACCTCCATTTGAGGCGGTTGATCATTTGGTGTTTGGTGCCAGTAACTGGAGTGGTTTTGTCAGTCCCTTGTGAGGAGACTGTAAAAAGCTTTGGAGCTGAATTAGTGTAGCAGTGACTCTGTTCCCTCCTGCGTGGGGAGGCCTGGGGGGTCACTGCGTCCCTTCTCCATCTGCCAGTCCAGCGTGGTCCTGAGCCCTGGCCAAGCTGAGCGTTTGCAGGGAGAGGTGTCAGTGGTGCTTTTGGCTGATAAAGAATGGAGGTAGCCGGGACAGCCAGGACTGTGACGAAGCCTTGAGGATGAATCAGTGTTTAGAAGAGGCTCACCCCAGTGGGGATTGGCTCCCTGCTCCCCCAGGTGCTGGAGCATCTCCTGGTGTCTTGGGGGTGGCATCACACTGATGGGTGTTGGAACAGCATTCAGGAATCCAGGAGAAAGGGAGTGGGGACTTCCATGGTGATTAATCCCTGCCTAAGCTTGGGAAACAAGGTTCCTGGAGCCTTGGTTCCTTGGTGAAGCCGAGCTCCAGCACAGCTCTCCTGGGTGGGAGCAGCACAGGCTGGCTGCCAGGCTGCGCCCCAAACCCAGCCCTGCAGGGAGGCCTCTGCAGGCTCAGCCAGGCATTCTAGGGATGATCAATTCACTGAACTGCTGCCCGTTGAACACCACCGTTCTGATATCCAGAACTCTGTGATGCTTCTGGGTAAAGCTTGATAAGCATTGTATTTGTGGAACTGTCAGTAGTTTGCAGAAGAGCTTTTTTGGGGGGGTTTGCACTGTCATGATATATCAGAGTTACAATTTCATGGTGTGGTGGGGTCTTCCTCGGTGAAGAAAATGTGAGAAAATTGAGGCTGTGTCCTGGAACGTGATGCAGGAGTTTGCTTGTCCATCCCTGAGCCTGGTTTTGGGCAGTGGTCTGAGATTCTTTTTTTTTTTTTTTTTTGCCAAGAAAAAAATCTCTAATGGAAGTCAATAACTTTGACCTTCACATTCCCTTGGGAACAGCTGTGGTGAACATCTGCCTCTTGTGAGGAAAAAGTAATCCCCCCACAGCCTGGAAAGGAAACCTTAATGCCAGGTAGAAAGGGTTAATTTGGGAGTATCTGTGGTTTTTGTTGACTTAGACAGCTTTTGCTTTGGGCTGTATTAATTCAGGGCTGAGCCTAATTTTGAGGGATGAAAAGTTTTTTTAGTCTGAAGTTGGTAGTTTAACATCCAAGTCAGGAAATGGGGAAAGTTGTATTTCCAGTGCTGCTAATTCAGTCCCTCTGCATATTTCTGTATGTTTCTTGGCATATATCTTAAAATAGGTAGCAGTGTTTTTTCTGTCCACTTATCAGAAAGAATGGGAACAGACTGTGTAACATGCAGTGGCTGAAGGACTTGGCATTTAACAGGCAGCCTGGAGCCAAAGGGTTTGGTGTTGTGTGCACCCAGATTTGGTTCCAGAGGAGCTGAGACCCCTTTACCTGCATTCCAGCCTGGCCTGTTATCTCTTGGTTTTCCTGGGTTTGTTTTTCATTGTACCAGTGACACAGATTTGCAGGGATAGAATGTCCATGGTGTGCTTTGATTTAATAATAATAATGAACGTTGTTATTGTTGTTCCCTGCAGCACAGATCTTCTGGGAGTGAGGAGGGAGAGCTGCTTGGAGCTTTTCAGAAGAAAAGTGTAACTTTAGGTTGTTATTGCCCTTTCATAGCAGCAAACATCACCTTTTAGATCTCCATGAACTTGTCTTTGTTGAGCTCCAAGCTTGCTTAACAACCTGCTCCTTGTGCTTCTGGTAAACAAGATAATGCCCAGGGAAGGGGATATTTACCCCTGGACAGGCAGGGCTGTGCTCTAGAATAAGCAGAATTTCCTGCTGCTGTCTTCTTCTGCTCTTAGAGCGTTGAGAGCCTCTTTGGGTGTGATGGGAGAGAGGGAGGAGGTGTTTGGAGTTTTTCTGCCTCAGCAGCCCTGGGCAGTGCTGGCTGCCAGGGCTCACAGCCTGCCAGGAGGAGCAGCTTGGAGCAGCCGTGGTGCTCCTGCTGTTCGAAACCTCAAGCACAGGAGCTGCTTGGGCCTTTTGAACTCACTGATCAAAAAGCAGGGCTTGGGAGGATCTCCAGGAAAGCAGTAAATGGGCTTGGGAAAGACGTCTTTGAAAATCTGTTCTGTTGGGCTTTTTATCCAGGCTCGTGTTGGCTTTTTGCTGCTGTGACAGATTGAAACTCATTTTTTTTTCTATATTTATTGAAATGACAGGTGGAGCCTGTGTCATTTGGACTTGGGGCTTTAGGGAAAATCAAGTTCTTAATACAGTTAAAGTTGGCAACACTCAGTGTCTGTCTCCTCAGTGTCACATTTAAGCCATCTATATTAAACCCAGGATTGAAGAATTACTGATTTCACAGGGATTTGGTTGTCTGATAAAGCATTTGACTTTGGAAAAATCTTAATCTTTGTTTTTACATGCAGAATCTGTTGTCAGGCATGCTGAGTGGGTCTTCACCTAATTCTGGCTTTGGGCCTGTGGGTGTAAAGAGGAGGCTGCTGGTGTCATGTCAGAATTTTGTCAAAAAACATTGCCGTGAATCAGGTCAATATTTGGAATTTCTCAGAAGCACCTTTCCAGCACAAAGGAGAACCTTTAAAGAATGCTTAAACCTTTAATTCTGGCAAAGAAACCCGATTTAGATACAAATATGGCAGAAACTGCAGCAGTCCCCTCTCCCCTTTCCTCTGGCAGGTGGGATGGAATGGGTTCTGCAGCTGTGCTGAAATCCAGCATCCTCTGGGATGAATGCCTGCCTGTGAAGCAGTCCCACATGCCATGAGATGCCAGTAGCTGCTTGTTTTTCCCGGTTTATTTTTCCAAGCAAGCACTCTGGCCTGCTGGGTTTCCTTTGATACCTGAAGCTCCACTTGCTCGGTTTTTCAAACAAACCAACAATCAAAGGCGAAGGCTCCTGTTGCTGTAACCTCTGGTAGCTGCACCAAGGAGTTCTGCCTGATTCATGTTGTGCTTTATTCTTTTCTTCTTTCTTCCAGGGGCAATAAGCCAGAGATGACTGACAAGATGTCGAGCTTCCTTCATATTGGAGATATTTGTTCTCTCTATGCAGAGGGCTCAACAAATGGATTTATTAGCACTTTGGGGTAAGAACAGCTGTTCTCTTGTATTAAAAACCCTGTAGGAAGGACTAGCAGAGCTCAGCTAGCTCTCCTGAGCCTGATCCCAGGGAATACTGGCCTAAAGTAAGGGAGCTTTATGGATAGACTTGGCCCTAAATTTAAAAATAGCCTAAAGTGAATGTGGCAAGGCAAATTTTGGGAGGCTGGAGAGTGTATCCATGGCTGTGGTGCAGCTTAATGTCCTTGGTGGGGAGGAAGGACCTTGTCAGGTGAAGGGGTAGAGGGGAATGAATGCAATCCAATGATTTTCATGTTGTTGTCTGTCCCGTGTCCATCCGTGTGTCCCGTCCTGTCCCTCCCTGCCCCTTCCCCCAGTCAGGGGTGAGCAGACCCCAGTGCACTCTGCTGACTGCACAAAGGATGTAGCACAGGCAATGGAAGTAGTGTAAAAACATAGATATCTAACAAAAAAATAAATTAAATCCCCAAGTTAAATACCAGTAACTCACCGCTACGGCTAGTTTGGCCTTAAAAATGAGGTTTAATTTGAGGTTTCTCCTACAAACCAAATTGTTTTTCTCCTATCAAAGGAGATGTTTTGACCCTTGTGCTTTGCCAGAGCTCTGGAGCTGCAGTGGGAGCTGTTGTGCCAGCTCCTGGCCCCTGTGCTTCCCACAGAGCCCCTTTGTGCTGCCTTCCACAAGGCCAGGTGCTCTGCAGCAGGAGAGGGGAATGCTGCTCCATCAGCCACAAAAATAGCTTTTCACGTGGGAAAAGCACGAGCTGGCAGAGCCGAGCCTGGGCTTGGAACACAGCTCTGAGGAGGGCCAGGGAATGTTTGATCCTGCTGAGGAGGAGCCTCTGCACACATCAGGAGCTGGGTGCCACCTGGCGAGGAGCCCTTGCAGGGTGAGAAGCTCCAGGAGCCCCTCTGGCCCCTGTTCCCGAGGGCAGGAGCAGCATGGGGCGCACGGGGCTGTGCCCAGCCAGGGGCACACACACAACCTCCTCTCTCCCATTTCCAGTAGCCCTAAGGGCCTCAGGGTGGGTACAGTCACAGCACATTTTTTGATGCCTACAGCCCAGGTGCAGCTGATAAATGGAGCTCCCAAGCAGGGTACAGAGCCAGCATCCTGGTAAGTGCCTCGGCAGGAAGCGATGGGCTGGAATCTCACCTGAGTGACTCCAAACTAACTTGTAGGTTTAGTCCTCTAGCTATTAGGATTCTGGAAAATAAGGGGGCAGAGAAGGAAGCAGACACTGAAGATGCACCATGATCTATTATAGGAAAGAGAAGAAAATATGGGATGCTGCCAGAAAGGAGAGAAGGTATGATAAAAGCAAGGGATGTAGTAAGTAGGGTTGGTCGAATAGTATTTGGCAAATGTATTTGACAAATTTCCCAGGTCCTGGTCAAATATGCCACGTGCACTGTGCAGCCCTGGATCAGCTGTGTGATGGGCCAAATACTATCTGCTGAACACTGGCAACATGAGTTATCCTCTACAGCTGCCTATTGTTTCTCTTCCCAGTCCTGAAGCGAGTTTGGCAGTAAATAACTCCAGGCCAAGTAGAAAGTTGTTCTGCCATGTGGATCCCATGCAGTGCATGATGAACAGTATGCAGTGGCTGTGGCTTCTGAGGGCATTGCTGAGCAGATGTTTTTCACCATGGGTGGTCCTTGTGGACATGACAGGCCCCAAGCACGCGTTATTTCCAAGGCTTGATGAGATGTTCTCATGGCAGGCCTAAAGACCCCTCCGTGTTCAGGCCTCCTCTTTGATTTGGTTAGTGCTGTTTTAAGGTAACTGCATTATATAATGGCCACATCTCTCTGAGCCTAATTTAAGCCAGAAATCCTAATTGCTATGTGAAACATGAAATGCATTATCATCTTAATAAGCCTTTGTAATCAAATTAGTTTTGTCCCATATTTAATTTAGTCTTTGTCCTGGAGAAAATTAAAGCAGCAAAGGAAAGATTTGGTGTAATTGTCCTCCAGCCCATGTGGAGTTTTGACAGTCTGATGTCATAACATGTGTAATGACTTGTTATGTGGTTCCTGAAGGTTGAGGAGCAGATACCACTCTACATTCTAATGCTGTCCTAAATCTCTGATGAGTGTTCCTATTGAATATTCCTATGACATGTTGTTTAATCAGAACTTTACACTTGCTGTTTCCCAAACTCAGTGCTGTCATCATGATGATTACTGGTGTACAATATATCCTCTTTCGTGTTTCTCACTCTGTAAAATTTTCCTCTTACTAGTTTGGGAAGTTCCTCTTTATTTTCAACTTAATCTCAGATGAGAGGGATGTATTGCACTGAGATTATCTGTATGGGATGATCAGAGTAACCTATTTCCTGGATATTTTTGGCCCTTTGTTCACCAGAAGCAGGTGCTTCAGCTCAAGTGTTAATACCATTCATGTTGGAGCACCTTTATATAAATATATGTATATATAGTACTGAGTAGGGAGAGAATCCATGGGGAAAAAGCAATTACTCTGAATGTTTGCATATGCAAATCTTAGATGCATAAAACTGTTGAGCTCTCTTAGTTTCTCTGATCTCTTAATTTTCATGCACTTCCTTATTTTCTCTAATTGTTGTCTCAAGATGCTCCCTGCATGTGAGCAGCCTCTGCAAGGAACAACTCTCATATTCTAGGTCTCAGTCTTCCTCCAGTTGATTCTGCATGAGAATGGACCTCTCAAACCTTTGACCTTGGAGTTTTACTTTCTACGTTTGTGTAGAAAGCCTCTTTGACAGATTGGTTGTAAGGGGCCAAATTGAGTCATTTAGGATCAAATCAAGCCCCAAAGCATTTGGTTACAGGTGCAATTTTCCAGTTTGGGAAAAGCCCAATTCCACCTTGATCCTGAGCTGCTCAGGCAGAGCAGTGGGAACAGGATCTTCCTGCCTATTGCCTTTATTCTGTGGGATTTCAGCTGACCCCGTGGGGGCTGTGCAGGGACAGACAGCTCTGTCCTGGCATTCCCTCTTGGGAATCTCTTGGGTTTGCTTGGCCAGCTCCCCCTCTTCCTGGCAGAACTGGAGGAGGTTGGCTCAATCCCTCAGCTCACCTTGTGTTTGGCAGGTGAGCAGGAGGGTACATTTGTGCCTTCATTTCTCTCAGGAGTCAGTTTTTATTGTGACACTGACTCTTCCTGCCATTTCCTAATACTTGAGGGCCCACAGGGTCAGTGTCCAGTTTGCATAGCTGTCATATTTTCCCGTTCTCGATTCATACAAACACGTTTGCAGCATGACTCGAATCTGTCCAAGAGGCAGGAGCTGTCCTGAGGCTGTCTGTCACCTCCCTAGAATATGGGCTGTTCTGTCTGCGCCTCGAGCAGGGCACATAAGGATGATGCAGAACACAGGAGCAATGACTTATTTATTGTCCCACCTACCAGGAGCATAGCTCTGAGCAACAGTAAAAATTAGCTGCATGCTTCTTAGAAAGATCTGGCATAAGTTGGCATTTGGGGAATGTCTTCTGCTGAAGTGGCCACTCGGATGAAATATTGCAAGTGAAAGACTTTGGTTTTGTTGTCGAGGATGGAGGGGGCTGCAGGGGATGGGATCTCACTTCACTGCTCATTTCTTTGCAGCCTTGTGGATGATCGGTGTGTGGTGCAGCCAGAAGCAGGTGATCTTAACAACCCACCCAAAAAATTCAGAGGTAAGTTGGTCAGACAGCTCCTTACCCTTCTGCCTAGAAATGATTCTTTGTTTTGTGCAGTGCTCTGTAACAATCTCTGACCCCTGTGCTTTCTGTGGCATATTTTAGTGTCATCTTCTTCCATGGATGGCAACTCATGAGGAAAGGTCTGTGTGTTGAATGTCTGAGGTGGTTTAACCTGAGTCAGCCCCACCCAGAGGGATGGGGAGAGAATTGGGAGGGGAAGAGCGTTCAGCTAAAGCAGTTCAGTAGATAAAGGAGCAGCTTCACCCAGCAGCAAAGCAGAAGAGTGAATTGATTCCCATCTCCCATGGGCAGGCAGGTGTTGGCCAAGACAAGTGTCACCTCTGCAGGCACTGCCAGCTCTGTGTCCTGCTGTGGTGGGCTGGGACAGCCCTGGGCTTGGCTGTGCCCCCAGCCCTCAGGGGGAGGTGAGGAGCAGGGATCTGCTCAGCAGTAGCTGAAGCACACCTGTGTTAGCAACAGCTTCCAGCACAAATCCAAAATGTGGCTCTACCAGCTACTGCAAGGAAAATTTACTCTGTCCCAGCCAAACCCAGGAATGAAGAAAGCTGTGTGAGGGGATGGGGTTGATGTTGTCAGTTTTTTGCTTTCCAGATTTCTCCAAATGTTCACAATCCCCAGGAATTTCATTTCTTTTTCTCCATTCTATCTCACCTTCTTTCTAATTACCCAGTACCAAACCTCAGGGAGGAGGAAAATAAAAAGGAGCAAGTGTTAGCCACAACTATTGTTATCTGACCTAATTTGATATGAGCTACCTTGGGCTTTGCTTTCATTCTGCCAGGAAACTTAAGCTCAGTGATAAGAAATTAGTGCTCTGCTTTTCAGTTTGGCAGGGGCTGACTTGTTCAAGAAAGGCCTCAGACAGGAAGAGAAGCACTCACTGGGATTTTGTTTGCAAAGACCTTGAATTCTTTTTCTCACCCCTGGGTTGCATCTTTCACCCAGAGGACAACTCGGCCAAATATTCTACAATTTTGGTCTGGATTTTATTATTTCAGGTGTAGCAGCACCTGTGTCTTGTTGCTTTGGATGAATCTTGTTTCCTTGGTTATGCTTTGCCTTTATCAGGGTCTCAGAATCACCATAATTCTGTTCAGGTTTGGCCAGAGCTGCAGGTGTGACTGCCCTTGGACATCATGTACAGTCTGTACTGCTGGTTTTGCCTGCTGTTATTTGGGTGGGTTTGGGGTTTTTTTGCCATGACATGATGTTGCATATAATGAAGCTTTCCTTTTAAAATATTGCTGAAGTCTGTGAGTTCTTGTTGGTTTTTCTCCCTTTTTCCTGGAAAACTGAAGAGCTGATAATTGAAACACTAAAGAGGCAACCTGGGGAAGGTTCAGCATTCGGTGGTAAGCTCTCCAAGAAAGAACAATGTTATGTGAAGCAGAGCCTTGACTTCTGAGGCATTCTTGATGTTAAAATCGTGTGGAAGAATAAAAGCAGATTTGACTGAGACTGCTGGGTGCAGAGGGAGGCGGAGGGAGAGACAGAGAGGAAAGAATGAGAAAAAGGCAATTCTTGCTAGCACAGTTTAGGAACTGCAAGTACAGAGAGACATTTGTCTGACATAAAACACCGTGGTTAGACATTGTAAATGTTCTCATATTACTTATAATTTATACAGGGAGAAATAATGGTGTGAACCTTTTCCAACCTTTGTAGTTATTTCAGCGAAGCTTTCATGGGGAGGTTTATGCTTAATGGTAAATGGCAACAAAAGTCATAAAATTTTAGCAGGCTTTTCTCTTATTTATACACATACTTTGTAAGTGTAGTCTGAGATAAAATGCTTTCTGTGATAAATATGTTCAGAAGAAGTAATTGTGGAGTTTATCACCTCATCCTCACCAGAAATGGAAAATACTCCATTTTTATGCAGCAGCTGGGTGGGGCTTGGAGCAGCCTGGCTAGGGGAGGGTGTCCCTGCCATGGAAGGGGGTGAGTTTTGAGGGCCCTTCCTGTCCAAACCATCCTGGGAATCATGCTGGTCAGCACAGCAGCTGCAGGCTGAGGAGTGGGGTCAGGCATTGGTGATAATGAAGGAATGTTCAGAAATCTTCTTGGAGCAAGAAGAAAATGAATCAAATGGCAGTGACTTGGACTGTACCCTTACAGAGGACTGGGGAAACACTTCAGTGGTTCTGTGCCCTGCTTTATGTCCCTGTGCTCCAAGGTGTCCAGGTGCAGGTCAGTCCCCTCTGGGAGGGACGCTGAGCCTGGCACCTTTGGCCAGGCTCGGGAATCTCCTTTTTGGTACCATTTTTTGAGAAGTCATTCTGATCTTCTTAGAGCAGCTCTGTCCTCTATGGGCAGATGTAAAACTGTTGTAAATACAAATTTCATGCTTAATCAACGTGAGGAGAGATCTCTAGATGCAAGATGGACTGCTTAGATATGCATAGATGATTCTAAGAAAATTCAGTGTGAAACTCAAGCCTGTCTGTCCAGTGGCAGAATGAATCCACCCTGCTTTTTCCCTAACCACAGGTGCTTCAGGTTGTAAAAAGTCATGTTGCCAAGGCTACATTTAATCCCTTGCATCTGGTGGCAGCAGCAAGGCCCTGCTCTAGAGGGCGGGGGATTTTCTTTGCACTTCAGACCCTTGAAATGGAGCAGAGCTGCTGTGCACAAAGTGGGGGTGTGTGCACCACCCCTGTGCCTGCGGAGAGGGATTTGGCAGTAGTTCCTAAATGTGACTGTGTTCTGTCACTAAACACTGGTAACCTGCTGCTGGTGTGGAAATAGCCCTGCCTGAGGAATGTGTTCCTAAAAACAGCCCCTTCCCAGCTGAGCTGGGGAATCACTGCTTGGAGAAGGACTGGCTTGGACTGGAGGCAGAGAGGGAGTCTGGGTGTGAGTGTGGTGGGACAGGAGGAGCAGAGGCATCCTGGGGACACCAGCACTGCCTTTGTTGACAGGAGTGGTGGGAAAAGTTGGCTGGAAAATGGAGCTGGAGGTGGGAGAGCCCTGGAAAGGGTGAGAGGTGCAAGAGGCAGCTGAGAGTTGGGGGGTGATGCTCAGGGTTGGAGTGTGGAGTAAAAGTGCAAAGGAGAGGGTTTAAAAGAGTGCAAAGGAGAGGTTGTTTTTTTTTTTAAAGAATTCCAGGGTTATTAGATGGAAAAAAGTGCAGTGCTGGAGCTGGAAGGAGCTCCAGAAGAAGGTAGTGCAGCACGCTCAAGTTCCTGTGAGTGCTTACCTGCAGTTATTTCACATGTTAAATGCTGTGCCTCTAGGTCATTAAAGTATTCATTTGATCAGTGGAAGGTGTGAAGGCTGATTCTTTTTCTTGCTATTTTCCATCCCAAGCAGAATTATTTAGCACCTGAGGTCAGTGGTTTGAGGTTGGATGGCAATTATGGTCTAAGATTTCAGTGGATTTTTTTTATTCTGGCTTTCTGTGTCCACTTTAAATACAGTGGTTTGGGTGTGTTTGGGTTTTTTCAAGTACAGCATTTCTCTGGCCCTTCATGCCTCCAGCTCCAAACAATTCGCAAGTCCTCTAAAACTGCTTTTCAAAATGTGAAGACTGAAGAGTGCATTCATTAGGGTGTTTCTTTTTAATAATGCTAATATGCAAAAGAGTTTTTTACTTAACTATTGTAAATGTACTGTGTACAGATGAGATTCCTGGAAGAAATCCTACTTGTATGAGTCTCCAAAAAAAGAGTGTGACATTCCCTTAGTTATCTGCACTTCTTTAAACAGAAAAGACATTTAATGTTTTTATTAAGCTCCAATTGCCATAGCTGAAGAGGGGCTATAAATGAATTTCCTTTGAACGTGCGTGGATTGATGTGGGAAGTGTGAACTGGAGCTGACCCTCAGCTGGGCTGGAGCTGGAATTTCCACTGGAAATCATTCCTGCTGAAACACACACAGATCCTTATTCTGCAGGTGCCACCCAGCCGTGCCCTGGTGCAGGAGCTGCAGCAGAGCCCAGGGCTGGAGGTTTGGTGTGGAGCTGCTGCTGTGTGCTCTCATTGAGCTGGACTGGGCATTTGCAGGGGTTTATTTGTGTTCATTGCTGCTGGAGCTGCTGTTGTGTGCTCTCAGGGACCTGGACCGGGCATTTGCAGGGGTTTATTTGTGTTCATTGGTGCTGGAGCTGCTGTTGTGTGCTCTCAGTGAGCTGGGCTGGGCATTTGCAGGGGTTTATTTGTGTTCATTGCTGCTGGAGCTGCTGTTGTGTGCTCTCAGGGACCTGGACCGGGCATTTGCAGGGGTTTATTTGTGTTCACTGGTGCTGGAGCTGCTGCTCTGTGCTCTCAGGGACCTGGACCAGGCATTTGCAGAGGTTTATTTGTGTTCATTGGTGCTGGAGCACAGCCCTGTGCCGAGCCAAACGTGTTTGTTTAATGCAAGACACTGCTACTACAGCAAAACAGTCTGGCTGACAGGCTTCTCAGGAAATTCCTTACAGCTCTTTATTTGGGATGCAGAGCTGTCTGCCAGCCTTCCAGCAGCTCTGCAATAGCTGCTGGAAACTCTGGCAAAAAGGGCACTCACTGGGTTAATTTGTCCAGCAGCTCCCTCCTTCCAGAACATTGTTTTAGTAGTTGCTGGGCAACACTCTTTTTTTGGCAAGATGTTCAAGGAATGAACCCATATCTTAGACTTAAAATACCCTCATGGCGAAGCAGAAGAGGAGTAGTTCAAATTCTGTTTGTTCTTTTGATCCTAATCCGCGCTGTGCTCCTGTGGCTGCTGCCTCTGCAGGTGTTGGGGGCCAGCCCTGGGGGCTCAGCCTCGGAGCTGCAGCGGGAGAAATCCCCAGGCAGCTTTAATTTATAATGATATGGCTGTAAAAACTGGATTTAGTATGGATCATGGAATGGCTTGGGTTGGAAGGGACTTTGTTTCATCCAGTGCCACCCCTGCCATGGCAGGGACACCTCCCACTGTCCCAGGCTGCTCCAGGCCCCATCCAGCCTGGACATTTCCAAGGATCCAGGGGCAGCCACAGCTGTGCCAGGGCCTGCCCACCCTCCCAGGCAGCAATGCCTTCCCTATATCGACAGTTTTGATGGATGTTCTTGAGTTGCCCCTGTGCTCAGCCATGTTGAAGTCAATGTGCTTCTCCCTGGCAGAAAAGTTTTCTGTTTTGTCCTTCACAGCTTTGCCATCACTGATCTGAAGCCTCCCCACTCTTGCTTTGTGCTGAATGAAGGAAACTCCATATGAAGTAAAAATATGAAGGAAATCTGTGATTCATGCAGGTCTGCTGGAGGCTCTGCAATCCTGGTGCACACATACACATTATTTACCCTTATTTAGCCAGGGCAAGCTTGTTTGTGCTTTGGCATCAGGGCTGAGATTAGGGATTCTTTCAGCTGGAGGGTCACATAGTTCATTTTCCTGAACAGTTCTGAAAATTAAAAAACAAGCTCAAACAAATAACCAGGTCCCTCTGCCTGTTGGTTTTGGAGGAGTATGAGAGCAGACAGTGCCCTTGGGGTGCTGCAGTGCCACCCCTGTGTCCATCAGGAGTTTTCTGTGGGATCAGGATCAGCCTGAGGCTCCTGTGGGCAGCCTTGAATCCTGGCGCTCTCCATGCACACTTTTCCTGCTCTGCTGTGGTGAAAGGGATGCTATCAGCTTTTTCAACTTTGATGTGCAGTAGCCTGAACTGTTTGACTCTCAGCTGAGTTGGAGTGGGTGTTCTGCAGGGGTTTGAGCTGGAAGAGGATGGGATAGACCTGAGCTGCACAGCCAAGTCTGGCCTTCCTTTCCTTCTGAGCATGGAGTTTCTAATGCTGCTGATATGCTTGCCTGCATTCATTATTAAGGTGCCTGGGTTCCTTTAAGGAATATTTAAAGGGCCAGCCCTGGGGGCTCAGCCTCGGAGCTGCAGCGGGAGAAATCCCCAGGCAGCTTTAATTTATAATGATATGGCTGTAAAAACTGGATTTAGTATGGATCATGGAATGGCTTGGGTTGGAAGGGACTTTGTTTCATCCAGTGCCACCCCTGCCATGGCAGGGACACCTCCCACTGTCCCAGGCTGCTCCAAGCCCCATCCAGCCTGGACATTTGCAAGGATCCAGGGGCAGCCACAGCTGTGCCAGGGCCTGCCCACCCTCCCAGGCAGCAATTCCTTCCCTATATCTGCAGTTTTGATGGATGTTCTTGAGTTGCCCCTGTGCTCAGCCATGTTGAAGTCAATGTGCTTCTCCCTGGCAGAAATGTTTTCTGTTTTGTCCTTCACAGCTTTGCCATCACTGATCTGAAGCCTCCCCACTCTTGCTTTGTGCTGAATGAAGGAAACTCCATATGAAGTAAAAATATGAAGGAAATCTGTGATTCATGCAGGTCTGCTGGAGGCTCTGCAATCCTGGTGCACACATACACATTATTTACCCTTATTTAGCCAGGGCAAGCTTGTTTGTGCTTTGGCATCAGGGCTGAGATTAGGGATTCTTTCAGCTGGAGGGTCACATAGTTCATTTTCCTGAGCAGTTCTGAAAATTAAAACACAAGCTCAAACAAATAACCAGGTCCCTCTGCCTGTTGGTTTTGGAGGAGTATGAGAGCAGACAGTGCCCTTGGGGTGCTGCAGTGCCACCCCTGTGTTCGGCAGGAGTTTTCTGTGGGATCAGGATCAGCCTGAGGCTCCTGTGGGCAGCCTTGAATCCTGGCGCTCTCCATGCACACTTTTCCTGCTCTGCTGTGGTGAAAGGGATGCTATCAGCTTTTTAAACTTTGATGTGAAGTAGCCTGAACTGTTTGACTCTCAGCTGAGTTGGAGTGGGTGTTCTGCAGAGGTTTGAGCTGGAAGAGGATGGGATAGACCTGAGCTGCACAGCCAAGTCTGGCCTTCCTTTCCTTCTGAGCATGGAGTTTCTAATGCTGCATTCATTATTAAGGTGCCTGGGTTCCTTTAAGGAATATTTAAACTAGAGTCTAAATATGGCTTCTTTTCCCCCCTATGATAGTGGCAGTTCAAACAGCAGGATTTGTTTTTTGTGCAGGAAGCAGAACTTTGGGGAGTGCCTGAGTGCTGAGGCCAAAGCCTTCTTGCAGAGACATCCATCACTTGCAATAGAAACTCCTTTCCAATTTTGAGATGTCCAAGTCAGATTAAAATGCCTGTGCTGAATACCAGAAGTAGAAAGTGGAGCATAATAGTGAATACCCATTTAAACCAACTTCAGTTTTTCAGCCAAACACCACAAAAAGAAAAAAGATGCCTCTTTACCCCCTTTTCAGAAAGAGTAAAAATCAAAATAAGAAGTGTAAAATCAAAATAAGTTGTTTAAGTTGTTTGATGGAAGAGAAAAATGATAAAAATACAGTCTGTTGTTGTGCCTATATTTTTTTATTCAAAATTGAAGCATTGAGCATTTTGAGTAAAAAATCTTTCAGTCTTGCTGAATTAGGATGTAGTTGAATCTAAAATACATTTTGCTGTCTTGATGAGGAATCTTTCAGTATTTATAGAGCTGCACTAGAAAACTGCCAACTGCTTGTATGCATTTGAATTTGCTGCCCTTTATAAGATGAAGAAATCCTGAATCCTGTCTCTGAATTGTGAAACTTTAGCCCACTGCAGCCTACGTGCAAGCAGATGTTGGGGACAATTGTCACTGCAGCATTTAGATATTTTAAAAAAGCTGGGAAGTTGGAAGTGTTGCTTTTCCATGCAGACAAGTTTGCTTTATATCTGCTAAGGCTTGGCATGCCCTGAGCAGGGGGGATGCAGGAATCCAAGGGAAGGTTGGTTGGGTTTTTTATCATGGAGAGTGAATTGGAAAGTTGGTTTTATTTCATTCCCCACATCTCTTGCAGTGGTTCCTTACAGGCCTGTGAGGCCAGACAGTTTGTGATGGAGTACCAGGGTATCCCAAAGGCATCCTGACTCTGTGGTGCTCTGTGACCCCGAGCAGCTGTGGCTGCCCTGGCAGTGTCCCAGGCCAGGCTGGATGGCTCCTGGTGTCCCTGCCATGGCAGGCTGGCAATGAGATGAGTTTTAAGGTCCCTTCACCCCAAACCCTGCAGGGATTCTGGTTGATGTGCTTAGCAGAGATAAATAATCGAGATGGAATAATTACTGGTGCTCAGGGTTTTGTCTGTGTCCCACAGATGGGTGCTGAGATGGGTGGGAAGGGTCTGTGTGGTGCAGATCCAGGTCCATGTGACAGCTGGGGACAGAGGAGGGGCTGGCTCTGGGGCACAGGCACTGGCTGGGCTGTGTGTCCCTGCTGCTCTGTGCCTGGAATTCTGTGCCCAAACAGCTGTCTGCCAGCCTGTGGGCTTCAAGAGCTTTCGTCTGGGATGTCTGCATGGAGATGAAGGCAGAGCAAAGCCCCCTTGAAACAGAAAGTGCCATTAAAATGCATAACTGGAACCCTGTGTGAAACCCAATCTGTTGGTTCAGGTACAGCTGAAGAAGAAGAAGGATTTAATTTATTATTATGTCTCTCCTGGGGAGAAGTTTGATCTGTCCCTCTGAAAATGGGGGTGGCAGTTCCATCCTGATATGTCCCTGTGTGGGACAAGGGGGGCTGACTGTGCCCAAAACTGAAGAAATAAACAAAATGCTCTTTTGAATGCTTACTTTCTCAACTCTTGCAGGTCTGAGCCTTTTCCCCGTGGAAAGCTCAGGGTATTTCAGGTAGGATCGAGGAAGGGATTGCCAAAAAGCAGTGCTGAGCTATTAAGTAGAGCAGTTGTGTTAATAAACCTGGTCCCAACCTTGTAGACAAAAGAATACTGTGGCTTTGTTGCCATAGTTTCAGTGCAAAATCTGACCTTAGCTACAATAACATTCGGTTAGAAAGAACTAGCTAATCAGTTTTCTAAAATTAGTGTGTTCCCTAGTACATAAGCCAGTATGAACAGGATATTTAATGAAATATTATACTTAGTCACAAGAGCCCAAGGGAGTGAAATGCCTTGATGAATTGTGGGGGTGGGGTGACATTGGTGCCTATCTTTTAATATAGCAAAGTTATTAAAATTTGTGGCTTGCTTAATATTTAGAGTAGTCAAGTGTGTTCCTCTGTGCACCCCATCAGTTCTGCTCTGTTCTTTGGAGAGGCTCTCAGAGGCTGTTCTGTGAGCTGGCAGGATTGAGGCGCTGGGGAGCCTCAGCCATCCCAGGCACTTCCAGAGGCCCTTCAGGTCAGGCTCAGGGTGGGTGTTGTGTTTGCTGCCAGCAAACTCTGCTCTGCAGAGGAAGGGCTCTCACTCCTTTAGGAGGATGCAGACAGATGGGTAATGTCATTGTTGTGTGGAAAAACCGCTGTGTGTGAGGACAGGAGTCCCCCAGTACTGGGAACATCTTGAGCTGTGCATTCATTATCTGAAGTGCTGAGAGCCTCAGGTGAGGTGTGGGGTGTAAAATCCTGCTGGCAGTCCAGAACACCCTGAGATGCATTTATTGTGCCCAGGCTCACTGAGCTGGCCCTGGGTGAGGTTTTATCCCACTGTGGTAACCTAGAGCCAAAGATTTGTTTCTTCGCAGTACAGGAGCTGTGATGAATTATTGTTTTCTTATGTGCAAGCTGGTTATTTGGGCATAAATATAACAAATACCAAATAGGCAAGGCTGGGGTGGGAGGCTGGGTGGGCTGTCAGTTCTTCTCTTTTGTTTGGAGTTTTTGGAGCTGCGTTCACCTGCTGTTGGGTGCTTGAGACCCCAAAATACACAGGGAAAGGTTTTTTAGGCAAGGATCATCAAAGATGCTTCCCACTTTGATGGGAGCTTTTGGAATTTGCTAGGCAGCGGATTAAAATGATCAGTGGGTCATCAGCTCTTGTGGCAGGGCTTTGGAGCTGAGGTTTGAAGTGCTTGTATTCAGTCTAAAGCAGCTGGAGTTCCCCTGAAGACATTCCCAGGACTTAGCTGTGGGCTGTGCTGGGTGTGTGGGAGCACAAACATTCGGTGCCAAACACACTCAGGTTTGGTTCAGAACAGCATTTGCAGCTTGGAAGTGCTGACACTTGCAGGGCTGAGCCTCAGGCACAGCCTCCTGGCTCCCCTTGGCTGGATGATTGCTGATGAGCACCCAGGGAAGGTGTGATCTGTGCTCCTGGATCCTCCAGTTCACACCTAGATTTGCGTGTTGATGCTTCAGGAGTTTTGTTTTTAGGTCTGCCTTCCCCAGTAAGCTTTAGGAAACCACATCTGGCCTCTCAAGCTTTTTCCCCTTGGCATTTCTCTGTGGCCAGGTTGGATTTCCTCTCATCCCTTGCCTTGCTGTGGTCATGAGGTGTTTGGTTGCTCAGAGGGAGCAGGGTGAGTGCCCTGGGACACCCTGGGGAGCTCATCTGTGCCAAACTCCTCAGTCTGTTCTGTGTCATCTCCCTTCTCTTGCTTTTAGGGCACAATGAGGTTCTGTGCTGCTTGCAGTCCCAGGAAATTATACTAAAAACCTCAATTATTTTACTTAGAAAATAAGGCTTTATACTTCAAAATGAGTTACAATTCAGAAGTATTTTCAGTTCAGGTTGTTTACTTGCAAAGACCAGAGATTAATATGCCAAGTGCCCATATCAAGGAGGCCCTGCAGGTGTTGTCCAAGTGCCACATGGAAGTCATTAGTCCAAGAAGAACCCAACCCAGAAGTTAAATAATTTCCCTTCTCATTTTCTGGGCAGCCTGTTCCTCACTGACGAAGAGCCCTGGCTGCAGCGGTGGTGTCTCAGGGAGGTGAAGCTGTGAGTGCTTGTGTTTGAGAGCAGTCAGAAGGAAAGTGCTGAGGCTGCCAGCAGAGCCAGCCATGAAACGTGCTGTGAGGGACTGCAGCCCTTGCCAGGTGTCCTCAGCAAACACCCTGTGCCACTCACAGCTCCCTCCCTTCCCACCCTGCTGGGGATGGAGTGCTCTGCCCTTCTCCTTGCAGGATTGGGATTCATCCCTCAGCACGAAAGGTGGTGCTTCATGTGTCAGCCCCTGAGTGGGCTCCCTCTCCTCCCGCTCCCAGTGCAGTTCCAGCACCTCCAGCTGCATTCTTTGCATTGCTGCCTGCAGAGCCAGGTGCCAGTGCTGATCTGCCAAGCTCCTGCTGATCTGGGGCCTGGGTGTATAAAAACCTCCAGTCTTTCCTGCCTGACTCAAAAGTTTGTGATCCAAACTCCAGGAAACAAGTGAGCTGTTGGTGAAGGTTCACGTCTCTGAAAACTGCTTTGCATGTTTTTGCCATCCTGAGAGGAATTTGCTGCTTTGAGGTCAGTCTTGAAAAGCACCTGACTGGATCTTCAGGAATAAACTGTTTCCGTGCTTGGCAACTGGCTGGCTGGGGGTAGGGAGCTGAAAAAATCCTGAATTAGCTTTAGTGGCCCCTGACAAATGTGTAGAAGAAGCCTTATGTCTCACATGTGAAGAGTGTGGAAACACCAGAATAGCCATTACAGATTGACACTGACTGCAGTGTGCCTTGAAAATTTTATTCTGATGAACAACTGTTCAGTCAGAGAGGAGCTCGAGGGACTTGTGTGTTAGGGCTAACACTTCTTCATTTCTAATTTGTGAAAATAGTCAGCACTGAGCCCTCGGTGTTGGCAATGATCATCTGTTTTGGTTATGTAATGTACAGAAGTTCAGTGGAAACATAACTCCCTGTGTTGTGGTTGAAGAGCCTTTGTGTAGCTCTCAGCGAGGTGTTCAGAGGAAGAAATCTCCTGCAAGCAGAGAAACCATGACAGTGCTGGAAAACACTGCCACAGGATCCTCCCTGCCTGAGCCCGAACAAATGATGCCTGAGCTGGGTTTTATTGAGGATACAGAGCTGTGCTATGCAGGAGCAGTCTGGTCGCACTTAGACCTTGCATTTAGTGAATGCCAACCCTTTTATTTGTCAAGGTTAAAAATTATACAAGGAAAAAATAAACACAGAACTTGCAGGCATGAGGAAGTGAGGGAGCTGGATGAGGGAGCAGCCATCCTGAAAAGGAAAAAATCTGAGCTAGAGCTGCAAAAATGCCTTCCCTCCCTTTGGAGCAGCACGTGATCTCCAGGCAGCACCAGTTGGCTTTGAGCAGCCCCAGCTCTGGGCTGGTGGTGGCCCAAACCTCTGGGAGCCAGTCCAGAGGGGCTGGTTTGGGCTGGGGATTGCAGCCCTCTGCTGCTCCTGCTGCTGTGTTTTATTGTCAGAGAAAGGAATAAATCTGAGCATTATTAGCGTGTGAGCAGCAGCAGGGTGGAGAGAGGCAGAGTTCTGAAGGGGGGACAGGAGCAGGGAGGGCTGAGCTGGGTGTTCCCTTGGGTGCTTTCCCAAACTCCTCCCAAAAGCAGGAATTACAGTGCTGATCTGGCAAAAGCTGCACTCCCAGCTTGGATTTCCAGCACCAAGTGCTGGATCTGTGGTGCTGCCTGGTCACAGGAGGCTTCAGCACAGAGCCTTGCTCACCCACGGCATTTCCAGGGGCATTTGACTGGGATTTATGGCAAAGGCATCCAGGTGCCTTTGACTTCTTGCTCGTGCCAACACCAGGATTGAGCAGAGGCTTTTTGGAGCCTTTAGTGCAACTTCACTGGGGGTGCTGTTGACTTACTCTGTTCTGCCCTTCAGAAGTGCATTTTCCTTGTTGATTGAAAAGCAAATCATGTCCCCTGCTTAGGTGATTGCCGCAAAAGCTGCTCAGAAATTGAGGTTCTGTGAGAGTGGCTCGACCACCAGGTTTTCCTGGGCAGTGAGAATTGTGTGTTTGCTCCAGGAGCACTGGGCACTGTTACGGGATGGTGGCTCTGTAGGGAGAGGGATCCTTCCCTGCTGCAAAGTGCATCCTCAGTAAACAGGAATGGCGGCACCCTGAGCTCCTGCCTTGGGGACTGGAGGTAAATCTGAAGGCAATATAGATTTTACAAATAACGCTCTTGGTTGGCATTGACAAGCTTTAAAATAAGTGAAGAATTTTTCCTCCCACTCCCTGTCAGGCAGATGGCCTTGGTCATGAAAAATGACAATGAGGAGAAGATCCTTCAAATATGATCTATAAGATTTAATCCCAAATATAATTTTTTTCCATATGCAGCCTGTCATGTGCTGCAAGTTTTTGTGTTCTGAGATGATTTGGGCAACTTGACAGATGATAATTCTGCGTTGGGACCAGAATTTGTCTGCAGAGAACTCTGGGTTTTAACACCTTATTTGTATTGCAGTCTCCTTACAGGTTCATGTGTATATTTTTGTATGTATATATAAACAAACATTGTAGGAGAAGGGACTACAACATATAGAGGTGATTTTATGTTTAATTGTAGCAGCTTATGCTGTGAATATCTACTAATATTTCACAGCAGCTCCTTTTAATCTTAATATCACAGTTGACATTTAACTTGTAGTTTTTATCTGATGCAAAAATACCTGAGAAGGATGTGTTTTCATGTTTATTTTTTAGTATTTAGGTGCAGTTACCTTGAAAAATCAGAAGGCATCACCACAGCTGCTCAGCGTTCCCAGTCCTCAGTGCTGAGCAATATTGGGAGGACCTTGAAGGCAGAGGAGTAGCAGGGAGAGCTGTAAAGGGAAGAAATGTGATTTAATCTGTGCCTTTATGCAGTGTTTGATTGAGGGGCAAGCCCTGCAGCTGTGCTGAGGCTGAGCTGTTTCAGGATGTGTTTCCAGAGGGGTGTCACAATTCCCTGTGCTGCCTTTGCACCCATTAAATGCAGAGAGGGGTTGTGGAAGGATGGGAGGAAAAATCTTAGCAAGTTTTGAAATGTGGGGTCCACATGGAGTTCTTATTCTTCTCACTAATGAGTGAAACGATGTTCAGAATCGAACAGGAGAAAATATTCTGTTCTTCCATCTTCTCCATGAATACATTATTGAAAAAAAATGAAAATATCCAAGTTTTTTACTTTTTGAAATTCAGTTTTTCATTTTTTGAAATTCTCCCTTACTGAGAAAAAATATGAAAATATCCAAGTTTATCATTTTTTCAAATTCAGAAGCACATCCCAAAACCTTCAGAGAAAAAAGTCAAAGTTCTTTGGGGAAAAAAAACATAAAAATGGGGTTTTGTTTTCAGGCCATTTGCAGGGACAGGGGATTTTTCTGAGCAGAAATTCCTTTCTTTGAGCTTTCTGTGTTATTTTCCTACCTGATGGCTGCATAGGTTTGTGCTGTACTGAGGATCCTTCCCCAAGGTTTGCTCCTCCTAAAACCAGGAAGGGGTTGGGGGAGCCCTCTGCATCTCACACTGAATTAATTCCATCTTGCTGTACCTTGTGTTTCCTCCAGGTGTTTGCACTGTTTGCATTTGCTGTTCTCCTTCTTGTACCTTTGCTGGATTTGTCTGTCTGCTCTGGCTTTTCAGAAGTCTGCTCAGCCTGGTCCTTGCTCTGATGTTTAATGCAGGATCTGAAGTTAAACATTGTGTTGGGAGCTCGATATCAAAGTCTTCAAAAACCAAAAATAAAAGGGAAAAAAGTGTGAAGTAAAGAAGCTGCAGCCTTAGACTGAAAAACTCAGGAACTTTGAAAGAAAAACTTTTATCTGTCAGAGATTTTGAAGTGCCTGTCACTTAATGTTCCTTCCCTCAATCCTGGTGGAGGCTCATTTCAGAAACCCACAGTGACTCAGCTACTTTGAATATCTGTTGTGTGGCGCGTGTTGGAAGCTCCCAGAGTTTCTCCCACCTCCAAATGTGGTTTTTATTGGTGGATAATTCCCTGGCAGTATCTTGTGCACTGTGCTAATTTAAACCACTCTTCCAAGATTTAGATTTTTAAAGTGTAAAGGCGTAGTGCCCTGATATTGATGAGTAGAAAGGAGAAGGTTTGTTAATAAATATTTATTCTTCTGCAAGTGTAAAGGTAAGCTTACCCAGATTTTTGTTTGAGATAAATGCTGAGTTCCTCTGTACAACACTAAATGTCCTCGAGGGTGAGATTTGCCTTGTGCTGTTTTATGTCCTCAGGCTCTTTGGGAATGGTGTGGAGAGAGTTGGTTCTGGACAGAGCTCTTGCTGAAGCAGTCAGGTGGCCTAGTGAGAGTTTCTCAATGTGTCAGAGGGAATTTTTGAGCAGATCTTGAGTAAATACACAAAGCAGAACAGATCTGAAATAAATTCACACAAACCTGGTGGAGTGTACCAGGAAGGAACCACATGGCTGTGGTCGGACTGCAATAACCTTTTTATGCCTGTTTTACCCTCCTGAGGATGGCAGGAATAGACGATAGGACTGGATATTTGTGATGGCTGGGAAAGGAAGGTGTCCAGTGGAATAACCTTTTCCTCAGACATGGCTCCACAGGAATTCTCCATCCATCTGTGATGGAGCTCTGACAGGCTCCTGGGAGGGCTTGGGTGCCACCACCAGCTGCCAGCTGTGGATTTTGGGGCTCCCATGGAGCCAGTCCCACCTCTGGCTGGAATTTACACAAGGGCTGAGCTGCTGAGGCTGTGCAGCCGCTCCTGAGCTGGCAGCACTCACCCCTGCGCCTCTCCTGAGTTTCTCCTGTGCAGGAAGGGTTGCCATGGAGGAGAGCGTGGGGTGGGAGTAGGCAGGAGCAGCTGCCTGGGGCACTGGGGGAGGATCCTCCAGCAAGGCTGCTCCTGCAGGAAATCTTGGGAATTGGTGCTGTCCAGAGCTCCGTGCATCCCTTGGGGAGAGCCCACGTGGGCTGTGGGGAAGGGTGTGAGCAAAGTGGCTTGCCCTGCACTGCTCGGGATGGAGGAGGTCACAACCTCATGGGCACGGTGGCCTTCATGGACCTTTGGGTTTAGTCAAGTTCCTTCTCCATCCTGTGTGCATTTCTGCACTGTTTAAACTGTTTTTAAAAGACTGGACATGGCACTCAGTGCCATGCTTTAGTTGAGGAGGTGTCTGCTCATAGGCTGGACTTGATCTCAAAGGTCTTTTCCAGCAGAGTTCATTCTGTGATTCTGCCCCTTCAAGGATGTGCAGAACAACTCTGTTATTCTTTGGAAGTCCTCTGCAGATTTTTAATCTGTTACTTTGAAAGTCCTCTTTTTAATCTAGCAAAGTTTTTAATCTAGCAAAAGGGTGTTCTGATGGGGAACTGACGGATCCATCTGCTCCCATCATAGTGGGTTTATCAACAGTTTCAGTTTAAATATTTTTAGTGAAAAAGTTGATTTGTGTATGTAACAGGCATATGGCTTAAGGCTTGTACTCAGCAGCTGTTTGGGTGTATTTATTAGGAAAAGCACCACGCAGGGGTGTTTGGTAAGAAAATGCTGTTCTCTGGAGTGAGGCTGGGGTGTGTGAAGTCACTCAGAATCCACGAGCAGCCCAGGAGTGCAGGCTGGAAGCTTTCTCAGCTCAGCGGTCATTTGTGCCCCCGGACGTGGGACACAGTGTCTGAGAGTGTGGGCAAGCTGATGACAACTTTCCAGACATGTTACATCAAAGACATGGAGATAATGTGCATGCAAACTGTCACATTGGCAGTGTCTGTAGTAGTGCAGCTCAGGGCTGGAGTAGCAAACCTGTTCCAGCCCTGTGTGCTGTTCTGTCCCTGCTCGGAGTTGCTGTCACACTTCAGCCTCAGTATTGTCCTGTAAAAAATATAGGCATGTCATGGAAGCATTTGGCTCAGCAACTGCTCTGCAGTGCACGTGATTCTCCAACATCTCATCTGGTTCTCCTCAAATGCAGAGTTTCTGTCACATTTTTAACCACGCTTGCAATGGCTTCACCTTGTGAAAAAAGCCTTCAAAGCTTTTGGAATGAGCAAGAGGGGAAGTCTGCACAGTGGAAGTGCTGCCACAGGGCACCAGTGACACTTGTGTTCATTAGTGGTTCTCTGTTTCTGCAAGAGCTGGAGATCATGGGAATACAGTTCACTGAGTTGGTGCCAGCCAGTATCTTTTGTTTAGACCCGTAATCCTTGCCTGAAGAAGTTTTTCATCTCACTTACGTGTAGTATCATAAGTGCTCCTTAATAAAAAGAATGGATTTGTTCTGCAAATCCCTGATGTGCAGTTTGTGTATTTGATGGAAAGTGGCAGACTTCTGGAATGTTTTCAATGAACAAAGAGAAGGCACAGTTGGGATCGTGAAGTTCACCTTTAAAAGTCCAGAGACTTGGCAGACAATTTTACCTTGTTGTTCCTAGTGGTGTCCTCTTCACAGCAGCTCAGTAAAATGGGAAATACATGTGGAAAGTCCCAAGTGCTTATCCAGATTGAAAAGCTCAGGAAACTGCAGATAATCAGCTTTCACATCTTTTTCGTGTAGTTTTTTGGGTTTTTTATATAACTTCCTTATCCTCAGATGTTTTGAGGGGAATTTGTGTTCTGTTTGCGCCATTTATCTTGGAATAAGGTTCAGATATTTCATCAGGACAGTTTGCACTTTGCATGGTGGAGCCTTTGGATAACATCAATTGTCTGGGTTTCATTTGGGATTTGCTGAAACAGTTACTTCTATTTTTTTTAGCATCTCTAATACCAAGGACACTTGCAATCTAGATTTCATAACTTGTGTCTGGTTTATCATGTGGGAGTTGCTTGTTGGATTGAGAGATTGAGAATCTTGTTTTTTCTAAAGGTTGGAATTGTTGTGGGTAAAAACGGTTCCTGTGGTCAGCAGGTGAGTAATGCAGTCCAGTGCTGCCTTATGCTGCTGCAGTTTTCCTCTGGGGTCATAAATCTGGGCAGCATTGTTTGGAACCTCCCCTGGGGCAGAGCTGGCAGGGGCACTGAGCCCTCCTGGGGCTGAGGGTGCCAGGGGCTGGATTTTAGGGGCTGGAACGGCAAGTGCCACCATAGGGGTGAAGTGGCAACTGCTCAGGTGTGCTGAAGTTGTGAGAACTCCCCTCAATTTACAGCAGAGCTAGAGAGGGCTCCAGGAGCTTTTGGGATGCTCCAACTTGGCTGTGGAACCAGCAGGGCTGGGTCCGTCTGTGGGGCTAAGTTTGAGTGTGGCTGCCTTGGCCATGTGTCACCATTTCAGGCTGTCCCAGTGCGTCCCCAGCAGGGGCTTTCACCTCGTGCTCTGTGCCTCTGTCCTGCTCTGCAGACCCTCAGCTGAAAATTGATATTATCAAATCTGTGGCATAGAATCAGATATTTTTGGTTGCTTCTGCTGTTTCTGAAAGCCAGGATTTTGTGCAGAAAAGGAAAATTCTTCTGAAACCTGATCTAATTAGTCTGAAACCTGAAATCCTGCAAATCAAGGCTCAAAACTGGTGTAGATCTGGAAGTAGAGACTGGACCACCTGACACAACCAGAAAACAGTAATAATGCAATTATGATACAATTAATAATTGGAAATAAAGACAGTAATTGAAACAAATGAAGGAAGAGAACGGAAAGGAGCAGACGATGCTAGAAGAAGATTTCAGTTCCTTTTTCTGAACTTAGAAGGTTATTTCTGCTTGGAGGCTACTGGCAGGGGTGGTATTTGTGAGCCAGGACAACTCTTTGCTGGCTCTGGGTGGATGTGAGTGTAGGATGCTTTCAGTGGTGCAGCTGGTGTTATTTAATAATTCCCCCAGCCCATCCATCACTTCTGAATGCCCTCCCTGATTCATGTGTTATCCTTGTGTCAGTAAGGCAGCCTGAAAATGGCTGAAAACAGTGAAAATACCGAATTATTGTTCTTTGTGGAAAAGGAAGTTTTTAAATAGCTGTAGCACAAAGCAGCCTGAATGCATTTATTTTCTGTGGAGTTTTCAGGCACACAAACAGGATATTCTTTTTACTGGGTGTTTTTGTCTCCAGGATTTCAGGGCAATAAGGGAGGCACTGTCAGCACCTGAACCAAGACTTCTCTGCACATGGAGTTAAACAAGTGAATCTTGTGGTTTTCTTTGCAGGTTGTTTTAACTCCTTGGCGTATCCTGGGAAGTTTTGGTGTTCCTGGGGGCTCTTACAGCCTGTTCTCCTCAGCTGTGATAAACCAAGGAGCCAGAGAAGCTGCTCTGTCTGTTGGAAAATAGACACCAAGTTAACAGAGTGTTTATTTCTGCAGAAGGCTCACACTGGGAGTGTGGATGAAACATCCCTGAGATGGATGATAGCGTGTTCCGCTTCTTTTGCTGGGAGACAATGAGCTAGTAGAGCAGGCAGAAATAAATTGAATTACATCCATGCGTTTAAAAAAGAGAGAGGAAAACAACAGCTCAGCTGAAGTTGAAAAAGGAGCCGTTTCTCCTCAGCAGCTCTGTGTTTGGAAGCACTTGGGCAGCTCCGTGCAGCAGGTGAATTACGTCCCTGTGGGACACACAGACATGCCCAGGACCTGGGGTTTTCCTTGCAGGCTTTGTCTTCAGATGCAGCAAGGGAAATCTGGGTTAGATGTTAGAAAAAGTTTTTACAGAAAGGGTGATAAAGTTCTGTATGGCCAAGTTCTGGCATGGCTGCCCAGGGAGGTGGTGCAGTCCCCATCCCGGGGTGTGTTTAACAAAGCCTGGATGTGGCACTGGGTGCCAGGGTTTCGTTTGAGGTGTTGGGGCTGGGTTGGACTCGATGATCTCGGAGGTCTCTCCCAGCCTGGTGGTTCTGTGGCTCTCAGGTGCTTCAGGAGAAGGCAGGTGCCCCATGGGTGTCTCTCTCAGCCCCTGGGGTTGGTGTTTGCAGTGGCAGCCGTGCGCTGCCAGCCCCACGGACCCAGGACGTGCTGCCAGGGGGGTGACGCCTGCAGGCCCATCCCGGCAGGCTCTGCTCCCGCCCAGGGCCAGGGAACATTTGCTGTTCCCATGTGCAGTGCAGCCCAGCGGGGCTGGCTGCCTCCCACCCCTGCCTGTGCTCCGCTGGCGGATCCAGCGCGGCTCCGCTGCCTTGGCTCCCGCCGCTCGCTGCCCTTATTTGGTAGCGCACAGCTCCGAGCTCGGCCTGGAAGGGGCTCTTTCACTGCTTTAGGGACTGTTTTCCACTTTCATTTTTGATCTCTAGAGCCATGGATTGTGTTTCAGCAGAGGTGCTGGCACAGCTTAACTCCTAAGTGCTGTCAGACTGGAATATTGTGCTTTTTAGAAGTGCTTGGCTCTTTTACTTTCTGCTTCGCTGCTGCAGAGGCAATATATGGCAGCACTTGTGTTTACGGGGTATATACACCTTGTCAGCATAACCTGCTTATTAAAATGACTTCCAGAGTGCATCCTTCAGTGCTGGGATTATGTTCTGGAGGCCAGGTTTTAATTAGCTGTATGATTTGTTGGCGTTTTCCGTGCTGTGTTCCCGGGAGGGGAAGCGGCGCCCAGCGCCGGAGCGAGCTTGGACAGCTTGAGCTGCATCACTTGCTGGGGCTCAGCAGAGCATCTCTGGGCCCCTGCCAGAGAGCATGGGGACTGTTTAAAGCGGAGAGGAGGGAGAGGCCTTCGGGAGGTGAAAGACTCAAGCCCAGCGACAGAAAGGAAGGAATCAGACTTGCAGACTCAGAGCAGATGTGGGCAGGGGTGTTGTGCTGGGTTTGCGGCACAGCTGGGCAGCAGGACTCTGCTCTGCTCAGCTCCAGGGTGTTGTTTCCTAGAGTTAAGGCAGGCCTGGGTTTTTTTGCGTTTATCTCTGCTTTATTAAGCCGGTTTCTGGAAGGCTGAGCATCTGTGGCAGCTCAAAGCTCCTGGGTGCTGCCCATGTCTGCCCACAGTGTTGGTCACAGCTGGCTGTGCTCTGTGAGCTCTGCAGAGGAGACAGCAGCTCAGAATTCACTCAGAATCTGTCAAAGACTGCTCTCAGTTGGCTCTTCCAGAGAGGAGGAGGATGGGCACGTGGCAGTGCGATAGGGAAGGCTCCATGGTGTGGGAACTGTGGTTAGAAAAGAAAGTGTCAGTGCTGTGCTGTGACAAAAAGTGCAGTTGCTGCCTTGGAAAATACAGAAAATGAATTGCTAAAAAACGGTAATTATTTTTTCCAGTTTTGCTTTCTGGCAGAGCCTCAAGTGAAGTTTCTTGTACTTCCAGAAAGGTTTGAGAGAAAATCCAGGAGGGAAATGGGCAGGAAGGCCCCTGACCAGTCTTGCATCTCAGTGGGACAGAGGAGCCTGCAGGTACTGCTGGGAGAGGGAGAGGTTCTCTTCTGCCATGTCCACATGGAGAGGGAAGCAAATCATGGCAGCAATCTGGAGAAATGAATGGGTTAGATACAGAAATAGTGGAGTGCTGGAAGGGATCCCTTCAGCTGTTGTGCCAGGGGTGGAGCTGATTCTGCCCTCGGAAGGGAGGGATGAGCTGAGGAGTCTCTCCAGGGGCTCCCAGCCCTGTGAACCTGCATTTGGAGTTCTGCAGGAGGCAGTGGGCTGGCAGTTCAGGGGGGCAGCACCTGGTGCAGAGGGAGAGAAACAAATAAAGCAATTCAGGCAAGGGATCCCAAGCGCTTCATTAGCGTAAGAAAAATTGAAGCACTAAATTCAATTTTATTATTTCTTCCATTCTTCCAAGCAAGAACTCAATAATATTATCAAATATTTATTTAATCTCCCTACTTTTTTTTGGCAATGCAGTTTTTCTTTAAGCCAAATCCATTTAAGAGCTGAAAATGGAGTTGCTTTATTGAACAGCTGAAAAATTTGCCTTTTCTCTTGCGTGATGCTGTGGCGGTTCATTCCTTGAGAAACACACACGAAATGTTTTTAAATAGAAGTGACTTTTATTATGCTGTTCAGTCAGCTCTGTCTAATAGCAGAACAGTGTTCTTTCCATGCTGGTCAACATTGACGCTTCCAGAGGGGGTTTGAAATTTGATCTTCCTTGTTCTTCCTGTGCTCAGACTGTCCAAGCTTTCCCTCCTCCTGCCCCCACTTCCTGCCCTGTTTTCAGCAGGAACTTTCATCCGGAAAAGCAGCAGCAAGTGAAGAAGCAAATGTGAGAGTGAAATCCAAGGGGTGAGCAGCCAAAATTAAATGAAATTCAGCCAGAAAATAAATATGCTTTGGCTTACTGCCAGGATGAGATGTAGACTGAAAAGACCCAAAGATTTTGAGGAGAGAATGTCACAGGGTTCCTGTCCTGAGAATTGTGTTGGTGTCTCACAGGGAGATTTGTCATGGAAACTATTGAAGTGGAGATTGGGAATGGCTTCCTGGGTCAAGGATCCAGCTCCCAGGCTGGACAAAGGCTGGAGCCACAACAATTTACTTAGAACTGCTTCTGCAACTCTTATGACATTAGTTTGCTGAATTCCCTTCATATAAAGTACAAATCCATCTCCGTGTGTGTAAAAATGGGTTTTCAGTGCTTGTGAGGGAGAGAAAGGGATGGCATTTCAGTTTGTCCAGGTGACCTCTTGTTCAGGGTTTCTTTTCGTGCTGGACCAGAGATGGAGCTGAGGTAAGACAGAACCCCTCAGTGGGACCAGCAGCTTCCTTGGGATCCTGGGTTAGCTCTCATTAATGCAGCTCTGAACCCCTCACTTGAGGGTTTTTCCCTCTCTTTTCCCCTCTCCTCAACATGAAGAGATTTTTTTCTTGACTTGGTTCTGTTATTAGCCAGGAGCCACCAAGGTGCTTTGATGATTTATAAGGAGATTATTCTAAAGCAGCTTCTCCTGGTTGAAGTGACCCACTGTGTCCATAAATGAGGCTGTACCCGAATGCTCGCAGGGATCCTGGTGCACTCGCTGTGTCCTTAGCAGCTTTCTCTGAGGGAACTTGCTTTGTTTTGCCATCTCAGATCTCTTGTAGCCAGTGTTGCCCATCCAGGAGCTCATTATCTATTGTGATGGCAAGGAGAGGAATGGTTTTAGGAATGGTTTTCATGCTTTTTTAGCCTGAATGGATGTCAGATGGGATATGGTGTAGTTAAATCAGTGAGGTTTTGGGTTTTTTCCTTTCTACTTGTGCTGCTCTCCCTTCTGGCTCTGTGTTTTCACCCAGCATCTTCCCTCAGTACCAGAGATAGAAGAAAAGCATCTGGTCTTTCCTGCAAATGTTTCCTTTTGGAACTGCCTGTATATCCAGTGTCTAAATATTTCTCTCTTTTCGAGTAGCAGTTTTCTTTTTGAAGGAGACCAAAGAGGTTACGTGTAGAAATAAAACAAACACTGCTGTGTTTGGAACTCTTTGGCACACAAGGTGTTTACTTAAAGGTGCATTTCTCAGGTCAGCTTTAGCAGACATTGATATTCAGTGTCCAGCTCTCAGGTGGATAATTTTTCTCTCTCTGAAATCTCTGCTCAGTCTTCCCCTTTTGCTTTGATACCTCAGCTCCAAGTTAATAACAATTACATTATTTCCTGTGTTGTTACAGCTTGAACAAATGAAGCAGCAATTCCCACTGGTAGAGCTTTGCATAAATGAATATAATAGCAAGAGGGTGGTTACCCTCGTGTCTTGCAGATAGGAGTTGAGGGTGGTTATTTTAACATAGAAATTAAAATATATTTAGATCACAAATCGTGCACGCTCTCAATTTAAATGTTGGTTGCAAGGGTGATTTTTCCCCTTTATTCTGCTTTAAAAAGCAAAGTGTTGAAAGCCCTTGAAACACAAGATGCAGCAGCACAAAGCAGGGAGGTAACAGATGTCACCACAGCAGAAACCACTAATAAATTCTGTCATGTAATTAGTTCAGGGTTTGAATCCTGAGTGATTGGGCTCTTTGCAGAGGGAGGTGATTGCTGTGGGATCTTTGGGCCTGGGATAGAATCCCAGAATGGGTTGGAAGGACCATGGCAGGCACACCTTCCACTGTCCCAGGGTGCTCAGAGTCCCATCCAGCCGGGCCTTGGGCATTTCCAGGGATCCAGGGGCAGCCCCACATTTCCCTGTTCCGCACCAGTGCCCTGCTCACCTGTGCTTCAGCGTCCCCTCTTGTGGGATGGCACAGCTGTTGGCAGCATGAGGTTGGAATTCAGTGGAGTTCTTCCCCCAGGCTGAATGTGCAGGGCCCAGGTTTGGTTTCTTGCTGGGGAGGAGCTGTGGGTGGCTGGAGCTCCTCTGGGACCCCAAAACCCTGTTCTGCTCCAAGCTGCTGTGCTCCCAGCAAAGCCTGATCCCTGAGAACTGAGAGTGAAAGGATGTCTTCTCATCACAAAGAGAGTCATTGCAGTAGGATCAGGTTCTTTTTTCTCCCTCTTCATGGAAATGCAGGAATGATTAATAATCAACACATTTCTGTAGCTGCTTTTGTTCCATATTCTTTGAACCTCCTAGGCTGTCATCTATTAATTCTAAATCTCAGAGGGAACAAGTATAAAATAGATGATGGAGTAATCCAAGGGTTTCTGAAAAGGTGAAATTTGTGACTGAATATGTGCATTTTGTGTTATTCTCTGTCTCCTGTGTGAAAATACTGCATTTGAGCACAAGGGAGGTCTTCATTTTGTCTTTAAATAAACTCATCTTGTGGAGTATTACCATCCTTGTGTGTGTATTAAAGCTGTGCAATTTCATAAATACAAAGTCAACAACTTCTATTTACAGTATGCCCATCATTGCCAGCTATGTTACTTCTTCATTGCTGCTCTTCTTTCATATTTAAAGTAAAAAGGAAAGATACTATCAGGATGTTTATTCTCTCCTGTGAGCAGGCTTTGGCCTAGAGAAAATATCAGGTATCTAAGTATAGAAAAGTCTGAAGAGAAAATGCTAAATTTCAGCAGGGAATTGCTGGTTTTCTTTTAATTTTAGTTTTCCTGTGCAAAAATGAGTTTGGTTTTTCCAAGTAATGAAGAAACAGCTGTGTTGGTGTTAAATATTCAGTGGATTTGTAAGTGACTTATTTGAAGATCTTCATCTTTATAAGATTTCCCTCATTTAAAAGCATCCTAAAGTATGCTTTTTGTGAGGGGGAGTAATTTCTCTTGGTTCTTACCTTTCTCCAGTTGGCATTTTGGAGAGCCTGGGTTTAAAACCCGAAATAACGATGCACCTTTTTGTTGCCAGCAAAGTATTTGATTCCTGCGCTCTCCAACTGCAGAGAAGTTGGTGAGGACCTTCTTCTAAGTGCTTAAAATAGGCAGTGGAGATTTGGAAAAAATGAGTGGTGGATTGCACAACCAGCCTGGCTGGAGCTAAAACTGCTTCCAGATCTTTCTGGAATGGGTGTGCTGGAGAAGGGCAGGGGGAGGGAAATGGGCTGGGGCCCCCAAAACTGAGCTGGGCTCTGGCAGCAGCCAGGATGGTGCCTCAAGGAGCTACAAAAAAGAGAGGGGAGAGACTGCAAGGGCAAGGAGGGACAGGACACAGGCATGGCTCCCACTGCCCGAGGGCAGGGATGGATGGGATATTGGGGTTAAATCCTTCCCTGGGAGGGTGGGCAGCCCTGGCACAGGTGCCCAGAGCAGCTGGGGCTGCCCCTGGATCCCTGGCAGTGCCCAGGGCCAGGTTGGACACTGGGGCTGGAGCAGCCTGGGACAGTGGGAGGGGTCCCTGTCATGGCAGGGTGGCACTGGGTGAGCTCTGAGGTCCCTTCCAGTCCAAGGTGTTCCATGATTCCATGAACCTTTGCTGTTCTCTGGAAGGTGTTCGATGTTGTCTGGGGGAGCTTTGGGTGTCAGCAGTGTGTGCTCAGGAGCTTTCTGGGCTGTCCCATAGACCAAGGGTGGAACTGACATAGTGGCAACACTTCATGCCCAAAACAGTGGGAGCAGCCTCTGAAGGGGAGACT
This sequence comes from Emberiza elegans, assembly GCA_024865655.1. Taxonomy (NCBI): domain Eukaryota; kingdom Metazoa; phylum Chordata; class Aves; order Passeriformes; family Fringillidae; genus Emberiza; species Emberiza elegans. The sequence goes on along the minus strand of JALJVW010000260.1, from coordinate 1,473,924 downwards.
GGAGTAGCCTGGGAATGTTTGGCTTAGGTATTTCCAGGCAGTTTTGTGTGAAAAAAGTGATGATGTCTTGGATGGGCTCTGAAACACCCAACTGCCTTCTCCTGTCTTTTCAGCCTCTCTAACCTTTTTGCAAATTTGCAGTTTTGGAGAAGTCTTGCATTATCTTTTCAAATAATCTTATTAATGCAATACCTAAATGTGACTTAAAATTGCATGTGGTGGAGTCCATGGTAAGAAAAAGCTGTCTTTGTCAGTTTTTCATTGTGCTGTGAAAGCAAAAGTTGGACATTTGAGATGTGGCTGCTTGGGCTTGGACTAAAGGAAAGGGTTGGAAGTTTGGAACCTGCTGGCTTGGGAAGGAGCACAGTCTAGTCAAGAAGGGAATGTAGAAAAGAGAGGAGCAAATGAAAAGCATGGGGTGGAAGGAAGGTGCAGTTGGAATAGCGTTGCTGGCAAGTTTCCCTCTTCCTCGAACCCCGAAATACTTTGGAACACGGGGGTTTCTACCCTTCCCAGGATCCTTGCTTGTGCCAACTCCTCTGTGCTGCCGGTGCACGCAGAGGGTAACCAATCCTCGCAGTGATATTTCAGGAGCTGCAGGTGGCAGGGGCCCACGTGGGCTGAGCGTGTCCCACCAGTGAGAGCATTCATCCCTCACGTGGTGCAGTTGCAGCCTCGCTTTATTCCATGCAGAGCAGTCGCTGAGGGAAGAGCAGGATTTAGCTGGGAGGAACTGAAATGCACATTTAATACGTGCCCATGGAGCATTCCTCATCCTGAAGGGGTAGTGTAGGATTATGCAATCCCTTTTTCCTGAAGGCCCTTTGTTGGGTGCTCAGGCTTGATGTATCATCATTTCATCAACAGTGACGTAGTATTTTATTTTTATACTACCTCATTGTGCAATTCTGCCATTTTTCACTGTGTATCATGAAGATCTGAAAGGAAAATGCATTCCTTCCTGGTTAATATGCAACAAACAGTCTATAAAAAGATGTCGTTACTGTGCAGTAATTGCTTTATTTATCACCTTTCCTATGTGGCTCAAGCTGCTTGAATCACTGAGCGGAGCAGGGAGCTGATGCTTTGGGCTCCTTTGGCTTCACTTTTCATTCTTGGCTTTGGATTTTTGGCTCCTGTTGTAGAACTGGACCTAAATTCCAGAAGGATGGTGTCTGACAAGCACGGGTTTATCTTGCACAGTCATCAGGACTGTGGGTTACAGATCAATGACCACAATGGTGCGCAGCCAGCACATCCTTGACTTTGTAAACATCCAAGGCAGCGGGGTCTGGGGATCTGAAAGTCTTCTGGCCAGAAAGTTCATGTAGTTTGACCTGTGGCGAAATACATTTGGTGGCCATATGAAGGTGAATAAGGCAAAGTTGAACTTCTCAACCACTTCAGAAATAGATTTCATAGAACAAATACTAGAAAAGAAATCTATTGGGTGCCTTTCATTGTTTGTTTTAGATCTGTAGCTTTGTTACTAGGGAGAAAACCTAAGGAAAACATGTTATGCCTTCCCTTCTTGCACTGGACAAGGTCAAACTCCTGTAGCCCTCTCTGGGTGCTTCAGGCAGGAGAGGGGTTACTTGCAGTTAACAATTTAGAAGTTAAGCCTAACTTGACAACTTTCTTGACTGAAAAAAGGATGGAAAGAAGTGCACTGTGACTAAATCTAGCATACAATTAATTCTTCTCTGCAGTTCTGTGTGTTAATTGCTGTCATTGTGTGAACTGATGGTTTAAGCAAAAATAGAAAATTTTATAACTGGTGTGTTGCTTACAATGCAGAGTCTTAGCTCCAAGTGCCAGCCCGCAGTGGCTTTTTGAATCTCTGCTGTGCTGTCAATCTCTGTGAATCATCCTGGTGGAAATGGAAAAAAGGGTGAGGAGCAAGCCTGGGAAGTGTGGTTTGCACTTTTCCTGGTGCTTCAGCAGCCCAGGCTGGCAGTGGGGATGAAGTGGAGCTGAGTGTTCCTGCAGAGATGCAGCTCAGTGTTCCTCCTCGCGCCCTGAGCTCCGTCCTTCCCCAGTGTCGCTGTCAAAGGCCCCAGTGCTGTGCCCAGCTCCTGCCAGATCTGGTTTTGGGGTCCTGGGCTGGTGAACCAGGGTGGAATGGGATCATCTCTAAGGTCCTTCCACCCCAAACCATTCTGGGATTCTTTGCCCTTCTGTGAAAGGCATTTGGTGTTGCCTGGTGGGGTCTGGGGATGGATTGGAGGAAAGGCATGAGAAGAGTGATGGTGTCAGTCTCAAACAGCATCCAGAGGTGAAATTACCAAGGTCTGTCTCAGCCTCAGCAGCTTCAGCCTCTGGCAGAGCTGCCATGACCTGTCTCCAGCATGGAGCATCTCCCTTTCTGCTTGATGTGCATCCCGAGTGTCCATGAACAAGCAGCTCTGCTTTTCAGGCACTGAGGATAAGCCCCAGGTGGGTTTCTCCTCACCTTGCTGCTTCCCAAATTGAGGTGCTTGTCCATGGGGATGCACCAGGAGCCTGGACAAAGGCTGTGTGAACGAGGAGCCTGAAGCCTGACATCCCCTCTGCTGCCAGAGAGGCTGGGAGCAGCCTCCTGGCTCTTCTGGCACTTTGTTTGAACTTCTGAGCTGCTACTTTAGGCGCTGCCTTTGAATAGCTGAATTTATTTTTTTGCGTGTTCCGTTGCTTAGCGACGACAGGAGGAAAAACAGTCACTGCAGCTCATGTGGGTTTATTACTGATAAGTTAGCATCTCTGATACAGAAATGTATTTTTAATAAGACTAATGAGCTGTGATTCCTGGCTTTAGCCAGGCAGAATGTTAAATAAACTGTGTTGCTGCACTGGGTATAGAACCTGACACCCTGAGGGGTTTGATGTTACCTCAGGCCATGCCTTGAATGTCTGTGCTTGTGCAGGCTGTTGTTTGAGGGTATTTTATGCTGCTGCCACTTCATTAGGTGAGGATGTTCTCCTATTTTTTTTGCCCAGTTTTCCCTAGCAATAGAAAGGATTTGATTTAAGAACTAAACTGACAACAGCAATGAAAAAATCCAAAGCAAAAAGCCCCCAGCCTGACAGAGTTTACCTGCTGAAGTACAAAAACTCCAAGCTGAAAGTGCAGAAACCAAGTCTGTTTGCCTGGGAAAGCACTGGAACGTGTTCCCATTTTAGTCTGGTACCGTTTTTGACTGGGACAAGTTCTAAATTTTCTGTTCTTGCATCAGATGTTGGCAGCAGCAGTTAGTTTTTATCATGCATGGGGCGACATTCCTGTTGCTCAGAAGAGCGTTTGTCTGATCAAGAGCTTTTTGGAATTTGTTTATAAAGCTTTCCTTGCTGCTGGAATAGTTGGAGAGCGTTAGCAGCAGGAATCCAGATGAGTATGAGAGGCTGAAGGCATGGCTGTGTTTGTTCCCTGTTTTTCTAGATTGCCTGTTCAAGCTGTGTCCCATGAACCGCTACTCGGCGCAGAAGCAGTTCTGGAAGGCAGCAAAGCCCGGAGCCAACAGCACCACGGATGCTGTGCTGCTCAACAAACTGCACGTGAGTATCCCTCTGCAGGGCCCTCCTCACACCCATCCTGCTCCAAACAAGCATTTCCAGCCAGCTTGGCACAGCTATGGAGGAGACACTGAGTGTACGTAGAAATAAATCAGCGTGCAGAATTCCTTTGGAGATGTTCAGTCCAAGTCTTCAATCCTCTGATTTACGGCAAAATCACAGGATAAGCTGAGTTGGAAGGGATTCACAGGGATCATCCCAGCTCCTGGCCCTGCACAGACACCCCAGCAGTCCCACCCTGTCCCCAGCAGTGCTGTACAATGCTCTGGCAGCCTCAGGGCTGTGCCCATTCCCTGGGGAGCCTGGGCAGTGCCAGCACCCTCTGGGGGAAGAGCCTGTCCCACAAATCCATCCTAAACCTGCCCTGGCACAGCTCCAGCCGTTCCCTGGGTTCTGTCTGAGCCACAGAAAGTGGACAGAACCCCCTCCTGTTCCTGCTCGAGGTCTGTGTCCCCCAGTGCTGTGCCCATGACACTGAGGTAGCCCAGGGAGCTCTTGTCTTTAACCTGAGGTGGAGATAATGGTGCTCCAGGGGGCATTTTGGGTGCTAAAGGCACAAAAAAGGGACCCTTGAAGCACTTGCACAGAGGATGCTCAGGCCCTGCATCCCAGCATGGGAAACCAGGAGCTGCTGGGCTGATCAATCTATGGGACTGCTCAAACAAACATTGCTGCTGTTGATACATGGGAAGGTTGATGGGTAATTATGAGTAATTATAAGGCCAGACAGCCTCTCCTTCCTTATTAGCTTGCAGTATTTAATATTTTCTGGGTAAAATGTTGACATTCAGCAGCTGAAAACTCAGTAAGGCAGTTGATTGCTGTTTTTAGAGCTCCTATATAAAAAAAAGCCAACTTAACTTAAATACCATCTGTTGACTTTAGAGTTAAATAAACTCAGTGTTTATGTTAAAATTACATAGCTGGAGTACTTCATGTCAAAATTACAATTCTGAATATTTTTAGGTTCTTTGAGCCTATATTAAGCTCATTGTAGCCTGGAATACGAAATGGCCCCGTAGGAGAGTGTCACTTGCTGATTGCCATATGGCTGCCTTGCTCTGCACTTCACAAAGACCCACTGGTGGACTCCTTCTGCTGCAAGAAATGTATTTATAACCCAAAAGTACCAGCTTGGCAGGGACAAAGCTATTTTGGTAGCACAAAGCTCCCTCACCTGGGCCGTGTTTCTCATGTTGATAAGGGAAGGAGGCTGTGGCAGCAGGTTTAGAGTGAGGGGGTTCTGGGGTTGGCTGCTTGGTGCATCAGGAAAAGGGAGAGTTCATGGATTTTCACAGAAATTAGAGTCTGAATCCTGCAACATGTAGAAGGAAAAGGCTTTATCATTGCCCTGGATTACATTCTCATTGGAATTGTCTCTCTTCCCTGAGTACATCCCAGTATGGGTGTTTGGGACCTGTCCCTGCTCATCTGGCTCTTGACCCTTTTGTGCCAGGGTCCTGGAAATGCAGGATGAGGTTTTTTCAGGATGAGATTTTTCCAGGATGAGCCTGAGCCCAGTAGTGTTTGCACAGAAATGTCCCACCAAGACCTGCTTGATTTGGAGGAAGGGTTTGAGAGCCTTACAGTTTTATTTGGGATTATTTAATCTGCATCACTTGGGTGTGAACTCTGATGGGTTGAGTCAGGCCTGGGGCTTGAAAATAGCTGTGTCCCATGGACATCTTTATATCAGAACTTCCTCCTGCCAGTCCTGTGTGTCACCTTTGCCACTTGCTGGCACATGGAGTGCTCTGAACCCCTGTGCTCACAGCTGTGAGCTCTGCCCAGGATGAGATTTCTTTATCAGAGCATTGCATTTCCAACGCAGCTGATGATGCAAGATGTGTTCATCATCATCACTTGCCTTTTTTGGCTTCTGTTTGTCTGCTGGTGGAATTTATTGTCTGCCATGGAGCGCTCCATGCTGAGGTCAGGTTATTTTAAGTTAATGCCATTTAAGGGATTTCAAATCTGGGACACTTGTCTCTGTCTGTGGTCGCAGCATCCGAGCTGCTTGAGGAGCTGACATCTAGTGGCCAGAAAGTGCTTCTCCTGGAGTGACTGTCAGGTCTGGGGAGTGCTTTTGAAGTGCATATTAAGTCCTAGTTGTACTTTCACAGAAAAAAAATGGGTTTTGTATTGATAATAAATGTGGCACCCAGTGGGGCAGGGCAGTCCTGGCTGTGGTTGCTGTTTTGGGAGGGCTCTGGTGTCTTGAGGAAACCTTTCCTTGACAGAATACTTGCAATGGCAAGCAAAAAAGTTGTATTTTAGTAATACAGAGAAAATGGTGTTGCATTGCATGACTGAATAAAAGTTTGGATTTGAAGGAGCAGCTGTATCTCAGGTTCTCCTGGAGTAAGAAGCCAGTTTTCATACCTAGCACAGCCTCTGCAAACAGCACATTTTGAGTGAGCTGGAGCTGGTGAAATTCTCAAACAGTATGCAGACATCTGCTCCTTTGTCCTGGTACTTCACCTCAACTGTGGACACTTTTCTTCTCCAAGAGAAATCTGGACCCACCACAGTCCTTGAGACCTGAGAATTAAACCAAAATCCTTGTTGCTCAGCCTCTTAAAAAGTCCAATTTTGGATTGCTCTCCACCTCCAGATAGCAGTTAAAGCAAATACAAATTTATGTTTTTAATTCAAAGCATCATCTTTCCTGTGAGGAAGATCTTTACCAAATGAAATTGTTTAAAAACAGCCTGGGCCAAATGGCTCACTTCTAAAACAACAGTGGCAATAGGGTTGTTGTTAATTATTAATTAGGGCTTTGTGTCCTTTATAATAATTCAATTTGGCAAGGGTTTCCCCTTTGCTTTCCCTGTCAGTGTGGTGCAGGAGTGCTCAGCTGTGGCTCCATCACCTCAGGGAGCACAAACCCAGGAGTGGGGAATGGGGGGAACTCTCCAGTCCAGAGCTGCAGTGGGCATTTCTCTGTGCCTTCCCTGGCATAGGGAGCAGCACTGGAGTCTCCAGAGAAACACAGCCTGGAGGGCAGCTGGAGCCTCTATTGCCAAAGGAGAATAAAGAATCCAAGTTGAGGTTCTTTCATTCGATTTGGGTAGAAGTCAGTAGAAAGGAAAATAGAATTCCTGGCTGGAGTTGTTACCCCATCCCTTTTTCACCTTTTCCTCTCTAGGTATCTGCCTTCTGTCTTGTCTGAGCTTTTCAGCTCATGTTTTATTCCAGAATTTTGTCCAATTGTACCCAAATTACGGGTTACTTAAATGATGTGTGTCTATCTCCCCAAAGAGTTGAAAAAGGGAATTGGAAATTACACTGTTGGAGGCTGGAAAAAGAGGAAATTAGGCTCTTTCAGATGCTTGCTGTTTCTCAAGTCCTTTGAAATAGTCTTGAAGAAAAGGGAGTTTTGCAAAACCTCCTTTTCTAAAACACTCAGCAATTGAACTGTTCTCCTTTAATTCCAGCATGCAGCAGATTTGGAAAAGAAACAGAACGAAACTGAAAACAGAAAACTGCTGGGAACAGTCATCCAGTATGGGAATGTCATCCAGGTAGGCTGTGAACATCTGATGGAGAGGATTTAGTTGAAAATTCCCTGCTCAGTGGACTTCAGATTTCTGGAATTAATGATCAAGAGCCTGTAGTTTTGCCAGGTTTCACTGTGCTCTGAAGTGGGATCCTGGGTGTTACATCTATGATGAGATCAGTGTTTTATTATGGGTTAATTGTGCTTGGTTTTGAGGTCACCTTTGATTGTTTTCTTCAGAAATCCTTGTTAGAGCCCTCATTAGAGTTGTTGGGAGGTGGCACACGTGCAACACCAAATATCCTCTCACAGTGAAATGTTGACACTTCAATCATAAACTGACACAGAGGAGGAAAATCAATAGAAATAGTTAAATTTTTTTGTTAGATCAGACCAAGCAAAGCAAGAGGAGGGCAGCTTTACCTCTTACCAGGAAGAGCCACTTAGTCCCCAGCATTTCACAAGTTTTGGTCCTGGGTTTTTTTGAACAGGTTGTTTTAAAGTGATGAGGGCATCTCCATGTGTTTGTCCTAGCTGGGCAAGGGCCAGTTGGATTAACTGAGGGTGTTTTGTGCTGTGTCTGAGTGTGAGTGGAGCTGTGCCTGGGTCCATCAGTATTTGCCCAGATTTCAGTTTGTCTCCTGTGTAGCTCTGCAGTTGTCTCATGCACGCTCGGGTTATTGAGGGGAGGAACAGGAGCATTCTTAGAACTGAACTCTGATTCTTATTCTAGCTGCTTCACTTAAAAAGTAACAAATACTTAACAGTAAATAAGAGGCTCCCAGCTCTGCTAGAGAAGAATGCAATGAGGGTGACCTTGGATGAAGCTGGAAATGAAGGCTCCTGGTTCTACATCCAGCCCTTCTACAAGCTGCGCTCCATCGGGGACAGTGTAAGTGCTGGGAGCAGGCTCCTCACACACCCCTGGGGCACAGCCTGCTCTTGGGGGGCCTGCCTTGCAATTAATGCAATGCACACATCTCCCAGGGCGTGATGATGATGCAGGAACAACCTTTTTGCTATGCTGTCATGAGGGGGAGGAAAATTGCTATGGTAACTTGTATTTTGGAAACGTGGAATGATCTAACATTGGAGGGAATAAGGGACCTAATTAGGCTGGCCTTGCACAATTCCTGCTCAATTCAAAATGGTAGGAAGTGTTGAGCTCCTTCAGGAGGTTTGGAAGGAATAATTAGCATCTTGGTTTTCGGTGTTGTCAGCTTGGAATCAAAATTCGTCATCACTTTGGATGTGAGGAGTGAGGTAATAAGGAAGTGAAATGCTCCTGCTCATGGGAAATCTTTAAATGCATTGCCATTTTAATCCCCTCTTTTGCAACAGCTGAGTCACTTGGGTATGGAATCTTCCTAAAACCAGAAGGTCGCAAACTTCAGTGTGCTCTGGGGTTCAGGCCAGGTATATTTGGCAAATAACATGGTGAATTTATCAATCAGACATCATTTATCCTGTAGCCCCATCCATACCAGAGCTCAGTCTGCTTTGTCTGCAAGGCTCTGAGTCCAGTAGCATAGGGGTTTTTGCCTCAGTCACTGAGTTGGGTGAGCTAAATTCCAAACCAGACAGAATCCTGCTGGAATACTTAGACTGCCATCTCTCCAGACTGCAAAAAGGTGATTTCCTCCCATGGCTCCCATTAAAACAAATAAAAAGGTAGAAAAAGAGCTTTCTCAGGGTGCAAATTTGTCTGATGCTGCACTTCTCTGCAGGTTGTCATTGGAGACAAAGTAGTCCTGAATCCTGTCAATGCTGGCCAGCCTCTCCATGCCAGTAGCCATCAGCTTGTGGATAATCCAGGATGCAATGAGGTAAAGGGACTCTGGCACAGCTGGAGCAGCTGTAAAATCTCTATCTTCAGCTTAGCTCTTTGTATGTGGTTTGGAATTCAGCAAGTTGGATGGTACCTGTGGCACTGCTTATTAGGAGTGGTTATCCTCGTAATCAGTGACTCAAGAGTTTTGGAGCTCTACTTTCTCTTGGGTGCTGGCAGAGGTTTGAGTTTGATCTCTTTTGAATGACTGGCTAAAAGCAAGTTGTTCCTTCAAAATCAGGAGTTGTGGCACAGTGATGTGCCCCATACTAGTTACTGTGAAGACAATTAAATCTACCAGCACAGATGTGTAACAAGTGGCTTCCAAGCAAGTCAGCTCTGGAATTACTTGTTCTGGAGCAGGTACAGAAAAGATTTTGCTTCTCCAGAGCAATGCAGCCAGGCCTTCTGGTGAAGATTGTCTAGAAAATCAGGCAGTGGCTCATGGCAGGATGGTGTGCAGGCACAGCACAGTGGGACTGATGGTCTCATTCTCCTTTCAGGTGAACTCAGTGAACTGCAACACCAGCTGGAAAATCGTGCTCTTCATGAAATGGAGCGACAACAAGGACGACATCCTCAAAGGGGTGAGAGGCAGAGCCGTGCCTGGCTGCAGCTGGGGCCCTGCTGGGCACTGCCCCTGCTGAGCCTGATGCCTGCCTTTGGCAGGGGGACGTGGTGAGGCTGTTCCACGCCGAGCAGGAGAAGTTCCTGACGTGTGACGAGCACAGGAAGAAGCAGCACGTGTTCCTCAGGACCACGGGCAGGCAGTCGGCCACGTCTGCCACCAGCTCCAAAGCCCTGTGGGAGGTGGAGGTGAGGACTGCGAGGCTGGGGCTGCTTTGCTAGGAACAATTCCTCCTTCTGTTTAAAACACTCTGTCTGGGCTTCTCGCTTTAGGTAAAGCTTTCCTGGTGTTACCAGTTGGAATTAGAATTCCTTCTCTTGCTTTCTGTGCGCAGTCACAGTGGAGCTCTGCTCTCTGATGGTGCAGCCCAGAGCCCTCCAGTTCAGGTGCTTTACAGTTCAGGAAAAGGGCACCGAGAAACATCAATGAAGTCATTTTCTTACCAGTCACTGAAGTTTAACAACAGCCTATAATTTCCACTGTCCTGCTGAGTGTACTGAAGGCTCTATTTTTGGTGTGGAATAATGTGATTATGTATAGCCTCATCTGATGGGAGGCTGCAGCCCCTTGCTAGTCTGTCTGAACTGGCTTTTTACATTCACTTGGCTTTTAAACAGAGTGACTAACACCTTGGCCATCACTGGCTTCTGAAAATAGCCTCAGTCTGTTGGTATTATTAGCATTGGTTTATGATTTTAAATCTGATTCAATTATGAAGTGCATATAAGAATCAAAAAATAAATTGTCATGACAGATAGGTGTTTTTATATTCCTTTTCCAGAAGTATCTACTGTGACATTCAGCTTCTCCTGTATTTCAAATGAAAGTCTGGCTGTAATTAGCATGACTTTGGCATATTATCAGTCCGTGGTAACTCTCCATGTATGTGCAGTTACCTGGACAGGTGAGAGTTCTTCCCTGAAATGTACAGGTCAGCTGTGATGAGTTTTCTTTAGGAATCAGATTAACTCTAACCCACAGAGCAGCCAGTATGGGGTTGCAGGTGTTGGAGGCACTCCTTGCCCCACTTTGTCAGTAAATATGAATATTAATTCTTTTGTACAGCATTGTTGCATTTGAAATATTTCCAGGTGTTTTCCATCATCCACTTTAAACAGCTAAAAATTTAGTTACAGCCATAGGGTAAGGGATTTGTTGCCTTCTGTAGGGGTTTGTTTCAAGACCTGGCTGCACATGCACATAGAGAGCCCCTTCCTCAATTCATTCCCAAACTGGGGGGAACTCTTCCCAGCCAGCTCCGAGCATTCCCTGCCCAGTCCTGGTGACAGATAAAAGGTGTTTTTGTCTTTCCTCAACCCTGGTTGTGTTTGCCCTTCCCTGCACGTGGAATGAGGCAGGTCCTGCAGGGAGGGGGGGTCTGTGCTGCATTCCAGGTGTGTTCCCTGTCCCTCAGGTGGTGCAGCATGATCCCTGCCGGGGGGGAGCTGGCTACTGGAACAGTCTCTTCAGGTTCAAGCACCTGGCCACGGGGCACTACCTGGCAGCAGAGGTATGTGGGCTGGGCTGGCACCTCTGCCTGCCTCACACTGTGCTCTCCTCCTTTGGCACCTTCTCAAAATCTGTCATTTCCCACCCTGAAACACTGGACATGGGGAGGGGAGGAGAGTGGTCATTTGGGTTAATGCAAAAAGAGCTGCTAAATGTAGGAGATAAGATGAAAGAGATGAAAGAATATCGTGGTTTGGGGTAGTCATGAGCCGATTGCACTTTTTGTGTGAATTCTTGAGTCGAGAACTTCTCCTGCAAAGAATAGGCACTAAATAGTATCCTGTCATGTGGGCACTGGATTCAATGTGACTATATTAACTGATGAATAAATGGTAAATGACTGAGAGCCTTGGGGGGGAAAATGAATTCAAGTGTTGGTAATTTCTCTTGAATCACTGATTTTTGAGCAGAATCGTAGAACTGAGTATAAAATGAAAACACTGACTTCAGACCAGTCTGTAAGAACTGCAGATAGAGAAAAGTCCAGATTAAATACCCCATTTTATATTCTTCTGATAAGCAGATTGGAAAACCAGAAGCATTTTGTCACATGCACACTGCAAATCCTTTTCAGTAGTGATCCACTAGAGCTTTTCCAGTAAATCTTGGGTTTTCTAATCAGCCAAAACAAAAACATGCTCTTAGATCATGCAAGAATATCCCAGAGGAGATTGCTCACCTGATCCCCGGTTAGGATAATGTTTGTTCTAAAAGATTTCTCCAATCCAGTAGTTTCTAGCTGGAAATTCCACCTGGAATTTAAACAACAAAAAGAAAGCATAAACTGGGTAACTCTGTACTCGTGCTCCTGTAGTGATTCCCCTGGATGAGATAACTCTCCCTGCACGTTTGCAGGTTATTTAACCCTTTTGCAGCCTGGTGAGCCGTGCTGGGTGTGGGCAGTGTGCTCCGCATGCCTGGAGCAGTGCAGGGCACTGGTGCCCATGGAGCTCAGGTGATGCTCAGGCTGTGTGCCCCGTGCAGCTGTGCTGGAGTTTGACCTGCCTGTGATTCTGTTCCATCAGGTAAACCCTGACTATGAGGAAGATGACCTGGAGTGTCAATCCTCAGTAAGTATAGGCAAGGGAATGGTCCTGCCCCTGACTCAGGAGGGCTTGGCACAGGCCCTGGCCAGTGCACAGCTGGTCCAGGCTTTGTCATTAGTGAAGATACTAAAATCCTGACCATGCTCTGAAGGCTTTTAAGGCCTGTCCAAAGAGTGGGTGTTGACACATTAGTGCAGAACAACCCACTTGGAACTGAATTAGCACATTACCTGAACCCCCCTCAGCTCCTCCCTTTGTGGTATCTTTTTCTGTCTTCCTGTTTCCTCAACCTTTCCTCAGCCTCCTTCCTTGGAGCTCTGTCCTGCTGTGGGCTGGAAATCAAGGTGACACCAGATGGGACTCGTCCCTGAGGGAATGTCCCCCAGTGCTGTGCCTGTCTGACCTCTGTGGTTAAACAGCAAATTTGCTGTTATTGTGCTTTGTCTCAGGAAAGCAGGATAACAGCAGGGGGAGGGTGGTTCCAGTGCCATTCCTCTGGTTTTCCTGTGGGAGCCAGTCTGTGTTGTCAGTAAATGTTGTTGTGTCAGAGATTGAGTGTGTGGTGCTCTGTACTGGCAGAAGCTTCCCTTTGGTGTCAGAGGGAACCAGCATTGCTTCAGGAGCTGAAAACAGAGAAAACTGGAACAGCACTTTGCATTGTGGGTTTTATTTAGTTAGTTGGATTTGATGACAGGCTTATGCAGCTTTCTTGGTCATTTATCCTGTATTATGGAGGATTTGCACCATTTGGGTATGACAAAGAGCTATTCCTTCCATTCCTAAGAGATGGATGTGATGCTTGGAAATCCTGCAGGGTGCATTTTTCCTCCTAAAAGGATTTTTCATTATAGCCTGGCCATTAAAATGCTTCCCTCGCCCTCAGATATTGAGCTGTTTTCCTGATTACTTCTTGGTGGCATTTGGCAGCTTGACTGCAGTAAACATGGCAAAAAAACTGAACAAATGCCACCCACAGCTGTTCCCTGGGGAATCCAATTCTGAGGTGTTTTGTTGAGTTAATTTTTTGGAAGTTAATCAATGTTGAGGGGCTTTGGGTGGATGCCCTGCTCCTGTGATGTGTCGTGCTGACATGTGCATGGATAGCATTCGTGCACGGTCTCAGCTCTCTGGTTTTTCCCTGCTCTGTCTCTCTACCACTAGATGGCAAAAATAGACCAGCAAGAAGAAACCAGGAGTACGTAATTCAGCTCTGACAGGAAATTGCCACATCGTTCATCCTTCACTGCTGACAGGAGGGTGTAGGCTGCCTTATCCAACTTTATCCAAACTCCATTGTGATCCAAGGGCGAGCTGTCTGCAGGGTTTCTGTGCACAGCTCACTGGTTTTGGTGGTGCTTTCTCCTTGTCCCTCAGAGGGCTGTGCAGGAAGGGTTTCCATGGGCATGGGTGAGGTGCCAGCTCCACCTCCCAGCAGCCAAGGGGGCTGCTCCTGTCACCTTTGGGGTTGCATTTTGGTGCTCCCCGAATTGCTCCATTTCCTGCTTTCTGCTTTACTGCTCGTGTTCAGCTTTGCCCCAGTTTGAAGAAGTGACCAATTGTCTCCCAAAGGACAAAAGCAGAGCAGCTGTGTCCCTCACTGTGTTCCCTCCCCTTGCTAGGGGGGATGAAGGAGACAGCTGAAATTCAGAGAATTCATTCCAAGTGAGCGAATTTCTCCCAGAATTTCTCTCCAGATGGACTCTGAGTGTAGAGTTGCTCCTTCCCTTGAAGGCACACTCCCAAAGTGTATTTCTGTTCCATACAGATAACTGCCTGTTCCCATCTACAAAATCAGACTTTAAATGTCAGTGCTTTGCAGCCAAGTTCATTGACTGCAAATATGTTAACTTGGGAGTATCCTGAGGCACAAGCAGCACTGGATACCTTTTCCATCTGCTCCAGGATGGCAGTGCCTTGCAGCAGGGCTTTGACAGGCGGGTGCCTGCGTGCTGACTCCCTTGGGTGCCACCACCACAGAGAAGCTGAGAAATTGCTGTCTTGGTCACCCTGGAGACTGCAGCCAGGACTGAGGTGGCTGTGCATGGACAGCTGGTTCCCGTGTGCCAGGGCAGTGAGCATCTTCTTTAGGGACTTGTGACAGCTGGGATTCCTTAGGAAAGGATTTGGAGAAAGTTGCTGTTCCTTTTTCTCAGTTCATCTTTGTTTTTTCCTACCCTTTAGTCCTTTCATCTGAAGCCCTGGGTTTTATCCAATTGATGTATCTTTACTTTGCTGGAGGAGGCTGAGGATTTGCTGGAACCTTGGGAATAAGGATCCTTCTGGTGCCATGGCCTTTGGAGCACAGTTTTTGTGCTTGAGAACAGCACAGGCTGTAGTGTGAGCAGCAGGACTTCCAACTCCTTGATTGGCTTTTTGTTTCTCTTGCCTGGGATTGATGGACGTGGCTCCCATTTTTGCTGCTGAAGCTGATTATTTCCCAGCAAGGTTGTTGGTACATGGTGTGGCCGGGTTTTTATGTTTTCAGCTCGTTAATTATGTGGTGAGAGGGCTAATTGCAGTGTGTGGGGTATGTTTGGAGAGCTGGCAGTGCCAGGATTGGGGATCTCAGCTGATGTGTGTTATCAGAAGGCAGCCAGAGCTCCCCGTGTGTGTGGGGTGAGTGGCTGGGGGGGTTTGTCTCTTCTGGCACTGTCTGTGCGATGAATTCTGCGTGGAGGGGGAGTTGCTGTGCTGGCACTCGGGCCTGACCCAGGGGAAGCAATGTGTGCGTGGCCAGAGCAGCTGCTGTCGGCGTTGCTGGTGCCCTGCACCGTTGCCCTGGCCCAGAGTGCCCCTGTGTGTGTGGGGCTGGGGGCTCTGCAGGGCTCCCCTGAGGCCGTGGGCTCTCTCCGCAGCTGGACCCCGAGCAGGAGGCGATGCGGCGGGGCCGGGGGCCCCAGGAGAAGATGGCCTATTCCCTGGTGTCTGTGCCTGAGGGCAACGACATCTCCTCCATCTTCGAGCTGGACCCCACCACCCTGCGAGGGGGAGACAGCCTCGTCCCCAGGTACAGTGACCTCTGCACAGCTCGGGGGCTTTTGTGGGATTTTAAAGTAAAGCTGCCCCAGAATGTCTTCTTTTTATCCTTTGCAATCAGGTTCCTCCTCTAATGAATGTAGAAATGATTAGAAAGTGCCTGAAGCTTGGCTTGAGTGCTTTACACTTGAGGTATAAGTAAGAGAACACCATTTTATAGATGGGAAAATTGAGACTGAGTGACTTCCTAAATGACTTCCCTGCCAGGAATGACCTGGGACTAAAAGCCTTGTGTGTTCTAACAAGGCATTCATCCTGTTAGGATGTAACGCCAACTATTTAGCACTGCATTTTCTGTTGTTTGTGTGTTCTTCCCTGTTCATGTGGCACCTCTTGCTGTTGAAAAGCTGCTGCACCCTTCCAAGTGCCACACTCTGCACACAGCAGTTCTTTGCTGCTGTTCCCAGTGAGAAATCACAGCAAGCTGTTTCCCTCTATCCAGCAACTCCCTAAATCATCAGGTGCCTGTATTTTGGTGTATCAGGGAGCTGAAAACCCCAGAGGTAAGGGGAGAAGTTGGCAGCTCACAGCAGTGGAAAGGTGAGGATGGGAAGAGGTTCAGATTGTTGCTGTGCAGCAACTGAGTTAGAGCAGCTCAGAGTGGCTGTAGTTCTATTTTAGAGCAGAATCTCTTTCACTACAGGAGAAACCTTCCTCAGGTGTGTTCACAGAGTGAGCTGAGGCAATAGGAATGCTGTTCCAGTCGTGGTGTGCAGTGTGGACAGAGATGACAGTTCTTTTCCACTTGTTCCTGCCAGCATCTCAAAATCCCAGCAATGCAGAGGTTTCCCAGCTGGGAGGCTGACTCATGCTGGGGCACTCCTGACTTTCTTTCAGGAACTCCTACGTGAGGCTCAGGCACCTCTGCACCAACACCTGGGTTCACAGCACCAACATCCCAATTGATAAAGAGGAGGAGAAACCTGTGATGCTTAAAGTAAGTTCTGTGACTTTGTGTAAGCACATCCCTTGATTCCTGTACTTCCACAAAAGTGTTGGCCGGAGTTTCACTCTCCCTGAGCCTGTCACAAACTGAGCATGTGACAGTAATGAGCAGTCCTGTGCAAAATATTTGCTCTTAATGGCTCAGATTCTTGGTATTTTTCTAGTTACACTGTTCAGCTTCTACTCCACAACAGTCATCAGGAGCAGGATATTTTTTCCACTGGCTACAGCAACATTTTGCCATCTCACCTACTGCTCCTTTGAATTCAGGGACAGCTTTGAGCTTGCACAGAGTGTTCTCAGAGTTTGGGTTCAGCAGTGCTCCCATGCTGCCTAAGCAGAGGGTGGCTTTTCTTTCATTATCACTGACTGTGAGCCGCTGCTTTGTTCTGCCTTGGGGTTTGCTGATAAAGCTGCTCTGGCTTTCAGATTGGGACCTCTCCAGTGAAGGAGGACAAAGAAGCTTTTGCTATAGTGCCAGTCTCTCCTGCAGAGGTTCGGGACTTGGATTTTGCAAATGATGCAAGCAAAGTTTTAGGTTCCATTGCTGGCAAGCTGGAAAAGGGAACAATAACCCAGAATGAAAGAAGGTAAGGAAGTCAGAATTGGGGTCAGATAATGTTGTTTCCTGTAGCCAGTAACTGTTTCTTTGACAGTTTTATCAGAGTAAGCGATAGAAGAGGGATGTGGTTTCCTCCTTGAAGGGATTTGATGATGTTGTGTCCATAGTGGGGGTTCTCAGGCCTGGTCTATCCAGCCTTTCTTGTCCTCCATGAAATGAGAGCATGAGACATGTTGTGAGCTTTGGGGGACTAATCCCCAGCATACCTCTGCAAATGGCGTGTGGGAATTCCTAATCCACCTTGTGAGGAGGAACATGTGACTAGCTGCAAATCCTCTGACCCTGTCTGTGAAAATGGGGCCACACAAAAAGAGCACAGGGGTGGCTGTGTCACACCAGGGCCTGTGTGCTTCCATAGCCAGTGCCTTTTATTTGGCTTTGGGAGAGATTATCACCTGACTTATGGTTTGTGGCAATTGAAAGAAGTGCCAAATAGAACTTGGCAAGTGTAGAGTTCTCCTAAAGGGATTTTCTTGCCTTGCTGCTGCTCTGGTTTAGATGTTGGACAGTGAGGCTGCAGCAATGGGGGAGCATTAGTTTCTAATTTTAAGTTCTGTGCAAACCTCTGAGCTTTATCCAATCTCTAATTGCTGTTAGTTTTTCACTTAGCATTTAGAAATCTGTGTAAACTTAGCCTGGCACTGCTCTTTTAGCACAGAGAATTTGTATTCTCGTGTTAACAGCTTCTGGCTTTTCCGTAGATCTGTTACCAAACTGTTGGAAGATTTGGTCTACTTTGTTACTGGTGGAACTAATTCTGGCCAGGACGTCCTTGAGGTGGTGTTTTCTAAACCTAACAGAGAACGGCAAAAGCTGATGAGGGAGCAGAATATTCTAAAACAGGTAGGCTGGGGTTTTCTCTGAGCTCTGCCTATGGGAAGAGTTCTTGGGAAAAAGAACCTGGTAATAGAGAACCTGGCCAGGCTGGATGGGGCTTGGAGCAGCCTGGCCTGGTGGGAGGTGTCCCTGCATGTGGCAGAGGGTTGGAACGAGATCATCTTCATGGTCCCTTCCGACCCAAACCATTCTGTGGCTCTGTGAAACTCTGGTCTCAAATTATTGGGACCAAAAGGTCCTTTGAGTTTCCAGCTTTCAGCAGGCTCTGGGCAGTGGGCTGCAGGTTCACCATTGCTGGAGCTAAAAATTCCAGCAGATGGTGTTGAATAAAGGTGATCAGCATCTTCTGTCCAGGCTGCTCCATGGCCAAGAACCATGGTGCCTGCAGCCCATTTCTGATGTACCTTTTGAAATACCAAGGCACAGAGCTTTGACACTAGTTATGAGCAGGAGAAGGCAGTGCCTCATGGGGCTGTGTCTGTGTTTTTTACTAAACCTGCAGATTTTCAAGCTGTTGCAAGCACCCTTCACAGACAGCGGGGACGGGCCGATGCTGCGGCTGGAGGAGCTGGGGGACCAGCGCCACGCGCCCTTCAGGCACATCTGCAGGCTCTGCTACAGGGTGCTCAGGCACTCCCAGCAGGACTACAGGAAAAATCAGGTTGGAAATACCTCTGGCATGATCAATGGCACCAGCATAGTTCCTCTGCTCAAATTTAAAAAAAAGCTTTATCCCATAAAGTAAACCTGCTCTGCTGTGGCTACACAGTCAGCAAAAGGTTTGGGGATTGCTCAGTTTCATTCTGTTTTTCATCTGTCAGAGACTATAATGTAATTAGCACTGGTTCTAAGTGGGATTTAGAAAACAACAGAATTTCTAAGTGTCCCACACAGGTGAATTACAAGGCTGTTCACTCTTGCTGACTACAGGCTCCATTGAAAGTTGCCCTGTAACTTAAGGCTGTTCAGTTTTTGTTGCCATGTATTTAAAACAAGGTCCTGTCAGATAAGTATAAATGCCTTGCTGCAGTCTAGCCAGGAGAGAGTGGAGGGATGGAGGTGTTAAGGTTGTCTGTCATTGTTTGCTTTCTTTCACAGAAACAATTTGGATCTAACCCAGATTGCTCCTTGGGATGTTGGTATTGACAAACATCCACCTGTTTTCTGTTATTATTTTGAATTCTGAGGGCTAATTACACCCCCTTGCTCCTTGCCTGTGTGTTTTGAAGGAATACATTGCCAAGCAGTTTGGCTTCATGCAGAAGCAGATTGGCTACGATGTCTTGGCTGAGGACACCATCACAGCCCTGCTCCATAACAACCGCAAGCTCCTGGAGAAGCACATCACAGCTGCTGAGATTGACACCTTTGTGAGTCTCGTGAGGAAAAATAGGGAGCCCAGGTGAGAGCTGCGTTTCTGAATATGTGATTACCCTTCTCCTTCTGGGAAGAGTCTGTACCTGCCAGCTTGCTCAGGAGGAAGCACAGCCAGTTCGCTGTGTTCTGGCACTCGCCCTGCCGTCCCCTCGGGCAGCAAGTCTTGCTCTGCTCTGTTCAAGTGGAGTTGGGAATGTTTGCTTCCTGAAATGTAGATTGCTTCAGTGTAGACTTCAACAGTGATTGATACCCTTTTGGCTCGTGCTTTCCAACAGGTTTTTGGATTACCTCTCGGATCTGTGTGTCTCCATGAACAAGTCTATTCCCGTGACACAGGAGCTGATTTGTAAGGCCGTGCTGAACCCAGCCAATGCAGACATTCTCATTGAAACCAAGTAAGTTTGTGCTATTCAAGATGGTTCTCCTGGTGTGAAGCAGAAGGAAGGCGGCTCAGAGCTGAGCACTCCGCTGGCACGTCCCAGGGAAGCAGGGAATTAATTGTGTGGGATCCTTTTCAAGCACAGGGAGCAGGGCTGGGGACAGCAGGTGTCTGCCAGGTGCATCCTCAGCCCCGCAGGTCTCTCCTGTTTGATCCAAAGCGCACAGACCGTGCAGGGAGGTGTGCAGGCTCCTGGGCCGATCCTCCCCCAGCTCTGAGGGAGCTCAGCTGGCGGCAGAGCAGAAGCTGCTCCAGCTCTGCTCACCTTTCCTTCCACTGAGGTGGGGTTTGGGTCTCCAGCTCTGCCCTGCCATTGCTGAGGCCTCACAGCAGGCGCCAAATCCTGTTTGGCTTTGGTAATGATGGCTTTATTCAATATTTGTCCTAGGGAATAGATAGCCATTACCAAAATACTGCAAAAGGGAAGCAGGTAGTATTTAAAATACAAATGGCTGAGAATGTACTTAAACATTTAATGCTTGTCATGAAATCATAAAGGCTGTATTTATTTCTGTGAACTCTTTGTATTGGTACATCACTTATTTGTCCTTGAGTATTTAATTTGGGGTTTTTAGGTGTTGATATTTTCTTTGCTGGAAGCCTTTTTAGCATCAGCAGCTGATTTATTTCTAGTTACTTCATCACATAAACAGAAAGAAGTTCTGATCCATTTGGCATGTATGGGATACCGAATGAATCAATTTTTTTTCCCATGTCTTTTCCTGGTCTGTTGAATGATCTTTGAATCAATTCTTCTGTAAAGAAGGTTTTTAAGTCCATTATTATGTGTCTTTAACTTCCTTATTTCTTTCTTTTTCCCTTGAAAGGAGCTGAGATGTTCATCTTTTTAAGGTTGAATGGAAAGTTTATAATCTAATGCTTTTAATAATACACCCCAGTGATTTGGTGTAGTAAATGCTACTGCTGAAAGGGCAAGATACATTTTAGCAAGTGTCTTAAAAGAGATGTGGAGGATGTATGTGGGTCTGCAGTGTAACCTCCCCTTCTCCCCCAGGCTGGTGCTCTCTCGGTTTGAATTTGAGGAGGTGGCGAGTGGAGAAAATGCCCTGGAGGTTGGAGAGGATGAGGAGGAAGTGTGGCTGTTCTGGAGGGACAGCAACAAGGAGATCCGCAGCAAGAGCATCCGGGAGCTGGCCCAGGACGCCAAGGAGGGGCAGAAGGAGGACAGGGACGTGCTCAGCTACTACAGGTGAGCAGCACCCAGCAGCTCCCGGCTCAGCAGGGCTGCCTGGGGAGCTCTGCATGCCCAGGCTGTGCTTGGGGAGCAAAGCTCCTGTTGCATGCACACAACAGCCTTCAGAGAGGGAGGGTGAAGGCTCTCAGGAGTGAGAGCTGAAAGCACAGAGTTATTCGTGGTGAGGAGTCCGGGTGTTGACATGAGCCAGTTTAAACTGATTTTTAAAAAGCAGTTCAGGCTTTGAGTGTGTTGAATTTCCCAAGCACTTTGTGCTTGGTTTCCTGCAGGTGGGTGTTGGAAAATCCCCTGCAGGTGACCACTGGGATCTCTGTCCACTTGGGGATTGCAGGATTTGGGCGTGTGGATGGCTTTGCTTTTTATTTGCAAGAAGTCACTGCTGTTCTCTGTGCCTCCTGCTTTTTCCCTAAGCCTTTAGTGGTCCTGCATTGGCAGCAGCACCAGCATGAAGCTGTGTTGGTGCCCCAGGCTGGGTGTGGAGGGGGTGCAGGGCTGTTTGCACAGCCCAGGCCGTGCTTTGGGCAGCTCTGACACGGGTGAGCTTTCCAGATGACTTGACAGGACACTGAGTTCTTGGCATAGTGTAAGGTCAGGTTTCAGCCCAGACCAAATTCCTGTGTCTGGGTTGTAAACCCCTGAGAGTCATTTGACAGACTCAATTGTGGCAGTGCAGAAAGCACAACTAGATTATTTGTTTAAATAACCATTTTGTTTGGAATTGTTTCTTTCATTCAAATGATTCTTGCAGGAAAATTCCTAATACCTGGTTTTATATGAGCCTGTTGGAGCTCAAAAGGAGACCTCTTAGATAAAAGTTTTTTAAAACATACTTACTTTCAAAGTAGGTATTTTGTTTGTGAAGTAGTGTGTATATATATATTTATATGTACTTTACACAGGAAATTAAACCATAATCCTCAAGCCCACATAGATTAACACATATAATTTCCTTTTTTCCCTTTTCCCCTGAAGATACCAGCTGAACCTCTTTGCTCTATATATATACAATATCTATTTTTGTGGATATACAATATACTTTATATATACTTATGCATGCTTATTATATTTATTTTATATGCATATTTTTATATATTTATATATACTTATATATTTTTATATGCTTATTTATATATTTTTATATTTTGTTTCTAATGGTTAAAGTAGATTGTAAATATATATTTATATAAAGTGTGTATGTATATATATACTTTGTGTAAAGCGTGTGTGTGTGTATATATATATACACACACTTTACACAGCAAATTAAACCATAATGCTCAAGCCCACATAAATTAACACACGTAGTTTCCTTTTTCCCGGTTCCCCTGAAGGTACCAGCTGAACCTCTTTGCCCGCATGTGCCTGGACCGGCAGTACCTGGCCATCAACGAGATCTCGGGGCAGCTGGACGTGGACCTGATCCTGCGCTGCATGGCCGACGAGAACCTGCCCTACGACCTGCGCGCCTCCTTCTGCCGCCTGATGCTGCACATGCACGTGGACAGGGACCCCCAGGAGCAGGTGACCCCCGTCAAGTACGCCCGCCTCTGGTCCGAGATCCCCTCCGAGATCGCCATCGACGAGTGAGTGCAGGGCTGCTGCTGCTCGGGGCACAGCTGGCGGGCACAGGGCAACTTTGCATCCAGCTTTCTTCTTCACTGCTCGTGTTTATGGGGTTTGCTGAAAGTGTCCTGCCTAATTCTAGCTGGTTGGTGTTCATTGGTTAGTAGTTGCTAGAGCTCGCCTAAGGCTTTCTTCTCTAAAGGTGTTTGCATTCTTGTCTCCTGGGTAGAAGATGCTTCCCACAGGTACCTGTCCCTCCTCTCCCAGGTGCAGGTTGGTTCCCATGGGACAGGGATGATTGCTGGATTGATTCTGGACAGGATTGATTCTGATGTGCAGGCTGATTCTCACATTGTCAGCCCAGCCACCAGCTGTACTTAGCCCAAGCACCAGGCCTGAGCCATGATTTTACAAGGTTTTACCCATATGCAGCAGCTGTGGGGTTTTAAGGCAGGATGCAGTCCTGAAGTCATGTGTTGTGTATAGAGTTGCTGTTTGTAAATAAATCAAACACCCTATACGGTGTTGCTGAGAATGAAATAAGCTTTGTGTGTGGGGTGAGCTCAGTGGTCACAGCATGTTGGGTGATGTGACTGTGGAGTGACCTTGACCTGGGCAGAGCAGGAGGGACTTAGGTCTTTTCCTGTCTCAGTTGGTTGGAGAACCACAGAATTGTTTAGCTTGGGAAAGCCCTTCAAGCTCAAGTCCAACATTGAACACTGAGCCATGTCCCCAGGTGCCACATCCACACATCTTTGGGACACTTCAGGTGTGGTGCTTCCACCACTGCCATGGGCCCCCTGTTCCAGGGCTTGACCACTGTTGCAGTGAAGGTAAAATCTTTCACTAAAATCTCTCTAAACATCCCCAGTTAGGGGCCATTTCCTCTGAGTGTGGTCCCTCAGAACAGATTGTCCTTATGGGAGCTCACCACCTCCAGCAGAAACAGGAGGAAGATGCTCAAACAAGGACACATTCCTGAACTTCCAGTGGAAAATCCTCTGGCACGGTGCTCAGAACCCTACACAAAACCACAGCTGGAGCAGGCATGTGGTTTCTTGACCATTTGTATTAATTCTATAATTAATAATTCTAAATTTTTAGTACTCAGCTGTTCTGAGCTAATTTTTTTCAGTTGGAGAAAATGAACACCTATAATTAAAGTGACAAGACTTAAATTCCTAAGGTGTAAGTGTTAATACTGGTGTTCAGTGGTTTCTTGTATTTCTCTCCTTGCCAGCCTGGTTTTCTCTGCTGAGTAGATAATAAATCAAATTTCAAGGCCAAAATATAAAACCAAATGGTTTTAGCTCCGGCAAAGGCTCACCAGTGATAAGTGATCAAACAGGAAGCAAAAGTATTTGGTGGGAGGTGGTGGTATTGTCCTTCTCAAAGTCACTCTGCACGTACTGAAGGAAAAAACCTAGAATTTATATTAAAAATTAATATCTGCTTTGCATATATATTGGTTTTATTTGGACAAAAATACCATCCCCACTCAGCCTCTCTTGGCCACCCGTTCTCCTCAGTGCTGCACATCACTTGTCATTGTTTCCACTCAAATAATGAGGTCGCTTTTTGTGTTTTTTTGGGACAAAATTATCTTTTTTTTTTGTTTTCCTCAGATTTTTAAAATAGTACCTAATGAGCATATGGGATAAACCAACAAAAGCCAGGAAATTCTGGTGTCAGTGTCCTGACTCCCTTGTTTGGATAAATTATTTACCAGCCTTTAGCTTTTCTTAGATTTTGACAAACCAATGAGAAATTGTACTGGGGGGGAAAGAGCCCTGTGTATTTGCATGCTAAGTTTTGTTTTGTTTTCTTTTTTGTTTTGTTCTTTTTTTTTCCCCTCTTCAGCTATGATAGCAGTGGAACTTCCAAAGATGAAATTAAGGAGAGATTTGCACAAACAATGGAATTTGTAGAGGAATATTTAAGAGATGTGGTGTGTCAGAGGTTCCCTTTCTCTGATAAAGAGAAAAATAAGCTCACTTTTGAGGTAGTTATCCAGTTCTGATTTATCCTATTTTTTTTTGTGGAATGTTGGTTATTTTTTCAGCACCAGGTAGTTTGGCAAGTAATTAATGGGTTAATTAGTGAGTGCTGAGCCTCAGCTGGCTCGTTTCTCCTTGTGCAAGTAATCCCACTAAAATTTGTGAGTTTGCAATGATGGTTATTGAAATACAATTAATGCACATCCGTTTATGTCTGATGTTTGCAACAGCCTTGTTTACTCTCTGGGCTCTCAGTATTACTGCAAAGCCAGGCTTTACTGGAATAAATATCTCAAAAATTAAACAGTGTTTGCATGCACAGAGTTTCCAGAGCTTATAGTGATGTTCACTAAGAGAAAGTGTCCTGTGTCTTACTGACCTGTCAAAATAGTCTGGGCAAATAAAATTTTGCAAATCCATGCAACAAATAGCCATTAAGTTAAGAAAAGCTGTGATATCCTATTAAAAAAATGCAATTTATGTCATATACTTCTAATAATGAGGCTACATTAAATATTTGCCCTGTATGTGATATTTTTATGTGGGTCTTTATGGGGTGGACTTGTGGGGGAACTTTACAGCTTGGAAGTTACAAAGCTCAGCTTTATGGGTGTGGTATCTTTTTTCCAAGACAATGATAAAAATGATCTGTACCTTCCTTCTAGTCTTGCCCTGTTTTGTAGTGAGACAAATACAGTCGATTTTGTAGCTATAGAATATCAGTTGCAGATACAGACATGAACTGCAAGGATTGCAGTATTTGTAGGCAAGTGGAAAACTTTGTGCTGTCATGTAGAACTAGACAGTCTTGCAGAATTCCCAGATATTGTGATGAAATGTGACCCTCAGCCAGGTTCTTGATCTTGTCACTGTGTTAAGACAACTTGACTGTGATAGCAAAATGTTTAGTATTAATCAGGCTTTTTATTGTTATTTTGGTAGGTTGTTAACTTAGCCAGAAATCTGATATATTTTGGTTTCTACAACTTCTGTGACCTCCTCAGACTAACCAAAATCCTCCTTGCTATATTAGACTGTGTGCACATCACTACCATCTTCCCTATTACCAAGATGGCAAAAGGCGAGGAAAGTAAAGGTAAGGCTGGCAAGTGTAGGACAGAAAGTTCTTGGGTGGCTCTAGTTCATCTCAAAAGGTCACTGTGGGGTGGAACAATGAAGTCACACAGCATCCTGAGCTGGAAGGGGCCCACCAGGCTCACCCAGCCCAGCTCCTGGCCCTGCAGACACCCCAGCAATCCCACCCTGGGCATCCCTGGCAGCTCCTGGAGCTCTGGGGCTGTGCCCGTTCCCTGGGCAGTGCCAGCCCCTCTGGGGATGAATCTCTCCCAAAATCCAGCCTGACCTGCCCTGGCCCAGCTCCAGCTGTTCTCTGGGAGCTGTCCCTGTCCCAGTGAGGTCTGACCTCAGTGTGCTCTGCCAAGAGATCTCACTGCTCCTTGTGTCACTTCTCCTCTAGTCCCTTCCCCATCTTTGTACCCTCCTTTAGGTGCCTTCTAACATATTAAGATCTTACTTTTTGGCTCCCAAAACTCCAGGACTGGAGGTGAGGCTGCCCCAATGCAGAGCAGGACAATCCCCTCCCTCCCTGGCTGGTGATGCTGTGCTTGGAAGTCTTCTCTCTGTCCGTGGCTTGGTTGTAAAACTGCGTAGTGCCTGTGATGGGAGAGGGCAGGGGCTTCTCCTAGCACTGCAGTGCTTCTGTTGGCGTCCCCTGTCCCCAGGGTGTGGATGTGTCATGTTGGGACAGTTTGCCATTGCAGGCTGTGCTGGTCCTTGCCCTGTCAGTGCAGCCCCATTCCAGCACCTAACCCTTGTGTTTCCTCTCTGAAGGGAGCAATGTGATGAGGTCCATCCACGGCGTGGGGGAGCTGATGACCCAGGTGGTGCTCAGGGGCGGGGGGTTCCTGCCCATGACTCCCCTGGCAGCTGCCCCCGAGGGCAATGTCAAGCAGAGTGAGCCAGAGAAGGAGGACATCCTGGTCATGGACACCAAGCTCAAGATCATCGAGATACTCCAGGTACCACATGGATGCAGCTCCTCGTTCTCTCCTCCAGCATTAATGATGTCCTGCTCCTCTTAAAGTATTTCTGACTCTCAGACTGGGAAAGTATCGCAGGGGTGACCTTGTCAGGCACAGGGCTCTCAACTTGTTTATGACAATATTGTGCCATTTTTGAAAGAATTTATTAGAAAAGAGTTTGCAGTAGACATTTGTGTATTTAGCAGTGATTTGTGAGTATCTGATAGAGGCAGAACTGTCATTTTCCCCCCTGTTGTCTTCCCAATTTCTCTGGGTCTGCAGGGCCATCTGAAGTGCCCTGAGGAACAGGGAGAGCTGGAGACTCCTCTTGGCAGAGCCCTCAGCCTGCCATGTATTTTCAGCATGCACAGCCAGCCTCTCTCTCTCCCATCTCTGCCTTTCTCACTTGCTCACCCCAAAGTCTTTGGGATGCACACATTTTTCCTCGTTATTGACTCAGAATTATTGTGCTGAGATGCATCTTGCCTCTGTGGGTGTGGGAGTGCTTTTGGTGCTCAGTTTCATCAGCCAGGCCTGGGGGCAGCATGCTGCCAGAGCCTGGTGGGTGAAGGCAGCAGAGCAGCAGGAGAGCCCTGCTGTTCCTTCCCTGTGCCCGTGGGAGGCTCTGCCCTTCCCTCAGCAGCAGGTGCAGCACAGGGGAGGCTCCATTCCTTCCTTGCACCATGGCTAATTTCAGCTCAAGGCAGAGCTTCTCTCGTGGCCTGGCATGTGCAGGGGGGCATTTCAGTGTGCCAGTGTTCCCTGCTACCAGGGCCATGCAAGCTGGCATTAAGCATTTTCCCCGAACGCTGCAAGAACTCTGAGTGTTCTTGGCTTTGTAGCTCCTTCCTCAAGAGGAAGGCTGTGGAGAAGGTGGTCTCTGCTAGGCTGGAGGTTTCTGTGGCACCAGCTGGTCCAGCCCAGCTGAAGTGGTGACTTGCATGGCACAACCTGGCTCCTGTGTCCCAGCACCCTGGGAGAACAGCAGCACGTGTTCAGGATGAAGATGGAAGTGCTGCTTTCCTTTCCTGGGGGACAGGGTGAGGATGCCAGCATCACACAGGAATGAGGCACCAAAACCCTGCCAAAATGTTTTACTCATCAGTGTTTATTATGTGTGTGTATCATGCCCGCTGAAATCCCTGGAAAATATTACTGAGCTCTGGGGGTTTTGAAGGTGCTATTTACATATCATGGAAAGATGGAATCCCAGAATGGTTTGTGTTGAAAGGGACCTTGAAGCTCATCCAGTTCCACTCCCTGCCATGGGCGGGGACACTTTCCAGGCTGCTCCAAGCTCCATCCAGCCTGGCCTTGGGCACTGCCAGGGGTCCAGGGGCAGCCACAGCTGCTCTGGGCACCTGTGCCAGGGCCTGCCCACCCTGGGTAATTCTTCCAGGTTAAATGCACATCTCTGCTGAGTTTATGACTTTGTATGAATTGTAGATGTGGTGGAAATGCACGATTATTTCAACATACTTCCTACTTTTGTGCCATCAGTTTATTCTGAACGTACGGTTGGACTACAGGATCTCCTGCCTGCTCTGTATATTTAAACATGAATTTGATGAAAGCAATGCCCAGATGTCTGAATCTCCCACTGGAAGCAGTAGTCAAGAAATGCCAGCTAATGTACCAGGTGGGTTATTTGGCAAGGAATAAGGAGGCTTGTGTGGCTTAGGGAAGACTCTGGCATCTTCAAGGGGCTAATGGGATGATTGCTTCAGGTCCCACTTGCATTTAAAATGTTTTTAAGCTGGAAAAACCATCTTTGCTGACAGTCTGACCTCATGTATTTGTTTTGTTTGTTTTTTCAGGAGCCCTGGACTTTGAACACATTGAAGAACAAGCTGAGGGGATCTTTGGTGGAAGGAAAGTATCTCTTCACAGGTGCTAATCGAGGGGAAGTCCCCAGGCTGGAGGGCTCCCAAGGAGTGGGGACTGGGAAAACAGCTTCATTTTCCCAAAGTGCCTTTGATGCAGCTCAGAGTAGGGTCCATTTGGATCCAGAGACAAGGAGCAGGGGTTCTTCAGCCAGAAGGATCATCAGGGGAGGGCTCTGTGCTGTGGGTGAAGGCCAAGGTGCAGGATTAGTGCATCTCAGCTCGATGCTGCAATAAAATCTCAGTACAATTTCCCCCCTTAAGAGTAAGAAGAAAAGGTTTTCTGCCACTGCTAAGAGAATTTAGAAGCTGCTGGGACCCTCAGTCTAATGTGCTGGTTAACTGCTGCTGTGTTTCCAGTGAGGAGAACACCCCTCTGGATTTGGATGATCACGGGGGCAGGACTTTCCTGCGGGTCCTGCTGCATTTAACGATGCACGATTACCCTCCCCTGGTGTCTGGTGCACTGCAGCTGCTCTTCAGGCACTTCAGCCAGAGACAAGAGGTCCTTCAGGCTTTCAAGCAGGTACCTGTGTGTCTGGAGAGAGTTATTCCTCATCTGAATGTATTTATGGCAGCTGAACCCAGCCCTTCTTGTGCAACTCATGGCTTTGCCTCCCTGTAAGGTTCAACTGCTCGTTACCAGCCAAGATGTTGACAACTACAAGCAGATCAAACAAGATTTGGACCAGCTGAGGTCAATAGTGGAGAAATCTGAGCTCTGGGTGTACAAAGGCCAAGGTCCTGATGAGGCCATGGACAGTGTGCCAGGTGAAAACGAGCACAAGAAGAAAGAGGTAATTGGGTTGTGTTTGTGTGAATTTGGGTGGGTATTTGCAGGGTGTAGCTGCTGTCAGAACTCTGACAAGGCCCTTCTTCCCAGCACACTGCCTAGGTGAGGTTCTCTCTACTGCTTTCAGGTTGAGGCAGGGATGAGAGGAGAACTTGAGCCCGGTGATGCCCAGTAGCAGCCCCTGAGGTGTCACCTTTAGGGTCTGACAGGGCTGGTTTGGGTTTGCTCTGGCTCCCCTTTCAGCACTGACCAGTGGCACGGGATTTGTGCAATCAAAAGTATCTCAAGTAAGGTAAGGGCAGAGCTGTGAACTGCTCAGGTGACAGCAGAGAACTGTGCTTTATCTCTCCCTGATTACACAGGATTTTCCCCACGTGCACATCTGGCTTAGAGCTCTCTGAGTATCTTGTTTCCATGTAATTGCAATCAAATAGGAAAGACTGGATGAGGGGATGCAAGAAGCAGTCCCCGGTTTAGGAACGTTTATTGCTGGAAGTAAATACAAGTAATCCACTTGTTGCTTTTCTTGTACACATTGCTGTGAGGAATCTCTTGGTATTTGTGCAGTGACAGTTTAATAACAATAGAGAGGGAGAGAAAGGAAGGGGTGTTTTCTGAGGGGAGACTTGATCAGAGACAGAATGTGACAGGCAAAGGACGGGAGGTTGCTGCCTCTGAAATCATCCCTCCCTCACCTTGTTTTGTGTCCTAGAGGTCAATGTGACTTGACAGGATAATTGTATGTGTTTTTCTGAGGCTGTCAGAGAGCTGGAGGATGACAGTCCTTCCCAGGAGGAGAGCGGGCGCTATCCTAGAATGGTAATTTTAGCCTTCATGTAGACAGTAGTATAAGCTACTAATAAATTGTCTGATTTTATCCTCAGGAAGGTCACAGCAAGTCTCAAAAGCCTGAAAGTACTAGCAGCTACAACTACCGGGTAGTAAAAGAGGTAAAACTTTGCTTCTTGATAGTTCACTGGAAGTGTAAATGAGTAACAGAGCTCTGGAGAGCTGCAGTCAGAGGGAGGCACCCAGGAAAGTCTGAGTCACTCTGCCATTGTGGAAACTATTTGCTGAGTAATAACAAATCCCAACTTGAATGAGAAGCCAGGATAGAATAAGCACGACGTGTGTATTCTTTCCTTAAGAATGGATTAGTGAGAAATGTGACGTTTGCTGCTGTTTCAATGGTAACACAATATTTTTATTGTTAAGGACTACAAAGGCAGTAAGAAGGGGAGAAGCCATTTAATTCTCCCTGCCCTGAGTACCTTGCACTCAAAGCCACTGTGCTGTTGAAATTTAATGTAGAAAGTACCAGATGAAGAACGTGCTGTGGTGCTGGTGTGGTGTGAGCTGGAGGTGTGTCTGTGGCTCTGCTGTGGAGCTTGATGTTGTGTTCACTTGACATGGCTGAGTTCTGCAGGAGCATAGAACCTCAGAATTGTAGAGTGTCCTGAGGTGGAAGGGACCCGCAAGGATCATCCAAGTCCAGCAGCCCTAGTCAGATGCCACGGATGGAGCCTGGGCCACGAGGGGCTGCCTGGAGCCGCTCTGCTCCTGCAGATGAGTTGGTCCCCGGCGCTGCTCTCTGGGACCTGGCGTTCTCTGGAAGGAAAGCCAGAGTTGGGGCTCTAAGGCCAGTGTCTCCTGCAGATCCTGCTGCGGCTCAGCAAGCTCTGCGTGCAGGAGGGCGCCTCGGTGAGGAAGAGCAGGAAGCAGCAGCAGCGACTCCTGAGGAACATGGGAGCTCACGCCGTGGTGCTGGAGCTGCTGCAGATCCCTTACGAGAAGGTGGGGCTTCGTGTCATGCTGACAGGCTTTTCTTACCTCCTCTGAATCTCCCTGAACCTCCTCCCTGTGCATTGGATGCACAGAGGCTGCTGGTTTTTGTAGCCTCACAGTCTATGGAATACCCACTCAGAAATAAGGAGCTCAGACAAACTCTGTTTATTTGAAGCCTGTGAATATACAGATTGCCTGAAGAAATATTCACAAATCATACTTCAGAATTAAGGCTCGGCTCTGAGCTTTTCATGTCGGGCAGGGGCTGCCTTGAGGTTAAGCTGTGGTGGTGGAAACAAGACCCTTGTTGTGAGGCAGCTGTGTGAGCACCATCCTGGGCACAAGGAGGGGAGGGAGGGTGCCTGGTCCCCCAGGGATTTTTTGAGCAGTGTATACAGACCCTCCCCCAGCTGTAGAGTCCTAAACTCCCCCTTAGAGGTGAATAAATACCCACTGGCTCTCCAGGTGAGGGCTGCTGCTCCTAATTAACCTTATCAGGACTAACACTTGGCAGCTGTGCAGGCTGGAGCCCACTGGGGCTGGGTTGAGCCTGCAGAGCACCGGGCTGTGCTGACAGAGCACACCCCAGGGTCATCACGTTGGCTGCTCATTCATCACAGCGGACAGGTATTTATCAATACTGAGGTGAGGCACCTCTGCACATTTTCCTGGTCACTCTGCTGTCCTCTCTTTAAAACTCATCAGGTTTCTGAGAACCAGTTATTCTACACAGTAGCTTTGATTAATGTTAATTCTCATGGTTTCTTGCGTCATATTTTGCTAAAAAAGCAGCAGCAAAAACACCTTTCAACGCCTTCTCATCACCTTTCTGTCCCATACATGTGAATGTGCCTCAGACAGGCAGTGTGGAAGGGGTTTCACCCTTGGAAAGATACAAAATTCCTTAAAAATAAAAACAGACAGTAATTTTCCAAAGCACGGTTCCTGCTGTCGCTGGGCTAGGGATCCACGCTGACATCAGAGGAAGGGCACTGGTTCCTCAGTGGTGCTTGGAAGGCTGCAAGGAACGTGGAGGTTCCAGTAAAGATAAATTGGGCTGGGCTGGTGCAAAAGCAACTTTCCATGGCTGCTTTGCCATGAGCTGCCCCGTGCGTGGCTGCGCAAGGGCTGCAGTGGGACGTGGCAGCTCCCCTGGGCAGCCCCGAGGTGATGATGTGTGGTTTGGCCAAGGGGCTGGGACGTTCAGAGGAGCAGAAGTGACTAAAGCACGTTGCTGGCAGGCCTGGCTGTGGAATAGGCACTTTCAGAGAATAAACTA
The DNA here is from genome assembly GCA_024865655.1 of Emberiza elegans. Classification (NCBI taxonomy): domain Eukaryota; kingdom Metazoa; phylum Chordata; class Aves; order Passeriformes; family Fringillidae; genus Emberiza; species Emberiza elegans. The sequence continues at coordinate 1,442,051 of JALJVW010000260.1, read as the reverse complement.
CTGTAATTTCTATTATGGGCTTTATTTTTGACGCTCTTTGGAAGCGTGGAGCTGGCCCAGCTCATCCCAAATGTCTGTGAACTGGGTGGAGGTTTGTTTTCCTTCGGGGTGTGAGAGACGTGACAGTTCCCTTGCTGGAGCTGTGGTTTATCCTGTGCTCACCTCAAGGTGAACCTTTGGATTCTTTTTAACCCCCTCTTCTTTGTCATGCAATCCCAGGCTGAAGACACGAGGATGCAGGAGATAATGAAGCTTGCACACGAGTTCCTGCAGAACTTCTGTGCTGGGAACCAACAGAACCAGGCCTTGCTGCACAAGCACATAAACCTGTTCCTTAACCCAGGGGTAAGAATAACCTCAGGCCATGATTTATTTTTATGTTCTAGCAAGAGAAGGGACTGCACTGTCCTTGGTGATACCTCTGGGGCTGTTCTGTTGCAAGATTGGTTGAAGAGGTCACATTTTGTTTTCATTCTAAAGCCTCAAAAGTTGGCAAGATGTTTGTTTAGGGCAGTTTCAGCGTAGAAAGTTCAAGAGGTTGAAGTGGAGTGAAAAATAGGCTGAGATAGGAGCAGTGGTGTTGAAAGCTGAGGTCCTCAACAAAGTTCCCTTCAGCCCTGTGCTTGCAAGAGTGTTGGCTTTACCCTAACCTCAGTGGGGATGTGTTGGGTTGTTGATTTTCTGATTTTTTCCTCCCTTTCCTCCCCTCCATCAGATCCTGGAAGCAGTGACAATGCAGCACATTTTCATGAACAACTTCCAGCTCTGCAGCGAGATCAACGAGCGCGTGGTTCAGCACTTCGTCCACTGCATCGAGACGCACGGCAGGAACGTTCAGTACATCAAGTTCCTGCAGACCATCGTCAAGGCAGAGGGGAAATTCATTAAGAAATGCCAAGATATGGTAATGGCTGAGGTGAGAGCTGCAGAGATTTGCAGGGTCTGAACAGAAGTTTGCACATAGCAGTTGGTGAACATGACAAATTGATCCTCTCGCTTCGGGGACTGCCAAGAAGCTGACAGCTCTCACCATGCAAAAAGAGCATTACAGCTCCCAGGAAGCTCAGGCTTTTTGTGACCAAAAGCTCTGAGCTCCTGACTCACAGGTGTAACGAGGGGTTGGTTGTTAATGGCACGAGTTACTTCCCAGGCCTGTACCCAGCAGCATGTAGGTGGGGTTATCAAGCAAGGGTGCCTTTGTTTAGCAAAATTGGCTTGAAGAGAAGCAGTTTAATTTCAAGATCACTAAAGCAGAAGGAGAATTTCACCATGATAGCATTTTGATGAGAGTTTTTTATGAAATTTTAGAACCACCGTAGAATCACCTTCCTCTGTCCCAGGGTGCTCCAAGCCCTATCCAGTCTGGCCCTGGGCACTTCCAGGAGTGGGGCAGCCCCAGCTTCTCTGGGCAACTGTGCCAGACCCTCACCACCCATATTTTTCTGCCATGTAAACCTGCTCTCAATTTGAAGCCATCCCCCTTTGTCCTGTCTCCCCAAGCGCTTGCAGGTAGTCTTGGCAAGGTGTGCTTACTCAGCTGTTCAATGTGAAGGGAAGGAGATGAGGATCAGCTGTAGCTCTGTGGGTAACTGGAAACTGGGGAGCCAGGGTGAAAGGGAGAGGTCAGAGAAGGGTGAATGAGAATGCCTTTAGGGGGATGCTGGATGGGATCTGTTTGGCAGATCTGCACATCTGATGGAATGTTTTGGCCTCCTCAGCAGGGGGAGCCCCAGGATCAGATTTGTGCAGTCCGGCTTTTGAGCATCAATCCTGATGGGTGGATCAAAAGTCTTTCATATTTTGTTGTTCAGCTCAAAACCAGCTCCATGAGCTTCTCAACACTTAGTTGAGTGTGAGAGGCTCAGCAAAGGGCTCCCCCGTGGTCAGCAGCTGCCCTGGGGTTTTTTTTCTGCATCTTCCCCTGCTGTTTTTCCCAAACCCTGGGGAGGACAGCCCTGGATCCCTCCAGCTGTGTGCTCAGGGCTCAGTTTGCTCCATCTCCTTCCCTTCCTGGAGTTCCAGGAGGTCTGAAATCTGAAACCATGGCCAGCCAGGTGTCAAATGTGAAGCTGATGGAAATCTTCTGTGTGACTTGACGTGTCACTGGCCTTGGAACATGGCTGGTGTTTGTTGGGAGGGGTGGAATGAGTGAGCCCCGCAGTGCTCCCATCCCTGGGCAGCTCTCCAGCAGCACAGGGCTGTCCACAGCTGCCTTAGGAAGTCACCTGGGGTGACATGGAAAGGCACCATGGAAAGTCACAAATTTCTTGGCAAAGCTTTTGGCCAGCAGGCAGTTGGGCTGGCTTTGAATTTCCACAGTGGTTCAGAAGGGGTCAGATAAATGGGAAATGTTCTCCTGGAGCCCTGTGTCCCTGGGGGGCTGGGGAGCAGCAGTGGGACAGCCCCCATGGGATCCGAGGGATGCTGTGGGGGGATCCCAGGATTCCTCTGCTGATGGAATGCTCTGCTTGGCCCACAGCTGGTGAATGCAGGGGAGGATGTGCTGGTGTTCTACAACGACAGAGCCTCCTTCCAGACCCTGGTGCAGATGATGAGGTCGGAGAGGGACCGGATGGATGAGAACAGCCCCCTGATGTACCACATCCACCTGGTGGAGCTGCTGGCGGTGTGCACAGAGGGCAAAAACGTCTACACAGAGATCAAATGCAACTCCCTGCTCCCTCTGGATGACATTGTCAGGGTGGTGACCCACGAGGATTGCATACCTGAGGTGAGGGCTTGCAGGAGAGCTGGGCTCTGTGTGTTAGAAATGTGCTGGGTTTGGGTGAGAGAGGGTTGATCCTGCTGGGTCTGGCCTGGCAAGGGGGTTGGTGCAGGTGGGCAGCAAGCTGGGAACTGCAGCCCTTCCCTGCTGCTGCCAGCCTTGGATAGTCCAGTTAAATCCATTTGTACTTCCTCCTGACCCTGCAAGTGGGAATGTGATGCTGTACTTGGTTATTTGATAGGGTTCTTGAGGCAGAGAGGTTTATGGGTGTGCTGCTAACCTTGAACAGATGGTTCTGCAGAACTGGAAATTATTATTATGCTGACGTTTTGTCTGCAGTAATCCTGGGGGTTTTTTATTGGATGGTGTCTTGCTATTCATGGCATTAAATTTCACCGGTGTTTAAGTGAAAGGAAGAAGTAGAATTCCAAATGATCTGTGTAGCACTTTTAATGTGACATTATATTCATTCATGCCACCATTCAGGTTCTTATTCTTTATGAATTATTTTCTCTACTTTTAGGTCAAAATAGCATACATCAACTTCTTGAATCACTGCTATGTGGACACAGAAGTAGAAATGAAAGAGATTTACACCAGTAATCACATGTGGAAGCTGTTTGAGAACTTCCTGGTGGACATCTGTCGGGTAATGTATCTGCACCAAGGAACTGAATTCAGCCTAAAAACCTCTTTACTCCAGAGCAGTAAGGATAAGACATCCCAGTGCATCAAGGCACTAAGTACCCTGAATATTCTGTTCCTGCAAATATGTGCCTCCTTTTCTTTGTGCCTGTGGATTTCATTAGTCATATTCCATGGAACACATTCATATTTTCCTTTTTAAAAGAAAAAATCCAAGCCCAAACCAAAGCTCAGTGAAGCTCCACACCCTGCTCCTTTGTCCAGTGCCTTTTCTGTCCTGCCACCTGGCCTGCTTATTCTGGCAGCATCACTGAGCTCCTTCCTGAGCAGCACTCAGCGTTTTTTGGCAGGTCAGGACAGATTGTTTTCCAGGCTTGGTGTTTATTTGGCCATATGGCTTTTTGCCTGGGATTCCAAGTATTTCCCCATACGAAAGCATTACACCTCAGTGCTCCCCATCCTGCTCTTGCCTTCCTCCAAGACGCTGTGGTTTTTCCCTCCCCCAGCCATGCTCTGGGCCAGCACACCAAACCGGGAGCAGCTCTGGCTCTGCTCTGGCATGGGCTGGAGATGCAGAGCCCCAGTGTCGCTGCCATTTCTGGGACCAGGACGGTGTGAAATGAGGAACTCCAGTCCCAGCTGCCCTGGTGGTGAGCTGCCCCTGACCCTGCTGTGGTTTGTGCTGCAGGCCTGCAACAACACCAGCGACAGGAAGCACGCAGACTCCATCCTGGAGAAGTACGTGACCGAGATCGTCATGAGCATCGTCACCACCTTCTTCAGCTCCCCCTTCTCCGACCAGAGCACCACCCTGCAGGTGGGCAGTGCACACACACGGCAGGGAGAGCACTGCCAGGGCACTTGTGTTCATTCCCCTTTAGTGCCACTGACAGTGCCAAGGAAACACAGGGGAGCAGCGCTGGTGTAGCTGGGGAGCAAATACATCGCAGGTCTTGGTGACCACACTGGTCTTTTTGCTGTAGAAATGGAAAAACATGTAGGTCACTGTGCAAATATTCTTCTGGAAAAGCTCAAATGTCACACCAGTTCATCAGTGCATTCAACTCTGTGCTACCATCAAGGTCTTTAGTAGAGAGTTTTTGTGTGCCATTGAAATCCCAGAATGGTTTGTGTTGGAAGGGACTTTAAAGCCCATCTTATCCAACCCCTGCCACAGATATCACAGAGGGAGCGAGGGTGATTGATTCAGGACAGCATATTTTACAGAAAGATTCAAATTTTCCTTTAAAAAAAAAGGATTCAGAACAAGAATCCAGAAGCTCTCGTGTGTCTCACCAAGTAGATTTTTGTCTAGTTCAGAAGTTGGGGAAATGTGGAAGAGGAGCTTGGAACTCTTGTAAAGGGGAGAAGGCAGAGATTGGTACAGCAGAGCAGCAGTCAGGATGTTGCCCTAGTATTTATATTTGCACAGAGATAACCCTGTTCTTTATGCATAAATAACTTTCTGGGAGGGTGTGGGTGGAGTGGTCAGGTGTGTGACAGGAGGTTGAGAGGGGCCCTTGTTGAAACTTGATGCAACCTGGTAGTGCCAAAGGCAGGTGAGTGCAGTGCAATCTCCAGGTCCCCAAGCCCATCCAGCCCTGCCCCTGCCTGTCTCTGAGCTCAGCTGAGTGAGCAGTGCAGCAGCTGATTTGCTGCTCAGGTGACTTGGGCTTGCTATTGCCCCTTCTGTGCTCCCCAGAGAAGTGAGACATGGAGACTGTGGCCTTGTCCTGGGCTCTGCCCTTCCTCTGTGCCATGGACCTGAGCTGCCCTGCTCTCACTTGTCATCTCTGAGATGCAGCATTTGAATACACATCTTGCCATCCTATTTTAGCCATCTGTTAATGTTATATCAGCAGTTTTTCTTTAGTTTCTCAATCTCCCCCTCTGTCTAGCAAGATGAAGTCACTTGGTTCACCTCTTTTCCCGTCTCAGTTGATAGATCTGCCTTGTCCTAGATTCATCTTTCCTCCTCATCTCCAAGTTAAAAGTGGTTTCTCTCCCTTTTCCTGCCTGTCAATACTCTTGTCTATACCCAGGGATTCTCCCCCTGAGGAGCACAGTCTGTTGTCCCACCTGCCTGGTGTCCATCCCTGCCCCAGGTGGGATCTCCTCCCCTCTGAGGTGCTGCAGGTGGGCTGATCTCTGTAGGGAAGGGATGTGGCCACTCTGCTCTGGGCTCCCTGCCCTTCCTGCTGCACCTCCTCATCCCAGCCAGCCTCCTCTCACCTCCTGCTCCTTCATGTCAGGGCTTGTCTGACTGAAATCCTTCCTGCCCTGAGTCAGCCTTGCTAGTTCAGGGAACACCTTGTCCATCCATCATGTGGCTCCAATCACATAAAATTAGGAGAACACAAATCTCTTGGCAAAGGACAGCTGCCCACAGCTTCTCTTTAACAAACATTGTTCAGCCTGTTTGCCTCCAGAGTTGTTGCTGCCCAAGGTTTCCCTGCCCAAGTGCAGCTGGAGACATGAGGGACATGGAGTAAATTTCCTATTTGATTTATTGACATCGTTTAAGCAAATGAAACATTTTAAAGGGTTTTTAAGACCCAAAAGACTTGAGACATGAACTGAAAGGAATGTGTGGGTGGTTTAAATCCAAACATACAGGTATTTTCAGGGCCCTGGGTGGATGCTGTTGTTTGCCATGGTTTTTGGTGTTTGGCTTATTTCCAGAAAGGATAATGGGTATTTTCCTCTTAGCAATTTTGGGGGCTTAAATTTTGGTTCTCTTGTGCATTTTGTAATGGTGTTTTATTTAATTGATCTAATAGATTTAATTAGCTAATAGATTTGGCTTTTTACTCTAACTCCACTTTTTTCTTGCAAACAGGCTTTACTGTTGGCCACAATAAATGAGGTATTTTTTCCCTGGTTCCTAAGTCCTGTGGTGTTTGCACTGTGGTGTAGTTCCTGTAGCTGATAGAAGCATTCCATAGCTAGTGGGCACAGGGACACAGGGTGTTCCCTCTCAGACTGAAATATTTTAAATGCTCTTTCCTCTACAGGTTGTAATATGTTGTTCTACAAAGTAATCACTGTACAAAACCAAATGGAGTTTTGGTCACTCTTGTTGGGCAGCTGCAAAGGTGAAAGAACAGAGCTCATGGGCTTGGGTGTGTTGGAGCAGCTCACCTGTCTGTAGTGGGTGATCACCTTGTGAAATTCAGGGCTGAAAACCACACCTTGATTTTGGCTGATCCTGCAGCAGCTGCAGTGTTTGCCACTAACCACTGCCTGTGTTCCAAATAGCATACAGCTGCTTTCTTAGTGAATTGGATACCAGCTAATAATGCCTGGAATGATGAGTTTCCAACTCTGGAGCTCTGGTGTCACATAGCCAAGCCCCATTTACCTGTGGCCTCTTGAGTCAGCTGCTGGTCAACACTAAAAGAGGAATCTGTGTGCCAGGGTTGCTGATAGCTCTGATAAAACAGATGAAGGTGACTGCTCGCTTCCTTTGCTTAGTCAGGCCTCAATTACCAGGGCTTTCTGCTGCAGAAGCTCCCGTTTCATTTTCCCTTCCAGCATTGGTTCCCACCCTTCCCATGCAGCTGCTGATCCCGTGGTAGATAGCCTTCCAGCACGGGGAGTTGCCCAACAAGTGCTGCAGACCAGCTGGAAGGGGCTGGAGAGCCAGCTGGGCTGGGAGCAGTGAGCCCTGCTGGGGTGAGGCTGTGACGGTGCTGTGCTTGCCTTGCAGACTCGGCAGCCCGTGTTCGTGCAGCTGCTGCAGGGGGTGTTCAGGGTCTACCACTGCACCTGGCTCATGCCCAGCCAGAAGGCCTCTGTGGAGAGCTGCATCCGGGTGCTCTCCGACGTAGGTAAGGAGTGGGGTGAGCACAGTGCCTGCTCCAGGGCTGCAGCCATCCAGGCTGGCTGCTGCTGTGTCATCCTGCCGCGGGGACAGTGTGGGCTGTGTCCTGCAGGTGCCACCTGGGATAACTCGCAGCCCAGGCTCGTGCTGATAGACCATGGTGGTTGAGCAGTGGGTGTTGTCACTGTCACGTGAAGTGTTTTCCTCTGTCTAACCTCAAACTCCCTGCAGTCCTGTTGATCTGCAGCAGGGAGATGGTTTTCATGGAAGCACTGAGGTTGGGAAAGCCTTCCAGGATCATCGAGTCCCAGCTCTGCCCAATGCCCATCTTGTCCCTGAGTGCTGCCTCCTGCCCTTCCTTGGACACCTCCAGGGATGGGCACTCCCAACCTCCCTGGGCAGTTCCAAAGCCTGACCACCCTTTCCATGGAGAAATTCCTCCTGCTGTCCAGCCTGACCCTTCCCTGGTGCAGCTGGGAGTGCCACTCCTGCCCATAAATCTGCTCCACTTTCAGTGTCCACAAGAGCAGCTCGTGCTGGATTTGGGGTCAGGTTCTGCTGCTGTGCGTCCACGTGTGCCAGCACGAGCTGTTGGGGCTGTGTGTTTAGGGAAGGATTCCTACTCCCACACCTCAAACAACAGTAACAGCTCTGTGGTGTGCAAGCCTCTAAACATAATCCTGCCCAGGCCTGACCCTGCCCTGCCTAAATTGCACTCAAAGAGCCATGGAGTGGTTAAGATTGGAAAACATCTCTTAAGGTGGTCAAGTCCAGCTGCAAGCCCAGCACCACCATTGCGATCACCAGTAAAACATGAACTCAAGTTCTTTTGTACAAATGTTTTTACCACCTCTCTGGGCAACCCTTTCTAATGCTTTACAACCTTTCTGTGGAAAAAAAAATTCCTAATGTCCTAATTTCCCAGTGTCTAATCCAAACCTTCCCTGGTGCAACCTGAGGCTGTTTCCTCTCAGCCTGGCAAGGAGAGTTGTAGAAGGAAGGGACTGCATAGACCTTGGTCCTGTTCTTGTGTTGGTTCACGGGCTCAGGGTCTCAGTGCTTTTGCTTGTTGCAGCCAAAAGCAGAGCGATTGCCATCCCTGTGGACTTGGACAGCCAGGTGAACAACCTGTTCCTGAAGTCCCACAACATCGTGCAGAAGACGGCCATGAACTGGCGCATGACGGCGCGCAACGCCGCGCGCAGGGACTCGGTGCTCGCCGCCTCCAGGGACTACAGGAACATCATCGAGAGGCTACAGGTGACTGCACAGCCCCCTTCCCCCTGCAGGGCCACAGCAAGGCTGAAAACCTCGCCTGACCAAACCCTGAGGTGACTGCACAGCCCCCTGTCACAGGCATCTTTTATGGAAAATCCTTTCCTTAGGATATTTCCTCCTGAGAAGCTGAGAGGCCTCAGGAACAAAATGCGAACAATGGTTATCTGCTGCTGTGGGATGCAACAGGTGCATCTGGGATTGGGCTCATGAGGTTGTTTCTAATTAATGGCCAATCACAGCCCAGCTGGCTCAGACTCTCTGAGCCACAAACCTTTGCTATCATTCTTTCTTTTTCTATTCTTAGCTAGCCTTCTGATAAAATCCTTTCTTCTATTCTTTTAGTATAGTTTTAATATAATATATATTATGAAATAATTAATGAGCCTTCTGAAACATAGAGTCAGATCCTCATCTCTTCTCTCATCCTCGGACCCCTCTGAACATGGTCACAGCCCCCCTTCCCCCTGCAGAGGCACAGCAGGGCTGAAAATCTCACCTGCCCAAACCCTGAGGTCTTTTGGTTTATTCAGGCAGGACAGACCTCATTGTCCTGCCCCTCATCCACCATTAGTGAAATTAATTCAGCTCTGGATGTGTTGTTCGTGTTTGCCTGAGCCTGGTGTGGTTGTTCCGCAGGACATCGTGTCAGCCTTGGAGGATCGCCTGCGGCCCCTGGTCCAGGCAGAGCTCTCAGTGCTGGTGGATGTGCTCCACAGGCCCGAGCTGCTCTTCCCAGAGAACACGGATGCCAGGAGGAAATGTGAAAGCGGAGGTTTCATTTGCAAGTAAGTTGTCTTAGAAGTCTGGCTTTTTTTTGCTTTTTCCAATCTTCTTGTGCCCTGTGGAATGGAGCCCTCTTACCCAGCTTGGTAAATATTTGATATCCTCTGAAATAGCTGTAAAAATCAATATTTTGTGATATGGTCAACGTAATTTGTCCTTAGTGGGGAAGAAAAACTACTTGTGGGAATGGGGAAAGACTAGTTGATGTGTTCTCCCGGCTAATGCTTCAAAATGTCTGTTTGCTGCAGGATGCAAGTGTCCTGAGCAGTTGTATAAATGAGCTAAACTTTGAGCTGATGCAGTGATTGATACCTGCCTTCACCCCAGGAGTGTTCCTGAGGTGCTGGGTGAATACACCAGGATCAGTTGTTGTCGTGGGCATCACCACAGCTGGAGGGAAGGAAAGGGGAGATTACAGGGCATTCAGAGGGCAGTGAGAGCAGATCCCCTCAGCTCCTGGAGGGGTGGGCTCTGTGCAGAGGTGGTGGAAGGCGGGCACTGAGTCAGTCCCAAGTGCTGGGTAGGATGGATTTGGGGTTGCACTCTCCAAATGGAATAGATTTCTTACTGTGAACTGGCTGTTCTGGAGGACCACCAGGTCCTGGATCCCACTGGTTCCTTGCTGCCTGCAGCCAGAGGGGGTTTTTGGCTCTTTTCCTGCCCACAGCTCCCCTTGGTAGCTGTCAGGCGTTGCTCTGGAGAGGAGGCTCCGAAATGGTTGTGTAACAGTATGATGATAAACGTTGTTTGCACATAAACCAGTGGAGATAAGCACATATATCTTACTCCATTTTTAGAATATTTGCACTAACCTGATTGATGGCTTTTTTCAGGTTAATTAAGCACACAAAGCAGCTGCTGGAGGAGAATGAGGAGAAACTGTGTATTAAGGTATTGCAGACGCTCAGGGAAATGATGACCAAAGATAGAGGCTATGGAGAAAAGGTAAGGTACCGTCCAGCATTCTGTTAAACACTGGCTTTATTCAGTAAAGGAAAATAAAACTCCTGTTTTTTCAAGCTGTTTTGTATGTGTAAGCACTTCTAGGCTGGAGCAGGGACAAAACATTTTTAGTCAACTAATACCTTTCAAATCATATTTGAAGTTAAGCTTGTTTCTGCTGCTTTTCTTCTTGAGATTGTCAAGTTTAAGTCTAATCTCTGCAGTTGCTGGCACTGTAAAATATCAATTTTGTAACCTTTTTCTGAAGGCTGTAACATCTTTATCTGCTTCCCAGGTCTAGGTGACTCTTCAGGTCATGCAGCCTTGCAACAAGAGGGTGTTTTGTAGTTAATTTGAATTTGTGTACAACTGAGTAATCTTGTTGTGGTTTATAGATGGAAACTCTCTGTACACCCACCCACCCATGTTTCTTCTTTCCCTTTCCTACATACAACTCTTGACTGCTTGAGAGGAGCATTTTTCTGTAGGTACAGCCCTATTCTTTATTCCATCAGGACAGTGTGTATGCTCCCGTATGTTTGTGTTTCTAGAAGTGGTTGCAGTCAGCTGAGACTGGGATTTGGAGATTCTCCTGGAATTCTGGTCAGCTGAGGTTCTTCCCAGAGGAGCACAGAGTTGGGGAGCAGCTGGGAGTGGGGCCGGGGGGGAGCTGGGATGTGGCAGGGCTCGCTGTGCCCAGGAGCAGGTGCTGTCTCAGTCCAGTTCTCCCCCACAGATGGGTTTGGAGCTGCTGCTCATGCTCAATTCACAGCAGGAAGGGCAAAACCTTCAGAGATCGGAGTTTGAGAACAGCAGGAATGGTTTGTAGCAGCTGCCAGGGAGGGAGATGCTCCGCAGGCAGAGGAACCCGCAGCATCCAGGCCAGCTGGGAATGTCAGCAGGAGGCAGGAGCAGGACGTGGTGCCAGGGCTCTGGCACACGTGGGTGTGCACGTGTGGGCTGCTCCCAGCACACCCAGGCTGTGCCAGGGAGAGGAGACTCCCAGGAAAATGCCCTCAGGGCAGGGATGGCCGGGGCTGTGCTCCCTGCCCTGCCAGGAAGGCTCTTCCCAGAGCTGCCAGCCCAGCCCAGCCCCAGCTGCTGCTCTGCTCCTGCCGGGGCCCTGCCTCCCTGTGCAGCAGCAGGGGCTGGAGGGAATTCCCTGGGAAAGCAGCACATCCCTGTGGGATGGGGAAGGAGCAGGGAAGGGCACAGCCGCAGGTGTCAGCTGGGGCACACTGTCCTCTGCCCAGGTGCCTGGATCCCGTGCTGGGGCATCACCCTCTGTGCTCTCCTCAGGGTCCTTTCTCTGAGGCATCCCAGCTGGCAGGGGCTGGCTGTGGCCAGGCTGCTCCTGGGAAAGGATGGGACTGGTGATCCTCTGGGATTTCCCGATGATCAGCACTGGGGCTGTGGCAGACTCAGTGTAACCACAGATCACATCTTACACTTCTCTAGCAGATCAGTGTGTCCTCTCCTGTCAAAACAGCCAGGAGCCACTGTCAAGGTCACCTTAAGTAATAAAAGCAGAATGTGATGCACATTGTGTATACTAGACACCAATGAAACCCAAATCAGAGCTTTGAGAGTTTTTCCATAAATATAATTTGCTACTGAGAGATTTTCCAAAATGGAAATTAATTTCTAGGAGTTTCTTAGGCTTCATTCAGCTAACTTGGATGAAGCAGTATTTCTAGAAGCTGCAGTTAACATACCTTGCACCATTCAGACCATGGAGAACCCCACAAGGTGCTAAAAAATCTTCCAAGTGTGGCAGAAGCATTGATTTCTGAAGCAGTGGCTCAGTTACATAAGGAGTCAGGATATGCCTGCCTGTGAAGTGATTTGAGTCGGAAGGAGCAGCTGATTGCTCACAGATAGACTGTCAGTAGTAGTAGAACAGCTTTTGCTGTCTGGCTGTGAGCACTGCAGTGGGATTTATTCTCCCTTGTGACTCAGAGAACTGAATTTAGTCACCACCTAAAAGGTAGCACCTTTTGTTTTTAAAATCATCCTCTAGTGTAACAAAAAAAAGAGAGAAGGAAAAGCCCCTCTTACATTGTAAAAACCCTGCTGCAAATCCTGGAGTCCCTGCCTAGAGGTGCTTCCACCCATGGAGGTGCAGAGCTCGCCCTTGTGAGCAGTTTATTGACCTCAAGCATAGAACCAGGGAAGGGCCTGGCTTGAAGGGACCTTAAAGATGACCCAGTTCCCTCCCTGCCTTGGGCAGGGGCACCTTCCACAGCCCAGCCTGGCCTGGAACCCTTGCAGGGCTGGTGCAGCCGTGCCTTCTGTCTCTGGGCAGCCTGTGCCAGGGCCTCCCCACCCTGACAGGGCAGGATTCCTTCCCGAGAGCCCCTTTAAACCCCTGGCAGTGCAGAGCTGTCATCCCTGTCCTGTCCCTGTGCCAGGGCTCTCTGGGCAGGCTCTGGCCATGCCTGTGGTCCTGCTGCAGCCTGTCCTGGTGCCCTCTGGAGCTTACACAAGGATGCAAGGATGTGCAGGGCTCCTCCTGTGCTGCGGCTCCCAGCCCGCAGACCCCTCAGGCTGCTGGCCCTGGGCAGGGTGGGCAGTGCAGGAGGGCACGGGGTGTGCTCCTGTCCCCCCGAGCCCTGCTCCCGCAGCTGGGGCTCCTCAGCAGCCAGCAGAACCCGTGGGCAGAGCACAGATGTACAGGAGCCTGTGGGAAGGCTGAAATTTTTCCATATTGCTGAAGACTCCTCGCTTGGCACGCGCTCAGGATGGCTCAGTGACGGGGAGCATACTGTGCGGTATTTAATAGGCACAAAACTGCTCTACATTGACAGTGTAGGCTAGACCCAAGTTTTTCACTGTGCTGAAACATGTCATTCATGCACGTCTCTCCGGGTGCCTAGCAGCTGACTCGCCTCAGCTCTGCAGGACTTGCATTGGGAAGCTCCATTTTCCCTCCCAGAGTGCAAGTGCAGCCCCTGAGCTGCTGCTGCTGCTGCTCAGGGCTCGTGACACTCCCGTGCCCAAGGGTGAAGTCCTTGGCTCCGGGTCAGGCAGCCCACGTGGTGTGTCCCTGGCACAGGAACAAAGCCAGGGTACATCCTGCCTCCCAAGCTGCCTGGCACAGCACTCCCAGCAGTGGCTGTTCCCTAACCCAGAGCTGGCAGATGTTCCTCATGCCCACTGCAGAAATAATGTTGGATTGCAGCATTCAAGTGTTAAATGATTTATAAGATCCTTACATGAAATTTATGTTTCTTTTCTCTTACTAATCCTTGCTTTCAATTCTTCCCCTTCTTTCTTTCCCAGCAGATTACCATTGAATTGGATAATGCTGAGGTTTTAATTTTATTTCTTTTCTCCAGTGTTGTTTCTATGGTGTTTGTTTTACCAGTAGCCCTGTGATCTGTCCTGTCTCTGCAGCACTGAGCGTTCTGATTTGTGTGCCTGTGTCAGTGAATTAGTGGAGTTTTCAGTCTGCTGTGTGTCTATCCTGGGAATAGTTACCATAACTAATTCCACATGTCGTTTCTTGGAATATTAATCCAGATGGAGCTATCATTTTTGGTAGTCTGCAATCAGCTGGTGCCACGGTAGATCCTGTGAAGTTTAGGATCAGATCTGGATGGTGAACTGCTCTAAGCAGTCGGCATTTAGCACTTGGCCACTGTTCCTGTGTCATAGTGAAGGGGTTATTTCTTCTTATTTGGAAAGCTGAATAGGGTGCTTTAATGGTGTCCGTGCAGGAGCTGGAGGAAGGTGGGTGCAGGTGGGCTGGGGAGGGGCAGAAATGGTGCAGAAGTTGTGCTGCTGCTGTTCCCAGGAAGGGAAAGTGCCAGTGCTGCAGCTCACGAGAGCATGGCAGTGCCCTGGCTGTGCCCCAGTGGGGTGGGTGGTGTGGAACCCTGAGGAATCCGTGGTTTGGGAAGCTGTTTCTGGGTGAAAAGCCCTCTTTGAGGGAAAACTTGGAGTTTAGCTGACGTGGAGCTTTCCAAGGACTCTGACGAGGCTGGTGTCTGGTCGGGGCAGCAGCGCAGGGCGGAGGGAGCTGAGCTGCCTCTGCTCTGCAACTTCCTCATCAGCTCAAAAAAACCCTCGTGTGGGTGTGGAATTTGCATAAATGTATAATACTGAGAAAGTGATTGACTGGCACCTTATTTTACTGAAATACCACGGAAAAAAGAAATATTTTCCTCTCAGTGCTTTGTTTCCTGTGTTCTCTCCCAAGCCAGCCTTTTATTTGGAACAAAGCTCAACCACTTAAAATGTCTAAAGCATTTCTGACCTTTATTTAGTGGAGCAGGTCATGAAATCTACAGAAAGCAATTTATGGTGTGACTTGTTGATTCTGATGTTAACCACCTGAATTCACTGGGTAAACCTCATTCTGAAAATGAAATATTTGGAGACCTTGCCTGGTGAAATGGATTTGAAAGCCAAACTATTCGTCACTAAAGTGGACAAATACTGTGCACATTACCCAAGGCTGGCCTGGAGGGTGTTTTCTGTTCAGAGGGACTTTTAGGGCTGGAGATGAAGGTCCCTTCCCTAAGAGACTGTTTTCCCATCACTGCTTTTGGCCCAGAGTCTGGTTTTAACCTGAAAGACAAATTTCTTGTTGCACAAGTTCATTTACTGCCGTGCCATCACCCCTGAGCTGTGCTGGGTTGAGATCTCAGGTGTGGCCCCAAGCTCCACACACGCTCCTGGCATTACAGAGGTGCTCTGCTGTCTGTTTCTCTCTTTTTGTTAATAAACCCATTTTTTCCCCTCTTATCCTGGGGCATGCACACCAGCAGCCTGCTCTGGTTTCCAGAAGTTAACCTGTAGCACAGAAATGCTTCCACCAGGCCAGGTCCTTTGGATGATGTGCTGCTGCAGCTTCCCAGAATAGCACGTGTGTATATGTATAATTTTAGCTTGGAGAAACTTCAGAGAGAAAGTTGAATTGTTTAATTGCAAATTAAGTCATAATGTGAAACTCTTTCCCCTTTGGTTTCTGGCTGTGATGTGCTGTCTTTGCCTGCAGTAAATCAGCCAGAGTGTGCAGAACAATTTGGGATTTGGTCTGGAGGCTGCAAAGGAGGAATTTTATTGCTCCTTAATGGAGCAAGTGCGTGGAAGGAGCAGGTGTGTGTGTAACCATGAGCACTGAGCACTGGCTGCATGGGGAAAGGGATTCAGATGGAGCTGGAACCACTGGCAAGTCTCAGAAATCCTGGGGTTTTCTGGTTTCCTTTTTTCCCCCTTGTCAGCCCTGGAAACTGTAAACATTTAGGGCAAAGAATACAAAACTCTGCATTAGTAAAATTATTAAGTTTTCTGTCAAAACTATGCACACTATTATTGTTCTGATCAGCTGAAATGCTCCTTGTTCCTTCAGGGGATATTCCACTGCAGTAACTATTGATGGCTTGATTTCATGGTGGCTTTTATGTAGGTTGAGTTACCTTAGTTGTGTCCTGCAAGGTAATCCCAGCAAGCAGTGGGTCCTAAAAACAAAGGATATAAAAAAGGCCAGGACATCTGTGTTTGTTGGTGAAAGTCCTGACAGAAAGTCATGACAGACCCTCTTTAATGTTTTTGTGAGTGAGGAAGGGAGTGTCCTTTGGAAGTGGGAGAATAAGGCTGGAATTCACCCAGTGGTAGGAAATGCCCAAGGTTGGCACCAGCCCTGAACAATTTTGGGCTGAGCTTGGGGGCTTTGGGTGCTGGAGAAGCGGAGAGGAAGGGGACAGCAGAGGCGGTGCTGTTGTCCGAACTCACACTTTTATTGAGGGTTTATGTGGAATTCCCTTTGTGCTGAAAGAGAGGAGCTGCAGTTTTCCAAGGAGAAGCAGTGGAGCATCGACAGAGGACCCAAACCATGAGGAACTGTGTCCCACCACACTGGCACCTTGGCTGCGTTGGTTCTCTCCTGGTTTGGGGGAGTTGTGAGCTCAGAGCTGGCCTTTGGCTTGTGCTGTGGCTGCTCTGTGCCTCTCCTGGAGCCTGGGGTGGGAGCAGGGGCTGAAGGGCTCAGCAGGGCGTGTTAGACATGGGCGCTGTGCAGGTGTCTCAGGTGATCAAAGCCCCCAGGCAGGGCACTGTCCTTAGAAGCCCTTGGGCTGAGTCTCTGCTGGTGGCCTCCTTCCTGGGCTGGAGCTGCCCTGATCCTGTTCCTGGTGGAGCCTGTGCTGCTGTCTCAGGGAAGAGCTTTGGGGCCGAGGTGAATTCTTCTGCCAAGTGTGAATCTTCACACAACAGCAAGAACTAAACCCTGCTTGTAATTACACACAACAGCTTAATGTGCTGTTAATGCAATCCTCAGCCCACTGAGGAGTGCAGGCGTGATGCAAATGCAGATTTGCTGGTGTTGCATGCTGAGCTGCACCGTGGGCTCCCTGTGCTCCAGCCCAGCTCTGGGAAAGGTTCCTGTCCATCCTCCCTGCCAGGGCTGCCCTTTGGGGACACCGTGGCCCAGTTTCCACCTGCAGAGCGAGTCCTGGCTGCTAAAACGCCCCCATCCTGGAGGAGCCATGGATCTTTGCTGGCCTGGCAGGCAGGGCCCGTCGGTGCTGACCTGCAGGTGGCACGCGCAGGATGCCGATCGCGCTGGGAGATGGCCTACTTTGCTTTTTTTTTTTTTATATTCCTTTTTCCCCTCCCAGCCACATTGCAGTGAGCCGTTCCGCTGGGCACCTGCCAACATTCAGGCAGCAGTTACATAAGAAGAGCTTTTTTTCCTGGAATTTAGGCCCGCTGCTGATGTGTGACCTTCAGCAGTAATTGCCAATAAAGGCGCTGGGGATGTTTACAGGCACCGCGCTGGCCCGCGGCCCGCGCCGGTAGCGCCGAGCTGGGGCTGGGCTGTGCTCCCCGCCTGACCCCGCTCCACGGCAGCTAGATCCCAGTGTCCAGGGTGGAATGGGGGTGCTTTTCTTCCCCCCAGCCTGATCCCACACCACGGCAGCTAGATCCCAGTTTCCAGGGTGAAATGGGGTGCTCTGCTTCCCCCCCAGCCTGATCCCACACCACTGCAGCTAGATCCCAGTGTCCAGGGTGAAATGGGGTGCTCTGCATCCCCCCAGTCTGATCCCACACCACTGCAGCTAGATCCCAGTGTCCAGGGTGAAATGGGGTGCTCTGCTTCCCCCCAGCCTGACCTCACTCCACTTTTCTTCCCCCCAGCCTGACCTTGCTCCACTGCAGCTATATCTCAAATTCCACACTGAAATGGGGGTGCTCTGCATCCCCCCAGTCTGATCCCACACCACTGCAGCTCTATTTCATTCTCCAGGGTGAAATGGGGTGCTCTGCATCCCCTCAGTCTGATCCCACACCACTGCAGCTCTGTTCCAGTTTCCATACTGAAATGGGGGTGCTCTGCTGCTTCCCCAGTCTGATCCCACACCACTGCAGCTACATCCCAGTTTCCAGGGTGAAACAGGGGTGCTCTGCTTCCCCCCAGCCTGATCCTACACCACTGCAGCAATATCCCATTTTCCACACTGAAATGGGGTTCTCTGCTTCCCCCCAGCCTGACCCCATTCCACTGCAGCTCTGTTTCCATTTCCACACTGAAATGGGGGTGCTCTGCTGTTTCTGGGGTATGGGCCAGCAGCCGCCCAACCAAATCCAGCACGGAGTTTCCCTTGTAGTTATTTGTTAGGGTTGTGTTGGTGTTTTATCTGGTTTTTCAGTAGTGACACTTCTTTATGCAGCTGATTTATCTACAGGCAGCTCTATCCAGTGAAATGCACTTGCAGACCCACTCAGAGTTTAGGTTTGGGGTTTTTTTCACCTCTTTGCATTAGTCTTGAGGTTTCAAGTAGGTGAAAAAGGAACTGAAAATCCTGGTTCAGAGGGGTTGCCTGAATTAACCTTTTCCCTGCTCTTTACTATGGTAAACTAAAATTCCAATGTCTGAGGTGCAAAATATGTGCTGTTTTATGCATTTTTGATTGGAGTTGGGAAGTTTATTAACCTCTTCAGAGCTGCAAAGCTGCACTTGGGAATTATTTTCCTTGTGGAGATCTGACTCTGCAGTCATTTCTCTTGTGTATTTTGCACTTAGACAGTGCTTCACTTGTTATGTCTCAAGCAGAGGAAATGCAGGCACTCATAAATTTTTGTGGGCTGCCTTATATTTTTTTTCCCCTTGAGAAATCCTGCGATATTTGGACAGGGCTTTTTTTTTTTTTTTTTTTTTGACACAGACTGGAATTGGTGCGCTCCTTGGAAAAGGGAGGCTGGAACATTTCTTACAGTTACTTGTCACCAAAAAAATAGTAGTTATTCCATCTTACTGCTAATTAAAACTGCTGCTGTAAAATGTGTTGTGAAGGCAGCTCTCAGTGTATTCAGTCCTGCAAGACACAGAGGATTTAAAGAGGAGGAAGGGCTTGCACTCCCAGTGAAGGGCAGACACTGAGGTCTCCAGCTCCTGGAAAGTCCCAGCCCGAGTTAAAACATGATTTCTCCACTGAAAACTCTGGAAAATGCGGGAAGGCATTCCCCTGGGTAGGTCCTGGTGACCTTGGGGCGCAGGCACTGGCAGCCCTTGTGGCAGCCCTGCCACCTCCTCGGCTGGCAGTGCACAGATCTCTGGGGAGAGGTGTTCAGCTGTGTCCCTGCCCTGGTGTGTGACAGGGCTGGGAGCTGGGGGCTGCCCTGGGCCCCAAAATCCCACGTGCCTTCTGGGGAACCTGTGCCAGAACAAGGTGCTGCCCCACATGCCCTGCTGCTGCCTGATTTAGGCAGGGCTGAGATCCTCCATCCCTGAAAATGCAACGTGGGAAGTTTGTCAAAGCAGTTCCGTGCTCCTGGGTTCCAGTTATTCCCCTCTGCCCTCAAACTTCTCCATAACAAGTCAAATGCTTGTTTGACAAACACCTACAGATCATCTGCAGGGGCTAGAAATTTCCTATCCAAATTTCTCCTCAGCTCCACAAGGTAACAGTGTTGGCTTTACAAAGGGGACTTGGCAAGGAAGCTGCACAGAGTTTTGTGGTATTTTTAAAGAGTTATGAAGGACAGCAACATAATTTGTGCTCTAGTCTGTTGCCACGAATCAGACAAGGTGATGCTTTTGCTGTGTGCCTTTCAAGGAAGAGCTGATGGTATTTTGAAGGGAAGAGCAGAGAAGTTCAGAGAAAGGAGGAAAAAGTGGAAAGGGACTTGCAGGATTCAATCTGAGCAGCCATTCCCACTGGAATTCCAGTTCCTGCTGGAGATGGCAATGCAGAGCTGAGGCAGAGGCTTCAGAATAACATTTATCTGAAACCTTCACTCTAGTTCATCGCATCTGGATGTACAACCTGGCTATCAAAAGCTTAATGTGCAATTTGGCTGACTCTGCAGCTGTGTTTTCCCTTTTTATTTCCTCCTCTCTGCCAAATGTCTCCCCCTGCCACCCCAGTAATGAGATGCCATATGTGTGGAGTTGGGTCAGTTCCTGAATTCACAGATTTTGGGACCCGAAAGGACCTCTCAGTGATTGAACCTGACTTCCTGCACAGCCCAGGGCATCCCGTCCCTCACCACTGTCTGTCCTCAGAGCCAAATCCATGGAGCTGGGCTCAGCTTCCTCAGAGCGCTCAGTGTTGAGCTCAGGGACCTCCCAGGACAGGAGAGAGGGTGTTTGGAGAGACCTGAAGGGATTGTGTAGAGGAATTGTGCGAGCTGATGACAGTGGAAAATGTCATTGGTTCAGCAGTCTGAGGTTTGTCACCTCTCAGTCCTTTGAGCTCTGGGGCAGCCTGAAGTGTCGGAGATTGGTGCTTGGAGTTGTGCTGCTTTGTCCATTGTTTTGTCAAAATTCCAAAGTCTGGTGAGGCCAAAGAGAAAAGGACCAGGTTTTTGAAGGTGTGTTTGTGTGTGGTCACACAAATGTGAGTTTCCTGATCAGATTATTTAGCTCTCATTAATTACAATGTGACATGTTTTCCAGCCTGTTTTGCTGAAGCCACTCTCTGGAGAAGCCCCAGTCTGTGAACTGGAATATCCACCAGCCTTTTAAATGCATTTCAGGCCTTTTCACTGCTTGGTGGTCTGGGTGTTCACTGCATAGTTGAGTAAAAAAAGTGGAGAAAAGTAATTCTGATGCTTCAAACTTGAATGAAAATCTTTCTGCTTTTCCTCAAACCTTTCCTACTCTATCACAGCAGTAGTTTGAATTTTCTTTGAAGGAAGGATTAAGCAGCTTTCATTATGATTTGTTATTTTGAAAGCAAATGAGACTAAAACTTTGAAGAATTCTTCCAAACTGTAAAAGAAAAGGACGGAAAGCTCATCTGTATCTCAGACATTGAATTCAGCCTGGAGCTGTCACGTGCTCTGGTGGTTTTTGAGGGCCACACGTCCCCTCCTGAGTCAGACAGTCTGTTCTGGGAAGCACACGTGGCCTGTGCTGGGGAAGTGGATGCTGGAAGCTCTGCGGTCACCAGAGGGTCAGGGATTGTGCATCTCCACTCATGGCTCATCAGGAGTGCTCTATTGGCCAGCCTTGGGGGAGTGGAAACTTCAAAGGAAGAGAGAGGGTTTTGCTCAGCAAGTTGAGAGGACCTTTCCCTCCTGCCTGTAAAAAGCACAGATGTTGGACTGTGACCCGGCCACCCACGGGGTTCCAGTCTGAAAGCTGTCCGCTGTGTCCTGCTGGTCACTGGCTGCGTTTGGTACAAACCTGCCCCCCAAACCATCCCTTTCTTATAGCTGCAGAGCTGAAATATAGGGGAGGCACAAGAAATCCTGGAGAATGACTGCTTTGGGCTGCTCTCCCACCCTGTTCCATCCTTGTAAAGCATAAGGTGATATTTTATGTTGCAGCACACACAGGAGAGTGCAAAGTGTAGCGCAGCAACAAGAGCTCAGTAATTCTTTGCTATTTGACCCCATTTTGACTCAAAGAACAACAGTTTCAGGATTTGGAGTTTATATTCTTACTGGAAGAAGGCTGAGGGCTGTGCTGCTGTGGGTGATCCTCGTGGGCATTGCCCAGGGCAGTGATTTTTCTGCCAGGTCAGTGTGTGGGGCTGGCTCTGATGTGCTGGCTGTGCCACAGAGGAACTTGTGAGCTGGAATTTGTAATTCTAGCTTGAGAAGGAGCAAACTATCCATTTTATGTGATTCTTCATCTGTGCTTTTGGGCTTTTCAGCCCCAAAATGTAAATGTATGTTTGGTTGAAATGGGTTCAAGGTATCAGCCCAGGAATCCCAGAATGGTTTGGGTTGGGAGGGACCTTAAAGCCCATCCAGTGCCACCCCTGCCATGGTAGGGACACCTTCCACCAGGTCAGGGTGCTCACAGCTCCATCCAGCCTGGCCTTGGACGCTTGAAGGGCTGGAAAATGCACAGTTTGTCTGGGAAACTGGTCCCAGTGCCCAGAAGGAAACTTTTGTTTGGAATCCTGAGTCCAGCAGTTGTGTCCACTTGACCTGTCAGCTTCAGTCTCCCTCCCCAGGAGGAAGGGAGCTCATTTCCCCTGCAGGGAACAGGCCTGGTTTCCCTGCTGCTGTTGGCTCAGGGGAAGGCAGGGCTGTTTCCTGTGCCCCAGGCAGGTTGTGCAGTGTGGGACAATGTGCCCGGGCTGTCGGGGCTGCAGCCTGGAGCAGGGCAGGGCAGGACGGTGTGTTCCCCTGCAGGAACCTGCTGCTTCCTGTTCCCTCCTCTGGGTCAGACCCTGCCTGCTTCCACTTGGCCACACCAGGGACCAGCAGGCTTGAGACGTGTCCAGGAGTGGTGACAATGCAAGGAAGCCACCACCAAAGGCCATGGGAGCTGGCCAGGAGCAAAGTCCCTTAGGAGGAGAATGGAGAAGGGTCATTTTCCTGGCCAAGGGTCCCTGCAGGGGAAGTGCTCGCTCCTGGGGCTCCTTCCTGGGAAGTGCACTCTCATTTTTCCTCCTGCTGCATCTGTGGGCTCCCTCTGGGGCTCCCCGGGCTGCAGCAGGTGCTGGGCTGCTCTCCCAGTCTGTCCATCCCTGTGGCACACGTGGCCAGGAATGCCTGGCTCAGGTTGGGGTTACAGGACTGTGAGAGTGTTATTTCCTGGTGTCTGCTGCTGAGAATTACAGCAATTTCCCCACAATTAAGTCAGCAGTTGAGTTTGAATGTTCACTTCTCTGTTGTCTGTCTGTGCCTAACTAGATAAAAGTTACTTGTCTTCATCTGTTTCAGTTGAAAATCAGCATTTTAAATTTGAAAAGCTGTCACCATTCGGGCCCTTATTTCATTCCTCCTGTTTGGTGCTATGTTGTGTATCTTTTATCTTGAGCAAAGTATGCTCAGAGATGAGAATCCACAGAATACCTTTATTTCAGCTAAAATTATCAGGCTGCTGCCTTTGTGATATGCAGCCCTGGCCTCCTCCTCCTCCCCACTGGGGTGGATGTGCAGCATTCCAGTGACAGATCCTGGGGGTGCGGTCCCCAAAAGTGCTCTGGGCACCTGCAACTTCATTTTTTTGCTTGTGCCTCTGAGTTCATGCAAAGCAGTTTGGGGTGTTCAAAGGATCCCCGCGAAATTTGCCAAATGTGGCCCTTTTAGGAGCAGGGTGGGAGAGTGTAACCAGTAATTACAGCTACAATTCATTTGTGATGATTCAGCTGAAGTCAAGTGCTTTGCCAGCTCCCTTCCCCTCCCTGTTGACCACTGGATTGCTGTTGGGATGGGAGATTCTGGAGGAATGACTAATTTTTCTGCATTTTACTTTCAACTAGCTGCCGCAAGCTCCAGAAACGGAGAGCCCTGTAGAGGTGTGTCAGCCACCTATATTTGTACAGCTCACAAATATTGGTGTTTCACTAGTCCTAGTGGAGTGTCTTGTTGGTAAAAACCCCTGTGAAATGTGTGTTCCTGCCTGGTGTTAGACAGTGGAAATAAGTAGATTTGTTAAAGTGCCTATCCAATACAGCATCAGCGTGGTAGGCTGAAAATATAAAAAAAGTTGTAAGCTAATCCCAAGTCTGTTTCTTTCAGCCATTTCCTTTATTCTTTAAGAGTGGCACTGGGAAAAATCTCCTCTCAAATTTTCCCCCATTGGCAAAATGAGACTTCATTTTGAACCCCTAATGCAGAATTTGGTTTTCCCTTTGCCTCACATACTTAAAAACTTCAATACTTTAAGGAAAGGGAAGTTCTTAGTGGAAGCTTCATAACTCCAGAGTAATTGGTGTCCCATTTAAAATGCCCCAGTGGACAAGCTCAGGGTCACTGCGCATTGTCAAGCCCACTGGTTGTAAGGGTAATGGGTGTGTGGACAAATGTCCTTCATGTGCATAAAGCAGATTATTTGCCAAAAAGAAGGCAAGAACATTTATCAAATCTTAAATTCCTTTGAAATTCATGGGACATCCAGACATGGCATTGGTAGATTGTACAACTGGGTGCCAAATCAGTGCAAAGCTAAATGAAACAACATGGAAGCCTAAATCTGGGAGAGTGTTGATTCTCTGAGCTGTGAAGTTTTTATAAATGTGAGATGATGTAGAAAAAAGAAGTGTTTGTGATGGTTTAGGCCTTTGTATTTGTAAATTTTGTGGAATAGTGTTTAAATGTAACCTTCATGGTAGGCTGAAAATATAAAAAGTTGTAAGCTAATCCCAAGTCTGTTTCTTTCAGCCATTTCCTTTATTCTTTAAGAGTGGCACTGGGAAAAATCTCCTCTCAAATTTTTTCCCCATTGGCAAAATGAGACTTCATTTTGAACCCCTAATGCAGAATTTGGTTTTCCCTTTGCCTCACATACTTAAAAACTTCAATACTTTAAGGAAAGGGAAGTTCTCAGTGGAAGCTTCATAACTCCAGAGTAATTGGTGTCCCATTTAAAATGCCCCAGTGGACAAGCTCAGGGTCACTGCGCATTGTCAAGCCCACTGGTTGTAAGGGTAATGGGTGTGTGGACACATGTCCTTCATGTGCATAAAGCAGATTATTTGCCAAAAAGAAGGCAAGAAAATTTATCAAATCTTAAATTCCTTTCAAATTCATGGGACATCCAGACATGGCATTGGTAGATTGTACAACTGGGTGCCAAATCAGTGTAAAGCTAAATGAAACAACATGGAAGCCTAAATCTGGGAGAGTGTTGATTCTCTGAGCTGTGAAGTTTTTATAAATGTGAGATGATGTAAAAAAAGAAGTGTTTGTGATGGTTTAGGCCTTTGTATTTGTAAATTTTGTGGAATAGTGTTTAAATGTAACCTGAAACTCTGCGTGGTCATCAAATGGATTTGAGATGTCTGGGAGATGGCTCCTGGTTTCTGAGGGGTCCCTTTATAGAGCTGTCATTCTACACCTTTGGAGATGCCTGAAAGCAGCAAAACCATAATGTGTTTCAGCTTTGCAAAGTGGAAATTGCATTCCTGGAAATGAATATCTCGAGTGAGAGGGATTTGATTTGGAGACGTGCCCGTGCCCAGGGGCAGCTCAGTGACCCCCACTGCCATCCTGGCCATGGGGAGGGAGCCCCAGGCTGGGCCAGAAGCCCTCCCCAGTCTCAAATGAGTTTCAGTGACCACGGTGGGATGTGCTGGGGTCCCTCACCCCCAGAGTGTGTGTCCAGCGGGCTGGGGGGGTGTTCTGTGTGTCTGTGCATGGGCATGCGTGGGCTGAGCCCCCCAAACCGGGCAGAGCCGTGTTTCCCGAGCACTGCTGGCACTCCTGCATGCCAGGGGGTGTGTGAGGGTGGCAGAGCAGAGGGGTCAGGGCTGGCGGAGGGCAGGTGTCCTGTTCTGGTGGTTTGTCAGTCCATCTCCCTCATCTCCCCCCTCGCATCCAGCTGTGACTCCCCCAGTATTCCCATGAGTGCCAAGGTGTTGGTCTCTCTTGAGTGTTGTTCTGCTTTAAAATGAAATTTCTGCACGTGCAGCAGGAGCTTGATCAAACTCTACCCCAGAGGCAACTGGAGGATCATAGAAGGGTATGTACAGCAGTCGAGCACATTCAGAACTCATCTCTCCCTTTCCCCTGTAAACAGTGAAGCCTAAGTCATGTAAGAAACTTGTGTGGTTAAATGCTGGCTGGAAAATCCAAAAAATGAGCCCTATGGACAGAGTGAGGTGCTGGAGCCCCTTCTCTGGGTTACATGGAGGGGACTAGTGCTTGGTTCTTCTGAATTGAACTCAGGTCCTGGTCTGGTCCATTCCCACTGACCAAACCTTCCCCATGGGTGCTGGTCCCTGCTGTGAAGTGACATCCATCAGTGCTCCTGGAGCTGGCTCCTCTGGCCACACCACCCCTTTCTAGCCAGCCAAGCTGCAAAACCAGCATCATTGGTTCCTTTCTCCATTTCTTCTGCTCTTGTAGCTGGGAGCACAACAGCAACAATTTATAACTGCTTCACTCTAAAATATCAAAGATGCTCTGTTTTAAAGCTCCTGACGGGTTTCTGATATCACCTAGAGTTGTGTGTTGCATCTGCATTGCTGATGCAGGTACAGTGATGGTTCTGTGTGGCTTACTCTTACTTTACTGGTGTGAATGCTGATCAGACTGGACGCTGTTGGGTTTTTCCCTAGGTACCATATTTGATTTTTCTGGTTACTGCCAAACATCTGATATTTGTTTGCACACTGCCCTCGTCAAAGTGGTGCGCAGCACTAACAGGATGGTTAAAGAACTGTTCTGGAGCCAAGCATTGCAGCTGAGTTAATTGGAACATTTCTTAAATACCACTTATTTTTTCTCCCTTCTGCTTTGATCACATACTCATATTTTGTTAGCTGATACCATGGGTTTGGATAAATTTGCAGGAA
Organism: Emberiza elegans; assembly: GCA_024865655.1. NCBI lineage: Eukaryota > Metazoa > Chordata > Aves > Passeriformes > Fringillidae > Emberiza > Emberiza elegans. The sequence goes on along the minus strand of JALJVW010000260.1, from coordinate 1,416,148 downwards.
CCAAAGCTTTTCTTCCCAGTTAGAATTTGAAATGCTGGTGACTGTGCATTGCCAGACCTGGATCAGCGCACTCTGACTAGAAACAACTGCTTGATACTTGTTCCTGCTGTATTTTCTGGTGATTTGCCTTGTTTTGGATACACAACGCCTACAGACACCAGAGGTGCCTGTCCTGCTCAAGTCTCCACTCATCCCAACTATTCTGACCATGGAATAGAAGTCACCTCCTGCTCCACAAGGGGCCAAAAGGAGAATTTGGGGGCAGCTCCAAGAGCTTTATTTGCCCTCCTGAACTCAGGCAAGGTGCAGTTTGCTGAGCAGCTGTTCTCAAGGCTGGATATGTGTTATCTTTGTAGTAAGTAGTAAAAATCCCTGGTTTAAATGCCATTTGACAGGATGACTGCCAGTTAGTTCAACAAAGGAGGAAAAAGGTGCTGTGAGAGCTCCCTCGTAGCCATTTGTGTCCTAGGGCCCATCTGGGTGTCAGGCTGCCTTTCCAATCAGTGCACACGTCCAAGGAAGATGTGGTTCAGGGGGGTTTTTGTCTGGCTTGGCCTTGTTCTGTCACGTAGCCTCCCTCACCTGCCGGGCTGGGAGCAGGGAGGTGGCTCAAGCCCTGCCTCGTGCCCTGAATGCTCTCGTGTCGCTGTCAGTCGCAGGAGCTGCGCCAGGACAGGGCTTGCTGGAGCTCCTGAGCTGTCTCTTGCCTCTCCCACGTGTCCACTCTTTGGTCCAAGCAGTGATGGGAAGCTTATGCCCCTTGGAGAAGTGCTCATCTCCTCCTGCTGTCGCTTCCACAGGAGTTTTCCTTCTTTTCTGCTGTTTGGGAGCTTTTGGAAGCAGCTGGTTGGAACACTGACTTTGTGTTTATTTTGCATCCTGTTCCTTGACACTTGCTCCCTCCCCAACTGATCCCATGAAATGCAGCTCCTGGGCTGCAGCTTTCACACTGAGAATCCACAGGAACCATTTCTAAGCTGCTGGGTTGTGGTGACAGGGTGGCAGTGGGAGCCCTGACTTGAGCCCCAGCCCTGTGGGGAGGGCAGAGATCCCTCACCAGCTCAGGCATGTGTTGGGCTTCTCCCTGTGCAAGTGATTTCTGAAATTTGTTAAAGAACTTGGTTATCAGACAGGCTTTTGTCTTTTTTTTTTTCTTTTGGGGTATAAGGATCTTTTGAAGTAACCTTTGTGAGTGCCAGCTGTGTATAAAATCAGTGGGACTGCAGCAGGGCTGGAGTTCTGTACAAGCCAATTAATGCACATTTATGTTGTTCTATTTACTTGTATTTTAAAGGCTTCCTGTGAAAGTTTAAATAGTAAGACTTCACTTTTATGACAGCTAATGTATTAAATGACATCTTGAATCTGTAGTCAGGCAACCAATTTCATTTGAAATACAACCAAAACCCAGTAAATCGGTGACAAGCACTTTTTGTGAATGGAACTAAAGATAAGATACTTTAGTTAATTGGAAATATTTTTAATATGAAGTTATTTTTGGCTAAATTTTTTAAAAATATTTTTTTTCTGACTCCCCAGAAAAGCCCTTCCCTCCCTCCTCTCTGCAGCACTGTCCTGGGATGGTGCTGCTGTAACCATGCTGCCATTAGCAGGGCAGGAGCTCCCTGTGCCAACAATCCTTACAAAAAGCCCTTAATCCCTGTGCAGGGTTTGTGTGCTGGCAGCGCCTCCAGCTTTGTCCAGCTGCCCAGATCCCAGGGGATTCCTGTGGAGGCTGCAGTGGCGGCAGTGGGGTGATGTTCCACCTGGAGGTGTTGCATCTCCGCTGGCTCCTGCTGGGGCCATGCCGGAGCTCCGGGATTTGGGGTTATGTGAGGACCTGCCCTGTGCTGGGCTGGTGTGGCTCGGGCAGCTGCCAGCAGGGAACCAAGAGCTGGGATCCAGCGGGATCGCTCGGGTTCCCGCTCGGCAGCTGATGGGTCCTGTCAGCTGCTGGTGGAGGGACAGCAGAGCACAGCCCTGAGGGTTGGTGGGATGGCAGAACAGGAGAGGTGTGAGGAGATGAAACTGTTCCCTAAAACCATTTCTGGTGTTCCTCTGATCCAGCTCTTCATTTTGTGTTGGTGCTGTACAGATGCAACTCCTTTGCATTTAAGACCGAGACAATAGAACGTAATTAAAACGAACCTCTTGGAAATTTAAATCTGTTTAGAAAGCTGTACACAAAACCTGAAGTGCAGCTGTCTCTGTGATGCATGGGGGAACCCATAACCTTATTGAGCCCCATGAGACCCCTCCAATGTCCCAGCCTGCCCCAGCACATCAGGAGCTGCTCAGTGGATTTCTCCAACCCTCCAGGGTTTCATTCCCCCCTCCCTCCCCACAAGAAGGGTGCTGGTAACAGCAGCCCTGCTGCCAATGGACACATGTGGTTGGCTCGTTGGTGGAGCTCCCGTGGTGATTGCCTTGTGCTCTTTGCGTGCAGGGCGAGGCCCTGAGGCAGGTTTTGGTGAACCGCTACTACGGCACGGTGCGCGCGGCCGGCCGGCGCGAGAGCCTCACCGCCTTCGGCAACGGGCCCCTGGCCGCCGGCGGCCCTGGCAAGGCTGCCACGGCAGGTAGGACACGCTCTGCTCCTCCGGGCCGCCTCCCAGGGCATCTGCCTCCCTCCCTCCCTCCCTGGGGTCGGGCTGGGGGTGTTCCCAGGGGTCCCAGGGCGAGGGAATCTCAGGGTCTCTCTGGTCAGAATGACTTTGAGATATGTTAGAAATTCTCTTTTCCCAGCCCTGGTGGTCAAAGGAGGAGTCAGGGCTCTTCATTTCTCAGTCTCAAGGTTGTTTATTGTTTCTTATCTATAAAATTCTTTCTCCTGTCCAGCTGAGGTCTGCTCAGCAGGACAGACAGAGGCACTCTGCTTCCCCCAGGGCAGTGTTATCTTTTTATAATAAAAACTACGTGTTCAATATTTAGTTACTTTCCAATACCTGTCACCTATGTTAGACAGTGAGCTTCTACTCTAAACCAATCCAAAAGTGCCAACATCACAGCAGGAGATGGAGGCCAAGAAGAAGAAAGGCTGGACATGCCCAGATTCCTCCATCTGGCCCCCTGAACCCCCATTCTAAAAACCCCAAAAATTTATTTTTTCACCCTGTGATAAATTCACTGTCATTCTACTTAAACTGTCGTGGCTTGTAATTCTTCATATAAGGTTGGTAATTGTTTTTAACTGAGGACTAAATCAAAGGCACAGGGGTCTTGGGCTCTGAGCCCCCTAGGCCAGGGGCTCAAGTCTTCTAGGGCAGCCAAAGAAATTTCTTGGGGTCTGACAGGGAAGAGATGAGAATCTTGACTCCATGTTTCAGAAGGCTGATTTATTATTTTATGATATATATTATAGTAAAAGAAAATGATAGATTAAAACTGTACTAAAATAATAGAAGAAAAGGTTTCACCAGAAGGCTAGCAAAGAATGGAATGATAATAAAATCTTGTGACTGACCAGAGAGTCCAAGACAGCTGGACTGTGATTGGCCATTAATTAGAAACAACCACATGAGACCAATCAAAGATGCACCTGTTGCATTCCACTGCAGCAGATAATTATTTTTTTTCTTTTCCTTTGAGGCTTCTCAGGAGAAAAGATCCTAGCAAAAGGATTTTTCTTAAAATATGTCCATGACAGATGTGTCAGCCAGCACCCTATGGCTCAAATTGGGATTTTTCCCTCACTGTTTTGTCTGTGAGCTCCCAAAGAAAGTAAAACTGTCCAGTGGTGACTGCACTTGGGAGCAAATCTAGCAGACAGAGCTCTTTGTGCTTTTCAGTGACTGCCTTGGGTTTGCTTGACATTTGTGACATTGCTTTGAATAAATGTACTTAGAAATCCCTGGTCAATTTAATATTTGCAGCAATATCTAGGAAATGTACCCATAAGGATGTCAGATTATTAACCATTTCTGAAAGAAAACCATTTCATGGTATTGCAAGATTGTGGGGTAGGATGGGCAAAAATTCCATTTGAAGCCGGTTGTACAGTGCAATTTATTTAATTTGATGCTGTTGCTAAAAAGGGTCACTAATGGAATCACAGAGTGGGTTGGGTAGAAAGGGACTTTAAAACTCATCCTGCCGTAAGCAGGGACCCCTTCCCCTCTCTCAGGCTGCCCCAAGCCCTGTCCCCCTGGCCCTGCCATCCCCGTGGGGTCAGTGCCATCCTGTTTGTCCTGATCACCCTTTCAGGAGGAAGCTCTGGGTCGAGCTCCATGAGCCGAGGGGAGATGAGCCTGGCAGATGTGCAGTGCCACCTGGATAAAGAAGGTGCTTCCAACCTGGTCATCGATCTCATCATGAATGCCACCAGTGACAGAGTCTTCCACGAGAGCATCCTGCTGGCCATTGCCCTGCTGGAAGGTGGGAACACCACGATACAGGTAGGGAAATGGAAAACTCCGTCTTGTGACTGAGCCCTGTCGGGAAGGGAAATGTTTTCATGAAATGCAGGAAATTTGAGAGGGTTAAGGAGGCGGGAGGGGAAATTATCTGAATGATCTTTGACCCGTAATTAAGGGAAATATTAATGTCTGCCATGCAAAAGTGAACTTAGTGAATGTTTGCACGGGCACTGAGTACATGAGGTGTTTTCCCAGGGCAGTATAGAGGAATGTGTAATAAAACAGCTTTGTAGATAAGTTATTGACTGCTCTTACTAATAACTTAAGTATCTGTAACGTGCTCAGAGACTTTTACAATGAGCTGTTCAGTTTCAGACTGGAATTTGACAAAAGTGTTTGGTAAACTCCAGACCACCACCATTCTCCAGCAATCTCACTGTTCTTCCTTTGTGTGTTTTCAATAAGGATTAGATTCCCCCATAAGAAAATTGTCCCTGGTGTGGATTAATGAACGCACACCAGCATAATAAAACCTTATTACAGCAGAACTTGCTTACAAAGATGATTGAATCTGTGATATCTTATTTGTTTAGCCCTGCACGTGTTGTGCTTGCAGTCTGTCTGTGGGGCTGAGTCCTGACCAGTTGTAACGGATTGTTGTGGTTCAAACACACACTAGATCCCTACAGCAGCACCTCCTGTGTCCATGCAAGCTTCCCTTGAGAGAATGGGAATGTCTCTGGGCTCCTTCACTCTGTCTCTGTAATCAGTGCCCTCATTAATCCCCTGTGTATAAGCTCTGGAATGAAACTTCTTTGCAGTGGATAAAGTGGGAATTGAGTGTTGAAAATCCTGTGTCACCTTAAACTGCAATGACAGGATTAACATTCCGGGGGCACAGTCACTCCTTTAAATTTCCTGCTCTTCTCTAATGTAAAGGAAGCTGAGCTTTCATCCTTGCAGCTCTCAGGGAGCCTCAGGTAACCTCTCACTGTCACGCTGGAAGGAAAAACAAACTGCACCAGCCTGATGTGGAGAGATCCTTTGCTTGTGCTGGACCTCAGTGCTAAAGGATTGAGCAGAGTCACTCCCACAGTGCACAAATCCGTGTTGGAAGCAGATTCCTTAGCCCACCCGGTGAAAACCAACAGGAAAATCTGCAGTGCCTCTCCAAAGACACCTTTTTGCCCAAAAGGGAGGCAGTTGAGTTTGCATTTGCTGTCTGTGAGCAGGAGCTGGCAGGCTGTGGAACAGCCCTGTGGTCAGGAGTGATGGATGGCTCTCAGGGCACTGGCCCTTCTGCCCCACGCTGTGCGCTGCTGCCAGGTCCTGCTGCACTCCAGCCTCTACAAACATGCTTCCAGAGCCCAGAGTGGCTGTTTTCCATCCTTTCCCAGTCAGGGATAAGAGCAGCCAGCAGTCCCTGGGTGCGTGCTCTGGCGGGATGGGCTGGGAGGGGGCTCTGCTGCAGTGTGGGCTGCTTTTAAGTACAGAATGTTTTAGGAAGCAAATGACTTGTGGTGCCTACAGCTAATGCTGTGAGCTCTGAGGGCTCGGACACACCCAGCAGCTCTTACTCATGCATGCAAAGCACGAACGGGATGTTATTGAAAATATCCCGTGGAGCCGTTGGGATGTGCGTGTTCCGTGCTGCAACGCTCCATGGACTTCATAGCAAGCAGCAAAAAAGGAGCGTGATTGGTGCACAGACGTGTTCTGTGGCTTTCCTCCACGCTGGTTAAACTCCTGGTGGTAAGAAGAGAGTTTTCTGGTGCCTTGCAGTGGCTCCAGCCCACGGGGGCCCGTGGGACACTGGCAGTGGCAGCTGGGAACAGCACATCCTCAGCACTGAGATCTCAGGAGGGCTTGAGAGAGCCAGGTCAGGAGAGCTCCAGTGGGGAGGACACCAAGCACAAAGCTTAACTTCTGGGAGAACAGCTGGCTCCTCTCGGGGAATCAAAGCCAAGGTGGAGGCTTGCTCTTTAGTAAAATCCTTAGTTCAGGGCTGTATCTCCCAGGGTAATTGCTCAGGGATGGGATGGCCAGGTTAAACTGGTATCCTTGACAGGGAACTCATGTCATCAAGCTTTGCTGTCGCCACGCAGGAAGAATGGCTCACATTGCAGAGGGCCCTGGTGCAGCCCAGCTCTTCAGGAGAGCTGTGTGGGTACTTGCTAATCTGCAAAGCTGATTGGTTTTGTACAGCAGCCTTTGGCTGTGACACAGTGAAGATTTACTGAATGCAGCAAAGTGATGGTCTCCCCTTAGCAGGAATTCATTCTTACAAAACACTCTGCAAGATTTGGCTGCTTATGGAAACAAGATGCACTTGGGAAAATTAACCTGATACTTCCCTTGTGTTTTATCCCAGTCTTTCTCTAATGTTCTTTGATAAGTTTTGCAGAGTGGGTAGGTAGGGCTTGGCAACCTCTGCAACCTGCAGAGTGGATTTTCTGCAGTTCTTCTGCAGTTTCCAGTAAGTGCCAGTGGAAGAGTCATCCCCAGTCTCTGGACGAGTAACTATGTTCATTTTGCATCTGATGGATTTGTCATTGGGAAAGCTGACCTAGCCAAACCACCCAGCTTTGTCTTTGAGGTCTAACAGAGTTTATCTTCATTTCACAGTTTTTTAGTTATTATTAGCAGCTTTTGATTGATAGTGTTCCAAACAAGTTTGTTCTGTGCTCAGTTTGAATAATTTCTACTGAACTTCAATTGCCTCTATCTACGGGCCTTAGAGAATAGGAAAGTGGTGGGATAGGGACAGGTTATGTAAAAAAGGCTCTTTGGCAGCAAAGCCAGAAATGTGTCACCCCTGCATGGCATTTTCTTAACTCCAGGTTTTCACACGGGAAATTGATTCCGCCTGGAGTGCAGCACAAGGTTTGTACCAACACACAGGAACTTGCACATGATGATTGTAATATGGTTAATAATGGGAGTTCCCAGGTAACTCCCATGAGCTTCAGTGGGAGAGCAGATCCCCATGATGCTGGGAAGGGATAACTGCAATGGGTGTTGCTGTTTCATTAGGTGCAGGCAGGGCCAGTATTAAGGGTAGGCAAAGTAGGTGGTTGCCAACTCCAGCAGAAAAGCAAATCTCGAAACGTTCCTTATTGTAATTGGTAGGAGGGATTTTTTATTGTATTGTTAAGAAAATGAATGTGGGGGAGAAGCAGGACAAGAGAAAAGGCTCCTGGTTCACCTCAGGAAGGAGGCTGAGCTGGTGGTGTGTGGCACCCTGGATCCCACGCTGCTCCGTGTTTTGCTGCAGGGGTGAATGTGAATGTGGCAAATTAGTTCTTCTGGGAAGGTCTTTGCCCGCTTCCAGCTCTCTGGGTGGAAACCTTCTGGGCTTAAGCTTTTGGAATTCACTTAGAAACACTGTCAGGTTCTCTGGGAGCAGGATGGTGGTGACCTTGTGGTGGCTGTCACTCCGGCTCAGCAGGAGCCCTGGTTTCAGTGGGAAGCCTGCCCTCGTTTGCACAGAGACAGAAGCAGAGGTGGAACCACGGGGTCAGCACCAGACAACAAATTAACCTTGACAAATGCTGCGACTCACTGAGCTGCAAATTACACCAACCCCTTTATTAATTTATATAACCCTGAGCATCTCCCTGGGGAGCGCTGGCTCAGCACTTCTGAGCAGCCCTGGGGGTGCCCCACGCTCTGCTGCAGAGGGTGAGGGCTGAGCCTGCCCTGCTCCCTGGTGCCAGTGCCTGGCTGCTGCCCTGGTGCTGCCTTGGGCTCCCTTCTCCAGAGCAGGGGGTGCTCTGGTGGCTGCTGGTGCTCATGGGCACTCAGAGTGCATCTCCTTAGGAAGGGATGAGCGCTCGGTGTCTCCCCACACACATGGCAGCAGGGCCAGGCTCTCCTCTGGTACAGCCAGTGAGTGACAGTGCAGGAAATTGCTGAGGACTCGTCCTGCAATGCTCCTCTCTCATCTGCTGAGTAAAAACCCCATGTGCTGTTCCTCTGCCTCACCACCACCGAGTTCTGGCTTCTCTCGGTCGGTGGAAGTTAATGGCAAGTAAAGCCCCTTACATAACACCTCTCCTTGGAGACTCTG